>JAQQPM010000001.1:3840734-5194702 GCA_029339225.1 Phyllachora maydis | reverse complement strand
TTATAGTCTCTCCCTAGCTGCAAAGGAGGCTATAAGGATGAAAAGATTCCTTAAAGACCTAACAGTTAAACTGTTAGTTCTATAGCGGATTTTCTGCAATAATACTTAGACTATCAGGCTAATAGTTAATAAAGGGGAGCGTATAGCAACAACGCTCCGTTATATTAATATTTAGAATATATAGCTTAAATAAGAGCATGGTAAGGGTAGCTTTATAGTGTCCTA
Source organism: Phyllachora maydis (assembly GCA_029339225.1). Lineage (NCBI taxonomy): Eukaryota > Fungi > Ascomycota > Sordariomycetes > Phyllachorales > Phyllachoraceae > Phyllachora > Phyllachora maydis. The sequence goes on along the minus strand of JAQQPM010000001.1, from coordinate 5,194,477 downwards.
TATTAAAACAGCTAATATACTAGCTAATAGCCTAACAAAGAATTTATTAAGGGCAAAGTTCAAGTACATCTAGGCTATACTAAATCTAAAGGACGTGTTATAGATTATAGCCGATAATTAAAGAGGGGGGAATTTAATTACTGGCGGACAACTATCTAGTCCGCCGTAAAACTTATAAAAGAAGCCTACTATAGGGCACTATAGCGCTTGACAGCCTTCTCCAACGCGCTAATAGCCCGATCAATCTTAGCCAGCGCCTACGATACAGCTGACATATCTACGCGATTCTTATCAAGATAACGTAGCATTAACTATAGAAAAGCCCTAATATATCTACCAATTCCTTATCTAAGGCGCTAAGTAAACTTAGCGCCGCTTATACTTAGGAACGCCGCTTATATAAAAGGATTGTTAGCTAGAAACTTAATCGACTAATAGAAAGGCGAAAACATACGTCCTAGTCTGATAGATAGAAACAGGGACAGGTATAGGGGCAGAGATAATTCGCAAGACGCTTTTCGCTTATAAGCCGGATCTTCAAATTTCAGCTCCTTATAGAATATCTAGGACGGATATAAAGGAGTAGGTAGAGCGGGTAATATAGGTATTAGCCTATATAGCGATAATCCGGATAATAGGTCGAGGATAGCGCGTAATATTTTCGAAATAGCAGTAGCCTTGCCCGCTATTACCTCCTAGATATAACTGTCAGTCTAAGTATTGAATTTTAAAACGGACGGACATACTCTACCAGCCTCTATATTTTTCTTTTTTAAGTCCTAAAGGACCTAGGCAGTCTTCTTAGCCTTAACTAACCTATAACATATATAGTTAGCTTTATAGCAAAATTATTAGGCCTAGACAGACTTATATAGGATAATAGTAGTAAAACGCAGTCTATATTAAAAGATAGTAGTAATAGCAGCTGCTAGTATTGTTATACTAAAAAAAGCATTCTCCTATAGTATATCCCTTTAGCAGCGACCAGACGTAGGGCTTACAAAATAGCAGATAAAGAGGGCCTAGAAGGCCGGATTTTTCGGATTAAGGCGTCTTTGCTTAACCGGAAGTCTGGCCTATAATCTTCTTAGGGCAGCCTAGTATCTTAAGAGCAGGAGTTTCCAGCGTAGGCGCTAGGATAGGGCTTAACAGCACGTCGTTACTAACTCTCTCGACATCTAAGGACATAATATAGCTATTAGCGTTATTAGCAAGCCGATAATAGCTAGAACAGAGCTAAGTAAAGTTTAAGGTTAGATCCTAGAGCTGTTTTTATAGGGACGCCTACGATCTTAGCTTTAGAGGAATACTATTATCTAGCTATAGGACGCCATAGCTAATAATAGTAATAATCAGAAAGACTTACCACTCCTTGCTTAGGCATAGTAATAGGAAAAAGAGAGCTGGGCAAGAACAGGGGCAGGCTTATAAGAAAACTTCACCTTAAAAAGGTAGTTATAAGGAAGAGAAAACAGGGCTAGGAGGAATTCTCTACGCTCTTCTTATACCTAAAAAGAGTAGGCCTATAGTAAGCTCTAGAGAAAAGAGGAAAGAGTAGGTTAACCTTGCCGTCGCTATAGTAACTCATAGTAGTAAGGTTGACAATTAAGTATACTTACCTTCTTTTGGAAAAAAGGCTGCCTATATAGCCAGCAAAAGGGCAGTAGGTAAGGCTACTTAGGATAAAAACTAGTCCTGTAACTTACAAATAGGAAAGAGAAGGTAGCAATAGCAAGCAGACTAGTAAGAATGTTGTTAACCTAGCGAAGTTTTCGCGGGCAAGGTATTTACTAGGTGCCTATACTAGGCTTAAGTATATCGCTATCTTAATATACTTAAGGGGGTATAGGAGTTATAGTTACTATAATCCTACGTTCTATAGGTTAGACTCCCTATAGGATGGCGAATCTAAGGGGGTATATGACAGAACATAGTAACGGTTATAGAGTAACCTATCTAGGACTAGGGCTCTCTATGCTTAGACATTCTAACAAGCTGCTTATCAGGCTTAGAGGCGCCTATATAAGGAGTGGCAGGTCCCGTAGTAAGAAGAAGAACAGGCACATTCACTTCTTCACATCCATCACCTGCTCTTTACGTGACATAAGGATAGTACTAACTTCCATAATATAGTAGAGGCAACTACTAAAGCCAGGCAAATTGCCCTTACAGCCTTGCTCTAGGACCCGCCTAAAGAAGCCCTAGCTATAACGGCAGTAGCTCTAGCACCCTAGAACCGCCCTACTACCTTAGCAACGCCTAAACCATAGCACTAGCAACAACAACAGCAGCAATAGCAGTAATAGCCTAGCCACTCCTAGCCTATAGCCCCTACCTAGGCTAATATAGCTAGTAAGCTAATAGCTAGCAAGGCAACTAGGCCTAGCCTTAAGCGCTAGGTACTTATCTAACTAGGCTTAGCCTAACAATAAGTACTTGCTAAATCTGCCCTAAAGGTAGTATAGGCTATATAACAGGCCTCTAGCCTAGCAGTTTAGGGGGTTTAGACGCTCTCTAGCAGTAACCTCCTTCTAGTTATAGAGAACATAGAGATAAAGAAGAGCCTGGAAAGCAATACTACCTGGATTATAAGGGCCTTCGGCGAAAAGGCCTCCCTATATATAACAACCTAGGTAGTAGTGGTTAAGGGCCTTACAGTCTATAACTAGGTTATAGAAGAAGGCCTACTAGAAGAAGCTAAAAAACAATACCCTATAGCGGTTAAGGCAAAGGTCTAGTACCCTTAAGGGCTAGAACGGACTAGGGTTAAGGCACTAATAGCCTTTACCTCCCTAGAGGCAGCCTAGAAGGCCTGTAAGGAGGGGGTCTTCTAGAGCTACCAGGCCCTAGAAGCAGAGCCCTAGATCGACAAGGCTAAGCCGATCTAGTGCCTAAGATGCTGGAAATAGGGCTATAGGGCTAAGGTATGCTAGAGCAGAGAAGAGATCTGCTATAACTGCAGCGCCAACAGCCATACTACGCTAGAAGCCCCTACCTGCTCTAGGGCACCCTGCTGTCGCAACTGCCACTAAGCTTACCACGCCTGCTCAGAGGCCTGCCCCTGCCTAAAAGAGGCATGGGCATAGGCTAAGGGATACCTATATTCTAGGCCTAAGGCCTTTAACGTTGACCAACCGCCCTTATACTAGTACTAACAGCAATAGCAATAATAACAATAATAATAGCAATACCCTTAGCAGGCCCTATTACAAGAGGAGGGGGAGGAAGGCTATACTATAGTCTTAGGGAAGAGACAGAGGGGCCGACTAACAGTATCAAGAGGGTTAACCCCTAACCAGAGCATAATTACCGCCTGCTTTAGCTACCTAAGCAGCTAAACCCCCCCTTCTTCTATGCCAACTATAAGCTCTAAAGGGGCTACTAGACCTACTAGACCTACTGGAACCCTGGAGCCTATAGGAGCCCCTAGACCTCTAGATGCTAGACCTGGACTGGATCTAGATACCGGACTAGCTAATGCTACTACTACTACTATACAACAACCATAGCCAACTATATAGCCAGAGGAGATAGAAATATGAAGGTACGCCTCTGGAATGTATAGGGCTTGAAGGAAGTATAGGAAGTACTACTTTCTATAGTAAAAGAAGAAATACTTGCTATATAAGAGCCCTAGATTAATAGGCAGGTATAGCACTCTACCTACTACCTTAGATCAGCCCCCTACCACCTTATTTTCACCCCTAACGGACGGGCCTTACTTTATATCTATAAATTACTCCTACTAGCAACATGGACTTACAGCTCTAGCCTAGACTAGGCTAGGGCTACTATATAGACTAAGAACGGCCCCTTTATAGTCTGGTCCCTATATAACAACCCCTAACCCCAGACTGGCTTAACCCCCCTTATAGGAGAAATAAGGGGGAAGATCAACGCCTATCTAGGCCTTTACCTTCTAGTAGGGGACTTTAACCTTTACCACCCCCTTTAGGACCAATATAACCGCTTTAGCCCTAGGTTAGAAGACCTACTGCTATTAACAGCAGAATAGGGGCTTACCCTCTATACCCCCTATAGCACTATAACTAGGGCGCTATAGGGGAGCTAAGCAGGCAGGGCCTCTACTATCGACCACTTCTAGCTTAGTAATAGCCTTACCTGCTCCTATACTGGCTTAGATATACGCTTATGCTTAGACTACTACCCCTAGGTACTGGATATCGACCTAGAGACTATAGAAACCCAACTACTACCCCTCCGGTTCCAGTGGAAAAAGAGGGATAAAGAGGGGGTAGCAAGAAAGGCCAGCTCTCTAATATACAATATAGGAGGCTATAGATATCTATTACGCCTCTCTAACCTAGCTGGGCTCTAGGAGGCCTATAGGCGACTATTAGAGGAACTCCAGCGTATTGCTAGGGCTATAACCCCTAAAAGAGCCCTAGTAACTACTAGAAGGAAGAGCGCCCTCTAGTAGAACAACGAAATCTACTAGGTAGTTAAGGAGAGAAAAAGGGTAGAAAGATAGCTCTAACGCTCCCCTAGCAACCAGGCCCTCCTTACTGCCTATAAGTTAGCCTAAAGGAAATAAATAAAGGCTATAAGAGAGAGTAAAAGAAAGACCTAGAGGGCTTTTCTATAAGAGGCTAAAGAAAAACCAGAAAAGCTCTAGCAACTGGAAAGATAGGCTAGGCTATAAAGCACTACCGCCCCCCCCCCTCCTAAGCTGCTAACCCTTGGACAAGCTAGTACCTTCTAGGAGAAGGTAGAGGCCCTTTTAATACGCTTCTTCCCCCCCTCCCCCTAAGAGGATAGCCCGGAGGAACCCCTAATAGGCCTAAGGCTACTAGTTAGCTAGACGGTTAGGCTGGACAATATAAAGGAGGCTATTAAAACAATAAAACCCTGGAAAGTACTAGGACCGGACGAACTCTCTATAGGCTTTCTAAAGGCCTGTAGCGACCCCTTATATAAGGCCCTCGCTATACTAGCCTTAAAATCCTTCCTTTACGGCTTCTATCTATAGGAATATAAAGAAGCGGTTACTATTGTCCTCCCTAAACTAGGAAAACAGCCGGATGCCTATAATACCCCTGGAGGCTACTGCCCTATAGCCCTACTTAACTGTATTAGCAAGGTCCTAGAGAAAGTTATAGGGACTAAAATAAAGGATATGGCTAAGGCTTTTAAGCTGATTCTAGCAATATAACAGGGCTACTACTGCTATAAATCCACCAAATCGGCTATATACCTCCTTATAGCTTAGATCTAGGAGGTATAGAAGTATAAAGCCGGGGCCTCCCTTTTACAGCTAGACCTATTAGGGTATTTCGACAGTATCTCTTATAACAGGCTCCTAGCTATACTAGACTAGCTAGGGCTACCTACCTAGCTACTAACCTGGCTAAAGGAATTCCTCTCCTCTAGGACTACCAGCCTCCTATTTAACGGCTAAAAAAGCTAGTAAATCCCAGTACTAACAGGAGTACCCTAAGGCTTACCACTTTTACCAATCCTCTTAGTCCTATACCTCTGCCCCCTATATAAAAGGCTAGAGAGAAAATACCCTACTATCTCTACTATAGGCTATATAGACGATACTAACCTACTAGCCTTCGGCAGAGAGGCTATAACAACGGTTAAATAGCTAGAAGAAGCCTGGAAAGAGTGCCTAAACTAGGCAATAACCACTGGAGTTACCTTCTTAGCGGCAAAGAGCAAGCTTATACACTTCCCCCCTAGAAGGAGGCCCTAGACCGACCCTATTAACCTAGGACTAATAGGGGACTTCCCCCTATAACTAGCTAAAAAAGCCCGTTTTCTAGAGGTTTAGCTAGACCCTAAGCTTACCTAGAAGGCCTATACTAACACCCTAAGGTAGAAGCTAAAAACGCAGTCCCTTGCTATTACTAAGCTAGCTAGAAAGACCTAAGGACCTAGAATCGAAAAGACTAGGCTCCTATATACAGTAGTAATAAGGCCGGTTCTAGCCTACATAGCCTTAGCCTGGCACACCCCTACGCCTATAGCACCAAACAGGCTACAGGGTATAGCTAGAGGCCTACTAGCAGCCGAAAACGAAGTCCTAAGGAGAGTTATAGGGGCCTATAAAAGGACACTAGTCCGAAGCCTCTACTATAAGGCTAACATCCCCCCCCTTAACCTCTACCTTAACGCCCTCTCCTTCTCCAGCTAAGCCAGGATAAACAGGGCTATAGGGAAAGAGGTGGCTAAGCAGAAGGAAGCCCTACGCCTTACCCTTAGAAATAGGACCCCTAGGACTAGCCTTCCCCTAGGAGGGCGTACAAAACAAGAAAGAAAAAGGGAGGCAACAGCTTGGTAGTACTACCAACAGCTAAGGAAGGCTATTAACGAGGAACCCCTCTATACCGCCTAGAAGGATCGCTATCTATAGGAGGCTAGGGCCTCTGGCTACGACCCCTATACAGAGAGCCTCTCCGAGAAATCAGCTAAAGCTGCCTTTTAAGAGGAGAACCTAGCTAAGGCCTTTAAAAAGGCCTTCCAAAAACGCTACTATAACCTCTCTAAGGCCGAAAGCTCGCTATTAATACAGGCCCGTACAGGGAAGATAGGCCTAAGGGGATTCCTAGAAACCTATAAGGTACCTAGGGTTAATAACCCCCTCTGCCGCTACCACCTAGCTATAGAAGACATCCGACATATATTCGACGGTTGCCCGGCCTACCCTTCGGCCTCCTTTAGGGAGAGGGAAAGGGGGGATATACACAGCTTTCTCTACAGACTTGAAAAAGGGGGCAGCGGCGCTATACGCCCCCTAGTTCGCCATATCGCTACTAGACTACCAGAATACTCTGTTGCTTAGGGGCTAGGAGCGGTCTAGCCTATACCCCTTTAGGCAGTATGTTTTTATACTCCTAAAGGGGCGGTATCTACCCTGGTAAAGATTGGCCTACCCCCTATCACACCCTCCCCTTTTTCCTATATACGGTTATAGGTTTTTCACCCGTTGTACGGTTTTCCTATAGCACTAGTTCAGCCTACCTAGATATCCCCTACGGGGATCAGATAGCGTAATAGAATCTATCTATTTTATAACGCTATATCAACTCGGCACTAACTTAGTACAAAATGCGCCATAACAGCTATAAAAAACCCTATATTCTACGAAACAACTACTTGCCTAATTCGGTATGAACACTCGTATAAGCCGCTGCCTAAGCATCCCTATTACAAGGTTCGGTGCTATTATGCAGCGCCTTAGCCAGCCTCTTCTTCAAGGCTACTATAACTGTATAGTGGCTATTATATATATTAAGACCGGGCTACGTCTGACAAAACCATATATTATAGTAGCGTATAAAATCTCCTAAAGCCTTGTTAGTGCCCTAGGGGGTAAGCAGCGGTATAATATAGGCGTAGTACTAACGACGATTCTGTATAAAATTTTCATATATAACAATCTTCTCCTATATAATACGTTAGTAACTAGCCTCTGACTTGTAACTAAACCCCTACCTAGACGCCACCTTATCAGTTACCTACTATAGAGAAAACTTTCGTCCTATTTATACTATACTTCGCATAATATACCTTGGTCGTAGTATCGAGGTTATATAGTAGCTAGTACGCTGCTATAGCGACCTAGGACCGTTCTAGCTAGTCGAAATAATACTATACGTTTCTAACAGGTCCGTTAGGATCCGTCGTCAATATAGTGCAAAATCTCTTAGCAACGCGGTATATAGGTATATATTCTTCTATCTTATACTATAGAACCCCTATAGGCTACTATAGGCGTTAGTACTATATTATACCCAACTTGCTAGGAGCTCCTTAATATACTGCTAAACAATTCGCCTTCTTCTACTTTATATAATACTTATACTACTGCCCTCTAGCAGTAGTTACTATATAGGGCTCTATAGAAAAAATACTAATAGGCCTACTACGATATATAGCTTTTATTGTATAGAAGATAACAGACCTAATGTATACTTTATATAGGACCTTCTTTACTAGGGGAGTAGATCGGGGAGTTAGGGCTATATCTGTAGAGGTTCGGCGACGATTCTTAATAAAAGCTAACTAGGTTATACGGTTAGTATATAGAGGAGAAAATTTTAACGACTTAATAGCGACTTAGGCTAGTGTCGAACTTGTAGAAAGGCAGCTTTAGCGCTATACTAGTATTTGGCCTAGTAATAGGTAGGTCTACTGCCTAATAGGGAAGGTAGGCCTAACTAGTAGGCTATAGTACCTAATTAGGAAGGTAGGTTAAAACGTATAGGCCTAGACGTAGGTTAGACATATATAGGCCTTAACACTGTTATTTCGACCCTATATATAGGTCCTATTACTGCTACCTTTAGACGTAAACCGGAAGTAACATACTAACAACTGAATAACAATATGCATAACACTACTATATACGATTATTATTTGCAGTTAAGGATAACTGCAGTTTTAGGGTAGGGTGCTGTTATAGTCCGTTATCATCCTATATATATATAGCTTCGTCTTATACCAGGACCTTCTGTCCTATATACAACAACATCTTTCTATAACCCATCTTTGCTCTAGCCATGACAGGCCCCCCCTACCTATACTAAATTAGTATTAAATAACGTTTTATACCTACCTAATATTGATATAAATATTGTTAGCAGGGTTAGGCACTATAATTCGGGAGGTTGCCTTATAAAGGAAACCCTTTATGGGGGTGATAGACGCTGTATAGCTGTACTAGACTTTAAGAAATCAGGATTTTTTCTTAACGTTAAAGGCAGCTCTAAGCCTATATTACATGCAAATTTTGCTTTTCTTTTAGGCCTTTCTAGTTATACTACTAAAAGTATAGAGCCGCAGCGTAATAAGATAGTGGTGGAAATTCCTTCTAATTCTATTAGAAAGGAAGACTATAGACCTATTATAGAGGATGCTATAGTATCCGAAGCTATAGAGCCTAATAAGCGCTATAAGCTAAGGAATTCTCCGGCTAAGGGTACTACTTTAGAAGGTATAGGACCTTCTTTAAGGGGGAAAAGGCCCCGTAGGCCTATAGAGCCCTTAGCCACTGCCCAGGCCCCCTATCAAAGTCCCCATAAGACTAGGGAGCCTGAGCCCTTAACTGGCACTAGAGACCTGCCCTGTATGCTAAGAGAGCTAGTTATAGAGGGGAATAAAGTAGAAAAGGCTATATCTAGCCCTACTTTAAAGGAGCCTAATATAGGTCAGCGAGATTACTATAATCTACTTAATTTAGCTAAATTGTAGCACGTTAGGCTAGGCCATATAGGCCTATGTCTTTTGAAAAAGACCTCTAGTATTACTAAAGGGCTGCCTAATTTTGATAAAATAAAGGAAGCTGATTTTCACTGCTCTAGCTGTGATCGAGGTAAAGCAGTGAGAAGGGTTAGTAAGGCTCTAATACCTGACCTACCTAGGGTCTTAGACTCAATAGAGGGGGATACTGTTAAAATAAGGCCTAGGCCTTATAATAGAAACCCTATAGTCTTACTTCTAGTTAACCGTAAAAGTAGGTATAGGTGGGTTTTTAACCTACCTAATAAATCAGGCCCTATAGTAGCTAACACTATTAAGGGCTTTTTTAGGGGCCTAAGGAATGGATTTGGTAGATATCCTACTAAATTCCACTTTGACAGAGGTACTGAAATAACTGATTTATTAACTACTTGGTTAGCTAAAAGGGGTATTAAATTTAGCACTTCTGCCCCCTATATCCACAAGCAGAACGGCTTAGTAGAACGATCAGTTAGAGTTATACTAGACTGTATAAGGTGTACTATTCTTAGTAGCGCTTTACCCTAGTATTTGTAGTGCTTTATACTGGAGGCTGTAGTGGAATTAGTTAATAGTACAGCTATAACTAATAAGGAAACCACTCCTTTCCAGGCGCTATTTGACGAGCTAGAGCCTGGTATTCCACATATACCTAACCTAGAGCGCTATAGGGCTATAGGCGCTAGAGGAGAGGCGATTATACCTCTGAAAAACAGTCTAAAACGTTAAAATTTACCTCTAGAACGGAAGAGTGTAAATTACTAGCGGTATTAGGTTCTAAGACCTACTTAGTATATATACTGTCTAGAAGAGCAGTACTTAAAACCTCTACTGTTAAGTTTATAGAGGATAATACAGTACTAAGTCAGCCTACTAATAATACGGCTTTAGAGGGGGAATTAGTAGACCTAGACCTAGATTTAGAGGGGGCTGTCAGCCCAGACCCTTTTAATCTTAATACTGAAAAGCCTATTAGTATAGAAATAGGACCTAGTAAGCTAGAACCCTACGAATCTTCTTTTAATAGTGAATTAGATAAACCCTTACTGGATAAGCCTATAAATCCGGTTATAGTAGAGTCTACTAGGCCTACTATATCTATTAGAAAGCCTGAATTACCAGAGGCGTTTCCCCAAACTATAGAGCCTATTTTTACACCTAAGCCTATAGAAGTTATAGCGCCTAATCAGCCTATAACAAACGAACCTCTTAATAATAGTGATCTTATTTTAGAGGGGGATAAAATGCAGCTCGATTACTATAAGCTTTTAGCTAAGACTAGTAGCTATATACTATCTTTTATCTATAAGGCTCGAAAAAGGGTAATATCTAAGGATAGTACGCCTACTACTTATAAGCAAGTCTTAAAACTACCTAGAGATAAGCGTAGTAAGTGGTTAGAGGCTATTACCAAGGAATTTATCTAGTTATTAGAGCTAGGGGTTTTTAAATTCCTACCTAGGAGTCTATTACCTTCTAACCGTAAGCTTATTACCTATCGAAACGTTCTTAAGGTTAAAAAGGACGCTAAAAACAGGCCTATTAAGTATAAATCTCGGTTAGTAGCTAGGGGCTTTATACAGGTAGAAGGCCTAGATTATACTGTAACCTACGCCTCTACTAGTATACCACCTACTTGGCATATACTTCTAGCTATAGGTGCTGTTCTAGACTAGGAAATAGAATAAGCTGACTTTATAGGGGCATTTCTTAATAGCGCTCTTAGAGAAGAAATATATATAGAAATCCCTAAAGGACTATTAGACCTAGCAGCTTCTAATAAGGCTATTTATAAGCTTTTACTGAAATACAGCTATAATCCTTCTACTCCTAATATTATTAAACTATCTAAAGCGTTATACAGTCTGAAATAAAGCCCTAGAGAGTGGCAAGATAAGCTTAAAATCTTACTTAAGAGCCTAGGCTATCTCCCTCTTATTTCAGATCCAGGGGTCTTCTATAATGCTAAAACCTGTCACTTTATCGTTACCTATATAGATGACTGTCTATTTATAGGGCCTGATATAGGCTATATAACTGATTTAAAGAAACGGCTTAATAAGGTCTATGCTATAGAAGACTTAGGGCCTGCCGCCTATTTCCTAGGCGTGCAGATTATAAGGGATAGACCTAATAGGTGCCTGTGGCTTAACCAGTCACAGTATATAGAAGAGGCGGTTAGCCGCTTTAACTTAGCCGATTCTAAGCCTATATCTATTCCCTTATAGCCGGGGCTAGTAAGTCAACTTTAACTAGAGGAAGATATTGCTAGCCACCTCTGTAATTCTACGGAAATTAAGCTCTATCAAAGCCTAGTAGGAACAGCTATTTATATAATGCTCCTTACTAGGGTAGATATTAGCTTTACCGTATAGTGGCTCTCTAGGTCTTTAAATAGACCTACAAAATCACACTTAAACGCTGCTAAAAATCTTTTTAAGTATCTTAACAGTACTAAAGACTATAGCATCTGTTTTAACTGTAACGGAAATACAGTAGCTGATCTAGGGCCTAAGCTTAGTAATAGTAGTAATACAACTACTAAGTTTAGTAGAGACTTTCACTCTAAGGAAGGGCCTAGGCCCCTAACTACTACCTCTACTACTATAGTAGATTCTAGAAATAGTAAAGGTAGTAGCCGGACTTCTATAATTAATAGTAGTCTAGTCTCTATAGGCTTTAGTGATTCTGATTTTGCAGGGGATAAGGCTACTAGTAAATCTACCTACAGCTATCTATATAAGTTAGCCGGTAGGCCTATTAGCTGGAAAACGAAAAGAGCTACTACTATTGCTCTCTCTACCCTAGAAGCTGAAACTAATGGACTTACAGAGGCTATACGCGAAGTACAGTGGATTATAGGGCTATTTTCTGAACTTTATAGACCTATAGACTACCCTATTACTCTCTATAGAGATAATCAGGGCTCTATAACGGTGGCTAATGACCCAGCGCTACATGCTAGAACTAAGCATACCCTGCTGAAATTCCGGTACGTTAGAGAGCAGGTTAAGGCTAAAATAGTTACAATTATATATCTTAATACTAAGTATATGCCGGCTGACGGACTTACTAAAGCCCTACCAGTTAGTGGCTTTCAGTCTTTTATCAGGCTTTTAGGCCTACAACCTAAGGGAGCTTTTTACTAAGCTACCCTCTACCCCTATATATATATATTCTATACTATATATATAGAAGGCCTGGCTTAGCCTGATTAGCTTATAAGACCAGTCAATAGTACCGGCTACTTTACAGCCCTCTGGAATCACCTAATTCCTCTATATAGCCTTAAAAGGCTTATAAGGTCCTAGCTACTGTAGTACAGTTCTATAGGCGCCCTTGTGCTGGTATCAGCTCCCTACGGCGTTAGGGAGGCCTATATTACTCTAGCTACGTCTAGAAGTACTCTAGTATATAGTATAGCTATATTTGGAAAATATAGGCTCCGGCTATTACTAGTAGTATACTTTCCTTTAGAGGGGGATTCTCTATGTAACTACCTGTTATTTCCTTACTAGAACTGGCTGAAAGAACGGAGTGAAAAAGGGCATAAAATTTAAAACCGTGCTAAAAATTGTTTTCTCTATAAAAGGATAAAGGCGTTTATAAGCCCTTTACTCCTTCTATACTCTAGTGCGTCTATTAGTCGCTAGGGTATAGAATATTTAGATATTATATATTACTATAAGCTTTGAAGCTATAGTACCTATACCTTTATAGGTTATAGGTTTGATTTCAACATTATATATATTCTTACTTCTTTCTATATATAATAGGGGTTTATCCTATATATATATATAAGGGCCTAACCCCTTTGTCTAACGGAATAGTTTTGCTCTTACGTTCTTATTTCTTAGGATTCTTCTATTCTTTACCTATATATAGCTTTCTAAAGCTTATAAAGGAACAGAAGAATAGAGGGGGTGTTAAACGTACAAAATAAGCTATAGCGCTCTAACGGTTATAGCTTAGGCAAAACGGATTTCAGTTCTCGAACTACTAGATATATAGCTATATTCTGAGGGTGGACCCATTTTTGTGGATACCGCTGACTAAGCTATATACTCTACTATATAGCCTAGAAATAGCTTTAAAAGGCTTTTCTATTTTTAGATTTATGCCCTACTTTTGTGGAGACAGCCTCCTTAGGCTATATAAGCGCTAGAAATAGCCTTAAAAGGCTCTTCTACTAGGTTACCTACCTACCCTGTACCTACCCTGCACCGCAGGAGCGAAAACAGAACTTATAGGAAAAGTCGTGCGGCTTACCCTGCAGCTTAGGTGGCCGTGAGTCGATTATTTAAAATCGCCAGCTTATTTGGTTTTTCAGGAAGTGGCTATGCACCTACTAAGGCGCTCCTGCCGTATGGAGGGCAGGAACAGTGCCGGAGGGTATATGTAGGGAAGGAAATTGCGAAGCCTTACCTACTGGACTAGAAATCAAATTATACGTTACCTATAACTATAAGCCTTATAGGCCTATAAGACCCACTGAAAGCCGTGATATATAAGCTTAAAGCCCCTATAATATAGCGCTATAGCCTATAACTATACCGTTATATAAGGACTTTTATAGAGGGAATACAGTAAAGGGCCCTACTTTACTATATTAGCACATACCTAGGAAGTGCTATTTAGGCCATATCAACGCTGTTGCTGCCCCTACGTACCCTATACGACTACTACTAGTGGGCTATAGTGGTTACAGATCCTTATATAGGATTATCCATTCCAATACTATTTAAGGTCTCTAGCTAGTAAGCCTTCTTAGGACTCTTTTATAAGACTTAAAAAGGGCCCTTCTACTAGAAGGATGGCTTGCGCTAGCAACTTATATCGATCTGCCTAACCTTGTTGTAAATAAGGACTAAATTACTAGGGTGGATTTCCAACTAATCTAGGCGTAACTTCCTAGATAATATATAATTTCTTGCCTTAGCAGTGCTTTTATAGGCCTTGGATACCTTATTCTGTAGCTCTGTCTAGGCGAGCTCTATATCTATAATAGATTTAACTTGCTTTATAAATAGATCTAAAGTAGCCTTTGTATCGGCTAGCCTTCTAGGTTAACGAACCCTAGCCTGGACTTGCTCCTATCTGATTAGACGCTAAGAAGGGATATTAAGCTTAATCTTAGTAACTAGGTCTTAACTAAAAAGCGTAAAGTAAGGCAAGATACCAAGAGAGGAACAAATCGAGGTATAGTTAACCTAGAGAATAAAGTATAAGGACTTCTTCTAATCTATTCTTGTTATCTCTATGATTATAGCAAGTATAGTTATAATTAGCAAGTAACCTGCTTTATCAATGCTGTTAGCTCTTAAGTTGTAGGATAAGCTGGTAATTCGCTTAACTCTAATGGTTTTTAGAGATGCTTTAACTATACCCTTAAACTTAGAACCGCTATTAACAACTGTGATTAGGGGAAAACCGTATCTTAAAAATACATACTAAAGTATAAAAGTCTAAACTAAAGCCGAATTAACTTTGCTAAGGATAGTAGCTTCTATATAGCCAGTAAGGTCATCCCTTACCTTGATTATAGCATTATGTTTGCCCTTGAAAAACTAGATGTCAAAGTAGACTTTAAGAAATAAGGTTGAAGAAGGTATAGTAAACTAGGCTTCTTCCTTATATTAGGATAGGCGAATCTTCTAACAAACCTTGTAGTAACGGTACTAGTTAATAAGATCTAAGTAGATTGTCGGCTACTAGTATAGTTGGGTGATCTAGTAGTAAGAAGTATCTCTTTTACAGTGTCTTATTTTATCATAGCAAGTTAACTAGATGTACTGTTGTTTTTTACTATCTGTAATTATAAGGCAGGGGTAATTACCCTTGTAAGTAGGGCGTAGAAACAGCATCCTATTATAGACTAAAAACTTAAGGGCTTGATGCTTAAAGTTAACCCTATTACTATAGCGAACTAGGTAATCTAGTATTTAAAGTATAATTAGATAGGTAGTATACTCCTAGTACTCTTTAGGCTAATTGCCCTTAAGCGCATCCTTCTTAAGAGTTAAGGTGAAAATCCAAGCGTTAATGAATTTATCTATGTTTTTCTTATAGGCCTTCTTCTTAATATCGGCTTAAGTCAAGGGTTGCCTGCTTAGGGCGTCTGCTATAGCGTTTTTCGATCCTAGAATATACCGAATCTTAAAATCAAAAAGTTGAATCCAGGCTATCCAGCGTATTATAAGGGCGCTAGGCATATTATTAGCCAAGCTGTTTATCTAATAGACTAATACCTAAGCGTCTATCTTAATTATAAACCTTGTGCTATAAAGGTACTGTCGAAACTGCTTTAAACTATAAAAAAGACCCTAAAGCTCATACTTAGTTGTATTATAGCGCTACTTAGCTAGAGACTAGATACTAGACTTAAATTAACAAGGGTACCGTTTACTATCTAGGCCCTTTTATTCTAGGACTGCTCTCTATCTATCTAAAGAGGTATCGACTATAAGGTAGATTTTGCTATAGCGGTTGTTTCTATAGGTAAGTAGTATAAGATAGAGTTTAGAGGCAACAAGGAAACCGAGATAAGTAAAGGCGTACTAGTGATTTAGCGTCTATACCTATATTATATTCTTCTTTGCCAGATTAAAGAGCAGGTAGGTAATATGGCCAAAATAGGGGACCTAAATATAGTAGAAACCAGCGATACTAAGAAAAGAGTAGACTTTAGAAAGAGACTTTAGGGTTGACTATTTACGAATCTTCCGGATCTTAGCGTTGTTAGGCAAGCGGCTATCTAGCATATACTTATAGCTAATAACGATAGCCTCTAAGACTAGGAACTAGAACTTAACCGCAGCAATGCAGGCTCCTACTAGCTTAGCGTTAAGCAAAACTTAGTTATAGTTCTAGACCTGTTCTGCTATAAATTGTCGAATTCCAGGTATAATTAGGGTATTATCGTATTGTATCTTTAGTCCTTGTATGCTAATATTATCTAGGAAAGCTTAGTAAATCTAGGGTATCAAGTTATAGAAGATCCTGTATATTGTACGTATAAACTAGGTAACTGAATTTGTACTACCTTATAGAAGTATAGTTAGGCGTAGTAGACCGATTAGACTGGTAAATGTTGTAAGATCCCGACTCTTCTCGTCTAGTATAATATTGTTATAACTGAAAAACAGATTAAGCATAGAAATAATTATATAGCTAGAAAAGTCCTCCGAGAATTCCTCTATGTTTAGTAGGATAAAGGCGTCCTAAATAGTAACAGTATTGTATTACTAAGCATTGTTCATTAGGCAGTACTTACTATTCTTCTTCTGAATAAGGAACTAGTTATTTCGGTAGGCTCTATAGGTATCTTTTAGGATCCCCTTTACCTTTTACTTCTTTAGGATATCTATATATGCCGGAATTATCGCCTTCCCTATAGGTATATGTTTAGCTTACTAGGCAGAGTAAGAGATAGTCTTAATATGCTAAGGCAGAATAATTAACAGATCAATACAGCTAAGGTGCTTGAATTCCTATATAAGGGCTTGTTCCCTATTAAAGAGTATATAGGCGAACAAGTCGAATTCGTCCTTAAAGAGCTAGAGAGCTAGGTCTATATTGTCCTTTAAGCCCTTTAACCGATTAGACGTAAGTCAAGAACCGTAAGGTAAATCCGAAAATCGTAGAAAAACCTATCAATTGTACTTATACCTAGGAGTCGCCTTTTCCATAGCTAGCAATAACTTAGTAGGCTTCTAGTCGACAATTCCCTCTAGTACTAACCTATTAGATAGGACATTGTTAATAGGGTAAACCTTCTTTCTAGTAGGCTTATATAAAGTGAAAGATTGAAGGATAGAGGGTTTTTCGGACTAAATAGAGGAAGGAGATAGACTAGGAGCTGTCTCTAAAGGAAAGAAAGAATCAGAAGAAACTATTCTTATATAAGGAAAACTCGGAATACTAATAACCTACTTTAAACCCCTTCTACCTAAACGCTAAACGCTAGACTCCTACTTAAAGGAAGTATACAAAATATTAGTAATAGTTTCATTGTTAAGCCAATCTCCTAGGACCTTATTATTATCTTTTAAAGTAAGTGCCTAGTTAGGGACTTTATTAGCCTTATTTACCTATCCCTATAAAGTAAATAGGCTATCCTAGTAGCTAGTAGATAGGGATTTGATAGCATCCCCCCTCTATATAGAGGAATCCTATTCGATAGTATAAAGGGCTTTAGCGATATCTAAAGGGGCAAGGCAAGCAATAAATTCCTAGTCTTAGAAAGTCATCTATACTATATTAGAACTGCTAAAACCGTAAATTACCTTATAGTCCTTCTAGAAAGGCATCCCTAATAGGATATTATAAGCCTTATTAGACCTATTATTAGAAGAGATATAGTAGTAGACTAGGGCCCTATAACCTTAGATATAGAGAGGTACTAGGACCTCCCCTCAGAGAGATGATAAATTGCCCTATAAACTATAGGACTATATCTCGGTTTTTATAATTATAAGGTTAAGGTAGTTTATAACCTTAAGGAAGATAAGGCTGCACTCCGATCTGCTATTTAGAAGTGTATATAGCCGTAGGCTACCGTTATAAAGAGCTGTTAGGAAAATCCAGGGTAAAGAATGGAACTTAGTTACTCCCTAAATAAGGGAAGCTCTATTAGTCTATATTATTAGATTACTATTAACAATCTTACTAGAAACCGCATTTTTCGCTATAATAATAGAGTTAATATTTAGGGTACTAAAGTCTTATAGCAACCTAATTGCATAATAGCCGTCCTCTATATCTAGGAACTAGGCTATCTAAGACTCCCTTATAGGCTTAACTAGAGAAACGATATTCGTCTTTACTATCTCCTATTACTTAGATAGATAACCTTATAGACGTCTAAATAAAGCTAGGCCTACCTGACCTAACGCTAGAGCTAAAGCAGAAGCAGAGAGAGTGTTATCTAAGCTAAAGCTATCTAGTATAGCTGTTTCCTTAACGATTTTAATACCTTTAGAGACTTACTTACGTATAATCTTAGAAAGTAGGCTCTAGCCTTCTATTAGGTTAAAGGCCTCCTTATTCAAAAGGCTATATTTTCCGTTAAGCATTTTCTAGAGCATTCCTTAGTAAATATCAATAGCTTTAATTTTATAAGGGGCTTCTTCTCTTACCTATATAGATAGGCCGCCAGCGGTAGGGGTCTCTGCCTAATCAGACTAAGGAGTATAGAAGGGACCTGCCCTTAGTAGCTTATCGTTATCGCTTTCTAGTCGCAGCTGCTTCCGACTTTGAAAAGCCGTACTTAAAGCTTTAGCTGCAGCTAGCTGCATTGCCTTATTACCAAACACGTCGTTCGCTTTTACAATTATATTCTATAGTATAAGTAAAATATCGATAGTACTATTATTATAAAGACTACTATAAAGCTTAGAGCCTATCTAAGCAGAGAGCAAATCCTATAAGAAGCGAGCTACGTCCTTTAAAGGCTTTAAAAAGAAAACGTCTAGCTCCTAGTGCTAAACCATATTAAGAAAAACCGAAACCTAACTAGGGACCTCTATTGTATAAGCTATAGAGTTAGCTTCCTTGTTATTAACCTCCCCTCTTAATAGACCTTAAAGACTTAGATCTAGATCTAAGACCTCTATAAGGTTAACTACCTATAACAGGAAAGATGTAATACTAGGTACTAGAGGTAGTAAGTAATAGACTCTGGTTTATACTATTAGGGCTGCTAATATATTCCCCTTTTATATAGAAGAGCTATAAGTAGGAGAGGATAAAGAAGACGCAATAGGCCTAATACTATAGAAGGTAATATCGAGAAGCCGGCTTTTCCTCCCTTCTTCCGTTAGAAGAAAACGTATCTTAACTTACTCTTCCTCTAGCTAGGCATAAGTATAGCTTGGTATAGAGAGAGAGTCGAAAAAGGGTTTAAAAGCCTTGTTATACTTAGTCTTGTAATTACACTTCTATCGGAGATAAGTAGGGCGGAACTTAGTATTATATACCTTATAAAGCGCTTGAACAAGGTAGAAAAGGGTGCCTTCCTTACAGGCCTTTATTACTAGGACTAGGTTAATCTAGTATAGGTTATAAGGTAGGTCTTCTCTACGGATTTTCTAACTAAGGTAAGCGTTTGCCCTAAATATATACCCAAGCCCAAGTTTATTATCAGCCTCTATCAGATTATATAAGCTAATATAGTACTGTTAACTATACTAGTAGTAATAGATCCCTTTAAGAGCCTTATACCTTCGATCGGTATTAGAGCAAAAAGGCCTACTAGTATAACTATTGACTTTACCCGGCTCTATATTCTAAAGCGAAGCATACGCTATAAGTAGAGGAAGATCGACTTATTTATCTAGATAGGGGTAGTAGTATTAGGGTTTATAATACCCTTTCTATTCAGCTATATCTTGTTCCTCTTTTAGGTATACTACCTGATTAACGTTAGTTGCAAAGCTCGGTAAGTCGTTCAGCTTATCTCTTAGATATATAACTAATTTTACTATAGGGTCTATCTTATTTAGCAAGATTCTAAGAGAGGCTATCTAATTATATAGGTCTTAAATAGCTCTTTTAGTTACCTTATTACCTTACTTCTGTAAAAGGTTAGTAGTATAAAGCTTTGTTACTGTCTTTTAGGTATTAGTAAGTTGATTAAACTATATTTCCTTAACTATTAGCGGCTTTAGGATAATCTTGACCGATTCCTAACTAGTACTCCCTTAATTAGAGAATAAGACCCGGTTCTTACTTGCTTAAGCGGATTTAGTTAACTTAGATAAGAAGTTTCAAGAGGAGATAGAAGAAGAAGGCTTTTTGACTTTAGCTGAAAGGAGATTAGTCTTCCTACTATTATTATTGCTTTTATCTAAATAGATGTCTTAGCTTAGTAGTTTAATCTAAGTTAGTACTCTCTAGTAGATAAATCCTTTAAATAAAACTACTAATACTAGGGATTAGAAGTTATCCTAGGTAGCTTTGTATAAGTTCTATATAGGTATAGCGCCTTTAAGGCAGTATCCTTAAACAAGCAAGTATTAGTAATCTTTAGGTAACTTTTCCTAAAAGCATTAAGGGGTATCTTTCTAAATAGGGGCTAACTTAGTAGCTAGTATCTAGGTAATTATAGCGTTAAGTTCTTCTATAACCTATTTAATCTATATAGCTAAGACGTTTAAGATAGTATACTTATAGAAGCAGTTAAGCTACTTAATAGGGTCCTCTAACGCCTTAGGGTTAAAAGCCTTCTAATGTTTAAGCATTATCCTATAGAGTTCTTGCTATATTGTTACTCCTTTGTCCTTAATTATAGAGGCAACCTTATAATATTGGTTAGAATTGTACTACCTCTTCTACTAGGTAAACTTCTTAATATTAGTTGCTATACTACAGTCCTTATAAGCATTGTTAAAAGCTTATAAGTAATCTATAATATTAGCGCTATAGAATTATCTACCAAGCCCTTTAGACTAAACAGACAGGAAGCTAATATTCTATATAGGATTTAACCGATAAAGAGCATTAGTCAATATTTTAACTATAGTACCTAACTAGTCCTAGTTACTAGTATCTGTTTCTAATATACTACTAGAGAGTAGCGGTAGGAAAGATTCTATTTAAGGAGGAACTAGGGGAAAGAGGTTATAAAAGGAAAAAGGGGGTTTAGCTTCTTAAAGCTAGTTTCTAATAAAGTCTATCGTCTAATCAGACAAGTCTTATAATCCTGCTACTAAAGGAGTAGAGTTGCCTGTAAGTCTGCAAAGTCAATAGATTTCTCTCCTTAAAAGGATATACTCTAGGAAATCCTATTAGATAAGGCTTTTACTAATAAATAACTAAGTAGAAGGTTGACGTATAATCATACTAAATAGTAAAATGTCGATACTTGGTCTAGCTAAATATACTATAGACTTAAAGTCTTTAAGAGAAGTCAGGAAAGTACTAAGGAGTATGTTAATAGGTAATAGATACAAAGTACAGTTATCGTTCTCCTAATTAGATAAGCCTTAGTTTTGTTAATATAAGGAGCTACTAGTAGCTTCTATTAATTTATTAATAGACTTTATCTAGGGGGGAATTTAGAAGGGATTAGATCGTAGGATAGAGGAGAGATATAGGGCAAAAGAGGAAGGATATAGTCCGCTACTATAGTATAATTATAGTAATATTATACTTACCCTACCTTTATAAAACATTGCTTATACCTGGTTCCTATCTAGTATAAACTCCTTCTTCCTCTATTATAAAATTAAATATATCTAACTCTTTAAAAAGCTTATATCGAACAGATCTATAGCTTAGTCTATCTCCTTACTATAGATTTGATTAGTCGAGCCTTATACTATATACTCCTACTATATAGGAAGTAAGCGATACTCGTTTCGCTAATTTAAACATATACTACTAAGATACTTTAGATATACTTAGTTATATTCCTCCCCTATCTAAAGGACAAAGAAGGTAGTCCTGAAAATACAACTAAAGGCCTAGTACTAGAGCTATTCTAACTTAACTTTCCTATTACCCCTACCCCTTGTTATATACCCTAGGTATAGTAATCTTGCGAATTGTTATTACTATATAAGGGTGCCACTTCTAGGTAGGTACCGAGACAATACCTTTATCTAGATTAAGACTAACCAGCTAATACCGGCTAGTCGACCTAAGAAGCTAGAACGAAAAGGACTCTGTAATATCTATAACCCTAGTATATATAAAGGTGGCAAAGCAATACTAGATAGTAAGCTAAGCCTAATTGTTCGTTAATATAGCCTAACCTAAGATAACTCCTCTTGTTTCAACTAAGGGTTTATAATGCTAAAACGAGTTAGGACAGCTAGCTACCTGTCTAGATAAAGGAGAAAATTAAGGATAAGGCTATATTCCTAAGTTGTAAGCAAGGTCTATATATCTAGCCCTAGTATCGAAATCTTCCTTAGACGTAGGAAATCTCTTTACTAAGCTCTGATCTTTATATAGTTACTAATACTGGAAATGTCAAACAAGGGAAAAGAACTAAAGATAAGAGTTATATAAGTTATATCTAAAGGAGACTCTTATAGCTGATATACCTGATAGAACTAGAGAGGGGGGTTTAAGTACTTCCCTACCCCTTTTCGTTCGATATAAGGTATATCTACTAGAATGCTTAGACTACCGAGTTTCTAGGATAGCTAAGATTATACTTATCTTAAGCTTAACCGATATATCAGGTCTTAAATTGTTATATAACCTACGACTAATATAACTATTATACTAAGTTAGATTGTCGTTATCTAATTAGAGGTTAGAGGCCTAGAAACACTAGTCTAAGTCGTTAGAGCAGGAAATTCGAAATAGTTATCCTATTAATACTATACTATAGAGTTATCTAGCTAACAGTCTATAGGTCGTCCTTATTAATAGTAAGATAACCCTAATACAAGTAAGGCCTGCTTATAAGTGTCGGAGCCCTTATTTAGTTTATTCCTAGCTAAGCCCCTATATAAAACAGAGCAGCAGACCTACAAGAAAGTAGGAGCAGCTGTCTAAAGGTAGTAGGCAGCTATATATCGAACAGCTATCTAGATAAGAGGATAAGAGGTATATGTATAATAAGGCTATAGTCTCCCTAATTAGGGGAGACTAAGGTGGACAGGTACAATAGAACTAAGTAAATAGGCCAAAGTAGCCTAGAGGCGAAAAGTAGATAGAATATCTAAATAGGTAAAATGTAACTATATAGCTGTAATAAATAAGATAATTGATGATTGTCTTTCTCTAAACATAGGAAGGAAAGCCAGCTTCTTATACTATTGTCCTTCTTATACTGCTAATTCGCAATCTTGTTATTAGCCTGGAATAAGATAAGGGGCAGAAAAGAAAGACCAGCCTTGTTCACCCACTCTACTGTATAACAGAAGAGAAAGTGGATATGGGTCTCCTCTGAACAGACGGAGAAGAAGAAGAAAAACAAGCGGCGGCTAGTCGTGCACTAGCTACGCCGATCCAATACTCTCTAATAAGAGTATATAACGTTTAGATAAGAATAGTTAGAACAGACTAGAAGTATAGTAGAACAGGATTATAGAGTAACTTGCTACTAGGGCTATAATACTAGAAGAGTATTCAACAACGTAGGCCTAATAGGCCTATACTACCGCTAAGATCTTGTTATTATCTGCTAGAAACATAGGTCAGTACAAACAGCACTAAAGGGATATATATAGGCTGGACTTATAAGAGATATATAGATATTGACAATAGGAGCAATTTAAGCACTGTAACTAGGAAGAAACGTAGGGACCGAGCTGCGCTATATACAGCGCTAAAGGGGAAAAATCGCCAGAATCGGCCTATAAGACCAAGCATATAAAACAATGCTTATAGCATACCTTATACAGCTTACTATCCTAGACGGTAGAAACCGCCGATAATATAGATAGTAACGCCCCTATAGGCGTGGACTGTAAGGCTAGGCTCAACGCTAGCTTACTTATAACCAGCTTCTTATAGACCGGTATTACCGGCCTTCCAGCGCTAGCCGCCGGCGAACGTACCCTAGGGACTGTTAAGACTAGGGTGGTAATAGCTGCCGGTATAGGTAACAGACCTAAATCCCTAAAACGCAGCTTCTTTAACAATAGTAGTACTATAATGTCGTTGTCCTTCTTATTATCGTCCTAGGCAAACCGAACTAGATATAGATCGTTAGCTATTAAGAAAACTACCTAGGAAAGGCAAGGCAAAAGAACAAACTGCGTTTCTAGCCTAATAAGAGGAAATCTCCTGCTACTAGGGTAGTAAGCTGCTCTAGAACCGACTTCTCTTTCTAAGTAGATATCTACGATAAAAGGAAGTTAGAAAAACTTATAAAACTAAACATAGCGATTATAAGAAGCCTTATAGTAAGAAGGGCAAGTATAGAAAGATAAAAACGCGTTTGTAGGAAGGAGGAAATTTTTGGAGCTCTAGGGGAAGGTAAGTAGATTTTACACCTAACTAGCCACTGTATAAAAAGAGCAACAATATAGACGGTTAAAAATCACGCCCTTTCCCCTAAATTCCACTTCCTCCTCCCTAAAAAGGGACAGTATACCCTAATACTAAGAAGAGAGAGGCAGTAGACCCTTACCGATCAAAGAAAGAGGCAGCAGACCCTTATCGATTAACGAGCCTTAATACGCACAGACGTAAAATATAAGAGCAAGGAAAGAAGTAGGGCAGCATACCCTAATAGAGAAGAGAAGCTAGGGCAGCATACCTCAAGGAAGAGGCAGCATACCTTGACCTAAACAAGGAAGAGGCAGCATACCTTGACCTAAATAGATAGATTCTATTACGCTATCTGATCCCCGTAGGGGATATCTAGGTAGGCTGAGCTAGTGCTATAGGAAAACCGTACAACGGGTGAAAAACCTATAACCGTACATAGGAAAAATAGGGGGTGTAATAGGGGGTAGGCCAATCTTCACCAGAGTAGATACCGCCCCTTTAGGAGTATAAAAACATACTACCTAAAAGGGTATAGGCTAGACCGCTCCTAGCCTCTAAGCAACAGAGTATTCTAGTAGCCTAGTAGCAATATGGCGAACTAGGGGGTGTATAGCGCTGCTGCCCCCTTTTTCAAGTCTGTAGAGAAAGCTATTTGTATCCCCTCTTTCCCTCTCCTTAAAGGAGGCCAAAGGGTAGGCCGGGCAACCATCGAATATATATCGGATGTCCTCTATAGCTAGGTAGCAGCGGCAGAGGGGGTTATTAACCCTAGACACCTTATAGGTATATAGGAATCCTCTTAGGCCTATCTTCCCTATATAGGCCTGTATTAGCAGCGAGCTCTCAGCTTTAGAGAGGTTATAATGGCGTCTTTAGAAGGCCTCTTTAAAGGCCTTAGCTAGGTTCTCCTCTTGGAAGGTAGCCTTAGCTGATTTCTCTAAGAGGCTCTCTATATAGGGGTCGTAACCAGAGGCCCTGGCCTCCTATAGATAGCGATCCTTCTAGGCGGTATAGAGGGGTTCCTTGTTAACAGCTTTCCTTAGTTATTGGTGGTACTACTGGGCTATTGCCTCCCTTTTTCTTTCTTACTTTATACGCCCCCCTAAAGGGAGGCTAGTCCTAGGGGTCCTATTTCCAAGGGCAAGGTATAGGGCTTTCTTCTGCTTAGCTACCTCTTTTCCTATAGCCCTATTTATCCTAGCCTAGCTGGAGAAGGAGAGGGCGTTAAGGTAGAGGTTAAGGGGGGGACGTTAGCCTTATAGTAGAGGCTTCGGACTAGTGTCCTTTTATAGGCTCCTATAACCCTCCTTAGAGCCTCGTTTTCGGCTGCTAGTAGGCCTCTGGTTATACCCTATAGCCTATTTAGTGTTATAGGTATAGGGGTATACCAGGCCAAGGCTATATAGGCTAGGACTAGCCTTATCACTACTATATATAGGAGCCTAGTCTTTTCGATTCTAGGTCCCTAGGTCTTTCCAGCTAGCCTAGTAATAGCAAGGGATTATGTTTTTAGCTTCTGCCGTAGGGTGTTGGCGTATGCCTTCTAGGTAAGCTTAGGGTCTAGCCAGACCTCTAGAAAACAGGCTTCTATAGCTAGTTGTAAGGGGGGGTCCCCTATTAGTCCTAGGTTAATAGGGCTAGTCTAGGGCCTCCTTCTAGGGGGAAAGTGTATAAGCTTGCTCTTTGCTGCTAAGAAGGTAACTCCAGCGGTTATTACCTAGTCTAGATACTCTTTCTAGGCCTCTTTTAGCTATTTAACCATTATTATAGCCTTTCTGCCAAAGGCTAGTAGGTTAGTATCGTCTATGTAGCCTATAGTAGAGATAGTAGGGTGTTTTCTCTCTAGCCTTTCGTATAGGGGGTAGAGGTATAGGACTAAGAGGATTAGTAAAAGTGGTAAGCCTTAGGGTACCCCTGTTGGTACTAGGATTTGCTGGCTTTTTTAGCTGTTAAATAGAAGGCTGGTAGTCCTAGAGGAGAGGAATTCCTTTAGCCAGGATAGTAGCTAGATAGGTAGCCCTAGCTGGTCTAGTATAGCTAGGAGTCTGCTATAAGGGATGCTATTAAAATACCCTGATAGGTCTAGCTATAGAAGGGAGGCCCCGGCTTTATACTTCTATACCTCCTGGATCTGAGCTATAAGAAGGTGTATAGCTGATTTGGTAGATTTATAGCAGCAGTAGCCCTATTGTGTTGCTAGAATTAGCTTAAAAGCCTCGGCCATGTCCCTTATTTTAGTCCCTATAACTTTCTCTAGGACCTTGCTAATGCAGTTAAGTAGGGCTATAGGGCAGTAGCCTCTAGGGGTGTTATAAGTATCCGGCTGTTTTCCTAATTTAGGGAGGACAATAGTAACCGCTTCTTTATATTCCTATGGATAGAAGCTATAGAGGAAGGATTTCAAGGCTAGTATAGCGAGGGCCTTATATAGGGGGTCGCCACAGGCCTTTAGAAAGCCTATAGGGAGTTCGTTAGGTCCTAGTACTTTCTAGGGTTTTATTGTTTTAATAGCCTTCTTTATATCGTCTAGCCTAACCGTCTAGCTAACTGGTAGCCTTAGGCCTATTAGGGGTTCCTCCGGGCTATCCTCTTAGGGGGAGAGGGGGAAGAAGCGTGCTGAAAGGGCCTCTATCTTCTCCTAGAAGGTACTAGCTTGTCCAAGGGTTAGTAGCTTAGGAGGGGGGGGGGCAGTAGTGCTTTATAGCCTAGCCTATCTTTCTAGTTGCTAGAGCTTTTCTGGTTTTTCTCTAGCCTCTTATAGAAAAGCCCTCTAGGTCTTTCTTTTACTCTCTCTTATAGCCTTTATTTGTTTCCTTTAGGCTAACTTATAGGTGTTAAGGAGGGCCTAGTTGCTAGGGGAGCGTTAGAGCTGTCTTTCTGCCCTTTTTCTCTCCTTAACTACCTAGTAGATTTCGTTGTTCTACTAGGGGGCGCTCTTCCTTCCAGTGGTTACTAGGGCTCCTTTAGGGGTTATAGCCCTAGCAATACGCTAGAGTTCCTCTAATAGTCGCCTATAGGCCTCCTAGAGCCCAGCTAGGTTAGAGAGGCGTATTAGGTATCTATAGCCCCCTATATTGTATATTAGGGAGCTAGCCTCTCTTACTACCCCCTCTTTATCCATCCTTTTCCACTAGAACCAGGGGGGTAGTAGTAGGGTTTCTATAGTCTCTAGGTCGATATCTAGTACCTAGGGGTAGTAGTCTAAACATAAGTGTATATCTAAGCCGGTATAGGAGCAGGTAAGGCTACTGCTAAGCCAGAAGTGGTTAATAGTAGAGGTCCTACCTGCCTAGCTCCCCTATAGCGCCCTAGTTATAGTGCTGTAGGGGGTATAGAGGGTAAGCCCCTACTCTGCTATTAATAGCAGTAGGTCTTCTAACTTAGGGCTAAAGCGGTTATATTAGTCCTAAAGGGGGTGGTAAAGGTTAAAGTCCCCTACTAGAAGGTATAGGCCTAGGTAGGCATTAATCTTCCCCCTTATTTCTTTTATAAAAAGGGTTGAGCTAGTCTGGGGTTAGGGGTTGTTATATAAGGACCAGACTGTAAAGAGGCCATTCTTAGTCTATATAGTAGCCCTAGCCTAGTCTAGGCTAGAGCTATAAGTCTATGTTGCTAGTAGGAGTGATTTATAGATATAAAGTAAGGCCTGTCCGTTAGGGGTAAAGATAAGGTAGTAGGGGGCTGTTCTAGGGCAGTAGGTAAAGTACTATATCTACCTATTAATCTAGGGCTCTTATATAGCAAGTATTTCTTCTTTTACTATAGAAAGTAGTACTTCCTATACCTCCTTTGAGCCCTATACGTTCTAGAGGCGTACCTTTATATTTCTATCTCCTCTGGCTATATAGTTGGCTATAGTTGTTGTATAGTGGTAGTAGCGTTAGCTAGTCCGGTATCTAGGTCCAGTCTAGGTCCGGTATCCAGGTCTAGTCCAGGTCTAGTATCTAGGGGTCTAGGGGCTTCTATAGGTTCCAGGGTTCTAGTAGGTCTAGTAGCCCCTTTAGGGCTTATAGTTAGCGTAGAAGAAGAGGGGGTTTGGCTGCTTAGGTAGCTAAAGCAGGCGGTAATTATACTCTGGTTAGGGGTTAACCCTTTTGATACTATTGGTCTGCCCCTCTGTCTCTTCTCTAAGACTATAGTATAGCCTTCCTCCCCCTCCTCTTATAATAGGGCTTACTAAGGAGGGTATTACTGCTATTATTGTTATTATTGCTGTTGCTGTTAGTACTGGTATAGGGGCGGTTAGTCAACGTTAAAGGCCTTAGGCCTAGAACGTAGATATCCTTTAGCCTATGCCCATACCTCTTTTAAGCAGGGGCAGGCCTCTAAGCAGGCATAGTAAGCTTGGTAGCAGTTGCAGCAGCGGGGTGCCCTAGAGCAGGTAGGGGCTTCTGGCGTAGTATGGCTATTGGCGCTGCAGTTATAGCAGATCTCTTCTTTACTCTGGCATACCTTAGCCCTATAGCCCTATTTCCAGTACCGTAGGTACTAGATAGGCTTAGCCTTGTCGATCTAGGGCTCTGCTTCTAGGGCTTAGCAGCTCTAGAAGACCCCCTCTTTATAGGCTTTCTAGGCTGTCTCTAGGGAGGTAAAGGCTATAAGTGCCTTAACCCTAGTCCGTTCTAGCCCTTAAGGGTGCTAGACCTTTGCCCTAACTGCTATAGGGTATTGCTTCTTAGCTTCTTCTAGTAGGCCTTCCTCTATAACCTAGTTATAGACTATAAGGCCTTTAACTACTACTACCTAGGTTGTTGTATATAGGGAGGCCTTCTTGCTAAAGGCCCTTATAATCCAGGTAGTATTGCTTTCTAGGCTCTTCTTTATCTCTATGGTCTCTATAACTAGAAGGAGGTTACTGCTAGAGAGCGTTCAAACCCCTTAAACTGCTAGGCTAGAAGCCTGCTGGATAGCCTGTACTACCTCTAGGGCAGATTTAGCAAGTACCTGTTGCTAGGCTAAGCCTAGTCGGATAAGCACCTAGTGCTCTAGGCTAGGCCTAGTTGCCTTACTAGCTGTTAGTTTTCTAGCTATATTAGCCTAGGTAGGGGCTATAGGCTAGGAGTAGCTAGGCTGTTGCTGTTGTTACTGCTATTGTTGCTGGTAATAGCTAGGCTGCTAAGGGTGTTGCTAGTACTGTAGCTTAGGCGTTGTTAGGGCAGTAGGGCGGTTTTGGGGTGCTAGAGCTGCTGCTATAGCTAGGGCTTCTTTAGGCAGGTCTAGGAGCAGGGCTATAAGGGCAATTTGCCTGGCTTTAGTAGTTGCTTCTACTATACTATGGAAGTTAGTACTGTCCTTAGCTAGGCTAATTATCCGGTCTAGAAGGCTAGAGAGCGTAAGGGCGAGCTTAGAGGGGCTAAGGGCAGCCTAGGCGGTTTTCTTAGTTGCTGGGGTGATGTGGTCGGCCTTGGTAGCATTGTTGTTGCTTCTTTCTTTCCCTGTATTTTTCTCTGATTTTTTCCCTAGCTTTTTCGGGGTTTTCTGGCTGGGAGGGGTTGGGGCTAGGGCGTGTTGGCTGCTGCTTAGGCCCCTAAGGAAAGGGGCAAAGACGTTGGATAAGGGGGGGGCGCTAATTGTAGGGGCGTTAATAGTAGGGGGGGCGCTAGAGCTAGGTGCTATAGGTGCTGTAGTTATAGCGTCTTTAGCGGTTTCCTTAGTAGTAGTGGTGGTAGTCTGGCGGTCTTTCATTTTTATATTGTTGTTTAGGTAGTCCGTGCTTAGGGGTTAGTGGTCCGTGCTTAGGGGCTAGCTCAGGGGGTTGTTATTGTTGTTGTTGGCTATAGGTAGGGCAGGGTTGCTAGGGCGTAGAGCCGTATTAGTGGCCCGTACGTAAGGAAATTGCAGTTGCGAGAGGGCAGCTAGGCTCGCCATTTTCTGCATTTTCGCATGCCTAGGGCTGTCGCGCAAC
The DNA here is from genome assembly GCA_029339225.1 of Phyllachora maydis. Taxonomy (NCBI): domain Eukaryota; kingdom Fungi; phylum Ascomycota; class Sordariomycetes; order Phyllachorales; family Phyllachoraceae; genus Phyllachora; species Phyllachora maydis. Next base: position 5,164,374 of record JAQQPM010000001.1, on the reverse strand, counting down.
CGACAGCGCTGCAGCGAAAATTGGCGGGCGTTGTGTCCTTAATCGGACGGTTCGAATGGATGTGGTTGCACGCGATTTGGTGTAGTTTTGACCAAAAACTCGTTCTTCGTTTTTTTGCGGCTAAGATTCCCTTGACCTAAATAGGAAAGGGCAGTATACCTAGACCTTTAGATCTAGCGAGACTTGCTATGTTAGTTTAACTACCTTGTTACCCGGATTAGCCCCTATAGAAACAGTAAGGAGTAGAGAAGAGACTGCCGCTAAAGTGATAAGCTAGTATTTATAACACTAGAGGTAGTTTATAAGGCACCTATAAGATCGGCGGAGGTAAAGGGAGCATAGTAAAAGAGATAAGCGTTCCTAAGCTGAATAGCAACCTAGCAGTCTCTAATAGAGTAAGGCATTACGCCGGTTAACTACCCATACCTCTAAGATTAGCAGAGAAAGCAGGTTAAGGAGGGAGCAGCTAACTTTCCTAGACCCTATCTAGGTTAGTAACCAGCAACATTTATTAGAAGCCTGATCTTAATAATCTAGAGCACCTTAATGAGTCCCTATAGAGGAACAGGACTATAGGGTAGCAGAGCAGCTAAGTATCACCTATTAGTATAATCCCTTTTCTAATTAAGCAGTAGAATAACTACCCTTCTACTAGCCTAGAAAGTACTATATAACTAGGGAATAGAGACCTTAGAGATAGTAATAATAGTTACTAAGAAAAAGACTGTACTACTGTCTATAAAGCCTAACTACAACCTCTATAATCCTAGAATATAGGCACTATAAACGTACGTTACCGCTAAACATATTATTAATAAGGAAGAGCCTTATAGCAAGGCCTAGAATCGCTATTACGAACCTGGACCTAGGGGTATATTAGACAACGTAGCGCTTGTATCGCTCTGGTAGAACCTTAGTATCCCTAATAGGAGCAGGGTATAGGGTGGCCTTGTTTAACTTAGGAGTAGGGCATAGGGAGGCCCTGATTAATTAAGGTGGATATAGCTACGATTCCCTGTATTAAGCAGATTGAGCCCACTTTAGGGCCTGTAAACGTTGTAGGGGGGACAGAGAAAAACTCTGCCCTGGGCGGCTAGAGCGCAGGTCAAGAAGAACGGAAATCAGAGCCTACAGATTCCAACAGTGTCCTTAATCGGACGGTTCGAATGGATGTGGTTGCACGCGATTTGGTGTAGTTTTAACCAAAAACTCGTTTTTCGTTTTTAGGTGTCGGTATCATACTCTTATTAGATTGTAAGTCAGGCCTAATATAGGACTATTATCTTTATAATCAGTCGGTTAAAAGTATTATTATAGCCCTGGACAACCGCCTTTCGGATCTTGATCGAAGGTATAGAATTTAGGTTCTAGATATCAAAGCCAATAATAAGATTGTAGGAAGGAAGGGAGTAATCTAAGCCTAGCTATAAGAGAAGTATATCAGAACAAATCTCTCTGCTCCTTAGACCTAAGATTAGAACAGAGGTATAGAAAGAGCTGCCGGTATTCTGAAAAGGCAGGTAAAAGTAATAGTAATAGGGACTAACTTACCTTTAAATAAGGTAGCTAAGGTATTTAGAACAGCGGTATATCTTTTAAATTGCACCTTAAGGTATCGGGTAAAGTAGAAAACACTATATAAGGTATTCTATTTATTTATAGAATTAGTAGGTACTAAAAAGACAACACCTATTAAGCTATAGCAAGGGCATCTCCGGGTTTTCCTATATCAAGCCTTTACGTTAAAAGCAGATATATAGCTTAAGAAGAATAAGCTAAAGAGGTTTACTCTAAGAGCTTTCCTTAGATACCTAATCGGATATAACTTAACAAATATTTATCAAATCTAGAACCCTTAAACTAATAAGATTATAGTAACCTAGGACGTGATTTTCAATAAGAAAGTGGTATTTAATAGGTCTAAAGAGCACTTTACAGTCGGGCTAAAAGATCTAAGCTTAGAAGGGCTAAAAGAGTAGCTTGCTGAGATCGAGAAAAGGGTAGAATCCGAAAATCTAAATACCGTAGTAGCCGATATCCCTGCCTAGGATATACCCTATAAAGTAGGGATAATAGACCTAGGTAATAGATTAGAAGAAGGAAAGGAAGAGGATATCAATATACCTAACCTTATAGATAACACAGAACTAGATAATTCGGTAAAAGTAATATAAGAACCTTAGTATATAGAGGCTTACCTGCTCCTATATCCAACTCTAGAAGCCACGCCCCTACTAGTAGTATAGGGCATACTAGGAGCTTACCTTATAGTATGTTTTAGGGATCGAGTTCTTAGTTAGCAGTTCCTTAATACCTTTATAAAGGGAGATTTCCTTACCTAGAGGGCCTTCTTTACTACTAAAAGGCTTATAAATAGGGACCCTAAGATAAAAGGAAGTATACTAATATCTAAGATCCTAAGTATTAAGGACTTTAAGTCTAGTACTATTTATTCCTCTTAGCTGCCTCTAGCGCCTAAGCTATACTAGAACCTTAAAAGCTACCTATAGAGAGAACATTTTAAGAAAGCTAAAAGGTAGTACCTTCTTATATACCTAGAAACGTAGGAGGAAGTGCCGATTACTAAGGTATAGGGCAAGTAGGTCTTAGATAATATATAGGTATATATATACAAAATTAACAAGTATAATTACCTAGAGAAGTTTAAGGCCAGGTTAGTAGTCTAAGGCAATTAATAATAAAGGACCCTAAGGAAGGATATATATATAGTAACTTTAGCTGGAAAGTCCTTCCGGATCTTAATAGCAGTAGTAGCAAGGTTCAATATAAAGCTGATCCAGTTTGACGTTTCAAATGCCTTCTATAATGCTCGCCTTGATCGGGATGTATATATAAGGCTCCCGGCAGGTTAAAGGAAGTAGAGCATAGTCTATAAGCTAAAGAAAGTACTATACAGACTTCGGGAATTACCTTACCTATAGTATAAAGAGTTTAGTAGTACTCTTTAGGATCTTAGGCTTAATATAATACCCTATAAACCATATATCTTCTAGAAGGGAGAAGTCTTTATTCTCTTTTATATAGATAATGTAATAATAGCATACTATAAGAGGTATAAAGCCCTTTCTAAAGACCTAACAAGCTCGTTCTAGTCAAAGTATAAGATAACTAGCGGTAGCAAGCTAAACTGGTTTCTTAGGCTATAAGTTATTTAGGATCGGGAGTACTGTAAGATCTATCTCTTATAGACGGTATACTATAAGAAAATCTTTAGATTAGTAGACGACCTAGTAATCAGGAGCAAGGTAATAAAGCTAATAGCATAGAGATATACCTCCTCTATAGCACTAGAAGAATTAAAGGGCAACCTAGGGCAGGCAACAAACGCCGAGATAAAGTCGTACTAGAGAAAAGTCAGCTTGATAATATATATAGCAGTGATTATAAGGGTTAATATAGCCTTTACTACGTCAAGATTATCGAGATTTCTTATAAACCTAGGTCTAGAGTATTATAAGGTAGCAGATTATTGCCTTAACTACCTATACTATTCTAGGAATTAGTACCTTTAGCTTAGGGATAGAGATATATACAAGGTGTGGTATAATGCTTCCTTCGCTAATAATACAGCCAATTGGAAAAGCTTTTAAGGATATATGATTAAGCTTTTTAGTAGGCTGGTTGCTTAGAGGGCGAGCAAGCAGACCTACATAACAACCTCTACTATAGAAGCGGAATTAGTATCTATGACGGAAGTAGTACAAGAAGCGTTATATCTCTGCCGCCTAATCTATAATCTCGGAATCAGTCTTAAAAGGGAGTATAGCATATAAGTGTTCTGTAATAACGCTTAAACTATAAGACTAGTAACTAGGGACAAAACGCTAAAAACAAAGCTCTAGCATATCGATATTAAAAATCACTAGCTATAGCAGGAAGTTATTATAGAAAGGGTTCTTATAGACTATATACCAACAGATTAACAATTAGCAGATAGCCTGACGAAAGTTTTTACAAACAATAGTTTCACTACTTTCTATAAGTAAGTTAGTATAGTAGAAAGGAAAGAAAAGATTAAGAAGCGGTAGAGGGAGGAAGGCTAAGACATAGAGACTTAGCAGCAGGTACGAAAGGGAGTACCCTAAGAAACTAGTCTATTAAGCTAAACGTTACTACTATAATCTGTTAAACGTACAAAATAAGCTATAGCGCTCTAACGGTTATAGCTTAGGCAAAACGGATTTCAATTCTCGAACTACTAGATATATAGCTATATTCTGAGGGTGGACCCACTTTTGTAGATACCGCTGACTAAGCTATATGTTCCACTATATAGCCTAGAAATAGCTTTAAAAGGCTTTTCTATTTTTAGATTTATGCCCCACTTTTGTAGAGACAGCCTCCTTAGGCTGTATAAGCGCTAGAAATAGCCTTAAAAGGCTCTTCTACTAGGTCACCTACCTACCCTGTACCTACCCTACACCGCAGGAGCGAAAACAGAACTTATAGGAAAAGTCGTGCAGCTTACCCTGCAGCTTAGGTGGCCGTAAGTCGATTATTTAAAATCGCCAGCTTATTTGGTTTTTCGGGAAGGCGCCATGTACCTACTAAGGGGCTCCTGCCATGTAGAAGGCAGGAATGGTCCCGGAGGGTATATGTAGGGAAGGAAATTGCAAAGCCTTACCTACTTGGACTAGAAATCAAGTTACTACGTTACCTACAACTATAAGCCTTATAGGCCTATAAGACCCACTAAAAGCCGTAATATATAAGCTTAAAGCCCCTATAATATAGCGCTATAGCCTATAACTATACCGTTATATAAGGACTTTTATAGAGGGAATACAGTAAAGGGCCCTACTTTACTATATTAGCATATACCTAGGAAGTGCTATTTAGGCCATATCAACGCTGTTGCTGCCCCTACGTACCCTATACGACTACTACTAGTAGGCTATAGTGGTTGTAGATCCTTATACAGGATTACCCATTCCAATAGGTTATGAGCCCGGATAGCCTGTGGGATAGTTATCGTTGGAGTCCAATTTCAAAGCGCTACCTCTGCCTATATATATAGGGCTATTTAAGCCTCTTATAGCTGAAAATATAGTACTATATTAGCCCTAAAAAGCTATATATTACATCTTATTAAAGGCTATTTAAGGACTAAAAAGCCTGAAAATCTAGAAGGAGAAATCGCTAAGAAATCTAAGTCCTATAGTATTAACGAGCATTTGGGGCTCTTATACACTTAGGCTAGTATACTTACCTATACTAAAAGACCTTTCTACTTATAGCTGGAAGTAGAAAGGCTAGCGTTCTAGAATTTCTAGCGCTAAAGACCTATATTTCCCTACTATAGAGCCCTTTCTATAGATATATCTATAGGCGGTAGTTAAGTCCCTACGTCGAAGTCTCTAGTCCTTAGAGCCTAGTTTAGAATTTCTACTAGAAAGCCCTACTAAGTAGCAAGTAGGTAGCGCTATAAACCTACTAAGCGCTAAGACTAGCCTAGAAAATCACTACTATAATTAGTGAGCTAGCTAATTAGCTTTAGTAAACTAGAAGCTAATTAAGTGCTTTAGCTAGTACTATAAAGTAAATAGTAGCCTATTTACAATGGCAGATCAAGCTAAAGGGAAGGGTATAGCCCCTAAAAGGGCTAGTAACCCAGCTGATCCAGGGCAATCTTCTAGGCCTCTATTACCTATACAAACCCTATTAGAAGATAAGGAAGATGGCGAAGACTATAGCGAGGTTATAGAAGTCCTAAAACAGTATATAAAATCTTATAAGCGAGTTATAGCTAGCTAATCTAGTGATATAAAAACACTACTTCTAAGTCTAAATACCCTAAAAGCCTCTGTTAAGGATAGCGTTAGCGCTATAAAGAATATATCTTCTACTTTAGCTTCTTTAACTAATAGGAGTAACGCTGTGGCTGCTACTATTGGAAAAACTAGCTATAGTCCTAGATTTGATCCTTTTAGCGGTACTATGGATTTAGATTCTCCTTCACGTCCCCCTAGGAAAGAGCCCTATCTAGGGCTGGCTGTTAATTCAGCTACTAGTAATTTAGACCCCCCTATAGATACAGGGTCTAAGGAAGGCTTTAAGGATACTATTACTAGTAGTATAGTAAAGGAGCTTTCTAAAAAGGCCTATACTATACCGGACGATAGTAAGCTTAGCAGGGAAAGCAATTTTGAACAGTAGATTCAGGCTTTAAGTATAGTACTAAGAGCGTTAGGGATATCTAATTTTTTAGAAAACCCTGATATATCTAACACTTATAGCGACTCTGATCAAGCTGTTCTTTTAATGCTTCTACGCGATAGCTTATCTAGTGGCCCTAGGGCTGCTATATCGTGGATTCATATACCTTCTAAGGCCTTTAAGCTGCTTATTAGGCAGTATAGCCGACCTATAGAGTCTAAAAAGAAGGACGTCTATAACGAATTCCATGCCCTTACCTTTAGTACCTATAGAAAAGGCTTATCAGCTTTTAACGCTGAATTTAACGGCTATCTTGCTAAGCTTACCATGGCTAAAATTGTTAAACGTACAAAATAAGCTATAGCGCTCTAACGGTTATAGCTTAGGCAAAACGGATTTCAGTTCTCGAACTACCAGATATATAGCTATATTCTGAGGGTGTACCCACTTTTGTGGATACCGCTGACTAAGCTATATATTCCACTATATAGCCTAGAAATAGCTTTAAAAGGCTTTTCTATTTTTAGATTTATGCCCCACTTTTGTGGAGACAGCCTCCTTAGGCTGTATAAGCGCTAGAAATAGCCTTAAAAGGCTCTTCTACTAGGTTACCTACCTACCCTGTACCTACCCTGCACCGCAGGAGCGAAAACAGAACTTACAGGAAAAGTCGTGCGGCTTACCCTGCAGCTTAGGTGGCCGTTGTTGGAATCGGCGGGGCTTAGTGATTGATTCCGTGTGCTGATCTGTGTTCTGTCTGTTGACCTGCGCTCTAGCTGCCCGGGGCAGAGATTTTCTCTGTCCCCCCTGCAACGTTTACAGGCCCCAAAGTGGGCTCAATCTGCTTGATACAGGGAATCGTGGCTATATCCACCTCAATTGATCAGGGCCTCCCTGTGCCCTGCTCCTGTCAGGGATACCGAGGTTCTACCGGAGCGACACGAGCGCCACGTTGTCCAACAGCCGTAAGTCGATTATTTAAAATCGCCAGCTTATTTGGTTTTTCGGGAAGGCGCCATGCACCTACTAAGGCGCTCCTGCCATATGGAAGGCAGGAACGGTCCCGGAGGGTATATATAGGGAAGGAAATTGCAAAGCCTTACCTACTAGACTAGAAATTGAATTATACGTTACCTACAACTATAAGCCTTATAGGCCTATAAGACCCACTGAAAGCCGTGATATATAAGCTTAAAGCGCCTATAATATAGCGCTATAGCCTATAACTATACCGTTATATAAGGACTTTTATAGAGGGAATACAGTAAAGGGCCCTACTTTACTATATTAGCATATACCTAGGAAGTGCTATTTAGGCCATATCAACGCTATTGCTGCCCCTACGTACCCTATACGACTACTACTAGTAGGCTATAGTAGTTACAGATCCTTATATAGGATTACCCATTCTAATAGGTTATGAGCCCGGATAGCCTGTAGGATAGTTATCGTTGGAGTCCAATTTCAAAGCGCTACCTCTGCCTATATATATAGGGCTATTTAAGCCTCTTATAGCTGAAAATATAGTACTATATTAGCCCTAAAAAGCTATATATTACATCTTATATTAGGACCGCTGAGAAGACATCACACATCCGAAAACGCGTTCTTGGTCAGGACCGCTCCAAATCGACTGCACTCTTTTGCAATCCACTTGTCCAATTGAGGACTCAACACACGCCAAATTTGGCTGCGGCGCAGTCGCTCATTCGACGGCGCTATGGTCGGATTCTGACCGTACGATGTGGTCGACTATGGCCAGAAATCTGCAGCTGTAGCGGGGCGGGCGTACAGGCCCTATAGTCACGTGCCCTAGCCCCGACCGTACTAACAACCTAAACCCTAACAACCTGAACCCTGCTGCCCCTAGCCCCCTAGGGGCTATCAATAAAGCCCCTAAGCGCTTAGGCCATAGCTTCTTGACCCACCTTACTACCGCTGCTGCTACTACTACTACTACTACTTCTACCACTTCCGCTGCTAACCCTGCTACCACTATAACCGCTACCGGGTTGAGCGATATATTGTTCGATAGCCCTTTTAAAGGGCTTTCTAGCAGTTAACATACTACTACCGCTACCGCTGCCCCTACCCCCTTTAAAAAGGGGAAAGAAAAAGCCCTACTACCTACAACCCTCGCCCTTACCTTCTCTGGTCTTATAGACCAGATAGTCAGTCTTTTAGTTAATAACCTGGCCTTTAAGGAAATCGTCGAATATACCGGGCTAGCTAGAAAGCTAGCCTTAACGCAGATCTTGAAAGAGGAGGAGAAAAAAGCCCTGATATTTCCCTTGTTCATTGTCCAGGCCCTAAGGCAGAAGAAGCAATAACAACAATAACAACAACAGCAATAATAACAGCAGCAGCAGCAACAACCCCCCGCCGTCGAATTAGAGCCAACCTGCCGTACCTGGGCTGCTATAATAGTAGCTAGGGTAAAGCCTACTAAGCTAGGCTTAGAAAAACAGGTCCTTATATAGCTAGGATTAGCCTCTTCCTCCCTTGGCCAAAAATCAGCCCTGGAAATCGTACAGGTAGTATAGAAGGCTATAGGGCACTCTATTAAGGGGGTAAGGACCCTACTAAGCGGTAACCTTATACTAGTTACTAAAGGAGAAAAAATCAAAAAAGCCTTGGAAGAAAACACAGCCTGGCTAGCCTCTTTATTACCAGAGGCCTTAATCTACACTACTACCTAGGCTATTGCTGTTAAAGGGCTTATAACAGCTAACCGGGTAACGGAAGCTAGCCTTCTAGCAGCAGTAAAAGAAGCATATCCTTTGGCCTTAGAGCTAAGGTCTGGTACCCTCTCCAGATCGAAAGAACAAGAGTCTTAGCTCTTATTACCTTTTCTAGCTAGTAAGAGGCCTACTAGGCCTGCTAAGACAGAATCTTCTAGGCCTATAGGGCCCTAAAAGTAGAGCCCTATATCGATAAGGCTAGGGCCTTACAGTGCTTTAACTGCTGGCGATAGGGGTATAAAGCCAAATACTGCTACTCCTCTGCCCTCTGCTATAACTATAGCCAAGAAAAGAAGAAGCATACTAACAAGGCGGCCTATACTAAGGCTTAGTACTGCCGGAACTGCCGTAGCAACCACTACGCTAGGGCAGAAGAATGCCCTAAAAGAAAGAAGTATAAGGCTTAGGCAAAATCTAGCCTATAAAACAGGCCTATTAACTTCGACCTCCCTGGCCCTCTTAAGCCGGCAATATCAATAGAAGACCGGCTAGAAAGGGAAGAAAGCTATACAGTAGTAGCTGGAAAACGCCGCTATAGCTGCCCCCCTATAATAACCGCCACTACCGCTACCGCCACTACCGCTATAGCCTCCCTTTCCCAGCGAACTATAAGGGAGGCTTTTAGCAAAATCCCTATCTCTACCTTTACTACTACCAATCTAGCAGCTACCGGTACTATAGCTACTAGTTTTATACCCTTCTCCTTAGAGTTAATAAGGGGCTCTATAGAGGAAGAGGATACGGATATGCTTTAGTCTTTTTTTCTGCCTTCTCTCCTTCCTTAGACTGCTTCCCCCTCCTCTTTTTAGACTGTCTTTTCTTTCTTCCCTATAGCTGGTATCTTACTACTATACCAAGGTAAAGGGGAAGGCTATAGGCCTAGGCTTATAAGCTTTTAAGCTTTAAGCCTAGCCTTACCTTACCCCTTTTTACTGACAAGACCCCTTCCTTATTTCCCTACCCTGAGCCCTATATTAATTGAGATATAGGGCGTTCTTACGGGAGACGGGTAGGGGAATAGGCGCAATTTCCCTTAGTAGCCTCCTAGACGGCCTCCCCTTACGTTGTTTTTCTTTAGTACCGCTCTTTTCCTCTTGCTAGGTTGCCCGCCTTGTTGAGCTCGTTGGAGGTTTTTTATCCGTTTTCCGGTTTTCCTCCAGCATAAGTGTAAGCTAGCAGCCCCTTATAGCCCCTTAGAGGACTCTATAGGAGTAATAGATATCTATCTATCTATCTATATATTACATCTTATTGAAGGCTATTTAAGGACTAAAAAGCCTGAAAATCTAGAAGGAGAAATCGCTAAGAAATCTAAGTCCTATAGTATTGACGAGCATTTGGGGCTCTTATACACTTAGGCTTGTATACTTACCTATACTAAAAGACCTTTCTACTTATAGCTGGAAGTAGAAAGGCTAGCGTTTTAGAATTTCTAGCGCTAAAGACCTATATTTCCCTACTATAGAGCCCTTTCTATAGATATATCTATAGGCGGTAGTTAAGTCCCTACGTCGAAGTCTCTAGTCCCTATCTTAGAGCCTAGTTTAGAATTTCTACTAGAAAGCCCTACTAAGTAGCAAGTAGGCAGCGCTATAAACCTACTAAGCGCTAAGACTAGCCTAGAAAATCACTACTATAATTAGTAAGCTAGCTAATTAGCTTTAGTGAACTAGAAGCTAATTAAGTGCTTTAGCTAGCACTATAAAGTAAATAGTAGCCTATTTACAATGGCGGATTAAGCTAAAGGGAAGGGTATAGCGCCTAAAAGGGCTAGTAACCTAGCTGATCCAGGGCAATCTTCTAGGCCTCCACCACCTATACGAACCCTATTAGAAGATAAGGAAGATGGCGAAGACTATAGCAAGGTTATAGAAGTCCTAAAACAGCATATAAAATCTCATGAGCGAGTTATAGCTAGCTAATCTAGTAATATAAAAACACTACTTTTAAGTCTAAATACCTTAAAAGCCTCTGTCAAGGATAGCGTTAGCGCTATAAAGAATATATCTTCTACTTTAGCTTCCCTAACTAATAGTAGCAATGCTGCTGCTACTGGAAAGACTAGCTATAGTCCTAGATTTGATCCTTTTAGCGGTACTATAGATTTAGATTCTCCTCTACGTCCCCCTAGGAAAGAGCCCTATCTAGGGCCGGCTATAGATAATACAGCTACTAGTAATTTAGACCCCTCTATAGATATAGGGTCTAAGGAAGGCTTTAAGGATACTATTACTAGTAGTATAGTAAAGGAGCTTTCTAAAAAGGCCTATACTATACCGGACGATAGTAAGCTTAGCAGGGAAAGCAATTTTGAACAGTAGATTTAGGCTTTAAGTATAGTGCTAAGAGCGTTAGGGATATCTAATTTTTTAGAAAACCCTGATATATCTAACACTTATAGCGACTCTGATCAAGCTGTTCTTTTAATGCTTCTACGTGATAGCTTATCTAGTAGCCCTAGGGCTGCTATATCGTGGATTTATATACCTTCTAAGGCCTTTAAGCTGCTTGTTAGGCAGTATAGCCGACCTATAGAGTCTAAAAAGGAGGACGTCTATAACAAATTCCACGCCCTTACCTTTAGTACCTATAAAAAAGGCTTATCAGCTTTTAACGCTGAATTTAATAGCTATCTTACTAAGCTTACCATGGCTAAAATAGATATAGATCCCTCTTTAATACTAAATCAGTATTTTAAGGCTCTAGAATCTAAGTTTCCTAGCTAGGTATCACGCCAAAAGAGCTCTATAAGACAGGCTAGAATGTTAGGTTTTACAGCATCTAGCCTTAATGTAGAATATCTAATGGCTGATATTCTAGAAGAATCTAGGAACCCGGCTACAGAGGCGTATAGAGCAGCTTATATAGCTAATAGCTCTAATTCAACCCCTAATTCAAATTCTAACCCTAGTAAGAAGGGTAAAAATAAGAAAAAGGGTAAGAAGAAGGCTAGTTATAATATTGTAGGGCAGAATTATAGTGCTAAAAGTGCCGAACAGGCCTCCTTTATGCTAGAGTCCTATAACCTAGCTATAGAAGAAGAAGAGGAATCCGACTCTAGTTCTAATTCTAGTTCTTCTAGCGATTCTAATACCCAATTAGCATAGCTATTAGCGTTAAAAGGGTATAAGAAGCGTAAGGACTTTAAAGGAAAAGGCCTAAAAACCTCTTCTAATAAGGCAAAATATAAAGATAATAAGCCTAGAAGACGCCCTAGAGACCCCGCTCTTTATAATAGTTAGCTATACGATACGGGATCTACGGACCATATTAGTAATAGTAAAGAGCGGTTTACTACCTTTACGCCTAACACAGGCCAGTTACGCCCTATTAACACTGGAAATAGCCCTGTAAGCCCGGCTGGTATAGGCTCTATTATACTAGAAGTATTATCTAGAAAGGCCCCCCCTACCTATACTAAATTAGTATTAGATAACGTTTTATACCTACCTAATATTGATATAAATATTGTTAGTAGGGTTAGGCACTATGATTCAGGAGGTTGCCTTATAAAGGAAACCCTTTACGGGGGTGATAGACACTGTATAGCTGTACTAGACTTTAAGAAATCAGGATTTTTTCTTAACGTTAAAGGCAGCTTTAAGCCTATATTACATGCAAATTTTGCTTTTCCTTTAGGCCTTTCTAGTTATACTACTAAAAGTATAGAGCTGCAGCGTAATAAGATAGTGGTGGAAATTCCTTCTAATTCTATTAGAAAAGAAGACTATAGACCTACTATAGAGGATGCTATAGTATCCGAAGCTATAGAGCCTAATAAGCGCTATAAGCTAAGGAATTCTCCGGCTAAGGGTACTACTTTAGAAGGTGTAGGACCTTCTTTAAGGGGGAAAAGGCCCTGTAGGCCTGTAGAGCCCTTAGCCACTGCCTAGGCCCCCTATTAAAGTCCCTGTAAGACTAGGGAGCCTGAGCCCTTAACTGGCACTAGAGACCTGCCCTATGTGCTAAGAGAGCCAGTTATAGAGGGGAATAAAGTAGTAGAAAAGGCTATATCTAGCCCTACTTTAAAGGAGCCTAATAAAGGTCAGCGAGATTACTATAATCTACTTAATTTAGCTAAATTGTGGCACGTTAGGCTAGGCCATATAGGCCTACGTCTTTTGAAAAAGACCTCTAGTATTACTAAAGGGCTGCCTAATTTTGATAAAATAAAGGAAGCTGATTTTCACTACTCTAGCTATGATCGAGGTAAAGCAGTGAGAAGGGTTAGTAAGGCTTTAATACCTGACCCACCTAGGGTCTTAGACTCAACAGAGGGCGATACTGTTAAAATTAGGCCTAGGCCTTATAATAGAAACCCTATAGTCTTACTTCTAGTTGACCGTAAAAGTAGGTATAGGTGGGTTTTTAACCTACCTAATAAATCAGGCCCTATAGTAGCTAACGCTATTAAGGGCTTTTTTAGGGGCCTAAGGAATGGATTTGGTAGATATCCTACTAAATTCCACTTTGACAGAGGCACTGAAATAACTGATTTATTAACTACTTGGTTAGCTAAAAGGGGTATTCAATTTAGCACTTCTGCCCCCTATATCCACGAGCAGAACGGCTTAGTAGAACGATCAGTTAGAGTTATACTAGACCGTATAAGGTGTACTATTCTTAGTAGCGCTTTACCCTAGTATTTATAGTGCTTTATACTGGAGGCTATAGTGGAATTAGTTAATAGTACAGCTATAACTAATAAGGAAACTACTCCTTTCTAGGCGCTATTTGACGAGCTAGAGCCTGGTATTCCACATATACCTAACCTCAAGCGCTATAGGGCTATAGGCGCTAAAGGAGAGGCTATTATACCTCTAGAAAAACGGTCTAAATCGTTAAAATTTACCCCTAGAACGGAAGAGTGTAAATTACTAGCGGTATTAAGTTCTAAGACCTACCTAGTATATATACTATCTAGAAGAGCAGTACTTAAAACCTCTACTGTTAAATCTATAGAGGATAATACAGTACTAAGTCAGCCTACTGATAATACGGCTTTAGAGGGGGAATTAGTAGACCTAGACCTAGATTTAGAGGGGGCTGTTAGCCCGGACCCTTCTAATCTTAATACTAAAAAGCCTATTAGTATAGAAATAGGACCTAGTAAGCTAGAATCCTACGAATCTTCTTCCGATAGTGAATTAGATAAACCCTTACCGGATAAGCCTATAAATCCGGTTATAGTAGAGTCTACTAGGCCTACTATATCTATTAGAAAGCCTGAATTACCAGAGGCGTTTCCCCAAACTATAGAGCCTATTTTTGCACCTAAGCCTATAGAAGTTATAGCGCCTAATCAGCCTATAACGAACGAACCTCTTGATAATAGTGATCTTATTTCAGAGGGGGATAAAATGCAGCTCGATTACTATAAGCTTTTAGCTAAGACTAGTAGCTATATACTGTCTTTTATCTATAAGGCTCGAAAAAGGGTAATATCTAAGGATAGTACGCCTACTACTTATAAGCAAGTCTTAAAACTACCTAGAGATAAGCGTAGTAAGTGGTTAGAGGCTATTACCAAGGAATTTATCCAGTTATTAGAGCTAGGGGTTTTTAAATTCCTACCTAGGAGTCTATTACCTTCTAACCGTAAGCTTATTACCTGTCGAAACGTTCTTAAGGTTAAAAAGGACGCTAAAAATAGGCCTATTAAGTTTAAATCTCAGTTAGTAGCTAGGGGCTTTATACAGGTAGAAGGCCTAGATTATACTATAACCTACGCCTCTACTAGTATACTACCTACTTGGCGTATACTTCTAGCTATAGGTGCTGTTCTAGACTGGGAAATAGAACAAGCTGACTTTATAGGGGCATTTCTTAATAGCGCTCTTAGAGAAGAAATATATATAGAAATCCCTAAAGGACTATTAGACCTAGCAGCTTCTAATAAGGCTATTTATAAGCTTTTACTGAAATACGGCTATAATCCTTCTACTCTAAATATTATTAAACTATCTAAAGCGTTATACAGTCTAAAACAAAGCCCTAAAGAGTGGCAAGATAAGCTTAAAATCTTACTTAAGAGCCTAGGCTATCTCCCTCTTATTTCAGATCCAAGGGTCTTCTATAATGCTAAAACCTGCCACTTTATCGTTACCTATGTAGATGACTGTCTACTTATAGGGCCTAATATAGGCTATATAACTGATTTAAAGAAACGGCTTAATAAGGTCTACACTATAGAAGACTTAGGGCCTGCCGCCTATTTCCTAGGCGTGCAAATTATAAGGGATAGACCTAATAGGCGCCTATGGCTTAACCAGTCATAGTATGTAGAAGAGGCGGTTAGCCGCTTTAACTTAGCCGATTCTAAGCCTATATCTATTCCCTTATAGCCAGGGCTAGTAAGTCAACTTCAACTAGAGGAAGATATTACTAGCTACCTCTGTAATTCTATGGAAATTAAGCTCTATCAAAGCCTAGTAGGAACAGCTATATATATAATGCTCCTTACTAGGGTAGATATTAGCTTTACCGTACAGTGGCTCTCTAGGTCTTTAAATAGACCTACAAAATCACACTTAAACGCTGCTAAAAATCTTTTTAAGTATCTTAATAGTACTAAAGACTATAGCATCTGTTTTAGCTGTAACGGAAATACAGTAGCTGATCTAAGGCCTAAGCTTAGTAATAGTAGTAATACAACTACTAAGCTTAGTAAAGACTTTCACTCTAAGGAAGGGCCTAGGCCCCTAACTACTACCTCTACTACTATAGTAGATTCTAGAAATAGTAAAGGTAGTAGCCGGACTTCTATAATTAATAGTAGTCTAGTCCCTATAGGCTTTAGTGATTCTGATTTTGCAGGGGATAAGGCTACTAGTAAATCCACCTACGGCTATCTATATAAGTTAGCCGGTAGGCCTATTAGCTGGAAAACGAAAAGAGCTACTACTATTGCTCTCTCTACCCTAGAAGCTGAAACTAATGGACTTACAGAGGCTATACGCGAAGTACAGTGGATTATAAGGCTATTTTCTGAACTTTACAGACCTATAGACTACCCTATTACTCTCTATGGAGATAATCAGGGCTCTATAACGGTGGCTAATAACCTAGCGCTATACGCTAGAACTAAGCATACCCTGCTGAAATTCCGGTACGTTAGAGAGCAGGTTAAGGCTAAAATAGTTACTATTAAATATCTTAATACTAAGTGTATGCCGGCTGACAGACTTACTAAAGCCCTACCAGTTAGTGGCTTTCAGTCTTTTATTAGGCTTTTAGGCCTTTAACCTAAGGGAGCTTCCTACTAAGCTACCCTTTACCCCTATATATATACTCTATACTATATATATAGAAGGCCTGGCTTAGCCTGATTAGCTTATAAGACCAGTCAATAGTACCGGCTACTTTACAGCCCTCTAGAATCACCTAATTCCTCTATATAGCCTTAAAAGGCTTATAAGGTCCTAGCCACTGTAGTACAGTTCTATAGGCGCCCTTGTGCTGGCATCAGCTCCCTGCAGCGTTAGGGAGGCCTATATTACTCTAGCTACGTCTAGAAGTACTCTAGTATATAGTATAGCTATATTTGGAAAATATAGGCTCCGGCTATTACTAGTAGTATACTTTCCTTTAGAGGGGGATTCTCTATGTAACTACCTGTTATTTCCTTGCTAGAACTTGCTGAAAGAACGGAGTAAAAAAGGGCATAAAATTTAAAACCGTGCTAAAAATCGTTTTCTCTATAAGAGGATAAAGGCGTTTATAAGCCCTTTACTCCTTCTATACTCTAGTACGTCTATCAGTCGCTAGGGTAAAGAATATTTAGATATTATATATTACTATAAGCTTTAAAGCTATAGTACCTATACCTTTAAATAGGTTATAGGTTTAATTTCAACATCATATATATTCTTACTTCTTTCTATATATAATAGGGGTTTATCCTATATATATATAAGGGGCTAACCCCTTTGTCTAACGGAATAGTTTTGCTCTTACGTTCTTATTTCTTAGGATTCTTCTATTCTTTACCTATATATAGCTTTCTAAGGCTTATAAAAGAACAGAAGAATAGAGGGGGTGTTAAACGTACAAAATAAGCTATAGCGCTCTAACGGTTATAGCTTAGGCAAAACGGATTTCAGTTCTCAAACTACTAGATATATAGCTATATTCTGAGGGTGGACCCACTTTTGTAGATACCGCTGACTAAGCTATATATTCCACTATATAGCCTAGAAATAGCTTTAAAAGGCTTTTCTATTTTTAGATTTATACCCTACTTTTCTGGAGATAGCCTCCTTAGGCTGTATAAGCGCTAGAAATAGCCTTAAAAGGCTCTTCTACTAGGTCACCTACCTACCCTGTACCTACCCTGCACCGCAGGAGCGAAAACAGAACTTACAGGAAAAGTCATGCGGCTTACCCTGCAGCTTAGGTAGCCGTAAGTCGATTATTTAAAATCGCCAGCTTATTTTGTTTTTCGGGAAGGCGCCATGCACCTACTAAGGGGCTCCTACTGTATGGAAGGCAGGAATGGTCCTAGAGGGTATATATAGGGAAGGAAATTGCGAAGCCTTACCTACTTGGACTAGAAATCAAGTTACTACGTTACCTACAACTATAAGCCTTATAGGCCTATAAGACCCACTGAAAGCCGTGATATATAAGCTTAAAGCCCCTATAATATAGCGCTATAGCCTATAACTATACCGTTATATAAGGACTTTTATAGAGGGAATACAGTAAAGGGCCCTACTTTACTATATTAGCACATACCTAGGAAGTGCTATTTAGGCCATATCAACGCTGTTGCTGCCCCTACGTACCCTATACGACTACTACTAGTAGGCTATAGTGGTTATAGATCCTTATATAGGATTACCCATTCCAATATAATCCACGAACGTTAAATTAATTAGGGCCTAGCTAGAAGTCCTAGGGTACGCCGGAGCAGCGGTAGAATCCTCCTCTGCAGCTATGTTAGTAGCCTATAGTACGCTCTTCCTGTTAGTATCGTTATCGTCGTCGGACTCTATTACTGCCCTTTTCACCTGCCTTTTTATCTCCTCCTTCTTCTAGATAGTCATAGCCCGTTTCCACGTCTATAGCTCTTAGATCAAGCTAGCGTACTCTCTAATAAGAGTATATAATATCTAGACAAGGATAGTTAGGATAGACTAGAAGCATAGTAGGATAGGATTATAGGGTAACTTGCTACTAGGGCTATAATACTAGAAGAGTATTCAATAATATAGGCCTAACAGGCCTATACTGCCGCCAAGATCTTGTCGTTATCCGCTAGAAACGTAGGTTAGTATAAACAGCGCTAAGGAGATATATATAGGCTAGACTTATAAGAGATAAATAGATACCGACAATAGGAGTAATTTAAGTACTACGACTAAGAAGAAACACAAGGACCAAGCTGCGCCATATACGGCGCCAGAGGGGAAAAATCGCTAGAATCGGCCTATAAGACCAAGCGTATAAGATAGCACTTATAGCACACCTTATACAGCTTACTATCCTAGATAGTAGAAACCGCTGGTAATATAGACGGTAACGCCCTTATAGGAATGGACTATAAGGCTAGGCTCGACGCTAGCTTGCTTATAACTAGCTTCTTACAGACCGGTATTACTAGCCCCCTAGCGCTAGCTGCCGGCGAACGTACCCTAGGGACTGTTAAGACTAGGGCGGTAATAGCCGCCGGCGTAGGTAATAGACCTAAATCCCCGAAACGTAGTATTGGAATGGGTAATCCTATATAAGGATCTGTAACCACTATAGCCTACTAGTAGTAGTCGTATAGGGTACGTAGGGGCAGCAACAGCGTTGATATAGCCTAAATAGCACTTCCTAGGTATGTGCTAATATAGTAAAGTAGGGCCCTTTACTGTATTCCCTCTATAAAAGTCCTTATATAACGGTATAGTTATAGGCTATAGCGCTATATTATAGGGGCTTTAAGCTTATATATCACGGCTTTCAGTGGGTCTTATAGGCCTATAAGGCTTATAGTTGTAGGTAACGTAGTAACTTGATTTCTAGTCCAAGTAGGTAAGGCTTTGCAATTTCCTTCCCTATATATACCCTCTGGGACCGTTCCTGCCTTCTATACGGCAGGAGCCCCTTAGTAGGTGCATAGCCACTTTCCGAAAAACCAAATAAGCTGGCGATTTTAAATAATCGACTCACGGCCACCTAAGCTGCAGGGTAAGCCGCACGACTTTTCCTATAAGTTCTGTTTTCGCTCCTACGGTGCAGGGTAGGTACAGGGTAGGTAGGTGACCTAGTAGAAGAGCCTTTTAAGGCTATTTCTAGCGCTTATACAGCCTAAGGAGGCTGTCTCTACAAAAGTAGGGCATAAATCTAAAAATAGAAAAGCCTTTTAAAGCTATTTCTAGGCTATATAGTGGAATATATAGCTTAGTCAGCGGTATCCACAAAAGTGGGTCCACCCTCAGAATATAGCTATATATCTAGTAGTTCGAGAACTGAAATCCGTTTTGCCTAAGCTATAACCGTTAGAGCGCTATAGCTTATTTTTTACGTTTAACACCCCCTCTATTCTTCTATTCCTTTATAAGCCTTAGAAATCTATATATAGGTAAAGAATAGAAGAATCCTAAGAAATAAGAACGTAAGAGCAAAACTATTCCGTTAGACAAAGGGGTTATGCCCTTATATATATATAGGATAAACCCCTATTATATATAGAAAGAAGTAAGAATATATATGATGTTGAAATCAAACCTATAACCTATTTAAAGGTATAGGTACTATAGCTTTAAAGCGTATAGTAATATATAATATCTAAATATTCTATACTCTAGCGACTGATAGACGTACTAGAGTATAGAAGGAGTAAAGGGCTTATAAACGCCTTTATCCTCTTATAGAGAAAACGATTTTTAGCATGGTTTTAAATTTTATGCCCTTTTTTACTCCGTTGTTTCAAGATATAGTAAGGAAATGACATGTTATATAGAGAATCCCCCTCTAAAGGAAAGTATACTACTAGTAATAGCCGGAGCCTATATTTCCCAAATATAGCTATACTATATACTAGAGTACTTCTAGACGTAGCTAGAGTAATATAGGCCTCCCTAACGCCGCAGGGAGCTGATGCCAGCACAAGGGCGCCTATAGAACTGTACTACAGTAGCTAGGACCTTATAAGCCTTTTAAGGCTATATAGAGGAATTAGGTGATTCCAGAGGGCTGTAAAGTAGCCGGTACTATTAACTGGTCTTATAAGCTAATCAGGCTAAGCTAGGCCTTCTATATATATAGTATAGAATATATATAGGGGTAGAGGGTAGCTTAGTAAAAAGCTCCCTTAGGTTGAAGGCCTAAAAGCCTAATAAAAGACTGAAAGCTACTAACTGGTAGGGCTTTAGTAAGTCCGTCAGCCGGCATAGACTTAGTATTAAGATATATAATAGTAACTATTTTAGCCTTAACCTGCTCTCTAACATACCGGAATTTCAGCAGGGTATGCTTAGTTCTAGCGTGTAGCGCTGGGTCATTAGCCACCGTTATAGAGCCCTGATTATCTCTATAGAGAGTAATAGGGTAGTCTATAGGTCTGTAAAGTTCAGAAAATAGCCCTATAATCCACTATACTTCGCGTATAGCCTCTGTAAGTCCATTAGTTTTAGCTTCTAGGGTAGAGAGAGCAATAGTAGTAGCTCTTTTCGTTTTCTAGCTAATAGGCCTACTGGCTTACTTATATAGATAGCCGTAGGTGGATTTACTAGTAGCCTTATCCTCTGTAAAATCAGAATCACTAAAGCCTATAGGGACTAGACTACTATTAATTATAGAAGTCCGGCTACTACCTTTACTATTTCTAGAATCTACTATAGTAGGAGGGGTAGTAGTTAGGGGCCTAGGCCCTTCCTTAGAGTGAAAGTCTCTACTAAGCTTAGTAGTTGTATTACTACTATTACTAAGCTTAGGCCCTAGATTAGCTACTATATTTCCGTTATAGCTAAAACAGATGCTATAGTCTTTAGTACTATTAAGATACTTAAAAAGATTTTTAGCAGCGTTTAAGTGTGATTTTGTAGGTCTATTTAAAGACCTAGAGAGCTACTGTATGGTAAAGCTAATATCTACCCTAGTAAGGAGCATTATATATATAGCTGTTCCTACTAGGCTTTGATAGAGCTTAATTTCCGTAGAATTAAAGAGGTAGCTAGCAATATCTTCCTCTAGTTGAAGTTGACTTACTAGCCCTGGCTGTAAGGGAATAGATATAGGCTTAGAATCGGCTAAGTTAAAGCGGCTAACCGCCTCTTCTACATACTGTGACTGGTTAAGCCACAGGCGCCTATTAGGTCTATCCCTTATAATTTGCACGCCTAGGAAATAGGCGGCAGGCCCTAAGTCTTCTATAGCGTAGACCTTATTAAGCCGTTTCTTTAAATCAGTTATATAGATAGATTCTATTACGCTATCTGATCCCCGTAGGGGATATCTAGGTAGGCTGAACTAGTGCTATAGGAAAACCGTATAACGGGTGAAAAACCTATAACTGTATATAGGAAAAGGGGAGGGTGTGATAGGGGGTAGGCCAATCTTCACTAGGGTAGATACCGCCCCTTTAGGAGTATGAAAACATACTGCTTAAAGGGGTATAGGCTAGACCGCTCCTAGCCCCTAAGCAATAGAGTATTCTGGCAGTCTAGTAGCGATATGGCGAACTAGGGGGCGTATAGCGCTGCCGCCCCCTTTTTCAAGTCTGTAGAGAAAGCTGTATATATCCCCCCTTCCCCTTTCTCTAAAGAAGGCCGAAGGGTAGGCCGGGCAACCATTAAATATATATCGGATGTCTTCTATAGCTAGGTAGCAGTAGCAGAGGGGGTTATCAACCCTAAGTACCTTATAGGTATATAGGAATCCCCTTAGGCCTATCTTCCCTATATAGGCCTGTATTAGTAGCGAGCTTTCGGCTTTAGAGAGGTTATAGTAGCGTCTTTAGAAGGCCTCCTTAAAGGCCTTAGCTAGGTTCTCCTCTTAAAAGGCAGCTTTAGCTGATTTCTCAGAGAGGCTCTCTATATAGGGGTTGTGACTAGAGGCCCTAGCCTCCTATAGGTAGCGATCCTTCTAGGCAGTATAGAGGGGTTCCTCGTTAATAGCCTTCCTTAGCTATTAGTAGTACTACTAAGCTATTACCTCCCTTTTTCTTTCTTATTTTGTACGCCCTTCTAGAGGGAGGTTGGTCCTAGGGGTCCTGTTTCTAAGGGTAAGGCGTAGGGCTTCCTTCTACTTAGCCACCTCTTTCCTTATAGCCCTATTTATCCTGGCTTAGCTGGAGAAGGAGAGGGCGTTAAGGTAGAGGTCAAGGAGGGGGACGTTAGCCTTGTAGTAGAGGCTTTAGACCAGTGTCCTTTTATAGGCCCCTGTAACTCTCCTTAGGGCTTCGTTTTCGGCTGCTAGTAGGCCTCTAGCTATACCCTATAGCCTGTTTGGTACTATAGGCGTAGGGGTATGCTAGGCTAAGGCTGCGTAGGCTAGAACCGGCCTTATTACTGCTGTATATAGGAGCCTAGTCTTTTCGATTCCAGGTCTCTAGGTCTTTCCAGCTAGCCTAGTAATAGTAAGGGACTGCGTTTTTAGCTTCTGCTATAGGGTATTAGCGTAGGCCTTCTAGGTAAGCTTAGGGTCTAGCTAAACCTCTAGAAAACAGGCTTCTTTAGCTGGTTATAAGAGGGAGTCCCCTATTAGTCCTAGGTTAATAGGGTCGGTCTAAGGCCTCCTTCTAGGGGGGAAGTGTATAAGCTCGCTCTTTACTGCTAAGAAGGTAACTCTAATGGTTATTACCTAGTCTAGGCACTCTTTCTAGGCCTCTTCTAGCTGTTTAACCGCTATTATAGCCTCTCTGCCAAAGGCTAGTAGGTTGGTATTATCTATATAGCCTATAGTAGAGATAGTAGGGTATTTTCTCTCTAGCCTTTGATATAGGGGGCAGAGGTATAGGACTAAGAGGATTAGTGAAAATAGTAAGCCTTAGGGTACTCCTGTTAGTACTAGGATTTGCTGGCTTTTTTAGCCGTTAAATAGGAGGCTAGTAGTCCTAGAGGAGAGGAATTCCTTTAGCCAGGATAGTAGCCAGGTAGGTAGCCCTAGTTAGTCCAGTATAGCTAGGAGTCTGCTATAAGGGATGCTGTCGAAATACCCTGATAGGTCTAGCTATAAAAAGGAGGTCCCGGCTTTATACTTCTATACCTTCTGGATCTAAGCTATAAGGAGGTGTATAGCCGATTCGGTAGATTTATAGCGGCAGTAGCCCTATTACGTTGCTGGAATTAGCTTAAAGGCCTTAGCCACGTCCTTTATTTTAGTCCCTATAACTTTCTCTAGGACCTTGTTAATACAGTTAAGTAGGGCTATAGGGCGGTAGCCTCTAGGGGTGTTATAGGTATCCAGCTGTTTTCCTGGTTTAGGGAGGACGATAGTAACCGCTTCCTTATATTCCTATAGATAGAAGCTATAAAGGAAGGATTTTAAGGCCAGTATAGCAAGGGCCTTATATAAGAGGTTGCCATAGGCCTTTAGAAAGCCTATAGGGAGTTTGTCAGGTCCTAGTACTTTCTAGGGTTTTATTGTTTTAATAGCCTCCTTTATATCATCTAGCCTAACCGTCTAGCTAACTAGTAGCCTTAGGCCTATTAGGGGTTCCTCTAGGCTATCCTCTTAGGGGGAAGGGGGGAAGAAACGTACTAAAAGGGCCTCTACCTTCTCTTAGAAGGTACTAGCTTGTCCAAGGGTTGGTAGCTTAGGAGGGGGGGGGGGCGGTAGTGCTTTATAGCCTAGCCTATCTTTCTAGTTGCCAGAGCTTTTCTGGTTTTTCTCTAGCCTTTTATAGAAAAGCCCTCTAAGTCTTTCTTTTACTCTCTCTTATAGCCTTTGTTTATTTCCTTTAGGCTGATTTATAGGCGGTAAGAAGGGCCTGGTTACTAGGGGAGCGTTAGAGCTGTCTTTCTGCCCTTTTTCTCTCCTTAACTACCTAGTAGATTTCGTTGTTCTACTAGGGGGCGCTCTTCCTTCTAGTAGTTACTAGGGCTCCTTTAGGGGTTATAGTCCTAGTAATACATTAGAGTTCCTCTTATAGTTGCCTATAGGCCTTCTAGAGCCTAGCTAGGTTAGAGAGGTATGCTAGATATCTATAGCCCCTTATATTGTATATTAGGGAGCTAGCCTCTCTTGCTACCCCCTCTTTATCCATCTTTTTCTACTAGAATTAGGGGGGTAGTAGTAGGGTTTCTATAGTCTCTAGGTCAATATCTAGTACCTAGGGGTAGTAGTCTAAGCGTAAGTGTATATCTAAGCTAGTATAGGAGTAGGTGAGGCTACTACTAAGCTAGAAGTGGTTGATAGTAGAGGCCCTACCTGCTTGGCTCCCCTATAGCGCCCTAGTTATAGTGCCGTAGGGGGTATAGAGGGTAAGCCCCTACTCTGCTATTAATAGCAGTAGGTCTTCTAACCTAGGGCTAAAGCGGTTATATTAGTCCTAAAGGGGGTGGTAAAGGTTAAAGTCCCCTGCTAGAAGGTAAAGGCCTAGGTAGGCGTTGATCTTCCCCCTTATTTCTTCTATAAGGGGGGTTAAGCTAGTCTAGGGTTAAGGGTTGTTATATAGGGACTAGACTATAAAGAGGCTGTTCTTAGTCTATATAGTAGCCCTAGCCTAGTCTAGGCTAGAGCTATAAGTCTATATTACTAGCAGGAGTGATTTATAGATATAAAGTAAGGCCTGTCCGTTAGGGGTGAAAATAAGGTAGTAGGGGGCTGATCTAGGGTAGTAGGTAGAGTGCTATACCTGCCTATTAATCCAGGGCTCTTATATAGCAAGTATTTCTTCTTTTACTATAGAAAGTAGTACTTTCTATACCTCCTTCGAGCCCTATACATTCTAGAGACGTACCTTTATATTTCTATCTCCTCTAGCTGTATAGTTGGCTATAGTTGTTATATAGTAGTAGTAGCGTTAGCTAGTCCGGTATCTAGGTCTAGTCTAGGTCTAGCATCTAGGGGTCTAGGGGCTCCTATAGGCTCTAGGGTTCTAGTAGGTCTAGTAGCCCTTTTAAGGCTTATAGTTGGCATAGAAGAAGAGGGGGTTTGGCTGCTTAGGTGGCTAAAGCAGGTAGTAATTATGCTCTAGTTAGGGGTTAACCCTCTTAATACTGTTAGTCGGCCCCTCCGTCTCTTCCCTAAGACTATAGTATAGCCTTCTTCCTCCTCCTCTTATGCTAGGACCTGCTAAGGGTATTACTGCTATTGTTGTTATTATTGCTATTACTATTGCTATTAGTGCTGGTATAAGGGCGGTTGGTTAACGTTAAAGGCCTTAGGCCTAGAACGTAGGTATCCCTTAGCCTATGCCTATGCCTCTTTTAGATAGGGGCAGGCCTCTAAGCAGGTATGATAAGCTTAGTGGCAGTTACGGCAGCGGGGTGCCCTAGAGTAGGTAGGGGCTTCTAGCGTAGTATGGCTGTTAGTACTATAGTTATAGCAGATCTCCTCTCTACTCCGGCATACCTTAGCCCTATAGCCCTATTTCTAGTACCTTAGGTACTAGATAGGCTTAGCCTCATTGATCTAGGGCTCTGCTTCTAGGGCTTAGCAGCTCTAGAAGACCCCCTCCTTACAGGCCTTCTAGGCTACCTCTAGGAAGGTAAAGGCTATTAATGCCTTAACCCTAGTCCGTTCTAGCCCTTAAGGGTGCTAGACTTTTACCCTAACCGCCATAGGGTATTGTTTTTTGGCTTCTTCTAGTAGGCCTTCTTCTATAACCTAGTTATAGACTATAAGGCCCTTAACCGCTACTGCCTAGGTTGTTGTATATAAGGAGGCCTTCTCGCTAAAGGCCCTTATAATCTAGGTAGTATTGCTTTCTAGGCTTTTCTTTATCTCTACGTTTTTTATAACTAGAAGGAGGTTACTGCTAAAGAGCGTCTAAACCCTCTAAACTACTAGGCTAGAGGCCTGTTATATAGCCTATACTACCTCTAGGGCAGATTTAGCAAGTACCTATTGTTAGGCTAAGCCTAGTTGGATAAGCACCTAGCGCTTAAGGCTAGGCCTAGTTGCCTTACTAGCTATTAGCTTACTAGCTATATTAGCCTAGGTAGGGGCTATAGGCTAGGAGTGGCTAGGCTGTTGTTGCTGTTACTGCTGTTATTGCTACTAGTAGTAGCTAGGCTGTTAAGGTTGTTACTAGTGCTATGGCTTAGACGTTGCTAAGGTAGTAGGGCAGTTCTAGGGTGCTAGGGCTACTGCCGTTATAGCTAGGGCTTTTTTAGGCGGGTCCTAGAGCAAGGCTATAAGGGCGATTTACCTAGCTTTAGTAGTTGCCTCTACTATACTATAGAAGTTAGTACTGTCCTTAGCTAGGCTGATTATCCGGTCTAGAAGGCCAGAGAGTATAAGGGCGAGCTTAGGGGGGCTAAGAGCAGCTTAGGCGGTTTTCTTAGTTGCTAGGGTAATATGGCCGGCCTTGGTAGCATTGTTGTTGCTTTCTTCTTTTCCTGTATTTTTTTCCGATTTTTTCCCTTGTTTTTTTAAGGTTTTCTAGCTAGAAGTGGCCGGGGCTAGGGCGTGCTAACTACCGTTTAGGCCCCTAAGAAAAGGGGCGAAGACGTTGGTTAAGGGGGGGGTGCTTATCGTAGGGGCGTTGATAGTAGGGGGGGCGCTAGAGCTAGGTACTGTAGGTACTATAGTTATAGCGCTTATAGCGGTCTCTTTAGCAGTAGTAGGGGCGATAGTAGTGGTTTGGCGGTTTTCTATTTCCGTATCGCTGTTTAGGTGGTCTATGCTTAGGGGCTAGCTTAGAAGGTTATTATTATTATCGTTAGCTGTAGGTAGGGCAGGGTTGCTAGGGTGCAGAGCCTTATTGGCCCGTGCGCGAGGAAATTGCAGTTGTGAGAGGGCAGCTAGGCTTGCCATTTTCTGCATTTTCGTACGCCTAGGGCTGTCGCGCAACCGACAGCGCTACAGCGAAAATTGGCGGGCGTTGTGTCCTCAATCGGACGGTTCGAATGGATGTGGTTGCACGCGATTTGGTGTGGTATTGACCAAAAACTCGTTTTTCGTTTTCTTATGTCGGTCTAAATCAGTTATATAGCCTATATTAGGCCCTATAAATAGACAGTCATCTACATAGGTAACGATAAAGTGGCAGGTTTTAGCATTATAAAAGACCCCTGGATCTGAAATAAGAGGGAGATAGCCTAGGCTCTTAAGTAAGATTTTAAGCTTATCTTGCCACTCTCTAGAGCTTTATTTCAGACTGTATAACGCTTTAGATAGTTTAATAATATTAGGAGTAGAAGGATTATAGCTGTATTTCAGTAAAAGCTTATAAATAGCCTTATTAGAAGCCGCTAGGTCTAATAGTCCTTTAGGGATTTCTATATATATTTCTTCTCTAAGAGCGCTATTAAGAAATGCCCCTATAAAGTCAGCTTATTCTATTTTCTAGTCTAGAACAGCACCTATAGCTAGAAGTATACGCCAAGTAGGTAGTATACTAGTAGAGGCGTAGGTTACAGTATAATCTAGGCCTTCTACCTATATAAAGCCCCTAGCTACTAACCGAGATTTATACTTAATAGGCCTGTTTTTAGCGTCCTTTTTAACCTTAAGAACGTTTCGATAGGTAATAAGCTTACAGTTAGAAGGTAATAGACTCTTAGGTAGGAATTTAAAAACCCCTAGCTCTAATAACTGGATAAATTCCTTGGTAATAGCCTCTAACCACTTACTACGCTCATCTCTAGGTAGTTTTAAGACTTACTTATAAATAGTAGGCGTACTATCCTTAGATATTCCCCTTTTTCGAGCCTTATAGACAAAAGACAGTATATAGCTACTAGTCTTAGCTAAAAGCTTATAGTAATCAAGCTGCATTTTATCCCCCTTTGAAATAAGATTACTATTATCAAGAGGTTCGTTCGTTATAGGCTGATTAGGCGCTATAACTTCTATAGGCTTAGGTGCAAAAATAGGCTCTATAGTTTGGGAAAACACCTCTGGTAATTCAGGCTTTCTAATAGATATAGTAGGCCTAGTAGACTCTACTATAACCGGATTTATAGGCTTATCCAGTAAGGGTTCATCTAATTCACTATCGGAAGAAGATTCGTAGGGTTCTAGCTTACTAGGTCCTATTTCTATACTAATAGGCTTTTCAGTATTAAGATTAGAAGGGTCCGGGCTGACAGCCCCCTCTAAATCTAGGTCTAGGTCTACTAATTCCCCCTCTTAAGCTGTATTATCAGTAGGCTGACTTAGTACTGTATTATCCTCTATAAACTTAACAGTAGAGGTTTTAAGTACTGCTCTTCTAGACGGTATATATACTAGGTAGGTCTTAAAACCTAATACCGCTAGTAATTTACACTCTTCCGTTCTAGAGGTAAGTTTTAACGATTTAGACCGTTTTTCTAGAGGTATAATCGCCTCCCCTCTAGCGCCTATAGCCCTATAGCGCTCTAGGTTAGGTATATATGGAATACCAGGCTCTAGCTCGTCAAATAGCGCCTGGAAAGGAGTGGTTTCCTTATTAGTTATAGCTGTACTATTAACTAATTCCACTATAGCCTCTAGTATAAAGCACCACAAATACTAGGGTAAAGCGCTACTAAGAATAGTACACCTTATACGGTCTAGTATAACTCTAACTGATCGTTCTACTAAGCCGTTCTGCTTGTAGATATAGAGGGCAGAAGTGCTAAATTTAATACCCCTTTTAGCTAACCAAGTAGTTAATAAATCAGTTATTTCAGTGCCTCTGTTAAAGTGGAATTTAGTAGGATATCTACCAAATCCATTCCTTAGGCCCCTAAAAAAGCCCTTAATAGCATTAGCTACTATAGGGCCTGATTTATTAGGTAGGTTAAAAACCCACCTATACCTACTTTTACGGTCAACTAGAAGTAAGACTATAGGTTTCTATTATAAGGCCTAGGCCTAATTTTAACAGTATCGCCCTCTATTGAGTCTAAGACCCTAGGTAGGTCAGGTATTAAAGCCTTACTAACACTTCTCACTGCTTTACCTCGATCATAGCTAGAGCAGTGAAAATCAGCTTCCTTTATTTTATCAAAATTAGGCAGCCCTTTAGTAATACTAGAGGTCTTTTTCAAAAGACATAGGCCTATATGGCCTAGCCTAATGTGCCACAATTTAGCTAAATTAAGTAGATTATAGTAATCTCGCTGACCTATATTAGGCTCCTTTAAAGTAGGGCTAGATATAGCCTTTTCTACTACTTTATTCCCCTCTATAACTAGCTCTCTTAGCATATAGGGCAGGTCTCTAGTGCCAGTTAAGGGCTCAGGCTCCCTAGTCTTACAGGGACTTTGATAGAGGGCCTAGGCAGTAGCTAAGGGCTCTACAGGCCTACAGGGCCTTTTCCCCCTTAAAGAAGGTCCTACACCTTCTAAAGTAGTACCCTTAGCCGGAGAATTCCTTAGCTTATAGCGCTTATTAGGCTCTATAGCTTCGGATACTATAGCATCCTCGATAATAAGTCTATAGTCTTCCTTTCTAATAGAATTAGAAGGAATTTCTACCACTATCTTATTACGCTACGGCTCTATACTTTGAGTAGTATAACTAGAAAGGCCTAAAGGAAAAGCAAAATTTGCATGTAATATAGGCTTAGAGCTGCCTTTAATATTAAGAAAAATCCTGATTTCTTAAAGTCTAGTACAGCTATACAGCGTCTATCATCCCTGTAAAGGGTTTCCTTTATAAGGCAACCTCCCAAATCATAGTACCTAACCCTACTAACAATATTTATATCAATATTAGGTAGGTATAAGACGTTATCTAATACTAATTTAGTATAGGTAGGGGGGGCCTTTCTAGATAATACTTCTAGTGTAATAGAGCCTATACTAGCCGGGCTTACAGGGCTATTTCCAGTATTAATAGGGCGTAACTGGCCTGTGTTAGGCGTAAGGGTAGTAAACCGCTCTTTACTATTACTAATATAGTCCGTAGATCCCGTATCGTATAGCCAACTATTATAAAGAGCAGGGTCTCTAGGGCGTCTTCTAGGCTTATTATCTTTATATTTTGCCTTGTTATTAGAAGAGGTTTTTAGGCCTTTTCCTTTAAAGTCTTTACGCTTCTTATACCCTTTTAACACTAATAGCTGTGCTAATTGGGTATTAGAATCGCTAGAAGAACTAGAATTGGAACTAGAGTTGGATTCCTCTTCTTCTTCTTCTATAGCTAGGTTATAGGACCCTAGCATAAAGGAGGCTTGTTTAGCACTTTTAGCACTATAATTCTGCCCTTTAATATTATAACTAGCCTTCTTCTTACCCTTTTTCTTATTTTTACCCTTCTTACTAGGGTTAGAATTTGAATTAGGGGTTGAATTAGAGCTATTAGCTATATGAGCTGCTCTATACGCCTCTGTAGCCGGGTTCCTAGATTCTTCTAGAATATCAGCCATTAGATATTCTATATTAAGGCTAGAGGCTATAAGGCCTAGCATTCTAGCCTGTCTTATAGAGCTCTTTTAGCGTGATACCCAGCTAGGAAACTTAGATTCTAGAGCTTTAAAATACTGATTTAGTATTAAAGAGGGATCTATATCTATTTTAGCCATAGTAAGCTTAGCAAGATAGCTGTTAAATTCAGCGTTAAAACCTGATAAGCCTTTTTTATAGGTACTAAAGGTAAGGGCGTGGAATTCGTTATAGACGTCCTCCTTTTTAGACTCTATAGGTCGGCTATACTGCCTAACAAGCAGCTTAAAGGCCTTAGAAGGTATATGAATCTACGATATAGCAGCCCTAGGGCCACTAGATAAGCTATTATGTAGAAGCATTAAAAGAACAGCTTGATCAGAGTCCTTATAAGTGTTAGATATATCAGGGTTTTCTTAAAAATTAGATATCCCTAACGCTCTTAGTACTATACTTAAAGCCTAAATCTACTGTTCAAAATTGCTTTCCCTGCTAAGCTTACTATCGTCCGGTATAGTATAGGCCTTTTTAGAAAGCTCCTTTACTATACTACTAGTAATAGTATCCTTAAAGCCTTCCTTAGACCCTGTATCTATAGGGGGGTCTAAATTACTAGTAGCTGAATTAACAGCCGGCCTTAGATAGGGCTCTTTCCTAGGGGGACGTGGAGGAGAATCTAAATCTATAGTACCGCTAAAAGGATCAAATCTAGGACTATAGCTAGTCTTTCCAGTAGTAGCAGCATTGCTACTATTAGTTAGAGAAGCTAAAGTAGAAGATATGTTCTTTATAGCGCTAACGCTATCCTCGACAGAGGCTTTTAGGGTATTTTGACTTAAAAGTAGTGTTTTTATATTACTAGATTGGCTAGCTATAACTCGCTTATAAGATTTTATATGCTGTTTTAGAACTTCTATAACCTCGCTATAGTCTTTGCTATCTTCCTTATCTTCTGATAGGGTTCGTATAGGTGGTGGAGGCCTAGAAGATTGCCCTGGATCAGCTAGGTTACTAGCCCTCTTAGGCGCTATACCCTTCCCTTTAGCTTGATCCGCTATTGTAAATAGGCTACTATTTACTTTATAGTGCTAGCTAAAGTACTTAATTAGCTTCCCGTTCACTAAAGCTAATTAGCTAGCTTACTAATTATAGTAGTGATTTTCTAGGCTAGTCTTAGCGCTTAGTAGGTTTATAGCGCTGCTTACTTGCTACTTAGTAGGGCTTTCTAGTAGAAATTCTAAACTAGGCTCTAAGGGCTAGAGACTTCGACGTAGGGACTTAACTACCGCCTATAGATATATCTATAGAAAGGGCTCTATAGTAGGGAAATATAGGTCTTTAGCGCTAGAAATTCTAAAACGCTAGCCTTTCTACTTCCAGCTATAAGTAGAAAGGTCTTTTAGTATAGGTAAGTATACTAGCCTAAGTGTATAAGAGCCCCAAATGCTCGTCAATACTATAGGACTTAGATTTCTTAGCGATTTCTCCTTCTAGATTTTCAGGCTTTTTAGTCCTTAAATAGCCTTTAATAAGATGTAATATATAGGTTTTTAGGGCTAATATAGTACTATATTTTCAGCTATAAGAGGCTTAAATAGCCCAATATATAGGCAGAGGTAGCGCTTTGAAATTGGACTCCAACGATAACTATCCTACAGGCTATCCGGGCTCATAAGCTATTGGAATGGGTAATCCTATATAAGGATCTGTAACCACTATAGCCTACTAGTAGTAGTCGTATAGGGTATGTAGGGGCAGCAACAGCGTTGATATGGCCTAAATAGCACTTCCTAGGTATGTGCTAATATAGTAAAGTAGGGCCCTTTACTGTATTCCCTCTATAAAAGTCCTTATATAACGGTATAGTTATAGGCTATAGCGCTATATTATAGGGGCTTTAAGCTTATATATCACGGCTTTCAGTGGGTCTTATAGGCCTATAAGGCTTATAGTTGTAGGTAACGTAGTAACTTGATTTCTAGTCCAAGTAGGTAAGGCTTCGCAATTTCCTTCCCTATATATACCCTCCGGGACCGTTCCTGCCTTCCACACGGCAGGAGCCCCTTAGTAGGTGCATAGCCACTTCCTGAAAAACCAAATAAGCTAGTGATTTTAAATAATCGACTCACGGCCACCTAAGCTGCAGGGTTGTCACAGTCCGTTGTCATCCTGTACATATATAGCTTCGTCTTACACTAGGACCTTCTGTCCTATATATAACAACATCTTTCTACAACCTATCTTTGCTCTAGCTATAATAGTTTGTTGCACCTATATATTCTTGCTAAATTAGCAAGATTCAGTAAGTAAAGAAAACCTCTTGTTAAAAGTCCATTTTAATAAATAATTTGACAAATCCCCTTATTTCTATATACACTTTAACTATAAGTTACTATAGATTCTATAATAGCAACTAATAGTAACTAATCAGTAGAAGACTAGCTTTAAGTATAAGGCTTAAAGGTACTAGGCTCTCTAGAAATACTAGCTACCAACCTAGCTAACCTTGTTTTATCTAGTAATAATCAACTACTCTATTTTCTATAAGCTATAAATTCTAGAATTTCAGATATCTCTACCGACTTAGCTATAACTTCCTCTAGAGCCCCTTCCGCCTCCCCTCTAGCTACTTTTCTCTAACCCCCTTTAGCTCCTATCTTAATAAGTTATATAACTCTGTCCTAACTCCTTAGCGTTAATCCTCTAACCTTTGATAGAACCTCTATAAACTCTATTAAATAGCAGATAGCCTATATTACCTAGAAGTCCTAGGTCTTAGTAAAGCTTGCTATTAATAAAGCTTTTTTCCCTAATACTCTAGTCTAAGTCCTCTACGTTTTATAGTATCTTAACAGCAAACCTTATTAGCAAATTCGCCTAGAAGTAGATAAGCTAGTTACGCTAGCTTATAGCCTTCTCTCTAACGCTTCTATAATTATATATATTACTGATATCTTTGTATTACTAGACCCTTAGTATCTTATAGAAGATATTAGTATAATTAGCCTTACTAAACTAGAGAAACTAGATATAGATAGGGATAAGCTCTTATTTACCAACTTTCTAATAGAGCTGGTATAACTCTGCGAATATTCTAACTAGACCCCTATACAACATGTTACCTACCTCTAATAGAAAGTAGGTCAAAAGCTATATTATACTATCGTTAGTATAGTAGACCGACCTAGCCTTATAGACTTTATAAAGTAGATAGAGCTTTACCAGAAGCTCTAAAACAATATTGCTATAGAATAGCATTAATCTTAGATCGGCTCTAGGTTAGTACTACCTCCTTAACTAGGATTTCATAATAACGGCAACCCTATAGTATTAGGAGCTATCCTAACCTTAGGTTCCTACCTTTCTCCTAAGGAAAAGGCCTATAGAATTAACTACCGCCTCTGCTTATATTATAGTAAGCTAGGCTATCTTGCCTATAACTATAGAGCAAAGAAGAACCAACCTACTACTGCCTTAACTATAGCTCTATAACTGAACTCTAAGGGAAAAGCCTAGGCCTAGGAATACTAGATTATTATCCTAGGCCTTTTACCTCTAATCTAGAGTTCGTTATTACCTTAGGTATAGTTTGTACTAATTCTTCTTTACTTTTTACTATCTTAGTATATATATAAGGTAACGCAGTCCCCCTCTAAACCCTTATTAACTCTAGTTATTCTCCGCTTAGATTCGTTAATTCCTTTATAATAGATTACTTAGGATTAAAGCAATCTACTTTAGATTTACCTTATCCTCTATACCTTATAGATAGCAAGTAGGCCAGTCTTATTATAGATTTCTATATCCTAGACCATTTGTTTAGTCAATCTGATTCTAGTTATACTTTTAAGCTATTATCTCGATATATCTAGCCTCTAAGCTCTTCTAGATTAGATATAATTCTTAGCCTCTTTTAGCTCTATACTTATAATCCTTTATTAGACTAGGCTTCTAGTACTATAACCCTTAATAGAAGGATACTAGTTATACTCTAGGATAAGGACCCTCTAATACCTATCTAAGGCTTCTCTAACTCCCCTTTAATTACTAACTAGGATCCTTCTGACTTATAGCTTCTACCTGCTATACTATTCTTATCTTTTATAAAGGACTCTAGCATCTCTAGTATATTAATAGTAGAACTCTATATAGTAATAGATATATTACTCTAAAGAGGGTTTACTACTGACTTGTTCCTAACTCTAGACAATACTAATACCTTCCCTTCTTATCTCTTTAAGGTATCTAACAAGGATATTAAAAAGTATCTTAAAATTAACCTGCCTATTTTAGAAACCGATATTAAGAAACTCTTACTGCCTATATATTATAACTTAATTACGGCTTTTCTTCCTATAAACTCAGAAACATTACTACCTTACCGTCCCTTTAATTACTAAGTCGAACTTATCCTAGGCAAGTTACTACTAGCTACTCGATACTGCCCTATAAGCTCTTAGAAGCTCTTAGTAATCCGGAAATACCTGGATAACCACCTTTCTAAGGGCTTTATATAGAGTAGTATATTATTGGCAGCTATACTAGTACTATTAGTAAAGAAGCCTAGTAGTAAGGTATAAGTCTATATTAACTATTAAGGCCTAAATAACATTATAATTAAAAATCGATATCCAATTCTACTTATTAGAGAAACGTTAGATATGTTATACTAGGCAAAAATATATACTAAACTCGATATTATAGCAGTATTTAACCGGATCTAAATCGCCCTTAGTAATAAATAGAAGACTATATTTACCACCTACTTTAGCCTATTTAAGTGCTTAATAGTAAATTTCGGTATAATAGGCGTACCTAGTACTTAGTAATACTTTATTAACCATATTTTGTTTAATATATTAGATAAATACGCAACTGCTTATCTAGATAATATCCTTATCTTTAGCGATATACCTGCGAACTATACCCGACATGTCTGTAACGTACTTATAAGGCTAATAAATGCAGGCCTTACGGTAGATATTAAGAAGTATAACTTTCATACTACCTAGATACGATACTTCAGACTTATTATTTTAATATCCAGTATCTTTATAGACCCTAAAAAGATTAAAGCAATTACGTCTTAGCCCTACCTAGAATGACTATAGGATCTATAGCGATTCTTAGGCTTCTCTAATTACTATCGACGTTTTATCTCTGGCTTTTCATTAATAGCATGTCCATTAATATCTCTTTACTATAACGGGGCCTGGACTAGGCTATAGTCTAGTTCCTCCTAGGAGGAAACCTCCTTCTAACGTTTAAAGTAGGCTTTTACTATAGCGTCTATCTTATAATACTTCGATCCTAGCTATAGGATAGTAGTAGAGATAGATATATCTAACTAGACCTTAGAAGGCATACTATCCTAATATAACTTAAAGGGGGTTCTATACCTAGTTGCCTTCTTCTTAGCAAAATATATACTAATACAATGCAACTATAAGATCTATGATAAAGAGCTCCTAGCTATTATCAAAGCGTTTAAGGAATAGAGACCGGAACTATAGAGCCTAGACTGCCCTATCGAAATATTTATAGACTATAAAAACCTATAGTACTTTTATATAATAAAAATCCTTAACTAGAGGTAGGTTTAGTAGTCTGAATTCCTAGGCGATTTCCAATTCCAAATTACCTATAGGCCTAGTAGCAACTATATCGTACTAGACGCCCTCTTCTAATACCCTAGTAACTCCCTAGTAACTTCCTTAGATTTATCAGACGCCTAGATTATAAGAAGATCTTAGGTTTTACTTTTAGACTTAAAATAAGGTTACGTCTAACTTACTACTATCCTTCCTCTTCTTTTCTTTACGCTTGATATGTCTGATTTAATCGACTCTGTTATTTAGGCTGCCTATTCTAACTATTAGGATTCTCAGAGGCTTCTAGACTGCGTTTAGGACCCTAATTACCGTATATTTCCGCCTAAGCTTAGACCGCTCCTATAGGCCGCTATGGCCGACTATACGGTAATTTATAGCCGACTTTATATCAACGACTGTCTTTTTATCTTACCTAACGACAGGATAAGGCTATAAGTTATTTATAGAAATCATAGTCTATCGCTAGCAGGATACCTAGGCTGTAATAAGATACTAGAACTCCTATAACGCTCTTATTATTAGCTGTATATTAAGCAGGATATTATGTAATTTATCATAGTATACTATATTTGCTACTATACTAAGAACGCTAAAGGAGCTCCGCCAGGCCTCCTTATACCTTTACTAGTCCCTTTCTAGCCTTAGACTATAATAAGTGTCGATTATATCTTACCTTTTCCGACCTACTACTAATATAGGGTTAACTACTAGTATATTCTAGTTATAGTTAATAGACTAATAAAAATAAGATACTTTACCGTAGTACCTAACCTTTCTACTACTATACTTGCCTCTACCTTTATTACAAACATCTTTTAACTTTATAGTACTTTAGACTATATTATATTAGACAGAGGTACTTAGTTTGTTAGTACCTAATAGAGGGAACTTTACCGCCTTTTAGGAATTACCCTATAGTACTCCTCTATAGCTTACCCCAAAACTAACGGATAGATAGAAATTATAAATGCCTACCTAGAATAGTACCTATAAGCTTTTATTTCGTTCTACTAAGATAATTAGGTAGACTAGTTACCCCTAGTAGAGTTTATAAGCAACAACTACAAGTTAGAGGCAACCTATCTTACACTATTCTTCGCTAATTACAGATAGTACCCTAATATAGGCGTTAAACCCAAGCTACCTATAACTCCCCTATATATTAATATCGAATAAAAGGAGTTCTTAAATGCCTAGTCTATCTATAAGAGACTATAAAGAGTAGTTAACTATGCTCGACTATTTATAGAACAAGCTTAAACTTATTGGAATGGGTAATCCTATATAAGGATCTGTAACCACTATAGCCTACTAGTAGTAGTCGTATAGGGTACGTAGGGGCAGCAACAGCGTTGATATGGCCTAAATAGCACTTCCTAGGTATGTGCTAATATAGTAAAGTAGGGCCCTTTACTGTATTCCCTCTATAAAAGTCCTTATATAACGGTATAGTTATAGGCTATAGCGCTATATTATAGGGGCTTTAAGCTTATATATCACGGCTTTTAGTGGGTCTTATAGGCCTATAAGGCTTATAGTTGTAGGTAACGTAGTAACTTGATTTCTAGTCTAAGTAGGTAAGGCTTCGCAATTTCCTTCCCTATATATACCCTCCGGCATCGTTCCTGCCCTCTATACGGCAGGAGCGCCTTAGTAGGTGCATGGCCACTTCCCGAAAAACCAAATAAGCTGGCGATTTTAAATAATCGACTCACGGCTACCTAAGCTGCAGGGTAAGCCGCACGACTTTTCCTATAAGTTCTGTTTTCGCTCCTGCGGTGCAGGGTAGGTACAGGGTAGGTAGGTGACCTAGTAGAAGAGCCTTTTAAGGCTATTTCTAGCGCTTATACAGCCTAAGGAGGCTGTCTCCACAAAAGTGGGGTATAAATCTAAAAATAGAAAAGCCTTTTAAAGCTATTTCTAGGCTATATAGTGGAGTATATAGCTTAGTCAGCGGTATCCACAAAAGTGGGTCCACCCTCAGAATAAAGCTATATATCTAGTAGTTCGAGAACTGAAATCCGTTTTGCCTAAGCTATAACCGTTAGAGCGCTATAGCTTATTTTGTACGTTTAACAAAACTTATATAGCCAAGACTATAAATAAGAAATACTAGGACTCGGTTTAGTATAAAGTTAGGGATAAGGTATAGGTTAGTACTGCTAATATTTAACAGGGTTAGCTACTTAAAAAGCTTAGCTATAAGTAGCTTAGCCCTTAAAGGGTATCTAAGGTATATAGACAGGTAGTAGCAGTATATATCCCGCCCCTATATAAGATCTTCCCTATCTTCTATATATCTCTAGTCCGACTTACCTTTAAAGGGCTACTAGGCTAACATTCTATAAACCTACTATTATTACCTTATAGAGCTGTCCTATCCGACAAAGGCCCTGAACTAGAGATTAAATAGTACTTCGACAAGATACTTAACTCTCGCCTTAGAAACGGCGCCCTCGAATATAGGATCTAATAGCTAAAACCCTACAAACCTACCTAGGAACTAGCAACAAACATTTAAGGCTATATAAGGGATATATAGGATTTTCATACCAAACATCCCGCTAAGCCCAGCCTACTAGATTAGTTCTAAAAGTAGGGATTACCTATTTTATAACGCCCTATCGACTTAGCACCGACTTAGTATAAAATATGCCAAAACAGCAGAGTATAAAAAACCCTATATTCTACGAAACAACTATCTGCCTAATTCAGTACGAATACTTGTATAGGCCGCTGCCTAAGCGTTCCTATTATAAGGTTCAGTGCTATTACGCAGCGCCTTAGCCAGCCTCTTCTTTAAGGCTACTATAACTATATAGTGGCTATCATACACGTTAAGACTAGGCTACGTCTGACAAAACCATGCATTATAACAGCGCGCAAAATCTCCCGTAGCCTTATTAGCGCCCTAGAGGGCAAGCAGCGGTATAACATAGGCGTAGTACTAACGACAGTTCTATATGAAATTTTTATATATGACAATCTTCTCCTATATAATACGTTAGTAACTAGCCTCTAACTTGTAACCGAACCTCCACCTAGACGCTACCTTATCGGTTACCTACTATAGAAAAAACTTTCGTCCTATTTATACTATACTTTATATAATACACCTTAGTTGCAGTATTAAGGTTATATAGCAGCTAGTACGCTGCTATAGCGACCTAGGACCGTTCTAGCTAGTCGAAATAATACTATATATTCCTAATAGGTCTGTTAGGATCCGTCGTCGATATAGTATAGAATCTCTTAATAACGTAGTATATAGGTATATATTCCTCTATCTTATACTATAGAACCCCTATAAGCTACTATAGGCGTTAGTATTATATTATACCTAACTTTCTAGGAGCTCCTTAACATACCGCTAAACAATTAGCCTTCTTTTACTTTATATAATACTTACATCGCTGCCCTCTAGCAGTAGTTACCATATAAGGCTCTATGGAAAAAATACTAATAGGCCTACTACGATATATCGCCTTTGTTATATAGAAAATAACAGACCTAATATACACTTTATATAGTATTGGAATGGGTAATCCTATATAAGGATCTGTAACCACTATAGCCTACTAGTAGTAGTCGTATAGGGTACGTAGGGGCAGCAACAGCGTTGATATGGCCTAAATAGCACTTCCTAGGTATGTGCTAATATAGTAAAGTAGGGCCCTTTACTATATTCCCTCTATAAAAGTCCTTATATAACAGTATAGTTATAGGCTATAGCGCTATATTATAGGGGCTTTTAGCTTATATATCACGGCTTTCAGTGGGTCTTATAGGCCTATAAGGCTTATAGTTGTAGGTAACGTAGTAACTTGATTTCTAGTCCAAGTAGGTAAGGCTTCGCAATTTCCTTCCCTACATATACCCTCCGGGACCGTTCCTGCCTTCTATACGGCAGGAGCGCCTTAGTAGGTGTATGGCCACTTCCCGAAAAACCAAATAAGCTGGCGATTTTAAATAATCGACTTATGGCCACCTAAGCTGCAGGGTAAGCCGCACGACTTTTCCTGTAAGTTCTGTTTTCGCTCCTGCGGTGCAGGGTAGGTATAGGGTAGGTAGGTGACCTAGTAGAAGAGCCTTTTAAGGCTATTTCTAGCGCTTATACAGCCTAAGGAGGCTGTCTCCACAAAAGTAGAGCATAAATCTAAAAATAGAAAAGCCTTTTAAAGCTATTTCTAGGCTATATAGTGGAGTATATAGCTTAGTCAGCGGTATCCATAAAAGTGGGTCCACCCTCAGAATATAGCTATATATCTAGTAGTTCGAGAACTGAAATCCGTTTTGCCTAAGCTATAACCGTTAGAGCGCTATAGCTTATTTTGTACGTTTAACACCCCCTCTATTCTTCTGTTCCTTTATAAGCCTTAGAAGGCTATATATAGGTAAAGAATAGAAGAATCCTAAGAAATAAGAACGTAAGAGCAAAACTATTCCGTTAGACAAAGGGGTTAGGCCCTTATATATATATAGGATAAACCCCTATTATATATAGAAAGAAGTAAGAATATATATGATGTTGAAATCAAACCTATATCTTAAGGTATAAGTACTATAGCTTAAAAGCGTATAGTGATATATAATATCTAAATATTCTATACCCTAGCGACTAATAGACGTACTAGAGTATAGAAGGAGTAAAGGGCTTATAAACGCCTTTATCCTCTTATAGAGAAAACGATTTTTAGCACGGTTTTAAATTTTATG
Organism: Phyllachora maydis; assembly: GCA_029339225.1. Classification (NCBI taxonomy): domain Eukaryota; kingdom Fungi; phylum Ascomycota; class Sordariomycetes; order Phyllachorales; family Phyllachoraceae; genus Phyllachora; species Phyllachora maydis. Next base: position 5,123,676 of record JAQQPM010000001.1, on the reverse strand, counting down.
CCCTTTTTTACTCCGTTCTTTCAGCCAGTTCTAGTAAGGAAATAACAGGTAGTCACATAGAGAATCCCCCTCTAAAGGAAAGTATACTACTAGTAATAGCCGGAGCTTATATTTTCCAAATATAGCTATACTATATACTAGAGTACTTCTAGACGTAGCTAGAGTAATATAGGCCTCCCTAACGCCGTAGGGAGCTGATGCCAGCACAAGGGCGCCTATAGAACTGTACTACAGTGGCTAGGACCTTATAAGCCTTTTAAGGCTATATAGAGGAATTAGGTAATTCCAGAGGGCTGTAAAGTAGCCGGTACTATTGACTAGTCTTATAAGCTAATCAGGCTAAGCCAGGCCTTCTATATATATAGTATAGAATATATATATAGGGGTAGAGGGTAGCTTAGTAAAAAGCTCCCTTAGGTTGTAGGCCTAAAAGCCTAATAAAAGACTGAAAGCCACTAACTGGTAGGGCTTTAGTAAGTCCGTCAGCCGGCATACACTTAGTATTAAGATATATAATAGTAACTATTTTAGCCTTAACCTGCTCTCTAACATACTGGAATTTCAGCAGGGTATGCTTAGTTCTAGCGTGTAGCGCTGGGTCATTAGCCACCGATATAGAGCCCTGATTATCTCCATAGAGAGTAATAGGGTAGTCTATAGGTCTGTAAAGTTCAGAAAATAGCTCTATAATCCACTGTACTTCGCGTATAGCCTCTGTAAGTCCATCAGTTTCAGCTTCTAGGGTAGAGAGAGCAATAGTAGTAGCTCTTTTCGTTTTCTAGCTAATAGGCCTACCGGCTAACTTATATAGATAGCCATAGGTGGATTTACTAGTAGCCTTATCCCCTGCAAAATCAGAATCACTAAAGCCTATAGGGACTAGACTACTATTAATTATAGAAGTCCGGCTACTACCTTTACTATTTCTAGAATCTACTATAGTAGTAGAGGTAGTAGTTAGGGGCCTAGGCCCTTCCTTAGAGTGAAAGTCTCTACTAAGCTTAGTAGTTGTATTACTACAATTACTAAGCTTAGGCCCTAGATCAGCTACTGTATTTCCGTTATAGCTAAAACAGATGCTATAGTCTTTAGTACTATTAAGATACTTAAAAAGATTGTCAGCAGCGTTTAAGTGTAATTTTGTAGGTCTATTTAAAGACCTAGAGAGCCACTGTATAGTAAAGCTAATATCTACCCTAGTAAGGAGCATTATATATATAGCTGTTCCTACTAGGCTTTAATAGAGCTTAATTTCCGTAGAATTACAGAGGTAGCTAGCAATATCTTCCTCTAGTTGAAGTTGACTTACTAGCCCCGGCTATAAGGGAATAGATATAGGCTTAGAATCGGCTAAGTTAAAGCGGCTAACCGCCTCTTCTACATACTGTGACTGGTTAAGCCACAGGCGCCTATTAGGTCTATCCCTTATAATCTACACGCCTAGGAAATAGGCGGCAGGCCCTAAGTCTTCTATAGCGTAGACCTTATTAAGCCGTTTCTTTAAATCAGTTATATAGCCTATATCAGGCCCTATAAATAGACAGTCATCTACATAGGTAACGATAAAGTGACAGGTTTTAGCATTATAGAAGACCCCTGGATCTGAAATAAGAGGGAGATAGCCTAGGCTCTTAAGTAAGATTTTAAGCTTATCTTGCCACTCTCTAGGGCTTTGTTTCAGACTATATAACGCTTTAGATAGTTTAATAATATTTAGAGTAGAAGGATTATAGCCGTATTTCAGTAAAAGCTTATAAATAGCCTTATTAGAAGCCGCTAGGTCTAATAATCCTTCAGGGATTTCCATATATATTTCTTCTCTAAGAGCGCTATTAAGGAATGCCCCTATAAAGTCAGCTTATTCTATTTCCCAGTCTAGAACAGCACCTATAGCTAGAAGTATACGCCAAGTAGGTGGTATATTAGTAGAGGCATAGGTTATAGTGTAATCTAGGCCTTCTACCTGTATAAAGCCCCTAGCTACTAACCGAGATTTATACTTAATAGGCCTGTTTTTAGCGTCCTTTTTAACCTTAAGAACGTTTCGACAGGTAATAAGCTTACGGTTAGAAGGTAATAGACTCCTAGGTAGGAATTTAAAAACCCCTAGCTCTAATAACTGGATAAATTCCTTAGTAATAGCCTCTAACTACTTACTACGCTTATCTCTAGGTAGTTTTAAGACTTGCTTATTAGTAGTAGGCGTACTATCCTTAGATATTACCCTTTTTCGAGCCTTATAGATAAAAGATAGTATATAGCTACTAGTCCTAGCTAAAAGCTTATAGTAATCGAGCTGCATTTCATCCCCCTCTGAAATAAGATCACTATTATCAAGAGGTTCGTTCGTTATAGGCTGATTAGGCGCTATAACTTCTATAGGCTTAGGTACAAAAATAGGCTCTATAGTTTGGGGAAACGCCTCTGGTAATTCAGGCTTTCTAATAGATATAGTAGGCCTAGTAGACTCTACTATAACCGGATTTATAGGCTTATCCAGTAAGGGTTCATCTAATTCACTATCGGAAGAAGATTCATAGGGTTCTAGCTTACTAGGTCCTATTTCTATACTAATAGGCTTTTCAGTATTGAGATTAGAAGGGTCCGGGCTGACAGCCCCCTCTGAATCTAGGTCTAGGTCTACTAATTCCCCCTCTAAAGCCGTATTATCAGTAGGCTGACTTAGTACTGTATTATCCTCTATAAATTTAACAGTAGAGGTTTTAAGTACTGCTCTTCTAGACGGTATATATACTAGGTAGGTCTTAGAACCTAATACTGCTAGTAATTTACACTCTTCCGTTCTAGAGGTAAATTTTAACGATTTAGACTGTTTTTCTAGAGGTATAATAGCCTCTCCTTTAGCGCCTATAGCCTTATAGCGCTCTAGGTAAGGTATATGTAGAATACCAGGCTCTAGCTCGTCAAATAGCGCCTGGAAAGGAGTGGTTTCCTTATTAGTTATAGCTATACTATTAACTAATTCCACTATAGCCTCTAGTATAAAGCACTACAAATACTAGGGTAAAGCGCTACTAAGAATAGTACACCTTACACGGTCTAGTATAACTCTAACTGATCGTTCTACTAAACCGTTCTGCTCGTGGATATGGGGGGCAGAAGTGCTAAATTTAATACCCCTTTTAGCTAACTAAGTAGTTAATAAATCAGTTATTTCAGTGCCTCTGTTAAAGTGGAATTTAGTAGGATATCTACCAAATCCTTTCCTTAGGCCCCTAAAAAAGCCCTTAATAGCGTTAGCTACTATAGGGCCTGATTTATTAGGTAGGTTAAAAACCCACCTATACCTACTTTTACGGTCAACTAGAAGTAAGACTATAGGGTTTCTATTATAAGGCCTAGGCCTAATTTTAACAGTATCCCCCTCTATTGAGTCTAAGACCCTAGGTGGGTCAGGTATTAAAGCCTTACTAACCCTTGTCACTGCTTTACCTCGATCACAGCTAGAGCAGTGAAAATCAGCTTCCTTTATTTTATTAAAATTAGGCAGCCCTTTAGTAATACTAGAGGTCTTTTTCAAAAGACGTAGGCCTATATGGCCTAGCCTAACGTGCCACAATTTAGCTAAATTAAGTAGATTATAGTAATCTCGCTGACCTATATTAGGCTCCTTTAAAGTAGGGCTAGATATAGCCTTTTCTACTACTTTATTCCCCTCTATAACTGGCTCTCTTAGCACATGGGGCAGGTCTCTAGTACCAGTTAAGGGCTCAGGCTCCCTAGTCTTACGGGGACTTTGATAGGGGGCCTAGGCAGTGGCTAAGGGCTCTACAGGCCTACGGGGCCTTTTCCCCCTTAAAGAAGGTCCTACACCTTCTAAAGTAGTACCCTTAGCCGGAGAATTCCTTAGCTTATAGCGCTTATTACTCTATAGCTTCGGATACTATAGCATCCTCTATAATAGGTCTATAGTCTTCCTTTCTAATAGAATTAGAAGGAATTTCCACTACTATCTTATTACGCTGCGGCTCTATACTTTTAGTAGTATAACTAGAAAGGCCTAAAGGAAAAGCAAAATTTGCATGTAATATAGGCTTAGAGCTGCCTTTAACGTTAAGAAAAAATCCTGATTTTTTAAAGTCTAGTACAGCTATATAGCGTCTATCACCCCTGTAAAGGGTTTCCTTTATAAGGCAACCTCCCGAATCATAGTGCCTAACCCTACTAACAATATTTATATTAATATTAGGTAGGTATAAAACGTTATCTAATACTAATTTAGTATAGGTAGGGGGGGCCTTTCTAGATAATACTTCTAGTGTAATAGAGCCTATACCAGCCGGGCTTATAGGGCCATTTCCAGTGTTAATAGGGCGTAACTGGCCTGTGTTAGGCGTAAAGGTAGTAAACCGCTCTTTACTATTACTAATATGGTCCGTAGATCCCGTATCGTATAGCCAACTATTATAAAGAGCGGGGTCTCTAGGGCGTCTTCTAGGCTTATTATCTTTATATTTTGCCTTATTAGAAGAGGTTTTTAGGCCTTTTCCTTTAAAGTCCTTACGCTTCTTATACCCTTTTAACGCTAATAGCTGTGCTAATTGGGTATTAGAATCGCTAGAAGAACTAGAATTGGAACTAGAGTCGGATTCCTCTTCTTCTTCTTCTACAGCTAGGTTATAAGACCCTAGCATAAAGGAGGCCTGTTCGGCACTTTTAGCACTATAATTCTGCCCTTTAACATTATAACTAGCCTTCTTCTTACCCTTTTTCTTATTTTTACCCTTCTTATTAGGGTTAGAATTTGAATTAGGGGTTGAATTAGAGCTATTAGCTACGTGAGCTGCTCTATACGCCTCTGTAGCCGGGTTCCTAGATTCTTCTAAAATATCAGCCATTAGATATTCTATATTAAGGCTAGAGGCTATAAGGCCTAGCATTCTAGCCTGTCTTATAGAGCTCTTTTGGCGTGATACCTAGCTAGGAAACTTAGATTCTAGAGCCTTAAAATACTGATTTAGTATTAAAGGGGGATCTATATCTATTTTAGCCATGGTAAGCTTAGCAAGATAGCCGTTAAATTCAGCGTTAAAAGCTGATAAGCCTTTTTTATAGGTACTAAAGGTAAGGGCGTGGAATTCGTTATAGACGTCCTCCTTTTTAGACTCTATAGGTCGGCTATACTGCCTAACAAGCAGCTTAAAGGCCTTAGAAGGTATATAAATCCACGATATAGCAGCCCTAGGGCTACTAGATAAGCTATTACGTAGAAGCATTAAAAGAACAGCTTGATTAGAGTTGCTATAAGTGTTAGATATATCAGGGTTTTCTTAAAAATTAGATATCCCTAACGCTCTTAGTACTATACTTAAAGCCTGAATCTACTGTTCAAAATTGCTTTCCCCGCTAAGCTTACTATCGTCCGGTATAGTATAGGCCTTTTTAGAAAGCTCCTTTACTATACTACTAGTAATAGTATCCTTGAAGCCTTCCTTAGACCCTGTATCTATAGGGGGGTCTAAATTACTAGTAGCTGAATTAACAGCCGGCCCTAGATGGGGCTCTTTCCTAGGGGGACATGGAGGAGAATCTAAATCTATAGTATTGCTAAAAGGATCAAATCTAGGACTATAGCTAGATTTTCCAATAGTAGCAGCCGCAGCGTTACTACTATTAGTTAAAGAAGCTAAAGTAGAAGATATATTCTTTATAGCGCTAACGCTATCCTCAACAGAGGCTTTTAGGGTATTTAGACTTAAAAGTAGTGTTTTTATATTACTAGATTGGCTAGCTATAACTCGCTTATGAGATTTTATATACTGTTTTAGGACTTCTATAACCTCGCTATAGTCTTCGCCATCTTTCTTATCTTCTGATAGGGTTTGTATAGGTGGTGGAGGCCTAGAAGATTGCCCTGGATCAGCTGGGTTACTAGCCCTTTTAGGCGCTATACCCTGCCCTTTAGCTTGATCCGCCATTGTAAATAGGCTACTATTTACTTTATAGTGCTAGCTAAAGCACTTCATTAGCTTCTAGTTTACTAAAGCTAATTAGCTATCTTACTAATTATAGTAGTGATTTTCTAGGCTAGTCTTAGCGCTTAGTAGGTTTATAGCGCTGCCTACTTGCTACTTAGTAGGGCTTTCTAGTAGAAATTCTAAACTAGGCTCTAAGGGCTAGAGACTTCGACGTAGGGACTTAACTACCGCCTATAGATATATCTATAGAAAGGGCTCTATAGTAGGGAAATATAGGTCTTTAGCGCTAGAAATTCTAAAACGCTAGCCTTTCTACTTCCAGCTATAAGTAGAAAGGTCTTTTAGTATAGGTAAGTATACTAGCCTAAGTGTATAAGAGCCCCAAATGCTCGTCAATACTATAGGACTTAGATTTCTTAGCGATTTCTCCTTCTAGATTTTCAGGCTTTTTAGTCCTTAAATAGCCTTCAATAAGATGTAATATATAGCTTTTTAGGGCTAATATAGTACTATATTTTCAGCTATAAGAGGCTTAAATAGCCCTATATATATAGGCAGAGGTAGCGCTTTGAAATTGGACTTCAACGATAACTATCCTACAGGCTATCCGGGCTCATAACCTATTGGAATGGGTAATCCTATATAAGGATCTGTAACCACTATAGCCTACTAGTAGTAGTTGTATAGGGTACGTAGGGGCAGCAACAGCGTTGATATGGCCTAAATAGCACTTCCTAGGTATGTGCTAATATAGTAAAGTAGGGCCCTTTACTATATTCCCTCTATAAAAGTCCTTATATAACGGTATAGTCATAGGCTATAGCGCTATATTATAGGGGCTTTAAGCTTATATATCACGGCTTTCAGTAGGTCTTATAGGCCTATAAGGCTTATAGTTGTAGGTAACATAGTAACTTGATTTCTAGTCTAAGTAAGTAAGGCTTTGCAATTTCCTTCCCTATATATACCCTCTAGGACCGTTCCTGCCTTCTACACGGCAGGAGCGCCTTAGTAGGTGCATGGCCACTTCCCGAAAAACCAAATAAGCTGGCGATTTTAAATAATCGACTCACAGCCACCTAAGCTGCAGGGTAAGCCGCACGACTTTTCCTGTAAGTTCTGTTTTCGCTCCTGCGGTATAGGGTAGGTATAGGGTAGGTAGGTAACCTAGTAGAAGAGCCTTTTAAGGCTATTTCTAGCGCTTATACAGCCTAAGGAGGCTGTCTCCACAAAAGTAGGGCATAAATCTCAAAATAGAAAAGCCTTTTAAAGCTATTTCTAGGCTATATAGTAGAGTATATAGCTTAGTCAGCGGTATCCACAAAAGTGGGTCCACCCTTAGAATATAGCTATATATCTAGTAGTTCGAGAACTGAAATCCGTTTTGCCTAAGCTATAACCGTTAGAGCGCTATAGCTTATTTTGTACGTTTAACATATAGGACCTCCTTTACTAGGGGAGCAGATCGGGGAGTTAGGGCTATGTCTATAGAGGTTCAGCAACGATTCTTAATAAAAGCTAACCAGGTTATACGGTTAGTATATAGGGGAGAAAATTTTAACGACTTAATAGCAACTTAGGCTAGTATCGAACTTATAGAAAGGCAGCTTCAGCACTGCGCTAGTATTTGGCCTAGCAATAGGTAGGTCTACCGCCTAATAGAGAAGGTAGGCCCAACTAGTAGGCTATAGCACCTAATTAAAAAGGTAGGTCAAAACGTATAGGCCCGGATATAGGTTAGATATATATAGGCCTTAGCACCGTCATTTCGACCCTATATATAGGTCCTATTACCGCTACCTTTAGATATAAACCGGAAGTAATATACTTACGACTAAACAACAATATATATAATACTACTAAATATAATCATTATTTATAGTTAAGAACAACTGCAGTTTTAGGGTAGGGTACTGTTATAGTCTATTATTATCCTATATATATATAGCTTTGTCTTATACTAGGACCTTCTGTCCTATGTGCAACAACATCTTTCTATAACCCATCTTTGCTCTGGCTATGACAAGGGTAAGCCGCACGACTTTTCCTATAAGTTCTGTTTTCGCTCCTGCGGTGCAGGGTAGGTACAGGGTAGGTAGGTGACCTAGTAGAAGAGCCTTTTAAGGCTATTTCTAGCGCTTATACAGCCTAAGGAGGCTGTCTCTACAAAAGTGGGGCATAAATCTAAAAATAGAAAAGCCTTTTAAAGCTATTTCTAGGCTATATAGTGGAATATATAGCTTAGTCAGCGGTATCCACAAAAATGGGTCCACCCTCAGAATATAGCTATATATCTAGTCGTTCGAGAACTGAAATCCGTTTTGCCTAAGCTATAACCGTTAGAGCGCTATAGCTTATTTTGTACGTTTAACACGTAGCTTCTTTGACAATAGTAGTACTACAACGTTGTTATCCTTCTTATTATCGTCCTAGGTAAACCGAACTAGATATAGATCGTTAGCTATTAAGAAAACCATCTAGGAAAGACAAGACAAAAGAATAAACCGCGTTTCTAGCCTAATAAGGGCAAATCTCCTACTACTAGGGTAGTAGGCTGCTCTAGAACCAACTTCTCCTTCTAAGTAGATATCTATAATAAAAGGAAGTTAGAAAAACTTATAAAACTGAATATTGCAATTATAAGAAGCCTTATAGTAAGAAGGGCAAGTGCAGAAAGATAAAAACGCATTTATAGAAAGGAGGAAATTTTTGGAGCTCTAGGGGAGGCAAGCAGATTTTACACCTGACTAGCTACCGTATAAAAAGAGCAACAATATAGGCGGTTAAAAAATTATACCCTTTCCCTCTAACTTCTACTTCCTCCTCCCTAAGAAGGGACAGCATACCCTAATACTAAGAAGAGAAAGGCAGTAGACTATTACCGATCAAAGAGAGAGGTAGCAGACCCTTACCAATCAATAAGCCTCGATATACGCAGATATAAAATATAAGAGCAAGGAAAGAAGCTAGGCAGTATACCCGTAATAGGAATAAGAAGAAAAGGGCAGCATACCCTGACAGAGAAGAGAAGCTAGGGCAGTATACCCTAAGGAAGAGGCAGCATACCTCGACCTGAATAAGGAAGAGGTAGTATTGTCACATTCCGTTGTCATCCTATACATATATAGCTTTGTCTTACACTAGGACCTTCTGTCCTGTATACAATAATATCTTTCTATAACCTATCTTTGCTCTAGCTATAATAGTTTGTTATACCTATATATTCTTGCTAAATTAGCAAGATTTAGTAAGTAAAGAAAACCTTTTGTTAAAAGTCCATTTTGACAAACGATTTGACAAATCCCCCTATTTCTATATATACTTTAACTATAAGTTACTACTGATTCTACAATAGTAACTAATAGCAACTAATTAGCAGAAGACTAGCTTTAAGTATAAGGCTTAGGGGTACTAGGCTTTCTAGGAATGCTAGTTACTAATCTAGCTAACCTTATCTTATCTAGCAATGATTAACTACTTTATTTCCTATAAGCTGTAAATTCTAGAATTTTAGGTATCTCTACTAACTTAGCTATAACTTTCTTTAGAGCTCCTTCTGCCCTCTCTCTAGCTACTTTTCCCTAACCCCCTTTAGCTTCTATCTTAATAAGTTATACAACTTTGTTCTAACTCCTTAGTATTAATCCTCTAACCTTTAATAGAACCTCTATAAACTCTATTAAACAGTAGATAGCCTATATTACCTAAAAGTCCTAGGTCTTAGTAAAACTTGCTATTAATAAAGCTTTTTTCTCTAATACTCTAGTCCAAGTCCTCTATATCTTATAGCATCTTAGCGGCAAACCTTATTGGCGAATTCGCCTAGAAGTAGATAAGCTAGTTGTATTAGCTTATAGCCTTCCCTCTAACGCTTCTACGATTATATATATTACCGATATTTTTATATTACTAGACCCTTAGTATTTTATAGAAGATGTTAGTATAATTAGCCTTACTAAACTAAAGAAACTAGATATAGATAGAGATAAGCTCTTATTCACCAACTTTCTAACAGAGCTAGTATAACTCTATAAATATTCTAACTAAACCCCTATATAATACGTTACCTACCTTTAACAGAAAGTAGGTTAAAAGCTACGTTATACTATTATTAGTATAGTAGACCGACCTAGCCCTATAGACTTTATAAAATAGATAGAGCTTTACTATAAGCTCTAAAACAACATTACTATAGAACAGTATTAATCTTAGATCAGCTCTAGGTTAGTACTATCTCCTTAACTAGGATTTTATAATAATAGTAACCCTATAGTATTAAGAGCTATCCTAACCCTAGGTTCCTACCTTTCTTCTAAGGAAAAGGCCTATAGAATTAACAACCGCCTTTACTTATATTATAGTAGACTAGGCTATCTTACCTATAACTATAGAGCAAAGAAGAACCAACCTACTACTACCTTGGCTATAGCTCTATAACTGAACTCTAAGGGAAAAGCCTAGGCCTAGGAATACTAGATTATTATCCTAGGCCTTTTACCTCTAATCTGGAGTTTGTTATTACCTTAGGTATAGTTCGTGCTAATTCTTCTTTACTTTTTGCTACCTTAATATATATATAAGGTAAGGTAGTCCTTCTCTAAACCTTTATTAACTCTAGTTATTCTCTGCTTAGATTCGTCAATTCCTTTATAGTAGATCGCTTAAGGTTAAAGCAATCTATTTTAGATTTACCTTACCCTCTACGCCTTATAGATAGCAAGTAGGCTAGTCTTATTATAGATTTCTATATCCTAGACCATTTGTTTAGTTAACCTTATTCTAGTTATACTTCTAAGCTATTATCCCTATATATCTAGCCTCTAAGCTCTTCTAGACTGGATATAATTCTTAGCCTCCTTTAGCTCTATGCCTATAATCCTTTACTAGACTAGGCTTCTAATACTATAACCCTTAATAAAAGGATACTAGTTATACTCTAGGATAAGGACCCTCTGATACCTACCTAAGACTCTCCTAACTCCCCTTTAATTACTAACTAGGATCCTTCTAACTTATAGCTTCTACCTACTATACTATTCTTATCTTTTATAAAGGACTCTAGCATCTCTAGTATATTAATAGTAGAACTTTATATAGTAATAGATATATTACTCTAAAGAGGGTTTACTACCGACTTATTCTTAACTCTAGATAATACTAATACCTTCCCTTCTTATCTCTTTAGGGTATCTAATAAGGATATTAAAAAGTATCTTAAAATTAACCTACCTATTTTAGAAACTAATATTAAGAAACTCTTACTACCTATATATTATAACTTAATTATAGCTTTTCTTCCTATAAACTTAGAAATACTACTACCTTACTGTCCCTTCGATCACTAAGTCAAACTTATCCTAGGCAAGTTACTACCGGCTACTTAATACTGCCCTATAAGCTCCTAGGAGCTCCTAGTAATCCGGAAATACCTGGATAACTATCTTTCTAAGGGCTTTATATAAAGTAGTACATTATTAGTAGCTATACTAGTACTATTAGTAAAGAAGCCTAGTAGTAAGGTACAAGTCTATATTAACTACTAAGGCCTGAATAACGTTACAATCAAAAATCGATATCTAATTCCACTTATTAGAGAAATGTTAGATATGTTATACCAGGCAAAAATATATACCAAACTCGATATTATAGTAGCATTTAACCGGATCTGAATTACCCCTAGTAACAAATAGAAGACTGCATTTATTACCCGCTTTAGCCTATTCAAGTATTTAGTAGTAAATTTCGGCATAATAGGCACGCCTAGCACTTAGCAATACTTTATTAACCATATTTTGTTTAACATATTAGATAAATATATAACTGTTTATCTAGATAATATCCTTATCTTTAGCGATATACCTACAAACTATACCTAATATATCTGTTAAACGTACAAAATAAGCTATAGCGCTCTAACGGTTATAGCTTAGGCAAAACGGATTTCAGTTCTCGAACTACTAGATATATAGCTATATTCTAAGGGTGGACCCACTTTTGTAGATACCGCTGACTAAGCTATATACTCCACTATATAGCCTAGAAATAGCTTTAAAAGGCTTTTCTATTTTTAGATTTATGCCCCACTTTTGTGGAGACAGCCTCCTTAGGCTGTATAAGCGCTAGAAATAGCCTTAAAAGGCTCTTCTACTAGGTCATCTACCTACCCTGTACCTACCCTGTACCGCAGGAGCGAAAACAGAACTTACAGGAAAAGTCGTGCGGCTTACCCTGCAGCTTAGGTGGCCGTAAGTCGATTATTTAAAATCGCCAGCTTATTTGGTTTTTCGGGAAGTAGCCATGCACCTACTAAGGCGCTCCTGCCGTGTAGAGGGCAGGAACGGTGCCGGAGGGTATATATAGGGAAGGAAATTGCAAAGCCTTACCTACTTAGACTAGAAATCAAGTTACTACGTTACCTACAACTATAAGCCTTATAGGCCTATAAGACCCACTGAAAGCCGTGATATATAAGCTTAAAGCCCCTATAATATAGCGCTATAGCCTATAACTATACCGTTATATAAGGACTTTTATAGAGGGAATATAGTAAAGGGCCCTACTTTACTATATTAGCACATACCTAGGAAGTGCTATTTAGGCCATATCAACGCTATTGCTGCCCCTACGTACCCTATACGACTACTACTAGTAGGCTATAGTGGTTACAGATCCTTATATAGGATTACCCATTCCAATAGGTTATGAGCCCGGATAGCCTGTGGGATAGTTATCATTGGAGTCCAATTTCAAAGCGCTACCTCTGCCTATATATATAGGGCTATTTAAGCCTCTTATAGCTGAAAATATAGTACTATATTAGCCCTAAAAAGCTATATATTACATCTTATTAAAGGCTATTTAAGGACTAAAAAGCCTGAAAATCTAGAAGGAGAAATCGCTAAGAAATCTAAGTCCTATAGTATTAACAAGCATTTAGGGCTCTTATACACTTAGGCTAGTATACTTACCTATACTAAAAGACCTTTCTACTTATAGCTGGAAGTAGAAAGGCTAGCGTTTTAGAATTTCTAGCACTAAAGACCTATATTTCCCTACTATAGAGCCCTTTCTATAGATATATCTATAGGCGGTAGTTAAGTCCCTACGTCGAAGTCTCTAGTCCCTATCTTAGAGCCTAGTTTAGAATTTCTACTAGAAAGCCCTACTAAGTAGTAAGTAGGCAGCGCTATAAACCTACTAAGCGCTAAGACTAGCCTAGAAAATCACTACTATAATTAGTAAGCTAGCTAATTAGCTTTAGTGAACTGGAAGCTAATTAAGTGCTTTAGCTAGTACTATAAAGTAAATAGTAGCCTATTTACAATGGCGGATCAAGCTAAAGGGAAGGGTATAGCCCCTAAAAGGGCTAGTAACCCAGCTGATCCAGGGCAATCTTCTAGGCCTCTACTACCTATACGAACCCTATTAGAAGATGAGGAAGATGGCGAAGACTATAGCGAGGTTATAGAATTCCTAAAACAAAATATAAAATCTCATAACCGAGTTATAGCTAGCCAATCTAGTAATATAAAAACACTACTTTTAAGTCTAAATACCCTAAAAGCCTCTGTCGAGGATAGCGTTAGCGCTATAAAGAATATATCTTCTACTTTAGCTTCTCTAACTAATAGTAGTAATGCTACTGCTACTGGAAAGACTAGCTATAGTCCTAGATTTGATCCTTTTAGCGGTACTATAGATTTAGATTCTCCTCCATATCCCCCTAGGAAAGAGCCCCATCTAGGGCCGGCTGTAGATAATACAGCTACTAGTAATTTAGACCCCCCTATAGATACAGGGTCTAAGGAAGGCTTTAAGGATACTATTACTAGTAGTATAGTAAAGGAGCTTTCTAAAAAGGCCTATACTATACCGGACGATAGTAAGCTTAGCGGGGAAAGCAATTTTGAACAGTGGATTCAGGCTTTAAGTATAGTACTAAGAGCGTTAGGGATATCTAATTTTTTAGAAAACCCTGATATATCTAACACTTATAGCGACTCTAATCAAGCTGTTCTTTTAATGCTTCTACGTAATAGCTTATCTAGTAGCCCTAGGGCTGCTATATTATGGATTTATATACCTTCTAAGGCCTTTAAGCTGCTTATTAGGCAGTATAGCCGACCTATAGAGTCTAAAAAGGAGGACGTCTATAACGAATTCCACGCCCTTACCTTTAGTACCTATAAAAAAGGCTTATCAGCTTTTAACGCTGAATTTAACGGCTATCTTGCTAAGCTTACCATAGCTAAAATAGATATAGATCCCTCTTTAATACTAAATCAGTATTTTAAGGCTCTAGAATCTAAGTTTCCTAGCTGGGTATCACGCCAAAAGAGCTCTATAAGACAGGCTAGAATGCTAGGCCTTATAGCCTCTAGCCTTAATATAGAATATCTAATAGCTGATATTTTAGAAGAATCTAGGAACCCGGCTACAGAGGCGTATAGAGCAGCTTACGTAGCTAATAGCTCTAATTCAACCCCTAATTCAAATTCTAACCCTAGTAAGAAGGGTAAAAATAAGAAAAAGGGTAAGAAGAAGGCTAGTTATAATATTGAAGGGCAGAATTATAGTGCTAAAAGTGCCGAACAGGCCTCCTTTATACTAGGGTCCTATAACCTAGCTATAGAAGAAGAAGAGGAATCCGACTCTAGTTCTAATTCTAGTTCTTCTAGCGATTCTAATACCTAATTAGCACAGCTATTAGCGTTAAAAGGGTATAAGAAGCGTAAGGACTTTAAAGGAAAAGGCCTAAAAACCTCTTCTAATAACAAGGCAAAATATAAAGATAATAAGCCTAGAAGACGCCCTAGAGACCCTGCTCTTTATAATAGTTGGCTATACGATATAGGATCTATAGACTATATCAGTAATAGTAGAGAGCGGTTTACTACCTTTACGCCTAACACAGGCTAGTTACGCCCTATTAACACTGGAAATAGCCCTGTAAGCCCGGCTAGTATAGGCTCTATTACACTAGAAGTACTATCTAGAAAGGCCCCCCCTACCTATACTAAATTAGTATTAGATAACGTTTTATATCTACCTAATATTGATATAAATATTGTTAGCGGGGTTAGGCACTATGATTCGGGAGGTTGCCTTATAAAGGAAACCCTTTATAGGGGTGATAGACGCTGTATAGCTATACTAGACTTTAAGAAATCAGGATTTTTTCTTGACGTTAAAGGCAGCTCTAAGCCTATATTATATGCAAATTTTGCTTTTCCTTTAGGCCTTTCTAGTTATACTACTAAAAGTATAGAGCCGCAGCGTAATAAGATAGTAGTGGAAATTCCTTCTAATTCTATTAGAAAGGAAGACTATAGACCTATTATAGAGGATGCTATAGTATCCGAAGCTATAGAGCCTAATAAGCGCTATAAGCTAAGGAATTCTCCGGCTAAGGGTACTACTTTAGAAGGTGTAGGACCTTCTTTAAGGGGGAAAAGGCCCTGTAGGCCTGTAGAGCCCTTAGCTACTGCCTAGGCCCCCTATCAAAGTCCCTGTGAGACTAGGGAGCCTGAGCCTTTAACTGGCACTGGAGACCTGCCCTGTGTGCTAAGAGAGCCAGTTATAGAGGGGAATAAAGTAGAAAAGGCTATATCTAGCCCTACTTTAAAGGAGCCTAATATAGGTCAGCGAGATTACTATAATCTACTTAATTTAGCTAAATTGTGGCACGTTAGGCTAGGCCATATAGGCCTATGTCTTTTGAAAAAGACCTCTAGTATTACTAAAGGGCTGCCTAATTTTGATAAAATAAAGGAAGCTGATTTTCACTGCTCTAGCTGTGATTGAGGTAAAGCAGTGAGAAGGGTTAGTAAGGCTCTAATACCTGACCTACCTAGGGTCTTAGACTCAATAGAGGGGGATACTGTTAAAATTAGGCCTAGGCCTTATAATAGAAACCCTATAGTCTTACTTCTAGTTGACTGTAAAAGTAGGTATAGGTGGGTTTTCAACCTACCTAATAAATCAGGCCCTATAGTAGCTAACGCTATTAAGGGCTTTTTTAGGGGCCTAAGGAATGGATTTGGTAGATATCCTACTAAATTCCACTTTGACAGAGGCACTGAAATAACTGATTTATTAACTACTCGGTTAGCTAAAAGGGGTATTAAATTTAGCACTTCTGCCCCCTATATCCACGAGCAGAACAGCTTAGTAGAACGATCAGTTAGAGTTATATTAGACTGTGTAAGGTGTACTATTCTTAGTAGCGCTTTACCCTAGTATTTGTGGTACTTTATACTAGAGGCTATAGTGGAATTAGTTAATAGTACAGCTATAACTAATAAGGAAACCACGACCGACATCAAACATACGAAGACGGGTTTCTGGTCAAAACCACACCAAATCGCGTACAACCACATCCATTCGAACTGTCCGATCGAGGATATAACGCCTGCCAATTTTCGCTATAGCGCTGTCGGTTGCGCGACAGCCCTAGGCGTGCGAAAATGCAGAAAATAGCAAGCCTAGCTGCCCTCTCGCAACTGTAATTTCCTTACGTACGGGCCACTAATACAGCTCCGCGCCCTGGCAACCCTGCCCTACCTATAGCTAACGACAATAATAACAACCCCCTAAGCTAGCCCCTAAGTACGGACTAACCCCTAAGTACAGACTATCTAAATAACAATATAGAAATGGAAGACCGCCAAACTACCACCTCTACTATTGCTAAAGAGACCGCTATAAGTGCTATAACTATAGTACCTATAGTACCTAGCTCTAGCGCCCCTTCTACTATCAATGCCCCTGCAATTAGCACCCCCCTCTTAACCAATGTCTTTACCCCTTTCCTTAGGGGCCTGAACGGCAGCCGGCATGCCCTAGCCCCAACCCCCTCTAGTTAGAAAACCTTGAAAAAACTAGGGAAAAAATCGGAGAAAAATACAGGGAAAGAAGAAAACAACAACAGTGCCGCTAAGGCTAACTACATTACCCTAGTAACCAAGAAAACCGCCTAGACTGCCCTTAGCCCCTCTAAGCTCGCCCTAACGCTCTCTAGCCTCCTAGACCGGATAATTAATCTAGCTAAGGATAGTACTAACTTCTATAATATAGTAGAAGCAACTACTAAAGCCAGGCAAATCGCCCTTATAGCCCTGCTCTAGGACCCTTCTAAAGCAGCCCTAGCTATAGCAATAGCTCTAGCACCCCAAAACCGCCCTATTACCCTAGGAACGCCTAAACTATAGTACTAACAACACCCTTAGCAGCCTAGCTACTACTAGCAATAATAGCAGCAATAACAGCAACAGCCTAGCCACTCCTAGCCTACAGCCCCTACCTAGGCTAATATAGCTAGTAAGCTAATAGCTAGTAAGGTAACTAGGCCTGGCCTAGAACGCTAGGTACTTATCCGACTAGGCTTAGCCTAATAACAAGTACTAGCTAAATCTGCCCTAGAGGTAGTACAGGCTATCTAACAGGCCTCTAGCCTAGCTATTCAGAGGGTTCGGACGCTCCCTAGCAGTAACCTCCTACTAGTTATAGAAAACATAGAGATAAAGAAGAGCCTAGAGAACAATACTACCTAGATTATAAGGGCCTTTAGAGAGAAGGCCTCCCTATATACTATAACCTAGGCAATAGCGGTTAAAGGCCTTATAGTCTATAACCGGGTTATAAAGGAGGGCCTACTAGAAGAGGCTAAAAAGCAGCACCCTATAGCGGTTAGAGTAAAAGTCTAGTACCCCTAAGGGCTAGAAAGGACTAAGGTTAAGGTACTAATAGCCTTTACCTCCCTAGAGGCAGCTTAGAAGGCCTGTAAGGAGGGGGTCTTCTAGAGCTGCTAAGCCCTAGAAGCAGAGCCCTAGATCGACAAAGCTAAGCCTATCTAATATCTAAGGTGCTGGAAATGGGGCTATAGGGCTAAGGTATGCCAGAGTAAGGAGAAGATCTGCTATAACTACAGCGCCAATAGCCATACTACGCCAGAAGCCCCTACCTGCTCTAGGGCACCCCGCTACTACAACTGCCGCCAAGCTTACTATACCCGCTTAGAGGCCTGCCCCCGCCTAAAAGAGGTATAGGCACAGGCTAAGGGATATCTACGTTCTAGGCCTAAGGCCTTTAACGTCGACCAACCGCCCCTATACCAGCAGTACCAACAGCAACAGCAATAGTAGTAACAGTAATAACAGCAATAATACCCCCCCTAGCAGGCCTTATTATAAGAGGAGGGAGAGGAAGGCTATACTATAGTCTTAGGGAAGAGATAGAGGGGCCGACCAACAGGCTTAAAAGGGTTAACCCCTAACCAGAGCACGATTACCGTCTACTTTAGCTACCTAAGCGGCCAAACCCCCCCTTCCTTTACGCCGGCTATAAGCCCTAAAGGGGCTATAGGACCTACTAGAACCCCGGAGCCTATTAGAGCCCCTAGACCCCTAGATACTAGACCTAGACTAGACCTGGATACTAGACTAGCTAACGCTACTACTATACAACAACTACCGCCTACTATATAGCTAGAGGAGATAGAGATATAAAGATACGTCTCTAGAACGTATAGGGCTTAAAGGAAGTACAGAAAGTACTACTTTCTATAGTAAAAGAAGAAATACTCGCTATATAAAAGCCCTAGATTAACAGGCAGGTATAGCACTCTACTTACTGCCCTAGATCAGCCCCCTACTACCTGGTTTTTACCCCTAACAGACAGGCCTTACTTTATATCTACAAATTACTCCTACTAGTAATATGGACTTACAGCTCTAGCTTAGACTAGGCTAGGGCTACTATATAGACTAAGAACGGCTCTTTTACAGTCTGGTCCCTATATAACAACCCCTAACCCCAGACTGGCCTAACCCCCCTTATAGAGGAAATAAGGGGGAAGATCAATGCCTACCTAGGCCTTTACCTTCTAGCTAGGGACTTTAACCTTTATCACCCCCTATAGGACTAACATAACCGCTATAGCCCTAGGTTAGAAGACCTACTGCTATTAATAGCAGAGCAGGGACTTACCCTCCGTACCCCCTATAGCGCTATAACTAGGGCGCTATAGGGGAGCCAAGTAGGCAGGGCCTTAACTATCAACTACTTCTGGCTTAGTAGTAGCCTTACCTGCTCCTATACTAGCTTAGATATACACTTATACTTAGACTACTACCCCTAGATACTAGATATCAACCTAGAAAACATAGAAGCCCTACCGCCGCCCCCCTGATTCTAATAGAAGAAGATAGATAAAAAGAAGGTAGTAAGAGAGGCTAGCTCTCTAATATACGATATAGGGGGCTATAGATATCTATTACGCCTCTCTAACCTAGCTAAGCTCTAGAAGGCCTATAGGCAACTATCAGAGGAACTCCAGCGTATTGCTAGAGCTACAACCCCTAAAGAAGCCCCGGTAACCACTAGAAGGAGGAATGCCCCCTAATGGAATAACAAAGTCTACCAGGCAGTCTAAGAGAGAAAAAGAGCAGAAAGACAGCTCTAACGCTCCCCTAGCAACCAGGCCCTCCTTACCGCCTATAAGTCAGCCTAGAGAGAGCAAACAAAGGCTATAAAAGAAAGTAAGAGGAAGACCTAGAGGGCTCTTCTACAAGAGGCTAGAGACAAGCCAGAGAAGCTCTAGTAACTAGAAAGATAGGCTAGGCTATAAAGCACTACTGCCCTACCCCCTCCTAAGCTACTAACCCTTAGACAAGCTAGTACCTTTTAAAAGAAGGTAGAGGCCCTTTCAGCATGCTTCTTCCCCCCCTCTCCCTAGGAGGACAGCCCGGAGGAACCCCTAATAGGCCCTAGGCTACCAGTTAGCTAGACAGTTAGACCGGACGATATAAAAGAGGCTATTAAAACAACAAAACCCTAGAAAGTACTAGGACCTAACAGACTCCCTATAGGCTTTCTAAAGGCCTGCGGTAACCCCTTATACAAGGCCCTTGCTATACTAGCCTTGAAATCCTTCCTCTATAGCTTCTATCTATAGGAATATAAGGAAGTAGTTACTATTATCCTTCCTAAGCCAGGAAAACAGCCGGATACCTATAATACCCCTAGAGGCTACTGACCTATAGCCCTGCTTAACTGCATTAGCAAGGTCCTAGAAAAAGTTATAGGGACTAAGATAAGGGATATAGCTGAAGCTTTTAAGCTAATTCTAGCGACGTAACAGGGCTACTACCGCCATAAGTCTACCGAATCGGCTATACACCTCCTTATAGCTTAGGTCCAGGAGGTATAGAAATATAAAGCCGGGGCCTCCCTCCTACAGCTAGACCTATTAGGGTATTTCGACAGTATCCCTTATAATAGACTCCTAGCTATACTAGACCGGTTAGAGCTACCTATCTGGCTACTATCCTGGCTAAAGGAATTCCTCTCCTCTAGGACTACTAGCCTCCTATTCGATAGCCAAAAGAGCCGGCAAATCCTAGTACCAACAGGAATACCCTAAGGCTCACCACTTTCACCAATCCTCTCAGTCCTATACCTATGCCCCCTATACGAAAGACTAGAGAGAAAATACCCTACTATCTCTACTATAGGCTATATAGACGATACTAATCTACTAGCCTTTAGTAAAGAAGCCATAATAATGGTTAGACAGCTAGAGGAAGCCTAGAGAGAGTACCTAGACTGGGTAACAACCGCCCTGGTTACCTTCTTAGTAGCAAAGAGCAAGCTTATACACTTCCCCCCTAGAAGAAGGCCCTAGACCAACCCTATTAACCTAGGACTAACAGAGGACTCCCCCCTATAACCAGCTATAGAGGCCTGTTTTCTAGGGGTTTGGCTAGACCCTAAGCTTACCTGGAAGGCCTACGCCAACACCCTATAGCAGAAGCTAAAAACGCAGTCCCTTGCTATTACTAGGCTAGCTAGAAAGACCTAGGGACCTGGAATCGAAAAGGCTAGGCTCCTATATATAGCAGTAATAAGGCCGGTCCTAGCCTACGCAGCCTTAGCCTGGCACACCCCTATACCTATAACACCGAATAAACCACAGGGTATAACTAGAGGCCTACTAGTAGCCGAAAACAAGGCCCTAAGGAGAGTCACAGGGGCCTATAAGAGAATACCAATCCGAAGCCTCTACTATAAGGCCAACGTCCCCCCCCTCGACCTCTACCTTAACGCCCTCTCTTTCTCTAGCCAGGCTAGAATAAACAGGGCTATAGGGGAAGAGGTAGCTAAGCAGAAGGAAGCCCTACGCCTTACCCTTAGAAATAGGACCCCTAGGACCAGCCTCCCCCTAGGCAGGCGTATAAAGCAAGAAAGGAAAAGGGAAGTAACAGCCTAGTAGCACTACTAACAACTAAGGAAGGCTATTAATAAGGAACCCCTTTATACTGCCTAGAAGGATCGCTATTTACAGGAGGCTAGGGCCTCTAACTACGACCCTTATACGGAGAGCCTCTTAGAGAAATTAGCTAAGGCTACCTTCTAAGAGGAAAACCTAGTTAAGGCCTTTAAGGAGGCCTTCTAAAGACGCTACTATAACCTCTCTAAGGCTGAAAGCTCGCTACTAATACAGGCCTATATAGGGAAGATAGGCCTAAGGGGATTCCTATTTACCTATAAGGTACCTGGGGTTAATAACCCCCTCTGCTACTGCCACCTAGCTATAGAGGACATCCGACATATATTCGACAGTTACCCGGCCTACCCTTTAGCCCCCTTTAAAGAAAAGGAAAGAGAGGATACATATAGCTTTCTCTATAGGCTTGAAAAAGGGGGCGGCAGCGCTGTATGCCCCCTAGTTCGCTATATCGCTACTAGACTGCTAGAATACTTAGTTGCTTAGAGGCTAGGAGCGGTCTAGCCTATACCCCCTTAGGCAGTATGTTTTCATACTCCTAAGAGGGCGGTATCTACTCTAGTAAAGATCAGCCTACCCCCTATTACACCCCCTTTTTTCCTATGTACGGTTATAGGTTTTTCACCCGTTGTACGGTTTTCCTATAGCACTAGTTTAGCCCACCTAGATATCCCCTACGGGGATCAGATAGCGTAATAGAATCTATCTAATAAGGAAACCACTCCTTTCCAGGCGCTATTTGACAAGCTAGAGCCTGGTATTCCACATATACCTAACCTAGAGCGCTATAGGGCTATAGGCGCTAGAGGAGAGGCGATTATACCTCTAGAAAAACGGTCTAAATCGTTAAAATTTACCTCTAGAACGGAAGAGTGTAAATTACTAGTAGTATTAGGTTCTAAGACCTACCTAGTATATATACCGTCTAGAAGAGCAGTACTTAAAACCTCTACTGTTAAGTTCATAGAGGATAATATAGTACTAAGTCAGCCTACTGATAATACGGCTTTAGAGGGGGAATTAGTAGACCTAGACTTAGATTTAGAGGGGGCTGTTAGCCCGGACCCTTCTAATCTTAATACTGAAAAGCCTATTAGTATAGAAATAGGACCTAGTAAGCTAGAACCCTACGAATCTTCTTCCAATAGTGAATTAGATAAACCCTTACCGGATAAGCCTATAAATCCGGTTATAGTAGAGTCTACTAAGCCTACTATATCTATTAGAAAGCCTGAATTACCAGAGGTGTTTCCCCAAACTATAGAGCCTATTTTTGCACCTAAGCCTATAGAAGTTTTAGCGCCTAATCAGCCTATAACGAACGAACCTCTTGATAATAGTGATCTTATTTCAGAGGGGGATAAAATGCAGCTCGATTACTATAAGCTTTTAGCTAAGACTAGTAGCTATATACTATCTTTTGTCTATAAGGCTTAAAAAAGGGTAATATCTAAGGATAGTACGCCTACTACTTATAAGCAAGTCTTAAAACTACCTAGAGATAAGCGTAGTAAGTAGTTAGAGGCTATTACCAAGGAATTTATCTAGTTATTAGAGCTAGGGGTTTTTAAATTCCTATCTAGGAGTCTATTACCTTCTAACTATAAGCTTATTACCTGTCGAAACGTTCTTAAGGTTAAAAAGGACGCTAAAAATAGGCCTATTAAGTATAAATCTCGGTTAGTAGCTAGGGGCTTTATATAGGTAGAAGGCCTAGATTATACTATAACCTACGCCTCTACTAGTATACCACCTACTTGGCGTATACTTCTAGCTATAGGTGCTGTTCTAGACTAGGAAATAGAACAAGCTGACTTTATAGGGGCATTTCTTAATAGCGCTCTTAGAGAAGAAATATATATGGAAATCCCTAAAGGACTATTAGACCTAGCGGCTTCTAATAAGGCTATTTATAAGCTTTTACTAAAATACGGCTATAATCCTTCTACTCCTAATATTATTAAACTATCTAAAGCGTTATACGGTCTGAAATAAAGCCCTAGAGAGTAGCAAGATAAGCTTAAAATCTTACTTAAGAGCCTAGGCTATCTCCCTCTTATTTCAGATCCAGGGGTCTTCTATAATACTAAAACCTGCCACTTTATCGTTACCTATATAGATGACTGTCTATTTATAAGGCCTAATATAGGCTATATAACTGATTTAAAGAAACGGCTTAATAAGGTCTACGCTATAGAAGACTTAAGGCCTGCCGCCTATTTCCTAGGCGTACAGATTATAAGAGATAGACCTAATAGGCGCCTGTGGCTTAACCAGTTACAGTATATAGAAGAGGCGGTTAGCCGCTTTAACTTAGCCGATTCTAAGCCTATATCTATTCCCTTACAGCCGGGGCTAGTAAGTCAACTTCAACTAGAGGAAGATATTGCTAGCCACCTCTGTAATTCTACGGAAATTAAGCTCTATCAAAGCCTAGTAGGAACAGCTATGTATATAATGCTCCTTACTAGGGTAGATATTAGCTTTACCGTACAGTGGCTCTCTAGGTCTTTAAATAGACCTACAAAATCACACTTAAACGCTGCTAAAAATCTTTTTAAGTATCTTAATAGTACTAAAGACTATAGCATCTATTTTAGCTATAACGGAAATACAGTAGCTGATTTAGGGCCTAAGCTTAGTAATAGTAGTAATACAACTACTAAGCTTAGTAGAGACTTTCACTCTAAGGAAGGGCCTAGGCCCCTAACTACTACCTCTACTACTATAGTAGATTGTAGAAATAGTAAAGGTAGTAGCCAGACTTCTATAATTAATAGTAGTCTAGTCCTTATAGGCTTTAGTGATTCTGATTTTGCAGGGGATAAGGCTACTAGTAAATCCACCTACGGCTATCTATATAAGTTAGCCGGTAGGCCTATTAGCTGGAAAACGAAAAGAGCTACTACTATTGCTCTCTCTACCCTAGAAGCTGAAACTGATGGACTTACAGAGGCTATACGCGAAGTACAGTGGATTATAGGGCTATTTTCTAAACTTTACAGACCTATAGACTACCCTATTACTCTCTATAGAGATAATCAGGGCTCTATAACGGTAGCTAATAACCCAGCGCTACACGCTAGAACTAAGCATACCCTGCTGAAATTCCAGTACGTTAGAGAGCAGGTTAAGGCTAAAATAGTTACTATTATATATCTTAATACTAAGTGTATGCCGGCTAACGGACTTACTAAAGCCCTACCAGTTAGTGGCTTTCAGTCTTTTATCAGGCTTTTAGGCCTACAACCTAAGGGAGCTTTTTACTAAGCTACCCTCTACCCCTATATATATATATTCTATACTATATATATAGAAGGCCTGGCTTAGCCTGATTAGCTTATAAGACCAGTCAATAGTACCGGCTACTTTACAGCCCTCTGGAATCACCTAATTCCTCTATATAGCCTTAAAAGGCTTATAAGGTCCTAGCTACTGTAGTATAGTTCTATAGGCGCCCTTATGCTAGCATCAGCTCCCTACGGCGTTAGGGAGGCCTATATTACTCTAGCTACGTCTAGAAGTACTCTAGTATATAGTATAGCTATATTTGGAAAATATAGGCTCTGGCTATTACTAGTAGTATACTTTCCTTTAGAGGGGGATTCTCTATATAACTACCTGTTATTTCCTTACTAGAACTGGCTGAAAGAACGGAGTAAAAAAGGGCATAAAATTTAAAACTGTGCTAAAAATTGTTTTCTCTATAAGAGGATAAAGGCGTTTATAAGCCCTTTACTCCTTCTATACTCTAGTGCGTCTATCAGTCGCTAGGGTATAGAATATTTAGATATTATATATTACTATACACTTTAAAGCTATAGTACCTATACCTTTAAATAGGTTATAGGTTTGATTTCAACATTATATATATTCTTACTTCTTTCTATATATAATAGGGGTTTATCCTATATATATATAAGGGCCTAACCCCTTTGTCTAACGGAATAGTTTTGCTTTTACGTTCTTATTTCTTAGGATTCTTCTATTCTTTACCTATATATAGCTTTCTAAGGCTTATAAAGGAACAGAAGAATAGAGGGGGTGTTAAACGTACAAAATAAGCTATAGCGCTCTAATGGTTATAGCTTAGGCAAAACGGATTTCAGTTCTCGAACTACTAGATATATAGCTATATTCTGAGGGTGGACCCACTTTTGTAGATACCGCTGACTAAGCTATATACTCCACTATATAGCCTAGAAATAGCTTTAAAAGGCTTTTCTATTTTTAGATTTATGCCCCACTTTTATAGAGACAGCCTCCTTAGGCTGTATAAGCGCTAGAAATAGCCTTAAAAGGCTCTTCTACTAGGTTATCTACCTACCCTGTACCTACCCTATACCGTAGGAGCGAAAACAGAACTTATAGGAAAAGTCATGCGGCTTACCCTGCAGCTTAGGTAGCCGTGAGTCGATTATTTAAAATCGCCAGCTTATTTGGTTTTTCGGGAAGTGGCCATGCACCTACTAAGGCGCTCCTGCCGTATAGAGGGCAGGAACAGTGCCGGAGGGTATATATAGGGAAGGAAATTGCAAAGCCTTACCTACTTGGACTAGAAATCAAGTTACTACGTTACCTATAACTATAAGCCTTATAGGCCTATAAGACCCACTGAAAGCCGTGATATATAAGCTTAAAGCCCCTATAATATAGCGCTATAGCCTATAACTATACCGTTATATAAGGACTTTTATAGAGGGAATACAGTAAAGGGCCCTACTTTACTATATTAGCACATACCTAGGAAGTGCTATTTAGGCCATATCAACGCTGTTGCTGCCCCTACGTACCCTATACGACTACTACTAGTAGGCTATAGTGGTTACAGATCCTTATATAGGATTACCCATTCCAATAATATCTACAACGTACTTATAAGGCTAATAAATATAGGCCTTATAGTAAACATTAAGAAGTATAACTTTTATACTACCTGGATATAATACCTCGGACTTATTATTTCGATATCTAGTATCTCTATAGACCCTAAAAAGATTAAAGCAATTACATCTTAGCCCTGCCTAGAATCACTATAGGATCTATAGCGATTCTTAGGCTTCTCTAATTACTACTAACGTTTTATCTCTGGCTTTTTATCTATAGTACGTCCGTTAATATCTCTTTACTATAATAGGGCCTGGACTAGGCTATAGTCTAGTTCCTCCTAAAAGGAAACCTCCTTCTAACGTTTAAAATAGGCTTTTACTATAGCGCCTATCTTATAATACTTCGACCTTAGCTATAGGATAGTAGTAGAGATAAATGTATCTAACTAGGCCTTAAAAGATATACTATCCTAATATAACTTAGAGAAGGTTCTATACCTAGTTACCTTCTTTTCGGTAAAATATATACTAGTAGAATACAACTATAAGATCTATAATAAGGAGCTCCTAGCTATTATCAAAGCGTTTAAGGAATAGAGACTAGAACTATAGAGCCTAGACCGCCCTATCGAAATATTTATAGACTATAAAAACCTATAGTACTTTTGTATTATAAAAATCCTTAACTAAAGGTAGGTTTAGTAGTCTGAATTCCTAGGCGATTTCCGATTCCAAATTACTTATAAGCCTAGTAGCAACTATATTGTACTAGATACCCTCTTCTAATGCCCTAGCAACTCCCTAGCAACTTCCTTAGATTTATTAGATATCTAGATTAGAAGAAGATCTTAGGTTTTACTTCTAGACTTAAAATAGGGTTACGTCCGACTTGCTACTGTCCCTCCTCTTCTTCTCCTTACGCTTAATACGTCTAATTTAATCAACTCTGTTATTCAGGCTGTCTATTTTAACTACTAGGATTCTTAGAGGCTCCTAGACTACGTTTAGGACCCTAATTACTATATATTTCCGCCTAAGCTTAGACCGCTCCTATAGGCCGCTATAGCCGACTATACGGTAATTTATAGCTAACTTTATATTAATAACTGTCTTTTTATCCTATCTAACAATAGGATAAGGCTATAAGTCATTTATAGAAACTATAGTCTATTGCTAGTAGGGTACCTAGGCTGTAATAGGATACTAGAACTCCTATAACACTCCTATTATTAGCTATATATTAAGCAGGATATTATGTAATTTATTATAGCATACTATATTTACTACTATACTAAGAACGCTAAAGGAGCTCCGCTAGGCCTTCTTACACCTTTACTAGTCCCTTTCTAGCCTTAGACTATAATAAGTATCGATTATATCTTACCTTTTCCGACCTACTACCGATATAGGGTTAACTACTAGTATATTCTAGTTATAGTTGATAGACTAATAAAAATAAGACACTTTACCGTAGTACCTAACCTTTCTACTACTATACTTACCTCTGCCTTTATTATAAACATCTTCTAACTCTATAGTACCTTAGACTATATTATATTAGACAGAGGTACTTAGTTTATTAGTACCTTATAAAGGGAACTTTACTGCCTTTTAGGAATTACCCTATAGTACTCCTCTATAACTTACCCTAAAACTAATAGCCAAATAGAAATTATAAATACCTACTTAGAACAGTACCTATAAGCTTTTATTTCGTTCTACTAAGACGATTAGATAGACTAGTTACCCCTAGTAGAGTTTACAAGCAATGACTATAAGTTAGAGGCAACCTGTCTTATACTATTCTTTATCAATTATAGATAGTACCCTAATATAAGCGTTAAACCTAAGCTACCTATAACTCCCCTATATACTAATATCGAACAAAAAGAGTTCCTAAATACCTAGTCTATCCGTAAGAGACTATAAAGAGTAGTTGACTATACTTAACTATTTATAGAACAAGTATAAACTCGTATAGCCAAGACTATAAATAAGAAACGCTAGGACTTAGTTTAGTATAAAGTTAGGGATAAGGTATAGGTTAGTACTACTAATATTTAACAGGGTTAGCTACTTAAAAAGCTTAGCTATAAGTAGCTTAGCCCTTAGAGGGTATCTAAGGTATATAGACAGGTAGTAGTAGTATATATCCTACCCCTATATAAGATCTTCCCTATCTTCTATATATCTCTAGTCTAACTTGCCTCTAAGGGGCTACTAGGCTAACATTCTATAAACCTATTATTATTACTTTATAGAGCTATTCTATCTAATTAAGGCCTTAAACTAGAGATTAAGTAGTACTTCGACAAGATACTTAACTCTTATCTTAGAAATAGTACCCTTAAATATAAGATCTAATAGCTAAAACCCTACAAACCTACCTAGGAACTAGTAACGAATATTCAAGGCTATATAAGCGATATACAGGATTTTCATACCAAATATCCTACTAAGCCCGGCCTACTAGATTAGTTCTAAGAGTAGGGATTGCCTATTTTATAACACTAAATCGACTTAGTACCAACTTAGTACAAAATATGCCAAAATAGCAGAATATAAAAAACCTGTTAATTGCGGTAAGGGGAATCAGGTGCTGATCCCCGTAACCGCGCAGCGCATGCGCACTTTGCTCTGGGGAATTGAGCGTACCCTGCGCTACTTATACGACAGCTATAAGTGGCGCACCTGCGTACTACATAATGGTTGCTAATAAGCGCTCTGCTTAATATATGTATTTAAGGGGTACGCAACTACCCTCTAGACAGAGAGAGATATAACAATCTAGAATTAGAACTTAAACTAGTATTTCCTTGCTGCTTGCTTTGCTCTTTATTGTTTTAGATTACTACGATCTCTAGAAACCTACCAATACTGATTAGTATTGTCTCTATATTACGATATAGGGGTAATATAAAGCGGTAAGGTAGTTAGTTAAGTACTTAATAACCTTAACTAAGTAGATTACGGTTTGCTTACTAAAGGCTATTGATTAGGCAACTAGACAACTACCCTATTAACTTAGTAATATCGCTTATAAGAAAACTAATATTATAAACCTATCCTTCTAGGCTAAGGAAGCTTGACCTAAGCTTCTAGACTAAGGAAGCGTTGCTTAAGAGAATACTACTAAAACTATATTACTAACCATTTTTACTACGATTAATATACTATAGTATTCTAAGACCCTTCTACTTATAGAACCTTAGGAAGGGAGGATACTAAGACAAACCTCTATTATATATCAAGTATTTTGTTAAGTATAGCCTAGGATCTTGAAGAGCATTTCGAATAAGAATTCCCTATCTAGCTACCTATTATAAGCATCGATAAATTTAACGCTTAAACCTTCTATAGATTGCTAAAGCGTATTAATCTAGAGTATAATAGTGACAAAGTACTTAACTTATATACGCTCTCTTGCCTTGGTACTTATAAAGGGCAATAATCTAAAGATCTGTACTATAAATTCCGCTTGGATTTCGAAGATTAGACAGCTAACTACTTTAATAAGTTAAACACTAAGCTGTAATTATAGCTATGCTAAACGCTTAACGATAGCTACGTCTTAGTAGATAGATTAAAAGGGCAGAAGCTCTCTAAGGGACTTATATTACTTACTAACAACCTATCTGACAATCTAAGGCCTAATATACTCCCCTAAATTCATAGGACGTTAATCTAGGCTAAGTATAGATAGCTTAGAACGGTATTTCCTTCTGTTTAAACGGAAAAGGGGAAGGAGATTATACTAATAATAACCTGAGATTTCGCTACTAGTTCCTGCTAGAAGAAGGTAATATAGGGGGATATATAAGTTAGTAATACAACTATAAACGCTACCTAGTAATTCAAACCGGCAAATAGCTCGATTATAAACAACGATTAACCGGTAAGTGGCCTAGGCCTAAGAACATGTTAAATAGCAGTCTAGAGTAGGACGCTTAACGCTGATAACCGTAATAAGTTCGGAAATACCTTTTACCTACTAAATTAGGAGCTATGGATGATATTTCCGATTTATAGACTTAGAAGTGTAATAGGAGTAGGATTCCTGCCGGCTAACAAGGGTGCTGGCAAAGGCTACGGATTACTACTAACTACCTAAAGTGCCGGCTAAGGTTATAGCCAAGGTTATAGCTAAGGTAACTACTAAGGCTATAACTAGGGGACTAATTAAGGGGGATGATAAAACCCTATACAATATATATAAAACCCTAGTATTAACCCTAACTATAGGCTGGGATATACTTAACCTTAGGTAAGTAACAAAGAGTAATATGCTTAGTATAAGTATATTAGGTACGGAAGTGCTAAGTATATAGCTATTTTACTGATCGAAACGGGCTGGATGAACGAGATGACTATTAATTGGAAGACTCTTATCGATTTTATTAAGTCTTAGGACTTGAAGGACAGCTATTCTAGGTCTAATAATAATATCCTTGATAATAAAGTTCGTTTCTTCCTCTACTGCTGCTAGACATTCTAGATCGATTATAGCTAGCTTAGTACTGTTTTTCCGAATGCTCTTTTAGGATAAGCTAAGGAATACTACTTGTACTATATCCTATTTAGTATCTCTTTTATCAAACTATATAACATCTTAAAGGGATATTTCGAGATAAGTACTAAGTAGAACAACTATCTATACATTTAGAATACCGTTACTTTCTAGTCTATACGCCTTAAAAGCGAGAATAGTAATAAGTTAATAAAGGAAATTCTCTAGATCTTGCTTAATAGACTCTAGTAAAGCTAATATAGGCTTAGTCCGCTTTATAACTATAAGGAATTCCTAGTTGCTAATACAATCCGAGCTTACTAAGGAGTATCTAAGCTGAAGATTGCCTTATATAAACTACTAACAAGCTTTAAAGAGCTGGCAGCTATGCTCTGTTAGATACTTAACGTTAAAGAGGTAGATTATACATATTGCTAATTCCTAATAGACCGTAGGTTTACAATAACGAAAGCAAGGCCTATAAGAAACTATTAGGGCAACTTGATTATAGATTTAATCTTTAAAAGGAACCGGGCTATGTATATATAGTAGCTTAGAGGCGCTATAGGGTATGGAAAGCGAAACGAGTTTTAGCAAGGAGACTATAATAAAACCTATACTAAGGTAGGCTACTAGATTTACAGTAAGCCAGATCACTAATCCTTTATATATAACTAAGAAGACCAGGTAATAGCTAAGAGTAAATAGCTTAAACAGAAGGGTATTAATAAAGATTGTAGACAATATATAGCGTTTCTCCTTAACTATAAGGGTTTAGACAATAAATATAATATAAGGGAAGAAGATACTAAGCTTAGAGTATAGGTAGACAACTATAAGACCGATTAAGCTTAAGGTAAAAACAAAGTGCTAGTAATTAGTTTCGAAGAAGAACAAACAGCAGCGACTTACTTTGTAAATCAAGCTTTCCTCTATCTGATTACTAGGAGTAACCAGCTATGGAAAGATAGTAAAAAGGATATAGAGAGAACGGAAACCGTTTAATTTATACTTAACAGGTATACCGAGGCCGAATTCCAAGGAATTATACCTAATACCGGGGCTGCTAACGTTTCTACTGCTGGACTTTGATAATTCCTTATACTAAAAAAGATAATCGGATTGCTTAAGATTAATAAAACGCGCGTAGGGGAAGCGAATATACTTTTTAGGTCTAGGGATTTAAAACGATTACTTGGTATAGTTAGAGTAGAGCTTGATATCGGTTATACGACTTTCTATATATTAGAGACCCTAACCTCTTTTCTTATATATCTAAAAGATATAGACAAGCTTGGTATCTACCTTAATAATACGATAAATAAGCTTATATCTAAGTTAGAGAAGCGTATATATGTCTAGCGGAAATAGGG
The DNA here is from genome assembly GCA_029339225.1 of Phyllachora maydis. Lineage (NCBI taxonomy): Eukaryota > Fungi > Ascomycota > Sordariomycetes > Phyllachorales > Phyllachoraceae > Phyllachora > Phyllachora maydis. The sequence continues at coordinate 5,091,742 of JAQQPM010000001.1, read as the reverse complement.
ATACCTATAGATCCCTGTTAAAGGGATTAAGCTGCTAAGCATAGCGTTTATTACGGATAACAAGCGTTCTACGCCTCTATAACTTATAGAGGCTAAGCTAAGGCGTATTTATTAACGCTATGGATACCCTATAGTCGACAGATTGTACAAACTGCTATAACAAGCAGATTACCAAGTAGAGTATAGCGCTATTAAGATGATTAACAAGTTCTGTTATTTTTATTAGATTAAAGGAGTAGTGCTATAACGATTTAGATTTGCGTTATAAGATAACATTTGCTTTAACTTTAAGATTGTTATAGATGTTTTAGATATAGATAGTTCTAAGGTACTGTATATAGTTAATACTACGACTTTATTCCAGGTAGCCTACTTTCTAAACAATCTTTCAGCTAAGGAGATATAGAAGTAGCTAAAGGAATGTTAGATCGACATATACCTTAGACTACCTAATGTTTTACACTATAATAAAGGTACTAATTTCGAAATATATAAGTTCTAGGTAGAGGCTAAGCTTGTAGGTATAACCTGCTATTCAGTACTAGTTAAGGTATACCAGTTAGTCGGTAAGATTAAGCGGTATTATAGGCTACTAAGAAGGGCCTATAACATTATTAAATCAGAGACTGCTGGATCTTGCTTAAAAGAAGTATATCTATAAGCAGTACTAAGCGCAGTTAATAATACCGCTAGCCTAGACAGGCTAGTACCAACGCTCTTAGTTTTTAGTATATACCTACGCCTTACTATAGACGTACTACCTTCTCCATCTTAACTATGCTGAGTAAGTGCGATTTAGAAGGCTATAACATAATTACAAATCCTAAATAATATAAAGACTGCGTAAGACACTCTTGTATAATGTAATAGACTAAGTATGAAAGACATACTACTATGCTTACTGGAAGTAGGTACTAAAGTGCTTGTATTCCGGGAAAGCAACCGATAGATAGGACTTTATAAGGTAATCTTAGCTATAAATCCAACAGTAATCGTTGATATAGTTAATAGACCTATAGAATTTCGGAATATAATAGTTAAACTATATTACTAGGAGCTAGCGTAGGATAAGTAAGATAATCAGGCTAGAGTTAAGCGGCTAGAGCTATTCTAATATCCCTAGCCCGAGTAGTCCCGCTAGTATAGATAACCCTAAAAGAACTTAGCACCTATTAACAACTTTATTTCAGAAAAAGAGAAGTATAACTACAATCTTACGCTTAAACTATAAGCTAAAGGTAAGATTACTATACCTAGTATACCATTCTAAGAATCTAACAAAATAGAACTAAACTCGCTTTTAGTAGCTAGGGTGATCGAAGCGATCTAGATACTAGTAGATACTTTAGACTATTAGATCTTTAAGTCAAGGATCGTCTAGGAAGTAAAAGACAAGCTTACTTTACTATATAAGAAATTACACTTTATAGCTTAGGGATTTAGTAATAAGGATAAGAAGTACCTACTTACCTAATTACTAATGATCCAACGCTATATATAGCGACTTATACTCTTACTACTCCTAACACTACAAACGCACTTTGGTTTTAAGACGTAGGTGCGCGATGTTATCTAGGCTTATATATAAGCTAAGTTATAGTTAGCAAGGAAAGTGATTTTTCTATTACCTAAAGAGCTTAAGACGCTCTATCCTCCTTATACTATCTTACTTATTAAAACCCTATTATATAAACTAGCTAAAGCTAGACTATACTAATAGGTAATATATATGAACTAGTATACTAAATGTCTTAACCTTAAGCTAAGCGCCTTTAACCTATACCTTATAATCAGTAAGGTATAAATTAGAAGCAGATTTAGAATCGTCGGCCTATAAACCGATAATACTTTTAATATCAGTAAGTAAGCCTTTATAGATAAGGAGAAGCTTAAGCTAGATAAGGCTAGCTTTAAGTATAAGCTACTAGTATTTTTGACGGATAAATCGATTATAGACTTTAATAGATATAGGCTTGAAACGAGTGTAGATACTATCGAGATTCGGCAAAAAGGGCAAGCTGCGCGACTCGAACTTATAAGCCTAGACGCTAAAACAGCAAAATAAGTATACATCGAACAACGCGTATATAGCGCCTATATTACTATAATCTGCCAGCTAGAGGCGACTTTCGACTTGTTAGTAGCAGTATAGTTAACTAAGCCTAGTAAGGCCGAGATTGCTAAGCTTAACGCTCGATTGTAATAGCAGATTAAGAACTTAATACATAGGCTATACTACCTATAACTTAAACTCAAGATAGCTAAGCTCTTTGTCTTTATAGACGGATCCTTTGCTAATAATGCTAATATAACATTGCAGATTAGATTCGTTATAATATTCGGAAATGAGACAAATAGTATAAACGAGTTTAACCTATATAGCAATATCGTATACTGGTCCTTAACTAAGTATAAGTAGGTAATAAGAAGCGTTTTAGCAAGTAAAATATATAGAATGGTAAGTAGGTTCGATCTTAGGTATATACTATACTAGACGCTTGCTAAGATCTACTTAGGCCTAAGCCTATAATTACCACTACTAATCGTCGTTTATACAGACTTGTTCAGTTTGTATAAGTACTTAGTAAAGCTTGGAACAACTATAGAAAAGTGCCTTATAATTAATATAATAGCTCTATAATAGAGCTACGAAAACCGTGAAATCGCAGAAATCAGGTGGATTAGTAGCAATGATAACCTAGCTAACGCTATAACCAAGTATACGCCAAACAAGACACTTAAAAGGCTTGTTACTATAAACATAGCTAAGATCAGAGTAGAAGGCTAGGTTTAATACCTGGCTAAGCAATAGGAAGAGTCTATATAACTTAGGGCGAGATTGCAAGTGCAAAAGACAAAGACTGCTAGGACGATTTATTTATAGTACAATAAGGAATATAAGGCAAAGTGCAAAACGATCTTAATTTATACTTTTATAGCTAGTACGATATACGTGCCAGTACCTCCTACCCCCTAATCACAATAATAAAACATTAATAGCCTTGCCTATAGCAGCTATTACTATAAGCTTTTTCTATATAGGCGTTATGCCTGCTAAGGGCGCCCTATGCTTAACAAGAGTACGCGCCTTATCTACTAGGACTAAGGCATACTTGGCGCTATTATACTATATCTTCCAATCCTATAACTAATAAGTATTCCGATTAAATAATAGATAATACTAAAGATTATAACTTACTTTAGCCTTTATAGCCAGGTTAGAGCGGAGCTCTAAGAAGCAGTCTAAGAACGGACGGACCGACTTAGGGCTATAATATACGTTAGGAATAATAAAACAATGGAAATAATGCGTAAATAGAACTTATATTGGCATATATAAATGCCTGGACAAGCACCGCTAGTACTAGAGGCCACGGCCTGATATACAGTTATAGTACGCTATACGTAGCGCGAAATTGCCGGACTTATGAAACAAGTCCTTAATACCCGCTAAAAGTAAGCGTAGATAGCTAAGGCAAAGGACAGCACATATAGTACTATATAGGCTACGAACTTTATATATATTAGTAATATTAACAATAAGGATAATAAGAGTAAGACGCTTACCCTCTGGTTTACATATATAAGCGTATAACAACCTTTTGCAAGGCTTTGTATAGTCCGACGTATAGTATATATAGCGGCTAAAGCGGATAATAGAGTTGTCCGAGCTTTTGCCGGACAATAAACTTGCTGTCGCTACCGCTAGTATTACTACCAGCGGTATAGGCGCGCTTACAGCGGCGTATAGCGCCTTGCGCCGTATACGTATAGCCACTAACGCCGCCTTTTTTATAGCCGGCGATATAGGTAGAGCGTGCTTGGCGCGCTTAGAGAGACGCGCCTTATATATAGCGATCTCTGCCTTATATACTGCCTCCTCCTCCGCCTCCTCTTTACGCTAAAGCGCAGTAGCCTACTTAAGCAGGACGTGTATACGCACGATTAGCCCTTTAGAATTAAAGGGCGTAGAGTTAGCATTAGTATAGCTACCTATAGACTCAGGCTATATAGTAAGTATAGCCGTGTCTATAGTATCGGGATTATCGCTGTTGTTATTATCGTTATTACTATTATTGCTACCTGCCATACTCTCCTAGTTGCCGTTATTAGTAATAGCGCGCTTAGACGTGTCCTTAGACACATTATTATTACCCTTCTAGGCAAGATGCTCGTTAGGAGCGTTAGTTATAAGCGTATTAAGGGTATTGCCGCCCTTATCCTTAGTATATATATAGGCGTTGCTGCCTATGCTCCTATAGGAGTACCTACTCTACTTATTATCAAAATCCGACACTATAAACGATAAGATTAGCATGCTCAATTATTAGTATATAGTAATAAACAACTTACTTATTACTACTGTTGCTACTAGTACTGCTAATGCTGCTATTGCTGCTGCTGCTGCTGTTATTATTACTGCTGCTACTGCTAGTACGGATTATAGGGAGAAAGAGAATAGGTAGTATATAGTAGGAGAACCTACCTATTTATAGGTTTGGGATAAGAGCGTTTAGAGTTCGTAATCAGCTAGCCTAGAGCTCTGATTTTCCTATTATAATTCCTATTTAGGACTATAAGCTTTTGCAATAATAGTTACTGGCGTAATGTGCTTACTGTTACGCTGTTTAAAGGCGTATATAGAAGGTACTAAAGTTGCGCCTTCTATACTAGGGATCAGCTAGCAGAATCTAACATTCTGATTGGTAAACAAGAAGTTAAGTAATTAGGATTTCCTATTCTAGTAACGAAGAGAGCAAAGTAATCTAGGATTTCCTATTCCGATTAATAAGGCGCTAGCGCAGTTATAAAAGAAGAGTTGCCAGTATTAATTGCAGTAAGGGGAATCAGGTACTAATCCCTATAACCGCATAGTATATATGTACTTTGCTCTAGGGAATTAGGCGTACCCTGCGCTACTTATACGACAGCTATAAGTGGCGTACCCGTATACTATATAATGGTCGCTAACGAGCACTCTACTTAATATATGTATTTAAGGGGTGCGCAACCACCCTTTAGATAGAGGGAGATATAACAATCCAGAACCAGAACTTAAACTAGTATTTCCTTGCTGCTCGCTTTGCTCTTTATCGTTTTAGATCACTACGATCTCTAGAAACCTACCAACAAAACCCTATATTCTACGAAACGACCACCTGCCTAATTCGGCACGAATACTCGTATAGGCCGCTATCTAAGTATCCTTATTACGAGGTTTAGTACTATTACACAGCGCCTTAGCTAGCCTCTTTTTTAAGGCTACTATAACTATATAGTAGCTATTATACATGTTAAGACTAGGCTACATCTAACAAAACCATATATTACAATAGTGTATAAAATCTCCTATAGCCTTATTGGCGCCCTAAGGGGTAAGTAGCGGCATAATATAGGTATAGTACTAACGACGATTCTATATGAAATTTTCGTATATAACAATCTTCTCCTATATAATACATTAGCAATTAGCCTCCGACTTATAACCGAACCTCTATCTAGATACTACCTTATTAGTTACCTACTATAGAAAAAACTTTCGTCCTATTTATACTATACTTCGCGTAATATACCTTAGTTGCGGTATTAAGGTTATATAGCAGCTAGTACGCTGTTATAGCAACCTAGGACTGTTCTAGCTAGTCGAAATAATACTGTATATTTCTAATAGGTCTATTAGGATCTATCGTTAATATAGTATAAAATCTCTTAGCAATATAGTATATAGGTATATATTCCTCTATCTTATACTGTAGAACCTCTATAAGCTACTACAGGCGTTAGTACTACATTATACCTAACTTGCTAGGAGCTTCTTAATATACTGCGAAGCAATTAGCCTTCTTCTACTTTATATAATACTTACATTGCTGCCCTCTAGCAGCAGTTACTATACAAGGCTCTATAGAAAAAATACTAATAGGCCTACTACGATGTATAGCCTTTGTCGTATAGAAAATAACAGACCTAATATATACTTTATATAGGACCTCCTTTACTAGAGGAGCAGATCGAGAAGTCAGGGCTATATCTATAGAGGTTTAGCGACGATTCTTAATAAAAGCTAACCAGGTTATACAGTTAGTATATAAAGGAGAAAATTTTAATAACTTAATAGTAACTTAGGCTAGTATCGAACTTATAGAAAGGTAGCTTTAGCGCTATACTAATGTTTAGCCTAGCAATAGGTAGATCTGCCGCTTAATAGGGAAGGTAGGCCTAATTAGTAGGCTATAGTACCTAATTAGAAAGGTAGGTCAAAACGTATAGGCCTAGATATAGGTCAGATATATATAGGCCTTAGCACTGTTACTTTAACCCTATATATAGGTCCTATTACTACTATCTTAAGATGCAAACCAGAAGCAATATACTTATAACTGAATAATAATATGTATAACACTACTATATACAATCATTATTTATAGTTAAGAATAACTGCAGTTTTAGGGTAGGGTGCTGTCATAGTCCATTGTCATCCTATACATATATAGCTTCGTCTTATACCAGGACCTTCTGTCCTATATACAACAACATCTTTCTATAACCCATCTTTGCTCTGGCCATGACAAGTATACCTTGACCTAAATAGGAAAGGGCAGTATACCTGGACCTTCAGATCTGGCGAGACTTGCTGCGTTAGTTTAACTGCCTTATTACCCGGATTAGCCCTTATAGAGATAGTAAGGAGTAGAGAAGAGACCGCCGCCAAAGTAATAAGCTAGTGTTTATAACGCTGGAGGTGGTTTATAAGGCACCTGCGAGATCGGCGGAGGTAAAGGGAGCACGGTAAAAGAGATGAGCGTTCCTAAGCTAAACGGTAACCTAGCAGTCTCTAATAGAGTAAGGCATTATGCCGGTTAACCACCTGGATAGTAGACTATAGTAATAACCGTACCTCTAAGATCAGCAAAGAAAGCAGGTTAGGAAGGGAGCAGTTAACTCTCCTAGACCCTATCTAGGTTGGCAACCAGCAATACCTATTAGAAGCCCGATCTTAACGATCTGGAGTACCTTAATGAGTCCCTATAGAGGAACAGGACTGTAGGGTAACAGAGCAGCTAAGTATTACCTATTAATATAATCCCTTTTCTAATTAAGCAGTGGAATAACTACCCTTCTACTAGCCTAGGAAGCACTGTATAACCAGGGAATAAAGACCTTAGGGGTATTGATAATAGTTACTAAGAAAAAGACCATACTGCCGTCTATAAAGCCCGACTATAACCTCTGTAATCCCAGAATATAGGTACTATAAGCGTACATTACCGCTAAACACGTTGTTAATAAGGAAGAGCCTTATAGTAAGGCCTAGAATCGCTATTACAAACCTAGACCTAGAGGTATATTAGACAATATAGCGCTTGTATCGCTCTGGTAGAACCTTGGTATCCCTAATAGAAGCAGGGCATAGGGTTACCTTGTTTAACTTAAGAGCAGGGCATAGGGAGGCCCTGATCAATTAAGGTGGATATAGCTACGATTCCCTATATCAAGCAGATTAAGCCTACTTTAGGGCCTGTAAACGTTATAGGGGGGACAGAGAAAATCTCGGCCCTAGGCGGCTAGAGCGCAGGTCAAGACAACGCACATCAGCACACAGAATCGATCAATCAGAGCCCACAGATTCCACAGCTGCCCTCTTGCAACTGCAATTTCCTCGTACACGGGCTACTAATACGGCTCTACGCCCTGGCAACCCTGCCTTACCTACGGCTAACAACAACAATAACAACCCCCTAAGCTAGCCCCTAAGTACAGACTACTAACCCCTAAGCATAGACTATCTAAACGACAATACAGAAATGAAGGACTACCAAACTACCACTACTACCTCTACTACCGCTAAGGAGACTACTATAGGTACTATAACTATAGCACCTACAGCACCTAGCTCTAGCGCCCCCCCTACTATCAACGCCCCTACGATTAGCGCCCCCCCTTTAACCAACGTCTTCGCCCCTTTTCTTAGGGGCCTAAACGGCAGTTAGTACGCCCTAGCCCCAGCCCCTTCTAACTAGAAAACCTTGAAAAAGCTAGGGAAAAAATCAGAGAAAAATATAGGGAAAGAAGGAAGCAACAATAATGCTACCAAGGCCGACTATATCGCCCTAGTAACTAAGAAAACCGCCTAGGCTGCCCTTAGCCCCCCTAAGCTTGCCCTTACGCTCTTTAGCCTCCTAGACCGGATAATCAGCCTAGCTAAGGACAGTACTAACTTCTATAGTATAGTAGAGGCAACTACTAAAGCCAGGCAAATTGCCCTTATAGCCCTGCTCTAGGACCTGCCTAAAGAAGCCCTAGCTATAACAGTAGCAGCTCTAGCACCCTAGAACCGCCCTACTACCTTAGTAACGCCTAAGCCACAGTACTAGCAACACCCTTAACAGCCTAGCTACTACTAGCAATAACAGCAGCAATAGTAGTAACAGCCTAGCCACTCCTAGCCTATAGCCCCTACCTAGGCTAATATAGCTAGTAAGCTAATAGCTAGTAAGGCAACTAGGCCTAGCCTAGAGCGCTAGGTGCTTATCCGACTAGGCTTAGCCTAGCAATAGGTACTTGCTAAATCTGCCCTAGAGGTAGTATAGGCTATATAACAGGCCTCTGGCCTAGCAGTTTAGGGGGTTCGGACGCTCTCTAGCAGTAACCTCCTTCTAGTTATAGAGAATATAGAGATAAAGAAGAGCCTGGAGAGCAATACTGCCTAGATTACAAGGGCCTTGAGCAAGAAGGCCTCCCTATATATAACAACCTAGGTGGTAGCGGTTAAGGGCCTTATAGTCTATAACTAGGTTATAGAAGAAGGCCTACTAAAAGAAGCTAAAAAGCAATACCCTATGGTAGTTAGGGCAAAGGTCTGGCATTGTTAAGGGCTAGAACGGACTAGGGTTAAGGTACTAATAGCCTTTACCTCCCTAGAGGCAGCCTAGAAGGCCTATAAGGAGGGGGTCTTCTAGAGCTGCTAAGCCTTAGAAGCAGAGCCCTAGATCGACGAAGCTAAGCCTATCTAGTACCTATAGTACTGGAAATAGGGCTATAGGGCTAAGGTATATCGGAGTAAAGAAGAGATCTGCTATAACTGTAGCACTAACAGCTATACTATGCCAGAAGCCCCTACCTGCTCTAGGACACCCCGCTGCCGTAACTACCACCAAGCTTACCACGCCTACTTAGAGGCCTACCCCCGCCTAAAAGAGGTATGGGCATAGGCTAAGGGATACCTACGTTCTAGGCCTAAGGCCTTTAACGTTGACCAACCGCCCCTATACCAGCACTAACAGCAATAGTAACAATAGCAACAACAGTAACAACAGTAGCAACACCCCCCTTAGCAGGCTCTATTATAAGAGGAGGGGGAGGAAGGCTATACTATAGTCTTAGGGAAGAGACGGAGGGGCCGACCAACAGTATTAAGAGGGTTAACCCCTAACCAGAGCACAATTACCGCCTGCTTTAGCCACCTAAGCGGCCAAACCCACCCTTCTTCTATACCAACTATAAGCCCTAAAGGGGCTACTAGACCTACTAGAACCCTAGAGCCTATAGGAGCCCCTAGACCCCTGGATGCTAGACCTGGACTAGACCTAGATACCGGACTAGCTAACGCTACCACCACTATACAACAACCACAGCCAACTATACAGCTAGAGGAGATGGGAATATAAAGTCTAGTCCCTATATAACGACCCCTAACCCCAGACTGGCTCAACCCCCCTTATAGAAGAAATAAGGGGGAAGATCAACGCCTGCCCAGGCCTTCACCTTCTAGCTAGGGACTTTAACCTTCACCACCCCCTTTAGGACCAACATAACCGCTTTAGCCCTAGGTTAGAAGACCTACTGCTATTAACAGCAGAGCAGGGGCTTACCCTCCATACCCCCTACGGCACTATAACTAGGGCGCTATAGGGGAGCTAAGCAGGTAGGGCCTCTACTATCGACCACTTCTGGCTTAGCAGCAGCCTTACCTACTCCTATACTAGCTTAGATATACGCTTATGCTCAGACTACTACCCCTAGGTACTAGATATCAACCTAGAGACTATAGAAACCCTACTGCCGCCCCCCCGATTCCAGTAGAAAAAGATAGATAAAGAGGGGGTTATAAGAGAGGCCAGCTCCCTAATATACAATATAGGGGGCTATAGATATCTATTATACCTTTCTAACCTAGCTAAGCTCTAGGAGGCCTATAGGCGACTATCAGAGGAACTCCAGCGTATTGCTAGGGCTATAACCCCTAAAGGAGCCCTAGTAACTACTAGAAGGAAGAGTACCCCCTAGTAGAACAACGAAATCTACTAAGTAGTCTAGGAGAGAAAAAGGGCAGAAAGACAGCTCTAACGCTCCCCTAGTAACCAGGCCCTTCTTACTACCTATAAGTTAGCCTAGAGGAAGCAAACAAAGGCTATAAGAGAGAGTAAGAGAAAGACCTAGAAGGCCTTTCTATAAAAGGCTAGAGAAAAGCTAGAGAAGCTCTAGCAACTAGAAAGATAGGCTAGGCTATAAAGCACTACCGCCCTACCCCCTCCTAAGCTACCAACCCTTGGACAAGCCAGTACCTTCTAGAAGAAGGTAGAGGCCCTTTTAGTATATTTCTTCCCCCCTTCCCCCTAAGAGGATAGCCTAGAGGAACCCATAATAGGCCCTAGGCTACTAGTTAGCTAGACAGTTAGGCTAGATAATATAAAAGAGGCTATTAAAACAACAAAACCCTAGAAAGCACTAGGACCTAACGAACTCCCTATAGGCTTTCTAAAGGCCTATGGCGACCCCTTATATAAGGCCCTTGCTATACTAGCCTTGAAATCCTTCCTTTATGGCTTCTATCTATAGGAATATAAGAAAGCGGTTACTATTGTCCTCCCTAAACCAGGAAAATAGCTAGATACCTATAACACCCCTAGAGGCTACTGCCCTATAGCCCTACTTAACTGTATTAGCAAGGTCCTAGAGAAAGTTATAGGGACTAAGATGAGGGATATAGCCAAGGCTTTTAAGCTAATTCTAGCAATATAACAGGGCTACTACTGCTATAAATCCACCGAATCAGCTATATACCTCCTTATAGCTCAGATCTAGGAGGCATAGAAGTATAAAGCCAGGGCCTCCCTTCTATAGCTAGACCTATTAGGGTATTTCGACAGTATCCCTTATTACAGACTCCTAGCTATACTAGACTAGCTAGAGCTACTTACCTAGCTACTATCCTAGCTAAAGGAATTCCTCTCCTCTAGGACTACTAGCCTCCTATTTAACAGCTAAAAAAGCCAGTAAATCCCAGTACTAATAGGAGTACCCTAAGGCTTACCACTTTTACCAATCCTCTTAGTCCTATACCTCTACCCCCTATATAAAAGACTAGAGAGAAAATACCCTACTATCTCTATTATAGGCTATATAGACGATACTAACCTACTAGCCTTCGGCAGGGAGGCTATAACAATAGTTAGATAGCTAGAAGAGGCCTGGAAAGAGTACCTAGACTAGATAATAACCGCTAGAGTTACCTTCTTAGTAGTAAAGAGCAAGCTTATACACTTCCCCCCTAGAAGGAGGCCCTAGACTAACCTTATTAACCTAGGACTAATAGGGGACTCCCCCCCCCTATAACCAGCTATAGAGGCCTGTTTTCTAGGGGTCTAGCTAGACCCTAAGCTTACCTAGAAGGCTTATGCCAGTACCCTATAGCAGAAGCTAAAAACGCAGTTCCTTGCTATTACTAGGCTAGCTAGAAAGACCTAGAGACCTAGAATCGAAAAGACTAGGCTCCTATATATAGTAGTAATAAGGCTAGTCCTAGCCTATATAGCCTCGGCCTGGCATACCCCTACACCTATAACACTAAATAGGCTATAGGGTATAACCAAAGGCCTACTAGTAGCTGAAAATAAGGCCCTAAGGAGGGTTATAGGGGCCTATGAAAGGATACCGGTCTAAAGCCTCTATTATAAGGCTAACGTCCCCTCCCTTGACCTCTACCTTAACGCCCTCTTCTTCTCTAGCTAAGCTAGGATAAATAGGGCTATAGGGAAAGAGGTGGCTAAGCAGAAGGAAGCCCTATGCCTTATCCTTAGAAATAGGACCCTTAGGACTAGCCTCCCCCTAGAAAGACATATAAAGTAAGAAAGAAAAAAGGAGGTAACAGCCTAGTAGTACTACCAACAACTAAGGAAAGCTGTTAACGAGGAACCCCTTTATACTGCCTAGAAGGATTGCTATCTATAGGAGGCTAGGGCCTCTAGTTACAACCCCTATATAGAGAGCCTCTTAGAGAAATCAGCTAAGGCTACCTTTTAAGAGGAGAACCTAGCTAAGGCCTTTAAAGAGGCCTTCCAAAGACGCTACTATAACCTCTCTAAGGCTAAAAGCTCGCTACTAATACAGGCCTATAAAGAGAAGATAGGCCTAAGAGGATTCCTATATACCTATAAGATACCTAGGGTTAATAACCCCCTCTACTACTGCCACCTAGCTATAGAGGACATCCGACATATATTCGACGGTTGCCTAGCCTACCCTTCGGCCTCCTTTAAGGAGAGGGAAAGAGGGGATATATATAGCTTTCTCTACAGACTTGAAAAAGGGGGCAGCGGCGCTATACGCCCCCTAGTTCGCCATATTGCTACTAGACTGCTAGAAGACTCTGTTACTTAGAGGCTAGGAGCGGTCTAGCCTATACCCCTTTAGGCAGTATGTTTTCATACTCCTAAAGGGGCGGTATCTACTCTAGTAAAGATTAGCCTACCCCCTATCACACCCCCCCTTTTTTCCTATATACAGTTATAGGTTTTTCACCCGTTATACGGTTTTCCTATAGCATTAGTTCAGCCTACCTAGATATCCCCCACGGGGATTAGATAGCGTAATAGAATCTATCTATATAGCCTTAAAAGGCTTATAAGGTCCTAGCCACTGTAGTATAGTTCTATAGGCGCCCTTGTGCTGGCATCAGCTCCCTACGGCGTTAGGGAGGCCTATATTACTCTAGCTACGTCTAGAAGTACTCTATTATATAGTATAGCTATATTTGGGAAATATAGGCTCCGGCTATTACTAGTAGTATACTTTCCTTTAGAGGGGGATTCTCTATGTAACCTGTTATTTCCTTACTATATCTTGAAACAACGGAGTAGAAAAGGGTATAAAATTCAAAACCGTGCTAAAAATCGTTTTCTTTATAAGAGGATAAAGGCGTTTATAAGCCCTTTACTCCTTCTATACTCTAGTGCGTCTATCAGTCGCTAGGGTGTAGAATATTTAGATATTATATTGTTAAACGTATAAAATAAGCTATAGCGCTCTAACGGTTATAGCTTAGGCAAAACGGATTTCAGTTCTCGAACTACTAGATATATAGCTATATTCTGAGGGTGGACCCACTTTTGTGGATACCGCTGACTAAGCTATATACTCCACTATATAGCCTAGAAATAGCTTTAAAAGGCTTTTCTATTTTTAGATTTATGCCCCACTTTTGTGGAGACAGCCTCCTTAGGCTGTATAAGCGCTAGAAATAGCCTTAAAAGGCTCTTCTACTAGGTCACCTACCTACCCTGTACCTACCCTGCACCGCAGGAGCGAAAACAGAACTTACAGGAAAAGTCATGCGGCTTACCCTGCAGCTTAGGTGGCCGTAAGTCGATTATTTAAAATCGCCAGCTTATTTGGTTTTTCGGGAAGTGGCCATGCACCTACTAAGGCGCTCCTGCCGTGTAGAGGGCAGGAACAGTGCCGGAGGGTATATGTAGGAAAGGAAATTGCGAAGCCTTATCTACTTGGACTAGAAATCAAATTACTACGTTACCTACAACTATAAGCCTTATAGGCCTATAAGACCCACTGAAAGCCGTGATATATAAGCTTAAAGCCCCTATAATATAGCACTATAGCCTATAACTATACCGTTATATAAGGACTTTTATAGAGGGAATACAGTAAAGGGCCCTACTTTACTATATTAGCACATACCTAGGAAGTGCTATTTAGGCTATATCAACGCTGTTACTGCCCCTACGTACCCTATACAACTACTACTAGTAGGCTATAGTAGTTATAGATCCTTATATAGGATTACCTATACCAATAGGTTATAAGCCCGGATAGCCTGTAGGATAGTTATCGTTAGAGTCCAATTTCAAAGCGCTACCTCTGCCTATATATATAGGGCTATTTAAGCCTCTTATAGCTGAAAATATAGTACTATATTAGCCCTAAAAAGCTATATATTACATCTTATTAAAGGCTATTTAAGGACTAAAAAGCCTGAAAATCTAGAAGGATAAATCGCTGAGAAATCTAAGTCCTATAGTATTAACAAGCATTTAGGGCTCTTATACGCTTAGGCTAGTATACTTACCTATACTAAAAGACCTTTCTACTTATAGCTGGAAGTAGAAAGGCTAGCGTTTTAGAATTTCTAGCGCTAAAGACCTATATTTCCCTACTATAGAGCCCTTTCTATAGATATATCTATAGGCGGTAGTTAAGTCCCTACGTCGAAGCCTCTAGTCCCTATCTTAGAGCCTAGTTTAGAATTTCTACTAGAAAGCCCTACTAAGTAGCAAGTAGGCAGCGCTATAAACCTACTAAGCGCTAAGACTAGCCTAGAAAATCACTACTATAATTAGTAAGCTAGCTAATTAGCTTTAGTAAACTGGAAGCTAATTAAGTGCTTTAGCTAGCACTATAAAGTAAATAGTAGCCTATTTACAATGGCGGATCAAGCTAATGGGAAGGGTATAGCCCCTAAAAGGGCTAGTAACCCAGCTGATCCAGGGCAATCTTCTAGGCCTCCACCACCTATACAAACCCTATTAGAAGATAAGGAAGATAGCGAAGACTATAGCGAGGTTATAGAATTCCTAAAACAGAATATAAAATCTTATAACCGAGTTATAGCTAGCTAATCTAGTGATATAAAAACACTACTTTTAAGTCTAAATACCCTAAAAGCCTCTATCGAGGATAGCGTTAGCGCTATAAAGAATATATCTTCTACTTTAGCTTCTCTAACTAATAGTAGCAATGCTGCTGCTACTGGAAAGACTAGCTATAGTCCTAGATTTGATCCTTTTAGCGGTACTATGGATTTAGATTCTCCTCCACGTCCCCCTAGGAAAGAGCCCCATTTAGGGCCGGCTGTAGATAATACAGCTACTAGTAATTTAGACCCCCCTATAGATACAGGGTCTAAGGAAGGCTTTAAGGATACTATTACTAGTAGTATAGTAAAGGAGCTTTCTAAAAAGGCCTATACTATACCGGACGATAGTAAGCTTAGCGGGGAAAGCAATTTTAAACAGTGGATTCAGGCTTTAAGTATAGTACTAAGAGCATTAGGGATATCTAATTTTTTAGAAAACCCTGATATATCTAACACTTATAGCGACTCTGATCAAGCTGTTCTTTTAATGCTCCTACGTAATAGCTTATCTAGTGGCCCTAGGGCTGCTATATCGTGGATTCATATACCTTCTAAGGCCTTTAAGCTGCTTGTTAGGCAGTATAGCCGACCTATAGAGTCTAAAAAGGAGGACGTCTATAACGAATTCCACGCCCTTACCTTTAGTACCTATAAAAAAGGCTTATCAGCTTTTAACGCTGAATTTAACGGCTATCTTACTAAGCTTACCATAGCTAAAATAGATATAGATCCCTCTTTAATACTAAATCAGTATTTTAAGGCTCTAGAATCTAAGTTTCCTAGCTGGGTATCACGCCAAAAGAGCTCTATAAGACAGGCTAGAATGCTAGGCCTTATAGCCTCTAGCCTTAATATAGAATATCTAATGGCTGATATTTTAGAAGAATCTAGGAACCCGGCTATAGAGGCGTATAGAGCAGCTCATATAGCTAATAGCTCTAATTCAACCCCTAATTCAAATTCTAACCCTAGTAAGAAGGGTAAAAATAAGAAAAAGGGTAAGAAGAAGGCTAGTTATAATGTTGAAGGGCAGAATTATAGTGCTAAAAGTGCCAAACAGGCCTCCTTTATGCTAGGGTCCTATAACCTAGCTATAGAAGAAGAAGAGGAATCTAACTCTAGTTCCAATTCTAGTTCTTCTAGCGATTCTAATACCCAATTAGCACAGCTATTAGCATTAAAAGGGTATAAGAAGCGTAAGGACTTTAAAGGAAAAGGCCTAAAAACCTCTTCTAATAACAAGGCAAAATATAAAGATAATAAGCCTAGAAGACGCCCTAGAGACCCCGCTCTTTATAATAATTGGCTATACAATACGGGATCTACAGACCATATTAGTAATAGTAAAGAGCGGTTTACTACCTTTACGCCTAACACAGGCCAGTTACGCCCTATTAATACTGGAAATGGCCCTATAAGCCCGGCTGGTATAGGCTCTATTACACTAGAAGTACTATCTAGAAAGGCCCCCCCTACCTATACTAAATTAGTATTAGATAACGTTTTATACCTACCTAATATTAATATAAATATTGTTAGTAGGGTTAGGCACTATGATTCGGGAGGTTGCCTTATAAAGGAAACCCTTTATAGGGGTGATAGACGCTATATAGCTATACTAGACTTTAAGAAATCAGGATTTTTTCTTGACGTTAAAGGCAGCTCTAAGCCTATATTACATGCAAATTTTGCTTTTCCTTTAGGCCTTTCTAGTTATACTACTAAAAGTATAGAGCTACAGCGTAATAAGATAGTAGTGGAAATTCCTTCTAATTCTATTAGAAAGGAAGACTATAGACCTATTATAGAGGATGCTATAGTATCCGAAGCTATAGAGCCTAATAAGCGCTATAAGCTAAGGAATTCTCCGGCTAAGGGTACTACTTTAGAAGGTATAGGACCTTCTTTAAGGGGGAAAAGGCCCTGTAGGCCTATAGAGCCCTTAGCCACTGCCCAGGCCCCCTATCAAAGTCCCTGTAAGACTAGGGAGCCTAAGCCCTTAACTAGCACTAGAGACCTGCCTTATATACTAAGAGAGCCAGTTATAGAGGGGAATAAAGTAGTAGAAAAGGCTATATCTAGCCCTACTTTAAAGGAGCCTAATATAGGTTAGCGAGATTACTATAATCTACTTAATTTAGCTAAATTGTAGCACGTTAGGCTAGGCCATATAGGCCTACGTCTTTTGAAAAAGACCTCTAGTATTACTAAAAGGCTGCCTAATTTTGATAAAATAAAGGAAGCTGATTTTCACTGCTCTAGCTATGATCGAGGTAAAGCAGTAAGAAGGGTTAGTAAGGCTTTAATACCTGACCTACCTAGGGTCTTAGACTCAATAGAGGGCGATACTGTTAAAATTAGGCCTAGGCCTTATAATAGAAACCCTATAGTCTTACTTCTAGTTAACCGTAAAAGTAGGTATAGGTGGGTTTTTAACCTACCTAATAAATCAGGCCCTATAGTAGCTAACGCTATTAAGGGCTTTTTTAGGGGCCTAAGGAATGGATTTGGTAGATATCCTACTAAATTCCACTTTGACGGAGGTACTGAAATAACTGATTTATTAACTACATGGTTAGCTAAAAGGGGTATTAAATTTAGCACTTCTGCCCCCTATATCTATAAGCAGAACGGCTGAGTAGAACGATCAGTTAGAGTTATACTAGACTATGTAAGGTGTACTATTCTTAGTAGCGCTTTACCCTAGTATTTATAGTGCTTTATACTAGAGGCTATAGTGGAATTAGTTAATAGTACAGCTATAACTAATAAGGAAACCACTCCTTTCTAGGCGCTATTTGACGAGCTAGAGCCTAGTATTCCACATATACCTAACCTAGAGCGCTATAGGGCTATAGGCGCTAGAGGAGAGGCGATTATACCTCTAGAAAAACGGTCTAAATCGTTAAAATTTACCTCTAGAACGGAAGAGTGTAAATTACTAGCAGTATTAGGTTCTAAGACCTACCTAGTATATATACCGTCTAGAAGAGCAGTACTTAAAACCTCTACTGTTAAGTTCATAGAGGATAATACAGTACTAAGTCAGCCTACTGATAATACGGCTTTAGAGGGGGAATTAGTAGACCTAGACTTAGATTTAGAGGGGGCTGTCAGCCTGGACCCTTCTAATCTTAATACTGAAAAGCCTATTAGTATAGAAATAGGACCTAGTAAGCTAGAACCCTACGAATCTTCTTCTGATAGTGAATTAGATGAACCCTTACCAGATAAGCCTTTAAATCCGGTTATAGTAGAGTCTACTAGGCCTACTATATCTATTAGAAAGCCTGAATTACCAGAGGTGTTTCCCTAAACTATAGAGCCTATTTTTACACCTAAGCCTATAGAAGTTATAGCGCCTAATCAGCCTATAACGAACGAACCTCTTGATAATAGTGATCTTATTTCAGAAGGGGATAAAATACAGCTCGATTACTATAAGCTTTTAGCTAAGACTAGTAGCTATATACTGTCTTTTGTCTATAAGGCTCGAAAAAGGGTAATATCTAAGGATAGTACGCCTACTACTTATAAGCAAGTCTTAAAACTACCTAGAGATGAGCATAGTAAGTGGTTAGAGGCTATTACCAAGGAATTTATCCAGTTATTAGAGCTAGGGGTTTTTAAATTCCTACCTAGGAGTCTATTACCTTCTAACTGTAAGCTTATTACCTGTCGAAACGTTCTTAAGGTTAAAAAGGACACTAAAAATAGGCCTATTAAGTATAAATCTCAGTTAGTAGCTAGGGGCTTTATACAGGTAGAAGGCCTAGATTATACTGTAACCTACGCCTCTACTAGTATACTACCTACTTGGCGTATACTTCTAGCTATAGGTGCTGTTCTAGACTGGGAAATAGAACAAGCTGACTTTATAGGGGCATTTCTTAATAGCGCTCTTAGAGAAGAAATATATATAGAAATCCCTGAAGGACTATTAGACCTAGCGGCTTCTAATAAGGCTATTTATAAGCTTTTACTAAAATACGGCTATAATCCTTCTACTCCTAATATTATTAAACTATCTAAAGCGTTATATAGTCTGAAACAAAGCCCTAGAGAGTGGCAAGATAAGCTTAAAATCTTACTTAAGAGCCTAGGCTATCTCCCTCTTATTTCAGATCCAGGGGTCTTCTATAATGCTAAAACCTGCCACTTTATCGTTACCTATGTAGATAACTGTCTATTTATAGGGCCTAATATAGGCTATATAACTGATTTAAAGAAACGGCTTAATAAGGTCTATACTATAGAAGACTTAGGGCCTGCCGCCTATTTCCTAGGCGTATAGATTATAAGGGATAGACCTAATAGACGCCTATGGCTTAACCAGTCATAGTATATAGAAGAGGCAGTTAGCCGCTTTAACTTAGCCGATTCTAAGCCTATATCTATTCCCTTACAGCCGGGGCTAGTAAGTCAACTTTAACTAAAGGAAGATATTGCTAGCCACCTCTGTAATTCTACGGAAATTAAGCTCTATCAAAGCCTAGTAGGAACAGCTATATATATAATACTCCTTACTAGGGTAGATATTAGCTTTACCGTACAGTGGCTCTCTAGGTCTTTAAATAGACCTACAAAATTACACTTAAACGCTGCTAAAAATCTTTTTAAGTATCTTAACAGTACCAAAGACTATAGCATCTGTTTTAGCTATAACGGAAATACAGTAGCTGATTTAGGGCCTAAGCTTAGTAATAGTAGTAATATAACTACTAAGCTTAGTAGAGATTTTCACTCTAAGGAAGGGCCTAGGCCCCTAACTACTACCTCTACTACTATAGTAGATTCTAGAAATAGTAAAGGTAGTAGCCGGACTTCTATAATTAATAGTAGTCTAGTCCCTATAGGCTTTAGTTATTCTGATTTTATAGGGGATAAGGCTACTAGTAAATCCACCTACGGCTATCTATATAAGTTAGCCGGTAGGCCTATTAGCTGGAAAACGAAAAGAGCTACTACTATTGCTCTCTCTACCCTAGAAGCTGAAACTGATGGACTTATAGAGGCTATACGCGAAGTACAGTGGATTATAGGGCTATTTTCTGAACTTTACAGACCTATAGACTACCCTATTACTCTCTATAGAGATAATTAGGGCTCTATAACGGTGGCTAATAACCCAGTGCTACACGCTAGAACTAAGTATACCCTGCTGAAATTCCGGTACATTAGAGAGCAGGTTAAGGCTAAAATAGTTACTATTATATATCTTAATACTAAGTGTATGCCGGCTAACGGACTTACTAAAGCCCTACCAGTTAGTGGCTTTCAGTCTTTTATCAGGCTTTTAGGCCTACAACCTAAGGGAGCTTTTTACTAAGCTACCCTCTACCCCTATATATATATATATTCTATACTATATATATAGAAGGCCTGGCTTAGCCTGATTAGCTTATAAGACCAGTCAATAGTACCGGCTACTTTACAGCCCTCTGGAATTACCTAATTCCTCTATGTAGCCTTAAAAGGCTTATAAGGTCCTAGCCACTGTAGTACAGTTCTATAGGCGCCCTTGTGCTGGCATTAGCTCCCTGCGGCGTTAGGGAGGCCTATATTACTCTAGCTACGTCTAGAAGTACTCTAGTATATAGTATAGCTATATTTGGAAAATATAGGCTCCGGCTATTACTAGTAGTATACTTTCCTTTAGAGGGGGATTCTCTATATGACTATCTGTTATTTCCTTACTAGAACTGGCTGAAAGAACGGAGTAAAAAAGGGCATAAAATTTAAAACCGTGCTAAAAATTGTTTTCTCTATAAGAGGATAAAGGCGTTTATAAGCCCTTTACTCCTTCTATACTCTAGTACGTCTATCAGTCGCTAGGGTATAGAATATTTAGATATTATATATTACTATACGCTTTAAAGCTATAGTACCTATACCTTTAAATAGGTTATAGGTTTGATTTCAACATCATATATATTCTTACTTCTTTCTATATATAATAGGGGTTTATCCTATATATATATAAGGGCCTAACCCCTTTGTCTAACGGAATAGTTTTGCTCTTACATTCTTATTTCTTAGGATTCTTCTATTCTTTACCTATATATAGCTTTCTAAGGCTTATAAAGGAACAGAAGAATAGAGGGGGTGTTAAACGTACAAAATAAGCTATAGCGCTCTAACGGTTATAGCTTAGGCAAAACGGATTTCAGTTCTCGAACTACTAGATATATAGCTATATTCTGAGGGTGGACCCACTTTTGTGGATACCGCTGACTAAGCTATATACTCTACTATATAGCCTAGAAATAGCTTTAAAAGGCTTTTCTATTTTTAGATTTATGCCCTACTTTTATAGAGACAGCCTCCTTAGGCTGTATAAGCACTAGAAATAGCCTTAAAAGGCTCTTCTACTAGGTTACCTACCTACCCTGTACCTACCCTGCACCGCAGGAGCGAAAACAGAACTTATAGGAAAAGTCGTGCGGCTTACCCTGTAGCTTAGGTAGCCGTAAGTCGATTATTTAAAATCGCTAGCTTATTTGGTTTTTCGGGAAGTGGCTATGCACCTACTAAGGCGCTTCTGCCGTATGGAGGGCAGGAACGGTGCCGGAGGGTATATATAGGAAAGGAAATTGCGAAGCCTTACCTACTTGGACTAGAAATCAAATTACTACGTTACCTACAACTATAAGCCTTATAGGCCTATAAGACCCACTGAAAGCCGTGATATATAAGCTTAAAGCCCCTATAATATAGCGCTATAGCCTATAACTATACCGTTATATAAGGACTTTTATAGAGGGAATATAGTAAAGGGCCCTACTTTACTATATTAGCACATACCTAGGAAGTGCTATTTAGGCCATATCAACGCTGTTGCTGCCCCTACGTACCCTATACGACTACTACTAGTAGGCTATAGTGGTTATAGATCCTTATATAGGATTACCCATTCCAATATATATATCACTATACGCTTTTAAGCTATAGTACCTATACCTTAAGATATAGGTTTGATTTCAATATCATATATATTCTTACTTCTTTCTATATATAATAGGGGTTTATCCTATATATATATAAGGGCATAACCCCTTTTGTCTAACGGAATAGTTTTGCTCTTACGTTCTTTTTTCTTAGGATTCTTCTATTCTTTACCTATATATAGCTTTCTAAGGCTTATAAAGGAATAGAAGAATAGAGGGGGTGTTAAACGTACAAAATAAGCTATAGCGCTCTAACGGTTATAGCTTAGGCAAAACGGATTTCAGTTCTCGAACTACTAGATATATAGCTATATTCTAAGGGTGGACCCACTTTTGTAGATACCGCTGACTAAGCTATATATTCCATTATATAGCCTAGAAATAGATAGATTCTATTACGCTATCTAATCCCCGTAGGGGATATCTAGGTAGGCTGAACTAGTGCTATAGGAAAACCGTATAACGGGTGAAAAACCTATAACTGTATATAGGAAAAAGGGGGGGTGTGATAGGGGGTAGGCCAATCTTTACTAGAGTAGATACCGCCCTTTTAGGAGTATGAAAACATACTGCCTAAAGGGGTATAGGCTAGACCGCTCTTAGCCTCTAAGCAACAGAGTATTCTAGTAGCCTAGTGGCAATATGGCGAACTAGGGGGCGTATAGCGCTGCTGCCCCCTTTTTCAAGTCTATAGAGAAAGCTATATATATCCCCTCTTTCCCTCTCCTTAAAGGAGGCCGAAGGGTAGGCCGGGCAACCGTTGAATATATGTCGGATGTCCTCTATAGCTAGGTGGCAGCGGTAGAGGGGGTTATTAACCCTAGGCACCTTATAGGTATATAGGAATCCTCTTAGGCCTATCTTCCCTATACAGGCCTATATTAGCAGCGAGCTCTTAGCCTTAGAGAGGTTATAGTAGCGTCTTTGAAAGGCCTCCTTAAAGGCCTTAGCTAGGTTCTTCTTTTGGAAGATAGCCTTAGCTGATTTCTCTAAAAGGCTCTCTATATAGGGGTTATAACTAGAGGCCCTAGCCTCCTATAGATAGCGATCCTTCTAGGCGGTATAGAGGGGTTCCTTGTTAATAGCTTTCCTTAGTTATTAGTAGTACTACTGGGCTATTGCCTCTTTTTTTCTTTTTTGCTTTATACGCCTTCTTAGAGGGAGGCTAGTCCTAGGGGTCCTGTTTCTAAGGATAAGGCGTAGAGCTTCCTTCTACTTAGCCACCTCTTTCCCTATAGCCCTATTTATCCTAGCTTAGCTAGAGAAGGAGAGGGCGTTAAGGTAGAGGTTAAGGGGGGGGCGTTAGCCTTATAGTAGAGGCTTCAGACTAGTGTCCTTTTATAGGCCCCTATAACCCTCCTTAGGGCCTTGTTTTCGGCTGTTAGTAGGCCTCTGGTTATACCCTATAGCCTATTTAGTGTTATAGGTATAGGGGTGTGCCAGGCCGAGGCTGCGTAGGCTAGGACTGGCCTTATTACTGCTATATATAGGAGCCTAGTCTTTTCGATTCTAGGTCCCCAGGTCTTTCTAGCTAGCCTAGTAATAGTAAGGGACTACGTTTTTAGCTTCTGCCGTAGGGTACTAGCATAAGCCTTCTAGGTAAGCTTAGGGTCTAGCTAGACCCCTAGAAAACAGGCCTCTATAGCTGGTTATAGGGGGGGGAGTCCTCTATTAGTCCTAAGTTAATAGGGTCGGTCTAGGGCCTCCTTCTAGGGGAGAAGTGTATAAGCTTGCTCTTTACTATTAAGAAGGTAACTCTAGCAGTTATTGCCCAGTCTAGGTACTCTTTTCAGGCCTCTTCTAGCTATCTAACCGTTATTATAGCCTCCCTGCCAAAGACTAGTAGGTTAGTATCATCTATATAGCCTATAGTAGAGATAGTAGGGTATTTTCTCTTTAGCTTTTCATATAGGGGGCAGAGATATAGGACTAAGAGGATTGGTAAAAGTAGTAAGCCTTAGGGTACTCCTATTAGTACTGGGATTTACTAGCTTTTTTAGCTGTTAAATAGGAGGCTAGTAGTCCTAGAGGAGAGGAATTCCTTTAGCCAGGATAGTAGCCAGATAGGTAGCCCTAGCTAGTCTAGTATAGCTAGGAGTCTACTATAAGGGATACTATCGAAATACCCTAATAGGTCTAGCTATAGGAGGGAGGCCCTGGCTTTATACTTCTATACCTCCTAGATCTAAGCTATAAGGAGGTATATAGCCGATTCAGTAGATTTATAGCAGCAGTAGCCCTATTGCATTGCTAGAATCAGCTTAAAAGCCTTAGCCATATCCCTTATCTTAGTTCCTATAACTTTCTCTAGGACCTTGCTAATATAGTTAAGTAGGGCTATAGGGCGGTAGCCTCTAGGGGTGTTATAGGTATCCGGCTATTTTCCTAGTTTAGGGAGGACAATAGTAACCGCTTTCTTATATTCCTATAGATAGAAGCTATAAAGGAAGGATTTCGAGGCTAGTATAGTAAGGGCCTTATATAAGGGGTCGCTACAGGCCTTTAGAAAGCCTATAAGGAGTTTGTTAGGTCCTAGTACTTTCTAGGGTTTTATTGTTTTAATAGCCTCCTTTATATCGTCTGGCCTAACTATCTAGCTAACTAGTAGCCTTAGGCCTATTAGGGGTTCCTCCGGGCTATCCTCTTAGGGGAAGGGGGAGAAGAAGCGTGCTAAAAGGGCTTCTACCTTCTCCTAGAAGGTACTAGCTTGTCCGAGGGTTAGTAGCTTAGGAGGGGGTAGGGCAGTAGTACTTTATAGCCTAGCCTATCTTTCTAGTTGCTAGAGCTTTTCTAGCTTTTCTCTAGCCTCTTATAGAAAGGCCCTCTAGGTCTTTCTCTTACTCTTTCTTATAGCCTTTGTTTGTTTCCTCTAGGCTAACTTATAGGCGGTAAGGAGGGCCTGGTTGCTAGAGGAGCGTTAGAACTGTCTTTCTGCCCTTTTTCTCTCCTAGACTACCTAGTAGATTTCGTTGTTCTACTAGGGGGTACTCTTCCTTCTAGTAGTTACTAAGGCTCCTTTAGAGGTTATAGCCCTAGTAATACGCTAGAGTTCCTCTAATAGTTGCCTATAGGCCTCCTAGAGCCTAGCTAGGTTAGAGAGGTATAATAGATATCTATAGCCCCCTATATTATATATTAGAGAGCTAGCCTCTCTTACTACCCCCTCTTTATCTATCTTTTTCTACTAGAATTAGGGGGGTAGTAGTAGGGTTTCTATAGTCTCTAGGTCGATATCTAGTACCTAAGGGTAGTAGTCTAAGCATAAGCGTATATCTAAGCTAGTATAAAAGCAGGTAAGGCTACTACTAAGCTAGAAATGGTCGATAGTAGAGGTCCTGCCTGCTTAACTCCTCTATAGTGCCCTAGTTATAGTGCTGTAGGGGGTATAGAGGGTAAGCCCCTACTCTGCTATTAATAGCAGTAGGTCTTCTAACCTAGGGCTAAAGCAGTTATATTAGTTCTAAAGGGGGTGGTAAAGGTTAAAGTCCCTAGCTAGAAGGTAAAGGCCTAGGCAGGCGTTGATCTTCCCCCTTATTTCTTCTATAAAGGGGGTGGAGCTAGTCTAGGGTTAGGGGTTGTTATATAGGGACTAGACTATAAAGGGGCCGTTCTTAGTCTATATAGTAGCCCTAGCCTAGTCCAAGCTAGAGCTGTAAGTCTATATTGCCAGCAGGAGTGATTTATAGATATAAAGTAAGGCCTGTCTATTAGGGGTGAAAATAAGGTAGTAGAGGGCTGATCTAGAGTAGTAGGTAGAGTACTATACCTGCCTATTAATCCAGGGCTCTTATATAGCAAGTATTTCTTCTTTTACTATAGAAAGTAGTACTTTCTATACCTCCTTTAAGCCCTATACATTCTAGAGGCATACCTTTATATTTCCATCTCCTCTAGCTGTATAGTTGGCTATGGTTGTTATATAGTAGTAGTAGTGTTAGCTAGTCCGGTATCTAGGTCTAGTCTAGATCTAGTATCTAGGGGTCTAAGGGCTCCTATAGGCTCTAGGGTTCTAGTAGGTCCAGTAGCCCCTTTAGGGCTTATAGTTAGTGTAGAAGAAGGGGGGGTTTAGCTGCTTAGGTAGCTAAAGCAGGCGGTGATTGTACTCTGGTTAGGGGTTAACCCTCTTAATACTATTAGTCGGCCCCTCTGTCTCTTCCCTAAGACTATAGTATAGCCTTTCTCCCTCTCCTCTTATATTAGGGCCTGCTAAGGATGTTGCTGCTATTGTTATTATTGTTACTATTACTATTAGTACTAGTATAGGGGCGGTTGGTTAATGTTAAAGGCCTTAGGCCTAGAACGTAGGTATCCCTTAACCTATGCCTATACCTCTTTTAGGCAAGGGCAGGCCTCTAAATAAGTATAGTAAGCTTAGTAGCAGTTATAGCAGCAGGGTGCCCTAGAGTAGGTAGGGGCTTCTAGCGTAGTATGGCTATTAGCGCTGTAGTTATAGCAGATCTCTTCTTTGCTCTAGCATACCTTAGCCCTATAGCCCTATTTCTAGTACCTTAGGTACTAGATAGGCTTAGCTTTATCGATCTAAGGCTCTGCTTCTAGGGCTTGGCAGCTCTAGAAGACCCCCTTCTTATAGGCCTTTTAGGCTACCTCTAAGGAGGTAAAGGCTATTAGTGCCTTAACCCTAGTCCGTTTTAGCCCTTAAGGGTACTAGACCTTTGCTCTAACCGCTATAGGGTATTGCTTTTTAGCTTCTTCTAGTAGGCCTTCTTCTATAACTTAGTTATAGTCTATAAGGCCTTTAACCGCTACTGTCTAGGTTGTTATATATAGGGAGGCCTTCTTGCTAAAGGCCTTTATAATCCAGGTAGTATTGCTTTCTAGGCTCTTCTTTATCTCTACGTTCTCTATAACTAGAAGGAGGTTACCGCTAAAGAGCGTCCGAACCCCCTAAACTACTAGGCTAGAGGCCTGTTATATAGCCTATACTACCTCTAGGGCATATTTAGCAAGTACCTGTTATTAGGCTAAGCCTAGTCGGATAAGTACCTTATACTCTAGGCTAGGCCTAGTTGCCTTACTAGCTATTAGCTTACTAGCTAAATTAGCCTAGGTAGGGGCTATAGGCTAGGAGTAGCTAGGCTGTTGCTACTATTGCTACTATTATTGCTACTAGTAGTAGCTAGGCTATTAAGGGTATTGCTAGTACTATAGCTTAGGCGTTACTAAGGTAGTAGGGCGGTTCTAGGGTATTAGAGCTACTGCTGTTATAGCTAGGGCTTCTTTAGGCGGGTTCTAGAGCAGGGCTATAAGGGCAATTTGCCTGGCTTTAGTAGTTGCCTCTACTATACTATAGAAGTTAGTACCGTCCTTAGCTAGGCTGATTATCTAGTCTAGGAGGCTAGAGAGTATAAGGGCAAGCTTAGGGGGGCTAAAGGCAGCCTAGGCGGTTTTCTTGATTACTAGGGCGATATGGTCGGCCTTAGTAGCATTGTTGTTACTTCCTTCTTTCCCTGTATTTTTCTCCGATTTTTTCCCTAGCTTTTTCAAGGTCTTTTAGCTAGAAGGGGCTAGGGCTAGAGCGTACTAACTGCCGTTTAGGCCTCTAAGAAAAGGGGTAAAGACGTTAGTTAAGAAAGGGGCGCTAATTGTAGGGGCATTGATAGTAGGGGGGGCGCTAGAGCTAGGTACTATAGGTGCTATAGTTATAGCACCTATAGCAGTCTCCTTAGTAGTAGTAAAGGTAATAGTAGTAGTTTAGCAATCTTCTATTTCCATATTATTGTTTAGGTAGTCTATGCTTAGGGGTTAGTAGTCTGTACTTAAAGGCTGGCTTAGGGGGTTATTATTATTATCGTTAGCTATAGGTAGGGCAGGGTTACTAGGGCGCAGAGCTATATTAGCCTATATATAAGGAAATTGCAGTTGTAAGAGGGTAGCTAGGCTTGCTATTTTCTGCATTTTCGCATGCCTAGGGCTATCGTGCAACCGACAGCGCTACAGCGAAAATTGGCGGGCGTTATGTCCTTAATCGGACGGTTCGTATGGATGTGGTTGCACGCGATTTGGTGTAGTTTTGACTAAAAACTCGTTTTTCGTTTTTAGGTGTCGGTCATAGCCTAGAAATAGCTTTAAAAGGCTTTTCTATTTTTAGATTTATGCCCCACTTTTGTAGAGACAGCCTCCTTAGGCTGTATAAGCGCTAGAAATAGCCTTAAAAGGCTCTTTTACTAGGTCACCTACCTACCCTGTACCTACCCTGCACTGCAGGAGCGAAAACAGAACTTATAGGAAAAGTCGTGCAGCTTACCCTGTAGCTTAGGTGGCTGTAAGTCGATTATTTAAAATCGCCAGCTTATTTGGGTTTTCAGGAAGTGGCCATGCACCTACTAAGGCGCTCCTGCCGTATAGAAGGCAGGAACGGTCCTAGAGGGTATATATAGGAAAGGAAATTGCGAAGCCTTACCTACTTAGACTAGAAATCAAGTTACTACGTTACCTACAACTATAAGCCTTATAGGCCTATAAGACCCACTGAAAGCCGTGATATATAAGCTTAAAGCCCCTATAATATAGCGCTATAGCCTATAACTATACCGTTATATAAGGACTTTTATAGAGGGAATACAGTAAAGGGCCCTACTTTACTATATTAGCACATACCTAGGAAGTGCTATTTAGGCCATATCAACGCTGTTGCTGCCCCTATGTACCCTATACGACTACTACTAGTAGGCTATAGTGGTTACAGATCCTTATATAGGATTACCCATTCCAATAGGTAGACCTACTTTTCTAGATACCGCTGACTAAGCTATATATACTACTATATAGCCTAGAAATAGCCTTAAAAGGCTCTTCTACTAGGTCATCTACCTACCCTATACCTACCCTGCACTGCAGAAGCGAAAACAGAACTTTTAGGAAAAGTTGTGCAGCTTACCCTGCAGCTTAGGTAGCTGTAAGTCGATTATTTAAAATCGCTAGCTTATTTGGTTTTTCGGGAAGGCGCTATGCACCTACTAAGGCGCTCCTGCTATATAGAAGGCAGGAACGGTCCTAGAGGGTATATATAGGAAAGGAAATTGCAAAGCCTTACCTACTAGACTAGAAATCAAATCACTACGTTACCTATAACTATTAGCCTTATAGGCCTATAAGACCTACTAAAAGCCGTGATATATAAGCTTAAAGCCTCTATAATATAGCGCCTTAGCCTATAACTATACTTGTTGATTGCGGCAAGGGGGGTTAGGTGCTGATCCCTGTAACCGCGCAGCACATAAGCCTCTCGCTCTAGGAATAGGGCATGTGCTGCACTACTGAGCCTCCCGCTCTAGGGAATGGGGCGTGTACTACGCTACTTATACGACAGCCACAAGTAGCGCACCTACGTACTATATAATGGTTACTAATAAGCGCTCTACTTAAACATAGGTATTTAAGGGGTACGTAACCACCCCTTAGATAAAGGGAGATAGATAATCTAGAACTAGAACTTAAACTAGTATTTCCTTGCTACTTGCTTTGCTCTTTATTGTTTTAGATTACTATAATCTCTAGAAACCTACTAATACTAATCAGTATTATCTCTATATTGCAATATAGAGGTAACGCAGAGCAGTAAGATAGTTAGTTAAGTGCTTGACAACCTTAACTAAGTAGATTGCGGTTTACTTACTAAGGGCTGTCGATCAGGCGACTAGATAACCACCCTGTTAACTTAGTAATATTACTTATAAGAAAACCAATACTGTAAACCTACCCTTCTAGGCCAAGGAAGCTTAACCTAAGCTCCTAGACTAAGGAAGCATTGCTTAAGAGAACGCTATTAATACTATATCGTTAAGTAACTTTACTATGATTAACCTACTATAGCTTTCTAAGATCTATCTGCTTATAGACCTTTAGAGAAGGAGAATACTAAGACAAACCTATATTAGGTACTAAGTATTTCGTTAAGTATAGCCTAGGATCTTAAAGAGCGTTTTAAATAAGAATTCCCTACCTAGCTACCTATTACAAGCATCGACAAATTTAACGCTTAAACCTTCTATAGATCGCTAGAGTATATCGATCCAGAGTATAATAGTAATAAAGTGCTTAACTTATATATGCTCTCCTACCTTGGCACTTATAAGGGGCGATAATCTAAAGATCTATACTACGAATTCCGCTTGGATTTCAAGGACTGGACAGCTAACTACTTTAATAAGTTAAATAATAAACTACGCTTATAACTACGCTAAACGCTTAACAATAGCTATATCCTAGTAGATAGCTTAAAAGGGTAGAAGCTCTTTAAGGGACTTATAGCGCTTACTAATAACCTGTCTAACAATCTAGGGCCTACTGTACTCCCCTAAATTCGTAGGATGTTAATCCAGACTAAGTATAGATAGCTTAGAACAGTATCTCCTCCCGCTTAAACGGAAAAGGGGAAGGAGATTGCACTAATAATAACCTGAGATTTCGCTACTAGTTCCTACTAGGAGGAGGCAATATAAAGGGATATATAAGTCGGTAATACAACTGCAAATGCTACCTAGTAATTTAAACTAGCAAGTAGCTTAATCATAAACAATGATTAACTAGCGAGCAGCCTAGGCCTAAGTATACGTTAAATAGCGGCCTAGAGCAGGATGCTTAACGCCGGTAACTGCAATAAGTTTAGAAATACCCTCTACCTACTAAATTAGAAGCTATAGATAACATTTCCGATTTATAGACTTAGAAGTGTAATAGGAGCAGGATTCCCGCCGGCTAACAAGGGCACTGGCAAAGGCTATAGATTACCACTAACCACCTAAAGTACCAGCCAAGGTTATAGCTAAGGTTACGGCTAAGGTAACTACTAAGGCTATAACTAGAGGACCAATTAAGAGGGATAACGAAACCCTGTACGATATGTATAAACCCCTAGTATTAACCCTAACTATAGGCTAGGATACGCTTAATTTTAGGCAAGTAATAAAGAGTGTCACGGAGTGGAGCGCTTTCAATATAACGCCTGTTCAAGCTATCTGCTTGCAACAAGGTGCCTTGTCTTTTGCAGCGATGGCTGAGCGGTTACGTTACAAAGAGCAATATACTTAGTATAAGTATATTACGTGTAGAAGCGCTAAGTATATAGCTATTCTACCAATCGAAACGGGCTAGATAAACGAGACGACTATTAATCGGAAGACCCTTACTGATTTTATTAAGTCTTAGGACTCGAAGAACAGCTATTCCAGGTCTAACAATGATATCCTTAATAATAAAGTTCGTTTCTTCCTCTACTACTGCTGGACATTCTAGATCAATTATAGCTAGCTTAGTACTGTTTTTCCGAATGCTCTTTTAGGATAAGCCAAGGAATACCACTTATACTATATCCTACTTAGTATCTCTTTCGTCAAACTGTATAATATTTTAAAGGGATACTTCGAGATAAGTACTAAATAGAACAACTATCTATATATTTAGAATACCGTTACTTTCCAGTCTATACACCTTAAAAGCAAGAATAGTAATAAGTTAATAAAGGAAATTCTCTAGATCTTACTTAATAGACTCTAATAAAGCTAATATAGGCTTAGTCCGTTCTACAACTATAAGGAATTCCTAGTCGCTAATACAATCCAAGCTTGCCAAGGAGTGTCCAAGCTAAAGATCGCCCTGCATAAACTACTAATAAGCTTTAAAGAGCTAGTAGCTATACTCTGTCAGACACTTAACATTAAAGAGATAGATTATATATATTACTAATTCTTAATAGACCGTAGGTTTATAACGATAAAAGCCAGGCCTATAAGAAACTATCGGGGTAACTCGATTATAGATTCGATCTTCGAAAGGAACTAGGCTACGTATA
Source organism: Phyllachora maydis (assembly GCA_029339225.1). Taxonomy (NCBI): domain Eukaryota; kingdom Fungi; phylum Ascomycota; class Sordariomycetes; order Phyllachorales; family Phyllachoraceae; genus Phyllachora; species Phyllachora maydis. The sequence continues at coordinate 5,060,055 of JAQQPM010000001.1, read as the reverse complement.
TATAGCAGCCCGGAGGCGCTATAGGGTACGGAAAGCAAAACGAGTTTTAGCAAGAAGACTATAATAAAACCTATACCAAGATAGGCTACTAGATTTACAGCAAGCTAGATCACTAATCCTTTATATATAGCTAAGAAGAACAGGCAATAGCTAAGAGTAAATAGCTTAAACAGAAGGGTATTAACAAAGATTATAGACAATATATAGCATTTCTCCTTAACTATAAGGGTTTAGATAATAAATACGATATAAGGGAAGAAGATATTAAGCTTAGAGTATAGATAGACAACCATAAGACTAATTAAGCTTAAGGTAAAAATAAAGCACTAGTAATTAGTTTTAAAGAAGAATAAATAGCAGCGACTTACTTTATAAACCAAGCTTTCCTCTATCTAATTACCAAGAGTAATTAGCTATAGAAAGACAGTAAAAAGGATATAGAGAGAACGGAAGCTATTTAATTCGTACTTAACAGGTATACCAAGGCCGAATTCTAAGGAATTATGCCCAATACTAGGGCTACTAACGTTTTAACCGCTAGACTTCGACAATTCCTTATACTAAAAAAGATAATTAGATTGCTTAAGATTAATAAGATATATATAGAGGAAGCGAATATACTTTTTAGGTCTGGGGATTTGAAACAATTACTTAGCATAGTTAGAGTAAAGCTTGATATTAGTTATACGACTTTCTATATATTAGAGACGCCAACCCCTTTTCTTATATATCTGAAAGACATAGACAAGCTTAGCATCTACCTTAATAATACGATAAATAAGCTTATATCTAAGTTAGAGAAGTATATATATATTTAGCGGAAATAGGGACACCTATAGATCCCTGTTAAAGGGATTAAGCTACCAAGCATAGCGTTTACTACGGATAACAAGCGTCCTATGCCTTTATAACTTATAAAGGCCAAGCTAAGGCGCATTTATCGACGCTATAGACACCCTATAGTCGATAGATTATACAAACTACTATAACAAGCAGATTATTAAGTAGAGTATAGTACTATTAAGATAATCAATAAGTTCTGTTATTTTTATTAGATTAAAGGAGCAGCGCTATAACGATTTAGATTCGCGTTATAAGATAATATTTGCTTTAACTTTAAGATCGTTATAGATATCTTAGATATTAATAGTTCTAAGGTACTATATATAGTTAACGCTACAACTTTATTCTAGGTAGCCTACTTTCTAAACAATCTTTTAGCTAAGGAGATATAAGAGCGGCTAAAGGAATGTTAGATTGATATATACCTTAGACTACCTAACGTTTTACACTATAACAAAGGCACTAACTTCGAAGTATATAAGTTCTAGGCTAAGGCTAAGCTTATAGGTATAACTTACTACTCTATGCCAGTCGAGGCATACTAATTAGTCGGCAAGATTAAGCGGTATTATAGACTACTAAGACGGGTATATAACATTATCAAATCCAAAACTATTAGGACTTACTTAAAAAAAGCATACTTATAAGCAGCACTAAGCGCGGTTAACAATACTGCTAGCCCGGATAGGCTAGTGCTAACGCTCTTAGTTTTCGGCGTATACCTACGCCTAACTATAGATACGCCGCCTTCTCTATCTTAACTGCGCTAAGCAGGTGTAATTCAGAAGGCCATAGCGCAATTATGCATCTTTAACGACATAAGGACTATATAAGACGCTCTTACGTAGTATAATAGACTAAGCGTAAAAGATGTACTGCTATGTTTACTTAAGGTAGATATAGAAGTGCTAGTATTCTAAGAAACCGATCAATAGATAGGACCCTATAAGGTAATCTCGGCCATAGATATAGCGGTGATTGTTAATATAGTTAACAGACCTACGGAATTTCGGAATATAGTAGTTAAACTATACTATTAGGAGCTAGTATAGGACGAGTAAGCTAATTAAACTAGGGCTAAGTAGCTAGAGCTATTCCAATATCCCTAGCCTAAGTAACCTTACTAGTATAGACAACCCTAAAAGAACCTAGCACTTACTAACAACTTTATTTCGGAAAAAGAGAAGTATAACTACGATCTTGCGCTTAAACTATAAGCCAAAGGTAAGATTACTATACCTAGCGCCCTATTCTAAGAATCTAACAAAGTAGAACTGAACTCCCTTCTAGTAGCTAGGGTGATCGAAGCGATCTAGATGCTAGTAGATATATTAAGCTACTAAATTTTTAAATTAAGGATTGTCTAGAAAGTAAAAGATAAGCTTACTATACTATATAAAAAGTTACGTTTTATAGCTTAAGGATTCAGCAATAAAGATAAGAAGTACCTCCTTACTTAGTCGCTAATAATCCAGCGATATATATAGCAGCTTATACTCTTACTATTCCTGACGCTTTAAACGTACTTTAGTTTCAAGGTATAAGTACGCGACGTTATCCAGGCTTATATACAAGCTAAGTTATAGCTAGTAAGGAAAGTGATTCTTCTATTACCTAAAGAGCTTAAGACGCTCTATCCCCTATATACTATCTTACTTGTCAAAACCCTATTATATAGACTAGCTAAAGCCGGACTATACTAGTAGGTGATATATATAAACTAGTATACCAAATGTCTTAATCTCAAGCTAAGTACCTTTAACCTATACCTTATAATTAGCAAGATACGAATTAGAAGCGGATTTAGAATCATTAGCCTATAAACCGATAATACTCTTAATATTAGCAAGTAAGCCTTTATAGACAAGGAGAAGCTCAAGCTAAATAAGGCCGGCTTTAAGTACAAGCTACTAGTATTTTTAACAGATAAATCGATTATAGATTTCAATAGATATAGGCTTGAAATAAGCATAGACGCTGTCGAGATTCGGCAAAAGGGGTAAGCTATATAACTCGAACTTATAAGCTAAAACGCCAAAACAGCGAAACAAGCATACGTTAAACAACGTATATATAGTGCCTATATTACTACAATTTGCTAGCTAGAGGCGACTTTCGACTTATTAGTAGTAGCGTAGTTAACTAAGCCTAGTACAGCTAAGATTGCCAAGCTTAACGCTTAATTGTAATAGCAGATTAAGAACTTAATATATAGGCTGTACTATCTATAACTCGAACTTAAGATAGCTAAGCTCTTTGTCTTTATAGACGGATTATTCGCTAACAATACCGATATAACATTGCAGATTAGATTTGTTATAATATTTAGAAACGAGATAAGTAGTAAGAACAAGTTTAACTTATATAGTAATATCGTATACTAGTCTTCAACTAAGTATAAGCAGGTAATATAGAGCGTTCTAATAAGCGAGATATATAGTATAGTAAGTAGGTTCGATCTCGGGTATATATTATACTAGACGCTTGCTAAAATCTACTTACATCTAGGCCTACCCTTGCTACTACTAATTATCGTATATATAGATTCGTTTAGCTTATATAAATACCTAGTAAAGCTTGGTATAACAGCGGAGAAGCGTCTTATAATCGATATAATAACGCTATGCTAGAGCTACGAAAACTGTAAAATCGCAGAAATCAGGTGGATTAGTAGCAACGACAACCTAGCCGACGCTATAACCAAATACATGCCGAACAAGATACTTAAAAAGCTCGTTACCGCTAATATAGCCAAGATTAGAGTAGAAGGCTAGGTTTAACGACTAGCCGAACAACAGAAAAAGTCTATATAACTTAGGGCAAGATCGCTTATATAAAAGACAAAGTTTACTAGGACAATTCATTTATATTTACAGTATAATAAGGAATATAAGGCAAAGTGCGAAACAATCTTAATTTATACTTTTATAGCTAGCGCGATATACGTACTAGCGCCCTATACCTCCTAATTACAATAATAAAACATCGATAGCCTTACCTATAGCGGCTATTACTACAAGCTTCTTCTATACGGGCGTTATGCCCGCCGCAGGTGCCTTGCGCTTAACGAGAGCGTACGCCTTGTCTACTAGGACTAAGGCGTACTTGGCGCTATTGTGCCATATCTTCCAATCCTATAACTAATAAGTATTCCGATTAAATAAGGGATAATACTAAAGATCGTAACTTACTTTAGCCTTTATAGCCAGGTTAGAGCAGAGCTTTAAGAAGCAGTCTAAGAATAGACAGACCAACTTAGGGCTACGATATATATTAGGAATAATAAGATAATAGAAACAATATGCAAATAGAACTTATATCGGTATATATAAGTGCCTAGATAAGCACTGCTAATACTAGAGGCTGCAGCCTAATATACAGTTGTAGTATGCCGTATATAGCGCGAAATTGCCAGACTTGTTAAACAAGTCCTTAATACCTACTAAAAGCAAGCATAGATAGCTAAGGCAAAGGACGGTACGTATAGTACTATATAGGCTACAAACTTTATACACGTTAGTAATATTAATAATAAAGATAATAAGAGTAAGACGCTTACCCTCTGGTTTATATATATAAGTATATAACAACCTCTTATAAAGCTTTATACAGTCCGATATATAGCGTATATAGTAGCTAAAGCAGATAATAGAGCTGTCCGAGCTTTTACCAGACAACAAACTTACTGTCGCTACTACTAGTATTGCTACTAACAATATAGGCGCGCTTGTAGTAGCAAGCAGCACCTTGTACTATACATATATAGCTGCTAACACTGCCTTTTTTACGGCCGGCAATATAGGCAGAGCATACTCGATATACTTAGAGAGACGTGCCTTATGTATAGTAATCTCCGCCTTACATACCGCCTCCTTCTCTGCCTCTTTCTTATACTAGAGCGTAGTAGCCTGCTCAAGCAGGATATATATACGTACGATCAACCCCTTAAAATCAAGGGGCATAGAGTCGGCGTCGGTATAGCCGCCTATAGACTTAGGCTATATAGCAAGCGCAGCCGCGTCTACAATATCGGGATCGTCGCTATTATTATTATCGTCGTTACTATCGTCGCTGCCTGCTACGCTCTCCCAGTTACTATCATTAGTAATAGCGCGCTTAGATACGTCCTCTAACATATTATCATTGCCCTTCTAGGCAAGATACTCGTTAGAAGTGTTAGTTATAAGCATATCAAGGGCATTACTACCCTTATCCTTAGTATATATATAGGCATCGCTGCCTGCGCTCTTATAGGAGCACCTACTCTACTTATTATCAAAATCCAATACTATAAACAATAAGATCAGCATACTTAAGTATTAATATATAATAGTAAGTAACTTACTTATTACTACTAGTACTGCTAATACTACTACTATTGTTATTACTACTATAGCTACTACTATTATTGTTACTACTGCTACTACTACTAGTATAGATCATAGGAAGGAAGAGAATAAGTAGTATATAGTAGGAGAACCTACCTATTTATAGGTTTGGGGCAAGAGTGTTTAGAGTTTGTAATTAGCTAGCCTAGAGCTCTGATTTTCCTATTATAATTCCTATTTAGGACTATAAGCTTTTATAACAATAGTTACTAGCGTAACGTACTTACTATTACGCTGTTTAGAGGCGTATATAGAAGGTACTAAAGTCGCGCCTTCTACGCTAGAGATCAGCTAGTAGAATCCAACATTCTAATTAGCAAATAAGAAGTTAAGTGATTAGGATTTCCTATTCTAGCAATAAGGAGAGCAAAGTGATCTAGGATTTCCTATTTCGGTTGATAAAGCGCTAGTACAGTTATAAAAGAAGAGTTACTAGTATTAATTACAGTAAAGGGGGTTAGGTGCTAATCCCTATAACTATATAGTATATAAGCCTCTTGCTCTAGGAATAAGGCATATATTATACTACTAAGCCTTCTGCTCTAGGGAATAGGGCATATACTGCGCTACTTGTACAACAGCTATAAGTAGCATACCTATATACTATATAATGGTTACTAACAAGCACTCTGCTTAAATATAGGTATTTAAAGGGTGCGTAACCACCCTCTAGATAGAGGGAGACAGACAATCTAGAACTAGAACTTAAACCAGTATTTCCTTACTACTCGCTTTGCTCTTTATCGTTTTAGATTACTACGATCTCCGGAAACCTACCAACAATACTGTTATATAAGGACTTTTATAGAGGGAATATAGTAAAGGGCCCTACTTTATTATATTAGCACATACCTAGGAAGTGCTATCTAGGCCATATTAACGCTGTTGCTGCCCCTATGTACCCTATACGACTACTACTAGTAGGCTATAGTGGTTATAGATCCTTATATAGGATTACCCTTTCTAATAATGATAGAGGCCGAATTTACAAACCTTATACTAGTAGGCCTTTTAGTATAATAGATTGTAGAGTTACTATGTAAATTTAGGGTACTATAATCACGTCTACTACTCCTATTTACTAATAGTTAAAACGCAAGAATCTATATGTTAAACCTGTAAAATAAAGGCTAAATAAGATATATCGTTATTTGCTATAAATTGATGTTTAATAGGGTAGCTAAGGGATATTTTAACGTAGAATATATAAGGACTGTTAATATAGTAGTAGATAGCTTAATAAAAGCCTATAGCGAGAAAAGCATATAGCATTTGTAAAAGGACTTAGCTTAGTAGCGAAAGTGCTAAAATACTAAGGATAACTATTACAAGATTCGCTGCTTCAGCTAAAGGGGCGTATTAGGTAGGTGTAGGGCAGGCTATAGATGACCGAGCTTAGACCCTATAACCTAGTACGTAGATATAGCACCCTACTATATTTAGGCTAGCTTAAGCATCTTAGCTCTAGGATAGAGTTTGTATAGCAGCCGAGAATAGCATAACGCACCTTCTCCCCTATTGTATTACCTACCCTTGCGGGAGCATCCGAACTTGCGCAAGTAGAGTACGACGAGAGCCTCACGTCAGCACTCAGCTCACGTTGGCTCATCCAGAGACCAGAGGCTGGGTACACACACACACACAGAGGAAGGACTAGTACTTCCATACCCTACTAGCAAGAACCCCACATTTCCCTGCGGCGCCGCTGTGGGATGTAACCCACCCAGAAGACATCCATACAGAAGTGTCCGCCGTCACTCAGATGCCGCCGGAAGTACGCACGCGGCGTAGGCTGCGCGTGGCCCCGCACGAACAGCTTGCAACTCAAACCGCGCCTGCCTTCTTGTCCCGGGGGGTTTCAGAAAGACACGCATGGCTGCCCAAGACGGACGGGAAACACGGTGGGCAGTTGGCAGCCTTGTTCGCTGCGCCGCACTTTGGCGTGCGGCATGGGACGGAGTGCGTGCGACACTTTGCCGACCGGCCCATTCGCCTACTTGCGCCAACGGCTGCAACTAGCAATTCAGCGTGGCCGACCGGAGCGAGCCCGAGCCCGAGCGTACGAGGGCGAAAAGGGTTCGTGATGTCGGCGAAGCTGTTCTATCGTAGCAGAAATGGGGGGGGGGGGGATTTTCTCACGATGCTATTCGTCCAATTCTTGTCGTCGTTCAGCAACTCACAAGGTTGTTTTAGTCACGATTCTCTTGGCTAAAACCTTACTCCTTAGCCTACTACCTCCATTAGAGTCCACAGGAGGAGGCGTGGTATTTCGTTGCTTCTCGAAGGACTGGATGCTGTACACTGGGGACTGTTGTCCATCGACAGGCGCGCCTGTGCGCCACCGAATCTGAATACTCAACCATCCGTTTCTCGGCTGACATACGGCGGGAATACACACACACCGCTCAAGAAACAAGGCCTTCGGCTAGGCTGCCGCTTAACGTGCTGTGCCGCAGACATCCAGCACAAATGTGTTGATCTTATTCGACCCAACTAACTGGTCCGGCACTCTTTGGGAAGACCCAACTGCTGCTCACGCCGTTGTCTTTCCTGTGCCGTTGAAGCTGATGTGGGTAGTAAGTATCATAAAGATCTGCCGCCCGAGGATCATGAGGCTTGCCGCTACCACCGCCGCACTTGGCCGTTGACAACGAGAATTCACTACTCCCTAGCCTAGCCCATGGGCGAATGAAGACCCTAATAGAAAGACCAGTGGGGCCTTTGCACAAGTTCTATGCGTCAAGTGTGGCACTCGTAGGTGACGGAAGCCGACATGGTGCACGCCTCCGAATGCTTAGGAAAGACCCGTTATGTTCCTTTTGATCCTTCGAATGCTTCCAACTGACCCCTGGTCTGACGGTTGCAAGGTAGGGCGCGTCCATAGGGTTGGTTCCTTTCTCTCTGATCGGTATGACGACTAACAGATGCGCGAGGAAGCGAGTCGAGTCCCCGACGACGCTGTTGCGTGGGCAGCCAACGTCCCGTCCCGTCTTTGCATCGAGACCTGGACTTGCATCCCGGAGAGTCCGCCTCTCACCCTTTTTCTTTTTTCAAACTTCTGAAAGGCACATGAAACAGCTGTGCGAGAGAACATCAATCGCCCATCTCCACGTCTGACACACCTTTGTCGCACGCAAATTCCAACAGACAAGTCCAACCACCCCTTCGCCCGGTCTGCCGCCCCGTCACCGCCTATATGAGTAGTTCTGTGCTTCCTCGCCACGTCCTGGACTGGCAACCAAGAGTCTCATCTCCTTTGCGTTATTTCCGCGGACCTGGGCCGCCAGATTATCCTCTCGACCCGCCGAAAATGTCGTCATCGTATCATGCGACGTCTTCCCACCGCTACTCCTCTTTTACACACTCTTCGTATTCATACGGCGGCGGCGGTGGCGGCGGCAGCGGCAGCAGCAGCAGCAGCTCGCGGGCCACCGCGTCAACGATCCGACCGCAAAAGTCGGAGGACTGGGAGCCGTACAGGGACGCAATCACCCAGCTGTATGGCAGTTCGAGGCTGAAAGAGGTCATGGCGGACATGCAGGCTATGTACGGTTTCAAGGCGACGTAGGTGCTCCTGTGTCGTTTTCTTGCCCTTCCCGCCTTGAACTTCTGCTTTCTTCAGTGGCCCAAGACGGTGCCCTTTCCAGGCCAGCAGAGACACTTACCAGTGAGATCACGGGACAGTGAGAAGCAGTACAAGACGCAGATAAAAAAATGGAATCTGGACACCAAGTACACCAAAGCTTCCGAGTACGTCGCCATGATCAAGACGCAGAAAAGGCGGGAAAGGGAGAACCCGGGCAAGCAGACCAGGTTCACCCTCCGCGGCCGCCCTATCGACCCCAGGGACATCGCCCGATTCGAGAAGCGCGCCATGAAGAAGGGCGGCGTCAACTTCGAGGAGGCGGAAGAGGGAGGTGGTAAGGCCGACGGACGTTTTCTTGGAGTCTTGCAGGTGGTTTCATTTGTTGTGGTCATGGAAATTAGGCTACCGTTTTTTTTTCCTTTCCGACATGCTGACTGACCTATTGGACGGTTCAGGGTACATCGAAGACCTCGAGTACGAAACGCCGTCCCCGACAGCTTCCGTCGCGAGCCTGGACGCACAGTCACCTTCGACCTACGTGCACTCGCCCAGTGAGGGCCTAAGCCCCAAGAGTCACCTGTTTTCCTACGCTCCGTACCCACCACCCACGGGTATGGACGAGAGGGCAATGATGAGCCACCATCGACGGAGGCGATGACAGCCGCGATGTTTACATGATCGGCCCCGAGAAGTGGTTGAAAATTATGTTCTTTCCAATTCTGGCGTGAGTCTGCGTGGATTGTATACTTCCGACACCTCTCCAACATTTTTTTCACTCGGAATGATTCAAGCTTTCAGGGGAAGGGGGCAAGGGGCTGTTTGTTTATCTTGTTCGCCGGGCTGGGCAACGGGGCCCCCCTTGGGACAACGGATGAGTCAGCGGACCGGCTGATTGCAAATGGGCATTGAAGGATCTGTTATGGGGGAAGTAGGTGCGTTGCGCTATTCCAGGCTGCTACGCAAACTCTATCCTAGAGCTAAGATGCTTGAGCTGGCCTAAATGTAGTAGGGCATAACATCTATGTGCCAGGTTATAGGGTCCTAGCTCGGTCTAGTATAGCCTGACCTGCGCTGGCCTACCTAACATGCCTTTTTAGCTTAAGTAGCGAATCTTATGATAGTTATCCTTAGTGTTTTGGCGTTTTTGCTACTAAACTAAGACTCTTTATAAATGCTATGTGCTTTTCTCGCTATAGGCCCTTTGTTAAGCTGTCTACTACTATATCAGCAGTCTCTATATATTCTATATCGAAATATCCCTTAGCTACTCTATTGATTATCTATTTATAATAAATATTAATATACCTTGTTTGGGCTTTATTTTGTAGGTTTAACGCGTAGATTCTCATATTTTAGCTGTTAGTAAATAGGAGTAGTAGACGTGCCTATAGTGCCCTAAATTTACGTAGTAACTCTATAATCTATTATACTAAAAGGCCTGCTGGTATAAGGTTTATAAACTCGGCCTCTATTATACTATAAGCTACGAAAGACTACTTCTTTGTTTTCTAGTATATTAGGCCTCTAGCTGTAAATATAACGTACCTGGCCGTAGAGTATCTAGTATATAGATTATTAGTAAAGGAGGTATTAATAAAGGCTTAGAGTCTTAGGTCTTTCTCCTCTAGCCTGCCCTCTAAGGTAATATATAGGTCTTTTATACCTATTAAATATCTAAAGAGGTGCTTTATTAGGTCCTAGTAGGCTAGAAAGGATACGCTGTTAGCTTCTAATAACCTAGATACTATATATATAATATCTAGCCTAGTATTTACTACTAAATAGTTCAACGCCCTAGTCAGCTTACTATACTGCTTTGCCTCGTTTTTATTGCCCTTCTATATTGCTGGTATATCGAATCCTATTAGCCAGAGAGTCTTTACTAGGTTAAGGCTATTATAGCTATATTTCTTAATAATAGAACTAGTATATCTAGCCTAAGAGATATAGACTGCCCTATTAGGCCTATCCCTAATGATATCTATACTAAGATATTGTTTTATAATACTAAGATCTTTAATTTTATATATACTATGGATAGTATTACAAAAGCTATCGATCTCCTTATTAGTCTTTACTGCTATTAGTATATTATCTATATAAAGAAGAAGTAGTACTTCTGTTTAGCTGTAGCATAGGAGGCATATATCTAATTTAAACGGTTTAAACCCTAGGGCCTTAAGTTCTGGCAAGATAGCCTTAAACTAGTAGAGTAGTAATCGCCTTAGACTATATAGGGCTTTCTTAAGGAGCTACACTTTGCCGTTATCTAGATTCAGGCTAGGCGGTTGTTCTATATAGTAGGTATACCCTTTTAGGATCTTTATATTTAAGAAAGTACTCTTGAAATCGAATTAACGATATTCCAGGTCCCTGATCGCTATGATTGCCAAGAAAATACAGAAGGATATACTGCTTATAATAGCAGTATAGAGATCTTAGAATGCCTATAAGTCTCTTTTGAAATTGCTATATATTATCTAACGTACTTTTGCAATAGGTTAGCCTATTTTCAGATCTATTTTCTAGTTATATACCTATTTCCCTAGAAGTATCGTTATACCTTTCTCTTTCTTAATAAGGTTATACATTTTCTTTTCTATTAGGGTATCTAGCTATACTCTTATTACTAGTTTCTATATCTCCTTGAATTCTAAATAACGTTAAGCCTTATAATAGTTCTTTAGTACCTTATTAAGTCAGCTATTTAGGATATTGTTTGCCTTAGTTAACAAGAGAATTAGGCCTTTAGGGTGCTATTTTCTATCTAGAAGAAGGTATACCTTATAATCAGTATATTTGCCGTTAAATATCAACTTCTTTTTACGATTTAAATAGCATAATAAAGAGGAAAGAGGGTCTTTAGGCTTATCCTGTCTCTTTTCTTTGCCTGCCCCTTTAAATCAAGTAGTTTTAAGAGGCTTAGAGTAGGCTATTTTAGTAGTAAAAAAGTAGTATAGTAGTATAGGGGCTTCTTCTATAATATCCTCCTAGTTATTAGTGTTAAAGAACTGGTCCTCCTATCCTCTATTATCCCTCTCTTTATTAATTCGATGTTTGTTTAGACATACTTAAGGCAGAACTGTCTTTTAATTTATTAAACTTAAGGGCAACTAAGATATACTTAGGGTTAGTAATAGTAAGTGCCTATTATACCCTTTTTCCTTAGTAAAGTTATCTCCTAGAGCTGATTTTCCTAGGTTTAGTATCTCTAGAGGGTTCCTTTCTTAGGTTAGAGGTTCAATAACTTCTATTATAATACTACTACCTATAGCTTTATAAGCCTTAGCAACTAACAAGTTAGTAAATATAACTTTGTAATTAGCCTTATCTTAGGCTACTTCTTAATAATCCTTTTTGCAGAATCGTATAGTAGAGGCTTTTACAACTTTACTAAGATCTAGATCCTATATCTAGAAAATCTTGCTATAATAATCTATATAGCTGATAAGCTTGCCCTTCCTTACTCTTATAGCGAATTTATCATAGTCCTAGTGGTATTTCGGTTTTATATAGTAATACGTATTATAAAAGTAGGTCCTTAGATACTGTATCTAAGGCTCTTATACCTGTTCTAGAAGGTTAACTGCCTTAGCATATCTTAACTATAGTAATTCTAATTCTAGGTTTGCTCTTATAGAGAGTAGGTTACTAACTACTGTTACTAATTCTATTATAAAGGGCTAGAGGACTTCTAGTATCTTATATATTAGTATTATAGTACGGGTTTTATCAAGAAGAACCTGCCTAGCTCTCTCTACCCTTCTATTTATCTATAGGGTATAGGGTTATATAATAATAAGCTAAAGGCCTTATTCCCTTACCTACTTTATTAGTTTAGAGTTATAGAACTGATATATAGTAAGCCTAAATTCTAGGCCGTTATTAAGTCCTATAACCTTAACCTTTCTCCCTTTTTAGCGTTCTTAATAGAGGATCTATTCCTTTAGGGCTAGAAAAGCTTCTCCCTTCTTCTTTAGAAACTTAACCTAGTAGTATCCTAACCAGACGTTAACAAAGTAAAGGCTATAGAGATATCCAAGGTAACTCTCTTCCTTATATAATATTATATTATATCTTATAAAGCCTAGAGGTTTAGTATACTTTACCGGTACCTACGTTCCTAGTTAGTCTATTGCCTTGCCTATAATACAAGGTTTATAGAATATATTAGTTATACTAGATAGCTTGATTCTAGCATGTTAATAGGCTTCTAAGACAGTCTCTTTGCCAGTATATAGGAGTCGTCAATATATAACGTTATAGTTGATAGAGGTAAGGATAGCGTTGTTAATACTAAGTTATATCTCTTTAGATACTGCTACTTTAATAACAGCTATATTATTAACCTAGGACAGTTTAGCTAGAGAGATTTCCAGATTCCTTGCTATTACTAGATAGTCTTTATAGCTATTAAAGATAATACCCTTCTCTTTAAAAGCACTAGAAGAGATAAGGTTAACAGGACTTAAGGATATATAAAGGCACTATTTTAGGTCTATAGTAACCGGCATACTATATACCTTAGTCCTTATTCTTACTACCCTAATATACTTGGCTTCCCCTATTAATCTATTTACTATAGTAAACCTAAAGGGTTATAATAACGGATATATTTCAACAAACTACTTTAGGTTGTTAAACGTAGTCTATAAGCATCCCGAGTTATATATTAGGGTATTACGGTCGATATAGGATACCTTAAAAGCTTGTTAGACTTTAGTAGTCACTAGTATTACTTCTAGTAATACTAGGAGCTCTTCTAAAAACCCTAGGTAGCTATAAAGTTATACCTAAAGAAGAGGCTAGCTATACTCTACTATCCTAGGTTGGAATTCTGCCTTATAATAGACGACGTTGCCTTCCTTTCCTTCTTCTTATTCATAGCCTGCTCTTTAAGCCTCTAGGTATCTAGCATTCTCTTAGGCTTATACTAGTAGTAGAAATCATATTTCTTCTACTTATAATATCTATAGCCGTTATAATAGACCTGGGTAGATTTCTAGATTTCCTTCTTATAGTTCTTCTTAGTATACTTTATCTTTCTAGGGACCTTCTTATTATTGTTACTACTATTAGTAAGCTTGTTACTACTCTTGTTAATTACTAGTACTAGGAGATTTACATCCTTCTTCTTAAGTGCTAGTTCTAAGAAGTCTGTCATTAGATTTTCGTATAAGAGAGTACTGTTTTTAAGATCTCTAGACTAAAGCGTGTATTCTAGGGGGTATGCCTTATATATACCTATAAGGGTATATAATACTGCCGTAGAATCTATAATAGTATAGTTCTTTTTATATTATAGCTTGTTAACTAGTATCTGGAACGTTTTATAGAATTTAGCGAAGGACTTAAAGGTTTTATAGTTAATATAGATCAGCTTAATAAAGGCATTTAAAACACTATTAGAGGAAGTCTTCGATATAGTTATAATAATCTTATTATACGTTTTATAGGGATTTACCTTAGACGAATCCTAGCTAGCATTAGTTATTATCGTAATTACGCCTATAGATAATAAAGAAGTAACCATTAGGTTAGCCTAGATAATCTTCTTCTTATAAAAAGGATCTCCCTTCTTTACTGCCTTTACTACATTGTTAATATATATTAAGAGGTTATAATAGTCGAGATACCTTTATATAATCATTTTCCAATAATTAAAGGTTTATTCCCTAGTTAGTTTAGGGATTTCCCTAAGGGTTAGCTTTATTTCTAATATACTCTTGGGTTTTCTAGATTACTTAGGCTCTTTTAACGGTATCTTGGACTGTAAATAGCTTTAATTTCGGAAGCTTAGGGGCTTATAACCTATAGGGGAAGTAGGTGCGTTGCGCTATTCCAGGCTGCTACGTAAACTTTATCCTAGAGCTAAGATGCTTAAGCTGGCCTAAATGTAGTGGGGCACAACATCTACGTGCCAGGTCACAGGGTCCTAGCTCGGTCTAGTATAGCCTGACCTGCGCTAGCCCACCCAACATCTGTTCCTCTTCGGAGACGCCGGGTAGGAGGCGGCGAGTGTTGGACAATGTGGCGCTCGTGTTGCTCCGGTAGAACCTCGGTATCCCTGACAGGAGCAGGGCACAGGGTTACCTTGTTAGGCTCGGGAGTAGGGCATAGGGAGGCCCTGATTAATTGAGGTGGATATAGCCACGATTCCCTATATCAAGCAGATTAAGCCTATTTTAGGGCCTATAAACGTTATAGGGGGGACAGAGAAAATCTCTACCCTAGGTAGCTAGAGCACAGGTTAATAGAGAAAATACAGATTAGCATATAGAATCAATCACTAAGCCCTATAGATTCTAATAATTAACAGTTAGAAGTTGTTAGCCTGGCGTAGACAAGCCTAGTATCAGTATATATATCATTATTACGATATCCAAGAACGTACCTTAGTAGCTGCTATTATATTAAGTAATAAGAATAACAAGAAGGCTACTAAGGAGGGCTCTATCCTTCTCTCTAAGCCAGAGTAATAGATCGACTTCGAGCAGCAGCTTCGGCGCGTTGCAAGCAAGGTAATAAAGTTTATAGACCTAAACGATACTAAGGAATTAGATAGACGTCTAGTTCCTTTAACCCTTGATAATATATCTATTCTTAGGTTATTAACCGCCTATATTAAAGCTGCCTATTAGACCTATACCTGCTAATATCACGGCCTTGTTTAGAGAGCGTAGCTTATAGAAGAGCAGATCGAGTAGGTAAACGCTAACAGGCCTCCTCCTCTTCCTAGTAAACGTATTGTATATACTGATTCGACTGCTAATAGGAAGGCTACCTTCTAGAGCATATTAACCATATATAATACTGCTATAGCAAACTAGAAATACAACTAGGATAACGTTATAGAGGTTAAGAAGTAGATTAGGGAGTATATCGAGACTTATACGCTTAATCTATACTACCTACCTAAGTAGAGCCTTTACTAGTAGTATTAGAACCTTATTAAGTTAATATATTTAAAGGATTATAAGCGAATAAGGACGATATATAAAGACTATAAGAAGCACCTTAACATAAGTAAGGTAAAAGCAGTTAGCAACTAAAGGACCTAGATAGAGAAGTAGTAAAAGCTACTATACCTAGTAGAGTATTATAAAGTCAAAGGGGTAGCTAACCCTAAACTATAGTTTAACGACTTACTAATCTTCTTAGGAGCAACCTAAAGGTTCTAGGGCTAGATATCTGCCTTATATAAGGACTTTGAAAAACAGGCCGAATAGGAGAACCTCGATTATCGCAAAGTAGTAAGGGATTTCCTATAAGACCTTAAGTTCAATAAATCTTCTAAGCTAAAGCCTAAAAACCCAGTAGGAAGAGGAGGTACGTATATTACCCTAAATAGCAAGTAGCCTCTTCCTAATAGGGCCTATAAGAAGGGCAAAAGAGAAGGGGACTTACAAAAAGAGGCCTCTAAGTAAGGGAGAGCTAACACCTATAGCAACCGAAATCCCTAGGGAGCCTTAGAAGTACCCTATACCTTAGGACCTAATTATCCTATAGAGAGAACCAGTTCTTATTATAAGAAGTATACCTATAGAACAATCTAGCATAACTAAAAGGTATGCTAGTATCTATTTCCATCTCTTATATATAAAGGTTAGGAACTAAGGCTAGATATAGAGAAGCGTATAAAGTAGGCTATTAAAGAGGATTTGTAACTTCGATTAAAGATATTAGCTTATTGAAAAGAGCTAAAAGACAAGTAGGAGGCCTGAAGGTATATAGGGCATAGGGAGAAAGTAAAGGCTTTAAGACTAATAGTAGAAGTTATCCCTATACCTAAGAAGAAGAACGAGAATTAGGTCCCTATCGAATTTATAGTGCTAAAGAGCGTACTATAAGTAAGCAGCGTTAGCGAATATCCTCTTAAGCACTTGGCCTGCCTAGATTCTAGTACCTTTATCTATATTTTTAATAATTAGGAGAGATTTAAAAGCTTTAAAGAAGTAGAGGAAGGGGACTACCTTATAATAGCTAATAGTAAGTTACCGATCGAAGGATATAGGACAGTTTTCCTATATCTATGCCTAGGTTAGTATAAATAGGTACTTCTTTGGCTCGATTGTATAGTATACTACCCTAAGGTAGCTACTAACCTGGTCTCCTTAAGGTACCTCTATAAGAAGGGAATATAGTAGGATTACTAGAAGTAGGGTACCCTTTTCTACCTTAGAAGGATGTTGGACTATAATAAGATCTGTAAAATCCGGGAAGCCTATAGCTAGTTCCTACTAGAGCATATTATAACTGATATTTTAGTATTAGCCTTTGTAATATAAAGAGAGTAGGGCAGGTCTTGGAAGAAGAAGACCAAGCCTGGTATAATCTAAGTCTAGTATAGGCAGTTAGGCCATCTAAACCCTAAAGCACTTCGTCACCTTATTTAGAGTAGTAAAGGAGTTAAGGTTACTAGAAATCATAAAGTAATTAGAACGGTAGACTGCCTATAGTATAGGATTAGAAAAGGCCCTAATCGCTAGGTCTTAAGGGTAGCCCGACCAGATCTAGAGTACCCTAGCAATGTCCTAGCCCTCGATTTCTATGATATTAAAAAGTCCGAGGAAGGCTTTACGTCTATTATATTATTGTTAGATCGTAAGTCTAGCTTGATATAGGACTATTATCTTTATAATTAGTCGGTTAAAAGTATTATTATAGCCCTAGACAACCGCCTTTCTAATCTTGATTAAAGGTATAGAATTTAGGTTCTAGATATCAAAGCTGACAATAAGATTATAGGGATAAAAGAAGCAATCCAAGCCTGGCTATAAAGGAAGTACATTAGAACAAATCTCTCTGCCCTTTAGACTTAAGATTAGAACAAAGGTATAGAAAGAGCTGCTAGCGTTCTAAAAAGGCATATAAAGGTAATAGTAGTAGGGACTAACTTACCTTTAGACAAGGTAGCTAAGGTATTTAGAATAGCAGTATATCTCTTAAATCATACCCTAAGGTATCGACTAAAGTGGAAAATACTATATAAGGTGTTCTATTCGATTATAGAATCAGTAGGCGCTAAAGAGACGACGCCTGTTAAGCTATAGTAAGGGCATCTCTAGGTTTTCCTATATTAAGCCTTTATATTAGAAGCAGATGTATAGCTTAAGAAGAATAAGCTAAAGAGGTTTGCTCTAAGAGCGTTCTTTAGATACCTAATCGGATATAACTCGACGAATATCTATCGAATTTAGAACCCTTATACTAATAAGATTATAGTAACCTAGAACGTGATTTTCAATAAAAAAGTGGTATTTGATAGGTCTGAGAAGCACCTTATAGTTAAGCTAGAAGATCTAAGCTTAGAAGGGCTAAAGGAGTAGCTCGCTGAAATTAAGAAAAAGGCAGAATCTAAGAATCTAAATACTATAATGACAGATATCCCAGCCTAGGACATACCCTATAAAGTAGAGGTAATAGACCTAGGTGATAGATTAGAAGAGGAAGAAGAAGAAAATATCGATATACTAGACCTTATAAACAATATAGAACTAGACGATTTAGTAGAAGCAATCTAAGAACCCTAATATATAGAGGCTCACTTACTCCTATATCTAACTCTAGAGGCTATACCTCTACTAGTAGCGTAGGGGATATCTAGAGCATACCTTATAGTATACTTTAGGGATCGAGTTCTTAGCTAGTAGTTCTATAACGCTGTTATAGAGGGAGACTTTCTTACCTAAAGGGCCTCCTTTACTACTAGAAGGCTTATAAATTAGGACCCTAAGACTAAAGGGAGTATACTAATATCTAAGATCCTAAGTGTTAAGGACTTTAAGCCAGGTACTGTTTACTCTTCTTAGCTGCCTCTAACGCCTAAGCTATACCAGAACCTCGAAAGCTACTTATAGAGGGAGTACTTTAAGGAAGCTGAAAGACAGCACCTTCTTACACACCTAGAAACATAGGAGGAAGTGCTAGTTGCTAAGATATAGGGCAAGTAGGTCTTGGATAATATATAGGTATATATATATAAGATTAACAAGTATAATTACCTAGAGAAGTTTAAGGCTAGGTTAGTAGTCTAAGGCGATTAATAACTAGGGACCCTAAGGGAGGATATATATATAGCAATGTTAGCTGGAAAGTCCTTCTGGATCTTAATAGCAGTAGCAGTAAGGTTCGATATAGAGCTAATCCAGTTTGACGTTTTAAATGCCTTTTACAACGCTTGCCTTAACCGGGATATATATATAAGACTCCTAGTAGGTCGAAGGAAGTAGGGCATGATCTATAAGCTAAAGAAAGCACTATATAGACTTTGGGAATTGCCTTGCCTATAGTACAAAGAGTTTAGCAGTACTTTTTAGGATCTTAGGCTTAACGTAATGCCCTACAAACCGTATATCTTCTAGAAAGGAGGAGTCTTTATTCTCTTCTATATAGACGACGTAATAATAGCGTACTATAAGAGGTACAAAGCCCTTACTAAAGACCTAATAAGCTCGCTCTAGTTAAAGTATAAGATAACTAGTAGTAGTAAGCTAAACTGGTTTCTTAGGCTATAAGTTATTTAGGATTAGGAGCACTATAAGATCTATCTCTTATAGGCAGTATACTATAAGAAAATCTTCAAATTAGTAGACGACCTAGTAATTAGGAGCAAGGTAACAAAGCTAACAGTATAGAGATATACCTCCTCTATAGCATTAGAAGAATTAAAGAGTAACCTAGGGCAGGTAATAAACACCGAGATAAAGTCGTACTAGAGAAAAGTCAGCTTAATAATATATATAGTAGTAATTATAAGGGTTGATATAGCCTTTACTGCGTTAAGATTATCGAGATTTCTTACAAACCTAGGTCTAGAGCATTATAAAGCGGTAGATCGTTACCTTAACTATCTATACTATTCTAGGAATCAGTGCCTTTAGCTTAGGGGTAGAGATATATACGAGGTTTAGTATGATACTTTCTTCGCTAATAATATAGCTGATCGAAAAAGCTCTTAGGGATATGTAATTAGGCTTTTTAGTAGGCTAGTTACTTAGAGGGCAAGTAAGCAGACCTACGTAATAACTTCTACTATAGAAGCGGAATTAGTATCTATAACAGAAGTAGTATAAGAAGTGCTGTATCTCTGCCGGCTAATCTATAATCTCGGAATTAGTCTTAAAAGGGAGTATAGCGTACAAGTGTTCTATAATAACGTATAAACCGTAAGACTAGTAACTAGGGACAAAACGCTAAAAACGAAGCTCTAGTATATTGATATTAAGAATTACTAGCTCTAGTAGGAAGTTATTATAGAAAGGGTTCTTATAGACTATATACTAATAGATTAACAATTAGTAGATAGTCTGATAAAAGTTCTTACGAATAATAGTTTTACTGCTTTCTATAAGTAAGTTGGTATAGTAGAAAGGAAAGAAAAGATTAAGAAGCGGTAAAGGGAGAAAAGGCCAAGATATAGGGACTTAGTAGCAGGTATAGAAGGGAGTACCTTAAGAAACTAGTCTATTAAGCTAAGCGTTGCTACTATAATCTACGAAAGAAAAATTGATTAGGGCCTAGCTAGAAGTCCTAGGGTACGCCGGAGTAGCAGTAGAATCCTCCTCTATAGCTATGTTAGTAGCCTGTAGTATGCTCTTCCTGTTAGTATCGTCGTTGTTGTCGTTGTTGGACTCTATTATTGCCATTTTCGCCCGCTTTTTTATCTCCCTCTTCCTTTAGATAGTCGTAGCCTATTTCTACATCTATAGCTCTTAGATCAAGCTAGTATACTCTCTAATAAGAGTATATAACGTCTAGACAAGGATAGTTAAGATAGGTAGAAAAGTATAGTAGAAGAGGATTATAGAGTAACTTACTACTAGGGCTATAATACTAGAAGAGTATTTAATAATGTAGGCCTAATAGGCCTATATTACTGCTAAGATCTTATCGTTGCTTGTTAGAAATATAGGTTAGTACGAACGGCGCTAAAGGGGTATATAGGCTATACTTACAAGACATATATAGGTACTGATAATAGGAACAATTTAAGTACCGTGACTATAAAGAAACGTAGGGACTGAGCTGCGCTATATATAGCGCTAGAGGGGAAAAATCGCCAGAATCGGCCTATAAGACTAAGCGTATAAGATAGCGCTTATAGCATACCTTACGCAGCTTACTATCCTAGATAGTAGAAACCGCTAGTAATATAGACGGTAACACCCCTATAGGTATAGACTATAAGGCTAGGCTTAACGCTAGCTTACTTATAACTAGCTTCTTATAGACTAGTATTACCAGCCCTCTAGCACTAGCTGCTGGCGAATGTACCCTAGGGACTGTTAAGACTAGAGCGGTAATAGCTGCTAGTATAGGTAATAGACCTAAATCCCCAAAACGTAGCTTCTTTAACAATAGTAGTACCTTAATATCGTTATCCTTGTTATCCTTATTATTATCCTAGGTAAACTAAACTAGACGTAGATTATTAGCTATTAAGAGAACTACCTAAGAAAGACAAGGTAAAAGGACAAACCGCGTTTCTGGCCTAATAAGGGCAAATCTCCTGCTACTAGGGTAGTAAGCTGCTCTAGAACCAACTCCTTCTTCTAAGTAGATATCTGCGATAAAAGGAAGTTAGAAAAACTTATAAAACTGAAAGAAGCAATTATAAAAAGCCTTATAGTAAGAAGGGCAAGTATATAAAAACGGTAGCTTAAGAGAAAGCATAGAGAAGGAGGAAATTTTTAGAGCTTTAGAGAAGGTAAATAGATTTTATACCTAACTAGCCACTATATAAAAAGAGCAATAACGTAGGCGGTTAAAAATCATGCCCTTACCCTCTAACTTCTACTTCCTCCTCCCTAAAAAGAGATAGCATACCCTAACACTAAAAAAAGAAAGGCAGTAGACCCTTACCGATTAATAAGCCTTAATATTTATAGATATAAGCATAAGGGTAAGAAGAACGCTAGATAGTATACCTAAGTAAGTCTTAAGATATATAGACGTAAAACATAAAATAAGGAAAGAAGCTAGGTAGTATACCTATAATAGAAATAAGAAGGAAAGGGCAGTATACCCTAACTAAGAAGAGAAGCTAGGGCAGTATACCCTAAGGAAGAAGCAGCATACCTTAACCTAAATAGGAAAGGGTAGTATACCTAGACCTTAAGATCTAATAATACTTACTATGTTAGTTCAACTGCCTTATTACCTAGATTAGCCCCTATAGAGATAGTAAGAAGTAGAGAAGAGGTTGCTACTAGAGTAATAAGCTAGTATTTATAACGTTAGAGGTAGTTCATAAGGTACCTATAAGATCGATAGAGGTAAAGAGAGTATAGTAAAAGAGATAAGTGCTTCTCTAGCTAAACGGCAGCCTAGCAGCCTCTAATAGAGTAAGGTATTACGCCGGTTAACCATCTAGATAGCAGACTATAGTAACAACTATTAGGTATCCCTAAAAGTAAGATTATAACGGTTAAGAAGAGCCTAATAGTTTCCCTTATAAGAAAGTACTACTAAGACTAGTAAAGAAAGCAGGTTAGAGAGGGAGTAGTTAACTTTCTTAGACCCTATCTAGGTTAGCGACTAGTAATATCTATTAGAAGCCCGATCTTAACGATCTAGAGTACCCTAACAAGTCCCTATAGAGAAACAGGACTATAGGGTAGTAGAGCAGCTAAGTATTACCTATTAGTATAATCCCTTTTCTGATTAAGCAGTGGAATAACTACCTTTCTACTAGCCTAGGAAGTACTATATAACCGGGAAATAGAAACCTTAGAGATAGTAATAATAATTACTAAGAAAAAGACTATACTACTGTCTATAAAGCCTAACTATAACCTCTATGATCCTAGAATATAGGTACTATAAGCGTACGTTACTGCTAAATACGTCGTTAATAAGGAAGAGCCTTATAGTAAAGCCCGGGATCGCTATTACAAACCCGGACCTAAGGGTATGTTAGACAATATAGCGCTTGTATTGCTCTAGTAGAACCTTAGTATCCCTGATAGAAGCAGGGCATAGGGTTACCTTATTAGACTTAGGAGCAGGGCATAGGAAGGCCCTGATCAATTAAGGTAGATATAGCTACGATTCCCTATATCGAGCAGATTAAGCCTACTTTAGGGCCTATAAACGTTACAGGGGGGACAGAGAAAATCTCTGCCCCGGGCGGCTAGAGCGCAGGTCAACAGAGAAAACACAGATCAGCACACGGAATCAATCACTAAGCCCCGCGGATTCCAACAGCGAGCCTAGCTGGACGGCGGGCGACGGATGTGTGAGTGAAGTGAAAAGCGCGGTACAGTGGTAAAAGTATGTGATTCAATTCAGACATGAGCCCAGTTCCAGTGCGTATGCATCGCGATCAAGCCAACAAAACCAATTCATCCCTTGGCGCCTGTCCAAGGTCTCTCCGCAAATGGGTAGTATCGATCATCGATATTGCCAGTACCCAAGGGGCATCCGCCGCGCCGTGCCATGCCATGCCAGACCAAGAAACAATCAAATTGCGCATCGGCCGCCATCATGGCAGACTGGGGAACGCGAAGCCTGCGCTTGCCGTGACCCTCGCGGCCGGGCTCGCAAAGACATCGTCACATTCGAGAGGTTCGGGACGCAGCGTGGTCGGCAGGTCCGAGTCAGCCGCGTCCTTTCCTTCCTCCTCGGCCCGCACATCGCACGGATCGGTTCCGTACCAGACCCTCACCTCGGCGTCGAACTCGCGCGACAGCGCCATCTTGGCTGCCTCGGCCTGGCAGCGGTACGAGCCGAAGCGATACTCGACCAGGCGCACGCGGCTCCCGCGGTCCCACAGCAGCGAGATGATCTCGTCGACCTGGTACTTGAACTTGGTGTCGAAGTAGGCCGACAGCGCGTCCGGGTTGACGAAGCTGTCCGGGCCGCGGATCAGCAGCACGCGGCTCTTGATGCCCGCGCCCTGGCCCGTCTGCGCGCCCGTCTTGATGCGGTTCCACAGCACGCGCGCGGGCGGGCAGCCCGGGTGGGCGGCGACGGCGAAGCCGGTGGGCGCGAAGCGGTCCCAGAAGCGCTCGGCGGCGGCCCGCGTGAAGAAGATGACCTTGGCCGCCGCCGTGAGGTGGCCCTTGCCCAGCTCGGGCGGGTTGATGTGCATGGCCCAGATGCGGCCAACGTCGCGGATGGAGGCGAGGAGCTCGTGCGTCGTCACCTTGGCCGGCAGCCCCAGCAGGAAGAGCGAGCAGTTCTCGTGGTCCGGGATGTCGGCCGACTTGTTGCGTGTTAGAGACGTGTTGCCCAGATACCACGGGCTGAAGCCGCGCATCATGTTTTGGCGCGCGAGTTGACTTGCCTGTTGCGGTCTGTGCACGCGGTGTTCCTGACCGTCCTGCCCCACGCCGTGCATGGGCCGGAAGAAGTTGGGACGGGCGTGTTCGGGTAGGTTCGCCGACGGGGTCGGGGATGGCTCGGAACCGGACCGGCTCTCTTGGCCCGTTGGCTGCACGCCGTACACAGGAGGACGGTAGGAGCCGGGACGCAGCGGGTCGGGCTGGTGGACCGAAGGGCTCACGGACCGGTTGGTGCTGGCCGGTGTCAAGGGGAACAGGGGGGTCGTGCTCCTCCCGCCTGTGCGAAAGGGTAGCGCCTGAACGGTCTCATCTCGGGATGACAGACGCACTCGCCGCGAGGTGTAGGTCCGATCGGGGTGATGGGACAGACTCGCCAACGGGCTAGACTCGAACCGATGCGCGGCGAGAGGCGTTGCGAGTCCACAATAGCCCGTACGAGAGGAACGGAGGAAGTGCTGCAACAGGTTGTTCGCACTGAGCGTCGCGGGTTCTGCGCCCGAAGGGGCCGAAGGGGCCGAAGGGGCCGAAGGGGAATGTCTGCCCCAAGGCTGGGCGCCGTAGCCAAAGCCTGAAGAGCCCCGGGGCCCGGGCGGATAGTTATAGTCGATGCGCGGAGGGCGCGGCGAGCTCTGCGTGCCGGGCACTAGAATGGCAGAGCCAAGGGGCCTATGGCCTGGCGAGCCGGCACTGCTGGAAAAGGCTGAGACGGCCGGAGCGCGACCGCAGACCGGGAACGGCAATGGGGCGTGGAGGGTGCCCGAGGTGCGTTGGGAGACTTGAGGGGGCCTTGAAGGGGTTTGATCCTCCTCGTCCTGGTTGTGACCATTGCTCGTATTGTTGTTCTCGGTCGTCGTTGGCAGAGTTGTGCTATCCGGGGTTTGGTTGATGGAGCTCGGATCAGTAGGTATGGTGTCAGCGCTACTGTGGCGAGAGATGATGCCCAAGGCGGGCGACATGGTGGCAGCAGCAGGAGGCGTCATGATGATGACGCCGGCGTCCTCGGCACTGTGTCCGTCGGTTTGATCGAAAGGTACGGCAAGCTTCTCGTCCTCGAGACCGTCAAGTTGTCCCGGGGCTGCCGCGTGGTCAGGCCGGCGGTTGAGGGCAGGAGAAGCCAGGAAGGCGAATCGAGGACAGGCCCAGGAGTGAGAGTGAGGGTCTTGAAGGTGCGGGCACGGCCGTAGGTTAGAGAGGGAAGAGAAGATTGGCAGAAGCTGGCACGCGGGCAATTTCTTATAGGGGAGAGCTGAGAGGTTTAGACACTCTATATGCGTGGACCCATTGGCCTGGGACATCAACTTTGGCCCCCTGCCCAAGTCAGAAAGCCATTGCTGTGCAGAATGATCAGTTATCACCAAAGGCGTTGAGGTGCCGACTGCCGACCAATCCTTCAATCCGACAAAAGAAAACGCCCTAGAATCCTGCCAGGCTTTGTTATACCAGTCTCTTGGTCTGGGGTTTCAAGATGAGAGAACAATCAAAGTCTCCTCCTGTAGCTAGCTCACTTGAAAGGACGCTATGTGTAGTCTTGTCTCAAATCACGAGGGGCGAACGCACGTCTTGTCTTGTTCACTTGGCACCGCTGCGCTCGCGCTGCGCGCGGTACTCTACCCGATGTACTGTCTTTGGTGTCATTGTTGGCCTACTAGGTAATTCAAAAACAAAACACACTTTTCAGGCATACCATAACCATGGAGGTATGTTTCGGTCAAGGGTTGATCGATTGGCTCCCATGGCTCTCTTTTTGAAAATCTGCTTGCTTGAACATGTTACGCCATTGGAAGGCCGAAACAAAGCTTTGGGTTGGTTCAATGAAACGACAGAGGCATGGGAAACAATCGCACAGCCAGACCGCCAACTCGGTACCTCTTCAACCCTATGCTTATCGCCTCGGTCGCCTTACGAAAAGTGAGTGCAGAAATGGCCGGCACAGTCTCCAATCTCCATGGGATTGAACATGGCGATTAGCCCAGGCCATCTGCGCATTCGGGGTGATGAGGGGGGGCGAGGGACAGAATCATGATTGTGATCTGGACGGAGACGCTTGGTGTCAGCAGAACTGGCCTATCAGAAGAAGGTCAGAATGACGGTCAGATTGAAGGCCCTCTTTGACTATTTGCGCTGCATGGAAAAGCGGGCGATGGTCATGACGGAAAAGGCAAGAGAGACCAAGTCCCTAGTTATATAGATTTAGCTACTAAGACCCATTAGGGTCTTGGCATCAGCCTGCTACAGTCTTTGTGATTCGACTAGAAGCCACGGTTTTGCCAGGTCCCCGCCATGTTAGTTAAAGCGAGTGGATGTCCAATGAGCTCCCCGGCAGTACCTAGTTCTCGGCATTGAACCTGCTCGCAACGCCGAAGACCGGCTCCGCTCACTGTGTTCATCAAGCACGACAGACGCAAGACCTCGCTTCTTCGAATCGGATTTCTTTGTCCAGTCAGATTCTGGTGCCTCCCCCCCACCCTTCCCCCCCCCCCCCCCTTCCGCCCCATCATTTTCCTCCTCCCCCTTTCACTGAATTCTACCAAGTCCTAGCCCTCGTCCAGCACCGCACCGCGACATCGTCCGTAGGGTGCGTATGCCGCGTTAAGCCGCACCGCCCAACATGACCCTGGCCGGTGTCAGACCATCTCCCGCTCCAATCTTTCAGTATTGCCGGCAATGGTTGGCAGTGGGACGAGGTAAACAACAGACCGGTAAAAGGGGCCTGTCCGGCACAGGGCTGTCCCACGGGCAGGGGGCTGCTCTGTTCCAGCTTCGGCTTTTCGCATCAACGGACAGGCAACTCTCCGGCTTCGCGACGCATAGCGCTGTCCGCCTTCTCCACCACCACCACCACCAGCAGCAGCAGCAGCAGCAGCACCCGTTGTTGAGCCGAGGACTGGCAACCCACGCCGGTCCGGTCGCCAGCGCACAGCCAGACATGTACACCACGTCGTTCGCCTTCTTCGAGGCGCTATGGGAGTTGGGTGTCACGCACTGCTTCGTGAACCTGGGCTCCGACCACCCAAGCATCATCGAGGCCATGGTCAAGGGAACCAGAGAGAAAAAGGGCCAGTTCCCGCGCATCATCACCTGCCCAAATGAGGTACCTACCGGATCGACCCCCCCATCTCCATGCCGACGAGGCCCGCTCGCTAACCACGGTTAGATGGTCGCCATGTCCATGGCCGATGGCTATGCCCGTCTGACGGGCAAGCCGCAGGCCGTCATTGTGCATGTCGACGTCGGCACCCAGGGCCTCGGAGCGGCAGTGCACAACGCCAGCACAGGCCGGGCTCCGGTGCTCCTGTTCGCCGGACTCTCCCCGTTCACCATCGAGGGCGAGGCGCGCGGGTCGCGCACCGAGTTCATCCACTGGATTCAGGACGTGCCGGACCAAAAGGCCATTGTGGCTCAGTACTGCCGGTACTCTGCCGAGCTCAAAACGGGCGCTAATGTCAAGCAGATGGTCGGCCGCGCCTTGCAGTTCGCTCGCTCCGAGCCCCAGGGCCCCGTCTACCTGTGCGGCGCGCGCGAGGTCATGGAGCAGGACATCACGCCCTACCAGCTCCGTCCAGATACCTGGGACCCAACCCAGCTCGGAGGGCTGCCCACGGCGGCGGTCAAGGACATCGCCACGGCGCTGGCCGGAGCGGAAAAACCACTCATCATCACGGGGTACTCGGCTCGCAACCACGCGGTGCCCCAGGTGCTGGTCAAGCTGGCGGACACGGTGCCGGGTCTGCAGGTCCTGGACACGGGCGGGAGCGACATGTGCTTTCCCGCCGACCACCCGGCGTGGCTGGGCGTGAACTACGGCAGCCATGATGCCATTCGCCAGGCCGACGCCATTCTGGTGGTGGACTGCGACGTGCCCTGGATTCCGACGCAGTGCAAGCCCCGCGCGGACGCCAAGATCTTCCACGTCGACAGCGACCCGTTGAAGCAGATGATGCCCGTCTTCTACATTGATGCCGTTGCGCGGTATCGGGCCGACTCTCTGACCTCGCTCGAGCAGCTTCTTGCGCTGCTGAGGAGCGACGAGTCTGTCAAGGCCAAGCTCAACGGTGCGGGTCGGGCGAAAAAGGCGCAGGCGGTCGAGGCGGCGCACAAGAAGCTCCTGGCAGCCATAGCGGAGAGGGCGAAGCCGCTGGAAGACGGGCGCTTCGGGTCCGGTCACCTATGCGCCACGCTGCGCCAGCTGTGTCCCGAGGACACCATCTGGGCGGTCGAGGCCGTGACAAACACGGGCTTCGTGCACAACAACCTCCAGCCCCGCTATCCCGGCCAGTGGATCAACTGCGGCGGCGGCGGTCTGGGCTGGTCCGGAGGCGGCGCGCTCGGCATCAAACTTGCGTCGGAGTACGAGGCGAAGCTAAAGGGCGGTAGTGCCAAGGGCAAGTTCGTCTGCCAGATCGTCGGGGACGGATCTTACCTGTTCTCGGTGCCGGCCAGCGTGTACTGGATCTCCAAGCGGTACAGCATTCCCGTCTTGACCATCGTTCTAAACAACAAGGGTGAGTGTGGAAGGTGCGGTCTAGAACGTTGCGAGGCAGTTTGGTGTTGACGTGTGCGCAAACAGGCTGGAACGCACCCAGGAAGTCCTTGCTCCTGGTCCATCCCGACGGCGAGGGCTCCAAGGCATCGAACGAGGAGATCAACATCTCGTTCCACCCTGTGCCCGACTATGCCGGCATCGCAAAGGCCGCGGCCGGCGGGGACTTGTTCGCCGCTCGTGCGGACAACGTGGCAGAGCTGGAAAAGGTGCTCAGGCAGGCGATCGAGGCCGTCCAGGGCGGGCAGACTGCGGTGGTGGACTGCAAGGTAGAGTCGGGCATGTAATGCCTACCCCATGGCAAAGCGCCCGGGGCCCTTCCTCCCGCGACCGATGTCATTCTAGTGCGTTAGCTGCGCAAGGCACACTGCAAGCACCAAACCATGCGATGACCTGGTCCCAAGATATAGTGTGGTGGTGGTGGTGGTGGTGTTGGTCATGGTGTTGGTGTGGACAGCCGAACTGATACCGGCACCAAAGGAGAAAAAGTCAGTCACTCCGGCCCTCCTCGTCTCCCCCACATCTCAGCCGAATGCTCGCATGTTCACATGCAACACATGCGAGAGAGATTTGCGAGCCCATTGCGTCTTGCCATGTGCAGACTCGGTGTAGGGCCCTCCCAGTCTGTCTACCCGGGGTCTACACTCCCTTGAGCTCCAGCTACAAAGTACTTTTCGGCCATTTGTTTGATCCATCGAAAGAGCCGCCGCGCCTCGTGTTGTTTGCGATCCAGCCGCGGCTCGCAAGAGGTACTAGGTACTCCCCGGACGCTAGTCAAGCAGCCGAGAGGGGCTTCCCGCCACTCACGAGACCATGAGATTTTTTGGCGGCAAGCGAACGGACGGCATTCTTCCGGGAGCCACTAAGTAAAGGTATCTTCCCCGGCGACGACCAGCTCTCCGTGACGCTCAAGCCGTGCATGAGCCTATTCGCAGCCCGGCTCGTCCCTTTTTCTAGATTCGTGCATCCCACCCGCGGCGTCCCCGCCCCCGCCCCCGCCCTCGCCGCCCGGGGCAAGCAGCTACCCACCCGCACGCTCGGCGCCTCTCGACGGCGTGAGGTCTCGTCCGACTTTTTTTTTCTCCCGACCCATGGGCCAAATTGACTTTTTGCGCGCGCGCGGGATGTCCCCAACTCTCTTAGATCATCACGATGTCGCGACATCAGGCAACAATTCATGCACTCACCCACCACCACCGGCCGATGCCAAGGCCGACGCAAGCGCATATTCTCTTCCGCCGCCGCCGCCGAGTCCATCCAAGGACCCGAGGCTCGTCGAGATAGCCACGCAGGAGGCGCTAGCGCGTCCGCGAGGGCGCTCGCGCGGCGAACACGGCATCTTCGCCCTCACGCCGCCGCAGGCGCTCGAGCTGCTGGGCGCCGGCATCGAGGTGCTCGTGGCTGCCACGGGCGACGTGCCGCCGACGCCGCCCCCGCGCAGCCCGATGCTGCCGGCAATGCGGGACATGGAGGCGGAGAAGAAGAGCCTGGTGCGGTCGACGTCGGAGAAGAACCTGGCGCGGCTGCGCAGCGGCAGCATAAGCTCGCCGCGCCCCGGGCGGTCACCCCGGAAGCTGGCCTCGGCGCCTCGGCCCTTGACGCCGATGAAACCTGCACATGATGGGGGGTTCGAAGGCGTTGGGGACGGTGGTGCGGAAACCGGCGGCAGGCGTGAGAGCATAGACGGCGTGCAGCTTCGACACGGTCCCAATCATCATAACCATCAACAGCACCACCCGCTCTCAGCACCAAAAACGCAACAAGGTCCGCAGCAGCAGGCATCATTCGAGCCGTACGTGGTGATTGGGGCCAACTCTCAGCCGCTCAATCTGCAGCACAGCGCCATCACGCGGAAATTCTACTCGAAGCAGCCGCCGCCGATCGGGATTGCCGATTACCTACGGCGTATACACCGCTTCTGTCCCATGAGCACTGCCGTCTATCTGGCGGCCTCGCTCTACATCCACAGGCTGGCCGTGATCGAGGGTGCCATTGCTGTCACCTCGCGCAATGCGCATCGCCTGCTACTGGCAGGCCTGCGCGTTGCGATGAAGGCTCTCGAGGACGCCAGCTTCTCGCACGAAAAGATGGCGCAGGTGGGCGGTGTCAGCCAGGTGGAGCTTGCCCGCTTGGAGATCAGCTTCTGCTTCCTGACGGGATTCGAGCTGGTAGTCACCGAGGCTATGTTGGAGGAGCACTGGGGAGTGTTGAGAGACGAGACTGAGGCCTGAGAGTCGAGATGCGGCAGACAGGGGGCACCTGTGACGGAAAATGTTGCCATGTTCGGGGAGGAGACTTTTTTGTGCGCGTGTTTGTGTGCAAGACGTGGGCGCGGCCTTCTTATCTTTTTTTTGTCTCCCACACGAGAGATGCATGCTCTGGCGGAAGCGAGCGTGTTTGTCAGCTCAGTATGTATAGATTTTTGTCGGTTGTGGGTGAGCACACAAACGCCTTTTTTTTTTTTCTTCCGCGTCATTTGTCGAGCGTTGGCCTGGGCGAAGTGGTCCCTAATTTCGAGACAGCCTTGGGATCTCAAGTCCCTGGCTGGTTATGATATCCTGGGCGGGCAGCTTTGCCTTCGGGTTTGAGCAGAACATTTCTAATCAATGAAATTAAAAAGCAGCGGAAAGGACTGTGGATTCTGCAGGAGTGCTGCGGCACACGTAACGTGGCCACACGAATGCCCCACCCATAGTATTTTAGCGTAGCAGGACATTCCGTAGGCCGTAAGGGATACAATCAATCACTAGCTTAGAATTACGAAGCACTTACCGGCCCTAGATCGCTGATCTGGTGCCTAAGTATAGTAATAGCTAGAAGCTATAAAAATACGTATTTTTGCTAAGACTACCTCTTTACTTCTAGCTAGTAAAATATATTGTATACGCGCTCTATAAGGACCTACCCGACTATATCAATACGTTACCTGATTCATTAACAAGGTTTACTCTATCGAACTTAAAAGCTTAGCCTAGAAGATTATAGCTATTAATATGGCTTTCCTATTCTAGAAAACGCTATATAGCATAGGAGAGAACAGTAGTCGCAAGACTATTAAGGGATTAGTATAATATATATAGGAACAACTAGTATCCCTTTAGAAAGAGACAGACTGGCATATAAGGGAGTAGTTAACCAACCTAAAGAGGGACCTCCTTACTAGTTATAATAACTAATATAAGGAACTTAAGGAGCAGCTTAAGTAACTAAGTAAATCCTTTAATACCTCTTTTAAGTTAATCTCTAAGACTATAGATAAAAGGGCTTCCTTAACAGTAAAGGCCCTAATTAAGCAAGATATCTAGAAATCGGTTAAGAAGGCTATTAAAGAGGCATCTAAAGACCTAAAGTCCTGCCTCTAAGGAGGCTTATTTGCCACCCTAAAAAAGGCAAATAACAATATATAAAAGAGCCTAAGGACCTAGAAAGAGCAGCAAAATAGAGAGCTATTTAAGATAAAGGACGACCTAGAGACTACCCTTAACCGCTCCCTAGTTAACAATAACCTTAAGCCTGCTTAAGATATAGTAGCCGACTTTATTAATACCTACTTAGTTACTATTAGTACGAAATGTTATAATAGGACTAGTATACTAAACCTAGATTACTACATTATACTAAGTATACCCTAGCTAATAGTAGCTAAAAGGCTTATATAGAAAAGCCTAGTATCCTTTTACTAGCCGGGGATAGTACTTTAGAGAGACGCCCTAGATACTAGCGATTAGGCTAAGAAGAACTACATGGTCTTTAAGAAGGATTAGAAGCTTAATAGAGCTAACAAGCATACTATTAAGAAGCTGGAGAACATCTAGTCTGCCCTTTTAGCTACCTTAGTCCTATATAATCTATGGCTAAAGCGAGTAAGCCTAGAACTCTCTAGCAATTTCCTTAGTATTCTAGCATATATTAGAAATAACAAGAGGATTATCTAGGTCGACTTTGTAGAGGCGATCTTTACTATGCTTACCTACTATAAGGCATTACGCTTATCTTTCATAGCCTTTTCAGAGCTTCTGCTATATTAAGATAAGGCCTATCTAGCCTTTGCTTAGCGCGCCTAGGCTTGCTTCTTTAAGCTACTAACTAAAACATAGAACAGTAAGAAGATAAGGGCCCTACTAGAACGTAAGATACAGCAGTACGCGCCCTTGGTATAGGTTGCGCTCTAGTAGTAAGCTGCTTGCCTTTCCACTACTAAATTAGTTATAGAGTAGGTTATTCTTATAGAGGAGATTACCCTAACCTATATAGAGAAGCAAGTCTATAGTATACTAGAGACTATTAGAATATCTAGCAAATACTACAGCCTTGCCGTATAACATTTACAAGGCTATAGTCCTAGGGACACATGCTTAGTCACTTACAAGGCCAAATGCACAAATCTTATATAAGTCTTATGCTAAACATAAATATCTAGCTTATCCTATTTAGTCTAAGACTAAATAAATATCGGATAAATATATAGGATAAGACAAGCCTAGGTCTTAAGCTAGTAGACTAGCGTTAAGCTAGAATAACACTATTCCTTATTAGGAATAGTACTACAAGGTCTCTAGTAATAGGAATAGTATAGAACAAATAACAGATAGTGAAAAAGAGGGTATATATCACTATCTTTCTTACTACTAAATAGCTAGATAGATTATTAAGCAATTAAGCACTTTTACTACCTACTTCCACTGCCCCTATTCTTATAGGTTATAAGCCCGGCGCTTCCTCTCGCTACACTCCGTTGAAATCGACAAAAACTGCCTTTCATTGCTTACTATACAAATTTAGCTATATAATAGTGTAACACTGTTTAAATCGATTTCTCGTCGTACAACTCGAATCAATCAGAACCCCTCTGCATTGCCTATCACCCGTATTTAGCTATAGACAAGTGCAACGTTGTTCCCTGCGCTTCCTTAATTCCGACATCTATAGCTGGCTCTACAGTTCGCCTTTATATTAATAAAACCGCCCTTTTCTATGCCCTTTCGAATTGAACGAGCGCCTTTTTCGATATCAGGCTAGCCGCTTTACCGTTGTACTATCCCGTCAATTCCCTCTAAGCCCTCGATCAACAAGACTACGCTGTCGATTTCGATATATATATCTGACAACAACGTCGATTTCCAAGTTTGACAACCCTGCATTGCTCTACAGCAAAATTCCTTAGTATAACAGTGCAGCCATGTCCTTAGTCGATAACCGCCCCTGCAACCCGTAGATTTAAGCTTTATAGTACAACGCTAGTAGAGCTGCCTTTTTCAAATTCTACGAATTCGACTACTTTCCTCCCCTTATACCATAATAAAAAATAGCAGAAAAAATGGCTAAGCAAAGCTTAATTACTACTACTACTACTGCTGTTTCCAGGGCAACCCCTCAGCGTTTCTAGCTTATAAATATTAAGAAATTCAAGATTCCTAAGCTAAAAGGGGAGAATAACTACCAAGCGTAGTCCCTATAAATCTAGGTTCTCCTAGAATATACCTAAACAATAAGGGCTATTAGGGAAAACCTAGAAGACTAAGACCCCCTTAATAGCTATACTATTATTATACTCTAGCTTACCGTTAATAACCCGATAACGATAGAGCTATAAGGCTAAAAAGGGGCAAAACAAATATAGGAGATATTGCAACAAAACTACTCTCCCTATAGTATTTCTATAGGCTTCCTTCTTTTTGGTTAACTATAGGCTATTAGGCTTGCTAACTTCCTTAGGGATATAAAGAGATATCTCTCTTCTTTCAGGGCTATATCAGAAGGCCTTAGAATTAACGATATCTCCCTACCTAATCTAGCCTATATATCTATTTTATTAGATAGGCTCTCCTATAACTACTATACATTTAGGGAGAATATTAAACAGGCTTTTAGGGGTAACAGCAACGCCTATACGCTCTAGTCCTATATTATAGCCCTCCTTAATGCCTTGCAAGAAATAAAAAAGAACGGTAAAAAACACGCCCTCCTTTTAAATAAGGAGAAAAGCAACAAGACTAGTTACTATAGTAACTATAAAAAACCAGGTTATAATACTAATAACTACTTCTTCCTTTATCCGGAAAAGGCACCCTCTTAGTAGAATTCCCCTACTACTGCTTCTTCTTCCTCTTCTTCTAAGAAAACACCCCCTAATAATAAAGGGAAAATAACAAAGAGGAAAGGATAATAGAGGGCTTCTACTAATAAAAGGATAAAAAAGCAGGCTCTTCTTACCTAGATAACAGAGCTGGAATCCTCCTTTAACAAGGAAGAAAATCAAGGCAAAGGAAAAGAAAAAGAAAAGGTAATATATCTTACTAATAAGGGGCTTAGTGGATTTATTCCTAGGTATTATCCCGGCTTTCCTATACTACCTTCTTCTTCTTCTACTACTGGCCCTTCTTCTTCTACTGCTTGTATAGCAGGTCCTTCTTCTAAAATAGAGATAGATAAAGAAGAAAGAGAAAAAACAATAGCAGAAGCCTTAGATGAAATTAAGGAAGCAGGGGTAAGTTCCCCTACTATTTACTATAGCCCTTTATAATAAAAGGGAAAGGTACTAATAACTAAGAAACTAGATCAAATGGGAAGACGTCCTTTGGAATTAAAGGGTATTTATTTACTCTTCCTTTTTCTTCTTTCTTTTCTATCTTTCCTTTTCTTATTATGTTATAGTACTATATATAGACTTTGGAAATCAATTTAATCTTCTACTAGTCTTACTTACAATAGAACTAATAAAGCCCTTATTTATATGACTGTTGAAAAGAAGATCCTAGGTCTAGAAAGAAAAAATAAAAAAGAAAATACCTCCTTTATTATAGACTCTGCTGCTACAATACATACTACTTGCAATATAAGCTACTTTCACTCCTATAAGAATATAAGTAAAAGCGTTAAGTAGGGTAACGCAGGGGAATTACTAGTAAGGGGTAAAGAAGATATCTTTATAAAATATAAGGATACTAATAAGGTAGACCTTATTAAAGGGGTCTACTATATACCAGAACTAGGTATTAACCTAATATCAGTCCCTAAACTAAAAGACAAGCTAGTTATCTTTGATACTAGTAAAGATACTGTCTAGCTATATAATAAAATAAGTAGGGAAATATCTACATAGGGATATAGAAATAAAGAAGATCTCTATTCTATAGATATAGATATTATATCTTCTTCTTATAACGTGCTAGCTAGTAGAGTAATATAACATATAACCTTTATAAACCCGAATAACATCGTAGGGGGTAATACTATTATTACTGAACAAGAACAAGAAAAAGAACAAGAAATAAATCTTGAAAAAGACTTAGATTTATCTACTAATCTTAGAGATTTTAATACCGCTTCTCTACCTTTGAAAATAACAAGGTTGTTTAACTGGTATAAGAGATTAGGCTACCTAAATATAGGTGCCCTTGTTCAGCTCTTAAAAACAAAAAATATAACAATAAGTGCCGATATTATTCGCGCTTATAATAAAGATATTACCTATATTACTTACGATCTAGCTAAGTCTTCTAAGAAAAGACTTAAGAAAGTAATTAATAAGAAGGACTATCAAATCCTAGAAAGAATCCATAGTAACCTAGGTAGTCTAATAACTCCTAGTACTTTTAATAAATATAAGTACTATATTACTTTTCTAGATAAGAAGAGTAGATACGCCTTTGTTAAATTACTATATAGTAAAGACAAGGCATATAAAGCCTTTGAATACTTCAAGGCAAAGGTAGAAAATACTACCCCTAAAGACACTTCTTTAGAAAAGAGAAATATAGAAAAAAGGAAAATAAAGGAGTTCTTCACAGATAATAGAGGAGAATATATCAACGAAAGATTTACTATAGCCCTTTCAAAATACAGAATAAAACACCTTCTTACTCCTCTATATACCAAAGAGCCTAATGGCTTAATAGAAAGAATAAATCTTACTGTTGATTGCGGTAAGGGGGATCAGGTGACGATCCCCGTGACCGCGCAGCACATAAGCCTCTTGCTCTGGGAATAGGGCACGTGCTACACTACTAAGCCTCCCGCTCTGGGGAATAGGGCACGTACTGCGCCACTTATACGACAGCTACAAGTGGCACACCTATATACTATATAATAGTCACTAACGAGCGCTCTACTTAATATAGGTATTTAAGGGGTGTGCAACTACCCTCTAGATAGAGGGAGATAGACAATCCAGAACTAGAACTTAAACTAGTATTTCCTTGCTACTTGCTTTGCTCTTTATTGTTTTAGATTACTATAATCTCTAGAAACCTATTAATACTAATTAGTATTATCTCTATATTGCAATATAGAGGTAATATAAAGCAGCAAGGTAGTTAGTTAAGTGCTTAACAACCTTAACTAAGTAGATTGCAGTTTGCTTACTAAGGGCTGTCGATCAGGCAACTAGACAACCACCCTATTAACTTAGTAATATCGCTTATAAGAAAACCGATACTATAAACCTATCCTCCTAGGCTAAGGAAGCTCGACCTAAGCTTCTAGACTAAGGAAGCGTTGCTTAAGAGAATATTACTAAAACTATATTAATAACTAACTATACTACGATTAATATACTATAGCGTCCTAAGACCCTTCTACTTATAGAACCTTAAGAAGAAAGGATATTAAGACGAACCTCTATCGTATACTAAGTATTTCGTTAAGTATAGCCTAAGATCTCGAAAAGCATTTTAAATAAGAATTCCCTATCTAGCTATCTATTATAAGTATCGATAAATTTAACGCTTAAACCTTCTATAGATCGCTAGAGTATATCGATCTAAAGTATAATAGCGATAAAGTACTTAACTTATATACGCTCTTCTACCTTAGCATTTATAAGGGATGATAATCTGAAGATCTATACTATAAATTCCGCTTGGATTTCAAGGACTAGATAGCTAACCACTTTAACAAGTTAAACAATAAACTACACTTATAACTATGCTAAATACTTAACGATAGCTATGTCCTAGTAGATAGCTTAAAAGGGTAGAAGCTTTTTAAGGGACTTGCAATGCTTGCTAACAACCTGTCTAACAATCTAGGGCCCAACGTACTCCCCTAAATTTATAGGATATTAATCTAGGCTAAGTATAGATAGCTTAGAATAGTATCTCCTCCTACTTAAACGGAAAAGAGGAAGGAGATTATACTAATAATAACCCGAGATTTCGCTACTAGTTCCTGCTAGAAGGAGGTAATATAGAGGGATATATAAGTCAGTAATATAACCATAAACGCTACCTAGTAATTCGAACTAGCAAGTAGCTTAATTATAAACAACGATCAACTAGCGAGCGGCCTAGGCCTAAGTATACGTCAAACAGCGGCCTAGAGCAGGACGCTTAACGCTAGTAACTATAATAAGTTCGGAAATACCCTTTACCCGCTAAATCAAGAGCTACGGATAATATTTCCGATTTATAGACTTAGAAGTATAACGGGAGCAGGATTCCCGCTGGCTAACAAGGGTGCTAGCAAAGGCTACAGATTACTACTAACCACCTAAAGTGCCGGCCAAGGTTATAGCTAAGGTTACAGCTAAGATAACTACTAAGGCTATAACTAGGAGACTAATTAAGGGGGACGACGAAACCCTATATAATATGTGTAAACCCCTAGTATTAACCCTAACTATAGGCTAGGATACGCTTAACCTTAGGCAAGTAATAAAGAGCAATATGCTTAGTATAAGTATATTATATACAGAAGTACTAAGTATATAGCTATTCTACCGATTGAAATAGGTTAGATAAATAAGACAACTATTAATCGGAAGACCCTTATCGATTTTATTAAGTCTTAGGACTTAAAGGATAGCTATTCTAGGTCCGACAATGATATCCTTGATAACAAAGTTCGTTTCTTCCTTTACTACTGCTAGACATTCCAGATCGATTATAGCTAGCTTAATACTGTTTTTCCAAATACTCTTTTAGGACGAGCTAAGAAATACCACTTATACTATATCCTACTTAGTATCTCTTTCGTTAAACTATATAACATCTTAAAGGGATACTTTAAGACAAACATTAAGTAGAACAACTATCTATATATTTAGAACACTATTACTTTCTAGTCTATACACTTTAAAAGCAAGAATAGTAACAAGTTAATAAAGGAAATTCTCTAGATCTTGCTTAATAGACTCT
This sequence comes from Phyllachora maydis, assembly GCA_029339225.1. Taxonomy (NCBI): domain Eukaryota; kingdom Fungi; phylum Ascomycota; class Sordariomycetes; order Phyllachorales; family Phyllachoraceae; genus Phyllachora; species Phyllachora maydis. The sequence goes on along the minus strand of JAQQPM010000001.1, from coordinate 5,021,275 downwards.
AGTAAAGCTAATACAGGCTTGGTCCGCTCTATAACTATAAGGAATTCCTAGTTACTAATATAATCCAAGCTTACCAAGGAGTGTCTAAGCTAAAGATTACCCTATATAAACTACTAATAAGCTTTAAAGAGCTGGTAGCTACACTCTATTAGATACTTGACGTTAAAGAGGTAGATTATATATATCGCTAATACTTAATAGACTATAGGTTTACAATAATAAAAGCCAGGCCTGTAAGAAACTATTAGGGCAACTCGATTATAGATTCGATCTTTAAAAGGAACCGGGCTATATATATATAGCAGCCTAGAGGCGCTATAGGGTATAGAAAGTAAAACGAGTTTTAGCAAAGAGACTATAACAAAACCTATATCAAGGTAGGCTACTAGATTTGCAGTAAACTAGATTACTAATCCTTTATATATAGCTAAGAAGAACAGGCAATAGCTAAGAGTAAATGGCTTAAACAGAAGGATATTAATAAAGATCATAGACGATATACAGCGTTTCTCCTTAACTATAAGGGTTTAGACGATAAATATAATACAAGGGAAGAAGATACTAAGCTTAGAGTATAGATAGACAACTATAAGACCGATTAAGCCTAAGGTAAAAACGAAGCGCTAGTAATCAGTTTTAAAGAAGAACAAACAGCAGTGACTTACTTTATAAACTAAGCTTTCTTCTATCTAATTACTAGAAGCAACTAGCTACAGAAAGACAGTAAAAAGGATATAGAGAGAACAGAAGCCATTTAATTCGTACTCGACAGGTATATTAAGGCTGAATTCCAAGGAATTATACCTAATACTAGAGCTACTAACGTTTTAACCGCTGGACTTCGACAATTCCTTATACTAAAAAAGATAATCGGATCGCTTAAGATCGATAAAACGTATATAGAGGAAGCAAATATATTTTTTAGGTCTAGGGATTTAAAACGATTACTCGGTATAGTTAGAGTAGAGCTCGATATCAGTTATACGACTTTCTATATGTTAGAGATACTAACCCCTTTTCTTATATATCTAAAAGACATAGACAAGCTTGGCATCTACCTTAATAATACAACAAATAAGCTTATATCTAAGTTAGAGAAGTGTATATATATTTAGCGGAACTAGGGATACCTATAGATCCCTGTTAAAGGGATTAAGCTACTAAGCATAGCGTTTACTATAGACAACAAGCGTCCTGTGCCTCTATAACTTATAGAGGCCGAGCTAAGGCGTATTCATTAACGCTATAGATACCCTATAGTCGATAGATTGTACAAACTACTGTAATAAGCAGATTACTAAGTAGAGTATAGTACTGTTAAGATAATTAACAAGTTCTGTTATTTTTGTTAGATTAAAGGAGCAGCGCTATAACGATTTAGATTTGTATTACGAAATAACATTTGCTTTAACTTCGAGATTATTATAGATATCTTAGATATCGATAGTTCTAAGGTACTATATATAGTTAATACTATAACTTTATTCTAGGTAGCCTACTTTTTAAACGATCTTTTAGCTAAGGAGATATAGGAGCGGCTAAAGGAATGTTAGATCGACATATACCTTAGACTACCTAACGTTTTGTACTATAATAAAGGTACTAACTTCAAAGCGTATAAGTTCCAGGCTAAGGCTAAGCTTATAGGTATAACTTGCTACTCTATACTAGTCAAGGTATACTAATTAGTCAGTAAGATCGAGCGGTATTATAGGCTACTAAGATAGGCGTACAACATTATTAAATCCGAAACTACTAGGACTTACTTAAAAGAAGCATACTTATAAGTAGTACTAAGTACAGTTAACAATACTGCTAGCCTAGACAGGCTTATACTAATACTCTTAGTTTTCGGCGTATACCTACGCCTAACTATAGACGCGCTGCCTTCTCTATCTTAACTACGCTAAGTAGGCGTAATTCGGAAGGCTATAGCGTAATTGCGTATCCTTAACGATATAAGGACTGCGTAAGACGCTCTTACATAGTATAATAGACTAAATATAGAAGATATACTGCTATACTTACTTAAGGTAGGTATAGAAGTACTAGTATTCTAAGAAACCGATCGATAGATAGGACCCTATAAGGTAATCTTAGCTATAGATATAGCAGTAATCGTCGATATAGTTAATAGACCTATAGAATTTTGGAATACGGTAGTTAAACTATACTATTAGGAGCTAGTATAGGACAAGTAAGCCGACTAAACTAGGGCTAAGCAGCTAGAGCTATTCCAATATCCCTAGCCTAAGTAACCTTGCTAGTATAGATAACCCTGAAAGAACCTAGCACCTACTAATAACTTTATTTTAGAAAAAGAAAAGTATGACTATAATCTTGCGCTTAAACTATAAGCTAAAGGCAAGATTACTATACCTAGCGTGCTATTCTAAGAATCCAATAAAGCGGAACTGAACTCCCTCCTAGTAACTAGGGTGATTAAAGCAATCTAGATGCTAGTAGATACGTTAAGCTACTAAATTTTCAAATTAAAGATTGTCTAGAAAGTAAAAGACAAGCTTACTATACTATACGAAAAGTTACGTTTTATAGTTTAGGGATTCAGCGATAAAGATAAGAAGTACCTTCTTACTTAGTTACTAATAATCTAGCAATATACGTAGCGGCTTATGCTCTTACTATTCCCGATGCTTCGAATGTACTTTGGTTTTAAGGCATAGGTATATAACGTTATCTAGGCTTATATATAAGCTAAGTTATAGCTAGCAAAGAAAGTGATTCTTCTATTACCTAAAGAGCTTAAGACGCTCTATCCCCTATATACTATCTTACTTGTTAAAACCCTATTGTATAGACTGGCTAAAGCTGGACTATACTAGTAGGTAATATATATGAACTAGTATACTAAATGTCTTGATCTCGAGCTAAGCGCCTTCGACCTATACCTTATAATCGGTAAGATGCGAATTAAAAGCAGATTTAGAATCGTCGGCCTATAAACCGATAATACTCTTAATATCAGCGAGTAAGCCTTTATAGATAAGGAGAAGCTTAAGCTAGATAAGGCTGGCTTTAAGTATAAACTACTAGTATTTTTAATAGACAAATCGATTATAGATTTCAATAGATATAGGCTTGAAACGAGCATAGATGCTATCGAGATTCGGCAAAAGGGGTAAGCTATGCAACTCGAACTTATAAGCTAAGACGCTAAGACAGCGAAATAAGTATATGTCGAACAACGTATATATAGTACCTATATTACTATAATTTGCTAACTAGAGGTAACTTTCGACTTGTTAGTAGTAGTATAGTTAACTAAGCCTAGCATAGTTGAGATTGCTAAGCTTAACGCTTGATTATAATAGCAGATTAAGAACTTAATACGTAGGCTATACTATCTATAACTTAAACTTAAGATAGCTAAGCTTTTCGTCTTTATAGATAGATCATTTGCTAATAATGCTGATATAACATTGCAGATTAGATTTGTTATAATATTCGGAAATAAGACAAGCAGTATAAACGAGTTCAACTTGTATAGTAATATTGTATACTAGTCTTCGACTAAGTATAAGCGGGTTATACAGAGCGTTCTAGCAAGCGAGATATATAGTATAGTAAGTAGGTTTGATCTTAGGTATATATTATACTAGATGCTTGCTAAGGTCTACTTACATCTGGGCCTACCCTTACTACTATTAATTATTATATATATAGATTCGTTTAGCTTGTATAAATGCCTAGTAAAGCTCGGTATAATAGCGGAGAAGCGCCTTATAATCGATATAATAGCGCTATACTAGAGCTACGAAAACCGTAAAATCATAGAAATCAGGTAGATTAGTAGCGACGATAACCTAGCCGACGCTATAACCAAGTATATACCGAACAAGACGCTTAAAAGGCTTGTTACTACAAATATAGCTAAGATTAGAGTAGAAGGCTGGGTTTAATGCCTGGCTAAGCAATAGAAAGAGTCTATGTAACTTAGGGCAAGATCGTAAGTGCAAAAGACAAAGACTGCTAGGACGATTTATTTATAGTATAATAAGGAATATAAGGTAAAGCGCAAAACGATCTTAATTTATACTCTTATAGCTAGCATAATATACACGCCAGCGCCCCCTACCCCCTAATTACAATAATAAAATATCAATGGCCTTGCCTATGGCGGCTATTACTATAAGCTTTTTCTATATAGGCGTTATGCCTGCTATAGGTGCCCTATGCTCGACGAGAGTACGCGCCTTATCTATTAGGACTAAGGCGTACTTGGCGCTGTCGCGCCATAGTTTCTAATCCTATAACTAATAAGTATTCTAATTAAATAATGGAAACTACTGAAGATCGTAACTTACTTTGGCCTTTATAGCTAGGTTAGAGTAGAGCTTTAAAAAGCGATCTAAGAACAGGCGGACCGACTTAGAGCTATAATATATGTTAGGAATAATAAGATAATGGAAATAATACGTAAATGGAACTTATATTAGTATATATAAGTGCCTGGACAAGTACTACTAGTACCGGAGGCTGCGGCCTAACGCGCGGTTATAGTACGCTGTATATAGCACGAAATTGCCAGACTTATTAAACGAGTCCTTAATGCCTGTTAAAAGTAAGTATAAGCAGCTAAGGTAAAGGACAGCATATATAGTACTATATAGGCTATAAACTTTATATATATTAGTAATATTAATAATAAGAATAATAAGAGTAAGATACTTACCCTCTGGTTTATATATATAAGCGTATAACGACCTTTTATAAGGCTTTATATAGTCCGACGTATAGTGTATATAGCGGCTAGAGCGGATAATAGAGTTATCTAAGCTTTCGCCGGATAATAAACTTACCGTTACTACTGCTAGGATCGCTACTAACGGTACGGGCGTACTTGCAACGGCGAGTAGCGCCTTGCGCCGTACGTGCGTAGCTGCTAACGCCGCCTTCTTTGCAGCTAGCAATGTAGGCAGAGCATGCTTACGTGCCTTATACGTAGCAATCTCCGCCTTATACGCCGCCTCCTCCTCCGCCTTCTCCTTACGCCAGAGCGCAGCGGCCTACTTAAGCAGGATGTATATATACGCGATCAGCCCCTTAGAATCGAGGGGCATAGAGTTGGCGTTAGTACGGCTGCCTATAGACTTAGGCTATATAGTAAGTGCAGTTATATCTGCAGTGTTAGGATTATTACTATTGTTATTATTGTTATCGCTGTTGTTGCTGTCTACTATGCTCTTCTAGTTGCTGTTATTGGTAATAGCGTGCTTAGATACGTCCTTAGATGTATTATTATTGCCTTCTTAGGTAAGATGCTTGTTAGGAGCGTTAGTTATAAGCGTATCAAGGGTATTGCTGCCCTTATCCTTAGTATATATATAGGCGTTGCTGCCTATGCTCCTATAGGAGCACCTACTCTACTTATTATCAAAATCCAATATTATAAACAACAAGATTAGTATGCTTAAGTATTAGTATATAAAGGTGAGTAACTTACTTATTGCTGCTAGTACTGTTAATACTGCTACTATTGTTGCTGCTGTTACTACTACTATTGTTGTTACTACTGCTACTACTGTTAGTATAGATCGTAGGGAGAAAGAGAATAGGTAGTATATAGTAGGAGAACCTACCTATTTATAGGTTTAGGGCAAGAGCGTTCGGAGTTCGTAATTAGCTAGCCTAGAGCTCTGATTTTCCTATTATAATTCCTATTTAGGACTACGAGCTTTTACAACAATGGTTACTAGTGTAATGTGCTTACTGTTATACTGTTTAGAGGCGTATATAGAAGGTGCTAAAGTCGCGTCTTCTACGCTAGGGATTAGCAACTAGAATTCAATATTCTGATTAGTAAACGAGAAGTTAAGTAATTAGGATTTCCTATTCTAGTAATAAGGAGAGCAAAGTGATCTAGGATTTCCTATTTCGGTTGATAAAGCGCTAGTACAGTTATAAAAGAAGAGTTGCCGGTATTGATTGTAGTAAGGGGGATTAGGTGACGATCCCTATAACTACGTAGTATATAAGCCTTTCGCTCTAGGAATAGGGTATATACTATACTACTAAACCTTCTGCTCTAGGGAATAAGACGCGTACTATACTACTTATACAACAGCTATAAGTAGCGCACCCATGTACTATATAATGGTCATTAACAAGCGCTCCGCTTAATATAGGTATTTAAGAGGTACGCAACTACCCTCTAGATAGAGGGAGACAGACAATCTAGAACCAGAACTTAAACCAGTATTTCCTTGCTGCTCGCTTTGCTCTTTATCGTTTTAGATCACTACGATCTCTAGAAACCTACCAACACTTACCCTATTTAATAAAGTAAGGGCAATGCTATATAAGGCTAATTCTCCTTTATACCTATAGGGAGAAGCCTTACTAGCAGCAACATACCTATATAATATCACACTATATAAGGGGGTAGAATATAAAGCCCTATAGGAGATTTTCTATAATAAGAAGCCCTATATTAATAATATAAAGATATGGGGTTCAATATGCCTCTATAGTAATGAAGGTATAATAAAAAATAAGCTAGATACAAGGAAAGACTTTGGAATTCTAGTAGGTTACTCTTCTACAGAGAATAACCACTATAAAATATATGATATAAAGAAACATACTCTTATCTAGGCAAGAGATGTGAAAATCCTAGAAGGAAAATTCCTATCTAGGAAGGACTATCTAAACAACATGCTTCTAAATAAGCAAGATAGTCCTCTTCCTCCTTTACTAGGAAATATAGAAGAAGAAAACGAAGATAAAATAATACAAGAACAATTATTAGAAACTATTTCTTCCTCTATAAAAGAGAAAGAAAGAGGAGAACAAGAGCATATCTCTAATAGACTACAGTCTAGTAATATACTAGAAGATAACAATTTTCCTACTGTAAATCAAGAAATAGTAGTCGAGCTACTAGAACTTCCTTTTAATAAGGAAGAATATAGTATCCTTTTAACCTTGAGAGATACTACAATATTATATCTGCAAGAAGAATATAATACTAAGGATAAGGCTGAATATATCCTTTTAATAAATACAGATATAAAACCAGCTAGCTATAAAGAAGCTATGCTAACTTTAGAAAATAAACAGTAGCAACTAGCAGCCATAGATGAAGTCAAGGACCTAGAGTCTGAAGGCTGTTATATAATAACAGATTTGCCTAAAGGAAAACAAGCTATAAGAGGACGTTGGGTATTTAAAAAGAAAGCAATTCAAAATAGCTTTATACCAGACTACTATATAACTAATAAAGAAAAGACCTTTAGATATAAGGCACGTTAGGTAATACAAGGCTTTAATCAAGTCTATGGTGTTGATTATATGGAAACGTTTAGCACTATATGTAGAACAGAAGTATAGCATACTATATTAATTCTAGGATTAAATCTAGGATATATATTCCAACAATATGATATACGCCTAGCATTTATACATGCTAAAATAGATTATGAAATATATACAGAACTACCTTATGGCGTATATAATAACCCTAAATACAGGGATAAAGTAGCTAAGGTAAATAAAGCCCTATATGGGTTAAAACAAAGCCCTAGGTTATTCTATAAGCATATGTCTTCTATATTAGTAGATAAGCTAGGCTTTTATATACTGCCTTATGATAAGGGAGTATTTATACACTTAACAAAGAAAATCATAATAGCAAGCTATATAGATGATCTACTAGTAGTAGGGCCAAATAAAGATATTATTAATACCTTTGAAAAAGTGGTATCTAAATATCTAAAAATAGAACTACTAGGTGACTTAACTGATTACCTAGGTAATAAGATCATAATCGACTACGAAAACAAGGCTATAGAAATAAATCAATATGGTTATATAAATAAAATACTAAGCAAGCACTGCTTAAAATAAGACTCCTCTACTATACAGGAGAAGAATCCCTATTCTAAATATATATATAAACCAAGGCTTAAGCCTAGTAATAACGTGGTATTAAGAAAAAATAAAGGCCAGGCTACTAAAGCTGAAATAAAAAGATATTAGCAAGAAGTAGGATCACTTCTATACCTAGCCTTAAAGACTCGCCCTAATATTTCCTATAACGTTATACTGTGCTCTAGATTTGCTAGTAATCCTAGTAAAGAGCACTTCGATGCCCTAGAATATTTATAGGGTTACCTAATTAGGTTCCTAAATCTAGGAATAAAATATAACTGCAAAGGAAATTTATAGATCATAGGATATACAGATTCAGACTAGGCAGCTGATCTAGATACTAGAAGGTCTACCACAGGCTATATTTTCAGCCTTCAGGATATAAATAATACCACGGCTAATTGCATTAGCTGGAATTCACAAGTTCAGAAAACAGTAGCTACCTCTAGTACAGAGGCAGAATATATAGCGTTAAAAGATACTTCTAAAGAGGCAATATATCTTTAATACGTCTATTCCTACTTAAGGAATATATTTATGCCTAATAAGCCACTTTCTACACCCCTTATCTATATAGATAATAAAGGGGCACAAGCCTTAGCTGAAAATCCTGAATTTCATAAAAGGGCAAAGCACATAGATATAACTTATCACTATACAAGGGAAGTAGTACGAGACAATAAGCTGAAATTAGTACACCAGCCAACTAAGCAAAATCTTACAGACTGGTTAACTAAGAGCCTAAATAGTACTATGATAAAGGGATTTATAAAACAAGCGAATATAACCTTAGAAGAATAACACCCTTCTTATGCTACTAAGAAGAGCATACCCTGATTAATAGGCTCAGGGGTAATACATAGAGATAGGTAGCATCTCTATATAAGTATGTATATATATATACATATATATAAAAGTCTTGTCCGTAGTTCAGCAATTAATTCTACTAAAATACGATAAGCCTAAGCTGGTAATTCCGCTTTACTTACAGCTTAGTATAATATGGTTTTTGCCTATTTTCCATATAAGCATATACTTATAATTATAACGGGGTTTTTATTTTTTCCCTTGCTATACATTCCTTTCTATAAAAGATTCTATATCTAGGATTATATATATAACTTTTAAGGGGTATGTTAGAATATCTAGCAAATACTACAGCCTTACCGTATGACATTCACAAGGCTGCAGTCCCAGGGACACATGCTTAGTTACTTATAAGGCCAAATGCACAAATCTTATATAAGTCTTATGCTAAACACAAATATCTAGCTTATCCTATTTAGTCTAAGACTAAATAAATATCGGATAAATATATAGGATAAGACAAGCCTAGGTCTTAAGCTAGTAGACTAGCGTTGAGCTAGAATAACACTATTCCTTATTAGGAATAGTACCGCAAGGTCTCCAGTAATAGGAATAGTGTAGAACAAATAACAGATGGTGAAAAAGAGGTTATATATCACCATCTTCCTCACCACCAAATAGCTAGATAGATTATCAAGCAATTAAGCACTTTCACCACCTACTTCCACTGCCCCTATTCTCACAGAGACGACGGTTAAGTTGCAAGGAACCTTACGCCCTAGCTATAACGTATATATTAGCAAGGCTACTAGTAAGAAACCTGGTATGGCCTCTATTAAGCTGACTATATTAGCTATCTCTAATCTCTGCTATAACAACCGCCTTTCCTTTCCTACTAAGGAAGAGGCCTCCTCTATATCCTTTATAGGCCCTAGCCCTAATACCGGCTTTACTATTAGAGGTATGCCCTAGGGCGCTATAAAGGTAGACAATAATACCTGCCTAAACTATAGTAAGGTAGGGTATTAGGCAAAAGACTGCTTATAGTAGCTAAGATAGCCGTTATCTTCTTTCTGCCCTACTCCCCTATAGGATTATAATAGTAAAAGGGTTACCCTTATAGGTATCCTAAAGAAATAAAGCTTATCCCGGTTCTATAAGGTAGCTAGTAAAACCCTTAAACGCTTTATCCGCTATAAGGCATACGCTGCTAAGGAAGAGGAAGAAAAAGCCTCCCTAGAGGACTATAAAGACGACTATAACGCCGAGTTTAACAACCTTCTTAATAACCTATATAGTAAGGATTAGGATAGCTAATCCGCCTATTTTATAGGAATAGGTAGAGGTAGAGACGTGCCTCCCCTCTGCGATTAACCTATTTGCAAAGGCTATAGCGCACTCTATCTGGTTTTCCGAGCTATACTTACTAACTATAGCTCTCCGATTACGGTTTTCTAGGATAATGGTTGTATAGTCTGCTATATCTCAAGGACTCTTACCTAGTAAATAGGAAGCTACCCTTCTTAACGGCGTTCTACTATAGGCAGTGTTAGAGGTACTAGACTAACTATTACCGAAGATTCGGTTATCCGGCTTAACTTTATTATAGTATAGGGTATAAGATTATAGTCCTATACTGTTACCTATAGCATAGTCCCTAATAGGACCTTCTCTAGCGACCTAACCCTTAGGAGAAGCGTTTTCTATAAGTTTAGAGCCTAATTCCTTTCTAATGGTTCTATTAGGTTGGTAGGCTTTCCTGGAAAACCGACCCTTGTAGTATAACATACTAGCAGTAAGAACTACTTTACCTATTACGCTGCTAAGGAGATATTGCTATGGACTGTATAATAGATTAAGTGGTACCTAGAGACCTCTATAGGTAATATAGAAGTTAATAATTATCTAGCATAGATTATAGCCAAATTCCTGTCTCTCTTTGATATTACGAAAAGAGGAGACGGCAAAATCGTTAATACTATGCACTATATTAATACTGGCGACGTAAAGCCCGTTAAGCTTCCTCCCTAGCGATATAGCCTATAGTAGAATGTAGCGATAGACGACTTTATCCGAGCCTATAATAGGAAGATTATATAGCTGTTAAAAAGCCTATAGGCTACTCCCCTACTATTAATGCCGAAAAAAGACATCTTAATAATTAAGGAGGTTAGGATTTTCGACAACTCTAATACTAATGCTAACAGGGATACGAACAGGCCTTTTTCTATAGGGATATTGTTTTAGGGAATAGCGTTTATAGTTATACCGATAACGTCGGTACTAGTATAAGCATTTGAGACCTACTTCTGTATTAATGGTTCGGTTATAGTCTAATATATCTGTATAGACTACTATAAGCTTAATAAGGTTATAAAGAAACATGCCTACCTACTGCCTTATATTATAGATAAGATCTAGAGGGTAGTAGGCTATAAGAAATATATGTTTATCAACCTAAAGGACGGTTTCTAGTACGTTTGTATAGCCCTAAAGGATTATAAGAAGACTGCTTTTGTTACTCTATATAGTCTATATAAATGGCTTATTATACCCTTTAGGTTAACTAATGTACTAGCGATGTTCTAAAAAGTTATAGAGGAGTATCTACAGCTACTCTATAACTGATGTTCTAGCCTACTTGATGATATCTCTATATAGGCCTCTAACAATAGCAAGCTTTTCCAACGCCTATTAATGCTTTTCGCCTAGCTTACTAACTTTAGCTTTATTATCAATACTGCTAAAACGAAGCTCTTTGTTAGGAAAGGGATATTCCTTAGCTTTCTAGTCTCTAAGGCTAGCGTCTAAGCTAACCTATCTAAAACGTTAGCTATATTATAACGCCTTAAGCCTATTATAACAATAGAGATCTGTTCCTTTGTTAATGCTGCTGGTTACTTTTAGGTATTGATCCCTAAATATGCTAAGCTTTTTAGCCCTTTTATAGACCTTTCTAGTAGCTTTAAAGGATAGAAGGTAGTGTTAACTAAGGAAGTATAGAAAGCGTTCTAAGCTATATAGACTGCTATTACGTCTTTCCTGGTACTATGCTAGTTCGACTAGACTAAGCCTGTTATGCTTAAGCCAGATGTAAGTTAACGATATCTTAGTATAGCCCTGCTCTAGCCCTATCTATATAGCTCTCGCTCTTTCCTCTACCTTATAGCCTACTTCTCTAAAAAGCTTACTAATACTTAGACCTGCTATAGCAGCTAGGAATACAAGCTACTGGCCATGCTCTACGCCCTCTAGTACTAGAGGTACTAGGTAGAGGGTAGTAATGTTACTGTTGTTACTAACTATAAGAGCCTTAAGACTATATGTAATAAGGGCGAGCAACTAGTACGAATAGTTAAGTTTTAGACCTGATAGAATACTACGGCGTATATATTATCTTCCGCCCTGGTAGGGCTAACGTGCTAGCCGACTACCTGTCCCGGCCCCCTGGGGAAACGGCGGTATACCCGGCTATCGACGGTAAAGAGGGGGAAGGGGATATAGAGGTACTATAGGATACGGCACCTATAGACTGCCTTGATTAACTATACTAGCTCGATCTATAAGCTATTATAGAGCACCTTAAGGAAGGCATCGATCTTCTGGTAAGACTGACTAAGGACTAGGTTACTAAGTACTTCCTGTTATTTAAGGGATACCTCTACTAGGTTTAGACCTTCCTCTATAAAGTTAGGGATATACTAGGCCTATAGGGGACGGTATTGCGTAAGGTGGTTAACTATAAGGACCTGGTTAGGATAGTGAACCTTATCTATAAGCATTGTAGTCACGCCTCTATAGGCACTATTAAGAGAGAGGTAGCTAGGATATACTAGCACCTAAGCCTATAACTAGCAGTATAAGAAGGATATCGCTGTTGCCCTTAGTACTAGCTGATAAAGGCCCTTAACCTAACTCTACCGGATCTATAGCCTATCTATACGCCTAAGATATTCTCCTGCTAGGGAATCGATTATACTAGCTAGCAATAACAAGATATCCTAGTAATAGTAGAATACCTGACCGGCTGGATAGTAGTACGCTATATGCCCTCTAAGACCTTCCGTAATGTAATAACCATGCTAGAGGAGATTTAGGATATATATAGAGCACCCTAATAGCTTATATATAACAACGTATAGTACTTTATAAGGTACGACGCTGTTAGTTACTATAAGTATAACGGTATATAGTCAACGCCTATTACGCTACTATACCCCTAAGACAACGGTCGAGTAGAACAGGCAAACTAGAAGCTTAAGGCGATTATAACCTAGTATAGCTTAGAATATCCAGACCTAACTGCTATTACGCTTACCTGGATCGCTGTTACTACGTTGAACTATACCCTAGGACTAAGCGGATATAGCACCTACTTCCTGGTATATAGCGTTAAGCCTCTAGAACGACGCTAGTTACCGATTAATATAGCCTATATATAGGAGGCTACTAACAACGAGATTACTACCTAGTAGAAGGAGTACGTTAGGGTATATAAGGCTATGTTAGTACGTAGCTACGCCTTGTTGTTAAAAGCTACTTACAACTGTGTTTGGGCTTATACTTAGGAAAGTAAGGTACTATTACGAGTCTTTATACCTAGAGATTAGGTACTATGAGTTCGGCAGTAGGCTTATAAGTAGGAACTGTTCTATAATAGGCCCTATGCTATAACGCGTTGTTATAGGGGCAATATATATAGCCTTGCTACCTTAGGTAGTATTAAGCTGCTAAATCGCTATAACAGTACGAATCTGTTTCTAGTGTATACTAACGATAGTTATCCTATATATAGATAGATAGATATCTATTACTCCTATAGAGTCCTCTAAGGGGCTATAAGGGGCTGCTAGCTTACACTTATGCTAGAGGAAAACCGGAAAACGGATGAAAAACCTCCAACGAGCTTAACGAGGCGGGCAACCTAGCAAGAGGAAAAGAGCAGTACTAAAAGAAAAACAACGCAAGGGGAGGCCGTCTAGGAGGCTACTAGGGGAAATTACGCCTATTCCCCTACCCATCTCCCGTAAGAACGCCCTATATCTCAATTAATATAGAGCTTAGGGTAGGGGAATAAGGAAGGGGTCTTATTAGTAAAAAAGGGGTAAGGCAAGGCTAGGCTTAAAGCTTAAAAGCTTATAAGCCTAGGCCTAAAGCCTTCCCTTTATCTTAGTATAGTAGTAAGATACCAGCTATAGGGAAAAAAGAAAAGACAGTCTAAACAGAGAAAGGGGAAGTAGTCTAAGGAAGGAGAGAAGGCAGAAAAAGAGACTAAAGCATATCTATATCCTCTTTCTCTATAGAGCCCCTTGCCGGCTCTAGGGAGGAGGGTATAGAACCGGTAGCTATAGTACCGGTAGCTGCTAGATCGGTAGTAGTAAAGGTAGAGGCGGGGATTTTGCTAAAAGCCTCCCTTATAGTTCGCTGGAAAAGGAAGGCTATAGCGGTAGTAGCGGTAGCGGTAGTGGCGGTAGCGGTAGTAGCGGTTATTGTAGGGGGGCGGCCACAGCGGCGTTTTCTAGCTACTACTATATAGCTTTCTTCCCCTTCTAGCCGGTCTTCTGTTGATATTGCCGGCTTAAGAGGGCCGGGGAGGTCGAAGTTAATAGGCCTGTTTTATAGGCTGGATTTTGCCTAAGCCTTATACTTCTTTCTTTTAGGGCATTCTTCTGCCCTAGCGTGGTAGTTGCTATAGCAGTTCCGGCAGTGCTAAGCCTTAGTATAGGCTACCTCGGTATACTTCTTCTTTTCTTAGCCATAGTTGTAGCAGAGGGCAGGAGAGTAGCAGTATTTGGCTTTATACCCCTATCGCCAGCAGTTAAAGCACTGTAAGGCCCTAGCCTTATCGATATAAGGCTCTGCTTTTAGGGCCCTATAGGCCTAGAAGATTCCGTCTTAACAGGCCTAATAGGCCTCTTGCTAGCTAGAAAAGGTAATAAGAGCTAAGACTCTTGTTCTTTCGATCTAGAGGGGGTACTAGACCTTAGCCCTTAAGGCCGAAGGATATACTTCTTTTGCTACTGCTAGAAGGCTAGCTTCCGTTACCCGGTCAGCTATTGTAAGCCCTTTAACAGTAATAGCCTAGGTAGTAGTATAGATCAAGGCCTCTAGTGATAAAGAGGCTAGCTAGGCTGTGTTTTCTTCTAAGGCTTTTTTAATTTTTTCTCCTTTAGTAACTAGTATAAGGTTACTGCTCGGTAGGGTCCTTACCCCCTTAATAGGGTGCCCTATAGCCTTCTATATTGCCTATATGATTTCCGGGGCTGATTTTTAGCTAAGGGAGAAAGAGGCTAATCCTAGCCGTATAAGGACCTGTTTTTCTAAGCCTAGCTTAGTAGGCTTTACCCTAGCCGCTGCTATAGCAGCCCAGGTACGGCGGGTTAGCTCTAATTCGGCGGCGGGGGGTTATTGTTACTACTATTATTATTGCTATTATTGTTGCTTCTTCTGCCTTAGGGCCTGGACAACGAACAAGGGAAATATCAGGGCTTTTTTCTCCTCCTCTTTTAAGATCTGCGTTAAGGCTAGCTTCCTAGTTAGCCCAGTATATTCGACGATTTCCTTAAAGGCCGGGTTATTAACTGAAAGACTAACTATTTGGTCTATAAGACTAGAGAAGGTAAGGGCAAGGGTTATAGGTGGTAGGGCTTTTTCTTTTTCTTTCCCCTTTTTAGAGGGGGTAGGGGCGGCGGTAGCGGTAGTGGCGTGTTGACTGCTGGAAAGCCCTTTAAAAGGGCTATCGAACGATATATCGCTCGACCCAGTAGCGGTTATAGTGGTAGCAGGGTTGGCGGCGGAAGTAGTGGTAGTAGTAGTAGCGGTAGCAGTGGTAAGGTGGGTTGAGAAGCTGTAGCCTAAGCGCTTAGGGGCTTTGTTAACAGCCCCTAGGGGGCTAGGGGCAGCAGGGTTCGGGTTGGCAGGGTTCGGGTTAGCAGGGTCAGTACGGTCGGGGCTAGGGCACGTAACTATAGGGCCTATACGCCTGCCCTACTATAGCTGCAGATTTCTAGCCATGGTCAACCACATCGTACAGTCAGAATCCGACTACAGCGCCGTCGAACAAGCGACTGCGCCGCAGCCAAATTTGGCGTGTGTTGAGTCCTTAATTAGACAAGTGGATTGCAAAAGAGTGCAGTCGATTTGGAGCGGTCCTGACCAAGAACGCGTTTTCGGATGTGTGATGTCGGTGTTATCCTATATATAGTATATAGTATAGAAGCAAAACGCTACTATAGTAGGATCGCCGATGTTTATTAGCTTAGCTGGAAAGCTAACCCTAAAATACTAAGATTAATATCGCGAGATTTCCTTTATATAGATAGATTCTATTACGCTATCTGATCCCCGTAGGGGATATCTAGGTGGGCTAAACTAGTGCTATAGGAAAACCGTACAACGGGTGAAAAACCTATAACCGTACATAGGAAAAAAGGGGGTGTGATAGGGGGTAGGCTGATCTTCACCAGAGTAGATACCACCCCCTTAGGAGTATGAAAACATACTGCCTAAGGGGGTATAGGCTAGACCGCTCCTAGCCTCTGAGCAACCGAGTATTCTGGCAGTCTAGTAGCGATATGGCGAACTAGGGGGCGTACAGCGCTGCCGCCCCCTTTTTCGAGCCTGTAGAGAAAGCTGTGTGTATCCCCTCTTTCCCTTTCTTTAAAGGGGGCTGAAGGGTAGGCCGGGCAACCGTCGAATATATGTCGGATGTCCTCTGTAGCTAGGTGGCAGCGGCAGAGGGGGTTATCAACCCCAGGCACCTTACAGGTAAATAGGAATCCCCTTAGGCCTATCTTCCCTGTACGGGCCTGTATTAGTAGCGAGCTTTCGGCCTTAGAGAGGTTATAGTGATTTCCTTTATATAGACTATAGACAGTCTAAACGGAGAAGGGGGATAGTATAGATTCTGCAGGAGTGCTGCGGCACATGTAATATAGCTATACGAATGCCCCACCCATAGTATTTTAGCGTAGCAGGACATTCCATAGGCCGTGAGGGATACAATCAATCACTAGCTTAGAATTACGAAGCACTTACCGGCCCTGGATCGCTGATCTGGTGCCTAAGTGTGGTGATAGCTAGTGTTGGGACCTGAGGTCACGTGTCACGTCATGTGATATAACACGTGACCTACTCCCCTATATAGGACCCTATGTCACTCTACCGTAGATAAGGGGCTTCCCCCTTATTAACTAATATACGTTGTTCTATAGGTTATAAGCCCTTATGTACTCTTGTATATCTAAAAAGAACAAAACGGTAATTAATGCTAGAAATAAGGAAGTAGGCAGGCGTTTTCTTCAACTTAATAGAAGAAGCAGAATAAGCAGGAAGGTCAGTAGTAATACGCCAAGTTACACTGTAGACCGCCTCTTCTAGAAACCTAGTATTACTATCTTCTATAGTATAGAAGCTAACAAAACAACCCTCCTCTTCTTCTTCTAATAAAGGAGATAATAGAGGATTAACCACTAGTATAGCTTCCTCCTTTACTGCTTTTAGGGCCCTTACTATAGATAGGTTTGTCTTTACTAATAAGGTAGTAATAGTACTCTCTCTAAAAGAGGGTATTAACACTAATATAAAGGCTATATAGGCCTCTAATACTATAAATAAGCTAGAGGCAACTGCCTTTTTAGTCTAGTTATTACTAAAGGATAGTACTATATAATACAAAGCCCTTAGGCGCTTTCTCTCTATTATAAATAGCTTAGCTATGTTCTTTAATATTGATAACCTAGAGTTATACTCTACTATTAATATCTAGAGAGCCTTCTAGGAAAAGAAGCTTAAGGAACTAGCGCTAAAGGGAATATCCCTAAATAAGGGAGCCTTACCTTAGGTACTACTAATAGAGATACTAGAAAAGACTAAGCCTTAGACTAAGGTTTCCTAGTTAAGGATTATTATAAGCTTCCTATAGCTCTCTAATTATAAGACTCTTGCTACCCTTACTATAGATACTAAGAATAGGCTTAAGTAAATTCAGGCTATTGATATTCTAGTAACTAGAAGCCTGGCTAAGGTATGGCAGGTCCTTCTTGTTAATAAGATTAATAAGATAGACAAAGACCTTGCCTATGTCTATAAGGACAAGGATCTTATAGATATAATAGAAAGTCTCTGTAAAAGAGCAGCCTAAGAATCCCTAGCTACTAAAAAGAAGGGTAATAAGTACCTTAAGGAATATGCCTTCTATAAAAAGAGGGGGTACCTAAAGGAGGAATACTATAGTAAATAGTCTAGCCTTAACGCTAAGATTAAGGGCAAAGAGGATAGGAAGGGGAAGAAGCCTGGAATTAAGGTAGTAGATAGTAACTAAGTTAATAACTAGACCTAGTTAGACTCTAGTGCAAACTACTATATTAGCTTTAATGAATCTAACTTTACTTTCTACGTTGCTAGTCCTAAAATAGTAGAGCTTGCTGACGGTTCTACTGTTAATATTCTTAGGAAAGGGAGCTTAAAACTCTTATCCTTAAAAGGCGTACCCCTAGAGCTTAACAGCGCTCTATATATAAGGAAAATAGGGCCCTTAATGCCTAATCTTCTCTCCCTAGGCTAGCTAATCGACGATGGATATAAGCTTGTAATAGCCTTGTAGTACCTGCTTGTCCTTAAGCTAGAAAAGGAAGGCTATAGCCTTCTATTTATAAAGAGAAGACGTTGTTTTATATCTATAAGAAATGTTAAGCTAATAGTAGATTCTATAGCTATAGCCTCTTACAAAGGATTGTAGTCTATACTAGCATCTACTGCCCTGATCGATTGGTATGTAGTACTTAGGTATATAAACCTATGTTTGGCTAACCGGATACTATAAAGATATAGTATAAAAGACAATATCATTACTATAACTACTAAATCTTACGATTCTTATGTAAAAAGTAAGTTTACTGTTTTGCCTAGTTAAAGAGACCTGATTAGCAACGCTAAAAACTTCGTAGAAGTCCTCTATATAGACCTAAAAGAAGGTCAAACCTCCCTTCTACTATTAACAGGAATTAGCAATTCGCTAGCAGTGGTTTTAGCGCTAGTAGTGATCGATAAATTTACCTGCTATAAGTAGGTCTTCCTAGTACAGTTAAAGTTAGAGGCTCCTTTTAAGGTTAGATATCTACTATAATAGCTTAAGGCTTGCTATAGCAGATATCTCTTTAGAGTCTACTCTAATAGGAGTACCGAATTTATTAGCTAGTCTCTATTAACCTTCCTTCTAGAGAATAGGATAGAATAGACTAGTAGCGCTATAAGAGCGCTATAACAAAACGGCCTTATTAAAAGGACTAATAGGACTATATTCAAGGCCCTTAGGGCTATACACTTATATGCCAATCTTCTAGCCAAACTTTAGGCTATTATTATAGAAGCTATTACGGATATACTATATAGTATAGTATTAACCTATTTAAGCTCTAGGAAGTTACTATACGAACTAGCGTTTGCTAAAACTCCTATATTATTACTAGAGCCTATAGGCTATAAAGTTCTATTTAAGAAGGTAGATAGTAAAGAACTCTCTGCCCTAATAGAAAAAACGGAGAAAAGGGTCTTCCTAGGGAGGAAATATAACGTTATAAGGATCCTAGACCTTAAAACCAGAAGGGTTATTATAAGACGTAATATTATACCCTTCCCTATTAAATTTCCTCTTTAACCTAGGGTAGCAACAATATCGACTATCAACCTATTAACTATCCCTGTTCTATAAGCACTCTCCTCTCTAGAGAAGGAAGAATAGTATAAAGCTATAAACAAGGAAATAAAGACAATAGAAAAGATAGGAGTATAGTTACTAGTACTAAAAGCCAGCCTTCTACTAGGAGTAAAGGTTATAACCGGTATCTAGGTTTTATAGGAGAAGAACAATAGTACTAAGAAGGCTAGATAGTATACTTATAGGTTTTCTAAACTAGATATAGATATAGTCTTCGCTAACGTACTCTAAGCTATTACTATATAGCTTTTATTTACCTATACTACTTAGTATAAACTATAAACGCAGTATATAGACTTTAACTCTGCCTTCCTAAATTCCGACCTTAATAAGCCTCTATACCTTTAATAGCCGGCATATCTTGCAAGAAAACCAGGGATAGTCTGTTAACTAAGAAAATCCATATATAGACTATATATAGCGTCTTATCATTAGTAAGTAACCCTTAAGTCCTCTCTTAAGATCCTTGGCTTCTAGTAACTAACTATAGACAAGAACGTATTCTATAGGGGAGCCCTGCTAATATCTATATACATTAATAACGTTATAATGGTTAGGCCTAACCAGGATATAGACTAGGTAGTAGTAGATATTAGGACTAAGTATAAGATTAAGGACCTAGGAGAAACGACCGATTACCTTAGGATAAAGGTAATGAAGCACCCTAATAGCAACTATAGTATTATATAGTCCTATAAGATCCTAAACCTAATAGACTAGCTTGGTCTATTATAAAGTAGGCCTCTCTAGGTACCTGTCCTAGATAATAGTCAAGTAGATATTGCACCTAAAGACCTTGTATTAGAAGAAAAGGCAGCCTAGTACAGATTAGCAGTAGGCTAGCTACTCTATATATCCCTCTTTATAAGGCCTAATATAGCCTATAGGGTAATAAGACTAGTATAACGCTTCTTATACCCTAGTTATAATAACTAGAGATTACTAGTAGCCTTAGTAAAGTATCTGAAAGGCACTAGCAACTTTGCCCTCTACTTTCGTTATAACCTAGAAGGGCTGGCGATAATAGGCTCCTCCAATAGTAGCTAGGGTATAACAATATAAGCTAAAGCTATAACAGGAAATATGTTCCTTGTTAACGGCACCCTGATATCGTAGAGAGCTAAGCGCTAAAGCCTTATAGCCCAGTTAACCTGTAAGGCAGAATATATAGCAGCCTATATAGCGGTAATATAAGCCACCTGGTTGCTACTACTTGTCAATGAGATATTCGGGTATAAGCTAGGTCCTATTCCTCTATAGATAGATAATCAAAGAGCTATAGCTATAGCAAATGGAGATAGTATAACAGTACATAACAGGCACTTCCTAATACGACAGTTAGTACTAAAAGAAGTGATTAGAAAAGGCGTTATCTAGGTAGAATATACGCCTTCTAATAGCGTAATCGCAGACAGCCTGACAAAAGCACTATAGCGTGTTAAACAGGAGGCGTTTATAGAGCAGATCAAGATATCAGAGTCCAGGGGGGGTGTTAGGACCTGAGGTCACGTGTCACGTCACGTGACATGACACGTGACCCACTCCCCTATATAGGACCCTGTGTCACTCCACCGTAGATGAGGGGCTTCCCCCTCATCAACCAATATACGTTGTTCCACAGCTAGAAGCCACAGGACCAAGAGCGCTACCGCAGAATACATAGGTACTTGTGGAGCACTTTCCCCGTGACCCGGGCGACGTACGGTCCGGGTCCGGAGAGCTGCCGAGCGTCGGGCCCGAGCGTCGGGCTGGATCGGGGAGCTAAGGCGGGGTCTGTCCATAATTCGTGCCGAGAGGTGGGTGGCTGTCGACGTCAAAGTTCAGTCTGCCCACCTCGCGCTCCGTCAATGCCAACCGCGCCTTGCGCACACTTGCCACGATGCCGATCGACTACGATACGATACTGAAGGCGAAGTACCCCGCCAAGCAGCACGCCCAGCGCGTCGTCGACTATGTCCGCTCCAAGATACCCAACGCAGATGGCGTGCTCTACCTCGAGGGGCGCATGACGAAGCTCTTGGAGGACAATGATGAGCCAGAGCACTTCCGGTAGGCCTTCTTCCTCGAGGCGACTGGGTCGACATGCGCAGCTTGGCCCAGACTGACTGTGACGCCCACCTGGGACAGCCAACGCCGCTACTTCTACTACCTCTCCGGTTGCCCCTTCGCCGACTGCCACCTGATTCACGACATGGCAACATCCAAAACGACCCTCTTCATACCCCCAGTCGACCCAGACAGCGTCATCTGGTCCGGTCTGCCCGTTTCGGCCGAAGAAGCTTTGCAGAAGTTTGACGTCGATGAGGTCAAGTACACTACCGAAGTCAACGCGGCTCTGGCCCACGCGGGCCATGTCCAGGGCCAGCGCACTGTGTTCGCCATCGCCAACCAGGTCTCCGAACACATCGCCTTCCTCGCCTTCGACAATACCGACTTCTCCGTGCTCAAGGAGGCCATCGAAACATGCCGCGTCGTCAAGTCCGAGTACGAGCAGGCGCTGATCGCCAAGGCCAACGTCGTCAGCAGCGCGGCGCACCGCGCCGTGCTCGAGCGCGTGCGCCACGCCCACAACGAGCGCGAGCTCGAGGCCGTCTTCCTCGCCGCCTGCGTCGCCGCGGGCGCCCGCGAGCAGGCCTACCACAGCATCGTCGCGAGCGGGCGCAGCGCGGCCACGCTGCACTACGTGCACAACGACGCGCCGCTGGCCGGCAAGCTCAACCTGCTGCTGGACGCCGGCGCCGAGTGGACCTGCTACGCGGCCGACATCACGCGCACCTTTCCCATCCGCCCCGGCGGCTTCTCGCCCGAGAGCAGGGCCATCTACGACCTGGTGCTCAAGATGCAGCTGGACTGCATCGCGGCGCTCAAGGAGGGCGTGCTCTGGGACGACGTGCACCTGCTGGCGCACAAGATTGCCATTGACGGCTTGCTTGACCTGGGCATCCTGAAGGGGAACAAGGACGAGATCCTGGAGAAGAGGACGAGCGTGGCGTTTCTGCCGCATGGACTGGGCCACTATCTGGGCATGGACACGCACGACACCGGCGGCAACGCGAACTACGCAGACAAGGACCCCATGTTCAGGTACCTCCGAGTCAGGGGCAAGCTGCCCGCGGGCAGTGTCATCACGGTTGAACCCGGTATCTATTTCTGTCCCTTCATCATCGACTCCTATCTGCAGGATCCCGACCACTCCAGATTCATCGACGAAAAGGTGCTGGACAAGTACTGGGACGTGGGGGGAGTGCGGTGCGTTGGCCATCCCTGCCATTGGGTATGATTAGACGTGTTGTATTGAACGGATGCTAATGTGAAATGAACAAATACACAGGATCGAAGACAATATCCTGATTACCAAGGACGGGTCGGAAAATTTGACGCCAGCTGTCAAGGATGTTGCGGAAATGGAGAAGATCATCTCGTCGAGCTAAGCTCGTCGCCGACATGGACATGGACCCTCCCGAGCAAAACCTTTCCTGGTGGTTCTACACTACAACAGTGACGGTTGGTGACAGTCATGTCGGTGAAGAAGCATATGTAGTGTCTTTCTCGCTGAGAATCTCATCCTACGTCCATGAGTGCGTGTCTACATGGAGGACGACAGGCATCCGGGTGAGCGGCCGGGTCCACATGCTAAATGCACGAATCACTCATGCCAATGCCGCACGCTCTAATCATCTCTTCACAGGGCCTGTTCTTTGTGGATCTCTATGCCGGGCGAGGCGCCAACTAGAGCCTTGGCCTGGGCGTAAACAACGAATTGACCGGCAACAAGACCGCATGTCATGACGATACGGGGAGCCAGACCTGTCGTCATCAGCCTCACCGGTCCAAACTCCCTCGCCAGGGTGAACATGCGGCTCGTCGTGCTCTGCCTCTTGTCGCCTGCTCCCTTGTTGACAGCCGACAGGAGCGTGTCCGCCGGATGCGACAGCACCGCGGCCGCCACGCCCGCCACGATACCCGACGTGAGCTCGACGCCCGTGGCCTCGACACGCGACAGCTTCGCCTTGCGATCGGGCCCCATGGCGCGGTAGATCAGCTCATTGGCCCATTCGTGCACAGCGAATTGGCCGCAGGCATACGGCACCTGCTTGAACAGGAGCGGGACGAAGCCCGAGTAGAAGCCGCGGAGCCCCTCCTCGCGCGCCATGCGCGTGAAGCCCGAGGCCAGGCCCGGGGCGTAGCCGCGCTGCGACACGAGCCGGATGCGCGTGGCCTCGAGCGGGCACAGGGCGATGTCGGCGAAGAACTCGGCCGTCGCGCTCGCGCTCAGGTAGATGGCCGTGCGGCTCGGCACCGCGCGGTCCGGCCCGCCCGCCAGGCCGATGAAGTGCTTCTTGAAGAATTCGTACCCGGCGAACTTGGTCCCGCCCTGCCTTCTTGGAATCAGCCTCCCTGCCCGCCCGGTTTCCCGGCCCGATGTGGCCCAAGGCCTTGCAAGGTGCGACACATACACCAGGTAGCCCACGGCCGTGGGGCCGAAGCCCGTGAGCAGCGCCGCGGCGCCCTCGTTGGCGACAACGGCTCGCCCCGCGCGCAGCATGCCCAAGCCCTTCATGGCGTCGTCGACCTGGATCCGCGTCTTGACCACGTCGATGGGGGTGGCGGCCTGGCGCGAGCGTTCAGAACCAGAAAACAGGGCCGCGCGACCATGAGTCCAGCGTGGAGAAGACCTGGGCAGTGCAACCTACGCCATGCGTCGCTGTTGCCGCTAGGGCTCCGGCGCCGAAGAATTTCGCATAATCGCCCAGCGTGAAGTCAGGCGTGGCGCCCTCTTTCGGGAATGGGGATGGAGATGGGGATGCCATTGTGGGTGTGGTGGTGGTGGTGGTGGACCGACTCGTGGTCGTCAGTCGTCAGAGCTAGGGGCCGGATCTGGCTGGTGCTTGTCTCTCGCCTGCTGCTCGCCCTCGGCTCTTGGAATTTGGAATTTCCTGACGTGAGCCAGGCCGGCCGGCGGATCCGTGCCAATACGTCACTGTTATTTCCTCTTTGGGCCAAGTTGTGTGCAATGCACACTCAGCGCCTGCTTCGTGTTACGAAGCCAACCTATGGCGGGGGGGGACTCGGTCTGCACGTAGTAAGCACGATCGCTGACAATTTCCTAGAGGCCAACACCGACAGCGTCTTGTGTGGCGGGTATGGTTGTGCGTCCACCGATGATCGGAGGCATATTTCACAGTGCAAAGCGTTGCTTTCCTTAGGTACAGCTTTCCTTTCGGCTGCTTGCCAAAGCCATTTTTACCTACCACGGCCAAAGTCGCTAGGCTTCTTTGGCTTGTTATCCAGGATCTCCTCAATCTCTTCGTACACCTCAGGCGTCAGCTTGTCCAGGATCTCGAGCGCCTTGACGTTGTCGTGGATCTGCTCGACCTTGGAAGCGCCCAAAATCACCGTGCTGACGTTCTTGTTGTACGCAGTCCAGGCGATCGCGAGCTGGGCCGGGCTGCCACCTAAACGCTCCGCGACCTTGGTCAACTTGCGCACCTTCTCGATCTTGGCCTTGCCGGCCTCGGACTGCAGCTGCTTGATGGTGTCGGAGAAAAAATCCTGGTTGGTGGCGAAGCGCGAGCCGTCGGGCACGCCGTCGTTGTACTTGCCCGTCAGCAGGCCGCTGGCCAGCGGGCTCCAGATGGTGGTGCCATAGCCGAACTCTTTGAAGATGGGCTCGTACTCGACCTCGAAGCGCTCACGATGGAAGGCATTGTACTGAGGCTGCTCGACCACGGGCGCGATCAGGTTGTACTTCTCGGCCAGGCGTGTGGCCTCGGTGATCTGCGCGGCGCTCCACTCGGACGTGCCCCAGTAATAGGCGAGGTTGAGGTTGCGGATGGCCTGGGTGAAGCCCTCGACAACTTCCAACATGGGCGTGCCGACGTCAGGCCGGTGGGCGAAGACGACGTCCACGTAGGGTGTCTGCAGGCGGGCCAAAGAAGCCTTGAGGCCCTCGATGATGTGCTTGCGGCTCAGGCCCTTGGTGTTGGGCTCCTTGCTCCCCGTGCCGAAGAAGATCTTGGTGCTCAGAACGTACTCCTCGCGCGGCCAGTTGAGCTCCTTCAGCGCATCGCCCATCTCGACCTCGCAGGCGCCTTTGGCGTAGCCCTCGGCGGTATCAAAGGTTTGCTACGAGGTCGATTGTCAGCAGCGCCGAGCTCGTAGCGCACTCAGCGCGGGGATAGGAGCCAGAGCTCACGATGCCATGGCTCCAGGCGGCCTCGAGGATCTCCTTGACGACGGATCCTTTCTGCGTGCCGCCATAGGTGAGCCAGCCGCCAAGGGACAGAAGCGAGACCTGGAGGCCTGTGGGCCCCAGGTAGCGGAACTTCATCTTCTTGGGGTCATAGACGGCGCGGACGGGAGGCTGAGACATGGTGGGTATGGAGTAGTCGCGAAGCGGCAGGGTCCGGGAAGTACGCGCTTGCTGTGTGCGAGGGCAAGTTGAGCAATCCAGGCGGATGGTGTCATGGAAGATGAGAAACCAAAGGGGAAAACCCCTGCACGGCCCCTGATGCTACCCCGCTCAACGACCCTGCGGGGCCGTGTCATTGTCATGGCAAACGATCAACTGACCCCTCTTGTCCACATCGTCTGGGGGTGTGCCCGGAAACACGGAGTGCCGGAAAGACCGAGAGCGCGCACGTGACCTCTTCATCTCCTGAATGAATGCTCACCAGGAACCTGAGGCTGAATCAGATGAAAAGTCCTGGCGCAAGGACAAAATCCATACGCGGGTACTCCATGTCCGCACTTCCCCGTCTGAAGCATCCCCTGGGCTCGTACATACAAGATGCCGATCTTGCCGATGTGGATTAGCAGGAACTCTATGGGAGTGTGCGGCCTGGGCGCGCCCAAAAGGCCGCCAGGCTGGACCGTTGATGCCATGATGGCCTGGGAAGATGAATAGTATCGCACACAGAACCCTGAACCCTGTTGCTTGCGTCTTGACTTCCTGCCAAGGCCGGCCGAGCCGCACCGCAGAGCACCAAGTCCCAACTGCCGCCGCGTCGTCTCGTCGTCTCGCGCAACATTGTACTTCGTGCTCTGGTCCTCTCTGTCCGTCCCAGTCTCAGTCCCAGTCCCAGCCCCAGTCCCAGCCCGACACTCGTCTCGCCACAGGTCATCCATCCCACTCGTCTCGCCATGGTCATCCATCCCACCGTGGAATCCGACAGGACCATGGAGGACGTGAAGGTCGACGTCGAGGGTACCCGGCCGGACGAGACATCGTGCAGCGTCCACATAGATCCTGCCGCCGAAGCCAGGCTGCTTCGCAAGCTCGACCTGCACATCTGCCCGGTGCTGTTCTTCCTGTACTTCCTGTGCTACCTTGACCGTTCCAACATCGGGAACGCCAAAATCCAAGGCATGACCCAGGACCTCGAGCTGGACCGAGGTAACCGGTACAACATCGCGCTGTTTGTACGCTCGTCGCCGTCCTCCAGGTAGTCCCCTCACGCGCCCGCATGCTCACTCCCGCGACGCGACAGGTCTTCTTCGTCCCGTACATACTCCTCGAGGCACCCAGCAACATGGTCCTTCACAAGTGCAGGCCGTCCTTCTACCTCGCCGGCTTGGTGTTCGGTTGGGGCATGATCAACATGAGCATGGGGCTCGTTCAGAACTTCGCCAGCCTCGTGGCCCTCCGCTTCCTGCTCGGCGTCTTCGAGGCCGGTCTCTACCCCGGCATCGTGTACTACACCTCCATGTTCTACCGGCGCCACGAGTTCCAGAAGCGGTTGGCTAGCATATTCAGCGCCAGTTTGATTGCCAGCGCCTTCAGCGGTGTATGTATCGCCGCGACGGCCTGTGCGAAGAGAGTGGCTCTTACGACAAGGTGTTGCAGTTGTTGGCTTACGCCGTTGGCCACATGAGCGGGACCCGCGGATTCGGCGGCTGGCGATGGTGAGTGCTGACTTGAGTGTTGACTTGGTCCTCGGACATGGCCGCTTCGGGAGCTCAAGACGCGGAGCTGACTCGTCTGGCCTGCCCAAGGATCTTCATAATAGAAGGGTCCATGTCGGCTGCGGCGGCCCTGGTCACCGTCTTCTTCATCGTTGATTTCCCAGACCAGGTCACGTTCTTGACTGCCGCAGAGAAGGAGTTGCTGCACCGACGCCTGGAACTAGACAACAAGCAAAACATGGACCGCTTGGACAGGCAGAGCCTGATGCACATCGTGACCGACTACAAGATCTGGATGACGCAAGTTGACCCAGACCACACCACACCACATGGCGCTGGCCTGGCCTGGCCAGGCCCGGCCACGGAAGAAGCAACGTCGCTGACTGATGAGTGACAGGGGCATCATCCTCTTCGGCAACGGCGCCTGCGCATACTCGATGAATGCCTTCCTACCCACCAGTAAGTTTCCTGTCTTCGCAGCAGCCTGGCAAACAAGCGAGCATGGTCCGTGACAGTCGTGACAGTCTTGAGGGACTTGGGTTGGGTAGCCACCGACGCCCAATTACACACGGTTCCAGTGTACCTCGTGGCCCTGGTCTTCCTCTTCCTGGGCGCATGGGCATCGGACCGTCTGAAGCACAGGTGCGCATTCATCGTGCTGCCCGTCGTCGTGGCCATGGCGGGGTACGGCATGCTTCTGGGACAAGCCAACCTGTCGCCGGGCGCCAAGTACGCCGCCGTCTTCCTGGCCATCTTTGGCGGCTATGCGTCGCCCAATGCCCTGTCATGGCTCATGAACAACCTCGTGGGCCACAACAGGAGAGGCATCGGCGCGGGCATAGCGAATGGAGTGGGAAACCTTTCAGGTCTGCTGGTCAGCAACGTGTTTTTTGGTACGTCGAAACGAGCCCTGCCCTGCCCATGTAGAAAGGTGGGTGGAGCGAGTCAAGTAGGTGCTGATACCCACATGATGATTGTGCGCAGCTCGTGAGGAGCCGCGCTTCACGACAGGCTTTGCTGTGACTTTGGCTTGCGTCATGCTCATCCCGTTGGCAAGCGGTGTCATCGAGATTGGGCTCTGGCGGGAGAACCGGAGGAGAGAGCGCGGAGAGAGGGACTGGCGGCTCCAACTGCCCCCGGATGAGGTGGCTTGTCTCGCAGATGACCATCCCCGGTTCCGCTACACCCTGTAGCTTGTAAATCGGGTCGCAGCATCGTCGACCTGGCAACCGCCTGGGCCGGCCACGGTGCCCCATGGTACCCAGCCCGGGCTCAGTGGCGCACTGTGGGCGGATGCACGGCTGAGGTCGAGAGGTGCACGAAGGATTGCCCGGGCCTTTGATCGGCCGCAAAAACCAGTGGCCTATAGTCCTTGTGTCCTGCTGTCCAACGGTGCTTGCGCGGGTCGAGGTTTGCTTGGCACCACACCCAATATCATCTAGGAATGTGTAACTCCGCTTCTCCGTGACAGGGCGCATGACTTGTTGCTACCTGTACGTCGCAAACCTCGTTGACCTCCTCTTCAGGGTGGATGATAGGGTGAAGGGTCAGCCAGCTCCTCCACAGACGGGTGAAAGAGAGGAAGGTAGGACAAGCCTCTACTCGGCAGCACAGCTGGTATCAGTGAACACAGGTCAAGGACGGGAATCCATCAAGCCACAGCGTCCACCGTGCCGATCCCAAGACAACCACCATCAGCGCATACGCCACAAGCACGCTCGAAGCGCCGTAGAGATAGGCATGCCGCCTCCGCAGCGCTGTCAGCTCCACCACCCACGTCGAGACGGTCGTGAGGCACCCGCAAAACCCGTCCTCGATGCCCTGCAGCACCTGACACCCCATCACCGCGCCCTCGCCCCCGTGCGCAAGGTTCCACGCCATGCCCAGGACAGCGGTGCCGCCGACGTTGACAGCAAAGGTGCCAAGGGGAAACGACGCCATGCGGCCGTTGAGGTACGACGACGCGTAGAAGCGCGTCAGACAGCCCAATGGCGCGAAGACGAGCGAGAAGGTTGCCCGTCCGCGCCAGGTTTCGGGTCCGTCGCCGTCCCGGTCGGGCGGCCAGACGCAGAGGAGCACAGCGCCGAGCCAGCAGCCCCATCCGAGGACGACGGCCAGGCGGTCGAGGAGCTTTCGCATGACCAGGTAGGGCAGGGGCGGCGTGATGGGCTCCAGGGCGACTGCCAGGTGGGCGCCGACATGAAGGCCGCCGATGGACAGCGAGAGGGTGGCCACGAGCACGGCCACGACAGCCATGAAGGAGTACCCGCTGTGCCGGTCGAGGGAAGCGTCCTCCGCCCCGGGATACGTCAGGTCATTGCTCGTGGCCAAGAACAAATCCCGTACGAAAGCAGAAAAGGATGTGAAGGAGCCGCAAAAGCCGGTAGCAAGGCCGATGTACAGGGGTATGCTCTTTTTGGAGGCCGCATGCGCCTGCCTCTCGTTGGCCGGCGTCGCCCCTGTGTTGCGGAAAAGCTTGCGATCCTCAGCTAGGAAACCCATGACAAGACTTCCCGCGAAATTGGGCCAGATGGATGAGAAGATGACTGGCGTGCCCGGGTACGTGGTCAAAGCCTGGAGCCCCAGTCGTGCAAGAGTTCCGAGGAACGAGAAAAAAACGAGGTACGAAACAGTGTGGAGTTGTGTTGCCAACTTGGAGTCCACCTGATCTGTTCTCTGTCCTGTCTCGGCCTCGACTGACGCATGCCGACTCGGTCCGCCCTGTTTCTCCGTGTCTAGGGCCACGTTGGCAAGCTCCCCGGGCGCGTCGTACTCGAGCTGCGCGGAGCCCACGCGCTCATCGCCTGCCGGCCCGCCGCCCGACGTTGGACCGTGTGGCTCATCGGACGCGTGCCGCATGTGTCGCGAGGCGTTGTGCGTGCTCTCGGCCGGTTTCGTGTCGGATTGCGTCATCGTGCTACTCGGCCTGCCATTGGCCCATCCATGTAGCTGGAAAGAAGTGATGTGGTTATGTTGGAGAAGTGAGTGGGCGCAGGGTAGAAGAAGTAAGGCCGGAGCAGCCTCGATGGTCGCCAGGGCTGGCCAGGGTCGGGGACTAGGGGCCGGGGGCCGGATGCGTCAGAACCAAAAAAAAAAAAAAAGTAAAAAAGGAAAAAAAGGAAACTAAGGCAAAAAAACCCATCTCGGACTAGCTGAGTGGACGCACAGGCTCGGGCTCAAGCAAGGGAGGGGAAGGAAGCTGCCCCTGAGTGGTCGGCCTTATCGGGGCGGCGCTGCCCCGCCATTATCGCAAGCCATATCGCAAGCCACCAAGCATGTATAGACCAGACCATGTATAAGTAGAGGTAATACGAGGCCTTGTCCACAAGTAAAGCATATCTAGCAAGGACCTGCTTGGGAACGGCTCCCGTCCGCCTCAACATGTCATCTCTATCCAATGTGCACGTATCCCAGCATCCCTGCCTCCTGGCGAAACTCAGTCAGCTTCGATCCGGAAGGACCAGCGCCAAGGAAGTCAAGGCTCTGGTCCACGAGATATCGCTGATCTTGGGCTGCGAAGCCCTCGGCTCTGTGATGACGGCGGCGCTGGGTACACAGGTACTTACTTTACCGTTTCCCGTGCAGTCGTCTCCCTCGGTCGCCAGCCAGCTGCCCTCGCATGGCTAACCTCGCAACACACACCAGGACGAGACGCCCCTCGGCTTCCCGTACAAGTCCCACGCCGTCGCGCCCGCGGACCTATCCCTCGTGCCCATCCTCCGCTCCGGCCTCGGTATGGTCGAAGCCGTCCAGACCCTCCTGCCGGTCCCCGTGCCCGTGCACCACCTGGGCCTCTACCGCGAGCCGACGACGCTCGAGCCCGTCGAGTACTACAACAACCTGCCCAACGCGGCCGGCTCCGGCTCCGGCTCCGGCTCCGGGGCGGGCGCAGGCAGCAAGCTGTCCATCATCCTGGATCCCGTCATCGCCACGGGCGGCACCTGCGCGGCCGCCATCCAGACGCTGCGCGAGTGGGGCGCAGAGCGCATCGTCGTGCTCGCCGTGCTGGGCGCCGAGCCGGGGGTGCGGCGCGCTGCCACCGAATGGCCCGAGGGCGCGGAAATCTGGATCGCCGGGGTAGACCCCGAGCTGACGGACGCGGGCATGCTGAAGCCAGGTCTGGGTGACGTTGGCGACAGATTGTTCCTCACCATCGGGAAGTAGGGCGCTCGGTCGCGGGGCCCGAGTCTGTGTTTCGAATGTCTGGTCTGAGCGGCTGGCCTTCAGTCTTCCTGTCATCACCCAATAACCCGCAAGGCCTACATGGGCATCAGACTGTTTGTTTCTCAGGTAGGGGTATATCGCTCCTCATCAACCCTCGTGCTCTCTGCCCAGCAGGCTTCGATCCACTGCGTTGTAACGATTCTGGGAGGCCTGGCCCACTCGCTGACCTGTAGCCGGACGTCAGCTACCAGGTCCCCGGCCTCATCATCATTCCCCGGAACAACCACGTGTGTTATCCGCTTTCCATGATCCAGTTGGTCAACAATCTCCCCGTGCCCGAACAGCACATAATCCCTCAATTTGAGAGTCTTCATACACGACCCGTCATCCTCCAGGCCGAAGTGGACGCGACAACGCCTGAAAGCCCAGCCCTTGAGACCCTCGAGCAGCTCACCGTCCTCGTTTTCAAGCTCGTCCAGCGTCTCATCCCAGTCAAACTCATCATCGAGCTCATCCGCGCGCGGCATGCCCTTGACTATGCTCACCAGCTCGGCTACATCACCGACGCGGAGGTAGCTGTCGCCGTACTCGTCACAGTTGGCCAGCGCACGCTTTCTCGTCTCCTCTGTCACGTGGAACAAATGACGCTCCTCAAAGGGCAGAACCAGGTCGCGGATCTCGTTGGGCTGCGCGAGACAGTCAAAGAGCCACGTGGGCCGGATGATGTCCACCTCGCCGGCCTTGATCAGGCTGACTGCCTTGATCACCCGCTTCTCGCCAATGATGATCTGACCGTGTCCCTTGTCCGTGTCCGGGCGCTGTGTAGTTATCCCGCCATTCTCTTTGATCAAGAGCTCGACTTCGGCCTTCGTCTTCCGCACGGGCGTGAGCGATTCGGACAGGACACAAAACTCGAGTCCTGCGAAGACCTGGGAAGCCGTGGCAAACTCGGCCTTGGCTTCCGGGTGTGTCCCGATGACCAGGCGCTGCCGCTTCGCGACATTGGTGCGCCGTTTGCGCGTCGCCAGCTGCATCTTCTTCTCGCGCTCTCCCTCCTCGGCCTTGTTGCGGAGCGTTTCCAGCCCGTCTATGTCCATGCAATCCTGCCATGACTTGTCCGAACGCATGCCTTTGAAACGGGGGAATCGCAGCGTCCAACCTGTGGCGAAGCTGTCTTTGGACTGTACGATCGATGCTGCTTTGATCGCAATGACGACGGACTCGCTAGGTCGGATCCATACGTCCGGACGCTCGTCGCCAACCTCCAAGTAGTCGGTGGGCGGGTGACTCTTGTCCCAGTCCACCATCTTCTCGCCGATGAGGTGCTTGATCTCGCGGTAATCCTCGGCCCGGAAGCCGCCGCCGACTTTGCAAAAGCTGAACAACTTCTCCGTGTTTGTTCCAGTCTCAAGGTGGTTCTGGCTGGCGCGAAGACCACACATAAAACTCGAGAGCATGCCGCCACGTCTTCCTGAACCCCAAAAGCCACCGACAATGACGCAGTCAATCGACTCCCCAAATTCTTCCATATACTCCGGCTTTACCTTCATCCATTCATCGTTTCGATCGCGGATTCGATACGCCGAACCCGGATTCTTCAGGACAAGACCTTCGCCACCTTCTGCCATGATTTTTCGAAGGGCAGGCTCGACTTCGTCCGGAGACTTTGCCACCATGTGGTCCAGGACTTCCAGCCGATTTTTCTTGCCTGCTACGACTTTCGCCAGCGCGCGACGACGCTCTTCCAGTTTGTATCCCGTCAGGACTTTGTCGTTCAAGAGGACGATATCGTAGACCTTGTACAAGGGCCGTGGGCCGGTCTCGAACGAGTTCTTTTTCTCCTGGAGCGCCACAGTTTTGAGTGTCCCAAACGGGAGCATCTTCCCTGTGTCCGGGTCCCATGTAACCATCTCTCCATCCAGGATGATGTTGCGGACGCCCTCGACGAATGCGCCTTTCAGGTGGCGGGACAGAGCCGAGCCAGCATCGTCATAGCGGTCGCCGTAGAGATAAGTATACTCCTTTCCCTTCCGCGACCACCATCCAAACCTGGCATGACCGTCGGCGTCGTCTTCCTGCATGTGCATCTGTATGCGTTCGCCGTCCAGTTTCTCCTCGATGTAGAATTCGTCGCCGGCCAGGCGCATCTTCCCCACCAGTTGCTGGAAAGACTTGCCTTGCGGCTGGAACTGCGCGACCTGCGGCTGGAAGCATTGCATGAGCCTCACGCCCGTATCCTCCTTCGCGAGCCGGACCTGTGGGTCCCACAGCTCCCAGCAGACCCTGCGCAAGCTCGACGACACACTGAACAAGGCCTCGCCGTCCGGATGCCACGAGTTCAACAAGGCCCCCTCCTTGGCGCCAATCCGCAGCGGCTGCCGTAACAGGATACGAACCAGCCACATCATCTCCTTTGCGTTCATGCGAAGATTGAAGCTCTCCAGGACCGGCAACTGCGCAGCCTCGCCCGTCGCGGCCGCCAACTGGTCCAAGAGAGCGTTCACCTCGCTGATGCGCATATCGGTGGGACCGGTCTGGACCTTGCGCTTCCGCAAGACCTCGTAGCAGCGGCCGGAAAAATCGCCGGCGACACTGCCGACGATCCCCTGGCCAGGCTGCTTCCAATGGGTCAGGTTCATGGCGTCGGTCGAGGCGCGGTCGATACGCATCAGTTTGATGAGCAGCTTCCCAATGGCAAGCTCCTTCAGCCCGTAGGTGCCGCGGTCGCGGTCCTGGTCCGGGATGATCAGCCGGAAGGCCGGGTAGATGTCATTGCCGACTTCCTTGCGCCAGCGCCCGATGTATTCGTCGACCACGCGGCGTCGCTGCTCGAAGACGGTCGGTTGATTACCGCGCTTGGCTGTTCCCACTGGCTTCTTCTTGTCGTTAATTTCCACGAGTGGATCAAAGAGCTTCTCGACAAGATCGGAGAAGGGCAACGTCCGTGCATGGTTGTGAGGACGATTTGGATATCTGGTATGGCGTGGTCAGCAGATGCGTGTCGCAGGGTTGGAGTAGCTACTATCCTCATCTTCATACCCACTTTTCGTTCAGTTCGTCCCTTGTCAAAGGTCCAAGTAGGTATTGCTCCTCGTCTTCTGCGCGCGCCAGGTCCGCCTCAGATCGCGCCTTGTTTCGCTCACTCATGGCAAGAGCCAGCCCTTGCTCATTCAATTGTACGACGTCGACATCAATTGTCCGCGTGCGCGGTATCACCGTGTACTCTCTCGTTAGCGCGCTGCTGGAGAATCTTTCCATGTAGTGAACGATGCGACTAAGAAGTAGCTACCTACCTAATTATTTCCAAGAATGATGTGTAGAGTTGTCCCGGCTGAGTGGGAAAAGTGGGTCTGCGTCAAACCTCTAGAGCAGGTCGAGGTTGGTCAACTACTCGGACTACCTACTGAAAGCTATGTCGTGCCGTTGGTTGGCTGAACTGCTCGAAACCTCAGGGCCCTTGATATTCACATATCACGCGGTGGTAAAGAATCGATGGGCATAACTTAACTCCATTGTTACTATAAAATCATTGCGTAGCGAGTTTTCCGGTATCAGGCATAATGTGCACCACAAGGTCCCGAATCCTGCCGAGCACACCTCATCGGAGGGGCCTCATACATCGCCGACGGGAAAAGAATCACACAAAGGAAACCGAGCACGGATTAGGGTATAGCGTGCTCAACGATCAGCTCGAAACAGTACAATCTCCACGGCATCATCTTGTCTCTCCTAGTAGGTCGCAGTCGGGGTGCTCATGTTGACGTTGGTGTTCACTGGCGTGTTCAGCGTGTTACTGATGCCAGCAGTCTTCGTTTTGCCGTTCGTAACACCATTGTTCGTCGTCGTCGTTGTGTGCGGAGTCGTGGGCGAAGGGTTCGCTTTGCGGGTGACGTTCGGAGCAGAGGGAATATCACTGCTCTTGTCGGAAGCCCCAATGGAGAAGACAGGACTCTCCCACTTGTCGCCTTGACGTGCCAACTGCTTGTACTCGGTTGCCTTGGAGCTGATACCACCCGGAAGATGGATGTCGGGAAACATGCTGTCTTCCTTAGTGACAGCATAGTTGACCTTCTTATCAGCCGTGGCCTGCTCCATCTTCTTCTTGCCTTGCAAAAGGTTCTTCTGCACAGCGCTGGCGTATCGCGAATACATGTTGGGCACATTTTCCGGGTCACTCCGCGCCTCCTCAAGAGCGCGGTCGGCCTCGACCTTCACCTGGTAAAGCAGGGTATCGAAACGATCCACTTGCTCCCGAATCGCTTTCTCTAGCGCCTTCTGCAACGCCGGTCTGAGAACATTAAGCATCAGCGGCTTGAAGAGGCTGAAGAGCAGCTTGTGCTTCGACTGCTGCAGCTTGATGGACAGGTGCTTGATGTCAACGTCGACCTTGTCGATCTTGAAGAAGTTCTGCGAGTCCTTCTGGTCGGCGCTCGAGAGTTTCAGCACAAAGCTGAAGCCATCGCCGGCCAGGAGGATATCGGCAACACCGGTGTCGGTGAGAGAGGGGAATCCTTCTTTGCGCTTGACGTAGTAGCTGACGTCACGCAAATCTGTCTGGATACCGCTGACCTTGACCTCGATGGAGTGCTTGTTCTTGCTGGCGACCTTCTTGCGCCCCCAGCGCACGTAGTTCTCGCTAGCAACCTCCATGACATTGGGCATGAAATTGTCGCTTTCCAGAACCAAGTTCTCAATGACAGCATCGATCTGGTGGTCGGAGTATTCGATGCGCGGAACAGGGATGTACGCAACGTTCTCGAAAATCGCAGGCAGGATGACCTCTGTGAGATCCTTGATCAAATGTGTCTTGAACGTAGGCTTGCCATTCTCATCATTACCGAGATCATTAAAGAACTTCGTGATGGAAGCAGCGAATGCCTTGTTCTGAGCGTCCTGATCGAATTGGTCTGCCAAAAACTTGATATCGTCCACGACCCGGTCGGTGTTGGCACGATATCTCTCGCGCAGGAGAAAGTTGCCACGGTCGTACAGCCGGTTCCACTCTTCGGTCGAATCATCGTTGAGGATGTAACCCTCCTCTTTCAAGCTACGGCGGACGTAGCTATTCATTCCCTTGAACCAGTCTTTGAGTTCTTGATCTTTGCCGGCGTCGATGTAGATCTGGTTGATAGACTCCCATAGACCGTCGGTTGATGTCCCGTTGGCGCAACGTTCGATCAAGGTCTGCTTGTAAATTAACTGAGGGTTCGGTCCACTATTTGCGAGCATGGAAATTTGGAACGCACCTTCAAGTCCTTCTCAGCCTGTGCGAGACCAGTGCGAGTATCCTGAACAGTACCGGTTCCACCCCGCGCCATTCTGTTGGCGTGCGATCCATATTCCTCAGCTAAGTCGAGGAGAGCTGCGATGGCGCGCTGATAATCAGGGTGCTGCTGGCATTCGACAATCATTTTCTGGCCCAAAGTCAGCGGTCGTCTTGAGGAGCAGCCCGATTTACGCGACATACCTTCAGACGCCAGATTATCTGCTCACGGCGCTCTTGCGGCACCTTGTTGCCGAAATACTTCCTCACACGTTCACGATACTCGCGAGCCTTCGCGTTGGCAGCCTGCTTGGTGTCATCGTCTACGTTTGATTCGATTTTCTCCTTGAGGGCTGTCTTTGCGGCGTGGGCGCCGCCCACCGCATCAACGCCAGACGAGCCGCCTGTCTGTCGGTCGTGTGCGGCAGTATTGGCAAGGTCGTGGGGATCAGATGATCCCGAGGGATGCGCAGTCTGGATTCCCTGAGCGGCGGCACTCTTCACGTCTTGCGTGATATTCCCCTTGTAGAGACCCTGGGCCTTCTTCTTCAGATTGTCTCCCGAAAAATCGGGCCTGTCAAGCCAGGTGTTGTCCTCGGCAGGCCTATCGAGCTGAGCGAGGTCATCTTGGCCGGGCTTCAGGCGGTTGGCTGCATTGCCGGCAGCATCACCGGCCATGTCACGTAGGAGGATCGTGGCATCCTTAACTGCAAGAGAAACCCGGATCAGTGTCTATATCAACGCTTTTCGAGTGTGTGTTCCTGCAGACTTACGGAGCTTGCGAAACTGGCCATTCGTGATAATGAGAGTTCCCAGGGTTCGCAAACCCTCCAGCGCCTGATCGCCATGCTGCTTTGCAGTGGCCTTGTCGATAGGAACGCCTGGTACATGAACAGCCTTTGGGTCGAATTGCTGCGTTTGCCAGATGAAGTCTTGCAGGAGATTGCCCTCATTCTTGGACAAAACCAGGTACTTCGCCTGCTTCACGACTTCCTTAAAATCCTGGATGAGGGCCTTGCCCTCAGTAGAAAGCTTCTGCGGCGGGCTCGCGAGCGCCTTTGACTCGAGAAAACTGTTGAGTGCAACATCGATCTGCTCGTTCTGCACATGTTCACCCATCAGCAACAGGTCCAAGAACGGGATTTTTTTGGGAGTCTGTGCTTACCGAAGGCACCTTGCCATGCTGGAAAGCGTTCAGGATTCCATAGATTTGCAGCTTGCGGTTCACGTCGGCCTCCTTTGCCTTGACGTCAACGGGCCTGTTTACGGCAGCCATGTTCACGGTGCGAGATGGCGTGGGTTGTTCCTGCGGAGGGGGATAATGTAGGAGTGTCTGTCTAGGTTGTGTCGAAAGGGGTATCACGAGAGCGGCAGAAAAATCAGGGGGTATCGATGCGGAATGGGTTTGGGTTGCCTGTGAGGTGACGGGGACATTCACATTCTTCCAGGGCGGGGATTGGCAAAGCCAGCAGGTTTATAGGGATGGTGAGAGCCGTCGTCGAAGTGTGACGTGGAAATTAGAGGACGTCATAGGGGCGGGCGCAGACAAGGAGTCCACCTGCCGTAAAAAGGGCGGTTGGCACGTGTGGGGCGTTTAGCTACCTATAGGCAGGCTACGTAGCAGGCTGCTAGCTGAAGAACTCGCGGAGAGCACGTTGTCGGGCATGTACGAGCTTCGCTTTCGTGCATCACGTCAGTGACACAGGAATCCTTGCTGCGCGGCAAACCCTGTACCTGTACCTGTACCAGACGCCGGTTGGACAAAAGTAGCTCGATGACGTCCGAGCTCAACTGGAGCTCTTTGATCTCGAAGAGCAGCGCAACAAAACACCGACATTCAATCTCCTGAATCCGCCCTGGTCGTTCGTTGTTCGCGCCGTGCTATGTTACCATGAAGTACGTAATCGACAGGAATTCCCGTGACGCTAAAAATTATGGACACTGGGTCGCGCAGGTATATGCTTATGAAGTACTGTGAGCCGTTGCCATCAGATCGAGACAGCGGTGCCGGAGACAACACTCCATCCATGTCTGCAGGGAGCTGCTCGGAGAGGCCCATTGGCCAATGATATGCATCCAGGCTGTGCATGACTAGGTCCGCCGCATTGAGTCAGCAAGCATCCCTGTGCCGATCATCGGTTCCCTCCCAGTGGATGTTACTGGAAGCACGCGCCGGCATTGATGAATTATGATGACATACTTAACATCACGGCTTTTGTCACTCACTCCGCCCGAGCTCGAACGCAACCGACCAAGTACGGCTTTATATCGGTTGACTCGCGAGGGGAGCTGCTCGGCGTTCGCATAAGAACCCAAGCTGTTTACCTCTCGTTGATGGACACTGTTCTTGCCCCTGCTCCTTGTAGACTTCGACCTCCTCATACGTCGACTGCCGGCTTCCCGTGCTGCTCGGCTGCGTGCGCGTACTTTGTCGCGTAGGGGCAAAAGGTTCCCAGCTGACGAGAGTCAGGGGATACTGCGGTAACACGACCGATCACTGCGATGCCAGCAATGGCTGCCGTAGCGCCTACGGTACATGTTGAGGCAGAGCAAGCAACGTGTTTCGGGCGCTGAAACACAAAGAAATAAGTAATACCACAAGCCACAGGTGCTCAATTCCTGCGTTCTAATTTTGTTATTGATTTGTGCTTTGTTTCCGTAGCTACTACCTCTACACAGAAGCAAATTGATGGATGCTGCAGGGTGCGGTGCCCCACTTCGAACTTCCACCGGAATTGGACCCGCGTCATCCCCTGATTGGTCACCTGGCGCATCTGTGCGCTTTTCCCCCCTGTCCATGTGAGTGTGAGTTCCGAGATCTATCCCCGCGATCCCTGTCGCCCCTTGTTCCTTGGTGTCGTAGCTTCAGCCGCTTGGTCTTCGTACTTCCTGCGTTATGCGATGTGGTGTGTTTGAACCCACATTAGACTCAGGGCAGTCCATATGTCTGTCCTGTTCCCTCGTGAGTTCTTGTTCCACGGTAGTTTTCCAGCCAACTTGCCATCCTTTCGTGGCAGTTCCCGCTTCCTTGAGTCTTTTTTTCCGGCGCTGCCGATGTGTCTGAGGCCTCCCGGCAGGCAACCTTGCCGGGTAAGACTTCATATCGAGCCTACCTATGCATTGTCTTCGTCCCATTTCGATGCGGGTTTCCGTCGCCCTGCCGTATCGACAAAGCTGCCACAGCCCAGGCCGCGCCACGGAGCGCCTTGGAGCGCACCAATTTCATCACCTCATCTCGGTCAAGAGGGTCTGGCTCATCGGGAACTCGAATCCGACCGCCCCGAGTCGGCGTCTCCAGCGGACCCGGCCGAGTGATTCATCCGCTGCTGATGGTGGTTCTGGCGATAGTGCGAGAAACGCATGGGCACATTGTGGTCGCTCTCGAAAACCTTCCTCCAGTGCAGCCGTCGCGTTACACCGCTGCTCCCGTAGTGCGCGGTGCCGCCGCCCATTGCGCTTAGAAGCTCGTTCTCGTCCAGCATGGAATCGGGACGGCTCCGCATGCGCCGCCGCCACAGGAGATAGATCGACACGACGATGGCTACCACGCCGGCGAAGCTGCCAGCGATCCCCACGGCGACTTCGAGATCCTGCGACATGCCGCCGCTGTGGCTGCTGGACTCGGGGCCGGCCTGGGAGGGTGGCGGTGTCGTACTCGCTGTGTTGGTGTTGTCGGTGGGGGTTAGGGCGGCTTCGGCAGGGTTTAAGCCCTGTGTTGCCTCAGCCTGTTCGCTGGCGGCGACTGGAGTTATAAGCGAGCCCCCGGCCGCGGTGGTAGAAGGAGCGGCGCTGGCAGATGAACTGGACGTCGCAGTGCCCGCCGACGGTGTCCTTGGTGTTGAAGCAGCGGCCGAGCTCGGCGTCGTCGTGGTTGCGCCCAAGCTCGTCGTCGTGGGTGCGCCCAAGCTCGTCGTCGTGGCTGCGCCCGAGCTCGTCGTCGTCGTCGTGGTTGCGCCCGAGCCCGTCGCCGTCGTGACTGCGCCCAAGTTCGTCGTCGTGGTTGCGCCCGAGCTCGTCGTCGTCGTGGCTGCGCCCGAGCTCGTCGTCGTCGTGGCTGCGCCCGAGCTCGTCTTCGTCGTCGTGGCTGCGCCCGAGCTCGTCTTCGTCGTCGTGGTTGCGCCCGAGCTCGTCGTCGTCGCTGCTGCGCCCAAGCTTGTCGTCGTCGTAGTCGCGGCCGAGCTTGTCGTCGTGGTTGCGGGCGCGGACGATGGTAATGTCGTATCGGCGGGGCGAGTTGACGTGGTCACCGTCAGGGTTGGCGTCATCGAGGGCTTGGTTCCTGTCAGACCGTAACCCAGAACGCCTGAGCTCGACGTGGTGGTATAACCGCTTCCAGACAGGCTAACAACAGTGGCGCCCAGAGCCCCTCCATTCGCGACTTGAGCATGGGGGGTGGGTGCTGTCGCATTGGCCAGCGATGATGACACGGTCGACATCGTCACGATACCGTGTGTGGTGGTTGGGCGCGCGGTAGTATTTTGGTTTCTCCCCGACTCCAGGGGCAAGGTCACCGTCCGCGATGGCGTCACGGTCGATGTGGTAGAGGTGGGGCGCGCGGTTGTTGTTCGATTTCCCCCAGGATCAAGCACGGGACTTGTTCGGTTTCCCGCGTTTGTCGTTTGGTTTACCCTCTCAGGCAGCGCTTGGTCTGCCCTCCCAGGCAGCGCGTAGTTTGCCCTCCCAGGCAGCGCTTGATTTGTCCTCCCAGGCAGCGCCGCCGCCGGCCCTGTGTACACCAAGAAAGTAACCAACGAAATGACCAGCATCATGAGGAAGAAGCGAAGGGAACAAGGAGGAAAGAAAAGACGTGCTGGAGACGTGATCCCAGGTTCCGATCAGCCGTCCATGAGTAATGAGAGGCATGGAGGTAGGAATGGCATTGGCACGAGATACCAGCAAACCCGTGAGGAGGATTGGTACACGAGGGCAGCCCAAGGTGTGCGCAGGGTGCCGATGGTGATCGCCTCTGTCAGGACGGATACGGCTGGGCAGAGCCGTGACCCTGTGGGTGTCGTTTCAACCCGGCAGTGCCTGATTCGACGGATGCACACGATCGCTTCCCCATGTAGATGCAACTCCACCCAGGCAGGTTAAGTCCTGACATATTAATAAAGAGAAAACATTGTGTCACCCCACACACGTTTGATCCTGCGTGTGTGCCCACACGTTTTCTTTTACACTGTGTAATGGAAGCAGGAAGTGTAGGAAGGATCAAGATAGTAGTAGTAGTAGTAGTAGTAGTAGTAACCGGTCGTCGGCCCGTCTAATGAAACAGAGACTGACAGGCCGGCCGACGGATTAGACAAGCGATTCGACAAGATACTAACACAACACGGGTATGTAAATTAGCCTGGTACAGAGGCCTGCT
The DNA here is from genome assembly GCA_029339225.1 of Phyllachora maydis. Taxonomy (NCBI): domain Eukaryota; kingdom Fungi; phylum Ascomycota; class Sordariomycetes; order Phyllachorales; family Phyllachoraceae; genus Phyllachora; species Phyllachora maydis. The sequence continues at coordinate 4,979,161 of JAQQPM010000001.1, read as the reverse complement.
CTATACTGGCCTATGAAGCACTTGGCGGCCAACCGTCAAGGTCGGTATATGAACCTCATGAGAACAAAGTGTTTGTACCCCCTGGGCCGCCGGAGAATTTATGGTGGGGGGGGAAGCACAAGATGGAACCGGTGGGGTGGCGTGATATTTTCTCATGAACTTCAAGGCAAAACGTGATGATTCCTTGTCGATTCTCGTCTACAGCAGCCCCTCGCGTCACAACCCGGCTGCCCACGCACGCGATGGGGAATTTTCCTCCGGAACGATCAAATGAAGCGCTGGCGTAGATATCTCTAGACTCAGCGGGCTCAGGTATAGACTAGCGTCTTGGCGGCATGACTTTTGGCATCAAAACGGAATGCACACGTGTGCAGTACTGCGTCGCTACGTCATAGCGCGCATACGAAGTAGAGGCATCTGCTTTCGTGTTCCTATCTAGCCTACGGGGCAAAGAAAGGAGCAGCTGTAGCACGCCACGTCCTTGGAAGGGCTCGCAGGGATAGAGTACTACCTACATAGCCAGTGTTGGCGTCGAATACCATCATCATCCTCATCCTCATCCTCATCGGCGTCCATCCTACGGTCATTCCAGACTTGAGCAGGAAACCGTAGACATACACCATGGGGTCCGAATCGCGCGTCTACAACCCCATCTTCAACCCGCTATCGTTCCTCTACCAGCTGTTTCAATACCTCACCGACCTCGTTCTTTCCCCGAACCCGCCCAGTCCCAGTACGCGTCTGTCCCGCCCCAAGGTCGCCGTCATCGGCGCTGGAATCACGGGCGTGACAGCGGCCGCCCACTGTGTTGGCCATGGCTTCGACGTTATGATTTTTGAGGCCGGAGGCGAGGACGATCTGGGTGGGATATGGAGTGTACGTCGTCGGCGCCACGGCGCATTGTCGGCTTGCCGTTCCCAACTGACATGGCGCGCACGCAGAAAGTCAACAACACGTCCAGCCTCCAGATTCACTCACTCATGTACCGTTTCCATCCCTCCGTCAAGTGGGAGCGCGGATACCCGGATCGCCAGCAGATTCTAAGTCAAGTGCGAAAACTCTGGGAACGATATGGACTGGATACTAAAACCGTGTTCAATACCACGGTGGAAAAGGTCTATCAAGATTCACGAGGCCGCTGGATCGTGAATAATACTAGCAATGGTCACTTTGACGGCGTTATCGCCGCCATTGGCACTTGCGGCGAACCGAAAATCCCGGAAATGAAGGGCATGGACAAGTTCACGAACCCCATCTACCACTCCAGCAAGCTGACGGGGTAAGGCTGCAATGCAAGCGTTGGTACAATCGAGCCTGGACGATGGAATCTAACGCGTCGAGCAGTAAAAGAGCAAAGGGCAAGACGATAATCATCATTGGTGGCGGTGCCAGCGCCGTGGAGGCTCTCGAGTTCGCGGCGGTGGAGGAGGCCGAGAAGATCTACATACTCGCCCGGAGCGACAAATGGATTATCCCGCGCAACCCCATCGTGAACGGGCTCCTCGCCATGAACATCTTTGGACAGGAGACCTTCCTCTCGTGGATTCCCGAAATGTTCCTGCGCAAGTTCTTCTATCGCGACCTTGAGGACCTCGCGCCTACCGACAAGGGCATCTACATGGACACGCCCATGGTGAACACCGATGTCATGGACAAGCTGCGCTCCGGCAAGGCCGAGTGGGTTCGCTGCGACATCCTTGAGTTCACCGAAAACGGCGTCCTCGTCAACGAGCGCGCCAGGGGCGTTCCCGCGGGCGGGCCGGGCCAGCCGGCGGTGATCGAGGGCGACATGGTTGTCATGGCCACGGGCTTCACGCGGCCCGAACTGTCGTTTCTGCCGCCCGACTGCTACGAGGATCCATACGTGCCGCCGAATTGGTATTTGCAGACCTTTCCACCCAATCACCCTTCGGTTTCTTGCATAAACTGGTAAGTTCGGAACTGCTGCGCACGTCCGTGAGCCTAGGCCTGTTGCTAATCCGCACAGTACTTACAAAAACGCCATTGGCACCGTCGGCAACTGGCACATTGGCATCTACACGCGCATCCTCCTCATGTTTCTTGTGGATCCTCTCACGCGCCCTGGACCGTTTTGGATGAGGCGTTGGATCGACATGACCCGCCTGTTGAAGTGGACATCGCCGGTTGGGCCGTTCGACTTCTTCACTTATCTCGAGCTCGTGTGGTGGTTTGTATTCTGCGTCTCGTTCAACCCTTTCCGGTGGAAGTGGGCTCTCTTCGTCTTCTTTGGTATTGGATTTAAGTTGCCTCAGATAATAGTCAAGATCGAGACAGCCATCGGGCTCACCAACGGCGATGGTGGTAGGGACATCGGCAGGAGTATTTGAAACCACCTTGGGTAGGGAAGGATAGATGCACCCCACCAATTTCAACTGTCACAACGCATTTGTTTGCGCAGTGTTGATCGGTAGGTAGGATTTCTCGAGAATCACTTGCTCTGGCTCGGCTAGCTGTGCACCCTACGTGACCAGAACGAGGTAGACGAGTGTAGATCCCTGTACGAGAAAGCATTGTACAGTATATCCATTGACATCCTCACTTGGCAATCGCTCACATGTTCAGCGATCACGTTACCCTCACATCACGCTCAGCGCCCACTCACTTCTTCTTCTTGCCTTTGCGCTGTTTGTCCATGGTCTTCAGCCGCTTCTGGAACTGCTGCCCAATCTGCACGCCCTCGCTGTTGCCGCTGCCCCGAGGGCCGTCCAAAGTGTCGCGGGCCCGCTTCCGGCTTTTCTCGAGCAGTGCCCTCGTGCCGCCGCGGTGGCCTGTGGCCTGCGTCAGGCGATTGATGCGGTCCACACCCTCGCCGAGATCCCTCCATTCCTCCCCGCCAAAGTTCATGCGTCCGCTGCGGCCCTCGGTCTCGCCACGCTTCGCGCGATCTTTCTTGCTCTCCTTGGGAAGTCGAATAAAGTTTTGCTCCTCGTACTCCCTCCGCTCGTCCTCGCGCTTTCGCTCCGCGGCTGTCTTCATCTTGCGACCGCCCTCGGCGATGGTGGTGCCGATGCTCGGCTGGGCAAGCGGAAACGATGACATCTCGTCCGCAATGAACTCGTCCAGCGTTGCTGACTTGACGGGTCTGCGCTCTGCTCTCTCCTGGCGCGTGGTCGTCGGCATGACCACAGGATTGAGACGCGGCGGTCGATACACACCTGACTTGACGGCGCCGTCTTCTTCATCATCGGCTGCATCCGTGTTCTTGGAGGCATCAGGCCTGACGAAGGCTGCGATCCTCGGCCGGCTCAAGAGGTCGACGGCTCTTTGGTCCAGCGGGGGCGCCGGCCCGGTCTCGTCGTCTTCTTCTGGTTCGGATTCGGACTCGAGGTCTGATGAGTTTTCCGCCTTGGCCCTGTCCCTTTGCAGCTTTCGAGCCTCGGCAGACCGGGCATTGCGCTCGGCATCTTCGGCTTGCCGCAGTGTTTTCTCGATCTGGTATCGCAGCTTGTCCACGACGGGTCGCACACCTTTGTCGAGGTATAGACGCAACTCAGTGAGTTGCATCACGACACGTTCGCGTATCGCTCCCCCGACCACCTTGTCGCCGACCGTGCTGTTGCGCGACTGCCGCAACTTGATCAGGATGAGAAAGACGAGATTCTGCAGGTAGGCGAGCATGAGCTCATTTTTAACATCGAGCAAGGAGTTGCCATGGCTCGGCGGAGCAATCGTGCTCTTGAGCTTCGGCGTAATGTCGAGGGCGGCTGAAATAGAGGTCTGGATGTCGTCCATCAGCGCTGGTAGCGTTGTAGGCGCCGCCATGGTGTCTTATGATGCTGCGACAACCCCGAGCATTCAACGTTCCCATTTGGCGTAGCTGGGGCACAAGATTTTTAGCTCGGCGACTCTCTCCGATGTATGACTAAGCCCACGAGCTCGGGAGCGGCCACCTCATCCGCATCTCCCTGTATCAAGGTTATGGGGGTGGCTTGTTGCCACATTTTTAACAACCTTCAATGCATGCATTTAGGGGAGCTGTTTACCTGTGTTGTGCCAACGCAATCCGAGACTCTTGTTGGCCATCTTCCGAACCAACCACTACCGCTTGAGGGTGTCCTCATCAGGTTCCAGAAACCATACCAGCTCCAAGTTTCAGTCGTAAGCCACAGAGTACATTGACCTGTTTGTCTTCATCCAAGTCGCCGAGTCTACTACTTGACGCCTTCCCGTTCACTTCGTCCACTCCACGCTGCCCACAGCGCCACGCTGCAACGCCTCGTGCGAAAGTTTGTCTTTTGGCGCTAATGAACCTGTCGAAACTCCAGGAGTCTTGCGCCGAGACGATATGCGGAGACCAGCGCGCTCGCGCGCGCCCGCGGCGGTCGCATGGCTTCTCGCCCTCCCGCAGCTGGCGTGCGCGTTCTACCTCCCGGGCGTTGCGCCGACGTCGTACAACACGGACGCCAAAGTGCCGCTATATGTCAACACCCTGCGGCCGACAGCGTCGCCCGAGGATGGCGTGCTGCACTCGACAATAGCCTACGACTACTACCACCCGGTCTTCCACTTTTGCCAACCGCCGGGTGGTCCGGAAAGCGTCGGGGAGAGCCTGGGCAGCATCTTGTTCGGGGACAGGATCATGTCGTCGCCGTTCGAGCTCAAGATGGCGAAGAACGAGACGTGCAAAACCCTCTGCGATGCCACGTATCAGCCAGACGAGGCCAAATTTGTGAACAGGAAGATTCAGCAGGGCTACGCCGTGAACTGGCTGGTGGATGGCCTACCGGCGGGGCAACAAATTAGGGATGACCTCACGGGAACCACCTTCTACAGCCCAGGTTTCTTGATGGGAACTGAGACTGCGGCGAATCAGATCGTATTCAACAACCATTACGACATCGTGGTCGAGTACCACGCGGTGAATATGGACCCTGAACAACTCCGGGTTGTCGGCGTCATCGTGCAGCCGGAATCGTACGCCTACTCTGACAAACCGAAAGCAACCGACTGTTTGAAAGAACCGCCTCTTACTCCGCTATCGCTGGATGAAAATGCTCCCACAAAAGTGTACTTTACGTACAGTGTATACTGGACGCCTTCCAACACCGCCTGGGCCACGAGATGGGACAAATACCTGCACGTTTTCGACCCCAAGATCCACTGGTTCTCGCTCATCAACTCGGCTATCATCGTGGTTTTCCTGGTCTTGACGGTGACTTCGGTCTTGGTGCGTGCGCTGAAGAAGGATTTTGCGCGTTACAACAGACTCGACCAGATTGATCTGGACGACTTGGGCGGCACATCGGTGGTGGAAGATGGCATCCAAGAAGACTCGGGCTGGAAGTTGGTGCATGGCGATGTGTTCCGCAACCCTTCGAACCCGCTGCTTCTGTCCACGTTGCTCGGAAGTGGCGCACAGCTTTTTGTCATGACGGGCTTCACCATCCTGTTCGCCCTGCTGGGTTTCCTCTCGCCATCGAATCGCGGATCTCTGGGCACTATCACTGTCCTGTTGTACACCATCCTCGGTTTTGTGGGCGGGTACACGTCCGCGCGCGTCTACAAGTCGATGCATGGCGACAAGTGGAAGCTGAACATAGTTCTGACACCTCTCCTCGTGCCCGGCATCGTCTTTGCCACCTTCTTGGTCCTCAACCTCTTCCTCTGGGCCAAGCAGTCCTCGGGCGCCGTGCCCTTCACCACCATGTTGGTCATCGTCGGCATTTGGTTCGTCATCTCGGTCCCGCTGTCCTTCGCCGGCTCGTGGATCGGCTTCCGCGCGCCCGCCGTCGAGGCGCCCGTACGCGTCAATCAAATCCCGCGCCAGATCCCGCCCATGACGAGCTACCTGCGGCGCATCCCTAGCATGCTGCTGGTCGGCATCTTGCCTTTCGGCGCCATCTTTGTCGAACTTTACTTCATCATGAGCAGCATCTGGTTCAGCAAGATCTACTACATGTTCGGCTTTCTCTTCCTCTGCTACGGTCTCATGATCATCACATGCGCCGCCGTCACCATTCTGATGGTGTATTTCCTCTTGTGCGCCGAGAACTACAATTGGCAGTGGCGCTCTTTCATGGCGGCCGGCACGAGCGCGATCTACGTGTTTTTCAACGCGCTGGTATACTGGGTCAGCAAACTATCGCTCGGCGGCTTCTCCGGCAGCGTTCTGTACGTCGGGTACAGCGCTTTGGTCTCGTTCCTCTTCTTCGTCCTCACAGGTAAGCCGACATTCCGCTTCGTGATGACAGTTAATTGGCATGCTAATGTCTGCGGTGCACAAGGTTCGATCGGATTCTTCTCCAGCTGGTGGTTTGTCCGCAAGATTTATGCCAACATCAAGATCGACTGAACATCGCGAAAGCAAACCCTAGCAGCCGATTTCAGTCAAGCTTATGGGCCCTCTCTGTAACGATTGCTGTACTACTTGGATGTGCTGCTTTTAAGGCGCTGGAAGTGAACGGTGTATACGGGTCAAGAGTCCTATCAAGCGGCCGAGCGATGCAGTTCATGGTGTCTTGCCTACGTCGCAAGTGATGGAACCGTTTTCAATCCTGGTCCAACTCACATCCTGTGTTTGCCCCCTGCCTCCAACCCGCAAGAAAAAACCTGGAAATGGTAAAGAAAAACAATAGACGAGTGTGTGAAGCAAACATGAATAGTTCTAGATGGTTGTGGGTAATCTAGGAGGTAGTCCAAAGTATAGGAAAATTCCAGAACTGTTTCTCCGTCCGTTTGTGATAGCGAACCAATGTTGCCTTGGAGTGGATGTTGTTTGATGTTGCAACGGCGTCTGAGTGGTGCTCTGGCAGCCAGGATTGTGGTGAGTACTTCGTATACGAGGAATGACCCGGTTGGTATGGCTAAATAACACAGAACCCTAGTCGTCGTCATCGTCATCGTCCATACCAATGAACTGGAACTGCTTCTTCTCAGCGCCGCTGGACGGCCCAGGCTCTGCAATGCTACCCCTGCGAAGATTTTCCTGGCGCGCTTCCTCCCGCTCCCTGAGCATGCGCTCGCGCTCCTCGCGCATCCGACGCTCGTGGTCCTCTCGCTCGACGCGCTGTCTCTCCTCGGCGTCTTTGCGCTGCTGTTCCTCCTCCTGCTTACGACGCTCCTCGGCCGCCGGATCATAGCCAATGGGGTCGATGCCCTGATTGACGAGTCGCTGGTAGGCGCCGAGCGCGCCCCTCTGTAGCATGTCCTCGTCCGGCCAAGGTTTGAACATGACCCCCGCGTTGACGTTGACGGCGGGCTGCAGGTGGTCTGGGAGGGCTGTGCTTGCAGAGAGAGTAGTTTCTTGCGATGGCTGCCCGTTGAGCTGTGAGTCGCCGTTTGCCGTTGGCGTTGGCGCTGCAGAAGGGCCGATCCCGCCGTAGAAGCTGTCACCCGCTGTCGGCGTTTGGGCCGGACCGGCTGCCGCCGCGGATGGGCCGGCCTCCGTTTCCGGTGCGGCCGGCGACGGCGCCTTCGTGCTCGCGTCTAAACCATTGATGACGCCGGGAGGTGGTCTCGAGTGTGGCGCGATACGTCTCGCGTATGCTAGCAGCTCCTCCAAGGTGAAGGGAGCGACAGGTCCGTCTCTCGAATACGTTGAGATGGTCGAGGCCGCCAGCTCCTTCCGGATAGTCCACAGCTCGGTCACAATGTCCTTGATCTTGACGTCGTTCTCCTCCGTTTCCTTGCGCAGTTGCGCAATGCGGGCCCAGTTGTTCTGGTGAAGCTCCAGCTGCTTTAGCCCTGCGTGCAGCTCCTCGTCGGCGGTCACGAGGTCTCGGGCGAGCGCAAGGGAGGGGTTGTTCTTGACGAGAGATTCGATAAATTCAGCGATGACTTTCTGCAGGCGCTCGAAGCGCGCATCGATGAATTTGTCCATGCTCTGTTTGTGCAGGATGGTCCGAGTTTGCGTGCGTCAAGGGCGACGTCGTCCAAATCTGGGAGAGTAAAGCAATCCACGGCGTGGTAGAAGAGGCGTGTGCAGGTCATACATAGTCAAGACGGGCAGAGAGAAAGAATGATATATCACTTGCGCGCAGCACAATACTCAGGTAGCTCGTCGCGGTGTACTGCCTGGCCGATACTCGGCAGGACGCGAACGCGTCTGGACTCTCTCTCTGGCCTCGAAGCCGAGGGCCATTACCCTGTCGCAAAGAAGTCCCCCTTTGTTTACAGTTTTACCTGCATCGGGGCTCAGTACTCTGCATGTCCGTTCTCATTTGTTGTAGCATGGCACGCCAAGCATGGAACGGCTGTGGAAGTTCCGGCTTTAGCCGATCGGTCGCGAAATTACCCAAATCGCTCTTACGGACAACTGTCGCCAGCCATTGACCAACGACATCTGCTGTTGCAACTGCAAGACTACAATGGCGGCCCCTGTGAGTCTTCTAGATTTCTCTAGAGGCCCGAGTTCCCCCCCGTTCCTGATCTGCGACCTCGCCGCCATAATGACAAGACGTCGCTAATACCTCAAGGACAGACGACGCCGAACGTTAAGCGAAATGTTATCGCCCAATACAAGAGTTCGTATGGACCCAAGTACGTGTCCCGCTCGTCAATGTACATTTGGATTCTACGACGCAGTCACTTTTGTCCGCCTGGCTGAGGTACCTCGGAAGAGCCATCGCTGATGCCACGGACGAGCGCAGATACCATTACCAGACGAATATCAATGGATTGACCGGACAGAAAGCGATGAGGCTGTAAGTTTGCGTCAGTACTGCAGGGTCCATGGATCTGATAGTTGGAGGGCTGTTGGACTACTGCGATCATGCCAGCAATTGGCATCAACAATCCGCTGCATGGTCATGTCACCTTGGTCGACACAAGCGTAGCATCTGAGCCTACAAATGATCACTGTGTGTGGCATAGGAATCTTAGAGCATCTGGCTGACCCTAAATACCTTCAGTGCACTCAAGTCTGGCGCGTTCGGTGCCGTCGCCGGGTTCGCATTGATCTTCTACACATCAGGCATCCCTCGTGTACAGCAGGACATCCTCCAGGTATTCAATCCTGCACCCAAGCCTAGATTCACCGCGCAAGACTGACCGCCGAGGCAGAAAATTCCCTACGTCAGGAACCACTTCATACACGAGATTCCTGCATCAGACAACGTATGTCCCGTCTTGTCCTCTCCTCGGCTGCTTTCCTCAACTGACATGTTCCTCAAGCCGTTTTAAATGTGGAATCTGGGAGAACGTGGGGAATTGTTTGTATCTGTATCCTAGAAGGCACTTTTCGCATGGTCGTGCTGGCAGTGCTATACATCTGGCGCGAAGAAGCATCACATAGATGGTCAAGCAAGAAGGACATGACTCCTATTAGACCTGCGGAAGCTCTCAACTTCACGATACGTCGTCTTTGCAAATGCAGTCAATGTCACGTGAATGCTGCCATTGCTCTGCAGTTTGCACACGTGAGGATTGGGTGACGCACGGGCCCGCACTGCCCTTTCGCAAGGACACCGTACCAAAGCCCCTTTATAAGAAAAACACGCCCAGCTACTTGGTAGAGCCCATCATGCTCCACCACTCTTTGGTCGTCTTCACTTGAGCTCTTTCGTCATGGAATGGGTCATCAGTGTCTTGCTGGAGACGTTCACGGTCAGGGAACTCGGCAGAGGCCTCCTGATTGCACTTGTCCTTTCTCCGGCCAAGTCTCTCTTCCCGGCGCTGCTCTCGCATAGGAAAAGTGTAAAAAGCACGTTGTCCACGGAAGTCATTTCAGCAGGTGGCTACGTCTTGCTCTATCTCTTTGCCCGGTCATGGCTGGCTCTCGTGTGCCATGCTGTCCCTGAACCATACCTGGTAAGACGCTGTCTCCACAACCTGGTTCTCTCCGGTGCGAGAAATTCACTCTTGGAAACAGGATGAGTTTTTTCACATTCCCCAGGCGCAAAAATACTGCGAGGGCAGATATCTAGACTGGGATGACAAGATCACCACTCCGCCTGGCTTGTGAGTTCCCAGCCATTCCACACGAGTCCCGCTTGCTGAACCGGGCCTCCCAGCGTCTGACAACATTAGGTATCTGGCAAGCGTTCTTTTCCATAAGATATGGAGACTTCCAGCTTGCACGGCGCTCAGCCTCCGAGGGCTCAACGTCATGACGACCCTCCTGGTCGCGCTCGTGGCGTCGGTATGCCGGAACATGATTGAGGCCAATACAGCAGCCTGCGCCGCCAAACAGGCACAGTCGTCCTCTCTATACGCCTATCACTTGGCTCTCAACATCGCCTTGTTCCCGGTCTTATTCTTCTTCTCGGGTCTGTACTACACCGATGTGGCATCTACCTTGGTTGTCATGGTCGCCTATCAAAATCATCTGTCGAGGAGCTCCAGGTTGTCCAATACGCTGGCAAATGACGTATGGACGGTCATCTTGGGGATTTGCACCCTGTTCATGAGGCAGACCAACGTGTTCTGGGTTGTTGTCTACATGGGCGGTCTTGAAGCGGTCCATGCCATTCACGCGTTGAGACCAGGGTCAGCTGAGCGGCTCCAGATCACCACCGTTTCTGAGCTTGCCAGACACTATGCATGGACTTACTCCACGGGCGATGTCCATGACCCTCCACTAAACATGTCGTGGCCTGACGGTATGTTTGTTGTACCCACGACGTCACCGTCAGTCAGTGGCCGCTGCTACTGCTGATGATGATGATGAACAGACTGGATACTGTGTGGCTTTGGGATGGCGTTGGCGGTTCTGTTTCATCCGATCCCTGTAGTGAAAAGGATCTGGCCGTACATCACTGTGCTGGGTCTCTTCTGCGGGTTCGTGCTGTGGAACGGCAGCGTCGTACTCGGTGAGAAAGATCAATAGAGCCTGCCCCCAGGACGATTGCTAATCGCGCTTTACTCGGACAGGAGACAAGTCCAACCATGTCGCGACCATACACGTCTCCCAAATGCAGTACATCTGGCCTCTGTTCGCCTTCTTCTCGGCTCCTCTTCTGGTGCCACCGCTCCTGGCGACCGCTGTCACTTTCAGAGGCGTCGATCGGCGGACCCAAGATGCAAGCGGCGGAAGAAGCAAAATCAAACATACCCCACAGAAATCTTCGAATTCTTCCTTGGCTCTCCAGGTCTTAACTACCACCCTGGCAAATAAGTATTACTACCCGGTGTATTTGCTAGGTACAGTTGTACTGTCCCTAGCCATCATCAGATATAACACCATCGTCCATCCCTTCACCCTAGCCGACAACCGTCACTACATGTTCTATATCTTCCGCTACACTGTCATGCGTCCTGGGTCAGCCAGGTACGGCCTGGTCATTGCGTACACGACCAGCCGCTGGTTTGTCTGGCGTCGCCTTTGCGGAGATGACTCCCTCGATGGGCCCACACTCACCGCGCAACACATCAACACCCCGTTCCTCACCCCGTTCCTCGCTCCCGGTACGGAGATTTCAAGACGTGAGCATAGCACCACGACGCAGTCTTCTGAAAACTCCTCGGGGACTCAAGAGGGACTACCAACGCCACAGCAAGGCCTCAAGGACAGCAATTCAGAGCCACCGGCCGTCTATGCCCTGGGCTACCTCAACGAGCCCACGTCCACGTCGGCATCTCCACCGAGCACCTCGACGGTGCTCCTTTGGCTGCTCGCCACGACACTCTCGCTCGTCACGGCGCCGCTCGTCGAGCCGCGTTACTTCATCCTGCCCTGGGTCTTCTGGCGACTGCTGGTGCCGGCGTGGCGTGTCCCTCTTCTTCCACAGGACTCGTCGGCTGCCGGCGCCGTCTCCCTGGTACCCGTGTTTGGATGGCTGTTTGCCATGGGGCGCAAGATCGACTTGACGCTGGCACTCGAGACGGTGTGGTTTGTGCTGATCAACCTGGGCACGATGTACATTTTCCTGTTCCGTCCGTACGTGTGGACGGATGCGGACGGTGCAGTCCTGGACAGCGGGAGGCTGCAGCGTTTCATGTGGTAGGAGAAGACGTGTGAGAGATGCTCCAGCAGTGGCAAGTAAAGTGTGGCCGACGCCAGTCTAGGTTTTGTACAGTACATGGCTATTTAAGGGCTTGTTTCCTCCTCGAGTTTGGTAGTCGCCAGGCGTTTGCTTGCGGGCGCAGTCTGCCTCCGCAAGCCCATGCAGCTTGCGTTACGGGCACACGTTTTCCCTGCCTGTGTATGTCATTCTTGTCTCGCCCATCGACGCGTACCATGTCCGCCCATCCACGCCTCATCATCCCCATGCATACGTGCTTCGCGCCCGTGGAGGATATGGCCGCCTCGATGCCTTCTCATGACCCCAAGAAGTCCCTCGCCAGGAATGCGCCGCATTGATTCAAGCCTTCCCGTAGCATGTAGTCATACGACCGGGATGCCGCATCTGCTCGAAGTACCGCCCACACGGAGTTTGCCTCCGTTTCGCCCTTGCCCTCCTCTTCTACAAGCTCAACCGGTCCAGACTCAATCGATCCCCGCTCCGCACCCGGCGCACCACGCCCAACTTGAAGAATTTCTCCTCGCCATTCGCCGTCCTGCCGCCAATGTACAGCTTTTCCGCGCCGAGTACCTCCCGAAAGCCCTCGCTGCTGCTATCGCTGCCCCGCCGCTTGGGGCCACCGCCGTGGGTCTGACCGTTCTGGGGGATCGGCATGCCGTGCGAGCGCGGCGAGTGGATCGGCAACTGGCCGAGCACGCCCGACCGTCCGGGCGACGACGCTGCCGCCTGTCCGTTGGCCGAGGACGCTATTGTGCGGGGGGCCGACGAGCCCGCGTACGGCGCGGTCGACGCCGCCGGGTTGGCGTGCTTGTTGGGCTGGGCGGTCGAGGACAGCGTCGAGGTTGACTGTTGCCGGAAGGCGGCGAAGAAGGTCGAGAAGAAGGGCCGCTGCGAAGACATGGCGCTGCTGACGCCGGCGGCGGACCTGGTCGTCGGGCGGCGTCTCGGGCCGTTTGGCATCGATTGTGCTGCGGTCGCGCGCAATGGGCACACTGTCGGTGATCGTTCGGGCTCGGGTTCGGGCTCGTACCAATGGGTTTTTGTTGGAGGCAAGTGTTGGCTTTGGTTCCGACGAGTGCTGCCTTCGGGCCAGGGCTGCCTGCGTGTTGCAGAGGAATTGCAGGCTGGCTTCGGGATAGGAAAACACGAGCCGGAAGGGCGGTATCACAGGAAGTCCCTGGCAGGGTTGGATGAGACAACCTTGGTCTTCAGGGATGCGTTATGCGTCACGGCAAAAGGTTTCTCTGGCTGTTGGCTGGCTTGTGATTGTGATTCTTCAGTCAGTCTCTGTGGCACAGCGAAAGTAAGTTTTTGGTACAATTTCGCGATGGTCGATGGTCGGTAGAAGGACTGCATCAGAAAAGCAAAAGCCGCCGTCTTTTCTCTTGTGGCCTACTCGCGGCCTGCAGCTGGTCGACAAGGCCGATGTAATTCGCGCAACAGGGTCAGGAGGTCGAGGAGTCGTCCTACGATCGATCGAGTGCATGTGCGTTGTTTCCTGTTCTGGTTGCCTCTGCCACGCCGCGCCGCGCCCCGGGCATTCCAGGGCCTGGAAACCGCTCGGGGTGCGGGCGATACCGGAAGCCGCTGGAGCGTTGCCAGGTGCTCTGTTTTACCTAGCACCCCACTCTTTTTTTTTTAGCACCCCGCGATCCCCACTCTGGAGGCATTGTCAGCGGCTTACCTCCCCTCCTGCATGCTGTACTTCAAATTCCATCAAGTCATGGACGACACACACATGGAAGATGCTTCGGCGGCGCGGGATTTCATCTCGCCGTCGACAATTTGCTCCGACAACGCCAAGGCTCTTCGCGAAGACGACGCCAGGAAAAAACCTGACAGGACAGGAAACCTTGGGCACCAGGAAGGATGCAAACATCTCTTCGCCGTGCCAATCTCCATCTGAGTGTGGCAGCCATGATATTGCTTACTGTACCTAGCAGATCAGTGGACGACGTGGGGGGGTCGTTGGCGCGCGTTGCTGATAGGCGGCTTTATGTTGACGTGCACGGCACGGCAACCGCCAGCCTATTGAGATGGCGTGTCTGTGTCCACGGTTGTTCCTCGTGCCGATCTCCTCCTCAGCCTGAGCAATCCGACAAGCACCGGTTCCAGGCCGGTACTTGGGCGGCCAAACGACACGCTCGACATGGCGGCGGGCACCTCTCGACGTTGGACGGATAGGCTGTCTGTGGAATCAGAACCTGGGCTGACGACCACCCAGCTCATGGTGCGCACAATCTTACATGTCCCTCCTGCAAGAACCACCCCTCTGTGCTGACGACGCCTTGCAGCTGATCAACCATGACCTGAAACCCGTCGAGCCTGCGCGCCGGCAATGGAGCGCTTGGAACTTTGTCGGCTTCTGGATCGCCGACTCGTTCAACGTCACCACCTGGATGATCTCTTCGTCCATGATTGTTGCCGGTATGTCGTGGTGGCAGTCATGGTTGTGCGTCTGGATAGGCTATGCCATCGCCGCCTGCTTTGTTTGCGCCGTTGGGCACATCGGAGCCACGTATCACATTGGCTTTCCCGTGCTCAACCGCGCGAGCTTCGGGATATGGGGTGCGCTATGGCCTGTCTTCAACCGGGCTGCCATGGGTGAGTTCCTGGCCTGGGACGACGGCGTGTACTATGCTTGCCGTCGTTCTTCAGACCTCTCTTCGTCCCGACTACTGACATCTTCCTTCCTCAGCATGTGTCTGGTACGGAGTGCAGTCCTATATCGGCGGTCACTGCGTGTACTTGATGATCCGCGCTATTTGGAAGAGCTGGGTAAGTAGTCATGGTTAATAACGCCTTCGTATTCCAACTGAAATCGTCGGGTAGGATCGCAACACCATACCAAACTCTTTCCCCCCTGATTCAGGTACAACCACTGCCGACTATGCTTCTTTCTTCATCTTCTGGCTGTGCTCGCTGCCCGTCATCTGGTTCCCAGTACACCAGATCCGCCACTTGTTCACCGTGAAGGCGTACTTTGTGCCGGTGAGCACTGCTCTTCTTGCCCACTCACTACGTCCGGCTAGACGGCACTGGACTGAGAAATATACCCTCACTCAGTCTGCCGGCATCGGCTTCTTGATATGGTCCGTCGTCCGCGCTGGCGGCGTGGGAACCATTGTCCGGCAACCCGCAAGAATCCGCGGCAGTGAGCTGGGTTGGCAATTTGTCAAGGGCGTCATGAGCTCCATCGCCAACTTCTCGACTTTCGTCGTCAACGACCCCGACTTTTCTCGTTTCGCTCCCAGACCGCGGGACGCCTTTTGGTCGCAGCTGGTCAGTCCCCCATCAGTGGTGTCCTTGGTCCCAGGTCCCTGGCAAGCTTTGCATCCTTCTTCACGGGTAAAACTCGTGCACACAGCAGCTGACGGCTCGCAGTTCACCATCCCCATCGGCTTTGCCCTCACCTCCTTCATCGGCATCATCGTGTCCTCCTCCAGCACAGTCATCTATGGCGGCGATCCGATCTGGGACCCGCTCGACCTGCTGGAGCACTTCATCAGCGACGGTGACTCGGCGCAGCGCTTCGGCGTCTTCGTGATCGCCGCCGCCTTCGCCCTGGCGCAGCTAGGCACCAACATCGCGGCCAACTCGGTCTCGGCCGGCACCGACCTGACGGCGCTGATGCCACGCTTCATCAACATCCGGCGCGGCGGCTACGTCTGCGCCGCCGTCGGGCTCGTCATGTGCCCCTACACGCTGCTGACGTCGTCCAGCCAGTTCACCACCTACCTGTCCGCCTACAGTGTCTTCCTCTCGTCCATCGCCGGCCTCATGTGCGCCGACTACTACCTTGTCCGCCGCGGCTATCTCCAGGTCAAGGAGCTGTACGACGCACGGCGGTCCGGGCCGTACTTCTTCGGCGTCGGCGTCAACTGGCGCGCCTATGCCGCCTACATTGCCGGCATCTTGATCAACGTGGTCGGCTTCGCCGGGGCCATGGGTCACGAGGTCCCGATTGGCGCGACCTACATCTACAACCTCAACTTCTTCTGCGGGTTTATCGTCGCTGCGTCCATATACTGGGGGCTGAACCGGGTCTCGCCCGTGCCGGCGACGAGCGACCGCTGGATGGAGGTGGGCGACGCAATCGAGGAGATGAGGTTGGCGCATGACATCAGCGGCACCGTGGATTCTGATCGCGCCATGTATGAGGAGGCCAACCTGGCCGCGGTGGCACACAAGGGCGACGAAGTGAAGAGGACGTGATTGGTGGCTGTGTTCGACACACAGGGTTCAGGAGAACATGGGCCGTGTTGTGGGTCATACTTCCTTCGCAGTATTATCATCTCGCGTCGTCGCGCTACTGGGCCGGAAATGTTAAAGCTGTCGCGTTGTTTTCAGCTGGCTCTGCTCAATAGGATCTACTACATCTCATCGTTTGCAACCGCCTCGACGTTGTCGCCCCATTCCTTGCAGAATCCAAACCACGAACGATGCTTGCACTTGCGCTTCTTTCCTGGCTCTTTGGTAGGTTCCGGCGCTGGGCTTGAGAAGGTTGTGGGCGTAGCCGGGGGCATCGTGATCTCATGCTTTGGTGGTGGCGTGGTCATCACGGCTTGCGTTGTCGTCGTGGCCTTATCCTTACAGCCCCACCAGCCAGGAGTGTGACACGTGCTCGTTGCTGTTGCCAGGGTGGACGTGGCCGTGATCGGCGGCGTAGGTGACGCAGGGGTACTGGACGTGGGTCTGTCTTTGCAGCCAAACCACCCTGGAGTTCGGCAGGTCGACGTCGTGCTTGTGCTACTCATTGAGGACGACGTGGTCATACTGGTAGTGGTGGACTCATCCAGACAACCCCACCAGCCAGGAGTTCGGCACGTCTCCGTACGGGTTCGCGTCTGCGTCGAGGAGGACGAGCTGGATGACGTCGTGGTTTCGGTGCCGTTGCTCTCGTACATTTTCCAGTTCCCGCAGTCCCGACACTCCGGCGTTGACTGACAGGCCGGCACTCCGTCATACTTGGCGAGGACGTCGTTGATGACGACCCGGATTTTGTGTGTCCCGATGCCGACACGCCAACCTTTGTCCCCAACAGTGTCATAGACGCACTCGTTGCCGGTGTGACAGGAGGATTCCATGGCGTATCCCCCAAAAGAGCACGAGGCCGTAGCGCCATTGCACGTGCCTATATATATGGGATCGGCAGTGTGCCCAAAATGATATGCCCCGGTGTATTGCCTTGTTTGTGGCGCTGAAGGGTCGGAACCTGGCGGGATGGGGAGACCAAGGCGAGAGGCCGGTAACGCCTCTGGGACGGCTTCAAAAGTGACGACAGGAAGGCCGTAGGTCAACCCAAGCATGGAGCTGACTGCGCCGCCCAGCGAATGGCCCGTGAGCCACACGTTGGACGTTGGATAGAGCTCAGTGACATTCGCGAACAGCTCTCGGGCTGCCTGGTAGTACCTGTTCTCGTCCCTGAGGGCCTGCACGACGCAGGTGTTGTTGCACGAATACGTCCCGGTGGCACAGTCGCACACCTGATGCCAAGTCCATGGTCCCTGCTGCGCGCAACAGCAACTAAAGAACAGGTTGTCATTGACTTTGTCGTTGGTGGTGGTTCCGTCCCCGTCAAACACAGCCGGCGACGTCCCCTTCAGGCCGATGACAATGGTCGAGTTGGTCTCGTCTGCCCATATGTGGCCTCGTAGCCCATCGGTCTCCCAACCAAAGTCTGCACTCCTGTTGAAGGGTGCGCCCACTTCTGTCCAGTCCGGCTCCTCCGGCGTCCGAACGTAGGCATCCGCTGCCATGTATGCCATGCTCACGATGGTGTCCTTGTCGGAGATGTCGGGGCCCGCGATTTCGTCCAACGTCCAAGCATCCGCTCCCAACACTGCGACGTAACCTCTTTCACGAGCAAAAGCCACCATCGGGTCCACGACACTTGGCCTCCTGTCCGCCAGTCGCTCTATTCTCATGGCGTTGCTCCTCGCCTTGAGTGGCGAGATGGCCTGCGCATCGAAGTCGTCCTCGGCCGCGAGCCACACTTCCGCATCCTGTTTGTGGACATCGTATCTTCGGTGGAGGCCCGGATGCCGATACGTTCCATGGTGGTATACGTGGCGAAGAGTCTGGAGTGGGTTAGCATCTGCGTGACATCCGCGGACACCATGTCCATCGCAGTCCATCGCAGATACAGTACCACACGAAGTCGCCCATGAGTGCTTGCTTACGAAGAGGTGCTCAGAAGGACTTGTCGGCTCGGGCTGCAACGGCGTCCAGGAAGGTGTCCCTATAGGAATGACGAGTTGCGCGTCGGCCTGCCGTTTGCTGCCGTTTGCGCCGACAGGCGCCGCCCCGAAGGCGATGAACGAAAAGAGCAGCAGGTGAGCTGTGACTCTGCCGGCAGAGAAACAACGTCCGCTCCACTTGCGTCGTTTTGAGGACATTTTGGAGCCGGCGTCCGGAGGGCTACTGTAATCCAACGCGCGCGTGGAAGGTGGGCGTGAGGGAAAGGCATAATTGCGACGAAATCGGAGCCGCGCGTCCAAGTGCCAAGGCGGCTTCTTGTATGACGTGGGTCGCGGGGCGATACCTGGAGGAAGCCGGAGGTGGGGCCGCGAGACCGATAAATAACCGCTATTAGCTTCAACACCCTGCACTGACAAGGCACTGGGACTTGGTCAACCGGACCCGAAGAACTTGCCATGTAAAACGACCCTACATATCCCACGGCTCCGACTTGATGCAGTAGAAATCTGCACTATATACCTACGTATGTGCTGCGTACCTAATGATTATTCAATCGGTACTTGCAGGAAACGACACAAAGCAAGGTCTCCGTGGGCCACGAATGTACCTTTAGAGACGCTAGAGGTGTAGTCCGGCCCCGCCCAAGATCCTGTCGGACTCGGGGCTGGAACGTCAACATTGCACGTGCAAGCTTAACCTGATCATCTTCCATCTGCCCGAGGCCGCGTGGCACGAGCAGCATGCTAGGCACACCCTAGTCAAGTTGCCTGGCGGCTGGCCATGCGCCATATTTTGTGCATGAGAATGCCATGCCCGAGCGGATTCGTAGCCTGGGCTCGATCACGTCGGGATCACTGCAACACCTTGAAATGTGGGTACCTCGGTGTGTCGAGACTCCGGGTTGCCGCTTGGGCCCCCACCCGACTCTCATCGACCGTTGTTGGCCCTGCGACCTACTTACGAGACGAGAATGCAAATGACGACCGTCTCTGGCAGATTTGGTCGTCTATCCAAACAGCAGCCTCGGGTGTGCTGCATGGGCGGTCCTTGAGTGTTTGGCCTCCTCACTGGCTAACATCTTCAAGCCCCCCCCTCTAACGCAGTTTCACGGCTTCTTTATTAGGCTTTATGCGCCCCGTTCAAAGCTCCAGGTATGCATGCTTTCATTCTCTTTCACGCAAGCTTAACAATCCCGTCTTCTTCTCTTGTTCCTTGACCCTGCATTGCGGCGCGCCCCCCCCCCCCCCCCCGTGGCAAAGCTCGCTTATTTCGGAATCGTCTGAAATACAAGACTCATCAGTATGTTATGCAGCCCCAGCATGTCCTTCCGCAATGCTAAGAAGCAGGCGAACCGGCCCAAGCCTCTCCGGACGACCAAGTCTTTTTCCCGCGGCGAGCCGGCTGTTCCGGCTGCTCTTGGGGATATGAGTCGACCAGAACGAGCGAGTACGTTCCAGAATGGCGCTGCTGCGGCCGGGAAGACAACAACTCAGGCGAGCGAGCCGGACACGTTCGAGAGCAGGATCAGCGAAGAGGCCCAGGAGCACCCGCGAGCTTCCGTCGACCTCGACGATCTCCCCATCGAGCTCATCGGCCTCACGGACAGCTTCATCGACCACCTGTCTGCGAAGACGTGGTCGACGCCGCCGAATGTTGATAACCTTTCCAAGCTGTTCCAGGAGTTCTACGCAACGGCAGCGCAGCATGTGCAGACACATATCAGCGCCCTGAACACGCGTCAGAAGCGCGAGAACTCTCCGGTTCCCTCACCGCCTCGGGCCTCTGCCGCCAGCATACTACGGGCGAAGGCGGCCTCGTTGGGGAACAGGGAGAAACCGAAGCCGGCTGCCTCGCTGCCTCGCCGAGACTCGGAGCAGATGCTCACAGCGGAAGAATTCGCCGAAAGGAAGCGGGCGAGAAAATTACTGGAGCAGAAAAAGGGCTTGTACGAGGAAGCCGTGGAGCGCAGGCTATGTGAGGGCATCTACGATAAGCTCTACCGTCACCGTTCCACCCAGGACGAGGCCCAGGATGACAAGCTCCGGTCCAAGACAGCGGCCTTGGCAGTAGTGCGCATTGGACCTGCGGATCTTGGCGTGGACCTCGGCCTTGGCCCAGTCCAGACACCGGAAGCGATAGCGGAGCGGCATGAGGCGGTCAAGAACTGGCTCGAGGGCGCGAGAAACGAGTTGGTTCTCATGGGCGAGTCGAGGTATCCGCTTGGAAAGCTCAACCGCTTGAAGGCCGCCCACAAGAGCATTATCGATACCCTCGCCCACTTCCACCCGTCGTCGTCTGCCGACGAATTGATGCCCATGCTCATCTACACCCTGATCACAATGCCGCCGGACAAGTTGCACGTCATCAGTGACATGAACTTTGTCCAGCGGTTCCGGTGGCAGCAGAAGCTGCATGGCGAAGTGGCTTATTGTCTGACCAACTTGGAAGCCGCCGTCAGTTTTCTGGAGACGGTCGACCTATCGACTCTTCGAGCGGATGAGGCTCCTTCGGGCCCCGTCAGGCTGTCGAGTCGGCCGGCATCGCCAAGAATGGATACTTTCCCCCCTGCTTTTCAAGCAGCCTCTTCAACCACAGCTGAGGCCGCAACTCCTCCGCAGCAGCACTTGAAGCCTGGGCCGTCACCGACGAGCATCCGGGCGGCAGTGCAGCTGCGCAATCGCCGGTTTAGTGACCTGGTGAACACGCCTGCGCAGGCCATCGGTGCCGCCAGTGATGCTGTGGATCAAAGCATCAAGACGATCGGGATGAGCCTGAGTGAAAGCTACAGATTCCTCTTGGGAAAGCTTCGTGAGAACCCCGAAGGCTTGCCTAGGTCTGATGGAGAGGTCCTGGTACCCAAGACGCTGGAAGAGGCGCGCAAGTTTATTGACACGCCATCTCCCAACGACGACAATGACTCTGTCACCAGTTCTACGACCCCAGACGAGGGGGAAAGGACTCGCCAGGTGTCGAACCCGCTCGAGGACAAGATTGTCAGCCTTATCGGTGGACGAAAGGCGGCAAGAGATCATAGCGTTGACAGCAGTCGCAGCCGAAGCGTCAGCTGTAGCAGAAAGCCCCTGCCCGTAGCGCCGGGCGAGGAGCCGTTCAGGGATGCCAGGGACAGACCTACGCTATCCTGTGCCGCCGGGTTTTCCGCACCATCAGGCCCGAGCAATCCGGCTCTCATTGACTCTATGCGCAACTTGGGTAGCTCGTTGAATCCCATGACGCGCCTTTCGGGAATCGGGAGTTTCAGAGGCTTCGGGCGTACATCCACGCCGCCGGCTCCGGCTGCGAGCACTTCTGCGCCGCCAAAGGATGCTTCTAGCAAGAGCATTGCCGACGGCGGCGATCTTGCTACCGTATGATATACCCGCTCTGGCCCTGTCTATCGTCGACGTCATTGTACTGATCCGACCTAGGCTTTTCCTGACATTGCTGCCGCACTGCCACCGAAAGAAGTGCCAAAAATCAACCCACCCATCAAGCGCTTTATAGAGATGCAGAATCCCGCCGATTTGAGGATCGGCGAGGTTCTCGAGCTCCTCCGGGACTACCGGCGCCTCGCCGGGGCTTTGAAGGATCTAGGCGCCTTCAAAACGTGAAGGAAGCCCGTCACGACATGCACGGTCGTAGTTTTTAATAAGTCTGATGCACGAAGATTCTGACTCCAGATCATGCTCTTTGTCGGATGCTACGCGACTCGGTCGGGCTGTACCGAACGTCGGCGACCGTCTGTTGAACTGAAGAGACACAGAGACCCGGAACTGAACCTATTTATGAGGCTGAACGCTGTGGAGGATCTTGGTTGCCAGACTTCTCTTGTGTGCTCACAGCCGTGTCTCATCTATCTGTCACCTCGACGGAATGGCGCGCTCAACCCTCGTCGGCCACCTGAGACATTGGCATACACGGCTCGAAGAGCACGGGTTTAGGTCGGGAACACGGAAAATGGCGTTTGTATATAGAGGCGATCACGGTACAAGGATGCGATTGCGTGGGCACGTTTGACAGAAATGCAAAAACAAGAACCTGCCCCTCTTTGCCCCAGTAACCTGTTCGACTTGATCGCTTCCATTCTAAAAGCAGCCAGCTAAAAACAGGATTCACAGCAGTCGGCCAAAGAGCATCGTAAATAACACGACTGGTATAAAACAACCAGACGGGAGAGGATTTTTGTCCCGTCTCTGCCATGCACCTCGTATCGCCAGCCTCATCCCGCAAAGGCCCAGGAAGAAAGACAAGAGGGAAGAAATGCTCCAAGGGACCGATTTAACCAAGAGGATACAAAATGTGCTACGGATTGACTATATGCAGAAACTTGAAGCACACCTCTCCGGGGGGGGGCCACCACATGTTTAGGGGCGTCTCCAGCACGCCTCCCTTACCCGCGGGCCCGAGGGACGAGTGTCCCAACATCACCAGTCAATGACCATTCACCTTGCCCGGCTGCTTCGCCGGACTCGCCGTCCTCGCGTCCGCGTCCGACGCCGCGTTCTCCCCGATCAGTTTCTCCATGAAGGAGACGTAGTCGTACTGCGGCCCGCCGCAGTCCGCCTGGGCGTCGGGTGCGGCATGGCGCGGCATGATGTCGACGAGCTTCTCGATCACCTCGTCGGGTACGAGGGAGTGGCGCAGGTCCATCTCGGTGACGTAGGGCTTGCCGTCGGCGACCTCGCGGAAGCTCTGGTAGACCTGCTCGGCCGTGTTCTGGTCCTCGGTCACGTCTACCATGAAGCGGATGAACTGCTCAAAGGTGACGCGGTCGCTGTGGCGCCCGCCCGTCGCCGCCGTTGCCACGAAGCACCCGTGCATCTCGTCCTCGGCGAAGACGAGCCCCAGGCTGGCCAGCGCCGCACTGAACTCGAGCTCGCCGAGGCTGTTGGAGTCCTCACGGTCGAAGTGGCGGAAGACGGACTCGAACTCTTCCAGCTGGATCGGGGTCAGGTTGGTCATGCTGCGGGCGACGATCTGGTTCTCCAAGAAGACAAGCTTCTTCGACACCGACGCCTTGACCAGAGAAAGCTCGTAGCAGAGTTCGTCGTACGTGTATGTGGTGAAGTCGTTTTCCTCGATATTGGCCTCCTGGCACTTTGCATCTACGGCCGCGATGGACTGCAGGTAGGCATCCAGTGGCGGGAGGTTATCTGACAGCTTGCGAACGTGGTGTAGCTGGTCCTCAATGTCGCCTTCCAGCCCGGAGATGGCGAGCTGCATGGTATTGAGGGCAAGCGCAAAATCGTTTGCCTTGTCGGCGAACGACTTTCGCAGTGCGTTCTTGATGCTGTCCGGGCGTCTGTCAGCACGCAAACACTTCAGATTCGGTTCCACCCTCGGGGGACTGGCTTACTCTCGAATCGTCTCATTGATCAACTGAGCCCGCCTCATTTCCGCCTTAGACAGCCCGGCCCACTCCGTCTCCAACACGTCTAGGCTGAGGTCATGTGGCGGTTCGTACGGCCGCAGCCGGTATGTGCTCAGCTTGGTCTTGATGTTCCCCAGCAGCGTCGCCAGCTCGCTCTTCTCAGCAACCCAGTCTCGCTTCTTGCCCTTCTTGTAGGAGGCGAACTGGGTCGCTTGCGCCTTGGCGTCGACGTAGGTCCCCTCGAACTTGGCCTGCGCCCAGCTGTCGATCTGCTCCCGAATGGCCTTCAGCAGAGCGGCCATACGGCGCTCATAGGCACTCTGCATCTCCCAGGCCCCTTGCATGTTGTTCACGAACTTTTCGACCCGACGCCCCGCGTTCTCGACCTTCTCCATCTGCGAAAAGGCATGGAACCAGTAGGCAATATACGTCATCAGACTACGCTCGTCGGGTTTGGCAACGTCGCACACGTCTTCGGCATCGAGCAGCTTGGGTATCCCGATCTCCTTGTGTGCAATGTCGAAAGCCATCTGCATGTTGCCGCGGTGGTCGGCTTTGTCCAGAGCGTCGTAGTCAATGAGATCGGGCCGGTGGATGTCCAAGAGGGCGCAGAAAGCGAGGCCGTCGCTCCAGCTCGCACTGAAGTCCCGCACGTCGACCTCATCGTAACACGCCGTCTTGCGCTGACACCAGAGAAGCAGGCCCTCCTTGGCTGTCATGCCCTCTTCGTTGATGTCGTTGATGGTGAACCGCAGAATCAAGGTCCATATCAGCCCCAAAATGATCTTGCGGTTTCCGTCGACCACATCCTCGGCGCCAATGTTGGTCATCTGAATCCCCCGCGACTTGACAAAGTTCAAGGCCGTGTTCGCATTTTCGAATCTTTGCACTCGTAGCTTGGGCTTCGCTGCATATCGGCCGAGAGACTCGTTGGAGAGACATTCTAGAAGGTGAATGAGAAGCACCTGAACGCCGGTTGGGTCAGTCGGTTTACATTCCTGAACCAACGCACTGTCCCGTCCCGAGACAGGAGACAGGGTGCTTCGCTGCCTGACTTACACCGTCGCTCAAGTCCTCGACCAGGTCCTTGACCTCCAAGTTCCGCGCCTCCAGTTTCGTATTCAACCACTTTGTGAACGTCTTTTGCTGGACAGTGATCCACCGCTGCTGATCGGCGAAGGCCATCTTGTTCAACCCCTGCTCGTGGGGCGGTTCTGTGGCAGCAAGGGCTTCGGCCGGGTTTGACGGCTGATACTTGCGGCCCCGAGACGCTCCGTCCTTCTTGCTGGCAACCGCTAGACTGCACGAGCCGGACCGCTGCACCCGGGCGGCATGCAATTGTTTTGCGTCCCGCCGGCTCCGGGCGACCGAGTCGTGGTTGTTCGACGACGACGATGACGACGCGTGGTGTTGGTGCTGCTGCTGCGGGGAGCCGGCCGAGTCAAGGTTCCCCACTCCGCTCCCGCTGGCAGTACTGTAAAAGGAGTCGCGATGGCCGCACGCCGACGACGAACAGCTGATGGTGGAGGACCGGCGCGAATCGAAGATGGTGTCCTTGTCCGAGGAGCAGACGGAGAAGTCGGACGACGACGCGGCCGACTGGATTGAAAGCGATGCCGGCCGGCCCACGAATGCTTTGCTCGCCGCTGCGTGATGCGAACTGCTATCTCGGGGTGCACACGATGGCTCGGGTCGCTGGGACGGATGGTCGTGCTGCTGGACACTGCCATCGCCGGCCGTGTTTACGCAGTCCGGGAAGCGCTCGTTTTCGTTGCCGGGCGCCATTGACCCACTTTTAGAATTGCCCAATTCGGCGCCTTGATCGATAGTGTGTGCCTTGACGACAGCGCTAGTTCAAGGGGGAAAAGCGCCAGGTGTTCTTGGTATGAGAGAGCGCGGAACGGGAATGGCCTTTAGACAGGATTTTATCGACACGGCCGTCATGGCATGCCTACACCTACTTGTACTATGCCTTGCCTCAACCCCTCTCCCACTTCAAAGTAGGGACGGAACCTAAGACGAGGGGTGTGGCCCGCGGCCTGAAACGTGCATGTCTTGACCCGAGAGCGGCAGGCCAAGGCAGGCCCTCCTCCAGATTCAGGCAGGCGGCCAAGAGGATCTCCAAGCCGGCGGCCCCCTTGCTTGACATGGCTTCGTCAATGCGTGCCATCCAGCGGCAACATCCCCCGAAGCCGGCGCCCTATCTCATTGGTCTGGCTCGGCGCTTTACGCATCTCTTGATGAAATACCTCCTGTCGCACACTCTGCGCCACGAGACAAGACAGCACCAGAACTGGTCTTTCTCGATAAAATCGTCTCATCTTTTCTGCAAAAAGTGAGCTATACTTATCCTGCTCGTGTGGGGTGGAATCCGCCCTTGTAAGCCTAGACGTCCGATCTCTCACGACCACATCCACGTCAATATAGCCTTTTCCCGCCGATATCGTACGCTGGAGAGTCTGTGCTGTGCCCAGTCTCGCTTTCGAATTAGTAGGGAGTACGCATGAAGCCGCGGAACCGGGACCAAAACCAGAGCCGCAGACGCAGCAGAATGTACATTTACAATCACGTCATGTCGCACTCCACCAGAATCCGCTATTCATCTGTTCTTAGTCACATGGACATATATACCTGTGCGGGCGCCTCGGTACTTTGCTCGTCAAACCTTCGTGATCTCCTGCCATCTGAACCGTTGCACCATGTCGGCAATGTACTGTCCCTTCCTCTGCAGCCTCGCCCGGAACGCATCGCACCACATCAGCTCGAGCTGACCTTCGCCCGCCGCGCTCTGACATCGCGGTAGTACTGCTGCACCACGTACAGCGGCATGACAAGCACGTCGGGCTGAACGGTGGGGGCGAGGGCAAAGTCGAGCGAGCGGCACACTTTTACGGCCACCTCGCGCACCACCTTGGCGGAGTAGCGCTGCGGGTCGAATTGGTGCTGGCCGCTCGAGCCCGACAGCATCGCCGCCGGAGACGCCTGCGGCGTGTCCCAGACGTCCATGACGCGCTCAGTGACGGCTACGTACAGACGCTCCAGGCACAGGTGGAAACCCACCAAGGCGGTCCAGTAGTGGATCAGCATGAGGGCCGTCACAGCGTTTGGGAAGGCGAAGGTGTCGAAGAAGGGTATTTGTACGTCAACTTGGGCGCCCCTTGCGTCCAAGTCCTGAGGCCAGTGCAGCCCGCCTGAAAGACTTGTCTTGGTCATGACATCGCCACCACCGTCGACATGGTGGTCCCTGACCAGGCACCGATCTCCCGAATATGCCGGCTCTGTCACGCCTCTGTCCTCGACGAGGGACAGCTGCTAGGGTTGGAGAGGGAGCGACTGGCACTGAAGTAGACTGGTAGAAGTCAGTAGTCTTCAGTGAGATTGTGCGAGGATATCAAACCAAAATCGCTTTGCCGCAGTAAATGGTGCCTTCTTGGAGGCAGAAGACCGAGGTATTTTGGCGATACGAGATCAAGTCAAGCGGTAGTGTCAGGGTGACTCGACTGGTCTCGCCTGACTCCAGGAGTTGTATGAAAATGAAGTTGCCAGCACTTTCGGGAGGCCAGCTTGTCGTCATGGCGCTGCGAAGGATTCTGGAGATGCGCGCTAAAACCAGCCGCACTCCAGCCAGGCTTGACTTCTGGACACCCCGGCAGACCAGCGGGTAATGTAAGCTGTCCAAGGTGTTCGGTCGGGACCTGCCCGTTGCCCAATGACGTTCGTCCTGGAAACAGGAGCACGCAACCACGGAATGAGTATAACTCTTTCGGGACTAGACCGATCAGAAGCTAAACTGCGTAGATTCAGGGTTGCTGAGTAGATCCTGGAAGGTATGAAAGGGGTTCAGAGGCGGCGGGATATGGAGTGGGTGGTGTGGAAGGGGGAGGTGGGAAAGGAGATAGAGCTGGGTGGTGACACACGAGGTGCGAGGGGGTGAACGAAATAAACGGTATCGGCGACAGAGGATTCGAGAAATCGTCAGCCCATGACTTGTCTCGCCGAGGCATTCTGACAGTCCTTCTGCAGACGCGACGTTCACGGCAGGCTTGGCATCTCCATCAGCCTGCCGACGAAGAAATCAAACCTGCCAACAACCAGAGGGAAGTGGTGCGGGTTCGATACACCTTGCTGTAGGGCTGCAGCAAACGCTGCAGCAGTGGGCGAGCAAAAGGCCGAGTCGATCCTGATCTGTCAACAACCTGCATTTGTTTCCTTTGCAAGGCGATGTCGTGAATACGCCGGTTCCCAGATCTGTGATATGTCAAGTTGACTCAAGTCCAAGGTCATTTCACAGACGTCACGATTAGTGTGTGGCTCGTGACATGCAAACACATAGCCTGACATCGCGAAAGGTGTGAACAGGAGCAGAAGTTGTAAACTTCAGGTCCTCCACGCCCACACAAGTCTGGCTCGCTAGAAACCCTATTAGGCGCCGCGTAGAGGGTCAGCTCCCGGTTCGTGTCCAATCGGGAAGCAGGGGAAATGACGTGCATTTCCCGGTCGCCCATCTTTTTTCCTGGAAGCCAAGCAAGTATCACTATTGACCTGGGTCGAATGAATTTGTATGTCCTGGCGTCTTCGTCGTGTTCGGTTACCAGGGGACCTAGAGTTCTTGATGCGCGAGGTGCAGGACATCAATCACATTTCATGACCACCGTAGCCGGCAGGCGTTTGTCCCATCTCTCTCTGCTTGGAAAGCAGCCAGACAGGAAGTGATGATCCTGGGTAATCTGCGACAAATATGCACGGTTCGGGACGAGATGTGTGAGAAGAGGGGAAGGTTTCCTTCTGGCCATCAGGATGTTTCCCAAAAAATGTGCTGATTCATATATACTTGTAGGGATTCATTATCCCATTCTGCAGAGCCTGTCAGCATCAGGACCTCACGTGGCTGGCTGCCCTTCTTGAGGTTCACCGCCGCTGCCGGGAAAGGAGGACTCACCGGATCGTACAGATTCTTGATCTGCTTCATTAAGCCGACCATAGTGTCATTACGGCTGTATCCGATGTACTTCTTCTTGGCGAGCCCAAGTCCATGCTCAGCACTTATGCTTCCACCATGCTGAGAAATCCACTCGTACACAAATGGCTCCAATATCCCTTCCACCCTTTCATCGTAATGCCGTGTGGAAATGTTGAGGTGGAGGTTGGAGTCTCCCATGTGACCGTATCCTACCACGTCCCGCACGGGATGCTCGGCCGAATCGCCCAACAATCCAGCCGCATCAACCCGCGCCCGCGTATCCTCGACCATTTGGTACAGCTGCTTCAGAGGGATCGAGACGTCGTATTTATACACGCCGCCCAGATGACCCAAGGCCTCAGTAATGCCCTCCCGCCAGGCCCAAAGCGTCTTGATTTGCGTCTCGTCTTGCGCCAGAGTTCCGTCTGCCACGATCCCCTTGTCCATTACGCATTC
Organism: Phyllachora maydis; assembly: GCA_029339225.1. NCBI lineage: Eukaryota > Fungi > Ascomycota > Sordariomycetes > Phyllachorales > Phyllachoraceae > Phyllachora > Phyllachora maydis. The sequence continues at coordinate 4,950,255 of JAQQPM010000001.1, read as the reverse complement.
TAGGAAGGCTTGGAGCTTCTCGCCGTCGTGGTCTGGATTCGACCCGCTTGTCTCGACTAAGCAGTAGAATGGATAACGCTTCTCCAGCGGCCGCTTATTTTTGGTCACTTGGAAGACTAGGTCCTGGCTGCCACTGTCCATCAGCTCGAAGGCGGACAGGATCTCCGAGAGTTGACCCTTTGCCTCTCGGAAGGCTTGTTGCACCTTCTCAAACGATTCTAACCCAAAGAACGCGACATTCTGGGCCGGGGACCGTCGTGGGCACTGTATCGACGCTTTCGTGATGATGCCAAGAGTACCCTCGGCGCCGACGAAGAGCTGTTTCAGGTCGTAGCCGGTATTGTTCTTGCGCAACCTGCAAAGATCGTCAACGATCGTGCCGTCTGGGAGCACAGCCTCGACACCAAGAACATTTCCATGCAAAGAACCATAACGGAGAAGCCTGAGACCACCGGCGTTTGTCGATAAGTTGCCTCCAATCTGGCAAGATCCTTTCGCACCGAGGTCGAGTGGAAAAATGTACCCCTTTTCGGCGAGGAAGTGATCTACCAGCTCAAGGATGCATCCCGCGTCTAAAACCAACGTCCCGCCAACCTCATCAAACTCGCGAATCTGGTTCAGGCGCCCCAAACTGATCACGATCTCATCAAAGACTGGCACGGAACCGCCGACGAGACCAGTGTTGCCACCCTGAGGCACGACAGCGAGCATTTGCTCATTGCAGTACCTCAAAATCTTGCTGACATCTTCGGTCGAGCCGGGTTTCAGCACGAGCTTGCAATGCCCTCGGTACTTGCGCATCCAGTCGCCGTTAAATGGCTCCAGATCGTCAGCAGCTGCCTCATTCGTTACGCCATCGATGACGGCAGAGGTGCCGAGCAGGTTCTTAAAATGCTCAACGTGTTCGCTGGTGAGCTGAGAGAACCTTGCATCCCGCTGAATTTCGGGATATTTCTCGCTGGTGAATTCAGTCCGGAGCGAGGAAACGCTGTGAAGAGGCCTCCGCAGTCCCGGTGTGAAACGACCTGGGATGCGAACAGGTGTTGTAAGGATCGTTCGCGCCGTGCGAGGACCACTTGACACGGATGTCGCCAACCTCCTCAACAAATCCACATATGATGACCTGGAAGCCATCGCACTAATACCTTCCGATGATCAATGATATCAAGGACAAGGCTTAACTAGGGTGCCTTCGAAAATCTGCAAACAAGGCGTGACTGACAGGCGGCAAGCTGCTGCCAGCTGCCAGCTGCCAGCCGCCAGCTGTCCGAGCTCAGAGCGCGCCGAGCCTAGGTAGGTACCGAAGGTAGGTAATTGCTCTACCGAGTACCTATCAACAGCGACAGAAGAGCGAAGTGCCCAGACATATAGCTGCGCAACAAGCCCTTGCGATTTACCTGTAGCTCTGCACTTATCAGCTCGTTAACTGCAGCGATTGATCGCCATGGCATCCGGCTACGATCGAGCTCTTTCTGGTATGTCGAACGAATACGGAGTCTGGTAACGCTGTGCCTCTGCTGATCCCATTGCGTGCGCAGTCTTCAGGTTCGTGATCGGTCGAGCCGAACGTCCCCGCCTGCATCATCTAATCGTCCTTCTAGCCCCGACGGACACGTGTTCCAGGTCGAATATGCTGGCGAGGCTGTTAAACGAGGTGTGTATCGCTGCAGATGGAGGGGAACAAGACCGAAAGCTCACGAAGTACAGGGACCTGCGCCGTGGGCGTGAAGGGAACCGACGTCGTGGTACTGGGCTGTGAGAAAAGGTCCGCCATGAAGCTGCAGGACACTCGAATCACTCCGTCGAAAATCGGCCTGATCGACACCCACGTGTGCCTCGCATTCGCCGGTCTGAACGCCGACGCGCGCATTCTTGTTGACAAGGCACGGTTAGAAGCACAATCACACCGGCTCAACCTCGAGGATCCTGTCACCATTGAGTACATCACCAAGTATGTCGCCGGGGTCCAACAGCGGTACACTCAGAGCGGTGGTGTTCGGCCTTTCGGCATTAGCACCCTCATAGTCGGGTTCGACAAGGGCAACAAGGAACCGCGGCTGTATCAGACCGAGCCCTCGGGCATCTACTCTGCATGGTGCGCTTTACCGCGAAAGCCTCTTGATATGACAATATCTGACTCCCAGTAGGAAAGCCAACGCAATCGGCCGATCCAGCAAGACTGTCCGGGAGTTCCTGGAGCGAAACTACAAGGAAGACATGGATCGTGAGGCCACGATTCGACTTGCAATCAAGTCTCTTCTCGAGGTTGTGCAAACTGGAGCAAAGAATATCGAAATTGCCATCATGGCGCCAGGCAAGACGGTGGAGATGCTGCCTGTGGAGGACATTGAGAACTACGTCAAGAACATCGAGCAAGAAAAACAGGAAGAGGCTGCCAAGAAGAAGACGGGCAGAACGCCGGGAACTGGAAGCGCGGCCATACTGACAAGAACCCAAGATGAGCCCGAAGAGCAGTGATCAAGCGCGTATTTCCAAACGGCGAGCGGTATGTAGGACGACAATGTCCCGGGGACACTGTACACTACTAGCAGCACATTGATTTACGACGCGTGTCTTCGAGGCAAGCTGCAAGGCAGTGAAGTGGCCGCCTTCTGAGGTGACCGGGTATCTCAATAACATGCCCTGAGTCAGTAACAATTATGTGTCACGCCTCCTCCAAGCTTCCTCAAGTCCTCTACACACCCGTCATCTTAGCCAAGCTTGTTCGCGTCCTTGTCTGGGTCGAACACGGTCGCCCTCGAATCGTCCTTGAATCTGTCGTCTTTCAGCATGCGGCTGTTCATCCTGACGTCGTCACCCTCGACCGTGAGCGCTGGCTTCGGCACGGCGGCCTCGATAACAAAATGGTTGTCGCAGTGTGGGCAGTATTCATCCGCCTCCTCGAAGTCCTGCGCATCCTTCCGAAAACACTTCTTGCACTTCTTGCATGCAAAGGTCAATTCGTATTTCTGCCGTAAAGGGTGATCCGCCTGTTCCTGGTGACATTCTATGCAGTCGAACCATTTCCTGCCTGCGAGGGATCAGCTATGTCCTCCCTCGCGTCGCCTCCGGGGTATCGGGGGTACGCACAGCAGGGCGATCGGATCGAAACCTGCGCGTTTAGAATATGTTTGCTGGGACGCATCAGCATAGCTCAGTCAAGAGATGTTCGAGCGCACCTCACCACATGTTTGCGGTGCAAGGCATAGAGCTAAAGGGCTGGCGTTGTCCGTCACGTTTGAGGGGGTCGATTAAGCTTTGCGGATAATCTTCGGTCCCTTGGATTCATCTCGACTGTGCCCCTTTCACGCTCGTCTCCTAGCCTGTTCACTTCGCCACAAAGCACTGCGCCATTCCGCATCACCACGACACGATGCCTCCTAAACGGAAGGCTGGCGCTGCTGCGCAAGGGCCAGCTAAAGCTGGAAGGGTCTCGGCAGTGTCGACGCCCGGGCCCGGGACTCCTCGCAGTCTCGATAGCTCTATGATGTCAGACGACGATGACGAGGGATTCGACGAGGGGATTGAAGACGCGCAAAAGGCCAAAGAGAGGAACTTGGGACAAGAGGCAGATCGCTTTGTCAAAGAGTGGGCGCTTGAAAATGCACGGCAATCTCAAGCGGTGAACTTTCGGCGCGACGCGGTTTCTCAGCTTTTCCGAGGTCGAGACTTCTCGTATCTGCAGTACAAGCCTGATCACCAGAATCGCCCGCTTTGGATTGATCCCGGTGGAATTATAATCCTAGAAAGATTCAATCCTTTAGCGGAGCAGGCAACGGACTTCCTCATAACGATTGCCGAACCGGTCTCGCGTCCGACATACGTCCACGAGTATCGTCTTACTGTACACAGCCTCTACGCCGCGGTTTCGGTGGGCCTCCATCCCAAAGATATCATAAACACGCTGGAGAGGTTCCTCAAAACGCCTCTCCCTGAGCGGGTCAGAAACTACATTTTGGACAATACGAAGAGTTACGGCAAAGTCAAGCTCGTTCTCAAGAACAACAAATACTTCGTAGAGAGTGTAGACGCCGAGCTCCTACAGAGGCTCTTGAAAGATGAAGTGATCGGGCCCCTAAGAGTTCAAGGGACCACGGAGTTGACGACGAGCGCGGCCCCTAAAATGGGCGGATTGGTCATTGCTGGGACGAAGGAAGCCGCCGGCGTGAAAGAGGCTGCGCTGCAACAGGCGAACCAGGCAACCTCTGGTGAGCAGACAACGGAGATGGATCTCTATGCTGCTCTGAACGAGGACGACGAAGACGAACAGGAAGCTGTCCACTCGTTTCAGATCAACGATGAGAGCGTGGAGAAGGTGCAGGCGCGCTGTCTCGATCTACATTATCCTATTCTGGAGGAGTACGACTTTCGCGCCGACAATGTCAATGCGAATCTAGAGATCGATTTGAAACCTAACACTCAGATTCGACCGTACCAAGAAAAGAGCCTCAGCAAGATGTTCGGTAACGGACGAGCTAAAAGCGGCATCATCGTCCTGCCCTGTGGTGCCGGTAAGACATTGGTGGGCATCACGGCGGCCTGCACCATCAAAAAAGGAGTGATTGTGCTCTGCACCAGTTCCATGTCCGTCGTCCAGTGGCGGAACGAGTTCCTGAAATGGTCCAATATCAAACCCGAAGATATCGCAGTGTTCACGGCCGAAAGCAAGGAAAAATTCGATGGTAATACAGGTATCATTGTGACAACCTATTCGATGGTCTCGAATGGCAGGGAACGCGCCCATGACAGCAAGAAGATGATGGACTTCCTCAAAGGACGGGAGTGGGGCTTGATGCTCTTGGATGAGGTCCATGTCGTTCCTGCCGATGTCTTTCGAAGAGTCATTTCATCAATCAAATCACACTCAAAACTCGGATTGACGGCAACGCTGGTACGAGAAGATGACAAAATCTCGAACCTGAACTACTTGATCGGACCCAAGCTCTACGAAGCCAATTGGATGGAACTGTCGCAGCAAGGACACATCGCCAAGGTCCAGTGCGCCGAGGTTTGGTGCCCGATGCCCACAGAATTCTACGACGAATATCTCCGTTCAAATTCTGCAAAGAAGCGAACACTCTGCGCCATGAATCCGAGGAAATTCCAGGCCTGTCAATATCTCATTAACTACCACGAGGCACGTGGAGACAAGATCATCGTTTTCTCTGATGAACTTTACTCTCTCAAAGCCTATGCCCAGAAGCTCAAAAAGTTTTTCATCTTCGGCGGGACGTCTCAAGGAGAGCGGATGCAGGTCCTCGAGCAGTTTCAGCACAATCCTGAGGTCAACACATTGTTCCTCTCGAAGATTGGCGACACATCGCTGGACTTGCCGGAAGCGACTTGTTTGATCCAGATATCTTCACACTTTGGTTCCAGGAGGCAGGAGGCGCAACGGCTTGGGCGGATTCTCCGTGCAAAGCGACGGAACGACGAAGGATTCAATGCCTTCTTCTATACTCTCGTCTCGAAAGACACGCAAGAGATGTACTACGCCTCGCGACGTCAGACATTCTTGGTGGACCAAGGATACGCTTTCAAAGTGATCACGCAGCTGGCCAACCTGGAGAACACACCAGGGTTATCTTTTGCGGCTCCACAAGAGCGGCGAGAACTGCTTGCGACCGTCCTGACCGACCTGGAGAAGGAGAAGAATCTTCAGCAGGACGAATTGACGGACAGCCTGTTCGACAGGCCTCGAAGGGGCAAGAAAGGCGGCGTGCGAAGGACGGCAGGTACGCTTGGCGAGCTGAGCGGCGGCCAGGACATGGCGTACATCGAGCAGAATAAGACGGCAAACAAGACTCTCAAGGGCAAGAAAGGAGCCACGAGTGACTTCTTCAGGAAGATTGCACGTGAAAAAGATCGAGCGAGGAAGGCCGGTGGGAATTAACGCACGGAAGGCGTTGAGGTTCAATTGTCCAGGGTGCATTTGGTCTAGGAAGGTAAGCTCGTGTATCATACATAGAAGTGCCTCTACCTAGGTAGGTAGGTAGGTAGGTAGGTACTAGAAGAATCGCGTCGATTGCTGCAGACAGTTAGCAGGACGAATTCTGTATTAGTTCCATGCTCAAATCGCAAGAAGTCGCGACTGCTTGAATATTGGACCCTGGGCCTTTGACGTCGTATGCCGCGTACTTCGTATATATTTCCAGGTTGTGTGTGGTAAGTCAGCGGACTTACTGAGAAGCCGGAGGTATGTAGCGACACTGACTTACCACAGAATCGATCGAAATGAGACATCTCAAACGTTCAAAAGCCTTGACGTGCGTGACTCGATTTCTCCGCTAAATTAGGTAGCTATAGGTTGCATCCTGCATCCGCACATCTCGCTACTTGTTCTAGCTTCTTGGCACGCCGGGTTAGGGACCATTTTGCTCCACAGAGGCAACTTCGCCTTGCGGTGCCTGCCCGAGACACATAAACAAGTCGGCTACCTACCTCTACAAAATACTGGCACGAGCTTCATCCACTCGCGCCCGGCCTAGTTACCTACAGCCTTCAACAAGAGCTCGGTGAGAAGGAAGCGCCGCCGTCTTATCGGGCGTCCAAATTTGCTCACACCTCGCCAAGACGTTGAAAGAGTCCAAACAAGATTCTCATCTTCTCAAATTCGCCGCCATGTTGAAATCATAACCCTTTACAGGACTTTCGCTTCTCTGCGTACCGGCTGTCGTCATCTTCCCGGCGTCCAAACCGGCCATTTTGAATAGTGTGTTGCTGTTTCCTTGGCGTCTCCCGTCATGGAGGGCATCGGCAGTGTTGGGCAATGGCTGGTGCAGCAGCTGAAGTCGATCAAACCATCGTTCATTTCCAAGAAGCCGCACTTCGACTTCATCACAGTCCACTGTTCGTCCCTCGCTTTCCCGCTACGTGTCAGTCCCGGCTGACCGTCGTCCAGACTTTTACATAGTTGGCATCACCTTCTTGGGCTCTGTGATCGTTTACGGGAGTGGGCATGGCAACATCGCGTACATTGACGCCTTGTTCTTCGCCACCGGCTCCAACACTCAGGCCGGCCTGAACACGGTCGACGTCAGTGCCATGAACACTTTCCAGCAGGTCATGCTGATTGTCATGGCATTGATGTCCAACCCCATTTCCCTCAACTCTCTTGTTGTCTGGCTGCGGCTGTACTGGTTCAACAAGCGCTTTCAGCGCGTTGTCCGTGAAGCACGGCAGCGGCGAGGGACGATCTCCAAATCCAAGACGCAGGCGAGGAACGACGCTGAGGCCATGGAGCGCGGCGTCAATGGCAGGAACATTACTGTGATGCACGGCGGTCAGCCATCTAGGATGACAAACGACGGTCTCGTACTAGACGACCATGGAGCGAGAAGGCAACATGAGGGATTGTTTATGGCAGGGGCCAGATCTGTTCCCCACAGTGGTCATCCCGTTCCAGACCCTTCTGCAGTCGACCATCACGACACGCGGAACACAGAAATCCGGTTCGCCGATACCGTGAGGCGAGGTGGAAGCTTGGGGTTCACGGGAAGGTATCCCCACAGGCGATCCGAGGAGGATCATATCGCTATCCTCGAAAGGCAGCGGCGAGCGGACGACGAAGTGCTGCGCATCCCCGGTCCTAGAGATGCCGAGCGTGGAGAGCGACCAACGCGTGTCGAGGAATCGGAGACCGACGAGCCTGATACTCTGTCTCAGAAGGTGTCACACTCTAGTACACCAAGTGAGCCTCCACAGCAGGCAGAACCCGCACAAACTCGTCTGCAAACCATCGTGATCGAGGAGCCCGATAGACAGCAGCAACAAGCCCGCCAACGACCGCAAGAGGCTCGCCCAGATGATCTGCATGACGATGTCAAGGCTATCAAGCATATGTTCTCGTTTCTCTGGATCAGGAGGCCTAGGCTTCTCAATAAGAAGGACAAGCAGCTTCACCATCCCGAGAACGAGTTGTTTCACTTTGCCCACTCCAAAGGAAAGAGGCGGCACACGCTTGAAACGCTTCGCACAGCACTTTCGAGGGACAAGGAGGATGGAACTCCCTATTTGAGCTGGGAGCCGACACTGGGTCGAAACTCGGCATTCCCAGATTTGACCGAAGAGCAGCGAGAGGAGCTTGGTGGTATTGAGTACAGGTCTTTGAAGACTTTGGCCTTCATTTTGTTCTGGTACTTCTTTGGACATTTGTTCTTCGGCGTCGCCTGCCTTCTTCCGTGGATCCTCAAGGTCGACACATACGGCCAAATTGTCGACACAGACCAGCAAAATAGGGTATGGTGGGGATTCTTCACCCCTGCTTCCGCTTTTTCGGACTTGGGCTTCACTCTCACTCCCGACAGCATGAATTCCTTCAATGCGGCAGCATACCCGTTGCTGATCATGAGTTTTCTCATCGTGGTTGGGAACACCGGCTTCCCGGTCATGCTACGGTTTCTTATCTGGCTCTTTTCAGTGATTCTACCCCGTGGTACCGGGCTATACGAAGAGCTTTGCTTCCTCCTGGATCATCCACGACGATGCTTTACGTTGCTTTTCCCATCACATGCCACGTGGTGGTTGTTTTGGCTCCTTGTTGTTCTCAACGGAGTCGATTTGATCTTCTTCGTCATTCTGGATGTAAGTGCTCGTGTCTCTCGAAAGCAAAAACACCGAGTCGCGACCTGACTGACCACGTAACTACAGCTTGGGACCGGCCCTATCAACGCCCTTCCCGGTGGGGTCAAAATGCTCGATGGCTTCTTTCAAGCCATATCCACTCGGACGGCCGGGTTTTCGTGCGTCAACCTTGCGACCTTGCATCCCGCCGTTCAGGTTTCGTATATGATCATGATGTATATCTCCGTCTTCCCCATCGCCATCTCAGTCCGGCGCACCAACGTCTACGAAGAGAAGTCGCTGGGCATTTACAGCAGCCAAAACGAAGACGACGAGCGCAATAACACTGACGTGTCGTACGTGGGGACCCACTTGCGCCGGCAACTCTCTTTCGATTTGTGGTACATATTCGTTGGCTTCTTCATACTTTCCATCTCAGAAGGCGGCAAATTGGTGACAGGCGACCTCACCATGTTTGGGGTGCTTTTCGAGATTGTCAGCGCGTACGGAACCGTGGGGATGAGCCTGGGCTACACCGGCACCAACACGGTGCAATGGCCGAACGCGTCACTGAGCGGACAATTCAGCGTGGTGGGCAAGCTGGTTATCATCGCCATGATGATTCGCGGCCGGCACCGCGGCCTGCCTTACGGGCTCGACCGAGCCATCTTGCTGCCGAGCGAGTCGTTGCACGCCGCTGAGACACAGGACGCCTCGGCTGCTGCAAACCTTATGAGAAGAAACTCCCAGCACTCTGTTGCCACTACGAATGGTCTCGGTCCCGGCCTAGTCCGTGGAAAGCAGCTCACGATTGAGCGCCGGAACAGCAACATCTTCACCGGCCTCCTGCATCCTGGTCCGCCTGTGCCACGGACGCCCGTAACAATTGGAACGACGCGGCCGTTACCGGAATTCGAGTCTGACGCGAGCCCCTATAATATAAGAGGAGTACACAGGAGGTCGATGACGAATCCGACGGAAAACAAAGCCACCCGAACTCTCTCAAAGTCTGCATAGATGTCATAATGACTTTTCTTCATCTCCGGCGTTGTGTTTTTATGTCGGTCTCACCTTATGTCACTCAAAAGCATGATGCGAGTGGTGTCATTGGCGGCGCTCTGGTGGTCTTTGCAGCATCTTTTCGTTCACATTTTTGCTTTGTACCCGAAGAGACCAAACCAACCAAGCTGGTCACAGGATCGGCTTCTCATTGACGGACGCGTCATATAGATCTAGCAACCAGCAGCTCACGCTGAACTTCATAAATACGCCAAAAGGTCCTTTTCGTTTGGCAGTAGCCAGGCATTTGACCTGAGTACCGTAGCCTAGGTTAAACCCGCGGCCCACTTAAGAACCACTTGGCTGTTGGTGCACACACATCCTAACGGCCTAGTACAGGGGAACCATATGCTGAGAAGCTTGGCCGTTTGTTTCGCCATGTCCCATACAACGGGGGCTTCCACAGCTTCAGGTCAAGTATGAGCCTGTATAGGAGCATTCACCGGCTTCTTACACGAGCTCACACACCATGGGTTCGAACACGCCATGAAGTGCAGCCAAGACGTGCAACCTCTCGATCGGCACGCCAATCAAGCGCACTGATAATATTTCGAGAGTGCAAAATCCTTAGCTGGGAAGGCACCGCTTGATAGATTTACATTTTTCCGTTCGCTGTCTATGCCCCTCATTTCTTCGCCTTTTTCGTTCCCTTCGCCGCCAACGCCGCATTTGCACCCGGCCGAGTCCTGTCCTTGGTCGTCAGCACGTTGCGCGACTTCTTCCAGGCAAAGACGGCCCCCTCAAGCGAGCCGACGTCGTGCTTGGGCTTGCGAAGGTAGGTCAGGCGGGCACGGCGGGCACGGCGGGTGCGGCGCTTGACGATCTCAATGCCGGCCACGTTCTTGTTATAGACCTTGAACCACTGCTCGACGCCGACGCGCATCAGCGTGTTGCGCAGCTGGATGGCCGTGTCGATGCCCGCGCGGCGGATCGACATGAGCACCCCCGCGAACGGCTCTCCGCGCCGCCGGTGCGTTACCAGCACCACATCGCCCACCCGCGCCGAGTCTGGGTTCGTCTTGGAGAAAAGCGCCGTGCGTGCACCCGTCGGGTCCTGCCGTGCGATCTGTGCGGCGTGAAGCGCGGGGAGGGGGTTGGGCGGGATCTTGGTCGGGAGGGTGCTGCTGGGCGATGGCGCCGGGGGGTTGTACACGGCAAACGCGGTTCGTATCTTTTTCGTCTTGTGGTTTCTGATTTTGACTGAATGCCTGTAGTCAGAAATTGAGGGCTTCAGCGACATGGCATTGATCGTGTAGCTAGCTCACAGAAGTTGCGGATGTCAGGAGCCATAGTAGAGGTCGGGGAAGCTGCCGGGTTTTCCGCCATGGTCGCTAACGGACGATGACATGTCTGTCTTTGCGGCGGCCCATATCTGAGAGCCGACTTGAGGCAGCTAAAAGGCCGGCGAGCCGCTGTTGGTGCTGTGTTCATCACGATGGGCCGAGCCGTTGCTGCTAGAGATTGCCAGGTAAGGTGTTGGTATGGCTCCAAGTTCTGATCGATGCCAGACGTCGAAAAGTCCGCCAAGAAAATAAACACATATTGATTGGCTCACGGGGCCGCAAAGAGTGGGTCCGGCGCCCGGGTCCGGCTCCCGGGCAGCCCGGCCGGAAGGGAAAATATGGACCGTTCAAGCCATGCGGTAGGACCGTTTCCTCCGCTACATGAATTGCTGCGATCTTGGCAGCTAATCGCCTCAAACGTACGGGAAATCAGTATGAGCAGCAGAGGAGCCGGATTTGCCGTTCGGGCGAGTCCACGATCTTGGAACAAGATCTGCTGCCGATTGACTGTTTCTCACCCACGACAGCTGTCAATCACGGCCCCGCGGCAAGGTACGGATCCTCCATGAGGCGCGACACGATATGGCAATCCTCAAGACTTCTCAGGCCGCCCCCAGCTCATAATTGTTGCATACAGCTACCCAAGTCGTCTCCTTCGAAAAGACCTCCTCCCCTGAACTCGACAAGGCACTGAACGAGGTCCGTGAGGGTATTATCTTGCCGGCGTACATTCCCCATCACCAGCGCAAAAAGCTTCACCGGGCCAAGTACGAGCAGACACTGAAGACGGACCCGGTCATTCTCGAGATCGACGGGGAAATCAAGCGCTATCGCTACTCTGACCCGACGAAAAGTTCATCGTCCAATACGAGCCAAGCCCTTCAAAATTGCCTTAACTTGATGCGAACGCCCGAGGACTTTGCCAACCTGCCTGCCTTGTTCACGGGTCTTGTCAAAGTGGCGGACCGCCGTCTCCGTTGGGACGATCGACCGCGCATGGTCCGGCTGGCGGGTAAAGCGGGCTCCGCAGATGTGGTGCTGCGCATGGCCAAGCATGCCAAACAAACAGGGTTCATACTCGACCAGCCCGAGACCGTCAGCTGGATGCTCGCAGCCTTTCAGGGACCAGCAATCGAGAGTGACTACGTGAAAGAGAAGACGGAGACTGCGCTGCAGAAAACGGAGCACCTGATCGAGTTGCTGGAGCAGGATATCCACAAACAACCGACTAAGCACATGCGAAAGTACGCTGAGTTACGGCACATTGAGTTTCACCTCGACCCTTTGTTCCTAGGTCCCCGTCTGCACATGGCCGCCATGCTGGCTCTGAAGCACAATGAGGGCAAAGATGTGGACGGCAAGGTGTTCAAGTACGCCAGACAAATGGCGGCGGCCTGGCCGGCAGGCAAAGGCATGCTTGAACTGCATCACCCAGAAGCCTACAAAGAGCGACCAGTGCTGTTTTGGCTGACCTACCCGAAAACCTTCTTGATCCACGTCGTCCCAATCTGGAAGGGACTGCAGGCTGCGGCGACAGTGGTGGACGGTGAGCTCTCTGCGCAGCTGAAGGCTAGAGCAGCCAACGTGGAGGCCGAAATCAAAAAGGCTTCGAGCGTTACGCAAGCGGTCAATATCGGAGAGGCAAGGGACAAATTCTTGCTTTCGATGGGTATGAAATGAGGGCACTGATATCTGTACAAGATAGCGAAGACGTATAGTGTCCAGAGGTCCCTATGGCAACACAATATACTTCTCTAAATGTTTTGGAATGGCGGAAAGCAATCTCTTCTCAGAGAGCCACTTCTTGGAGAACAACCGCTCGGCATACCGATATGCGCCATCGCAAAGCATTGTGACGACGGTGTGACCTCTGCCTAGTTTCTCGGCCACCTCCTTCGCAGCCACCACATTGAGAGCAGAGCTCGCCCCGAGATACAGACCCTCTTCATCCAGGCAACGGTAGACCATCTCTATGCTCTTCTCGTCGGCAATGTGAACCGAGTCATCGATGAGCTCAAGATCCGGCTTGAGATTGTCCGTAATCCTGCCCTGCCCAATGCCTTCGGTGATGCTAGAGCCTGAGCGCTCCGCGAGCTTGCCGCCGGACTGTATATATGAGTGTAACACACTGCCGGGAGGATCTGCCAGGAAGCTCTTGACACGGCCATCCGAGACTGTTTTCAAAAATCGGGTGGTGCCGGCCAGCGTTCCAGCCGTCCCCGTGGCGCAGGTGAAGGCATCGACCTTCCCGCCTGTCTGCGCCCAAATCTCGGGCCCGGTCGTCTCAATGTGCGCTCTCCTGTTTGCCGTGTTGTCGAACTGGTTCGTCCACACGGCGTTGTCCAAGCGCTCGGCGTGCCTCTTGGCCTGGTGGTTGTAGTTCTCGGGGTTCTCAAAGGCCACCGCGGGGACGGGATAGACCTCGGCGCCAAGCAGCCGCAGCAGGTCTATCTTGCCCTGGGACTGGGTGTTCGGCATGTAAATGACCAGGTTGTACCCGCGGCTGCGGCAGACGTGCGCCAGGCCAATGCCCGTGTTGCCGGCCGTGCCCTCGACCACGGTGCCGCCCGGTCGCAGCAGACCTCGCTCCTCGGCATCTTTGACCACGTAGAGGGCCGCGCGGTCCTTAATGGAACCGCCGGGGTTCATGAACTCGGCTTTCCCCAGAACCTCACACCCGGTTTCCCGCGAGAGACCGTTCAGGCGGATGAGCGGCGTGTTGCCGATAGCTTGATGTATGCCATGTCGTGTTAGCACGCAGTGTACTGGGTCGTTCCCGCGTTGACACGAAGTAGAACATGCCTTCCGTCAGTCCCTTTGCGATCGCTTGTGCCCGGGACACGGCGATGGTGTGAGGGCTAGGGTCAAACGCCATCCGCCGTGTGCTTGTCGCGAAGGACCGCACGCCATTACGGAGCATGTTGTACGCAGGTCTTGCACCGCACGACATTTTCAAATGCTGCTATCCGAGTCCCAGAGGATCAATTACCCGTGGGTGGCCGAGCAGTGGTCAGCAAAAGCTCCGCCACCCACTGGTAATCCAAGAGCATCCCGTCAAGCCGCCGACCTGATGATGACCTATTATTGAGAGCTAGGGTGGGGTCGGATTAAGTCGCCCCGCCGCACGGACCCCCTCCCCCATATATAGCATAGGTATCTATCAACTTGGTAGGTAGTCCGAAGTAGGATCACAGGACTTGCGAGCAGAGCAGCCAATTTGTTTGGCACCAGAGCAGCCCATTACAAACATCCACAGCAGTCAGCAAGCCTACAGCTAGGCCACAGGAGCATGAAATTTGAATGGAAGCCCCGAGTGCCACGAGGCAGACTCTAGGCAGGTACTTGAGTGGTAGCTCTCAAAGTACCTAGCATGCATGTCATATCTACCGTTGGACGGAACTCGGACTAAGAAAACATCACGTTTGCTGCATCCCAGGGGTATCATACCTGGCTTATCCACTCAATAACAATGGCGACGGACGAAGACGAACCGCGGGCATCGACAGAAAGCGATCGAGGAGGTAGCGGCAGCAGCGGCAGCAGCAGCAGCAGCGGCAACAGTGGCAGCAGCAGTGACAGCGACTCAGATGACAATGGCTCCGATGATGAGCAGGCGCAGGTGGAATGGCTTGCTACCTCTCGTGCCAGGCGATCGAATGCTGGAAATCGCATGAAGTCGATGCTGGCTAGGGAAGAGCCTGACGCCGCTGACGACTCGGACCTGGACCTACTCTTCGCCGAAGATGACGACGATGCAGGCTTCATGGACGTGGAACAGGGCGATGGCTCTGATGTCCAAATGGATTCCTCTTCCGATGACGAAGACCACGACGAAGGCGGCGACGAGCTTGACGGTGAAAAGGAGCTGGAGAACTTGGCACGCGAGAAGAGAAGGCTTGCAAACAAGCGTAAAGCGCAGAACGCAATACCCGCAAAGTTCCGCAAAAAGGTGCGCATCGACCAACGACCGACAAGGACGTCCGCGAGCCCCGCGCTGTCGACAGCGCCGTCGGTCACGACGTCGCGACCCAGGAAGAAGTCGGATAGGACTAGCTGGCTCCCTACGCCGGCGGACATGCCGACACGTGCTTCCCAGCGCCAGACAACCAAGCTGAGCAAGGCTCAACTTCATGAAAAGATGCGCATCGACGATCTGCGGCGCCAGAAGCAGGCCGAGCAGGCGGAGAAGAAAGCCAAGAAACTGGAGGCCTTGAAGAAGCCGCCGATGACCCAGGCAGAGCGTCTAGCAGAGGCGGCATCGGTCGAGAAGCGAAATTCCAAGAGCTTGAATCGATGGGAGGAGGCCGAGAAGCAGCGCGAGGAGGAGCGGCTGAAAAAGATTGCTGCGTTGAACAGCAGGAGACTTGAAGGACCATTCGTGCGCTTTTGGAGCGGCGTTCTCGAGCTCGACGAAGCGCAACAGAAGCGTATCGGACTGATGGTCTCGATGGAGGAGAAGCCCCGCAAGAAAAGACAGACGGCTGCTGAGAAAGCTGCCGAGAAAGTCGAGGCGGCCAAGGCTGCTGCATCTCCCAGCACGATTGCGCCAACGGCTGAACTTCCAACGGGTGGTGCGATGCCGCTGGCCGCCATGACCGCTGGTGTCCTCCCTCTGACAAGAGTCAGCGGTCCGGTCTTTGCCCCAATCGATGATTCTGCGATGTCTCATGCGACCACACATTCAGCTGGACCAACAACACCTGCAGCAGGAGCGACGGTTGCAATCGAGTCTTCAACGCCCCCATTAGCAGGCCCATTGTATTCGACTGCGTCGTTTGCAGCGCCGGAAGCTTCATCGTATGATCAGTCGACACCTAGTGTCGATCATTCTCAGATATCATCAGAGCAGTCCAGGCCAGCCATGTTGAGCGCCACTCTGTCGGCAGTAGCGTCTGCTACAACGCAGGACAAACCGAATGCTTCGTCCGGAGTCCTGGCAGCCCCCATACTTGCACCGCCGTTTGAAAATGCGCCCTCCGACCCGGGAAGCCAAATGCCTACCTCGGGGCTTTCTGCTCCGGCCATGAGATCGAATGTCCTCGCACTACCAGACGTATCCCAGTCAACTTCGTCTCTGTCTTTGCAGATCGAAACGGCCAAGTTCTCTGCACCTTGCGGGCCAGACATGCAGCTAACTGGCAAAAGCTCATCAGCTCAGGCTCCTCAACCCGCACAAGCGAACATTCCTGAGAAGACTTCAAACTCTCTGCACGATGTGGATGGACATAATGTGGACGGGTCCCCAGAACCAGGAATAGGACAGTCTCGCGAGGGAAGGGTGTCACGGCATTACATTCTTCTTCAGAACTTTGATGAGGACGCCATCAAAGACAAACACGCCCAGACTCGGATACTATTCGGGCGGAAGATGATGAAGCTTACAAAACCCGCACCGACAGCGTTGTGTGCAATCACGAACTATCCCGCCCAGTATCGCGATCCGCAAACAGGTCTGCCTTTTGCAAATAGCTATGCTTACAAGGAGATCCGACGTCTGCTCCGCCACGAGTACAAGTTTAGCAACATCCTGGGCACTTGGGTTGGCACGGGGTCTACCGCGGCTCACAACACTCCTGGGAAATTCCTGGACCCTTCCCAACCAAGATCGACACCACACACCAAACAGGCCGAGACGAAGGGGAAGGGGAAAGAGGACGCGCCTGATCAAAAGGAAGTAAACCATCCACTGCAGAATGTGGGCAGCAGTCAGGATCAAGGCCTAAATGCGCTACCAGGCCTGCAGGACATGGAACCAGGGATGGACTCTATAGGCACCCCGAAGCATATGGGCGCTGGAAGCGCACCGCCAAGACCGTCCATGGGAGGGCAGCAAGAAGGGCACACCGCGGCAACACTCGTCAGCACGACTGGGCCAGTCGCGCCGGTCGCTCCCATGTTATGATGGCAGCAAAACTGACCTTTATGAGCAGTTAGTCAGTCTTTAGAGATAGACGACAGGCCAAAACGACAAATCTTCCGCCAGGATCTCTGGCGTGTGGGTGACATTCATGGTTACGGTAGGCCTCCATGGCTGAAGTTTGGTATTGACTTGCGAGTGACGGTCGATTTCGGGGAAGTCCGCCGCGAGCTCACTGCAGCGGTAACCTTACGTGAGAAATGCACCCGGAGGAGTCGCCGGCTAATAGATACAGCCCCGCTTCCGGGGCCCTTCTGTACACCACCCCTCTTGGTGCGAAGACCAACTCGTGACGCGCGTCTCGAGGGTCTCGTAAACACATAATGGCAGGGCAGCTACGACAACTTCCTGCCGTCTTGCGCCCTTGATGTTTCTGTCCCGCTGCGATCGAGATGGACTCGCCCAAACCCGCCGTCGACCTGGAAAAAGAACTGACATGCTCGGTGAGTAACCACTTTGCCTTTACGTGGGCTCTCTCCTGACACGGAATCCTTCGCAGATCTGCACCGAACTGCTTTTCCAACCGCTCACCGTTCTCGACTGTCTTCACACTTTCTGCGGCGCGTGTCTCAAAGAATGGTTCGGGTGGCAGGCCTTGGCCGCCGAAACCGCACCGACGCCACCGGCGCCCGGCTCGCCCATTTTCACCTGCCCGTCGTGCCGGGCGCCGGTCCGCGACACACGGCACAATGCCACCGTGGCGACACTCCTCGATATGTTCTTGGCCGCCAACCCGGAGAAAGCCAGGCCGGAGGCCGATAGGGAGTCTGTGAACGCCAAGTACAAGCCCGGGGATAATATTCTGCCGACGCTCAACATCCAGGAACGGAGCGCGGAGCAACTGAGGCTGGATGACGAGGACAGGAGGCTAGTGGACGAAATCCGGGAACTGAGTTTGCGGGAGTCCGTCGCGAGCACTGCGCTCGCTTCCGGTGCAACGCTAGCACCCTCGACAAGGGCGAGGAGGCTGACAGATGGAAGGTCTTTCCGCGATAGGCGGTCCGGGCCCGGGAGCCGTGACACGAGTCGGGAGTCGCATCCAGAACGGCGAGCCCGGGACGCGCGCGAGCGTCAGCGGGCTGGCACGCACGACGACGCCCGGCAGCGATCCGAGCAGAGGGTCATGTTGCAGCCGGAAAATGTCTACCCTGAAGATGGCCGGCGGCGGCAACAGCGCTCTCGGCCACCGTCGGTAGAATCCTCTGGGCCCCGCGAGCGGCATGTGGATCATCAGATCTCCATCCGGTCTCTCATCAACTCGGCTGACACGGATTCTCGGTACTTGCAGAGCGAGATCGAGGAATTTGCCCGGCAAATCCAGGAGGAAGGCCTGTTGGAGGGCTTGGACCTGGACAACATCGATCTGAGCAGTAATGATGAGCTGAGCAAAAAGATCACCGATGCATATAGGAGGCGGCATCGCGAGAGAACGAGGAAGGACCGAGCAAGATGGAGCAGTGCGAACGCAAGAGATAGGACGCGATCTAGGGATCGAAGCTCGGGCAGTCAAGCGCATTCACGAGGTAGATACCCGCCTTCAAGCTCGACTCAGCTCGAAGTCCTTGAAACACGCCAGTCAGGGCGCACCCCAAGCGCAGGGCGTGCAGGGCGAAGCTCGACGACACCAGTCATGTCCACTGCAGCCTTGGCCCAAGGAGCTGCGCGATTGCAAACAGATTTGCCAACGAGGACCCAGAGCAGCGAACAGACTCGTGGAAGGCCAAGTCTGGACATCGATATCAGAAGCTCTAGCACCCCGACTGTGGCGACGGCCATCGATAGTATCCAGCCCAGGTCCGTCACGGCCCAGTCGGAATTGCTCCGCAGTTCCGGGCTGCCATTCCGAGCAAGAGTGGCATCAGCCGAGGCTAGGGCCTCGGCCTTCACTGCTCAACCTGGCACCGGCACCTCCTGTAGGTGCGAGAAGAGAGCGATCCAACCCTCCAATATCACTACCGACAGCAACAGACATTCATCACCCAGCCTGGCCTCTCCCCGTAGCCGACCACATTACTATCCCGAACCGTCCATCTCTTGCAGCTCCTGCGGAAAGCAGCACATCGAATACGAGCTCCACTACAACTGCCAGATATGCGAGCAAGGCAACTGGAATCTTTGTTTAGCGTGTTATCGTCGGGGCAAGGGCTGCCATTACTGGTTCGGCTTCGGATACGGCGCTTTTATGGAGTGGGAAAGAAGAAAGAAGATCGCTGGGAACTCCCGGATGGATGCACCACACATGTTGACGTCCAATCGATATCTCCCGCCGAAGGCGATTCCAGGAGGTGCCGACGGACATCGCACCTTGACCACAGAAGACCCGTACGAGCGTCTTCAGAGTGGGACTTTCTGTCAGAGGTGTTTCGCGTGGACGAACGAGTGTTACTGGAGATGCGATTCCTGCAACCTGGGGGACTGGGGATTCTGCAACGACTGCGTGAACCAAGGTTTCTGCTGCACGCATCCTCTGTTGCCGCTGTCCTATCAGTCCCCGACCGAAGCCGGGTCGCAAAGCCAGGCGCCTACACCCCCAACTAGCCCAAGAGCACCCTGCCCTGCCACTGCAAGGCTCCTCACCGGATCCCACGCGACCAATGTTGGCGGGTTTCGACCTTTAATGTTTATTCCACCGTGCCAGGTTTGCGAGATTCCAGTCCAACCGACTCAATACCGACACCATTGTTACACATGCACACCGTCTCTGTTGCCTCGGAGCCCGTATGCCGTCCCGGGCGCAGGCGACTACGACATATGCGACCCCTGCTACGTTCGTCTTGTCGCGGACGGCACCATCTCAGCCGAGAACGGAGTTGGCGGCTGGCGCCGATGTCCACAGGGGCACCGCACGGTTGTGCTCGTATTCTTGGAGACACGCGATGGGCAGCGCCGGTGCATCATCCGCGATCTGGTAGGCGGACACAAGCTCCATTTGGACCTCGTCAGCGGGGCCGCCGGTCTGCAACTGGCGCAGTGGTACGAAGGCGAACAGAAGCTCGAGCGACTTGTCACTCTAGAAGCCGGAGCCAGCACGAAGGCTCTGGTGGATAGCAACCGCGCAAGGCTGGACCCGGGCTTGCTGGGGCGCCTCACGGACAAGTTCCCGCGGAATGGCGGCAGCGGCGCCGCCGGCACGGCCCGGTGGGCTTGGTGGCGGACCGAGCCGGATGCGACGGACGAACTGCTGTTCCCCAAGGGAGCGGAGATCACGGAAATCGAAGACGCGAACAAGGAGTGGTTTTTCGGCGTGTACATGGGGGCCAAGGGACTGTTTCCGGGTGCATACCTGAAGATGACGGGACCGAAGGCTCCGGCTGTTCAGAATGAGTCAGCTTGGATGAACGAGAGGCCTTGATGACTGAGACGATGCGACGGTAATGGTGGCACGAGACAGGTGTTTGGTGACCTTCAAGCTATCTTCAGAAAGACGGTTCACAGTGGAAAGCGGACCGCGGGTGACAAACTGCGGCGAATCTCGCGGGTGAGGGTTTGCAGATTTTCCGGCGATATCTCGCCATCTCAATACAAACGCTACTCGTGCTTCCACTCGGCCTTGGTCTTTTCCCCGAAGGCTTTCATCCCAATCTTCTGGTCCTGCGTGCCAAACAGACTGTGGAACACTCTCCTCTCGTACTCGACACCATCCCGCAACGGCAGGTCCTGGCTCTTGTTGACCACCTCCTTGGCCGCCTGCACCGCGACCTTGCTGTACCCGGCGATGGTCTCGGCGGCGTCCAGCGCCCCGGTCATGAGCTCCTCGTAGGTGGCGAACACGCGGGCCGCGACACCCCAGCGCTCGGCCTCTTCGCCGCTGAACGAGCGGCCCGTCAGGATAAGGTCCATGGCGCGGGCCTTGCCGACGGCGCGCGTGAGGCGCTGGCTGCCGCCGGCGCCGGGCACGGTGCCGAGCTTGATCTCGGGCTGGCCAAAGTTGGCGCGCGCGGTGCAGTACAGCACGTCGGCCATGAGGGCCAGTTCGCAACCGCCGCCGAGGGCGTGGCCTGACACGGCGGCCACGAGCGGCTTCTTGAGCGCCGTCGTCAGCTGCGACCACGACTCGATGAAGGCGCCCGTGTAGGCCGCGCTGAAGGTCAGCGGCGCCATCTCCTTGATGTCGGCACCCGCGGCGAAGGCCTTTTCCGACCCCGTCAGCACGACGGCGGCCACGGCGGGAGACGCGTTGAAGGCGGACAGGGCTTGGTTCAGCTCGACGATGAGCGGCGTGCAGAGGGCGTTGAGCGCCTTGGGGCGGTTCAGCGTTACTGAGAGGCCATTAGTGGTGGTGAATGCGTGGAGGGAATAGACGTATGCTAGACATGGCGTTGCCTGCCTGCCTGCATGCATACCTTGCCCAACCCCAGGCCTTGGCTCAGAAACCTGGATGTATTGATACGGCCGAGACGTAGGAGCAGAGAACGCCCGAGCGAATCGAGGATATGAAGCCGCGCCCGCGCGTAAGCGCATCACGGATCCAACCGGACGCATTGAAACTACGGCAGAGCTGATGAACTGCTTCATTGTTGTCGAGATGTCCTTGGAGAACTCTTGATGCAATAGCCAGTGACAGTTGAGCCTCTGCCCAGCTTGCGCGGCGCCGAAGCCGGCTGGTATAGAGCCGAGGAAATACGTTCCTTTGACTAGAGTCGCCGTGCGGCATCTCGACGTGATTACGTAACACCCTGCATCGGATAGGCTGTACTCCGTAGCACTCCTGAGCACTCCTGACTGAACGTGAGCTGTCGTTGTCGCCGCGACAGCATCTTGCTTTTTTTCGACGGCTTTGCTTTCTCAACATACCCGTCAATACATTGGGCGATTGATTGCGTTTCTTTGTACATCGCGCGCGAACCATTCCCGATACTCGAGTTGAACGCGCCAGTCTCCGCCCAAGTCAAGGCAGAGCAGAGCCCACGAAGTTCGAGAAGAGGAAAAGAAAGGCACGGGAAGCGGGCGTCGCGATGGACTCAACCGAACCAGAGAGCAACCCTTTTGGGGTTGTGACGGCCCAGACGTCCAAGTTGCAGCGGGTACACCTACACACGTTCTCAGATACGCGCAGGGAAATGACCAAGACTGACTGGCCCGCCTCCAGCAATATCAAGCCTACCTGGACAAGTCGACACCATTCGTCACGTACCGATGGGTAGGCACAGTCGTTGCACTGCTTGGCTTCTTCCTCCGGGTGTTTATGGCACAGGGTTGGTATATAGGTAAGCCGCGCCGTCTGCGCAAGCCGACGCGCGAATCGCTTTGCTGACGGCAGCTTTCAGTCGCATACGCCCTGGGCATATACCTCCTCAACCTCTTCCTCGCCTTCCTCCAGCCCAAGTTCGACCCCTCAAACGAGGCGATAGACAATGAAATGGAGGATGGGTCGGTCGGCACCTTGCCCACGAAACAGGACGAGGAGTTCCGCCCCTTCATCCGCCGATTGCCCGAGTTCAAGTTCTGGCACGCGGCCACGCGTGCCGTGGTCATCGCGTTCGTGTGCAGCTGGTTCGAGCTCTTCAACGTGCCCGTTTTCTGGCCCATACTAGTCATGTACTGGATCATGCTATTCGTCCTGACCAGTACGTTGCCTTGTAAACCCTTGGTGCGCGCCATGTTTTGCCTGCATTGCTAACTCCATTGTGCAGTGCGGAAGCAAATCCAGCACATGATCAAGTACCGCTACGTGCCTTTTACCATGGGCAAGACGCGGTACGCCAAAAACAGCTCGTGAGAGTGTGCATCAAACGTCAATGCGCCACGGCCAAAAGGTCTCTGCTTGATTAATGGAACAATAGGCGCAATAGGCATGGCGTAGTAGACACCGTGCGTTCTATTGTACTCTATATTGTATCCTAGACTAAGTCGGGATCGGTGGGTTTGTATAAACATGTCTTTCCAACAGAATGTGATTTTCAAATTAGGGGGTCCAGGCTGGAGGCAGAACGTTATGAACATCTCTGAACTGTTCCGCCACGGCTCCAGACTGGCTACAGCTCATATTGTGACTGGCGCCAACTGCATTTGCAGCATTGACTCAGCACGGGCCAACACGGCAAAATTTCAGCCTCGTGGGAGACTGGTCACTTCTTCAACTTCGTCCTCTGCCAAACCCCCTCAGATCGCGCGGCCGAGTCGAGTATTGCCGCCCGAGCTGCAGCTACCGCCACAGGATTCCTCCAAGCGAGAATGTCGTCATCTCAAGCGCGCAGCAATGGCGGCGAGCGAATGGTACACCAAGACTTCATCGCCAGGATCCGATATTCCAACGCACTCCCGCCGCCGCCCCATCCTCCGAAGCTCCTGGATATCCCCAACACTGGACTCGCAAGCGGCCAGTACACCACACCCGGCTTTGCCTCGCGCCTCGCGCGCGAGCAGCCGCTGAACATCGAAGCCGATGCCGAACTGGGGATGCCCCTCGACCTGGTGGGCATGCCGGGCGTGTTTGACGGCGACGAGAGCTGTAGGTCCACGGCTTGCTATGCCATCCCAGTGAGAATCAATCCTTTGTGGCAGATGCTGACCTCGACGGTGTCCCGAAGCTATTCAAGCTCCCGCCGAGGAACCCCCACCCCATCCGCACGATCGTCATCTGTTGCGCACCCTAGCCTCACTGGGCAAGAACACCACCGCCGACACGTCCTCGTCCTTCCTGCGAAGAATAGAGAGCGGTGCTCTCAAGGCCCGGCCAGATCCCCGAATCACGGCGCGGCAGATCGACCCATTTCTGCGCAAACGGCCCGAGAAGCGCAAGGCGTCGCCGGAACCTGACAAGGGCACGCCGGCATGGATCAAGCGGCGCATCGAGGCGAGCTTCGAGGTGGCGGCGCGCAACCTCGCGGACAAGACAAAGGTGCGACACCCCACGAAGCGGAACGTCAAGGTCGTCGACTCGTACCCCTTGATACCCGACCTGGACGCCTTCCCGGACAGCGGGGCCTATGTGACGGTCAAGTTCTCGACTGGTCCGGTGGCGTCCGGTGACAGGTACGACACGCGCCTGCTGGCCGGCATCTTCAAGCCCATCGAGCGCAGCACGGCCGAGGACGCGGCCTACGCGACCGCGCTCGAGGCCCACGAGCGCGACCCCGCCAGTAACCCAAAGCCTCACAATATGATGAGCTACGACCTGTTTCTGCCCAAGGACGCCGATACGGGCGACCGGTTCCGCCAATGCTTTGATGTCGACAACCCGGATCGCGACGACCCTGCGCTGTACCCACCAAAGGGCTTCTTCGGGTTCCCGCGCCTGCGGCCGTACGAGACATCGCAGGAGAAGGAAATGGACCACGAGACCAAGTACAACGAGGAGGTCATCCTCGCCTTCCGCGAGGACAACGAGGTGCAGGGCGGTAAGGTCGTCTTCTACTACCCTGTCATGCAGCGCTCCACAATTCGCAACCAGCGCACGAAGAATATCGCCCGTACAATAGGAATTACGGACGATGATGAGCTTCCGCGCCCCGACGAATTGCACGTCACTGTCAGCGAGCCGTCCGAGGCACTGAAGAAGGATCTTGCCAACTTGAAGAACGATCCCTTGGGCTACTCGCTTGATCAGGACGAGGAGGCGGAAGAGGACGAGGACGCAGAAGGAGGGGCGAATGCGAACGGTCATGGTCCCCCCGTACCCAATGGCCACCAGTCAACGCAGCCCGCTGCGGCGTCCGACGAGGACCTGGATGCTGAAGGAGACGACGATTAGTGATGCATTGTCCGCCCCAGCTTATAGTACTTGTCTTCTGTAATCAGGGTTTGCGATGTGGGCGGTCTGATGTCCTGCCGACGCAGGGTATTGGTATCGATATCTAAGGCGCAGGACTGCGTGGCTGCGGAAACAAACTTAGCAGAGGCTTGATTCGCATCGTGAGGGATCGCCGGGATCAGATTCCGCGTATCTTTCATAGGGTAGAAGCTACATCCGCATATGCATAGATAGAAGCGTCCTCAATGCCACGCTTTCGCCGAGACTGACTACCTATGCAGGCCCAGAAGAGCTCGTTCGCTCTGCTCCATATGTCAAGTGCGTCTCAGCGATGTGTACAACGGCTATGCCGGCCTGAATGCTATGTTGTACGCCGGCAGTCCCTCCGCCCAAGAAGAAATTGGCCAAGAGAATGAAACGAACCTGGGTAAAGAGTTGCCAACGCCGTGCCCTCCATGCCGTTTCCTCGACAAATCCTGTCCCGCACCCATCTCCATGTAACCGCTAGGCACAAGTACATACGTGCCTACTACCAAGTCTTGCGAAATCATGCACGCGGGGTCTCGTTCCAGAATTCCAACAGTTCCGCACCGACGCAGAAAAGAAGACAATGCAGCCCGACCGAGAAGCACTTAGCCGTCAAAGCCAATCTTCTCTCGGTCGTCGTCGATCACGCGGCCGTACCTGGACTCCCATGTTAACTGATGATTCCGGGACTTGCTCCGAGCAGATTCGAAGATTACATACTCTAGGAGTAACCTGAAGAACCAGACCTCCAAGTCCTCTTCCCTGAGTGCCTTATTCGCCCAGTCTCTTCCCTGCATGGCCAACCTCTCGGCCTCGCGCTTGCCGAGGGCGCCGTCACCGAAGAAGCGCACAGTCTCGAGCCAGTCGTCGCCACGGAGGCTGAGCGGGATGTAATGCGCCCAGGGCTTCAGCCACTCTTGGTGCCACTCGCGGAACACGGCCCACTTGTAGACCAGGCTGCGGCTCTTGAGGAAGGCGTAGAAGCGGCCGGAGAAGGCGTTGCCGTCGATGTCGAGCAGGTGTTTGTACTGCCACGCTTCCCACTGCTCAACGTGGTCCTTGATGTTGAAGAACTCCCTCTGCGCGATGCAGTCGCCGTTGTCGCACTGGCCCAGATGCGAAAAGTAGACGTCTATGATTTCCTCGTAGTCGCCTCGCGGCACCTCTTTCACCCTCCACTCCTGGTCCTGGCCTCCGTCCTCACCCGCCCGATTCACCAGGATCTTGGCCTGGTCCGCTGCGTTTATCTTCTGGACAAACCGCTGGCGGTGCTGTCGCCGCCAGCCGCCATTACGACTATACCCACCTGTCGTGGAACCGCGCCAGTAGAGCCTGTCTTTCTTGGCGGCCCAGGGCATATCCTTCTCTTCCTCGTACGGGACGCGGTCGGACCAGTACCAAGGGGAGGGAAACAGTATGTCGGCATAGGACGACAGTTTCGACTGCGAAAAGATGGGAAATAGATCGTGCACGATGTTGAAAGCATTGGGACGGTCGAAAAACCCATGCGTCTCGCTGAGCGAGGGCGTCAGGCAAATGTCCGTCATGGCAGTGACGTTGTAGACAAAACCGAGCTCGCCCAGAGCATAGGCGCCAATCTCGTCCAGTCTGTCGGTCTCCTCGAGCTCACGGGCGGGGCTGTCTGGCGGACAAGACATGCGCGAGTGTGTCCAGGTTGGCTGGTGCGCGAACATGTTGAACCGAGTGAGCTTCGTCTCGGGCAGGTGTGATCCGTCCGAGAGGCCCTTGACATGCTTGGTGAAGGAATTCCTCGGCTTCTTCGCTGCATTCGCCGCCGGCATATTCACCCTTCTCGCCAGGTCCACCAGCTTCACCATGTCTTCGTGTGGCACGATCACGCGCGGCTCGTCGTGGATGTTGAATGCCAGGTCCATGTCCGGGAGATACTGCATAAATGACTCCATCATGGCGGGGACTGCCTGCCGTAGCCAGTCATTGCCATCATTGATGTTCGTCACATTCCCCTTGCGAATCTGCACCGCCATGAGAGCATTGTCGAACCCGCACGCCTCCACGGCACGCTGGCGGATCGTGGCCGGCCGCAAGCCCCAGAAGGGCGTGATGACCTCGAACACGGTGTCGAACTCGTCGACCAGCTGCACGTTCTTCCTCTTCGCGAACTCCCACCACTTGTCGAAGTTGGGGGGGGGCGGCAGGCCGTAGCGGCGGCGGTACTCAGCCACGGCCTCCTTCAGGGTGCGCGACTGCCGCGTCTTGACAGCCTCGTGCTCGCGCTCGGCATTGCCGATCAGGTGCCATACCGGGTGGGAGCCGCCCGGCGCGGGTTTGGGTTGCCGCCGTGCCGGGTCTCGGTGCGACGAGTCCGGGCCCGCGCCGCCGCCGGCAAAGGACGGCGCTGACTGTATGATGGGTTCGAGCGATCGCGGTATCGACGTGCCCGACCGGCCGAAAGTGAACACGCACAGGACGACGACGGCGAACGAGCCGGCGATGATGTAGTGCCGGGGACGCATGTCTGTCGAGCGCCAAACTTCGTCTGGTGTTTACGAGGGAAAGCCAAGTCGGATCTTCGCACTTCGGAGGAGCATTGGCGCAAATCTTGCATATCCTGTAGACATCGGAGCACTTTGCCGGGATCTATGCGACGCGACACACATCTCGTACTTTATCAAGATCCAGTAAAAAAAGGTTGCAGGGGCTGGCAGTGAGTTTGGTATCCCAAGAGGTATCTTCGTATTGCGTGATCTCCTCCACACCTATCGGCCAATGGCAACCTCTTTGAAGATATCTCTATGTGTAGCTAGAGGTATGTTACAGATACCTGCAAAGGCTTACAAGAAATACTTCGAAGTTTGGGCAAACCAGAGCATCCATGATGGTCCAACGCCGGCTGCGCACGCTTCAAGCATGGGAGCATTTGAAGGGAGTTTTCCCCTGGAACTGAAATAAATCCATGCACCACAAGGTTGATTGATGATTGCTAGGGTTGACAGGTTCATCACGCAACTTGTGCAGCGAAATGATCAGTTTTATGACGTCGATCGACAGGAATTGGTATCAACCCTCGTGCCCCCAAACGCCATGTCTGACAACTCTCCAACGCAACATCGCGCCTTGTTCCGCCTAGTAGAAAAACCCGAGGATTTTGCCGGCCACATGCTTGCGCCTCGCCATCTCGTGGTCCATGATGCCAGCAGACGTCGTCAAGATGATATATCCAAACTGACGCGAGGGCAGGAGCTTGACGACCCAGTTCTCGAGGTCCGTCAACTTGATGTTGAAGCGAGGGCTGATGACACCGCACTTATTGAGGCGGCCGTTCAGTTGGACAACTATTTTGCCGGATCGGTGGTCATCAACTGGGAAGAGGTTAGATTAGATGCTGCAATCTTCCGACAACAATTCCGTCGTGCTGTGACCGGGGTCGATTCAGTCGAAGGTGCTGGATGGAATGTCACACGACTAACCTTCCTCGAACTCGCCAATGTAGCCTGCATGGAAAGCTGTTAGTGAATGTGGCGGTAGATTAAACGTTTAGCTTGATGGGAGTACTCGGTAAACGTGTAAGAACCCCGCGATATTGATCTATCGGCAACTTAAAAGACTCAGGCCGTGGTGGTAGCAAAGACCATTGTCCAGTTATCATGCCGAAGCAGTGGTGGAGGAGGGAGGAGGGGGGGAAGGGCATCACGCAGGGATCTGTGTTTCGAGTACTCCCAGTACTCCCAAGGCATCACGGTTGCATGGGGTTCTTACCGTGTCGCTGCATGACCTCCAAGAACTTGACGATGACCTTCGAGCTAGGTCGGATCATGACCTGGCGCTTGCCGGCCTTCTCGGCGTTGTTGATGCTCTTTAAGGCATCATTGAGCACGCTTGTACGGACCATGATGACGGTTTTTTGGGTGAGATTCTCAAATCGCGAGAAGAGATGAGGTATCTGCCAAAGACGTGGACAATTAGCCTTCGAGGCCCGAGAGCGCGGAGAGTGCCCTCTCGACCGGGTCAAGAGGGTTCTGCCTGCTCAGATGCTGGAGAGAGAGGCGTATCAGGGCTGGGGCGAGCTAGGCCTGCACCGCTCAGTCCTGATTGCCTCTCCCGCGGTCTTCGTGAAGGCACGCCTAGAGTGACTCAAGTCACTTTTGTGATCGCCTTTCACATACCTCGTGTTGTGGTGGTTGTGATCGACCGCGGGAGGTTGCGTGGTGGACAAAACAAAACCGTTTGCGGACTGCGAAATGGATCTTCAGGTCCTTGCTGCACTAACAATTTCGGGTGGGAGTTTTCGTGCGGTCTACGCTTAGGGCAAAAGATTTTCGATTTCGGAGTGTGGCCCAAGCTCGCTCTCCAATTGGGCGGGTCCATTTCACACACACTGTGCCGCGCAAATCGAGTCTCGTGCCTCCCGCTCTACCCAGGTTTAGTGCCGCCAAATCCTCAACGTCCTTTCAACTCTGTACTTCAAGAATACACCTTCTCTTCGAGGATCGCGCCGACACCTTAACTTGCAATACAACCAAGATGGTGAGTCGATCGTGGGCCAGTCCGTTCGCCGAAGCCTGCCGCAAGCTTCATCGGTCCCTGCACCCTTTTCGAAGCTCGCCTCGACTGTACGAGACCCCCTCAATACTGACCAATGCACGGCCAATTCACAGTCGGACGTAGAAGAGAATAATGCGCCCGAGGCAGCCGAGGAGGTCGAGGTCTCTGCCGAAGCTCCCAAGGGGCAGATGTCGGTGCTCGATGCGCTCAAGGGTGTATTGAAGCTGGCACTGATGCACGACGGTCTGGCACGCGGCCTGCGCGAAGCGTCTAAGGCACTCGATCGACGACAGGCGCACATGTGCGTCCTCAACGAGTCATGCGAGGAGGAGGCCTACAAGAAGCTCGTCATCGCCCTCTGCTCCGAGCACAAGATCCCCTTGATCAAGGTGCCCGACGGCAAGCAACTGGGCGAGTGGGCCGGACTGTGTGAGTTATCCCTGCATGCGTGGACATCGATTTCAAGGAAGGTCCGCTCGACGTTGGCATACTGACATGTGGTTTTTCTCAGGCATCCTCGACCGGGAGGGCAACGCGCGGAAGGTGGTCAACTGCTCTTGCGTGGTTGTGAAGGACTGGGGTGAAGAGTCCCAAGAGCGAACCATCCTCCTCAACTACTTCCAGACCGAGCAATAAGGGAGTTCTTTGGTAGATGCGTGACGTGGCGTTTTGAAGCGAAGGGGGGTATCATAGAGCTCAAGGTTGTTGGCCGCATCAAACAACACCTCGGATGTACTTCAGCTTCACCGACTGGCATGGCGGACTCGGTTTGGAGCTTCCTTACGGCACCTTTTGCATTCGGCGCGGAGCAACATTCACCAAACGGGAGGCAATCGACATGTGAAGACCAAGAGAATCATCGTGCCATGCCTGCCAGAGCGGTTGGGACAATCTCATGTAACTCATTTCCTGCCCTCCACCATGATGAGATGATAGCCATCTGGCCTGTCGGGTCAGTGAGTACGCATAAGCAGGTGAATGGGGTAAGCATACTCGGCGTCTTCGCCTCGCCGATCTTGGGATTGCTCGTTGTGCTCGTCTCCAACGCGAAGGCTACCTCTTCGAACTGAGGGTCCAGACTGCCCTTGGTTTTCCAACCGAGAGAGCCTCCTGTAGAGCCGGCACGCAGTGAGCGAATGTGCCGGGTAGAATGGAGAGTCCACCGCCATGACTCACCCTGCCGCGCCTTGTCCTCGGAGAAATCTCTCGCAACCTCATCGAATTTCACGCCATCTTTGATCTTGGCAAGCGCTTCTTCCTTCCTGCCGTGTTTCTCGCACTGCATGACTTCAAGTCAACTGAAGCCCGCCGCGGCAACTAGGGTCGCAGGACAAGCCAGCTCACCAAAATGTGGCGCACATTGATCGACTGAGCGCCCTTTGCCTTGGTCTCTTTTTCGTCGCTGTTTCCCTTGCCCTTGCCCTTTCCCTTGCCCTTGGCGGACTTTCCGCTGGAGTTCTTATCCGAAGACTGATTTTCGTCCTTCTTCTTTGCCATGACTGCGTTCTCACTGGTCGCTCGTTTACCTGCTTGAATGAGGAAGACAAGGATGTCGAGGCGGGGCGTGTGCATGGTCGGGATCAACTCGCACGGGCCATGTTGACGTTGACCCCCTGATTTTCATGACCCCTTTTCAATGAAGCCGAGTTGGCCTCGTTGTCAAGGTCCCGATGCTAAACACTCTATTACACTAAAACATATCTTTTTTTCTGCTTTTTAGGTTTTATGCTTTTTTCCTTCTTTTAGGGTCCGCTCCAGGCAAAGTACGAATCTCTTCGAAACATACCCCTTTCTTTAGCTGCGTTTACCCACGTGTTTACCGCATCGGCGTTCATTGGAACCAGTCTACTGCAGCATCGGGCTGTGTTCTTTGGTATCGGCCTCACCCCCTCCGTCGGCCCCTCGTGTCTTTCATCCTTGCTCTCCACTCCTCCTCGGCCATCCCGGCCTTCGCCTGGATGTTGGGAGGCAGCTCCAGCGTCATGGTGTTGTTCGGTCTCTTTCGCATGGGATATCGCGCACCGGTTCCAGTGGGCGTCGCCATCGGCTTGCAAGAATTGCTTAGCCTGCGGAACTGAAGCATCCTCTTCCAGTCTTCACGGGCCTTGCTGTCGTCGAGCCTCTGCTGCTTGTATTCGGCAAGTTGTCCCTCGCCATAGAAGCTCCGGATCTTGTCGAACTCAAGCTTCTCAAACATGCACCAGTCATCCAGCTGGGAGGGTCTAGGCACCATCAGGAGCTCCTTCATCGAGGCTTGACCTTTTCTCCTGGTGCGCTCCAGTGTGAGCTGCAATCGGTAAATCCCTAGATCGACGTTCAACTTCTGGCTGTAGCTGACCAGCCTCCATCTGATGTTTTCCTTCGCTGTCAGTCTCGAGACTTGAAAAGATAGCATGGTTCCGCGATACTCACAGTCCGTCATATCTGATGCCTGCTATGGGGGCATACTTGCTGTTCAATCGATATCCACGCAAAATACGGATCTTTTTGCCGGGCTGCGAGACCAAGGATACATGCAGGTCGGCCAATCTCTCGCTCTCACATGTGTATATCACCCTCCCCTCCGTCAGGACGTCCTCCTTTCCTGTTAGCAGTGGAAGCGCGGGAATGCCGTACTTGCCGGTTGTAACCTTGTCAGACCCATTGCCGACGACGCCATCCCGATGAGCACAAGCAAGGTTGAGCCAGAATCTACCATAACGTACACATTAGCAGCAGTCATTTTCTTACTCGAGGTAATCTGTGCTGAAGACTCACTCGCCGGGGGCGAACTTCTCCTGGATCAGTTCGGGTGCAGGGTGTGTATTGGGTTCTCTTGACTTCCAGGCTCTATGTATGGGATACTCCAGCGATGGCAAAGGCTCGAAAAAAACATCTCTGAGTTGCCCGGTCTCGATGAGCTCTTGCATGCGCCTGCCCTCCAGCCCAAAATAGTCGCTCTTGAAGCGCACCACCCACTGCCGGTAGATGTCCGTCGCCAACCGAATATCGGACACAGATGTCTTGGACCACGTCAACTGGCTCTTTGCACCAGCCTTGATGATGTCGGCGATCATCTGGTCAAGACTGGCCGCTTTGATGGTCTCCAGATCAAGACTCGGTGTCTTTTCTTTTTCCTCCTTGTTGATAGACTCGAGGAAGTTGGAAAGAAGGACATTGTCTACGTCCGAGAGGGGCTGGTCCTGGGTGATGCTGTGTCGAACATCGTCTGATAGGATGCGAAAGCTTTCGACAGAATCTATCACCTTTGCACCTGATGTTGGAAAAGACAAAATTCCATACTTGGGATAGGTCACTGTGATGAGGTCAAGAATCAGAACAGCGCCTAAGCCCTGGTTTTCTCCAGACGACGGGGATTTTCTTCACTGCCCATACCCTCCAGAGGACCTGCCGGGTTCCCTTCAGACTTGGAAGCTCGCCTCGAGGGTTTGGCTGAGTTGCTCCCATCATATTTGCTATACCGGCTGGAGTATGGCAACTGTTTCAGGCCGTCAGTGGCGGCACCCTCGCAGAATTTTGTTTACTGGCACGGAATAGGTTCACGCCCAGTGGGGGGAGGAGGTGGCGGGGAGGGTCTCACATTGCTTTCGCTCATGCTTGCAACGCTGAACCGGTGAGGAATTTGGTCCAAGTCGTCGAGGTCTATTCCGGAGGTCGTCGACGCCTCAGCAGAACGTTGACTTCTGCTTCCGCCTTGTTGAAAGACCTTTCTGAGCCCCCGCTCAAGCCTGCCAGCCCAAAACCTGCCCAGGCCTGGACTTGCCGGTCGGACGCTTCTCGAGCGTAACGATGAGGGCGCCATTCGGATCTGTCGTCCGCGGCGTTATGGCATACCAAAAGCCAGCGAGCACCGATCTGCAACGTTGGCACTCTTCTAGTTTGCCGGTACCGTCGAAAGATTCATTCCAGTATCTGCCAAGATCTGTTCGGCTTGATGACCATGATCTATGATGAGTTTCTTCGTATCGATATAATTATGGCACGGGCAGTGCTTGCCTGAAGGTGAAAGTCTCTGAGGTTGTTTGTCGTGACATTTCCCACATCTCGCCAGTCTTGTCGAAGCCATGCTCCGCTCTCTTCTCTTCAAAGCGTCCCCCGATACCGGCATTCACAGGAAGGTGTCATCGAGTTGAGCCAAAGAGCGCAACTCAAGAAAAGACTGCCTCGGCTGAAGCAGCTAAAGCCCGAAAGAGAAGGCACACATGGAGCCAAACAACCGCCTGGACCGCCCAAAGGAAGGCAGGACACGTCCTGGTCGTAGTCGCGTTATGATTGCGCGAGTAGATGTTGCCTTTCTGTACGGGGGTCCGTCCCATTTCCCCGTCGATTTCACGGCATTTCTAGGCCGTTCCTGGCCGTCGATACCTGGTGGCTGCCTTTTTCGCCTCGGTAGCTGGTGGAGAAACGCCGCAACGAGGAGTTCAGTCACAAGAGTTTGGCACAAGAGTTTGGCATAACTCTGCAAGTTTCTGACCGACCACGAGCTGGGGCATCGAGAGTATATTTGATAAAGGTCAGAGCCGAAAGAGTCTTCAAAGAGCGCGCTTTCGCTCGATATTCCCCCCAAACTTGCTGCTAAAGAACATGACAGCGTCTGGCTCCAGTAATTGGCGCAGCAATACGGAATGACCTGTACTAGGAAAACCCCCAAGAGGGTCGCAACCGCGTGGCTTCTAATGTTCTTCCAGAACTCAATCTGATTGGAGATAGTGAATGAAGTCTGCTAGTGACCAGCTTCTTCGGCGAGACGTGTCCAGTCCATATATCGCGCCGGACGTCTTGGGTTGCATGTTCTACGTGTCGAGGATGATCATGGATAAGAGTGGCCCGCAAACTCATCCTGATTGCAGGATCAGTAGTCATGTGTATCTCCATGGTGCTCGCAGGCATCAAGGTTGCCATGTTCGGTCAGGACCGGCCAGGCTAGAGGGATGCGGCTTAAAGGTGATGGATTTCCAGCTCGCCACTCAGTAGTAGACTCGGAGAGCTCGTCCTAAATGTTTTCCTAGGTAGAGGTATGTGAAGGAGACTGCGGGAATAGTGCCGGCGGAATTGAACAGATTAGTGGGCTACACGTCATATTGAAAAATTTTCTGCCTAGTCAAGGTTTGGAGACTACCTCTAGATCGTCCGCTGTTGTTCTTCCAAAAGTACATGGGACGACATGTTGTGCTGGCTTGTTTTTCGGTCAACACAGACATTACTTTTGCTGTAGACAGCCGAGATTGTCGGCGCCGGGATGTCGGTGGGCCGACACGCACCCGGCCTCACCGCTTTGCCCCGCGAAGAAAATACTGCCGGAATCGAGGGGCATCTCGTACTTACACTCAGTAAATATTTTGTACAGCAGCTTGGCGACTCTCGTTCCTACTACACCATACCTTACTCCGTTCGTCCTTTTTCAGAAGCGAACGTCTCAACGCAAACCCGCACCTCCAGTACACCTACAATCTGGAGGGTGACGCTTGCTGCATGAGAGCTTTCCTTTCCATAGGTTATTCTCTAGACACCTCTTTGTGTACTGGCAAGCACAGTTTTTTCTGCCTGTTGTTTGTGCCTCCCGGCCTTTCACTTTGTGTAAGACACGAACGACCATGCTTTCCAAATGAAATCTCCTCACGTCCTGACTGACAAGTTGAATCTAGGCACTGGCTTGCATCTCTCAACACCATCATTGTCGAGATGCCGCCACACGTGGGTTACGATCCCTTAGTCCGATCTGAGAATGAAGCAAAGCTGGGCATCACTCAACATGCTTCCAAGCTGGACATCAGTTGGACAGGAGATACGCGCAAACGGTAAGTCCCACACTCGATTCACTCATTTCATGCTAGTAAAATTTGCTCGACAGCGTGCGCAGGATTGACTTCAAATAGATACTCCGACTTTCTTGTCCATGAAATCGACAAGTCTGGAGCTGTCCTTCGCCTGGAGAACTGGGATGAAGAACGGCAGCAAACTAAACCGCAGGTAAAAGAGGTCAGGAGCATTTATTCATTCTTACTCCGTGACTGGCCGAATCAGGCACAACGTCTGCCTTTTCGAACGCTCCAGCTTGCTGACACAACGATAGCGAGACCAACAAGCTCGTCGCGTGAGCCGCACAGAAACCAAGCCTCGTGCTGTGGAAGGAATCTCCGAGAAAGATTTCAAGATCCTCGCAGACATGGTCGGCGATGAAATTGCGCGAAAGCTCGTGGATCTGGATGTCAACTTGCGTAACAAGGTCAAGATCGACAACGACGACCGCTCCGTTACCTTTCCTGCCATGGAAGACCGGCACAAACGGACCATGGCACATCAGGTAATTACTGTCCATGGCAGAACTTTCGGACTTGGTTTCTGACGACGATGACAGGAGATCCGGCGCATTTTCGACTTTCGCTTTGACACTTCGGCTGACCCGAGCGGCGTAATCACTGCTGTCCCTGCCCATCCGTCTTCTCGCAACGGACGCTATTCTTACCAGCGCCCCAGCAACGGCCAATTTCCTCGCAAGAATGATGGCCGTGGCATCCGTGATTCGACCTGGAATGACCTTGGCGGCGAGTACTTGCACTTTATCCTGTACAAGGAGAACAAAGACACCATGGATGCGATCAACAATATCGCGCGAATGATCAAGACAAAAGCCTCATCCTTCGGCTTCGCGGGCACCAAGGACCGCCGCGCTGCCACTGTTCAGCGTGTGAGCATTCGTCGCCAGCGCGCGTCGAACCTGTCTTGGCTGAACACCCGCTTAACCGGAGTACGTCTCAGCGGCTTCAAGCACCAGAAGTCACCCATTCAGCTCGGCCATCTCTCTGGCAACCTATTTCACATCACTCTCAAAAATTGTCATACGTCTGGAGATGAGAAGTGGTCACTCAACAAACGCTTCCCCCTCGTTCGAGAGGCCGTGCAACGGGGTCTCGCCAACTTGAAGAAATACGGCTACATCAATTACTTCGGCCTCCAGCGTTTCGGCACGTACTCGGTGGGAACACACATTCTCGGGATGAAGATCCTTCAAGGTGATTTCGAAGCCGTGATCAACGACATACTTCACGTTGATGAGCACCTCGTTGAGCAAATTGTCAATAATACGGCACCGATCTTCGAGAACAGTGACGTGAACAACACCAACCTGACGTCAAATGCGGATAGGAATACCCGCGACGAACTGAACCGGGCTCGCGCACTTCTGACCTGGAAATCCACCAAGAACTCAGCTAAAGCGCTTGCTCACCTCCCCAAGCGCTTCAGCTCCGAGTACAGCATCATTCAACACCTAGGCCGAGAGACGGCGGAGCGGGACTTTATGGGAGCCCTGCGCTCCATCACACGCGGCATGCGCATGATGTACTGTCATGCATTCCAGTCCTTCGTATGGAATCACGTTGCGAGCTACCGTTGGTCCAAGTATGGCTCGAAGGTCATCGTGGGCGATTTGGTTCTGGTGGACGACGACTTGCCACGCCTCAGCCCCGACGAAGATGGCGATCGCGAATCCAATTCTGACGAAGAACAGTTCTACGCGTCAGCCCGTTCCCTGACGCAAGAGGAAGTGGCTAGCGGCAAGCACAGCATTTTCGACGTCGTTCTGCCTCAGCCGGGCTTTGACATGGTTTACCCGCCAAACGACGTGGGCGATTTCTACGTGGAGTTCATGGCGCGTCCTGAAAACGGCGGTATCGACCCGTATAACATGCGACGAGTACATAAGGAGTTCAGTCTCAGCGGCAACTACCGTCATCTCATGGGACGCTTCATGGATGAACCGGAGTATGCGCTTCGCGTGTACACGGACGACACCGAGCAGATGTACCCAACCGATCTCGACTTCTGCACCCAGGCCAAGACTGACGCGAAGGCCAAAGCCGACAGTGCTCGTGCTGCGACACGCGATCGCTGGGCCAACTTCTCCACCTTGGATGCCCAATACAATGCCCTGCACGCAGAGAACCGTCGCCGACAGGCGGAGGAAAGGCCCATGGAGAGCGTGAGCCGCATTTCTCAAGTGTGGAGGCAGACTGGGCTCGACGGAGACAACAAGCGCGTTAGAATCGCCAAGACTCGTTTTGAGAGCGAGTTGCCTGTTTCTCGCGTCGAGACAGACACTGGAAACCATGGATCATCGCTCCCGGCGGAAGAGAAAAGCAAAGCGGAGGAGGAAGTTTCAGTCAAAGCAGAGGTCTCGGTCAAAGTGGAGGAGACAGCTCCGGTCTTGCCCGCTCCTCCTGCTGCCAGTGAGCCAACAGCAGCGTCGATCAGTCCCGCAGTCGACCCTACCGGCACGATAAAGCATTATACGCCATCGTCGGATTCCATCGGTCCCTCATCAGCTCCAGTGCAGACGCCTGGGCTCCCTTTCGGCCGTCCTCTCGGAGTCCACCAAGCTGTCCAAGTCTTGGACGGCAAGGGTCTCTCTGATGTCTTCTATGAGAAGGGGACCAACCACAACAGCGAGACCGAGGGAGCGCCAGCAGCCCAGTCAGATGTCGCCCAGCTGGACACCGCAGAGATTGTCAAAAACGAGACTGTCCAGACAGTGGATACGGAGTCTCGGGCGATAAAATCCGACCCAGATCCTGCTTTTGATGTGGTGTTCAACAACGGCGCGACTTCCACTCAAGCCGATCAAGCCTCGGAATCTACCACCCATGAAGATTCCGGCAAGTCTCAGCAGGTCGTCAATGGTATCAAGCTGCCGGTCTTCTTCAAGGCCCCGGATGACCCGTCCGCTGCCATTGTGGACGACGGCATGTCTCCTCTCGATTTCGGCAGTGGCAACAAGATTGCAGTCACGCTGAAATTCAAGCTGAGGTCCAGCAACTATGCTACCGTGGTGTTGCGAGAGCTTCAGGGTCTCGAGTAATGCACCTGCGATCCTGCTTCAGATACTGACCATGCAGACTTGTACAATCTACTCCATCGCTTGCCCGTCCTCTACCCTCTCTACCGAGGTGTTGATGGAGACAAATAATACCTTTGAGCTATCTTTGGCACAGTCGGGATCATGGTATTCCCCGTCAATCGAATACATCAAACGTCGACTGTCGATACCCCGAAATTGAAGTCCTGTCCCTCGAGGCGTCAGTTCTTCCCGACTCGTGTCTCACCATCACGGTTCGCTGGTTTCTGCAGTCTCCGACAGCTCGGTTGTACAGTCAGGTGGACATCTCAGGACTTAGGGGTGTGTGTTTCCCCGAAGCAGAAGCTCTTGTGTCGGCATGGATCTTGGCGGGGAGGTTTTGCAGCATCCGGCATCTTGTGTTGTGTCCTTGGAAGTTCGCGTTTGATGTGGGAAGAGAAAAGGTGACAAAAATGGAGATGTGCATAGTGGAAGAAGGGAATGCGCGACCAAGGCGGTCAGGGGCGAAACTTCTGAGGATTTGTCTCTACTCTTCCATTCGTCCGGACTGTATGGCAGATTCGAGATACCCGGAGATACCCAGTGTCCCTTTGCAGACACGTAAATCCCGAATCCTTATAGATTTCCGCGTATGGTGCCACGTAGGGTGTAGACACAAAGCCGTTCCAACGTTCTTGCTCCCCCTTCCAACGAAAGGGTGAACAAGTCGAGGTCGAGCATTCATCATGGCTCTAATGATTGCCCTCGCTGCCCGCCCCAGCCAGCCGTATTCGCCTCATCGCTGTGAAGCACCCGGGGGTATCAGGACCCTGGATTGTTTGTTGTCATTGGCCCCCCCTCTGCCAAGCTCAGCCCGGCTTTCTCTGGCGATTGTTCGCTCTCTGCCAACACACCCTCACTAACCCCCATGTCTAGCTTGCACACGCCCCAAAGATTTACCAGATGTCATTGCCTGGAAGAAACCAAACATCGACAACCTTGGTCATGTCCACTGTCTCGCAGCCCCGATCCATGCGTCAGCCTCGATCCATGCGTCAGCCCCGATCCGTGCGTTAGCCCAGCCCAGCCCAGCCCGGCCCGGCCCGGCTCGTGAAGCCACGCGCGTTTCAGAGAGCACGTGTACGGCCTGCAGCCATGCGAGAAGCCCTCGATCCGCGATCCGCTCGGCAGGAAATGTCATATCCAATCCGGCGGAGACACATCATGCCTGCGGAGGCGCCGCCCCCTGATTATCCCAGCCCCACACCTGCGATAAGTAGCGGGCCATGTTGACGCGCTTGGTGCGCATGTCCGTCATCCACGGGTGCTCCAGCATGCGCCAGGGGCTCGCGCGACGGGTGGGGTCCTTCTCGAGACTGTGGCACGAGGCAAATGTCAGCTTCCTCGTTCCTGTGGGGACGGTGGGCGTGGCGGGAAGGGCGTGCACACTCACCAGCACTCGATGAAGTATTTGAAATTGTCGCTCCAGAAAATGTTGGCAGTCGGCTCGTCCTTCAACTTGGGAACGGACTGGCGCACGATGTAGGTGAGGAGATCAATCATGCCGGCGCGTGGCTGCGTTTCGGTGCCGTCGGCGGGAAAGGGAAAGCGGTGCTGGGCGACCTCGAGAAGCGTGACACCGGTGGACCAGACATCCGAAGTGATGGTGTAGACCTGGCCCGTTATACGCTCGGGCGCCATGTAGTAGCTGGTGCCGATGAAGGTGTTCGCCTCGCCCTTGGTTCCAAAGTCACCCGAGACACCAAAGTCGCACAGCTTGACCTCGCCAGTGCGGCAGAGTAGGATGTTGCTCGGCTTGATGTCGCGGTGGATGATCTTCTTGCTGTGAAGGTATGTCAGGCCGCGCAGCACGCCTTCTGAGATCTTGCCGAGCACCTTCTCTCCTGTACGCCCGCCCAGCCGTTTGACCTCCTTATAAATGCTGTCCAGCGATCCGCCTTCGCAAAACTCCATGGCGATGGAGATGGTCGCTGTCGATGGGTCCACGAAGGCACCATAGTACCGACAGATGTGTTCGGAAGCACACTCTTTGTTGAAGCCCAGTTCGCGGACAATTTGTTTCTTGACGTCGGCGTCGGGGTTGGTTGTGATGACCTGAGATGCAGTGTCAGGCTCTTTCCGCGTCGCCGAGCTCTGTTAGCCACGGTGCCGACAGGA
The DNA here is from genome assembly GCA_029339225.1 of Phyllachora maydis. Lineage (NCBI taxonomy): Eukaryota > Fungi > Ascomycota > Sordariomycetes > Phyllachorales > Phyllachoraceae > Phyllachora > Phyllachora maydis. The sequence goes on along the minus strand of JAQQPM010000001.1, from coordinate 4,910,179 downwards.
AGGATCCCACCTTTAGGGCGAACACGGTCTTCCCGCCCTTCAATTTACACCTCGTGACCGCACCGCCGGCGCCCTCGCCGAGCGCGCCGAGCTCGACGATGCGGTGTTCCAAGCTCGCGATTCGCCAGCCCTCGTCATCCAGCTCCTCTACGTCCTGCGCCCTGGCCCTCTCCAGGGTCAGCTTGTCGAAATTTTCCAGTCCATGTAGGCCTCCCTCCCGCTCCGTGCCGACGGCGGCCGACTCGCTCGCGTTCGAGTACAGCGACCCAACGGCCGAGACGGGATCGGGCGTGCCCTGGGGCCGGGGCCCGATGCCGTACTGGCTGGCGAAGGAGAGGGCACTGTACTGCGAGCCGGCGCTGGTCGGGTTGCTCGCTCGACCGTCGAGGGGCCCGAAGCTTCCGCTCCTGCTATGAGCCGCGCTGCTCTCGCTGCCGCCGCTTGCGCTGTAGCCCTGGGTCGAGGACCGGCCGGGCGGGTGTTCTTGGGGGATGGCGCTGCTGCCCATGGGCGTCGCGAGGTGTAGCGTAGGGAGCGGCGGGCGAGCGGCGGAGGCTCCCAAGCTGCCAACAGGTTTGGCATTGGGGCTGGGCGGGATGGCGAGGCCGAGGCGTGGGGTGCGGCTCGGTCGAGAGCCGGGGATGGTTGACCGCAGGAGCGGTGCGGGGGACGACGACAGCATCGGGACCGACGACGACGACTGCGACGACGGCTGGAAGCTCGGGTCTGGCGAGGATACGGCCTTCATGATTGAGATGCCTGGTCAGAAGACGGGTACAGATTCCGAAGGGAGACGAGGAGACAAGCAGACAAGCAGAACAAGCAGACAACGGGACCTAGTGCCGGCAGCGGCTAGCAAACCGGTGACAAGGTGGCGGGCGGCGGGCGGCCAAGCACAAAGAACGCCGCCCCCCCTTCCCCTCAGGTAGGTTGCAACGATTCGGCAGCAAGTAAGTACGAAGGGGAAAAGGCAGGCCGTACGACAGGATGATGTGCGCCTTCGCCGCTCACACCGTCGTGCTCGCCCATAATGGGTTGCGAGTGTACGACGGGCGTTGAGCTGGCACGGATGCAAGAGTCAATAGACACGCGGGTTGCACAACTCAGGCGAAGAGGGCGAAGAGGGCGATGAGGGCGATGAGGGCAATGACGCGATGAGTTTTGTCCCTCGATGGAAGAAGACTTTGGGCTCCTAGAATGGTGCAGCAGCTCTTCGTCACATGGATAGATAAGGAATTTGGTGCAAAGCGCGGGGGTTGATGAGGGCCAGGAACCGTATGGATGGATGGTTGGACTTGGGAGCTGACCATGCCAGCCTTTTTGAACGCATGATGTGTGTAGCTGGGGGGCAGTGGGCACTGGGCAGTGGGCAGTGCTCCTCCTGGATGCTTGCAGTCACAGCCTTGCTTGGCTGCCTAGAGGTAGGCACCTCTAGAGCTTCCAGAAGATAAAGTACAGGGCCGCCGGGCCGGCGCTTCGGATGTGGGTCAATTCACCGTCTGGATGATGATTGGCCGAGAGTGACCCTGGGAGACTTGTCCAGCCTGGGCCGCTTCCACTAGTGGGGGAAGAAAAAAAAATGGCAACAGATCGTGGTGAATTCGCAACCGTCGTCCGTCTTCCACGAACAAGAACAAGATGACCCCTTCCGACACGGACTCGCACTCGCACTCGGACTCTCTGGACGGCGTCAATTCGCGGAAGCGCCGCAAGCTTTCCGCGAGCGCGTCTCCGGCGCCGAGGTCTCGGATGTTCAATGCACCGTCGCGCGTCAAGAGAGACAAAAGCCTCCCAAGCCAGCGGCCCTCGGAAACGGACGCTGCCACGGCTGTGACTGCTCCCACGTACCCCAAGACAAGCTTCGAGTCTCTGGGCGTCAAGCCATGGCTCGTCCGGTCGTTGCAGAGCATGGCCATCCAGCGTCCCACCGGCATCCAAAAAGCCGCCATACCCGCCATCCTGAACCAAGCCGACTGCATTGCCGGGTGAGTGGATCCCCTGTTACAGCTTGATGAGTGTGGTGTTGCCAGTGTCCGGGTGACTGATAGTGATGAATGAGTGCGTGTGCAGATCCCGGACAGGCTCGGGAAAGACAGTGGCCTTCTTGGTCCCTATTCTGCAAAAGCTGGCCGAAAACCCTGCCGTCATCTTCGCCGTGATACTGACCCCTACCCGGTTCGTGGTACCGGTACCCTTACCCCAATCATCAAGAGAGAGAAACGGCTGACGTTCACAGCGAACTGGCGCTGCAAATCCTGGAGCAGTTCAAAGCCATTGCTTCTCAGCAGACTCTGAAAGCCATCCTCGTGACGGGTGGCGCGGATATGGTAGCCCAGGCCATCGCTCTGAGCCAGCGACCCCACATTGTCATCGCCACCCCCGGGCGGCTTGCCGACCTCATCAGGACTTCGGGTGAAGACTCGATTTCTGGGCTTCGCAGGGTGCGATTCGTCGTGCTCGACGAAGCTGACCGACTCCTGGCCTCGGGCAGTGTGGGCAGCATGCTCCCTGATGTAGAGGAGTGTCTCGGGGTCCTGCCACCCTCTTCCGAACGGCAGACGCTGCTCTTCTCCGCAACTATCTCACCCGAGGTACGAGCGCTAAGGAATATGCCGAGGAAGCCGGGACAACAGCCCGTGTTTGTGTGCGAGATCGATACGGAAAAGCTGGCGGTGCCGGCGACCTTGCACCAGATGCACCTCCAAGTTCCCGTCACGCAAAAGGAGGCTTTCCTACATACATTCTTACTCACGCCAGGGAACCTTGCCAAGTCGGTCATCATCTTTGTCAACCGCTCTTCGACGGCGCAATATCTCCACCACCTACTATTCCTACTTGGTCCGTCGTCCATGAATCGGTGTTGGAAGGGATGACACAGCTAACGCGTACGAGTCCACAGAGCACAAGGTCACGGCCCTCTACAGCAAGCTCTCGCAGCAGCGCGACCGCATCAATAATCTGGGCCGGTTTCGGGCCCAGGCGGCGCGCATCCTCGTCGCCACCGACGTGGCGGCGCGTGGTCTCGACATCCCCGAGGTCGGATTGGTTGTCAACTACGACGTGCCGCGGGACCCAGACGACTACATCCACCGGGTTGGTCGTACAGCACGTGCCGGACGCCAGGGCGACGCCGTTACTTTTGTGGGCCAACGCGACGTGGACCTGGTCCTTGCGATCGAGAACCGCGTGGGCCAACAGCTGGAAGCGTGGTCCGAAGCAGGCGTCAACTTGGAGACAAGAGTGGTGCGGGACGCCCTGAAAAGGGTGGGCGAGAAGAAGCGGGAAGCCTTGCTGGAGATTGAGGAGAGGAGAGAGGTGGGTGGGAAGAGGAAGAAGGGGAAGTTGAAGCTGAGGGCCGCCGAGTGAAGCACGAGCGAGTGTGCGGTTGCAGCACTCGACATTGAGCTACAAGAACACGGCCGTCGGAAGGATGGCAGCCCCATTTGGCCGTGGCCTCTAGTATGTCGCTGCCAACCTCTGCACCAAGTACTGTCCACTGTTGATGCCAGGATACTTCTTCTGCGCCTCGGTGGCGTAGGTGCCCGGGATGGCCTCGATGTCGTCCTTGAAGTTCGGGTTGCAAAAGTATCTGTCTGGTAGTCAGCCGGACAGCGCCCGTGGCAGCTCCCGTGAACGCGGCGCCCCGACCTGGCGGGCCTCACTCACGCTATGCTGTACCGCGGCGGATGGATGTCGCCTGCGCACGTCGGTGGCTCGACAACGCGGTGCACGGTGCTCTTGATGGTGCCGTTGCTCCAGCGCGCCAGCAGGTCGCCCGCGTTGACGACGCACGTGTCCTCGATGGGCGCGGCGTCGACGAAGTCGCCGGTCGGACTGCGGACCTGCAGGCCGCCGCGCTGGTCCTGGAACAGCAGGGTGATGCTGCCGTAGTCCGAGTGCTCGCCGGCGCGGACCTGGCCCGGGTTGACGCGGAAGACGCGCTTGTCGACGGCCGGGTAGTGCAGCAGGCGCAGCGTGTTGTCGCCGACGTCGACGAAGCGGTCGAAGAAGCGCGCGTCCAGGCCCATGGCGAGGGCGAGGGCGCGCATGACCTCGACGTGCAGCTCCATGCACTGGGCGAAGAAGTCGAGCATGGCTTCCCGAAAGCCGGCCAAGGCGGCGTCGGCGTCCTCCGCCTCGGCGGGCCACTGGTTCGGGTGGTCCGGGTCGCCTTCGCGCCCCATCTCGAACGACTCCTTGATGTCGGGCGCGGCGCTGCGCAGGGCCTCGACCCGGCCGGGGTCCGTCTCCCGCGTCGCCTTCTCGCGCCCGGGGGCCGAGTAGCCCCGGTTCGCCTCGGGCGTCGTCCACGCCTGGGCGAGCTTGGTCGCCGTGGGCAGGGCGAAGAAGCGGGCCGACAGGGCAAAGGTGCGCTCCTGCGTCTCCCGCGTGATGGGGATGTTCTTGAGGTAGATGAACCCTGCCGTCTGGAAGCCTTGCAGGATGGCCTTGGCCGTGTCCCGCCGCTGGGCGTTGTCGCCGCGCAGGAACGTGGCAAAGTCGATGAGCTGTAACGGGAGGGGTGTGGTGGTGAGCGTAGGGCAGGGAGTAGTGAGTGGGCGGGGTGTGATGGGATCACGTTCTTACCGGGATGACGAGTCCCTCTGCTTGCACAGCGGCAATCCGATCCATGGTGACTTGGATGTGCTTTGTCCTTTCTGTGTTCGAGAAGGGTCGATGACAAGTTGGAACTCGGGGCAGGCTGACCCTGACCCGGTCGGTGGTGGCGGGGTAAACAAATGGGTGCTTGCTTGCATGCTGCACGCACCGTCACACACACCCACACGACACACAGAGGACAGAATCATGGCGTCAGGACATGTCGGTAAAGTGGTCGACATACACACCCACATGTACCCGCCCGAGTATATCAAGATGCTCGAGGCGAGAAGCGCCATCCCTCTGGTCAGGACCTTTTCGAGCGCGCCAGATGCCCGGCTCATCCTCCTCGAGGCCGAGGTGCCGCTGCTCCAGGAGGCCGAGAAGGCCGGCAACAGGAACACGTCCATACTGCCGGGGCGGCCCCTCACAAGGCACTACTCCAGCCTGGACCAGAAGATGCACTTCATGGACACGCACCACATAAACATCTCGGTCCTCTCGCTGGCCAACCCCTGGCTCGACTTCCTCGGCGCCACCGAGTCCGGCCCCGTCGCCGCCTCCATCAACGAGGCCTTCTCCTCCATGTGCGCCCAGCACCCCGGCCGCCTCTTCTTCTTCGCCACCCTCCCACTCACCGCGCCGCTGGAGACGGTCATCGCCTCCATCGCCCACGTCGGCGCCCTGCGCTACTGCCGCGGCGTGATCCTGGGCACCTCGGGGCTGGGCCGCGGCCTCGACGACGCCGCGCTGCTGCCCGTGCTCGAGGCGCTCGCGGCCGCCGGCCTGACCATCTTCCTGCACCCGCACTACGGCCTGCCGAACGCGGTGTGGGGCCCGCGCGCGGCCGCCGCCGAGTACGGCCACGTGCTGCCGCTGGCGCTGGGCTTCCCCATGGAGACCACCGTCGCCGTGGCGCGCATGTACCTGGCGGGCGTCTTCGACGCCGTGCCGGCGCTGCGCATGCTCCTCGCCCACAGCGGCGGCACGCTGCCGTTCCTGGCGGGGCGCATCGAGAGCTGCTTGCGCCACGACGGGCACCTGCTCCGCGAGGCCGAGGGCAGTGGCAGGGTCGGCGGCCCGGCGAGGCGGTCCATCTGGGACGTGCTGCACGACCAGGTCTACCTGGACGCCGTCATCTACTCCGAGGTCGGCCTGAAGGCGGCCCTGCATGCGGCGGGTAGTGCCGACAGGCTGATGTTCGGCACCGATCACCCCTTCTTTCCGCCCTTGACGAGTGATGAGCAGGGCGAGTGGGAGAGCGTGAGCCTGAACACGGCCGCCGTGAACAAGGCTCTCGGAGAGGGGACCGAAGCAGCGAAAGCCGTCATGGGCGAAAACGCCATCAGGGTTCTCAGGTTGCACGAGGACTAAGCTCTATACAAGAAGAAGTAGATGAGACATCCAAGTTTCGTGTCCCGCCATTTTCCTTTCCAAATACCCTGCGGCTTACGTCCCTGGAAGGTTGTAGCACCCGGCGTGCCATCTGTTTAAAAAAAACTCTGTTTAAAAAAACACCCTGAAGGGCTCTCGCTACTTATGACTTTTTTCCTGTCGGAATCTCAACTCGAGGTCGCTGGGACCAACGCTCAGGCGTTCGGGGCTTACTTCGCCGAGTACAGCAACATAGTGGCATCGTCCGGTAACGGCTCCACCACTTGCTCGAGGGAGAAAAAGTCGGCCAAAGCACCCAGGGTTAAGGCAAACCGCGATTGCGGGCGGCACAATGTCTCGCGGAAGAAGAGTCATGGTCGTAGAACGTCGACCGCTGGCTGTGGCTGTGCGTGCACTCAAGCCTTCCAGGGTCCGCCACAGGCCCGCAGCTCAAAATGACTTGACAGGTACCGACGTACTCGCCGCGCTTGTACCGCATCTGCGTGCTCGACAACGCAACTGACCAGCGACGATACGGCCGTTGGACAGGTTAGAGCGAGACCATGGGGCTGAAAAAGAAGTATCTCATCGCCTACAACGCGGCGTCCGCCGCCGCCTGGGGCGTGCTCCTCTACCAAGTCGCGGCGGTGGCCAACAGCGAAGGACCCGCCGCAGTCGGCCTGAAGCTGGACGAGTATACGCGCACCACGCAGTCCTTTGCCGTCATGGAGATCGTGCATTCTTTGCTTGGTGGGTGCAGCCGCTGAACCGCGCCCACCTTGGGCTCCAGGCTCCGTGCCGGACCAGGGAGAGCTAGCTGATCGAATCCTGTCCCCAGGCGTCGTCCCAGCCCCGTTGTTCACAACAGCCATGCAGGTCGCCAGCCGGCTGATTCTGGTCTGGGGCATAGCGAAGCCGTTCCCCGAGCTCAACGCGAGCCCCTGCTACACGAGCATGCTGGTCGCGTGGAGCCTGTCCGAGGTGGTCCGGTACGGCTACTTCGTGCTGAAGCTCACGGGTGCGGTGCCCTTCGCCTTGCATTGGCTGCGCTACAGTGCTTTCCTGGTGCTGTACCCCGTCGGGATCAGCAGCGAATGCGCCATGATGATTCTCGCCTTCCGCGGACCAGCCGAGAGGCTCGCCCCTTGGTACCCCTGGGCATTGGCGGGAGTACTTGCGAGCTATGTGCCGGGTGAGTTTACCCACCTGCGGATCGCTGGAAAGTCTCATGTCTGACTAGGCGTCATGCTTCCAGGATCATGTATACTCTATACACACATGCTGAAACAGCGGAACAAGTACCTCGGCGCGACCACGCCTGGGAAGAGCGCGGGGCAGACAAGGTAAACAGAAAAAGAAAGAGAAAAAAGCGAACCATCGAGCAACGGTCATGTTCGGTGCGTAGAGCACTCCCTCTTTGTACGGTCGACACTGCACAAGGAAAACTTTGCGAAGAGCCACAGGTTCCCACAGGAATTTACATACCAATCACGTCTCTGGCACTGCTTTCGTACCAGTCGTTCTGCAACCAACTGGCAATCATGCCCTTGGCATCGTACGCCAGTTGATCGTAACCGGGATTCTCCTGTCGCTCGAACATGGCTTTCACCGCTCACATTAGCCCGTACAAATTATCGCGAAGGGATCCGGAACGGGGAAACAACCTACTCATATGTGCCACCGTCTCGTCCGTAGCCTTGTCGTTGACCGCTGGACGCCAGTCACCTGCTACGTCCCGTTGTGGTACCACACAGAAGGTGCGCTGGTTGCCGAGTACTGTACCCACGACGCTATTGCTTGTCGGACCCGCCGCCCTGCCCAGGCGCGTGTACAGGTTGCTAAAGCCAACCCCGAGGTCCTTGTTCAGCCGCACCATGTACGCGACCCGGCGTCTGAGTTCCTCCTTGCGCGCCAGACACCCAACGAACTCCAGATGCGACGTTGCCCACGACCAGCCTTCCGTGATCTGGTCCCGGTTATAGTATGCCGCCGCGCCTCCTGCAGCGACGGCCCCCACGGCGCCGGCCACCATTGCGATTGTGCCCCAATGGCCCCAGCCCGACTTCCCGGCCGCAGGTGACTTCTCCCGATCCTTATCGCCTCCCGACCCGGAAGACGCGGGTAGCACACCGGCGGGCGGCTTCGCGGGCGTGGCAGCCTTGGCGGCAGCCTGCGTGCTACCCCAGAGTCCAAGACCGCTGAGCTGCGCCAAGGCGGCCGAGGCGGTGTTGTAGTGGCTCTCGGCGCCATGGGCGACGACGCCCGGCGAAATGCCGAGGAAGGGAGTGTCGAAGGCCAGAACACCCTGCACGTAAGGGAACATGAGCGAGTTTGGCGTCGGTGGCCGCGGCACGTCGGTTTTGCTGGCGGCTTCATCCTTGGCCGGGTCGGTGCTGTTGTGGATGGGCTTCTCGGTCGCCAGGCGGATGGCCGTCTCTGCAGCGACGATGCCGCCCATGGAGTGGCCGATGAGGATTGTGCGCACCGAAGGATCGACGGTCGGGGAAGGGGTGCCGGCGGCGACCTCGAGATCGATCACCTTGTTCATCAACCTGGTACGTGTCAGGACGGCCAGCCGCAGCAAAACAGGGACAAGCAATCCGTTTTTGAACATACCAGTCCCTGAACCTCTCGACGCATTCTCCAAGATCGCCACGGGTCTCGTACTTCGGGTAGACCAGGACCTTCACGTCCAATCTCGGCAGCTCCTTTGCGACGAGGTCGCGCAGGTGTTCGGTGAATGCATAGCCTTCGCCGAATGTGGTCTCACCACCCTGTTTTCACCCGTCAGCGTCGCGTCCGGCGAAGGCTCGTAGCACGGAGCTGACGTTATGACGGAGCAGACGTGCCTTGAAACCATGGATAAAGCACAGAAGCAGTGTCTTTTTCATCTTGCGTCCCCATATCGAGGGGGCAAGAAGCAACCGCGGCGCCGATGCGTGACCTCGTTTGCCGAGCCACCTATCATGCGGGGCAGGGGGCGGAGCTGTCTTTTGACTTCGGAGATGTCACGGAGAAAACGCTAATTCCGGCAGCCTGTCGCTTCCCGGTACGTGCCGACAGACGAGAGTAGGCCTCATATCCGCAGAGGCCGGATGTTTCTGTGAGACCCGTTCCGCTACGGCGACCGGGCCGGTTTGCTGACCGAGAAAACGGTATCACCCTATGAAATGGGAAATCGGAGGACCAAGATATGAAATGAGCAGAACCCTTTGGCATTCACCAACGATGGGATAACACTCCGGCACAACCGAACCCGCATCGCATGTCAATGGTCTCGCCACCATTCCACGCTGCAAGGCAATGGTCGGCGAATTCGACAGGACTACGAAAGTAACCCACACGCACCCCCAAACAGCACAGTCATCGGGGACATGGGGGGGGGGGAATAAGGCAGTTGACGACAACAGTGCCTACGGTAGGTATCAGGAGAGGCCACATCCCGAGGCTGCGGTGCGGTGGAGACGCGTAGAAGCCGGCGCAGGGGCCAAGGACAGCCCTACGCACGGGGGGGCTACCTAGCGAGGCTCGCATCAGTCATCCCCGGCAGCTGCCCAGCGGGTGTACCCGTTCGGACGAGGCTTCTCCCTGATGGCCTGCCCATCGAGGAAGGTATCTTCATGTGCCATGACTGTGAGTCACCGGAGCTCCCGCGAGATGAGAGTACATGTATTAGCTGGTCATGCTGCCAGTATGAGCGCGGTTCGATGCTACCTCAGATGTACGTCGGATGCGGACCCATGAGCTCATGTGCAGCCCGCGGCTGGGGTGGCAGGACACCGAAACCCCGACGCTTATGGCCGGGTCGGCGAGCGCGGCGCGGCGGGCTGGATGAAGACGGAGCAGACCCTTTCCACCGCCTTGACGATGTGGCCGGTCATAATCCGGATACATAGTAAATTGGCGAATCGCCTGCGGTCGGGCTTGGCTGCCATTCTGACGCGGGCGCCCGCACAGCCAAGCCACGACATCGGTCGGAGTCAAGGTGTGCTACGTTGCGTGCGGATTACATAGATGAAAGCGGCCGTTTCTTGGCAAGGTATTATGGCGGTCAAGCGACCGCTCGGACCAAATTGATGGCTGCCGCCGCTCACCGGCACGCGACGGGTGAAATGATGATCTGCGGGGACAACCGAGGCTCCCGCAAATTGACGACTCTGGCAGTGCCGGAAAGTCATCCGGCAGTGGGCAGTCAGCAAACATGCTTTCGGATGCCTATAAGCCGGGACTACCTCTAGGCGCTCCTCACTCCTCACTGGGGTGTCCATCGTCTACGTGACCCGCGCCCTGATAGTGCACTGCATTCCTCCAAGCCCATTGTTCCGTTTCCGTTGCCTTCTTTCCCCGGATGCGTGCCTGGCTGACGAAGCCGGCGATGACACGTGCATCCCGGTCGTCAGCCCAGGCAGCCAGGACGACTTGAATACCACCATGCAAAGTATGTCCGTGCACACGGTCAAATACCTGGAGGGTAGGTAGGTAGGTAGGTAGATAGGTACAGAGGTACCTACACCTTTACCTAGACGTGACGCTGTGTCTGTCGCCGGTCTGTAAGTTTCATCTCGTTAACAACGGAACACCCGACTTCCGTATCAAGGAATCTGGAGACAAATGAGTCAATGGGCCTTCTGCAAATCTGGTTGGCAATAGGCCCCCACGAGACCGGACTACAGGGATGTGACGCACAACTTTGACCGTTGGGCCTTGGCTGGGATTCTGGACATGGGACAAACAATCAGACAGGCCGAGGAGTCATGACAGCGAAACATCCGCAAGCGTTCCGGAACGGTACACGGAGGCTCAAACTCTCCGTCCGCCGATGTGAAAGTGAAAGGTACGGGCCACATCGGTTACGTCCGCTACAAACACCTTCGTAAAGCCGAACTCTAACGGGCGCTCGGAGACAATGACGGCGCTTCGGATTCGCCTTTTTGTCAGCATGGGGTCGCGACGGACCCCATGTCACCACCAACCGGCCGGCCGCGGAAACTTTCAAGGACTTGTCAGCGAACGTATATCATTGTCCTCCCCCCTCGCCCACCACCTGCTGTTCATTCAACCTCGTACTCCGTATAGCCAACCCAAAACCCGGCCCTACTTCAATCTCAAGTTTGCCCAAAACACCCGCCCAAGAGCATCTCAAACCATTGTTGTCTTAACATCGACCGGACTCGGGGAGTCTTGGGATAACTATCTCACGCCTCCCAAGTGCTATACACACACCCTCCTCTCACACAAAACCCTGTTTGTCCGGTTGCGGAGCCGGCAGCCTTGACTCACTCAAGTCCCACCACAGGCATTCACCATCTATTAAATCTACAAGAACCTTCTGCCTTCGTCTACCATGGCGTCCATTCGCCCAACTCGTCTCCAATTCGACCCTCCCAAGCTGGCCGTTCAGAATAGGCCAACGCCCCTGCTGGATCCAGTCTCACCCACAGTCTCCTCGGCTTTCAAGCGCAAGACAATGTCTATATCGCAAACATACTTCCTCGCCCACAAGGCCCGGGGGAAGCTTTCTGCTGAGGCTGCCCGGCCTGCCCACAACCTGCGCGTGCTTGTTGGGCACGCCAACCTACTGGATGCCTTGATGCTCGAACTCGCCGATGCCGAACGCGAACAGGAGTCGTGGTTTAACCAGTCCGTCCGAGGAGCCAGTGCGAGCCATCGCAGCCAACACAGCTCGCAAGACCCAAGACACATCAAGTGGGCCGACGCGGTTGTTGAAGACCCCGAGGAGGACTGGCAGGTTGAGGACGCCGATTCAGACTCGTCAGACTCGGACAGCGACCGCGAGGATGCGGATGTCGAGATGGCAGACGGCGATGTCCCTCTTAGGAGGATACCGGCGCACAAGGAAGTTCCCTCACTGCAGAGGCAATCATCCATGTACGACCACGTTGAGGCAGACGACGATGAGGACCTCGCAGACCTTACGCTCACACGGTCACCATCTCATTCATCACCGCCCGAGCTCGACCACGACTCGGATTCTTCAGAGGACGAGGCGATGCCCCCGAGTCCACCCACAACCATGCTGCCCACGTTCTCGGAGGAACAGAAGCAGTCGATCGCTACTACCGCTTTCTACAATTCAAAAGAAGTGAACAAGGACGCCTTCTACGACGATGGCTTCTATCTCCCACCACGTTCGCCCGCAAGGCTAGCTGCTGCGATACGAGTCTACTGAGTAACGTGCATGTTGATTCTTTCGTTTCACTTTTGCATTGGGCGGCGTTCGGTCACGTAAACATGTATCATTTGAGGGCGTAGGTGACTTCGGGGAAAGTGCGCAGCATCACTGAATCATTACAGCGACGGCGTGATTCTACTTCTACTAGGAGCGTGAACGGAACCAGGACGGTGTCATTTGTTTCTTGTCATGTCCAATTGGAACTTGTGCTCTTGACAGGTTTTTAGTTGCACAGGAGGACTATAAGTGGTCATAGTTGCCACCCCCTTCCCAGCTCCAATTCGAACAGGACCGAACCTACCGTTGCAAAATAATCTCATCGTGCCCTTATGCGCTGTAGAACAAGTTAGCAGGATCATGACATGGTGGCCCGTGTCAGCACTGCTGCGCTCGAACTCGTTGCCGAGGTTCGATTCGGTTCGGTCGCAGGGACCAGGTTACGAGGAGTTCTCGGCCGGACTCTGGCTGACTCGACAAATGCTTGCAACATCTTCCATCCGAGGTGTCTCGTCTTCCACCATCGCCAAGAACCGGCGGCGCGGCGCATTGGCACGGTTACCAAGACACGGTCCCAGGTTACGGCACTGCCGTCCTGGCACCAGAAGGTGAAACTGACATCCGTTGCAACAGTGTCGATCTGCTGCTGGTAACGAACACCACATGAGCAGACAAGCCAAGTGGCACGGATTGTCACAGCCCTTCCCAACGCGCCGTGACCCCGCAATGTCAGCTTGCGAAGGCGGTCAACAGCCGGGAACCGGGTCACCACCGTCCGGCCTGGGGTAGGTTGCAAGGTAGACGTTTCGAGAACACGGTCGACGGAACTGTGTTCGTATCGTACGTTGGTTCGTGCTCGCATCTACAACCATGATTCATCGATGCAGTGTTGCTGCTGTGCCGCTTGCATGGCAGCACAGCCCCCTAGGCCCCCAGGCATGAACTCGGAAGCACGAAGTGCCCGCGGCACGCCGAGCAGGCCGCCAGGATGAGCAACGGGCGCGGAGCGAACCGGCGTGTCCACCTCGCCGAATCCTCGCGGCCATCCGGCAAGTGGTATTGATCCCGCCGGGCCACCAAGTGCTCCCATGATCCATCCCCCCTCGAGTCGCGATGGGGCGTCGAAAGTCTGTTGGAAGCATCACGTGTGCATGACCACTGGAGCCGCACTATTGTCAATGCCGAAGGATGACTCGACGGCTCCCGACAGCACCTAGCATGCTTGAGGCTCTTCTTTGTGCGCCTGAAGAATGGCGGTCAAACTCCGCCTTTACGCAGCGTTTGGAGTGACCTATGACGATAAAACCACCGTGCTTCACAGGCGCATATCGCTACATCCACACCGGCGTGCGAGGCCTTGATGCGCTGCACAGACCTGCTGAAGATGACAGCAAGAGGGCTCCTTTTTCTCAGGAGTTTTTCAGATCGACGGATGGACAGGTCTAACAAGTATCGGCGATAAATGAAGATGATGCAAACATGGGCACGTACTCAGCTTCTTCAAGTACCTACTAGGTAGGCCCTAGGCACCTACCCAGCTACTTTAAACCTTCTTGGTTCCTTCTAGATCGGCCTTGGACAAGGCCGAGATGCCGACCTCACTAGGTCGCCCCTATTACGGATCGTACCTCTACAGATCGTACCGATGATCTTGGTTACGTCACAGCGGGGCCTTTTCTGCTACAAGCTATGGAGATACTTACCTCTAGCTAGGTACCTAGCTCGATTAGGCAGATTCTGCTTTCTGCTCGGGCTGCGTAGATAGCAGGCCCCCATCAACATCAATCGGCTCCCCATCATGCAGCAGATCGCTGGGCTCGGCGTCCGCGCCATGCGCGCCATGCGCGCGAGCGGCTCTGTATGCCGCCGCTGCCTTGCCCGCGCGTTTACCCAATCCTCCGTCCGCTCCGCCCTGGGTTCCGCGCCTCCGCCCAACCCCGCCCCATCCGGCATCGCCACGCTATCCACGCGGAGGCTGCTCACGATATCGGGCCCCGACGCCGCCAGGTTCCTACAGGGCGCGATCACCGCCAGTGTCGTCAGGGGCAGCGACCACCAGCCGCGCAGGGATGGCTTCTATGCCGCGTTCCTCACCGCGCAGGGCCGTGTGCTCTACGACGTCTTCGTGTACCCGGATACGCTCGGCGCGGCGGGCCCCGACGCGAAGCCCGGCGACAGCTTTCTGATCGAAGTGGGTGCTGCTGAGGCCGAGGGTCTGCAGAAGCACATCAAGAAGTACAAGCTGCGCGCGAAATTTGACACGCGGGTGCTCGACCAGGGCGAGCTGTCGGTTTGGCACGCGTGGGATGAGGATTTGGCCGGCGTAACCTCGTACGACATCCTGGTCGATCGTTTGCTACTAGCTGGTCTCAAAGGGATCGTACTGAAAGACACACGGGCTCCCGGCTTGGGATACCGCATAGTTGCTCCCGGGGGAGATATTCTGTCTGGAGCTGCAGGGCTGGAACCAATGTCCGAAGACACTTACCGACTACGACGTTACATCAACGGCGTGGGTGAGGGTCAAGAGGAACTTCTAAAAGAACATGCGCTGCCCTTGGAGAGCAACATGGACTTCATGGGCGCCATCGACTGGCACAAAGGCTGCTATGTGGGCCAGGAGTTGACGATCCGGACAAGGCACCGCGGCGTGGTGAGGAAGCGCATCTTGCCTTGCGTTTTGTATGCTGAGGACCAGCCCATGCCGATGACACTCGACTCTTGCTCCAGCGTGCGACGCGATAGCAATGTAAGCGAAGATGGCCCAGGCATGAATGCGCTCGCCGCCGACATGATTCCCACCGAAACCAGCATCGGCAGGGTGGGACGGAAAGGGCGAAGTGCAGGGAAGTGGATCAAGGGAGTCGGCAGCGTCGGTCTGGCCTTGTGCAGGCTTGAGGTCATGACAGACATCACTCTGCCGGGCGAGACGGCTGCGTCAGCATTTGTTCCCGAAGATGAGTTCGTGATGCACTTTAGCAGTGGCGACGAGGCGGATGACCGCGGGGTCAGAGTCAAGGCATTCATGCCTTGTTGGCTGAGGCTTGGGATACTGGGTCATCAGTAGCTACCTACCTACTTAATCAGGACTGTGCTTGGTCCTTCTGGGCCGCCTCCTTCAATCGTTTGGCTTCTACCTTCTTGGCCTGCGCTGCCCTGAGCCTCTCCATCAAGGGGGTAAAGTCCTTCTTTGATCCTGTCGACTCTTCGGTCGCCTCGGTCGGCCCGGCTGTTTTTGTAACGTGTTGGTCCTTCAGCTTGCTGGCGTCAGCCTTTGCCGCAGAAGTAGAGGATTGTGAAGGTTTGCTTTCTCCTGTCTTCTCTTGCGTATCTTCCACATAAAATGGCGAGGCGGGAAATGCGCCACTCTTGCGTGTCTTCTTCTCAGCCTTGCGCTGTTCCTTCTCAGCTTTCCTCTGGGCTATCCGGCGCATCAATTCCGCCTCCTTCGCATCGTAGTCGGTATCGGCAGGAATGCCGGAATCTGTCGACGTCGAGGCCTGTCTGGTGTCGGGCGGGCCTTGCGCGGCCAACGCGCGTCGGCGATCACGCTCCTCTGCCTCACGAATCAGCCGCGCCCTCTCCTCCGCCAGCTTGCGTCCCCGCTCGCGCATCGCGTTGCGTTCCGCCAGTTCCGCCAGCGACAGCACCGATATCGCGCCGTGGGTCTCGGCCATCTTCTCGCGGCCCTCGCGCTCGCGGCGCTCCAGGTCGTCTAGTAGCTGCCGTTTCTGCGCCGACATCTTGTCGCGCTGTTGCTTCTGCCATTGCGCTGCGTTTATGGTGTCGTCGTAGACTCTACGCGCGGCCGGATCGAGGAGGACATCGCGTGCGCGCTCAAAAGAGCGGTAGAGGGCTTCGTCGTACTTGTCACCCGTCTTGTCTGGATGGTACTTGAGCGCCGTTTTGCGCCAAGCGCGGGAGACTTGGCCTGTGAATAGTTCTTCATCGCGAATATCTCGAGCGTTGGCAATGTTAAATTTGGCGTACAAGTCCTCGCCCTTTGAGGCGAGGTCCTTTGCATGGGCGACGATATCATCCATGATGTTGGATATGATAAAGAGCAGTCTGCATGTGCGATTCCCATAGAAAATAGTGGGCCCAACTGTATGGCATACAGAGACACTACAGAGAATAGGCTCCAAACGGCTTCAAACCAAGGCATAAAAGGAAAAGAAGTAAGGAACATGAATCTCCAACGACAACAGCCATAGTGAAAAGCAGAAGTCACCGGAAAGAAGATGGCCTTCAACTCGCTTCGCAAAACATGCGTTCGCTTCAGCCTTGGGTTTCGTGCGGTTTTTGAAGCATATGAGCAGACCTTCCTGCCAGGCGATCAAGGGCATGGAGGGTCATATAATATCCTCAGCTGACGTCTACGAAATTTCTCCATGTCCGCTGGATCATGACCGCGGTGATGTGATGTCAAGCAACCTCGAGGAGGAGGTGCTGCAGTTGTTGTTCAAGAAAATCCGCATGAGGCACAGCGCGCGACAAACCTACGCCTACAGTCTTCAACGGCGAGTTCGACAGTTTCTGTTCGTGGTGGATGTCTACCCCATTTGATCGTCGGTTGGGATCTGGAACATTACTTTGTAGCGTGCGTATGTGCATGCACACCACACCACCCAGCCGGCTCTCCATGCTCGACTGGTCGTAGACTAAATCATCATACATCGCACGAGGCTCGCATGTCCTGTCGTGCCCCTGATAACGCCGGTGCTGGTGAGTAGCCCGACACCACGAAATGTACCCAAGGCTTGCTGGTACAACGTGGGAACGAAGGTAAACTTTTTGTACACTAGCTCGCAAACACTGCTTCGTAAACGCCACACGGCTGTTTGATCAGTCCTGTGATACTGTCTGCTGCTATAGCGTCAGTAATCTTGGTCTGGGACGTGTCCCCTGGGCTCCTGGTTAATTCGTCCTGGCCCTGGGACTTACCACCAACCAATCCATTCCTTCGTTAACACCGCTACCATCCACAGCCGAGCAGGCAATGATGCTCCAGTTTCGATCTCTGAGTTCCCCTAATCGCAGCGCTTGAGATATGTCTCCGGCTCCCTTCGCCCCGGGCTGATCTTGCTTATTGGCATACACAAGCAGCGCGGCGTCCTTCAATTCTTCCTCGTTAAGCATGGCTGCTAGCTCGTCCGCCGCCGTCTGTAGCCTCTCAATATCTGTCGAGTCGACCACGAATATAACCGCCGCCGTGTTCGCATAGTAGCAGCGCCAGTACGGCCGGATGCTCGTCTGCCCGCCCAGGTCCCAAACATTGAAGTTCAGGTTGCGATACGTTACGGATTCGACGTTGAAGCCAATCGTGGGTATCGTCGTTACTACCTCGCCAATCTGGATCGCGTAAGTGAGCGATTCGAGACCAGGGTCTCTGCTTCGTGGGAAACTGATGGACACCTACTTTGAGTCTGTAAAGTAAGGTGGTCTTGCCGGCGTTATCCTTTGGGCGAGACCAGTTAGTGCGGCTGCGGCTGATGGATTGCGGCACAAGACACCTACCAGGCCGAGAATAAGGATCCGAATTTCCTTCTTGGACCACAGAAGGCTCGACAGCCATGATAGGCTTTGACCCATGTTGAAGGGCTGCTCAGAAGTGACACGTCCAAGCTGCGACACTCGACGTCAAGGTGGTTTGGAAAGGCCACAGGTAGGTTGCCTCCGACTCCGCTGTCCCGGCGTTCGCAAGAGTGATTGGTCCCCAAGAGAACGCACACAAGCCGTGGCAGCGAAAGCAATAACGACCTCTTTGTTCCCAGTGACAGTTGGACGACCGCCTTGATCCGTCCAAGCGAGGATCCACGTTAGGATCTTCTCAAATGCCGGTCCTAGCGTTAACTATGTAAGTGTACCAAAGAGCTTCCCGTCCGCTCGGATGGGGCCGATTGTATCAAGCCACACTTTCCAGCCGCAAGTGGCAAGAGCTTGAGCGGTTTCGTCCTCAGTAAATTGAGCTGAAATGCGAACAATCTGTATTGTCGGACACTGTTCAACAGCGCTCGCAAATAGTATGCAGGTCTGCAGGAGCCGTGCGTGTATTGCCACTGAGTGATACAGGTGACGAATGTATTGAGAGGCCAGCAGCCCCTTGGAAGTTGCGTGTTCGCCCATACACGTGACCCGTAGGCATCGGGCAAGCCCCACCATTCAAATTCTACCCTGATCCATCTGCCCTCGCAGCGCACAACGCTGTTTCTTCACATCGTCGAAATCACGGAAAGCCAAACGAGCTCTTTCGTCGACAACAACCTCAAAATGCCGGTATGTTCATGAAGATGAGAGAGAGATCCCTGGATTTCAGCAGATGAACTGCACCTTTGCCTACAACCGAAGCCGGCGCTTTCGAAATTGTTTTGCCCTTCAACCCGAGCGTGATCGATCACTAACAAGGAGAACTGGGCAATCTAGAGCCACAAGACGTTCCGAACGAAGCAGAAGCTCGCCAAAGCGCAGAAGCAGAACCGCCCCATTCCCCAATGGATTCGTCTGCGCACCAACAACACCATCCGGTACGATTCCCCGGCTATCTAAAATATGATCGCGCTGTGTACAGCGGAGAGCACAAGCAGGCGATCAACGGGTGGACGAGGTTACGAAACTTGATACTGATCATAGTCATTGCAGGTACAATGCTAAGCGGAGGCACTGGCGCAAGACTCGTCTCGGCATCTAAACGCCCTCTCCGCATGGCGTGGTGGAGTGGTCTTTCGACTTCGACGGCTGTCGACCGGAGCCGTTATCTTGGGATGTGGATTCAGTAGCACTGGGAATCTTCGAGTTGTGCATCACGGCACTTGAGGAGGAGATTTGGCCGGAGAAGGAGGTGGCGAGCTGGGCTGGTTGCTTTGAGACACCTGGCGTGGTACAAGGGCGCGTCGGCCATTGCAGTCTACACTACACCCCTTGTCACGAGGCAATATCGAAAATCTCAATCAGAGGTCGCTGGTCTACATTTCTTCTGCGGCTTGTATGTGTTTCGATGAGGAACCAGCTCAGACCTCTAGTAGCATTGATCGCATGCACTCCACAACCCAGTGGCACTCGTAAAGTCCGCCATGCAGTTGCCGCGAACCTGTATCATGTCAAGTATGACTGTCGTGGGCTGGAATTTTAAAGACCGCACCCCGAACCCCTATACGGGCCGACGCGGAAACCCTCCTGATGCTGGCTGCTCCCAAGTTCAACCCAACGCCAAACACCGCCAAAAATCTCATTCAGCGATCCTCGGCCCACTCGTTCTCACGGCGGATCTGCTCCTCCTCCTCCTGGGTAAAGTCGTTGGTAATGTTGAAGGTCTTGCGGATTTCCTCCGGCGACTTGCCCTTGATCATGTTGGCGACCGTTTTGCAGCCGACATCGAGAAGGGCCTTGATGTCCAAATAGTTGGATGCCAGGATGATCTCGAAGAGCATCTCCTGATCGACCTGCATGAACTTTTGGTCCCACTCATCGATATCAGTGGTCTTCTTGCGCGTGTCGCCGTCATCGTCGCCAGTCGAGGGAGGGTCGTTCCGATGATGCTCGCACCACTCCACGACTTTGCGGAGAACTGGTTCGTTGACCTAGACTAAGTTTTAGCGCAGAGTTCACTTGAGAGTGGACAGCGAACAAGCCAAAGCTTGCTCATACATTCGGGATGGGGATGGGTGTGGAGGCAATAGCTTCCTCGCCCAAATCCTCGATCAGATTTTTGATGAGCACCGAGCGCTCAGCGACCGCACGATCGACAGTGATCGTGGCATTGTCATTGCTCGTCAGCGTGACCTTTTGCTCGCCCTTGGTATCGGCCATTGTGGCGGATGGGATGCTGATGGTTCGTGTGACTTGTCGAAGCTGCTGCCGCCGTCAGTATGACTTCAGCACGTCGCCGAGTAGGAATATCAGTGCCGAAAACGCTAGATATTCAGCGAGGATGAGGGACAGATCGCGTTTGCAGTTCAGCTGCTCTCCCGATTTTCGCGAAGCAAAGGTTGGAGGAAGAAGGTAGAGGGTGTCTGCTAGTGGGGCGAGCGAGCCGCAAGCGCAGGGACCAACCGCCGGGAAGTTTTGCCGCGGGGTACAGTCTGGGAAGAGCTCACCTGTTTGCGGGTTGCTGGAATCAAAAAGAAGATATCTTAAGCTCAGGGAATTGACGGAGTGCTTGATTGTCAAGGCTCTCGGGTCATGGCTCAAAGACTGGCGATAGATTTTATACCAGCGCAGTCCGCCAAAGTTTGGAACAGGACTTTTGATGTGGGATATCTCTAGACGGCGTTGCTTCTGCACGGACTGCGACGAGGGGTTTTAAAGTGAGTGGGCGGTAGTGCCTGTGCACGGACCGTACCGGAGCGTACCTCTAGCAACGGTGAACAATACTATGCGACTCTCCTCCTTAGTTCGTAGATGCAGTACCCTAGGTTTTCAACTTTTGATGGCCACGCTTCACTGCGCGTGGGCTCAAGCAGGGAAAGCAGACTCTCCGCTTGCTCAAATTAAGGTCCGGAATTCGGAGAGAAGTCACATGCGAAGCAAAATGTATCTCGCATTCACTGAAAGTTAACTCCAAAGACTTCTTCAACACACTCAGCAAATAACATAGCAATGGAAACTACTTCTCCTTCTTCATCCTTGTGGCGAAATCCGGATCGTCGTGGCAACCTCATTCGAAAATCGAGCTCAAGCAACTCATCACGCCATGTGAGCCGGGGACTCGTCCGCCGTTGTGCAGCTATAGGTACCAAGTAAGGGCAGGAATATTCGAAGTCAAGCCCAACAGCAATATGGAAGCCATGGAGAAGTCTTCTCATGGTTGCATTCAAAAGTGGAGGTGATAGAATGACAGATTAGACAGGCCCATTGACTATAATAATATACCGTACAGTCTTGCAATTTGAATGGCCGGGGCATGCGAGCAACCTGGGGTAGTGGGCCCGCTATTTCGTGCAGGATATTCCGCTCCCCCGCTAAGTTCGGCCCGGATAAATGCCAAAAAAAGCATCGGCCCAGAGCGCGCCTGAAACGCGCCGAAAAGCCTCGCTGCTATCGGCAGCCAGCTTCGTATCTTTCTATTCAACTACCTCATTCTGCCATCCCAGCAAGCCCTGCCGCTTCTGTGCAAGAGTACACATAGCACGATGACTACGCCAGCTGTTCGCGTCAGTTGCCTTGTACTGTTCTTCAATCGTCTTCGGTAACAGTCGTCTACCTGTGACGCCAGTGATGCTCGCACTGCGCACTTCGCGCAAGCGTTCTGACAAATGTTTCGTGCGCACCTCGGCTCAGTCGTAGCCAGAAGAGCTCGCCTGCAACATGTGGCGACGGACCTACCTTTTTCTGCTCTTGGTGCGGCTATGGGTCGCTCTGGAGCCGAGCTACCTACACCCCGACGAGAATTTTCAAGGGCCCGAGGTCATCGCTGGTAGGAGACGAGAAGTTTTCCCATTGCAATTGGTTCCCGAAAACCTGATCTGCTGGCCTGCAATAGGCTGTAACGGACGACTACAAGCCTTCTGCTGACATCTGCTTCACTTCAGGACAAATATTTAGCTATCCTGTTCGTCACACTTGGGAGTTCACAAGCGACCACCCGATCCGCAGCGTTTTCCCGTTATGGCCGGTTTACGGACTGCCGATGTTGTTGCTGCGATGGCTGTGGATTGGAAACGGACAAGACGGAGAGGTCCCTCCAATGGCCGTGCTTTGGACCCTCAGAGTGCTCATGTTCATCTTGAGCTTCGTTTTAGAGGACTGGGCAATCCAGGAACTCGTGCAGTCTCCGGCTCACCGGCGCGTGGCCGTACTTCTGGTGGCTTCATCCTTCGTTACTTGGACGTATCAAACACATACCTTCTCGAACTCGGTTGAGACTTTGGTTGTGGCCTGGTGTCTTGTACTGATTGAGCGCATAGCTGGAAGCCCGGTAAGCATACGTCGAACAGAGCACAGAGGCGACTCGGTTGGGCCCACATACTGATGGACATGATCAGAGGCGATCCTCGATGATTTCATCCACAGTTCTCGGCATAGTCGCTGTCTTTGGTGTTTTCAACCGGATCACATTTCCCGCTTTCCTGCTGATCCCAGGTCTGCAACTAGTGCCTTACTATTGGAAGAGGTTCGGCCACCCTTGGAGAAGGCCAGCCGACGTCGGAGTAAGCTAACACGTCACAGGCCTTCCTCGCTACTCGTGATACTAATATCCGGGCTACTAACTGCAATTCTAGCAGTTTCCGTCGACACGCTGTTTTATAAGCCAGCAGCTTCTACTTGGTCGGACCTCGTCAGACATCCGGTCGTTACACCGCTGAACAATCTCCTTTACAATATGCAGCCCGCCAACCTGGCACAGCACGGGATCCATCCGTGGTACCAACACTTTCTGGTTAATTTACCTCAACTACTGGGTCCAGCAGCTGTGCTGCTCTTTATTCGGCCTCACCTTTCGCTTCGCCTGTATTCCGCACTTTCGGGTGTTGTGGTTCTTTCTACGTTCCAGCACCAGGAGGCTCGCTTTCTTCTCCCTACCGTTCCCTTGATCTTGTCTTCCATCAGGCTTCCCAAGCGGACAAAATTTCTCCGAGCCTGGATTGCGGGTTGGATCATATTCAACTTACTGCTGGGCACGTTGATGGGCATTTACCACCAGGCAGGCGTCGTGCCAGCGCAAGATTTCTTGAGCAAACAGCCGGATGCAACCAAGGCGGTGTGGTGGAAAACGTATATGCCACCGATCTGGTTGCTGGATGGCAAGAATGAAGTACTGGAGACAAGGGATTTGATGAACGCTAAAGGCGAGCTCTTGTTTGCCGAGTTAGGAGAGCTGGCAACTTGCGACACGCCGGCGGACCGGAGGAGCAAGGAGTACTTGAAGGAGAGGAACGGCACGTATCTCATCGCGCCACTTTCAGCATCATGGTTGGACCCTTACCTGCAGAACAAGGGATTGGAAGGCTTTAGATTCCGGGAGGTCTGGCGACGTCGGCAACACTTGAATCTGGATGACATGGATTTTGCAGAAGATGGCATTTGGAACACCCTTTCTAGAGTGATTGGGAGGCGCGGGCTGGCAATCTGGCGTGTCACGAAGAGCTGCGATCTCGGTCATCAATAAAAACAGAGCGCAGGTCATTTCCCTTTGTGATAACTTCGAGACATTTACTTAGGTCATTGAAAAGAGACGACATCGATATAAATTCCACTTGCCAGGGGCCATTTTCCCTGTGTGGTGAGTGACGTTCGAGAAACAGCCGACATAAACCTTGTTGCAGAGCCGCGAGCCGCGGTGGGGGGAAGGCGTCGCAGCCACCTCGCAGCTGGATGACCCATCTCTTCAGCCTCCTCACTTTAATTACCTGCTCGCCTACGATCATCACTCAACGGCGCACAAGTCCGTCGTCCAACCGACACAACCATGGGCGGACTTAACCTGGAGGTTTTCAAGGTTCGTATTAAATGACCTTCGTCTTTCGGTCAACCTGCTCATCTCAACCGCATCACAGTTTGGCGTATATGTCATGTTTCCGATCGGGATCATGTACTACTTTGGCACCAACTTGGACAATCGATTCGCCGTGCCCGATTTCTGGCCCAAGCCCGAACACAGTAACAAAATCCCAACGGAGAAAGAAGAAATCCAGGCGGAGCTGGAGCGCCTCAGGGCCAGGAGGCTGTATAATCGCGAACGGCGGCGACTAGCCGAGGAAGCGACACAAGCTGCCCAAGCACCTCCTACCAGGCACTCAGACGATTCCTAGGTTTTGCGACATGCCGGTCTCCTGAACCCCTGCGATAACTTTTTGTGCTCTTCTGAAAAGTCAATTCTCGAGCTCCTATGGACACTGGTTCACCAAAACTGCAAGCTTCCCCCACATGGAGCATCTTGTGCGGCGTTATCGACAAGCGACTGTGCTTGATACTCTACGGAGTCATACATCTATATTGGCTTCTACCGCGGCCCATCGCTCTTCTGAAATGGTGCCTTTTACCACATTGGAGTATATCGCATGCACCTCTGGATATTTGCGAAGCGCTCCTAGAAGTTCGGCGAGCGCATTTGCGTCAGCTTCCCGGTGCAGCGCTGCCATGGTGTCCTTATTAGGCGACCAAACAATGGTCGAGTCGACGATACCGAGCGCATGCTTCTCTCCAACGGCCTTGCAAATCTCCATTGTCCTGTTTGGTTGGGACCAGACCAGGATTCTGCCTTCTTCGTCGTTCTCCAGGTCCTCCGCACCAGCCTCGATTGCATCGTCCAGCACATCATCAGCCAACGAAACTTGGGCGCTGGGCTCAAATACGACGCGACCGACACGGGAGAAGTAGAATTTGGTGGGCGTCGGCGTGCCTCCGGCCTTCTTGATCATCACGTTGATCTCCTTTAACGCGCGAAGCTTGCTCTCGGTCTCCAAATCGATGATGAGGGCCACTGACGGGGGCATGATGGCCCCGATGGTCAAGCTCTCCAAGTCTGTCCCGCTGGATGATTTCCCTTGCCCCCTGGCAATGGCCGCTTCGATGGTGGCCTTGGGCACGCTGGCCTTCTTGGCGAGAGCAATTGTTGCAGCTAGTTGCGAATTGAGGATTGGATTCGGCCCGTACACTGTGCGGCAACCCCGGAGGCGTCAGGATATGTCACGGGTCAGAAACGGGCAATCGACGCACGTCTGGAGCACACGGTCAAGGCACGGGTGACCTCGGTGCGCTTATTAGTTTTCTTGGCGTCGTTCGCGGCTTTATCATGCCTGATTTTTGACCATTTGTTATGGCCGCTCTGTCGCCGAGCGGTGCTTGTAAACGCCCGCAGGCAATTCTGGCATATAGAAGGCCGGATCGCGCGCGCGAGGTTCAAAGCTGCCTCCTGAGGTATCAATGCCATCGGCATGATGCGCGAGCGCTTCAGTAAAAAAATGGGAACGTGATAGCTAGCCCCTGCGGAATACTGTCCGATGTGAAGGTAGTCCAGTGTAGGATGGTGCTCATCTGAACACTGTCAGTTAGTCCAAGGCTTCGGACCCTGTCAGGTCCGATTTTAGCCTTGGCTGGGGCCAAGCCCAGCCCGGCAGCCGCTCCCACATGCGGCGAGACTGGTGATTGGTTAAGCAAGCGCGGCCTTGCATAATGTTCACCACGCGCGCGGCCAACATATCAAGGCCAGCTACTGTGCGCAGGTACGTTGCTCGTCGCGGGGGTCACTCTTGAATACCTAGCGTACTGCCCGCAGCTATCCTTCCTCATCGATTCATACCCGTCAACGCGCACACTCCAACATTCCGATGTCGACGGCGCCGCAGCCCCAGCCCGCTGCCAACAGTGCTACAAATGGGAACCATGCGCCGACTTATCGAACTACCGCAGGGGTCGCGGACCCCGAGCTGGACATCGCCAAGCTACAATCCCTCCCCGCAGAGCAGCAAGAGCTATTTGTCCTCCAATTTGTCTCGAGCCTCAGCAAGCATGTGCTGGCGTTGAGCCCCGATGATTGCACCGCGCAGCAAATCTACCTCAAGAAAGAGATATTTCAGCTCATAAACCTCCCACATCCTCCGCCAAGTCGCGTAATTCGGAACAGCCTGGGGAGATGTTTGGCGCACATACTGGGGAAGGGGGACCGGAAGCTGCTTTTCGAAACGATCAACGAGCTCGTGGCCATCATTGCGAATGGGAAGCCGAAGACCGATGGCGAGAACCGCGCGAAACATGCCGCTGTTTGCTGTCTGGGTGATGTCTTCGGCTCGGCAGGTGATAGCGCCATCGGATTGCATCTACTTGCTTGCTCGACCCTGCTGAAGCTGCTTAAGAATTCCAACAGCCATGCAGGTCTGCGCGCTGCTGTCTTTGATGCTGTCCGAAAGACGGCCATGATGATAACGGGCAGCATGGACGAGAACATGGCGAGGGACATATGGAAACAGGCGAGAAGTCATGCGGCCAGCGACAAGGGTCTACTTGTCATCATTGCGGCCTGCCGCTGTCTTCAAGCCCTGACAAGACACATGCAGTATTTCCGAAATACGTCCGACTTTGACGGCCTTCGCTCCACAATACTCAAGACCATGGACTCATCCTCGCCGCAAGTACGTCACGCTGCGGCAGAATGCCTCGCTGAGGCTTTAGTTGGTGGTTACTCCGAGTCCGCAGTTGTTGACTCTACGCCGTCACTGCTGAAACGGTCCAAACCGAAGCCGGCGAAACGCGCCGGGGCTCTTGAAGACGACGAATTGCCGCCTCACCCCGAGAGCCCAGTACCAGGGAAGAAGGCACAAGATTTGGCCTTATCGTTGGGTGACGTTTTGAAAACACTGACGTCCCACTTCACCCGTTACTCTACGACGAATAAAACACGGGCGGCACTAGCTGTGTGCTACGGGATCGTGTTGCGAAACTTGGGGGAAAAGACGGTTGAAACGAACTATCTGAGGATTGTGGAAAGCCTCACGCAAGACATCCTGGGCCAACACAATATCACCAACAATCGGTACCGACTGCTGATCTCGCGGCGAATGGTCGACGTCATCGTTCAAGACATCATCGGCAAGAAGATACTGGGAGAGTCGGGCCAGAGCCACTGTGCTCAGATCCTGGTCAACGACATTCTTAAAAATTATCCCCAAGCACTCAAAGAAAAGCCGGAGCCGACTAAGGAGACCCTGATTGTTTCTCTTGGTGCCCTATCATCCCTCATCGGAATACTGGGCTCGGCAACGTACAACTTTGCCGAGTCCTGCAGAGACAGTCTCTTGCAGGTTCTGCAGCATCCCAGCTACAGTGTTCAGATACATGCGTCGTCCTGTATCAAGGCCTTTGTGTCAGCGTGTCCTCAACAACTGTTGCTCTGCCTCTCTGTCTGCATGAACAGTCTGAGCAGAGAACTTGGCCTGCTGGGAACGGGACGAAACTCGCCTCGCAGGTGTATTGGCTTTGCCTATGGCCTCGCTTCTGGGCTTAGCTCGAGCCCCCAGCGGCCGTTGTATGGATCTGTGGACATAAACAGTCGGGCGTTGACCATGGCCACGAATCTGTTGAAGTCCAGCGGCGGCTCCGCGCTTCGGATAGCCAGCACACAGATCCAAGTAGCCTGGATTCTTATTGGCGGCCTGATGTCGCTGGGGCCCAATTTCGTCAAGATTCATCTGTCACAATTGCTTCTCCTATGGAAGAATGCACTGCCCAAGATCTTAACCAGGGACAACACAGCACAAAGGAACTACTTGAACGCCTCCTTCTTGACCCACGTGAGGGAGTGCGCGCTCGGCTCCATCCTCGCGTTTCTCCAGTATAACAGTCGTCTCCTGACTGTCGATGTGTCGAAGCGAATAGCAGCCATGCTGCAAAATACCACAGGCTTCTTGAGGACACTGCCCGACAAGAAAACCACCGATGAGGTCTCGGACAGGTTGACTCCAGCCCTACAGCTACAGGACCTAGAAATCATGGTCCAGCGACGCGTACTTCAGTGCTACACCAAGCTTCTGAACGTCAGCCCCACCGGGGGGACCGAGTCTCTGTTGCAGTCGAACTTGCTCACACTGGCCATCTCCCTGTTCGCCGACCCCGACAACTTCACACCAAACTCGTTGAGTGCCTCAATCGCGAACGCAGCGGGGTCGTTCGAGACAATCTGGGATGTGGATGACAATTCTGGCTTCGGTGTCACGGGCCTCGTGCAGGGCTTCAAGGTCAAGAGTCTGCCCGGACAACACGAGAGCTCCATCAACGATGCGATCGCCGAGGACAATGGTCCTCAAGACCCTATCGACCTTCTGCTTTTGTCACCTGTTTGCGGCACCCTGGAGCACGATGCTTCCCTACTGTACATCAGCAACACCGACCTTCCCGACCCTCCTGCCACCGAAGTTGTGAACATGGCTATCCAGCTGTTTGCCTTTGTGTTCCCGCTCACGCCATCGAAGGTACAGGAAAGTGTACTCGAGCAGGTGACGACTTTCATGGCGACTGGCTCGCTCCAACGGGAACCAGGGCGGAAAGCTGCAATCAGCGTGAATGTAGCGACCTCTATGCTCTGTACTTTGCGAGTCGCGGTCCGGGAAACGAGCGCGAGCCCTGGCAACATCACTAACCTGGCAGTGGAGAAGCTGATCACCGAGCTCCTTCGGGATTCCGTGCTGGATCCAGACCAGCATGTACGGAGCCTTGGGTACGAAGCGATTGCGCGGCTATGCAACGCCTGCGGCAACGCTTTTACAAACCATGAGATCAAAGTCCTGGTCGATACGATTGTTATGAACAGGGAGCCACATGCAAGAGCCGGATGTGCCATGGCACTGGGATGCATCCAGACCACAGTCGGCAGCATGTCAGCGGGTTATCACCTCAAGACCATTCTCAACATACTGATGTCCTTGTGCAACGATCCTCATCCTAGTGTCCACTTCTGGGCCTTGGAGGCGATCGCGCGAGTGTCTGATGCGGCCGGGCTGGGTTTCTCAGCCTACGTGTCAGTCACTCTGGGAATGTTGGCCAAGCTTTACATCTCGGACTCGCACAACCCGGAGGTTGCGTCCGCTGTTTCCATGAGCCTGGAAATCGAGCTCGATTCGACGGCAGCTTTGGCCCGTTGTGTCAAATCGCTCATCAACGTTCTAGGGCCCGATCTGCAGGACTCGACAAAATCGCGCGAACTTATCTTGAATCTGGTGTGGTTCTTCCAACAGGAGGAAGACCTCCAGGTTCAACGGGCTGGTCTCGCGTGCCTCGAGCATCTGACGCTCTACGCCCCCGGTTTCATGGACTTCAGTGGATATGTCAAGCTCTTGCAGAAGTACCTCAGCTCCGATGACCCAAAACTGCGGGATGCTGCCGTGGACGGGCTCTATCACCTCATGAAGAGAAACTCGCACGACGTCATCCAGGCCGCGGACAGTGGGTTTGAAGACCAGGTTTGGCTGGCGCTTGACGCAGATCCTGACCACGACGGCGTGCGTAACATAATTCGCAACTGGATGCATCAGACGTGCCTTTCCGATACGGCGAGGTGGCTGCAGCGCTTCCAGCATGTCCTGAAGATGACCCGACCCAAGGCTGCAACAAGGCAAGTCGACACTACGAAGAAAAGGGGCCTAAATATCGACTTGCAAGATGAGGAAGTGGCTGGGTTCGCGGCTGCTTCCGGAGGCGCCAAAGACGAGAAGGACCAGACAACAGGGCCGGACGTTGAGCCGCTCCGTTGGCAGGTGATCACGTTTGCCATGGACTGTCTCAACGACATTTTCATTCTCGTAGGAAAGGATGTCGCGACAAATGGCGAGTCACCGGCCCACACGGCGATGCAGAACAAGATTGCCGACGTAGTCCGCATGGCCTTTTCCGCATCCACCTCTGGGGTGCTTGAGCAGAGGATCTGGGGCTTGAAGATCATCGGCGCTGTCCTCAAGATGTTCGGGAAAACTCCCGACCCGGACTTTGAGGAGGCGATGCTGCTGGAGCAGTATCAGGCGCAGATCAGCTCCGCACTCACACCAGCCTTCGCAGCTGATTCTTCGCCCGAGCTTGCTTCGGAGGCGGTCGACGTGTGCGCGTCCTTCATAGCCACAGGCATTGTTACCGATGTCGACAGGATGGGGCGAATACTCAAGACCCTGGTCAGTTCTCTCGAGAACTTCGCGACCGAGAATGAGAATCCCAGCATCGGGGATCTGCAAGGCCTGAGTTCGAACGCTGCCGTCATGGTCAAGATGTCTGTTTTCTCGGCATGGGCAGAGCTGCAGGTTGCCAGCTTGGAGCAAAAGTACCTGGTAGATGTCCTGCGACCGCACATTGGCCAATTGACGCCCTTGTGGCTGGAGTCGCTTCGCGAGTTTGCCCGTCTGCGCTTTGAGCCCGACATATCGATGACACTTGGCCCGCCGTCTCTGTCGGGCAGCTTGGACACTGTCTACGCCGCGCTCAACCGAGAGACGCTCTTGCGCTTCTACCAGGACTCGTGGCTGAAGCTCGTCGATGCCATTGCGAGCCTGATCGAGCAGGACAGCGAGTTCGTCTTCGACGCGCTGGACGGCAAACAATCGTCGCAGGGGCCGAATCCCAAGGCGGGAACACGAGGTGCCGATATCAACTACAGAGACGAGCCCCTTGCCTTTTTCTTCGTCCTCTTCGGCATTGCATTCGAGGCGCTGGCGGCCAAACCCGGCCAGACGGACTCTCTGGCGACGCAGGAACAGAACCTGGAGATACTTCGTGCATTGAAAAAGATCCTCCACCCGAGTGTTTCAGGCCATGCAATCTATCGCGAAGCCATCTTCTCAGAAACCATGGACCTCCTGGACCGTCTTGTCCTCACCGAGGGCCTGGACGTCCAGGGCGTCATCGTCGAAATCGCAAGGGCACTGTGCGTGGCACATCCGGCAGCGAGGAACCGGGACGAGTCGGATACGGGCGAGTTGACAGACGACATTGAACAACTGTTTGAGCTGACGAGAATCATCGTGCTTGTCCTGTCCGGGCTGCTTCCCAACTTGACCGAGGCCAATCAGCCGGTCCGGCATCAGATGACCGAAGAGGCAGTCCTTTTGATACGCTCGGCGCTCAACGCGCTGGTGGATGCGGCCCGGGTCTTCCCGGCCATCATCAAGACGGATTTGCACGCCTGCATCATTCATATCTTCGCGACGATCCTGGCCACCCCATCGTGCCAGGAAGTCATCGTACCTCAGGCGCTGCCCACCCTCAAGAGATTTGTGGCGAGCATGTCCGTCTCGAGGACGCCGAACTCAAGGGGTATATCGCCCAATGAGATCCAGCTGCAGGGCTGTCTGCGACGCTTCCTGTCCATCTACCTCAACGCGCAGAAGCGCGAGGCCCCGACGTCTCTGATTTGTGTCAAGAACTGCCTGTTGGCCATCACCATTCTATTCACCGGAGGGCAGAACCACCTTCCAGCCCACGACCCGCTTGTCGCCCGTTATCTCGAGGAGGCGGTTGATTGTCTGACGGATCGGATGGTACGCTTCCCCGATTCGCATCTCTTGCGCTGGCCTTCTCCGCTGTCGGGTGTAGGCTGACCCTCATGACTTTTTGTCCACAGACTGCCAAGGTCGCAGCCAACTGCATCCGCTCCCTTCTCGTTCAGGCAAACCCCACCCTCGCAGACCAGAGCATCGCGCGGGCCCTGCTGCCACGCATGATCGCGTTCATGACCAACACGCAGCCAGAAGACCCGGAGAGCGCGCGGGCCCTGGTCGCCCAGACGCTCGTGCAGTACGTGGCCACGCTGAGCCAGGACAACACCCCGGTCGCCATGGCCCTGGTGGTCCCGACGCTGCTCGCGCGCGCCGCAGGCGAGGGCGAGGGCGAGGGCTACAGGGAGGTGTACAGGGCGACCAGCGCGCGGCTGCTGGAGCTGGCCTCGGTGGACCAGGCGGCCTTCCGCAGCGTCGTCGGGGCCATGAGCGAGGGGCAGAAGGCGTTTATGGAGGAGGTGATCAAGGCGGGGCGGCCGGCAGATCACGACCGGAAGCGCATCGACGACGGGAACGGACAGCCCGCTATTGCGCTGAAGATGGAGTTTGGGAGCTGAGGGGGAAGAGAGCACACATGGAGAGATGGGAGGGCGGATCTCGAGTTGTACGGTCACGCCTGGAAAAGTGGTTTGATGGTTCGTTCCAGTGGTGCCGCAAGACTCGTACAAAGGCCTCCACCGAGGGGGTCATGTGCATGGCAATCCCATGTGCAAGAACTGTTATGCAACAAGTGGGTTTCTACACGACCCGTTGGGTTAAAGGGGAAAGTAGGAGATGCATATTGCGGCTTTGACCGCATGCATCCCTAGCTCGCTGCCAGGATCTCCGCAGCATCCGGCGCCGCCGTGTGGTCCCGCTTGCCGTCGTGGTGTTGGATCTCTCGTCTTTGTCCCGCTTCCCGGGCCACCCTGGCGAACTCTTGCTTCTGCCTCTCGTGGCTGCGGTAGCTCGCATACCGCAGGGAGCCCAGCGTGAGCACCGCCATAAAGATGATACCAAGCACGGACCGGCGGATGAGAACCCAGCGCACGCTCTCAATCTCCGACTTGGTGTCACTGTTGAGCATCACGCTGATCTTGTAATGAAGTTGTTGGATCTACGAGGAAGGCGGCATGTGTGAGTCAGCACAGCAAATGGGAAACACGGATGGAAGTATTCACTGGCAATATGTGGAAACTGGACTCACCACACTCTCGGCCGCTGTCTGCTCCTCCCTGACGGCCATCCTGCGGTCGTTGAAGATGCCCTTGACGTTGTCGCTGAGCGTGAGCAGCTCCTGGTTTAGCTTCTGCGTCAGGATGTCGACCTCGTGCTGCAGGTGGGTGCGCTGCTGGCGCATGCCTTCGTCGGCGACGCGGCGGTTGTTCCGGACCTCGGTCGAGAGCTCGCTGCAGGCGGCGCGAAACAGATACGCCTCGTTCTCGACGTCGCTCTTGCTGACCAGGCCGGCCTGCGCCATGTCCAGGTTCTCGGCCAGCAGGCCCCGCACGGCCTTCATGGCCGTGATGGCCTGCGCCCGCGTCCACCCGCCCGCCTCGAGCTGCTTGACGAGCGAGTAGCTGTCGAAGTGGTGCACGTACGGGCGCGGGCTTAGGTGCGGCGGCGCGCGGTGGGGCGACTCGTCGCTTTCGGCGGCGCCGGACCCTGAGGAGGCCGGGGGCGGCGGGGACGAGGAGGCCGGAGGTCCCATGTGTAAGATGGCATCCATGGGCCCGGATGTGCCTGGCGGCTCGCCGGACTTGGGCTTCGGGCCGGGCGCCAATTCGCAAGCAGCAGGGGCGTCTTTGGCCTGCGCGTCAGCTTGTGCCTGGTCTAACCCTCTCCCTCTCCCCCCCCCATCCGATGTCGTCTCGGGCGGTGCAAGTCTCTTCTTCTCCTCCACCACCTTCTCCACCTCCTCCTCGGCCCCCTTCCCCACTGCTTCTGAAGCCGCAATGGACTGCTTGGTCTTCTCTGTGGCCTCGGCGTTCCTGGGCGACTTCTCTTTCTTGCTATGCGGCTCTTTGGCCCCTAGTTCGGTCCCCGCGGCGCTCGTGGCGGGCGGCGGGGCCTTGGGCACCGCGTGGAGCGGCAGAGGCTCTACCGCTTTGCCGTGTCGTTTGGCAAACGTGGAGGTTCGACGCGGCGGCGGGCTTGGGGCGAAGGCGGGGAGGGCGGCAGCAAGGTTGCCTGGGCGACATGCCGGGCTGGCCCTGGTTGTCTGCGCAGCCGACTCGCTCAGTCGCGCGCCGCGGAAGAGGTGTGGGTAAAGGAAGGTGAGCCGGCTCGTGGACATGCTGGGCGGAACATGGAAAGGCGACTGCGTCGAAACGCCGACCGACCGGGTCACGAAGTACTTGACTACCTACGAAAAAGTGTGCTGCTTTAGCTGGAAGTGCGACCGAGGCCGGAGCGGAACAACGGTGAGGGCGGGCCGGGATTAGAGGGGACCCGCTTTAGCTCAGGACCTAGGTAGGTACAGACCGTCCCAGTTCATGCCGCTCGGCGCTTGCGATTATCAGCAGAGGTAAGTACTTACCCGGGCCGTGCCCAGAAGCGCCATTGGACGATGGAGGGAATGATTGATTGGTGTTACGACATATATAGAGTACACTCAATGGTGATCTCGTGCTGAGGACTGCTGTTTCCCTCTCGCTGTGCATCGAACAACGAGCAGAACAAACAGGCCGCGACGACACCGTCACCGTCGACACCGTCACCGTCACCGTCGACACCGTCATCGTCGACACGGCACCGAAGAGTACGACGACACCTGTGCGTCTCCTTCTTCGCTGGCAGCTATTGGTCCGTCGCACTTTCCTGCGAGCGTCAACGGCCCCAGCAAGGTACCTCCTCTAGCTAGAGCTCTAGTTCGGTATCGAGAGGTCACGGTAGGAAGTAGGTGGTAGGTAGGTGGTGATAGGTGGTAGGTATGAGTAGAGGAGAGTAGAAAGGTACTACTACGTTGGCTGGAGCAGGCCACAATTTGTCCATTCCTTCCCCATATCGACACTGCCCGCGGGGCGCACGCACTCTTCTTCTCCTCAGCCTCCCCATCCAGCATCACTATGAATCTCATTGACACAATGGCAGGCGTCTCTACGGTGTGCTCGGGGGCCTCGCACATGCTATCTCGCCACCATATCGCTGAACTGATTTTCGGGACACACGGGCACATTGCAAGTCCCTTAAGGCGGCTCGAATTGGCAGCCTTGTTTCTTCTCGGAGCATACTGCCTGTTTCCGCGCATGGCGAAAGCTGAAAACCGAAACGAGTTTGGTACGTACGAATGAAACCTGTTTCCTCTCCCTCCCTCGCCCCAGCCGGCCACCAGCCGGGAGACTGACCTGTCCGACGTCAAGACCCTCAGGCCACGGATCCGCCTTTGCTGGAAAGATGCAGCGAGGTGAAATGCTACTCGACCAGCAGGTTCAGATATCATGACCTCCGTGTCTTCTTCAGGCGGCACAAACATGCAGATCAGCTGCCTCAACACCCGGCACCTCTTCCGCTTCTCGTCTTCATTCATGGGCTGGGCGGCTCGGCGGCACAGTTCGCGCCGCTGCTGACGAGCCTGACACCCATCGCATCATGCTTGGCCATTGATCTACCCGGATGCGGTCGATCCGGCTTCACCGTCCGCGATTGGGAGGCTTACAGCACCGATGCCCTGGCCGAGCTCCTCCAAGTCGTCATCCAAGATTACCGGCAGAAAAGTGAGGGTCAGGGGGTGGTCCTGATCGCCCACAGCATGGGCTGTTCTCTCGCCGCTCTCGTCATCAATCCCAGGACGAGCACGAGGACAGAGTTCGGCGAACACGTTGTGGGACTTGTGGCGATCTGTCCCAGCGCCGAGCCGCCCTGTGAGAAGCAGGTCAGCTTGTACCGGCGCTTTTTCTGGATACCAGAACCGGTTTTCAACCTGTGGAGACTTTGGGATCGGCGTGGTGGGACCGAAAGTACCAGCGTCCGACGATTTGTCGGCGCGAACGCCGACTACGAATCAAAGAGACTGCAGAACCTGTTCAACAGTCAGAGCAAGACGCCCGTATGGCGACGAATGGCGTACGGGGCTCTTCCGGTGTACGAGAACGGCATTCCCGCGGGAGGCATGCCTGGGCGTGAAACGTGGGCAGCTCTGAACATGCCCGTTTTCCTGGTCGGAGGGGAGGGTGATGACGTCACGCCTGCGAAGAACGTGGAGACGATTGCGGCATACCTGAGGGGGGGCGATGAAGCGGGCTTTGACACCGAGGTCGATACCACCACCGAAGGCATTATCGACTCCGCAGCACCAGTGGACACTTCAGCGGCCATCGAGAGGCAACATGGCGGCGTTGACGCAGACCAGTCGAACGACGACCCGAGCACACCGGCTGAGCTCCCGCCCCCGCCCCTGCCGCTGCCCCTGCCAGAGCAGCCAGCACGGCCCCGCAAGGTGGTGCGGAAAAAGATTCTGGCGCTGCCAGCGACACACGCACTGCTGTACACACCACGCACGTCCAGGATCCTGGCCGGTCTGATCTGCACCTTTTTAGAAAACCATGTTACGAACAGGCTGTCTTTGTCATGGCAGCTGCAGTATCTGGCTCGAGATGGCAAGTGGGACGTGAAGAACCTGGAGAAGTGGCAAAAGGTTGCGCCTGTTTCGGAACCCATGGCCGGTATGTTCCGCGCCATGAAAACGCTCCGCGGAGTCGACGAGGGCCATTGTCCGGAGGAGTTTGCGCGCCAATGGGGTCAGGTCATCAAGGACATCATCGACATCTCGCACGACAATCCAGTCTACGACCCGCAGGAACTCCGGCAGCGCGACATCAGGTACCACAAGTTCGCGACCGTGTCCAAAGTGCCTCCCACCGACGCCGAGGTCACCGGCTTCATCGCGCTGGTCGACGAGATCCGGGAGACACAACAGACGAGGGCGCGAGAGGAAGGCTGGGGCCCGGACTATGTCGTGGGCGTGCACTGCCACTACGGCTTCAACAGGACAGGCTACTTTATCGTGTGCTATCTGGTCGAGCGGTGCGGCTACAGCGTCGGCGACGCCATCGACCTCTTCGCCCGCTGTCGTCCCAAGGGCATCAAGCATGAGCATTTCAAAAACCAGCTTCATTTGCGTTATTCGTCCTTTGAGCATGAAGGTACTACTACTACTACTATTACTACTGCTGCTGCTGCTGCTGCTACTACTAGTCCTGCTACTACTGCTTCTGCTGGTACTACTACTACTACTACTAACGGGCCTGGTGTGGAAAGATGTACATGACTACACCACGAAGAGGAGCATGGGGGGCGTTGATCCACAGGACTACTTCCGTACAATGCATATGACAAACTGGGCTACTTGAACCTTGCAACTAAACTAACCTGAGCTGAAAGTGAATGATGTCATGCGCGGTGGACCCCTACTACTGTCATTAGGTAATGCAGCGTCCTGCAGCCCGCAGGTCCATCATCAATCAGCACCTCGAGGTCGACTTGAAGCAGTCTCTGCTACCAATCCGCAACCCATGGTGAGGCCTCTTGATTTGTACTGTCCGATTCATTGCAGACACTACCTGCCTTTACACTTCTTCTGACGCCGAGACAATGGCTGCAGGCGACGTCCACGACCCCGCTCCTGAGCGATGCCCGGCGCCACGCTGAGCAATCTGACGACTGCCAGGACTCGTCCAGAAGAGGTCGTCTCCGAGAAGTGGCACTCTTCATCTGGGCACTCGTGGCCACGGCGGCCGTCCTCGTCCTCGCCGTCGTCCTGCAGCACAATTTGTCGACCCATGTCGGCTCTGCTTCCGGCCAGTCCACAACCTCCAGCGCACGACCGAAAAGAAACCTGGTGTTCATGGTCTCGGATGGCATGGGCCCCGCCTCGCTCAGCCTGACGCGCTCGTTCCGCCAGCTCGTCGAAGACCTGCCCCCGGACGACACCCTCGTGCTTGACCGCCACTTCTGGGGCACGAGCCGCACGCGCTCGAGCTCGAGCCTGATCACGGACTCGGCGGCCGGCGCGACCGCCTTCTCGTGCGGCCGCAAGAGCTACAACGGC
Organism: Phyllachora maydis; assembly: GCA_029339225.1. Lineage (NCBI taxonomy): Eukaryota > Fungi > Ascomycota > Sordariomycetes > Phyllachorales > Phyllachoraceae > Phyllachora > Phyllachora maydis. The sequence goes on along the minus strand of JAQQPM010000001.1, from coordinate 4,873,020 downwards.
GCCATCTCGGTGCTGCCCGACTTCTCGCCCTGCGGCACCGTGCTCGAGGCGGCGAAGCGGGCCGGCTACGCGACGGGCCTGGTCGTCACCACCGACATCACCGACGCCACCCCCGCGTGCTTCGCTTCGCACGTGTACTTGCGCACCCAGATGGACGAGATCGCGCTCCAGGAGGTGGGCGAGGGCGTGCTGGGTCGCACCGTGGACCTGATGCTGGGCGGGGGCCGGTGTCACTTCCTGCCCAACTCGACGACGGGGAGCTGCCGCCGTGACGACGTGGACGTGACCGCTCTCGCCCAGAAGAAGCATGGATTCGCATACGCCGACAGCCGTGCGGCATTCGACGCCATGCAGTTGGGCAAGAACGTCTCCTTGCCGGCACTGGGCCTATTCGCCGGCTACAACATACCTTTCGAGATCGATCGCAAGAACATGGCAGACGTCTACCCGAGCTTGAGCGAGATGGCCGTCACTGCGCTGCAGGCGCTCAGCAGGGCGACCAAGGACAGCGACAAGGGCTTCTTCCTCATGGTCGAAGGGAGTCGAATCGACCACGCGGGACACATCAATGACGCGGCAGCCCAGGTTCGCGAAGTCCTCGAGTACGACAAGGCTTTCAAGGCCGTCCTGGACTTCATCGATGCAACCGATACCGAGACCGTGCTGGTGGCGACGAGCGACCACGAGACCGGAGGTCTGGCAACGGCCTGGCGTGAGTGCTGCTCTGTTCCGAGAAGCCTGTACATGGTGCATGGAACCTGACGTGTTGCAGAATCCTCCACCGAGCAGCCCGTCTACAAATGGTTCCCCGAGCAGCTGGCCAGCGCCGAGGCGTCGTCGGAGTTCGCCTCCAGCCTCCTCCGTCGCCACCTAGCCACCTCGCCGGACGAAACAGAAGATGAGCTCAAGGACTGGATCAAGACCGAGCTGGCGGCCAAACGGCTCGGCATCACCGACGCCCTGGAAGTGGAGCTCAACTCGCTCGCGTCCAACCCGGCGGCCGCGACACAGCTGTTCGCGCAGATGGTCAGCTTTCGCGCCCGCCTGGGCTGGAGTACGCACGGCCACAGCGCCGTGGACGTCAATGTCTACAGCTCGGGCGGGCCGGGCACCGAGAAGATTCGCGGTAACGTGGAGAACACCGAGGTCGGCGCCTTCTTGAGTGACTTCCTTGGTGTGGATGTGGAGCCCATCACCCAGGAGCTGAAGAAGAAGATGAAGCTGCCAACGGAGGAAGCGAGGGCTGAAATCGCAGCGTGGGGGGGCTCGTGAGCACCAGATCTGTGCATATACCGTCTGGGCACCTCGCTGCAATCTTCTTTTTCTTCCTCGTGATTTTTTTTTTTGAATACCAAAACATACCTGCAACCTAGTTTCCCATGCATGATGCCACAGGCATGGAGAGCCGCGTCAGCTGGTGGGAATGGAAATTCCAATGCGTTGGACCCGATGTATGATACCCAGTTGGTTCGCGCGTTGCGCTGCAGTGTGACTAGGTAACGAACTACCTAGTATACCCGTGGGTACATCATGCTACATGCACTTATACCTGATGTTGATCCTACAAAACCCACACACGAGTAGAACGCCCAAGCACCGGTTCCGCTCGCTCTCCTCGATCCGTCTCCACACCGAGAGTGCCGTGGCTTGTGCCCGTCAATGTATCAAGACAAAGGTACTGCAGGACGCCTAGTCGGAAAAGTCGGATTGGTGCAACTCATCCGGGTCCTGACGATCGGTAACTTCAAACCGGCCGTTGAAAAGGCGCGCGACCTCCATCTGCACCAGGGCCTCTTCATCTTCGGAGAGCTTGGCGCCGGTCTGGTCGGCCACGGAGATGGAGATGTTGGCGTGCGAGGCCTTCTCGTCCATGGCGAGCTGCTGGATAAAGCTGTGCAAGCCGACGAAGCTGAACAGAGACAACCCGTTGACGGTGAGAACCTTGAGGTGCGACAGCTGGGCCAGGACCGGGAGCACCTCGTCGGTTACCTCCCCCTCGAAGGTCAGGTCTTCCAACAGCGGCGCGCGCTGGCATATCCTCTGAAGGTCAACGCGCTCCAGCGGCCCATTCTGGAGGGTCAATTCGCGGAGTTCTGGACAGCTGCAGATCGAGTCCACAAGTTTTGTGTGCCGTGGATCCGACACGTCCAACAAGTACTTGGCGTCGATGAGGAGATGCCGGAGCTGCGTCTGATGCCCTAGAGAACTGAAAAAGGTTTCATCACTTTCCAGCAGCTTGACCGACAGCATCGTTAGCCTGACGTCAGGCGACTTCAGGACCTCTCCCAGGAGGGCTGTGGCGTTGGGCACTTTGGTCATCTCAAGAGTGCGCAAGTCGGCGCATGCACTCAGCCATGGAACCACGTGCTCAAAGACTTGCTTGACGGTGGACTGCCACTCGAACTCCTCGGCGATGGTGCTGGCCTCAAGGGTGAACTTTTCGAGGGCTCGACAGTGGCACAATATGTTCAGAGATGTGAGGGCAGGCCGCTGTAGGCTTTGCAGAACCAAATACTTGAGCGAGCTCGAGTGCGCGGACAATGCTTTGAATGCCTCTTGGCCGATCTCATTGATGCTGCTAATGGTGAACGACTCTGTGGCATCGCGCGGGTTAACCGTTGCACCACCACCCCAAGTCTCTCGGTTGATGCGTACCGAGAGTATTGGGCGCGAGATTGCCCAAGAATCCGGCAAGGTCTTGGTCCACTTCGGTGCCTTGACAGTAGAAGCAGCCACTGTATGGATGCGGTCAGCATTGGGCACAACGGACAGCACACGGACGGCCGTCCACGCGACTTGGTGGACCTACACCTCTTTGAACGAGGGACAACTCTCCCGGATGGCGCGGCCGACATCCGAGTTGAGCACGGAACCATCTCGGACACGCAGAGATGTGAGCTGGGACAGAGTTGAGACCCAGGAGGTCAGTTTTGCCGTAGGAAGATTGAGTCCCTCGAGCGTTGCCAAGGTCACGGCCCTGTTCTCCTCGATGGCCGAGGCCTTGATGAACCGGGTAATGCTGTCGGCGACATGAACGACGACTTTCTGAATGTCCATCGACTGGCCCTTGGAGTTGCGGGTGATGCGTGCTTTATTCTCGACCCGGAAGCTCTCCAGGGGAGGGCTGAAGAGAAGGGCCGTGTACTTGCGCATACTTTTCTTGGCAATCACCTCGAGGAGCTCGTGGAGGTTGCCGAGGGACAGGGCCTTGACCCAAAGACAATACGGGAAGACGGTCTCGCCCAAGCTGGAGCAGATGATGGACCTCCAGAGGACGACGGCCATGCTGGCGTCGTACACGACTGTGTCCGACGTCATTGCCGGGGAAGTGTCATGGATGCTAAGGGGATTCGTGTCAGCTTGAGTGGCATGTCAGAGCTGAGAGGCCCATTGTCTGCCAGAGGGGATCGTCGCTCGCCGCACCTGTAGAGCTGGGGAAGCGCAAGACCTGCCAGCGCTTTGCTGACAAGGGCGCAGTGGTACAAGGCCACAAAGTCCGGGTCGTGCCGGTTGGACAGTTCGCGCATAACAAGCCACCAGATATCCTGGGGCAGACCGGGTACATTGGCCATGATCAAGTGTCCCATGTGATGTAAGGTCGCGTTGTGTCCTGTCCAGTCTCGTCGTTTCCGAGTGGGACGCGATGTCGAATGCGGAGCCAAGCAGCACCAACTTCTGTAGATTCGCGCTGTCACGTGCCCTTTGCTGCCCAGACGCCGATCCCACGGACAGGCAGAGGTAGAGAGTAGAGCAGGACTCCGTCAGAGCGAGGCATTGCTTCCGCATTGCTTCCGCAATCATGTTTGACATTCTCGCTACCTCTAGCCTTTCCTCCCCACTGTCAAGTCCGAGGAGCGAGCCACCCAAGGCCCTCCCTCACTGCTAAAACCCCCAAAATTTTCGAAATTTGTATGCGTGGCAAGTGCTGCGGTCCACCTTCCCGTCTTTCCTGCCTCTCGGACAGCTGAGCAGACGCCCGCTTGCACCACGACAAGAAAGACGCAATTGATGCCCGAGCCGAAGACTTCTTGTGCCGAATGCGCATCCTTGGAATACGGGAGCCTGTTATCGGACTCGTGCCTATCCAGTGAACATGGCAGTCCTCAGCTTCACCTTGAGCGAAGAAGGAGTTGCCGTCCTCCATGACGCCCTCGTGTGCATCGTCAAGTTCAGCGAGGATGTTTGCCTCGAAGCAAAGAAAGAGAGGGTATCTACGCCTACCTGCCTCCTCTTGACCCTTTTCACAGACGTCCTCGCCCATCTGACCTGATATCGCAGCTCACGCTCACTGCCCTGAACCTGTGCAAGTCTGCATACGTCAAGTTCACGTTCGCCTCGAATCGTTTCTTCTCACGCTACAGCTTCGAGGGAAACGCGCAGTCCAGCGAGCGCTTCTTCTGCCAGCTTTATCTCAGGGTGGGTAAGCCAGGCCAACCGCGAGCCTTGGGCGAGAGAGAACGCTGCTAAGAACCGTGCGCAGTCTCTCATTTCTGTCTTTCGGGGCCGCCCAGGAGGCGACTCGACGAGAGATAAGGACAGAGATACTACGATCGAGCGCTGCGAGGTGACCCTTGATGACGGTACCGGGGTGAAGAGCCGGTTCACCACCAAGATGCACTTCCGCAACGGTGAGCAGGTGCCGCAGAAGCTGGCTGCCCGAGACAAGAAACCCCGGTTGGCTGATTTTGGACATCAGGCATCACGGCATCACACGCACTGCCGTTCGAGTCCAAGGCTCCCACGCATGCCAAGTTCGTCGATGAGGAGGCAGGGAATCATTGGTCCATTTCGTCCCGTACCTTGCGTCAACTGATGGATCACTTCGGCCCCGGTATCGAGCTCCTCGATATCAATACGGACAATGAAAACCGTGTGGTCAATTTCACATGCTTTACAGAAAAGGTGGCAAAGACGAGCGCCTCAAACGAAGGTGAGTTTGGCCGACCAACACCGCCGGACGGGCAGGCAGAGGCTCACATGATCGCCAGAGGTCTTGAAGAAGCCCTTGCACACGTCCATCGCAGTCGACATGGAAGACTTCGAAGATATAGAAGTGCAGGAGAAGCTGCACATTATCATCAGCGTCAAAGACTTCCGTTCGGTACTCCAACATGCACAGACAACCAGCAGCCAACTGTCCTCTTGCTACTCCAGCCCGGGCCGCCCCATGAAGCTCTCGTATAGCGCCGATGGCTTCCAGTGCGAGTTCATACTGATGACTGTAGGCGAGAAGGATGCGAATGTCCAGAGGGGCAACAGAGCACGGGCAAATGCTGCCAAAGCTACCCCCAAACCAGGACTGGAGCAGGCGTCAACCCGCGAGACCTCCATGACGGCCGCTGCGAAGCCAAGCCAAACGGCGGCAGCAAGTACTCCGAGAACATTGCAGCAGAGGTTGCTTGCGTCTCGACCGCGACCGTCACAATTCGAGATCCGCCCAGAAGCGTTGCCAACGCCCACGACACTCAGGTCTGAATCGCTCTTCGTCACGCAAAACGGAGACGATAACCTGTGGGAACCAGTGAATCCGAACGAAGATGAGGACGAAGATGACAACGCACGGCTGGAATGGGATGCAAGTGCTCGACCTGTATGTGCTCGAGAGGTTTCTTGCCGCAAGCATTCCGTGTTCCACGGCTGACCTCAACAGAATCCTTCAACCTTGCGCATCAGTAATCATGTTGCGACACAAGCCGAGCAGCAAGTCGAAACCCCCGGCCACATACCCGCAGGCTTGGATCCCACGCAACGACTCGCCGAGGTAAAGCATACTTTGAGTAATCCCGCTGCCATGGGATGACTGGCTGACTGCTGCACAGGTCCGTAAGTTTGGTCTGTTCTCTCCGTGAGAGGGCAGGGCATACAACTCGTGTGTATGGAGTACGCGCCTCGTGGCTATCTCCAAGCGCGATTGGGTTTCCGGGTGAAGTCGTGCCCAAGACGTTGCGTCGGTCCATGCGACACCGGCTTCGTCCTCTCTCTTCCATATAGGCCGGTAAGCTCCGGCGGCTCAGCTCGCAGCCGAGATTGATATCCAGCTTGTAGCACAACCGGCACCGATACTTGAGATCTCTGATTCTCTCGGAATGTATCTAGACGAAGCCACGACGCTTCGAGTGCCACCTTTCACTGTCCCCGATCTCTTGGAAGGGCCGCAATTCCCATGTTCTCCCCAACCCCAGGCCACCACTTCGCCGTCTTCTGTGAACGCTAGGGCATGTTCGCTCCCAATGGCGATCTTTTTGACTTTGGACTTCTCTGCGAGTCCAAGCTGGCCGTGGTCATCTCTCCCCCAGCTTATCAAGGTGTCATCCTTGCAGAGCACATGGACATTGCCCCAACTGGCCCCTATATCCTGCCATCTAGGTACGCTTGCCGGCGCGCTTTTTCTTACGTCCCATCTGTCCGAGCCGAGGACAAGAAGCTGCCCGGTTTCCTCGTCACCGAGAAGGCAGGTAAACTCCCGTCCGCAAACGGCTCGTTTCACACTGAAATCCACTGCGGCGATCTTCCGAGGCTTGTCAATGACGGCCTCATGCGGCGCACCGAGCTGGCCCTTGCGACCGTTTCCCCAGCCCCAAGCTTCGCCGTTGCTCAGGACAACCACGGCGTGGCCCATGCAAGCCGCGAGATCCACTATCTGCAGTCCCGGCGATGGGAAGTCGAGGATGCGCTCCCAGCTAGGCGCCCGTACCATGAGGGAGCCGAGGCCGAGCTCGCCTTTGGATCCAAGGCCGGCGGAGTAGACATTGGTGGCGGCACCATGCTCGTCCTTGGTAACGATCACAGACGCCTCCCAGGTTGCGGCCACATGCGTGACGGCCCGGCCGCGAGCAGCGCCGAGATCGACCGGGCGAAACAGCGGTCGCCCGGAACTGTCTGGGCCGGTGACCTTACCACAGGCGCCTGTCGTGGCGTCGCCGCTCCAGAAGAGGACCCCGGGCACAGTTAGGAGAAGCGTGTGGTTTCCGCCGCCGGCGACGGTCTGCACGGGCGAAGAGGGATCGGCGGCCTCTGCGAAGAGGACTTGCTTGGGTACGGAAACGTCCTCTTTGTGACCGATGCCGAGCTGGCCGGAGCCATTGGATCCCAGTGCAAACACCGCGGTCATGTTTCACGGGATGATATGCCGGTGTCGTAGAAGAATTGCGTTCGGCGGCGCGTTGAGGTTGCGACTGCCCCTCGGCTGAGTGCCCCTGGTCTGACCGGGTGGGCCTAGTGCTGTGGAGACCCACAGTTCACCGCCCAGAAAACCAAATTTTTTTTTATCTGCCACTCACCTGACATCTTCCCATTCCTCCAAACCACAGTCCACGCAAGACGGCCTCGCTTGTTCCTGTCTTGACGGCCATGGCCTCAACAGACTCAACAGAGTCGGTGCCGCTGCCCGGCATGGAGTGTTTCATCATCGGGCTAATCGGCATGGGCGATATGGGCAAGATGTACGCGCACAAGCTGAGCGCTGCTGGCTGGAGGTAAACTCTTATCCTCTTCTGAACACATGTTTATCTCGGACACTGCTCGCTTGGTAAGTTCACTCTCCCCCTTTGCCCTTTCCACTGTTCATACCCCCGGAATCCTCTGCAATGATGACTTGAGTGCATTTGGCTAGAGTATTGTTCTTGGTGAAGTCGGACAGCCATTCTGGCACCGGCGGAAGCCACGTTCTTTCCATGATGAAACATCTCAGCTACCTAAACAACCCTGTCTGACGCACTTTGTCTGGCGCAACATCGTCCTGCATTTCAACGGAGGATCTAAGCTAATGCCAATCATCAGGCAATTCAAGTAGACACACAAGTCTCCCGTGTGTACATGTTGTACGCTTACCATTGCTATTTGCTGCAACAGGATCATGGCCTGCGACGTGGAAGAGAAATTCGATGAGTTACGTGAAGAGTTCTCGGGCAATGTATGGCCATGGTCCCTGCCTTGTCAATGAAGTACTGCTGAGCAAGCGTCCTATAGAACAATGTTGAGATCCTCAGAAATGGGCACCTTGTGTCTCGCGCCAGCAGCTATGTCATCTATAGTGTGGAGGCAGCAGCCATTGGCCGCGTCGTCGCGCAGTACGGTCCATGTGTGTGCTGCTCCACACCTCAGGCCCGTCGTGTTCACCTTCCAACCCCGACCTTCTAGCGACTAGACTCGGAGCCATAGTTGGCGGTCAGACTTCCTGCAAAGATCCCGAGATCAAAGCCTTCGAGCAGCACCTCCCGACCGACGTCGACATCGTGTCCTGCCACTCCCTACACGGCCCCACCGTCGACTCCCGGGGACAGCCGTTGGTCCTCATCAATCACAGGGCCTCGGACGAGTCCTTTCGCAAAGTCGAGTCGGTTCTGCGGTGTCTGGGATCAAAGCACGTCTACCTTTCCGCACAGGAACATGACCGTATCACCGCCGACACCCAGGCGGTTACGCACGCGGCCTTTCTCAGCATGGGCAAAGCGTGGCATGCGCTGAAGCAATTTCCCTGGGAAGGATCACGCTATGTCGGAGGGATCGAAAACGTCAAGATCAACTTGACGCTGCGTATCTACTCTCAGAAGTGGCATGTGTATGCCGGGTTGGCCATCTTGAATCCCGAGGCACACAAGCAAATCAACCAGTTTGCGAAGTCGACGACCGAACTGTTCTACCTCATGCTGGAAGGAAGGCGAGAGGAGCTCCGAGACCGCGTGTACGGTGCAAGGGAACGGGTGTTTGGCGTCGAGGGCAATCCGAAATGGGGCGCAAAGCCGCTTCTTCGCGGCGAAGTGCTGGACCAGTTCAGCCTCGGCAAACGACCCGACGGCCCGCCACTGCCAAACAATCACCTGACGCTCCTGGCCATCGTGGACTGCTGGAGTGCTTTGGGGATCAAGCCTTATGATCACATGATCTGCTCGACCCCCCTCTTCCGACTTTGGCTGGGCGTTGCCGAGCATCTGTTCCGGACACCTGGCCTGCTGGACGAGTGCTTGCGGGTCGGCATCGAGGACAACACTTTCCGGCGAGATGACTTGCAGTTTACCATCGCTGCGTGCGGTTGGGCCGAATGCGTGTCTTTGCGCTCGTTCGACACCTGGAGGGAGAGATTCTCGGTCACGCAGGAGTTCTTCGAGCCGCGTTTCCCCGACGCCATCGACCTGGGGAAGGCAATGGTCAAGGCGGTCTTGGAGAGTTCCCAAGACTAAGGCTCTTTCGGTCCAAGGCCCTCCTCCCTTCTTCTTCTTCGGGCCGCGCACCCAGGCGGTTTCATTAGCGGCGACCCGGCCCACGGCAAACACCATGAACTTACACCGTCTGATACAATTTCTATATTCTGCCACGCAGTTCGAGACGAAATCCTGGTATCCGCGGAAGGCTTTCCAGGAAAGGAAATCTTTGCTCGAGCCGTTGCTCGTCTCATCATCCAAACATCAAACGAAACAGGTTCATGTCAAGGGTTCCTTGAGTGCTTGCAGGCGTGGTATCAACGCAAGTGGTTGTACGTAGTGAGTAGCCATACCAAGGAAGCGTTTGCATCCCGACCAAACTACAAATGCTAAGACATGAACAGCCAACTGCAGTCTGGAGAAATAACATCGTAGAGATCGTACACACGTTTCGTTCTACAAGATTTCATCCTGCTCAGTGGTCCTCTATCGTCTGTAAGGCTCCAACACCGCGTCTTCCTTGGCCATATGGCAATGGTCCTCGGCCGGATGAGAAAGCAGTCAACTCTCTGCCGCAAAGTCGGCACATCGCGTTTCGCATGAGTTCAATACCCTTGCGCACGGAGCGCTGACACCGTCAAAGCTGCCAAGCACCGAGCTGTCATCCGACAGCCGATGGTCGTGTCTACGCACATCTCGATGACGTGGCCCAGTCGCACGCGAAATGGCAACCCCAAAAGGTTTCGGACTGTGCGAGATGCTTACACCCTATACACCGAAGCTCGTCGTTCACATGAGCCAGTTACTATCTCGCCCTCTAGCATTCAACGCGTCTGGTCTCGCAGGTCGAGTCCAAGACGGTATGCTATTCATTCGTTCGAAATGAGAAGTATCTATGCTTCAGTCTTGTCCCTTTGCGTAATCTCAGCCTCCCTGTGCCTGGTGAGTGATAGTATTGACGACGGTCAAGGGCTACAACATGCTCAGTAGCTAACAATTGACAGGCGTTCGAGGGAGAGCCGTCGTGTGCGGTACGTGTCGGCCAGGGCGAATTGTGGAAATATCATTTCGAATCGCCGAGCTAACGGTAAGGGCAGACGCCATGTCTTAGTGGTGCATTAGGCGTGACTGGTTGTGGCTCTGCCGACCTTGGCTGCCAATGCGGCGGACCCGCGCAAGCCGCCGTCGCGCTTCTCGCGGGGCCTTGCCTGCTGACCCATTGCAACTCGTCGGACTTGGCATCCTTCTCGTCGTTGGCAAGCGCTGCTTGCTTGACATACAACGCCGGTCGATCCACGACACTACCGATCGCTGCGGCGGCGACGACAAAGAACCCGAGCGCGAGCACGAGCACAGCCCTCGGGGCCAACATCCCTCCGGACGCGAGGATCACGGCGGCTCCGCAGGGAGTGCTCGGCCTAGGCTCGCCGCCAGCCGCAACGTCCGGGGCCTCCCAAGTCCACGACGGGCTGCGCGTGGGCATGCTCAGTCCTGGCGCCCAGGTCGTCATCGCGCTGGGCGGCATAGTATCGGCCACTTTTGGCGCTGGCGTCCTGTACTTCCCCCTGTGGAGCAGAAGACGGAAGAGGAGAGCTGCGCAGGCTCTAGCAGACAAGGAAGCGCCACCGGTGGACGAGCTGGCACAGTGGATCCGGGCTACGGGCGGGGACGAGAAGAAACGGTACACGGTCGTGGACTTGACGAGGAAATCAATGGGACCGCAGGAGCTGGATGTTCCGGCCCCGGTATTCGAGCTGCCGGCGACGTTTCTGCGGCATGAAGCTCCATGACCGAGGTGTGAGGTTTGGAAGCCTACGCTGCTTGTATTACTAGTTATTTCTACCACAGACAGCCCGGCACCCATCCGGCACCCATAAAGGCAAGGTGACCTGTTCTTTGCACTGCGCGTCTTCACATCGTGGCCGAGGTCTTGCCGTCGCCTCTCTACGTTCCGACCGGTTAGAATCGCTAGCATCAGCCAAGTAGGAGTATGCCCTTTTCTTCAACACCCGCACCTGCGATTACTCACGCTCGCGAGTAAAGGCGGCTAGTTCGAGCGACTTCAACCGGAACACTACACTGACATGTCCGGGCAGGGATTTCGCTCTGACCGTGCTCACCCGTTCGGGCCGTGCTCAACGGATCTGTGTGGGGGCAACGTTCCATCAAGAGCCGTGGTTTTTATCCTATTCCGTTCGGCCGAACTTCAGGGGCACTCAAGCAGTGAGGTGGTCCCGCCACAGAACTGTGAGCACTATAGCACAGTACGTCCCCTCCACTGTTTCACCAATGCAATTCAGATACCATAGTGCTCGCTGGATGGGAGATGACACTAGGAGCGACAACTCCAGATGAACGCTGTGGTCGCTGCCGGCCGCCTCAGCGTCTGGGATAAATCGGCTCGATGCTGCCAGCGGGAGATGGGAGGGCCCGAGGGGAAGGAAAGAAGCGGCACAATCCTTACACGTCACCAGCCTGATTGTACTTATACCTGGGCTTCGACGACGACACCGACACTAGAGCACGCAGGCTTCTCCGCGTGAGATCTACGCAACTCCCGGGGCCATGTTTTCCGGGTTTCTCGTTCCCTTTCTAGGACTCGCCGGCCTTGCCTCGGCACACGGCTACATCGACTACCCGGCCGCCCGGCAGGCCGGTGCCGCCACGACAGCCGCGTGCGGCAAGGCTGTGGCGGACAGCATCCGGGCAGACAACACGTCGCACGTCGAGGGCCTGCCGGAGCTGGCGGCGCAGGACGGCAGTGGCTACAACGCGGCCGCATGCAACTTGTGGCTCTGCCGGGGCATCCAGTTCGACGACAACAAGGCCAACGTGCAGACGTACGCGGCGGGCGAGACGGTCGACATCCGCGTCAGGCTGACGGTCCCGCACGACGGCTCCGCCAACGTCAGCGTCGTCGACACGGCGACCAACGAGATGATCGGCTCCGCGCTCCGGTACTGGCCCTCGGGCTACGCCAACGAGAAGGAGTATAACGACGGCACGTTGCCGGCCAACAACACGGCGTTCGACGTCACTCTCCCGGATGTGAGCGCGCGGTGCAGCACGGCCGGTGCCTGTGTGCTGCAGTGGTGGTGGTATGGCGTTGGTGCGAAGCAGACGTACGAGTCGTGTGTGGACTTTGTTATGACCACGGTATAGAATAGGCAGGTCGAGCTGGGATGGGATATGTTTGTCCATATACAGGGAATATAGAAGGGGAAGTGTGAGGCTGGGAGGAGGGTGTGAGGGCAACGGCTCCACAAGGTATAAAAATAGAAGCCCGCCGTCGGTCCCGAGTACTTCGTACGGGATACGACACCGGGCCGGCAGCTGCTTGACAAATAGAATGCAGGTTGATCCATGGTATTTCGAGCACGATGCAAAAATCGTCGACGGCAAAATAACGCGCGTTGCGGGTTTTTTTTGTCTTTTTTTTTTTTCAAGAGAGTGCATGGCCCCCCCGCCCCCCCACACACCTAAGGCCACGAAGGAATCCGGCTGCTTTCGCACTGCCCCAGCGGCCGCCCAGCCCTTGCTGTGGTCCCGTGGCCACGCTACCAGGTACTGGGTGCCGGAACGCCGCTTCAAAGCGGTGACCGCGGCGTCACGAGGACATGAGGGGAAATTGAGAAATGCGACTTCTGGAAGGCCATGGGAATCTGGTCCAAAACGGCGGATGCGAAAGTCCCAACTTTAATAATCACGCGGTCCGCCGCCGCCGTCGTATGGTCGCGCCCCAAAGGTCTCGTGGTCCACCCCGGGTTTTCTGGGTTTCCATTACCCTCGGATTACCCTCAAATTACTTGATGGACTCCTCCTGGGATGGACGGCGCGCCATCAACACTGGCAAGCCTCTGAGTGGGTGTCAGCCCTGCTAGGTACGAAGTACTTCTGGGGCAAATTGGGGTTTCGGCCGACTGTGGACATGCTTGGTGAGAGAGCTGGGGCGTGTGACGGGCGCACAAGATAGGCATCTCGAGCTGCGTACTTTGTATGCCACTCCTGTCGTCACTGCTCCCGCGAGGCTACGTGGACAGACTCTGTGCACGTCTCACAACGGCCAGGGAATTATCGCAGCACAGCAGCAACAGCAGGAAATGCCGACGACAGCCTTCACTTTGGGCGGCGGGCGCGCTGGCGGCTCCTACAGACAGCAGGAGCGACCTGTGACATTGATGGCCGGCCCGCGGCAGAGGCAGGTACCGGACGGGTGATCCAATCAGCAGAATGCAAAGCTTCCCGAAAAGGCCTAGCGTTACGTATGCATTTGCTAAGGAGGAAGTCTATCTGTGTCACGCAACTTCTCACCCAGCATCGTCAGTCTTGCGGCTCCTTCCCCTCATCTCTCTGACTCGAAAAAGCGGAGCCGGTCGAGCCGACTGCGCAGTGCCCACCACGATGCGAAGAACTGCCCACACGTCTTCACTTGCACTAGCAAGGATTTGCCCTCAGAAGCCCGGCTTCATGGACATGTAGCTACCGTCTACATGCTCGGTATAAAATGATCGGGCTGTCCGTGTATGCACCACTGCGCTCTCCTTGTTCCCTTCAGCAAGCTTCCTATCTACGCAAGCATCGCCAATTAGTACTTGAGCCAACCAGGACAAGACGGCCCTTATCTCTCTGTTCGATCCGGGCACCGACGTGTGCGTCCTACCTTGCGCCGCAAAAGGCGTGTGTGTGCATGGTTAGTCAGTGCATTCCTTGCTCCCCCGCGTCCGTTGTCATTCTTGGGTCCCGCCGCGCTGGCTTGACGTCGCTGCCCCTTGCATGGCCGGAAACGCCGTGTGCTCTGTTCACTGTTGTACATCATCGCCTGTCCGCCGCCACAGGAATAAGACGGACAGCCACATGGCCAACGGCACGGCGCGACATGTCGTCAAGGCGCCGAGCCTGCGCGCCCGTCTCTGGCCCGTTTTTCTCTCTTCTTTTTTTCTTGGCAACACGAAGTAGCCGGCCCCCGGATTCACCCTGGGGGAACGCCCGGTCACCGCGATAGTGACCGGGACCACTGCCATGCGGCTGGCTGTATCTGCTTCCCGGAGCCAATTCTTCACCTGCTAACTGGACTCAGGGAATAGCCCACTCCCGGGAGCGATAGGCTCATCGCAACAAACACCCAGAGGAGGTAGAGGTAGCCTCGGATTTCTGCCCTTGAAAACCCAGGTACTTGGGCCATTCAGCAAAAGGAGCCGGCCTCACGCCCTGGAAGAAAGCTTCTTCGTCCCAGTCACCCGGCAACCACTCCTCATTCGCTGCCTCCTCACTGCCCGTTCACCCACCACGGCACCATTCCTGGCACTTTCGCATCCGCACTGCAGGAGTCCACCAATCTCGAGTTTTCACTCGGTCACCGTGCAGCTGCCGAAGCTAGCTAGTCCGGGACCTTTCCCGAAGTCAACAACACAAACAAAGCACCTTTCCACATCGTGTGCTTCACAAAGCACGGGTCCGTGAACACCTTGCCGTGGACACCTTGAAGCCGCCAATTAGGGCTTTTGCCAGAAAGCCGAGTCCTCTGCAAGAGGAAACCGGGCCCTTAACTCCGCGAACCACAAGCTAGGTACGTGGTCTGGTCTAGTTTGCTGTCGCATGCCGCATTCCCGCCTCTCCGCCCGCTTCATCCAAACTCATCGCTCTCTCATTTGATGTCACGGCAGTAGGGGGCCTGTCTCGGGACAATGCCAGGTAGCGCAAGCTGCGCAATGTCAGGAGCGGTGTACACGTTCGGCCGGAGTCTTCCTTCGCACGACGCTACTCGCAGCTTCAAAGCGCCGGGGCCATTAGGTCCCTATTTCTCGGGTACCAGGCACCAGTGCCAGGCACCACAGGCCGACATATACTCGATACGACGCTTTGTGGCTTCCCGCCCGTTCCCCTTGGCTGAGGAATTGGCGTTCTGCGTGTGACCCGGTCACGGTATCTCGAGATGATCCGAAGTCGGGTGTGTTGGCACGTTGACCGGGCTACGCGGCCCAGCATGTCACCGTGACAGTTTACCGCCAGACTACCCTCAAGCGAACGTGTCCAAAACCCAAATTCCCGCTCATGTCGACTCAGGCTGCTCATCTCCGTCTTTTCCTGTTCTCTACCCAGCATGCGTCTACTCCCAAACATACCTTGGCTGTTGTGCCTTCCCTGCGCTTTTTAGTCTATTGCGATGAGCCATAGCCTTGCAGCTCAGTAGCATTCTTGTTCTGGCATCTCATTGCACTTCTTTCTGGAGACTCATCGGCTGCTCTTCTCACATATTCCCTTTGCATTGCCCAACACCATGGCCGAGATCACGATTTCGCATCTTCCCAGCAAACCGCTGCGGAAAAAGTCTGGCTTGACCATCCAGACAACTGACCTCGACGTGTCTAGCTTCCCTGTCTACGTCGATCCGTTCTCATCTTCAGACGACACCATGATGGACTCTCCTGTGGCTGGCAGCCCGACCAGCCGTCTACTCAGCAAGGTTAAGGATGGCGTCGAAAGACATCTATCGCCGCAGCCCACGCATCTGGGCAGGGTGAACGGCAATGGACATCGTGTCCTTCGGTCCGCCACTGTGGGGTACGAGGCTCCCGAATTCGAGGGGAAGGCTGAACAGATGGTTCAAGGTACTTGACTTGTAAACCTGACTTGCAATGAACTCGAGCTCACTCGCATCCAGTCGAGGACAGGATAAACACCGCGGGCTTAATACCCCAGGCTCAGGTCAAAGACCAAGTGTACTGGTTTTATCACGACTTGGGCATTGATGATGTCTACTTTCAGCTGGAGAACATCGATGTCATCGCCAAGCACATCACTTCACTCTATGCCGCCAAGCTCGCCGCCTTCTCACGCGAAGACAAGCGCGAGGAAATCAGGCTGGATATGGAGGCCGAGGACCACGCCATCTACATCGACACCAGCGAGGCAGGCAAGACAGCCATGAGCGGCCCGCGATACGAAAATCGCCTGGAGGCCAAATATCTGGATCGCAGCGACACGACCCGGTTCCGTGTCGAGACATTCCGATCACCCGGCGTCCTTAGCAAGAACCCAGAGTCCAAGGCAACTCTGCGATGCTACTTCGTCTACCAATGCCTGTTTGTTGAGCCCGATGCCGACCCTACGGAAACGCGCTTGGAGGTCATCAGCGACCGCATGTTTATGGCGAAGGCCTCCAAGAACACCAAGCAGATCTACAAAGAGATCATCGAGTACGCCGTCACCCGGACTGGGCCCGTCATCGAGGTCTTTGACATTGAGGGCCAGGAAGAGAAGCGCCTGGTTGTGGCTTTCCGCTCTCGAACTGCCCGCGGAATGTTTAGTGCACTCAGCGACTTGTACCACTACTACGGTGTCACAAGTTCTAGGAAATACGTGGAGCAATTTTCCAACGGAATCACCGTCATGAGTATCTATCTCAAACCGGCGACGGGTTTGGTCGGCTCTTTTCCACCTCTGAACCAATCCATCCACCAGATCACCAAGGAAATTTCTCTGTTGTACTGCATCCCGCAGAACAAGCTCCACAAGCTCTTCGCCGCAGGCGAGCTGAGCCTGCAAGAGGCCATTTATGGCCACTGTGTTTGGGTCTTCGTCCAGCACTTCTTGAACCGTCTTGGCTCCGAATTCTCTTCGCTACTTGCGATTCTGGATCGCCAGAACAGCGTCCACGCCGAGATCATCGCCAAGATCAAGAAGCGGCTTCGCACCGAGACGTTCACCCCCGACTACATCCTGGAGATCATATCTTCTTACCCTGGCCTCGTTCGCGCTCTCTATGCCGCGTTCGCCGGCGTACATCTCACTGTGGGCCCCGAGTTTGAGCGTCACTTCATAGCCCCCACCCCGGCGGTCGAAGTGCTTTCCGACGACAAGCTCAGGGAAAAGATTGCCAAGGATGTCTCGTCCGAGCATGATGAGATGGTCATGACGGCTTTCCGCGTGTTCAACAATGCCGTCCTGAAGACCAACTACTTCACGCCCACAAAGGTGGCCATCAGTTTCCGGCTTGACCCATCGTTCCTGCCCGATATCGAGTACCCGCGACCGCTCTACGGAATGTTCCTCGTCATCACGGCCGAGTCCCGTGGCTTCCACCTCCGATTCAAGGACATTGCGCGGGGTGGCATACGCATTGTCAAGTCGCGGAGCAAGGAAGCCTACGCAATCAATCAGCGCAGACTCTTCGACGAGAACTACGGGCTTGCCAGCACTCAACAGCGCAAGAACAAGGACATACCCGAGGGTGGCTCGAAAGGTGTCATTCTACTCGATCCCAAGCAGCAGGACAAGGCGCGTGAGGCATTTGAGAAGTACATCGATAGTATCCTGGACTTGCTCTTGCCCGCGCAAACGCCAGGCATCAAGAATCCTCTGGTGGATCTGTACCGAAAAGAAGAGATTCTATTCATGGGTCCGGATGAGAACACCGCCGATCTTGTCGACTGGGCTACCGAACACGCTCGTATGCGCGGCGCGCCCTGGTGGAAATCCTTCTTCACGGGCAAATCGCCCAAGTTGGGAGGTATCCCGCACGATGCCTACGGCATGACAACTTTGTCAGTCCGCGAGTATGTCAAGGGCGTCTATCGCAAGCTGAACTTGGATCCCGCCCAGGTCAGGAAGATGCAGACAGGAGGCCCGGACGGTGATCTGGGAAGCAACGAGATCCTGCTCAGCAATGAGAAGTACACGTCTGTCGTCGACGGATCCGGTGTACTTGTCGACCCCAAGGGTATCGACATCGAGGAGCTGCGCCGGTTGGCCAGGCAGCGCGCCATGATCTCGCGTTTTGACATGTCCAAGCTGTCTGGGGAAGGTTATCGGGTGCTTTGCGACGACACGAATATCACGCTCCCCACGGGTGAGGTCGTTAACAACGGCACGGCTTTCCGGAACACATACCACCTCCGTGAATCGGGGATCACGGACATGTTTGTACCCTGTGGTGGTCGGCCCGAGTCCATCGACCTTGTGTCGGTGAACCGGCTCATCAAGGATGGCAAGTCGACCATTCCATACATTGTTGAAGGTGCAAACCTCTTCATCACCCAGGACGCCAAGCTGCGACTCGAGGCGGCTGGTTGTATCGTCTACAAGGACGCCAGCGCCAACAAGGGCGGCGTGACGAGCTCGTCACTCGAGGTGCTCGCATCGCTCAGCTTCGATGATGCTGGATTCCGCCAGCACATGTGTGTTGGTGCCGACGGTCGCGCGCCTGAATTCTACCAGGCCTATGTCCGCGCGGTCCAGGAAAAGATCAAGGAAAACGCGCGGCTCGAGTTCGAGGCCATCTGGCGCGAGGCCGAGTTGACAGGCACGCCCCGGTCCGAGCTTTCGGACAAACTCTCCGTGGCCATCACGACGCTGGACGAGGAGCTGCAGAAGTCGGAACTCTGGAACGACGAGCGCACCCGCCGGAATGTGCTGGCCGACGCGCTGCCAGACCTGCTTATTGAGAAGATCGGCCTCGATACCATTATCGCGCGTGTGCCCGACTCTTATCTGCGCGCTGTCTTTGGCAGCTTTCTGGCGAGTCGCTTCGTGTACGAGCAGGGCAGCGCGCCGAGCCAGTTTGCGTTCTATGACTTGTAAGTTCAGAGCGGAAATGCAGTCGAGCCACGTCGTCCTAGCTAACAATACGGGCAGCATGATGAAGAGGATGTCCAAGATCCAGTCTTAGACGTCAATACTTTGCGGCTTGTCAGATGTTCTGCACTTTTGATGTGGCGATCGGCGTGTGAATCGCTCGTGCTTGCTGTCTTCTGGCCCCGGGGCTGACATGGGCAGCGTTATGAGACGGAGAAAGCAGAGTTGAGTTGAAGGTATTGCGGTTGCTTCTTGCTGCATTAGACGTCGAGTTGTCGCCAGAATGTCCTCGCGCTTGCAGGACACGACACATTCTCTCCTGCGTTCAAAGATCCTTCTGTTCTTCATTGTCCTGTATAGAATCCGGAAGCGCAAGGGGCTGTCACTGAGATTGTTGGACGAGTGCTGCCCATGGAAACGCGTGACTCTACATATCTGTGATTGAAAAGCAGCGAAGTGTTGCTTCCACGGAGTAGACATGTTTCACACGGGCATATGAAGTCAGTCGATGGGGATTTTGCGCTCATCCTGATTTTAGAGATTGTGTCGATGAGGATGTTGAATACCAAGATGAAGAAGAAATAGGGTGTGGGATGACAGTGAACAAACGCGCGGGTACTTTTCCCAATATGGCGATGGTGTCCTGCGACCTTGGCGCTCGAAAGACCGGACACCGCTTGATGGACGTCTTGGAAGCCAGTCATGCAAGATCATGTGTTGCCTCTGCAGATCTCGATGCATGGCGCTCGCAGCAGCGTCGCAGGACGGATGGCACGACGGAGTTTGTAGAGCGTTTGCCAGGTAACACGGCCGCTTTGTGGTACACGACGCACGGCATGCTGTCGATCCCGTCGTCCTACACTCGTGGACATGCCCTGCAGCAACGAGGAGCGAGGCGTCTGGTCTGGAAAAGATGTCAAGAACGGCATCTCTACATTCAAAGAGCCTCCCAGGGTTAGGGGACTTGTGACCACACAAATGGCTGGCACAGACCGGACTGACGGCCCGCAACGCGCTACTTGATCATGTCATCACCAGCTAAGAGCTAGGTGTGTAGGTAGGTATACTCGGCATCTCCCTTCCAATTTCCAGTCACGACGGCAAGATGGCGAGCAAACACGGCCCTGCAGATTACGCGGCGATGCGACTCTGTGTTGGCCGTTTGCACCCGACCACGCTTGGAGAATCAGACGTGACGCGGGTAGGAAAGGCCGGTGCAGCCAGCCGGCGCTTTCTGTCTAGGCAACTAGCTGGTTGCAACGATGGAGACCGCTCGGCATCGCTCCTGCAGTAGATCGTTGCCCGGAGTCGGCACACCGGCTGCATGGGACGAGCTGCTGTCCGGCACCTCGGCACTTTAAAAGCAGCCGGCTGCACTCTCCGAAAGGGGATCGAAGACGATGGGGGCAGGCGCCATACACAATACACGGAGTACAAACAGTGCGCGCTACTGACGCCCAATATGGTTTCCCGCTTGGCGTTGGCGGTCCGAGCCCTCTCAGTCTACTCCGTGGCCACCGCTGTCGCTCCCGCCAATGCAGCCACTGCCTTGGACGCGAGAGACGCGAGTAACAGCAGCTGGGCCCAGTATGTCCGATCTCCCAGCAGCAGCACCGTGATCCCCGTCGGCATCGTGGCCGGCTCTGTCACCGGCAATGTCTCGGACCCGGGGGCCCTGCTGGGTGTCGACGCCAGCCATGTCACTGTGCTTTCTCGGCTCTCGTCCGCCGATGCTGTCGCCTGCCTCACAATCGACTTCGGCCAGGTTCATGCTGGTCAGCTCCACATCAACTTCGCCGGGGCTCAAAAGGCCCCGGGGTCTGATGCCGCGGCCGGTCACGGCCACCCCAGCCTTCAACTCGCTTTTTCCGAGACGATGGAATACCTCACGGACCAGAGTGATTTTACTCGATCGTTCAACGCCCCCGACGACGTGAGTCCCTGACACTCACTGGCATACCTTCCCAGCCAAGAAAGGGGATGATGGCTCACGCTGATCCATCACAAAGACGTCAGACCATGTGGTCTTTGACGGGGTTGATCAGGTAAGAAAACCCAATGCTTTCACCCGCCCCCCCCCCCCCCCCCTAAAAAAAAAAAAAAAAAGATCGAGCGTGCACATAGAGCATCTTCTCACTATTCTCCAGATAGCCGTCAAGCTTGATCCCTACACATGGATAGACCAACAAGGATGTGAATATGGGCATAAGGTCTGTTCAGACGGTCTACATGGCTTCAGATACGTCAAGCTGTGCCTCAACGACACTCCGGCGGGCGCGCCACATTCCTCGGCCCCGTACACTTCTCCCATGGGTGAAGTGTCCATCGACTCTGTCACTCTACACTATTCGGGCTACCTCGGCTCACCGAGTACCTTCACCGGCTTCTTCGAGTGCTCCGATGACAACCTTACGCAGTGGTGGTACGACGGCGTCTATACAACCGATATTTGCACTGATGTGTTCTCCGTCAATGACACGGAACCTCGAAACGCCGCCAGCCCCTCCCTCATCGGAAAACTCGTTCTTATGGACGGCGCAAAGAGAGACAGAGACCCATATGTGGGAGACCTTGCTGTTTCCGCGCTGGCCTCGTTTCTCTCCCACAACATCCCTGAAGCCTCCGTCAATGTCCTGGCTGATGTCGCAGAGCGCCAAAGCACAAGCGGCTGGATACCACCCGCCAGCATCAACAACTATACGTTGCCGCTTTTCGACTACCCTCTGTGGTGGATTTACTGTGTCCATGACCTGGTTTACCACACCGGCAATCAAGACTTCCTGAACAAGTACTTCAACACCGTCGTTCTGGCTCTGGATCGTTTCTATCCCAACCACACGGACGCGGAAACGTCGCTGCTCTCCAAGGACCCAAAGTTCGGAGACTATGCCTTTTTGCCCCGGAATGGTTCCGTGACATACTACAACGCGCTGTATGTGCTTGCCTTGCAGCGAGGCGCAGATCTGGCAGATTACCTCTCCCAGGACTCGCTCTCCAGCACCTGGCGACAGCGCGCCGGAACTGTCGCGCGGAGCCTTCTGCAGCGGAACTGGGACTCCAGCGTTGGTGCCTTTTTCGACGGCAGCCCGTGCTCGGGCAGCGCCCTGTGCCCCACGCACTCCCAGGACGGCAACAGCCTGGCCATCCTGTCCGGCGTGACGGCCAGCCACGCCGGCAACAGCAGCAGCAACGGCACCACCGCCGCGGCCGAGTCCATCCTCACCTTCCTCTCGAGCGCCATGCGACGGCCTTACGGCAACGCCTTCTTCGACAACGACCGGCTCGGCAGCTTCTCGCAGCGCGTCTACCCCTTCCTTGCGTATTTCGAGCTGGCCGCGCGCTTCGCCACCTCGCGCGCGACGGCGCCCTCGGCCTACGAGGAGCTACGCCGCCTGTACGGGTGGATGAGCGCGCACGAGCCCGGCGTGACCTTCTGGGAGGGCATCGACGCCGGCGGCGCGCCGTTCGAACAGGGCTTCACGTCCATGGCGCACGGGTGGAGCGCGGGCGTGACGCCGCTGCTGACCGGCTTCGTCCTCGGCGTGAAGCCGACAGCGCCCGGGTTCGGTACCTGGGCCGTCAAGCCCGTGGTCGACGGGAGCGGCCTGAGCTGGGCCCGCGGCCAGGTCCCGACGCCGGCTGGGCCCCTCTCGGTGTCCTGGCAGATTGGGAGCGGGAACGCGTCGTTCCGGATACAGGTCGATGTGCCGCAGGGGACCAACGGGACGGTGTCGGTGCCGGTCGATGACACCACCACCAGCGTGACTCTTGACGGGACAGAGGTCTTGGTTGCGACGTCTGACGGGTATGTCACTGTACCATGTGGGGCCGGCACCCATGTTGTTGAAGTTGGGTCTTCAGAGATTGCCGTCGACTTGAAGTAAGCTGGGCTTCTCTCCATACACTTTAGTAACCAGCCACTACATACATCCTCACGGTCTGTCTTGGTAGGCTGCATAATAAAGCACGTAAACCGACGGCACACCCCAGTCCCTGGCATTCGGACAAACAAAGTACCCGAGTCTTTCCCGGATTGAGCAGACAAGTAGTCATGCCGCCATTCGTTATCTCGAGGCCCAGTGGGACATTAGTGGTCTACGGTCTCAGGAGAAGCCAGACCAGGCGGCTGAATCGACATGCCGAAGCATCACATAGCAGGCGACTTGCACAAATAGGCGTGCTGGGTTTCCTCGTGGCGTCGTCGCACATGCTTGCATCTCATTGACTCCCCAGCAGTGCAAAAACTCGATTTGTCCTTGTCCGCCCGTGGTGATCCCCGCAGAGACAATGGTAAGCTGGTAGACCTTGCCTGTCCAGACAGCCTGAAAGATGCTCCGAAAACCGTGGGGCAACAAAAAAATGCCGTTTCCACAATTCCCACATTTTGCACCCTCTTACACCTCGGTCGTGACCTTCGCCTTCGCGTTGGTGACCTTGACGCCCAGCTGCTTCGCCCTGGTGACGATGTCAATCCGCTTTCGTGACGAGACGGCATGGGCGATCCTGGGAGCACAGTCAGCATCGCGACCCTTTCCGAGACCGCCGCTTCAGACACCCCGACGTTCACCGGTAGTCGCTCGCGGTTCCGTCCTGCAAGTGCAAGCGAGAAGGGTACATACTCTGCGGCAAAGGTCTTGTTGTGCATCAGGAGGAGCTCGACGTCCTTCACGTTGTGGACGATGAAAGCCTTGTGACCCGACGGCATCATGAAGCGGGTCTTCTTGTTGGAACCGTATCCGATCTACAAGTGAGATGGCCATAGGTCAGTGGAATGCATCCGCAGTATCTTCATCCAGTTTCGCCCGTCCGTGAAGCCCAAGGCATGCCCATATTCGAGTCGGGAACATAGATCCGGCCATCTCACGGCCAATTCCGCCGCGTTCGTAGCTCAAGGCCGCATGATTTTGCCCTTGCAGTGAGGCCGTCGGGTGCAACGTACCGAAGGCATGGCCTGGTTGCCCTTGAACCGTCTCCGGACCCGGTTGTCGATACCCTTGGGTTTGCGCCATGCCGAGTCCACTCGCATGAAGCGATCGCTCTGATGACGTTTCTGTCGTCGGCGTCTTGTCAGCAACCATTTTGTAGTCGAAGAAGCGCACAGATACGCGGAGTTCGGCGGGAGGTCGCTGTACGTACGAACTTCGCAGTTCGCTTCTTCACGATCGGGACATGCTTCTTTGCGGAAACCATCTGGGGACAGTGGAGATTAGCAAATTGAACCGGGTGGCCTGTCAAGATCGGGCAGCATTCAAAGAGTCGCCCAAGCAACCTTGGTCGCACTCACCTTGGTTGAGTTTCCCTAAAGGTCAGTAAGTGGTCGTGATGCACCAGAGGTCGCGATCGCCCAATTTTCAAAATTCGTGGTGGGTTGCTAGGGTTTGACGGCTATCGGCCGGCCGCGGGTAAAATTGTCAGGTATGCTTAGTCAGTTGTCTTGGGCTAAACTGAACCCCGCCACATGGCCCAGAACCAACTAGGTACTTTCATGGGTGTAGGTTATCAGCAGTTACGCCACCTCGGGGTACCCATGATTCCATTCCACACACCCATGCTTCTGCTTCTGCTTCTAAAGCAGAAAGAAAGTATTTAAAGCCCCAACGTCTGCCATCCGGACCGGTAGAAATTGGAGAGCAACATGTCGCCAGCCAGTGACATGCCCTGCAGATTCTCTTCCATCTATACTGGAGCGAACGCACCGTAAACCCCCGACCGCTTCCCAAATTCGCTTCCAAAGGCTCGCGTTTCGCCTCACAGCTACGATCACGTTGGCGATACTCGTACCAAGCCCTCCCTCCGCCTGGTCCCATGATGGAAGATGCTCCTGATTTCTTACTGCGTCGCGCACTGAGGCTGTCCGTCTCCCTCGTCGTCATCTTCCCACTCCGTTCCGTACCGGGGATCGCCCTGATGCGCGCCCATTTCCTCGATGTCAGCGTTCTCCTCGTAGTCCACCTCGTCGATCTCTTCCGCCTGAACTGGTGGTGCGGGTGGCGGCAAAAGTTTCAGCAGGGCCTCGTAGCTGCTGTCCCCCTGAAGCCAGCCATCCTCTGGGAACGCCACCTTGACGTTCAGGTACAAGTCGCCCTTGGCCTCGCCTCGCTTCAGCGGCATTCCCTCTCCCCGGACCTTGAGCACCTCGTTGGGACGGAGGATCTTGCCCCGTGGGTGGCTGATTTGAATGGCGCGGCCGTCCAAGTGCTTGAGCACAACACGGGAAAAGCCGCCGAGGGCCTCGCCCAGGGTGATGTCGAGGTCGGTCGAGAGATCGCTTCCGATGCGCGTGAAGTGGTCGTGGGGCTCCTCGACAAGCACGAAGATGATGTCCCCTGGCTGCCGGTCCGGGAACTGGTCTGCCTCTCCCTCCAGCACGATCTTCTCGCCCTGCACGGAGCCACGGGGAATGTACATTTCGAGCACCTTCGTTTCCTTCGCAGTGCGTTTGCCCTTGCACTTCTTGCAGCGATCTTTCTCCTTGTAGTACATGCCAGAGCCCTGGCAGTGATCGCACGGTAGCGTCTCCCGCCGGAGCATCGGGCCCATTTGGCGGAGCACGTCCTTCATGCCGGCACCCTGACACCTGTCGCACGTGTTGGGCTTGACCTTGTCCTTCGCTCCTGATCCGCTGCACTGACCGCAGATGACCTGTTTCTGTGCCTGGAACTTGACCGTTTTGCCCCTGTACAGATCTTCCAGACTCACCGGGTAGCGTTGTTCCTCGTCCGGCCCGCGGCGAGGGCGACGGGGGCCACCTCCAGACCCTCCTCCCATCTTCATGCCAAAGAGCTGGCTAAACATATCGTTCATGTCGTTCAAGTCTACATCTTCTCCGCCGTGACCGCCCCTCGAGGGATCAAACGCCGCCATCCCGTGAGTGTCGTACAGATGACGTTTTTTCTCATCGCTCAGGATCTCGTATGCGTGCTTGATGGACTTGAACTTGACTTCGGATTCGGCACGCATCTCTTCGGGGACTTTGTCAGGGTGGTATTGAAGCGCCAGCTGGAAATCACCACGTTAGTTTGAGGGGCGGGAAATTAACCCGTGGCAGGAAGCGGCTCCGGCGCAGCGAACCTTTCGGTAGGCCTTCTTGATGTCGGCTTGGCTGGCTGACCTGTCCAGTCCGAGGAGTTCTGCAACCTCGTCAGCCAACACAGTCTTTCGCCTGGATCCGTGCGGCAGCGCAGTCTTACTGTAGAGGTCAATGTCCATGTCATCCTGAGGCGGTGTAGTGCTGGATGAGTTGGGCATGCTGTGTCTGGGACGTCCCGTTCGACGCAGCCTCGACCGTCGCGCTACGCGAAACGTGAAGGGTGTTTCCGAGGTTTTCGGCGGGGCAACGGACGTGAGGTTCAAGTTGAAGATGTAGCTCCGCGATGTTGTCTCGAAGCGGGTACGGTACGGCTCTGGAAATTCGGGGAATGGAGGACGACTCTGGCAACGGTGTGTGATGCGCAGGGTGGCCGAGGGCAGACTCTATGAAAGTGACGAGGCTGAGGGGGGGCGAGATGCCAAAAAAAAAAAAAAATCACGGGTCCACTCTTCTTCCTTTTCGTCCGACTCAGCTTGCGCCATAAGGCTGACCAACAACAACAGCCAACGCAACTGAAACTAGTTGCATATTCGAACACAACGGCGGGCTGATCGGTCGATGCACGGAGTAAACTATGAAGGCCGCACGCATCCTATCGCGGAGAAATACGGTCGAGACATGCTGCAGTTCGAGAAGGCGTCGTGGGTTGGCTTCCAGGCGATGGGCACAGGAATTCCATAGCACCGGATCCCTTTCCGCTTTCCAATTCAAGAAACACGCGTCAGCGCAGGGTTCGGGTTACCTGGAGGCTTACGGTCTTGATGACTCTTGGCTGCCCCATGGCCCATGCCGAACTCGCTTTGCGCCGTCTCCCACGGGCTACCTGCATCTCGGTGGCCTCCGGACGGCCCTGTACAATTACCTCTTGGCTAAAGCCACGGGAGGCCAGTTTGTTCTGCGCATAGAAGACACGGACCAGGTAAGCCGCTATGCGAAATCACTCCGCTCCGAAAGCCGCCGGCGGCCACACAGCTGCTGAGCAGTACGCAGTCACGCCTCGTCAGTGATGCGGAGCAGAGACTCTTTGACGACCTGAGATGGGCAGGTCTATACTGGGACGAAGGTGACTGGTCCAACATGCGAAGCAAGCAGAGCTCGAGGCTGACACACGTGGCAGGTCCTGATATAGGAGGCCCGTACGGCCCGTACAAGCAGGTTGGTTGATGACCCGTCCCCGTGGGGTGCTTCTCACGAGTGCTGAAGCTCCGACAAGTCTGAACGACTAGCTCGTTACGATCAGCATGCCAATCAGCTCCTACAAGCAGGCAAGGCCTACAGATGCTTCTGCACACCGGAAGACCTGGAGCTTCAGAGGAGAGCAGCCATGGCCGGCGGAAAGAGCTCCCATTACCCAGGGACCTGTCTCGGCATATCAACAGAAGAGTCCGAAGAGCGCGCCGCTCAAGGGGAGACATATGCTGTGCGTTTCAGGAGCATCAAGCCCCCGGAGCCAACCCGCGTGATCAAGGACATTGTCTTCCGGCAGTACCAAAAGAAGGAATACGAGGACGACTTCATCATCCGAAAACGGGATGGGTTTCCCACATATCACTTTGCGAATGTGATCGACGACAAAGCCATGGAGATCACCCATGTCCTCCGCGGAGCTGTGAGTGAACGCGAAACACGCGAGCCGCCAGGGTCTTGGCAGTAGCAGGCGGCTGATGTTCTCGTGCCGTCGCAGGAATGGCTGATTTCCACGCCAAAGCACGTCGAGCTTTACGACGCGCTGGGCTGGAAGCCTCCCATGTTCGCCCACCTTGGCCTGCTCGTGGACGAGAAGCGGGCAAAACTCAGCAAGCGACACGAGGGTGCTGGGATGGACTGGTACAAGAAGCATCACATTCTTCCCGGTGCGCTACTGAACTTTGCTGCTTTGCTCGGCTGGTCATCACCGCTACTGGCACCGGATACTCGGGCCCCCTCCAGTGCGACGTTAACACTGGAGGACATGGCATCTCAGGTAGGTATCCAGACGTGTCTCCTACCTGCTCAACGCTGCCGTGATTCAGGCTAACGAGCCTTTTGGACAGTTTACGATGAAGTTTACCAAGGGCGACATCATTGTCCATCTGCAGAAACTCCATTATCTACAAAAGTGGCACACCAAACGGCTCCTTGAACAAGAGCCTCCTGACTGGCCCAATCTTGAACGGTATATATGTGAGCCGATTGAGAATTTCATCCGCAGCCATGTTACACAGTCTCAAGAACATGCCAAACTGGACAGTGAATTGGCCACTCCCTTGCAGTACCTCACGAAGAGCGGGGAGGGGAATGAGGACATCCGAAAAGAGGGTCACCAGTACATTCTCAAAGCCGTACGTGCGGTGAGCCTCGTAGACTTGTCCAAGCTGGAGGAGTTTGTGTTGGACGAGGGGCACTGGGGCCTCTTTTGGAGGCCATCGAAGGAATCCCTCGAGCTCTCTGCCGGCCAATTCCAGGACAAGCTACGTTCTGCCGATTCTACGGACCTGATGTTCGCAGCAGATAACCGGCCCGTTGCCGCCGGCGAAGCGCTGGGGCATTTGCGCGACGTGCTCAGCGCTGTGCCAGAAGAGGACTGGAACGAGACAACGCTTGGCCCCGTGGTGCAGGCGGCATCGGTTGAGCTCACCATCGAGCCCGCGAATGGTGGCGGATACCACCTCTTTCGCTGGGCCTTGCTGTGCGCGACCAAGTCGCCGGGCATCAGCGGAGTAATGGAAGTCCTGGGGCGCGAAGAAACATTGCGAAGGCTGACGCTGGCGCAACAAGTAGCGGAAAGACCCGTTACAAGGTCACCAGACTTTGCTCGCGCCCGGGAACGCACACCTGAACGGCTTGAAGGCAAGAAGAGCTGAGCCTAGTGGAGCAGACAGACCCAGACGCACCCATCCTGGGAGGCGTTGAAACTGGAAAGAACCTGTCCAGCACAAGACGGTTTGGGTGCGAAGACTGTCGGTCTCGCTATTATGTACTGTTCAGAGTTCCCAGGGCCTACCAAAGAATATACAGGACGGCCCCTCCCTGAACGCCCGCCCGTATGCCATCGCCTCTTACAACGCCTTGATCCCCCCGCGTTCGTGTAGTTTTGTCGTCAGATCATGCCGCAATCCCAACGCCGCGCCAAAAGTGCGTTCAACCCAAGTGTAGTTTATCTGTGCTTTCCGGGGGGCTGCTTTGTCTCGCTGAAGATGCTCGCCTTGACCTCAATCGCCACCTGGCCTGCCCTCTCCTTGGCCGCCACCTGCTTCGTGTCGGCGACGACCTTCTCCAAGGCCGAGTCGAGGGGCCGCGTGCCCCCATACGCGGCGCTGCGCATGCCTTGGCGCGACACTGTCAGTGCGGCGCGAGAGACGCGGTTGGCCAGATCGAGCATCTGCTTGGCGCCGTACTCGCGGTTTGTCAGGAGCGGGTTCTGCGCCAAAGTCTGCACCCAGTACTTGTTCCACAGCAGCTCCAGCAGGCGCGAATCCAGCGTGCTCTTGAAGTGCTCGACCTCGAGCGAGTAGTACCGGCTGCTGTGGGCGCCAAAGTCGTCGGCCTTGTTGAGCGGCACGCTTTGGTAGCCGTCGCGGTCGACGGCGGTACGGGCACCGCCGGCAGAGGAGCTGCCCGCCGGCTCCGCCGCAGGCTTGTACGTCTCGGGGTAGGTACGGAAGGCGCCGATCTCGACCTTGTTCGCGCTGACGGTGCGGTCGGGATCGATGACGACGGCGACGAAGGGATCGTTGAATTGCTGCTGCAGGTGCTGCGTGGACACGTCGATGCCGCTGAGCCAGCAACCGTAGCCGGGATGGCTGTGGTACCAGCCGACCACGTTCTCTATGCGGCCCTCCTCGCGGCAGAGGCGTAGGTACTCCACCAGGTACTCGTTGGCCTCTTCCTGGGCGTTGACCCGCGTCTCGGTGCCCTCGACCGGCAGGCGGAAGGCGTCGGTGATGACCAGCGCGGTGCCGTCGGTGTAGCCTTGCATCATGCCCATGACCTCGAGGGCGCCGCCGGTCCGCGCGTGCATGACCATCTTGACCAAGGCGACGGCGCTGATGCGGACCGTCTTGAAGTAGTTTGGATCCCGTGCCCACGGCTTCTTCTTGCCAATGTCGGCCTGCGCGGCAACGTCGTAGCTGTAGAGTGCATCGCGCTGTACGTCGACGATCTTGTCATTCGGTGGGAGCTCTGCAATCACGAATGCTCAGTCAACCTTTCTGAAGAGGGATCGGGAAACGTCTCCACTCACCCATTGTCGACTTGGCTTCCTGCGTGCGGTTGTGTTCGACGGGGACGACGACGTCGGTTTATAGTGGGGAGCTATGGATGAAGCTAGGGTGCAGGGTATGGCTTCCACACCGCGTATGACTTAGGTACCTCTAAGGCAGTATGAAACCCCGCCCCCCAGGCAAATGCCGTAAGCAAGGGTAACGCAGCATTTCCACAGCCAATTGATCGCACTTGGACCGCGGTTTACTGATAGCGAGTATTTCCAAGCTAGTCCCTCACCCCGTACTTCTAGCCAACAGTTTAATGCCGCTACCATGCAATAAGCTATAGGTAAGGTAAGTTAAGTTGGCTGAGGCGCACCTTGATACTAAGACTACTATTACAACTTTCCAGACAAGTTAGTCGTAGCAGCAGTATTATCAGTTCTGCTCGCCACCTAGTTTTACGTGGCAATGGAAATGTGCTACACGGCAGCCGAACCCCTCGATTTTGCCGTAGACTCACGTGTTTCCCTTGCCTACGGCAGTTGACCGGACGGAGGGGGTGGGGGGATCATACTGCACTTATCAAAACTCACTCAGGGGAGGCGATCCCGACAGCCCGAGGGTGCCATCTAATCAGATGCCTGCATGACAGGCGGTGAAACAGGGGTGTCAATGCGCGCCGCACATGTGGAATCGGGTTGTGTGAGTGGGCCCTGCGGGAGTGACAGCTTCCACTTGCGTCAACCGAGAAAAAGAAAGAGGCTATGCATCGCCGGACTCCGAGAGGCTCGTCCAGGAGGCTCGAACATCGCCATCCCGGTGGCACAGAGTTCCTCAGACACATTCCGTCGCCGTGTCGTCTTCGGGTTCTCCGCCTTCTTCACTTGGCCCCCTTGACTCCGTCGGCTGCCACTTGAATGGAACTGTCATGGAAGGCTATGTTGCTTGGCCGGACACTTCTCCTCGCCTCCTGCAAACTACAATGGTTCCCGGATGTGGCAGTGACGCATCTGCTCCACCACGACTGACTAGACGTCGAGCATATGTGTGATCGACCGCGACCGAGGAGACAGCATGTAGCTTCGTGTCCATAGCCTTTATATTAGGTGCTCCCCTTATCACAATGCCCTCGGCATTGTTAGTTCATGCCTTTGTGCGCGCTTCCCGCACTGTTGCATCGGGTATGCCCGATACACACCGCTTCACTGCCCTTCTCGACTCCTCAGTTGTCACCGCCGGCTGGCTAGAGCTACCTGTCCTAGTCCTCGACGATGGCGTCGAGTAGGAGCGGGCCGGTGGACGAGGCGGCCTGTGAGCTCGCCAGGCCGGGCACGGCCGCATCCAACGGGCAGAGAAGTGTCAGGATAGTATCCATGTCTGGACCGCCGCCGCCGGTGCCGCCAAAGGACTTGCCTGTGAGCTCGCCGGCTTCGAGCAGGCCCAGCAACACGTCGAAACAGGGGGACAGCTTGTCGATGTTCGGGACCAATGTCTCACTGCCTCCAAATCGACCCCTGCCGCAGCCGCCGACGAGACCAAGGCCTCAGCTACGAGTCGACACGTCAATACCGGACACGCCCTCGAGGACTCGGCCCTCGCAGAGGCAAAGACTGCTAGTCCCGCTGGGCATGAATCCTCCTACTCGCCCAGGTACCTCGACGTCGGAGCAGTCGGCTGCACCAACGGCTTTCACAATGACAGGCTCCAACAAGTCCGTCATGTCGATACGGCGACCGCCCAAGTACGGCATGGGCAAGCACAGGAACGTTGAACTGGTGCCGCAGCCGAGTGATGACCCCGACGATCCCCTGGTGAGTCCTTGTCCTGTGCTGGTCCTCCCCCCCTCTGTCCTCCAATAATACTGAGTCCCACCAAGAATTGGCCGACCTGGAAGAAGGAACTCAACTTTGGCTCGCTTTTGCTCATGGTTGCCATGACCGGAGTCATGAAGACGGCTTTGGTCAGCGTCAATGGCATTCTTGCTCAGGGTTATGGTGCTTCCTATACTGCGGTTGCCGCTTTGACTGGCGTGCCTTTTATCTTTTCGGCCTTCACCGGTCTGGCCAGCATTGTCGGCTCCAAGATTTGGGGTAAGAGGCCATTCTATCTGGCCGCCCTGCTGTTGGTCTTTATCGGTTCAGTCTGGAACACAAACGTGAGGACGAGCTACTCCCAGTGTATGGTTGCCA
Source organism: Phyllachora maydis (assembly GCA_029339225.1). NCBI lineage: Eukaryota > Fungi > Ascomycota > Sordariomycetes > Phyllachorales > Phyllachoraceae > Phyllachora > Phyllachora maydis. The sequence goes on along the minus strand of JAQQPM010000001.1, from coordinate 4,840,841 downwards.
GGCTCTTCCAGGGCCTCGGGTGGGGGATTATCGACGCGCTCGTCTTTGGCTCGCTCCAGGATACCTACTTTGTAAGCCTGTGTCAGGGAGTCGCATTCCTCCAGGCCCGTGATTGCCTGTACTGATGGGCTGCAGGAGCACGAGTGCGCTACTCGCGTTCCCATCTACTCGACCGTCTTGGTCGCTACCACGTGGGGACCGCCTCTGATCGGGGGTGCGGCATCCCAGACATCGAGCGGGTTCGGCTTGCAGTTCTCCATCCTCGGCGCTTTTTTTGTGCTCGCAATCCCAGCCATCGTGCTTGGCGCGCCAGAGACAGCCTTCGATAGGCCCGCCGTGCTCCCTCAGACACCGATAACGAGCAACGAACGCTCCAAAGTCGTCTCGCCCACACCGAGCAACACATTGACCAAGGAGGCAGCGCTTGACTATCTTGCCACCATGAAGCCGCATTCCTTCACCGGCAGTTTCAGCCACGACATCCTGCTTCAGGCACCCCGTGCCTTTGTGGCGCCCACGACGATGCTGATCTTTGTCGTTGGCCTCCTTCCCTATGGGACATTGTGGGGCCTGACGTCCTCGCTCTCGCTCCTTTATGCTCCAACGCTCTCGGTCGTCTCCACCGGCAGGCTCGGTGCACTCTTGACCGGGCCTTGGCTGTTCTCCACGGCCATTGTGTGCGTCTTCGCTCTGCTGCCGTGGTGGCAGACGCGCTTCACGCCCAAGGCGAACATGGCCGCCCTCGCCGGCGGAACCGTGCTGACCTTCATCGGCGTGCTAACCTTCGGCGGGCTGCATGCGGACGGCATGACGCGCGGTGCCGCATCCCCGACCAGTGTCTCCGCCGCATTCTTTCCCGTCGTGTCCTTCCTGCTGGGGCTGCTCGCGGCCGGCGCCTACGTCCTGGACGCGACGGCCCGCCCGCTTGTGCGCTGCAGCACGCAGTTCACCAGCTCCAGCCTGGGCGTGGCGCTGCGCAACAGGGCCGACATGGAGGCCGGCGTGGGTTGCTGGCGGGCGCTGGCGGTCGGCATCTTCGTCATGGCGCTGCCGGGCGACGTGGCGAGACCGGACAGCTTGCGCGCGCTGTGCATCGGCGTCGCGGTCGCGCAGGTGGTGGTGGCGTCGCTTGTCGGGGCCGTCTGGTGGCGCTGGGACGAGGACGCAAGGAGGTGGGACGGGCGCGTGATGAGGCTGGTGGACTTGACGATGCTGTAGCGGATGGCCAGTGTTGGTGCGGGCTTGGCAGATCACGAGGGAGAGTAGGCAATGTCTTCATCCCAATGTGGAAGACCTCCGGCAGCACCTCGGGCGCACCCTCCCCCGTTAAATCCTCCAAGCTGACCGTCACGAAACGCTTATTGTTGAAGGAAACGAAAGATTTGCCTGATGCACTCCGACAGCTCATCATACTTCCTGTCGCAAAGAGTATTCTATTCCAGTTTCCTATCCCGATCCTTGCACATGGACCATCGGCACCACAGACGTTCTCCATGCACGTGGTGCCGATGGAAATGCAATACTTCGCGTCATTGATCGACCGTCCGTTCGTCCGAGGTAGAGAGACTGTCGCGATAAGGGGGGCACCACCCCGGGACCTATGGATACCCCGGGGTAGCGGACAGAATCTCCATCTCGAATACGGCCTGGGCTCATGATATGGGTTCCCATACTGGATGAGAAGCTGTACACCCGGGGTGATATTATTCGGTGTGGCCCACTCCCACTGTCATACCTGTCACCGGTACGAAGTACTTCGACGCGGGAGGGGGGGGGGGGGCCCAACATCACCAACCCCGGCCATTTTTCCGACCTTGAGCCTCGGCTCCCACAGTGGACGCTGGAGCCCTTCTCCGACCTGCCCGAACAAGGAATCCCAAGCTGGAGTATCCCGCCATGGCCATTTTCTTTCGCTGGCCGGCGCCGCTTGTGTCGCGACTCGCCGGATGGAGAGACACAAGAAGTTGCATCCATTATCTCGCCTTGTGGTGGCATGATTGATCTGTCCAGCCGCCAGAAATGATGCCTGGTGAGTCCAATGCCACCATAGCTTGATCCGCATGCAGCCGCGTCCTCTGACCCGCCCAGCAGTCCCCCTCGCCCTCACCCTCGCCGGTCTCACCGCGGGCACCGCCTACCTGCGAGCGCGGTTCAGCCTCGACGCCGACATGCTCTACCTCAAAATCCACGCATACGCCTTGAGCAACATCGCGCTGCGCGAGCGACTGGGCCGCCTCAACTTCTTCTACGTCCTCGAGGAACAGGCGCGCAATAAGGATGTTGCAAAGCGGCCGTGCCTCCTGATCGGAGACCACTCGTACACCTACGCCGAGGTGCACGACCTGGCGCTGCGATACGGGACATGGCTGAAGACGCAGCACGGCGTACAAAAGCACGACGTGGTGGCCATGGACTTCCGCAACGTCGACACCTTCGTCTTCCTCTGGTTCGGCCTCTGGAGCATCGGGGCCAGGCCTGCCTTCATCAACCACAACCTGACGGGCGCCTCGCTTGCGCACTCCCTGCGCGTGACGGACGCGACCCTGGCGTTGATCGACCCGGCCGTTGCGCATAGCATCACGGACGGGGTGCTCGGGGACTTGCCTGGGATGCGCTTTGTCGTCTTGACGCCCGAGGTTGAGGCAGAGATCCGGCAGATGGAGCCAGTGCGCCTCCCCGATGAAGTGCGGAGCGAAGAAGCTGTCCCGGACATTGCCATGCTCATATTTACCTCTGGCACCACTGTGAGCCGTTTGCTTTGGCTACGTCGCAAAGCACCTCTCCTGCCATGTGCTGACGCCTGGACACGTAGGGCCTGCCCAAGGCTTCGGTGGTCTCTTGGGCCAAGGTTTGGGCTGGAGCAGTCATGAGTTCCTTGGGCACGGGAACGACCAAGACGGACGTCTTATACACCGTGAGTGAGAGTTCCACACAATGACGCTGCCAACCCTCGAGACGTCGACGGTCGAACTGACGGGCAACACACACCTCCGGCGCAGTGCATGCCGCTCTACCACAGCTCCGCCTCCCTCCTTTGCGTCTGCAACGCCATGAGGTGGGGCGCCGCCAGCGCCATCGGCCTCAGATTTTCTACGCGCACCTTCTGGCGCGAGGTGCGCAAGTACGACGCTACCATAATCCAATACATTGGCGAGCTCTGCCGGTACCTCGTCGTCACGCCGCCCGAACTCGATCCCGTCACCGGCGAGTCCCTGGACCAGCGGCACCGCGTGCGCGTGGCGTGCGGCAACGGCCTGCGCGCCGACGTGTGGGACCGCTTCAAGGAGCGCTTCAACATCCCGGCCATTTTCGAATTCTACTCGGCCACGGAGAGCGCGGGCGGCACTTGGAACCTGTCGCGCAACAAGCACGGCCGCGGCGCCGTGGGCCGCTACGGCCTCGTGTCCAAGATCCTCCATGATCGGCGCGCCGCCATTGTCGCGCTCGATCCTGCCAGCGAGAGGCCGCTCCGCGACCCGGCCACGGGCTTCTGCGTGCGCGTACGCGCCGGCGAGGTCGGCGAGCTGCTGTTCCGCCTGCCCGAAAACGACATCCGCGCGGGCTATCAAGGCTTCTACGGCAACCAGGCGGCCACGTTGGCGCGGGTGCTGTCCGACGTCTTCGTCAAGGGGGACGCGTACTTCCGCACCGGCGACGCCATGCGGTGGGACCATGATCGCCGCATCTTCTTTGTGGACCGCCTCGGCGACACGTTCCGCTGGAAGGGCGAGAACGTCAGCACGGCCGAGGTCGCCGATGCATTGGGCACGCACCCCGCCGTGTGCGAGGCCAACGTGTACGGCGTCGAGCTGCCGCGCCACGACGGCCGCGCCGGATGCGCGGCCATTGTTTTCGCCACGCCGTCGCCCGGCCCGGAGCTGCTCCGGAGTGTGGCCGAACACGCGCAAAAGACGCTGCCCCGGTATGCAGTGCCGCTCTTTCTGCGAGTGGAGAAGGAGTTGGGCTTGCAAAACACCAGTACGTGCAAGCAGCTGAAGACGGTGCGGCGGCAACAGGGCGTGGCACCTGCCAACGTGGACGGCGACCTGCTCTTTTGGCTGCGAGACGGGACCTTTGTCCCCTTCACCGAGACGGAGTGGAAGGGGCTGGAAGTAGGCGCGGTGAGGCTGTAAGATGCTGATGCCCCCCCCCCCTTCAGGGTGGCTGGCTGTCCCACGTGCTGTATATAATTTCCACATGCTAGCGTTTGCGTACCCTTGCCGGAATTCTGTTCGCTGCTCTCTTCATGATGTTGGTGAATGAGCATCTGGACAATTCGTCGGTCCAGCCAATCATTTTACACGCCGGGCGTCAGCTGGAGGCGAAGCGGTTCGGGGCTTCCCACAACGACATTCTGTCTACGAGCGGCCAGTATTCACATGGTGCATTGGTTGTCGTATAGGGATTCTCTCTGGAGAATCTCGTGCATGAGGCAGTCCGGAGAGGAGAGGGAGGGCAAGGAAGATGATGGAGGTATTGGGAACGGCATAGCGCCGCTACTATTTAGCATAAAGGGGCAAAGGAAGAGAAGAAGGCTGGCTGTCGGCTCGCAAGGAGCCAAAAAGACAATCAACTGCTGTTCCTCGCACCCTGAAGTTCTGGAAAATTAGCACCGAGACGGCTGCAGCCAAAGTGGAAGCGAGCACGGAGAAACCTACCTCGATCCTCGTCGTGGGGATATGCTCCCATTCGCCTCATCTTGCCCTTCAACGGCATCTTTGGTCGGCAGGGTGAAGCTGCCAACTGGCCTGGCGACTGCGTGAGCCGAGGCCCCTCGGCGTCGTCATGATGCCATCGCCTTGGGCGTCATCAGGCGGGGGGGTGGCCTGGCCTGGCCTGGCCTGGCCTGAGCCTGAGCCTCTCGGTGGCGTGTGTTGTTCGCAGTTCAAAGCGAGGGTGGCGCAGTGTCTTTCTTCAGCAGCCTCTTCCGGTTGTACAGATCCGTGTTGAGCACGTTGGTGAAGCCTCTCGTCCTCAGCTCGTCCTGTATCTTTGCCACCTGCCAGCCCTGGGCCAGCCACTGGTCGACCTGGGTGAGCATGAAGGCCGGCAGCTTCCTGGCGCGCGGGTCCGACGTCTGGTCCGAGGGCGGGTGGTTGTGCATCTTGTGCAGCTCGTTGGGGTAGTGCAGGGTCCAGACGTCGGCGCCCTTGACGGTCTCGATCAGCTCGAACTTGAACATGCAGCCGCACTTCTTGCTGGCCCGGTCCGTGGTCGGCTTGCGGCGGCCCTCGGCCTTGGCGGCCCGGATGACGGCGTCGTCGACGGGGGCGCGGTGGTGGCGGGCCTCGCCGCCGCGGAAGCACACCCAGCGCACCTTCTTCTTGCCCGTGACCTTGGCGCCGGCGATGCGCATCGAGTAGCCGCGCGGGATGGTCCACTGGTCCAGCTCCTCCTGCATGGTGGCGCGCGACGTGATGGTGTAGCCCTGCGGCGGCGGCTCCAGCGCGCGGAACGTCACGGGGCCCAAGGTCGCGCCGCCGCCGGGCGCGTTCAGCAGCGGCATCGACGCGTTCGGGGGCGGGCTCGGGTTCGACAGGGGCGGCGGCGGCGGCGGCGGCTGCGACTGCGACGGCGCCGGCGTGGGTGTCATGGGCGCCGGCGGCAGGGGTCCCAAGGCCGGGGCCGCGCCGCCCGGCTGCCGGAGACTGCCCTCGATGCGGCTCAATCGCTGGTCGATCGAGGTGAGCGCGTGGAGAATGGTGGCGAGGGCCGTCTGGTCGGCCATTGCGGCGGCCCGTCGGGTGGGTTGGTGGCTGGCCCGCCTCGCTGTGCTGTGCTGTGCTACGCGAACACGAGGTTGGCTTGTAGCCTGTATTTTGCTTGTGTTTTGGCTCTGCAGGCGAAAAGCGGTGCGGGGCTGCGGGCGGGGCTGTCGCTGCGCGATGTTGGGTGAACGAACCAAGTGGCGCAACCGGCAATCGGGAGCGGCGAACCAAGAAAAGAAGAGAAAACACCAAGTTGTCTGTCCCAAGCCGCTTGCACCTTTTCGCCTCTGCAAGGCTACGAGAGGGCTGCTAATTGGACATGATCGCAGGCCTTTCTGAGTAGGTGTGTCGCAGAGCTCAGTCTAGAGTGGTTCACTCAGATCACGTGGTTGTACGAATAGCCCCCACCCCCCGCATTGCAGAAAGCCGGGTACGGGTACAGCTTGCATTCGCCCAGTCCGCCTTTGTCTTTCTTGTTGACTGGCCCCTGAATACGCAACACACCAAAGTTGACCTCCATCGTGCGAGGCTTTGTGAGGGAAACGGCCTTACAACCAACAAGGTTGGCTGGCGCATAAATCTCACAGTAGGTTCAAGCCACATGGCCATTTCCCTTCAATTTCCTTTACAAATCCCATTCACAAACTCTAGGTTTCGGAACAATAGTAAAGTGAACGTATCAACGTCCGACTGGGCTTGCAACGTTCGCTTCCTCCTTGAAGCTTTTGATGCCATGTATGAACCGAAAATGAACGATTTCTTTTTTTCCTTTCTCTCTCTCTCTCTCTCTTTCTTTCTCTCCCAGGTCGTCCGCATTTCTCGTCCTACTCTTGTCTCTTGTCCAGTGTCTTCATATACTACAGACAGCCAAACATACATCACAAGTCATGTAGTCTCAGTTCTCAAATCACTGTAACAAACCGGACATCTCCGCCACACCAAGACCCAACCATCCGAGATGTCGACCACATTCTGGACTGAACTCGTCCAGTTCATCGTCGCCCGGAACAGCTGGGCGGCAGACGACGACAGCTCCAGCTCCGGCTCCGGCTCCGGCTCCGGCTCCGTCTCCGTCTCCAGCAACGGGCGGAAGCCTTCCATCGACAAGCTCGAGGTAGCAGCGGCAACGTTCGTCAACTCGCTCGCGGTCCAATCCTCACCGAGCGATGCCGCCTCTCGTCCCGCCTGCTCCCGCCGCCGCCGCAGCAGCAGCGGACGCCGCGTTGCCTTTGCCGGATGCAACGCCGTCTGCACCTTTGGGCAGCGCTCCCCGCCGTGCCTCGCGGCCCTCCGCTCTGCCCACTCCCAGAGCGATGTACGCCAACCCGGCGTTGCCGGGTCCGATGACGACGATGGCGCCGAAAATGCCGTGGTCGTCGACGCTGGTTCCCTCCCGGTCCCCCCCGAGGCGACGGGCGTGCTCGTCGGGGCATCGTGCCGGCGGAACGCAGCCACCGTCAACGGCGGTGCAACCTCCATGTCTTTCCCCTACGGTGCCTACGGCCCGTCCTACCCGGCAGGCATCATGGAACTTGTGTGGCCGACCCAGGCGGGCCAAAATGCCACGTGCAACTGGCTGACTGCCATCTCGGGTGTGGAGACGGCCTTGCGGAACATGTTGCTGGAAGGGATCTACGCGGGCGACGCCCTGCGGCAGCAGCAGCAGCAGCAGCAGCACGAGGAGGAGGACGACGACGACGACGACGACGACGACGACGAAATCTTCCCCCTCTTCCCCCTTGGCAACGCCGGCTTTCACCTCGCCGGCGCGAGCAACGCCTGCCGCCTCCTCGCCCGGAAGCTGGCGGGATTCGACGCGAACATGGCTGGCACCCGTGACAAGGTCGCCAAGTTCCGCGCGGCCTCGGCGACGGTGCGCGGGGGCCGGAAGCTGCGGAACGACCGCGACGACATGGTCATGGACATGATGCGGGTGCGGCTACACATCAAGGTGCTCGTGGCAGCGGTGGGGCGCGCGATCGGGCTGGTCAAGGAGGCCATGAGGAGTATCGCGGAGGTGCGGGATGTGGCCGAGCACAACCGGCGGAGCAAGGAAATCGAACGGCTGGGTGCAAACCCCGGGACGGTGCACCCCGGGAAGATCAAAGTTCTTTGGGAAGCTCTTCGAACGTCAGTGGACTGGGCACGGAACGCGGTGAAGAGGATGACGGACGAGTACACTTTTGTGGTCGAGGCCGAGAGGTATCTGGATACAGTGTTGGAGCTACTAGACGAGGCCACCATGTTGGCAACACGAGATGAGGTCACGGAAATCGAGTCGGAAACATCAGCGGAGGGCTCGGAAACGAGCAGCGAGGCCTGGTCAACCACGACGGGTGCGGACACCGGGGACTTTGATCTTTCCGCGGGCTTTGGCGGCGTTCACGAGTCCAGCACGGCAGGCATGGCGACCCCCTATGGGTCCTGCGGTGATGATTGATAATGGCAATCCGATGGCTTGGAGAGGGCATGCTGAGCTTCAAGATCGGCTGTGGGCAGCTGACACGGCGATGGAAAAAAAAATCCTCAACTGGCCCACATTGTGCGTCTCGTAGATTACAGCATCTCCCCGCTGTCCGGACAGTGCTGCCTGCCTCCTGCTCGCGCGACACACCATCACGACCCAGCAGCTGGGAGCACCCACGTTGTAACTGAGTTGCTGTACACCCGCCCGCTCCACGTCTCTCCACTCCCGGTTTCCAGCATGACAAAGGCATGGTTGCTCAACTTGTTCACGATGACCACCGTGCGCGTCTCGTCCGGGTTGAGCGTCGCCACCGCTTCGAGCCCCGTCCCGTCCGAGTGAGTGTAGCTACCGGTGCCCCTCAGCACGGTGGCGCCCTTGGGCATGTGCTTGCTGAACTGCGCCATCATGTAGTAGTCGACCTGGAACGTATAGGTCCCCGCTGCCGCATTGACGGTGACGAGCCCACGGCACGTGGTGCAGCCGCCCGGTAGGTGCGGCCCGTCGCTGTTGTCGGTGCCCAGCGTCCAGGCCAGCGCGCCCGTCGCCCAGTTCTGCAGCGGGCCCATGGTGAAATCGGCAGCCTGGTGCCACGGCGTGGCCGTGGACGACGTGTAGCACTCCGTCATGACTTGCTCTACGCCGGTGTGGTTGTCGTGAAAGTCGGTAAGCACGCCCCAGTTGTTGTTGGAGGCGTAGCAGTGCCACGCCACCGTCTTGACGTACGCTGACGCCTCGCGGAGCACCGTCTGTGGATAGCTGGGCACGTCGGTATTGTGGTCGTAGGCCCAGATGGCCACGTCCAGGCCGGCCCTGGCGAGCGCGGGCCCGACGGTCTGCGAGATGAGGCTGCCGGACTCGTCGGCGTAGATGTACATGGTCGGCATGCCGGCCTGGCTGTTCAGCGGCTCGTTCTGAATGGTGATGGCGTTGACCGTGGCGCCCAGCTTGGCGTATGCCTGCATGTACCGAACAAAGTATTGCCCGTACGAGCTGGCGTAGCCGTGGTTCAAGTTGTTGTTGATCGTCGTGCCGTCGACAACATGGTTCAGCTTCATCCACCCGGGAGGGCTCCAAGGCGAGCCCAGCAGAGTGAGCTCGGGTTGGAGAGCCTGCATCCTGGCCAGCAACTTCGCCATGGCCGTGCCCTGGTCGCCGAGGTCGAAGTTGGTCAAGCTTGTGTCAACACTGCCGTTCTGAGGCCAAGGCCCTGAATTAGCGGGTGACCCAGGTCTTCAAGCCGGGTGGACTTTTGATGAGCTCACGCTGTCGTCGTAGGTGTAGGCCGTGTCAGCCGACAGGTCCGACGACGCGATAGTATGCCTCAACATGGCAAAGTTGGCGCCCGCATCCGTCATCAACTCCTTGAGGAGAGCGGCGAGCTGCGCCGAGGGCAGGGCATTGAACACGGCCACGGTCGCATCGGTGACGGCAGCACCAAAGCCCCGGATCTTCTGTTTGTGGCCCGATACAGTGTCATCAACCGTGAGAGCCCAGGTCGAGCTGTCGTCGGGGGAAGCGGTGCCCTTTACCGTGCCCTTTACCGGGGCAGTCCATGGGCTGAGCTTGTACGCGCCATCGGACGAGGACACGAACGCAAACGGCGCCGAGTCCCGTGCCGGGAGCTTGGCGGCTAGGATGGCCGGCGTGGCGAGAAGCGCAGATGCAAGCCAATACATGGTGGAAGTTGCTGAAGCCAACCACGCAATGGCCAAGGCTTGCCTCTCCTTTGTATCATGATGGCGTGGCCATGGTCCCTGCCTGGGAAGGACGGTGATCCCAAGCCGCTAGCTTCCTCTAGCGGACAGCAGTCGGGGTCCAAAGCGAAGGAGTCCAATCGTGAGAGACCAAAAGAGCTGCCTGAAAGGTGTCTCACAAGCTCGACCAACATGACAATCCTGCGGCGGGAGGGAGCAGTTGTCGGAGCAACACAAAGTCCGGACCAATCACGTGAACTTGCTGGACGAGGCTGTGGAGCATCAGGGTTAGGGGCAAGAAGTTCCCAAGTATCGACATCGACTGACTTTGCTGTTTGTTCTTCGTGCTTGCGACAGGGCCGGACACGATGCAATTTACTGAAACAGGATATGAAGTAATACTCTGACTGTTAAGAAGGGCAACATGGCCTGATGATGCCTTGGCATCTCTAAAGACCCCGCTCCACGTATAAGATTTACGTTTGATTGACCTACATTAAGGCTTTTCGGAATGTCTGCGGACGCTGCCGGTAGATCCGACTCCTTATCGTCGCCAAGCTGCCATGGACAACACGGCTTGCCAAGTGACGGAATACCGAGTCGCCACGCCCGAGCCAGGATGGCCGACCGACAGGCCACAACAGTCGACACGCTGGTACGCCGTTGAATGCACGACCCACTGGATTCAAAACAAAAACAAAAAGTGAGTCGATAACGAATATGTAAGTCTGCCTCGGCATGGTGCAAGGTCATCCATCTCCTGGCCCCTTTTTTGGAAAGCTGCCTAGGAGGAATCCCAAAACAGCGTACCTAAATCAGAGCTATCTAGGAACTTATGCTATACAGTAATGCAGTGGGAAAAAAATAGAAGCACAAAATTGGCTCGAGCAACTCTACAACCTGTATGGTCAAGAGCCTCGCATACTCTAATCCCGCTTGCCTGAATGATGGGCGGGGCACACCGTATCCTGCTTGCTTCGTGTTTGCAGCGAGGCGGAGACACATGCAACTTTATTTTCCCACATGGTAGCAGGTTTTACGAATGTACCCCAGCAGGTTTTCACGGAACGACTGCTCGCTTTGGCGGCATCAGGGAACTATATAAGGGGGGGGGGAGGGAATGCTCTGGTTGGCATTCTGGTCATTGCCTGCTCCGGCCACACTGAGCCGCCACTACGTCGTCGCGCCTTGGGACAGTATCATAAGTAAGACCCGTACCAAGCTCGTCCAGCCAGAGTCTATCGCACATTCTAAACATCCATCTGTCCAGTGTGGTTCCAAGCCTACGTCGTCCAGACTCTTCTGGCCGTCGCATCCGCTCATGCCCTCGTTGCGCCAGCCATCCGAGGGCGTCAAAGCTTAGGGATTGAAGCGCGCGGTAAAACGGATCCCGGTCGGTCGTCAAAAGATGGGAGCGGTAAGTCAACCAGGACAACCCGTCCGTCCGTCCGTCCGTCCGTCCGTGTGTGTGTGTTCTGACTTGTATCTAACCTGGCGGCGCCCATCCTCCGCAGTGGACGTCGACGGTCACAGAGCACGGTCGGGGATCATCGCGTATGACAAGGACGGCTTGATTGTCATGGTCTCCGCCCCGAGGGAAGACAAGGAAACGAAGACCGTAACCTTGGACTGGATCTTCCCGCGGGGCGGTATTGACACGAGGATGGACGGGTGGGACCCTTCCAAGCCGGAACCGCACTTTAGGGCGGCTGCAATCCGCGAGGCCGATGAGGAGGCCGGTGTGCTATTCCCGGGGGATTTTAAGCCCGATGATCTCCGCCTCCTGACGCATACAGAAAACGGCGCCGAGTACTGGTTTTCCGGACCTGTTGGCAGCTTGAAAGATAGCTGGAAAGAAGAGGGTCCCAACAAGCATCGCGGTCATTTCACAGTCGACGAGGCGGAAAACATGCTCCGATCGGCTAAAAAGTTCCAGAAAACGATGTTAAAGGCGTTGAGGGAATACCGAGACGGGGCGTCCTCCTCTGGCTCAGGTGGCCACTAGTACTTATTGGCAGGGCTGGTAGGGGCTTGCTGAGCTCCTCGCTTTGTTCGGCAGCCTGCCACGCCTCAGCAAGCCTGAAGGTCTGCGTCTCGAGCTCCTAGGCTTATCACACCAACGGTCTTGCCAAGAGATTGCCGCCATCAGATTACATCTTTCTTCTCTGCTCTCGTCGACATTTGTCACTAGCTGTTCAACATCAGGGTCTTTCAGCATGGTAGAGCGAAGCATGGCGATTCTGTCTAATTCGATGACACAGGCATCCACTTCACCGTGCTTTTTGGCCCCCAGCTCCTCCTTTTCACTGTCAGATCCCTCCCCTGCTTCTTGCGTGCGACTGTGAGGAGTGCGACTAGGTAGTGAGTGAGCGCTCGACACAGACGTGAGCTCCACTTGCCGCTTCAGGAAGGCAGCAGAACCTTGCCCTCAGAGGCATCTCCGCATTTTGGTGCCGGAGTTGTGGTCGACTATATCTCATCCAACGAGGCACGCGGGAGCTTGACCTCGGCAGACAGCTTGCCTGTGAAACGTTGCTGTGGAGTAGTCGTCATCATAGGTGATGAGTGGACATTGACGCGGAACGGATGGCAACGCGCGACGGCAGTCAGACAAATTTTCAGTCTGATGCCAAGTTTGCTTATGTGCTAAGCTGCACAACTGAACTCATAGATAGCAACCTGGTGATCCTCTCACACAAAACTCGGTTCGCACCCGACGCTCGGTCTGAAGCACATCACCTATCAAAGCCCAGAAAGGAAATCCTTCGACTTTGCCAGTCTTCTCAAAGCCAAGCACAACGTCGCTCTTTGGGACAGCCCAGTAACCTCCCGGGATGTCATCTTGACAGATCGAGAAGTCGAATCACGAATTGGAAGTACTAGCGCCTGAACCATCAGAACCTTCCGGTATTCCATAACGTGCTCTGATTAGCCATTCAACAAATCTTTTGCTGTTAAATTTCATGCCGAAGTTCAGTACAGGCGCTGTCCAGTCGGTTTGAAGTAACCCATCTTCGGTGACTTCCTCATCCATGTCCTCGTCCTCTTTGCCCAACACATAGTCGTTTACGCGGTTGAACATCTTGTTTCGCAGACTATCCAGATCATCCGGGTCCGATGTATCGAAATCCCTCTCGTACTTGTACCGATTTGGTTTTTCGCCCACACCTCTTTCTTGCCTCTCGGTCCAAGGAATGTCCGTGCGAGGGGTCACCGTCCATTCTTTGACGGTTGAGTCTGGTTTCACGTCGATGGCGAGGTCCCAGAAGGCCATCTCGACGTCCAGCCCCCTCTTGGAGCTTCCGTGTATGTGCCCCTCGCTGACGGTCACGCAAACCAGGTACACGTGGCCGATGTCATCCATATATCGCTTCAGCCCATCAATCTCGTCTAGCTGTTCATTCATCTTTGCGGTGGCAGGAACAAGGGCTTTGAAGAAGTAGGTGTGCCCTTCGCGCATCACGGCCTTCCTGGGTGCTTCAGGCATTCGTTCGTTCCAGCGCCAATAGTCCTCGCTCGCCACAGGTCTTTTCGGAGACCAGCCGCAACAGCCGCCGCGCTCGTGTAAGTAGCTGCGTTTTTTAAGGTCCAAAGCGGACTCGGACGTGGCGACAGGCTGCAGAGGCAGCTCCAGACGCGGAGGACGGTGCTCGATGACGCGCGACACGGACTCGAGTTCGGTTGGCGTAGAGACTACGAGGCCGGAGATCGCAACCCAAGAAAGGACGATCAAAGAGCAAAGAAGCTGCATCGTGACAAGGTACTAGCTCTGGAAGCAACAACGCCGAGGTTGAGAGTTGACGTGCTGTGGGCGATGGATAGACCGTGAGCGCAGACTGGCAGCAATGGGGAATATGTCTATCTCAAGTACTTACCTGTCAGAAGAAGGCGGAGCGCATGGGGTAGAAGCCCCTGTACCAAGACAGCACTATCCAATGTCGTCGCCCCTAATGATCGACATCCAAGCGAGTCAATATCTACGAACTTCAACCCGTTGAATGAGATTCATGCTAGGAATCCTGCCGTTTTGTTTAGATCAGGGACGTAGGCAATAATTAGTTGCCTGCTCACTCTAAGCTTACATATCAACGCTCCTTGCTCTTTTAATCACTCGTACTATGGATTACATCCAGGGACTATAGACACCTCGGCTTTGTGCAACCGTTTGTTCGAAAACCCTGTCTTGGGATTACGGAGCGCCTCCCTACTTCGTATACTCCATAGCAACCCGAGGTCTGTGGAGTCTACAAAGTCTAGATTGCCACATACGAAGCGGTACTCTAGAGTGTACTTCACTTCGCACCTCGTATACAAACACTTAGCTATTGCTAGGTAATAGCAAGGTTTCACGTGAGCGATGTGGTGGTAATGATCTTGCACAGAACGACTTGTAGTCTTATATTTCAGAAAGGGACAACTTCTTTGAAAGAGAAAGAATGATACCGAGATATACAGTAGTTTGCTTTCAAGCCGCCCTCCCACAATTACGAGATAGCGCATCCGGAGGAAATCCGGGGTAATTTTTGTCTTGTCCTATAGAGAGACCACTACGTGCTCCTAACCCTGCAGTTTCCCCAAGAATCAATCAAGATCCGCCTGAGTAATGCAGTGGTCAAGTGCGTTGGATACACCTTATACTCTCTTGCTAGCAAGGAGTGTCAAGGTAGCGAGTTTTATTATATAGACACTCGGGAAGTTCGTGTAATCAGACGTGCAGGGCCTAAGGAACCACTCGTATTCGACTCTGCACCCCCGTTGAATGGAAATAACTAGAGAACCCCCACCTTGAAAGATAGGTTAGCTAGCCTTGAATGGTAAGCATAGGTTTAGTAGTCTCCCTGTATGCCTAGCGAAGCTAATTTTTTTTTTTTCAAAAAGATTGAGATCCAAGATAGCTTTGAGAGTACCTATCGAAGCCTAAAGTATTGCCGCGAGTGATACCTCTGCGTCTTATATCCTTGTGGTTAATCTTGGAAGATAGTACAGTATGAAGTATCGCAATTGTGTTGCGCGAGTCAAGCAGCAGGGCTGAGATTGGCAGATGTTTCAACATCGGTTACGCCTAATAGTGAAATGCCTGCGTAATAACATGCTAGGATTAGGAGATCATCATCCAGACTCGTTTCCCGGAGATACGAGTTCATCCGGAGTCAATGAGACAAGTCCGTGCCATGGCATTTGAGGGAATGCCCGCGTGTGCGGTTGAGGTACCACTGCGTCTGTGGCTTCGACATCAAGGTGTCCGTTTGGTCATGTAACCGATACCGAGCTGTCGGCCTAGCGATGAAAATGAGCTGCTAGCCAAGGGTCAGAATGAGAAATTTCCCACATATATATACAAGAACGCCGAGAACGCCAGTCACCAAGTTGTAAGGCTCGCGGAAGGAAGAAAGGTGGGCGCTTCGACGCTCACTTATCTGCCCTCATTGAACGTTAAGTCGAACCAACGCGTTGGTTCGATTGACCGGTCCATCCTCTCTCTGCCCGCCACCGCTGCTCCCAGAACTCGACCCCTCGGGCATCTGCCGCACATAGTGATCAGGCCTGTTGTTCCACTCGGACGCCTTGGCGGCATTGTACTTCTTAAATGCCATCTCCACGAGCATCCCGACCTCCTTCCTGTCGCGGCCCATGACACCGACCGTGAGCAGCGCCTCCGTCTCCTCGATCCAGTCCTGCAGCTGGCGAAACTCCAGCTCGCCCTTGCGAATGCGTTGGGGCAGGCCCTGGCCCTTGAGCAGGGCCAGCACGCCGGCGATGACGGTGTTGGCGGCACCCAGCACGGTGATAAGCCGCTGGTGCTCGCCGGCCGACGGGCCCAGCGCCGTCAGCACCGCCCCGGTGACGATCTGGCCGAAGTGGCACGTGTACGTCAGCACGTCGCAGGCCACGGACTGCACGTGCTTGCGCTGCGCCTCGGCCAGCACCTCGTGGTAGATCCCCGTCGCCATCTTCCGACCCTGCTCCAACGTCCCGGCGTCGGTTGCCTTGTTGGCTGGCGCCGAGTAGACATTGATGCCCAGCGCTCGCCGGAACACTTTCAACTCCTCGTCGTGTGGGTCGGCAAGGGGTAGACCGGCAGGCATGCCCCAAGAAAGGTCCGTGTCGGCCTTGGCGAGCTTCTGCGCCTGTGTTATCGACGGCGGATCCTCGTTGTCGCGTGCAAGCAATGGGGACCGTTCGTCCGTATGTATTTGGCCGTTGAGGTCCGCCATGTTCAGTTCCTGTGGCTGCTGCACTGAGCGACGCAGATGGCGAGAAGGTCGCCGGTCTTGTAAAACCGTACTGCAGGCCACCTCCACGTTGAGGCCTGGATTGCAGGCTAGGGGCTCGGGCGGGGTAGTGCGAGCCTGTGCCAGCGGCGCAAGCAAAAGCGTGGATGAAGCCAGTGGTGAGGACCAACACCGTTGTGCAGCTCAGGGAGAACTCAAGTTTGTTGGACGACGGGGTGCCCGGACCGTTTCGGTCGAACTTCGATATCTGTCACGAAAGCAGGGCACAGGGAACTCCTGTCTGGAGCTGGGCACAGGGAGCCCCTTGTTGTAAGCGGTGGATAGGGAGCCCTCTATATCCGCTATGTTGGGAGCAGGGGAAGGGGCGTGTATCAGGGAGATTGAGCCTAATCTCCAGACCCGTAGAAGCGACAGGGCAGAGAGAGATAAAGGCGCAGCCCAGCCCTAGAGAGCAGGGCAGGGAGGGGCCAGAGAGCACCACAGACAGCGCAATCAATGACCTTGGAACCAACGAATCCAACAAAGTTTAGACGGCTCCAGGTAACGAAGAGGAAGGCAAAACGCGGTTATAACGCGTGGTGTAGGGCTCAGCCGCCTGCTTGCTGCGCGGTCGGTGGCGTCAACCGGCCGGGCTGCGCAGCTCGCATCGAGGTCGCAACGGCGGCATCCACGTGCGTCGGTCTCTCGCGTGTCTGACGGCGGTGGAGGGGGTCAGCAGACGCCGACAGCCGGATGAAGCAAGATACATCGCTTCCATGTCTCGCGAGACGATCTGCGCACATGATCAGAGAGCGCGAGCGTGAACGCGTGCTGGGTGCCGATGAGCATCGCGCGTGCCTTGGGTCATGTTTTGTCTGCCGAACCTTTGTCTGACGCCACGCTTGATCTGCTCCCATTCTTGGCGTGGGAAACTCAGCCTTGTGGGACTGAGATATGCATGTGACTTGAGTTGGCGGAGCTAACCTGATTTAGCTAGCGTTGCTGCATGATCCTTGGCTACTGGGCCAACGCTAGCAAATATTTCGAGACTCCCCAGACCGTGTGGCATCAACCCTCGTCTGAGCGTCTTATTGGGTCAACCGACAAGCTCGAAGGCCGAGGAGAGACAATTGCCCGCGGTCATCAAACCCCGCGAGTTCCTTCCTTCACAGCAATGATCCAGCCGTGCCACGAAAACGTCCAACTGTGCAGGCAAAAGCACATATCGCCCATCCAACAGAGGACTACCGAACCGGTATTCGACTCGGCGGCGATGACACGGTTTGCGCAGGGATGGGGTAGTCCAGAAGAGAGCTGTGAGATGGATGTCGATGGTGCTTTGCTAGTTTGCTGGTGACCCCAACTTCCCACGGCTTCCACTGTTCCAGCAACCTGCCGGCCCGACCCTCTTCCGCCGAGCCCACGCTCTCCACGTCGATGTAGCTGAGCGACTTCGCGGACCGAGAGGCCAGGGATTTTCGGATGAGCACCGCTCGTTGGCGCTCCTCCTCCGCCTGTAGGTCGTGGGCGCTCAACTTTCGCCGGCGATAGTAGTCTCGGCGGGACAAACAGGGTTCCTTCTCCAGCGCCTCGCGATACTGCCGGTTCCTGTAGCGGGTGAAAATCAAGGTTGCGAATACTGCGGTGCCAATGACGCTGGTGACGACGGCAGTGATGATGATCCAGGTACGTGCCGACTCAGGGTTGAGGCCGGAAGTGTCGACTCTTCGAGAAAAAGAAATTCTCTCTGCCAGGGTCCTTGCAAGGGATATCGAAGCCATTCTAGTCTCTTTGAAGGACTTCACTGTAGCCTTGTGGCCCTCGGTGTGAAGCCGACTGCATGCAAGAAAGAGTCCCACAGACGACCAGGACGAACAGGACAGGCGCGAACACGTGGGCCGATACAAGCGGATGGATGACGTTCCGTATTTGTATATGGCATATGCACCGCGTGACATGGTTCTGCCTGGGAAGCTCGCTGCACCTCAAAATAGCAACAGTCGGGGTACACGACGTGATGGTGCTCGTGTACGTAGTACTTCATAGTAGCATTTCGTTTCATCGCCTGCGAGAGCCTCTCACAGCCTTTCCCCGCCCTCCCATAAACACGCGACTGGCCGGCGATGCCCTGCCAATAAGGGCCGGAGGGTCATCCGGCTCCTTGTGGAACAACTCACTGCCAAGTGCCCGGATCCCGGTCGCTTCACATAGACGGGAGGCGCAGTGTGTGCAAGAAAAGTGGCTATGTGAAATAATGAAGGGAAGTTCGTATTCTGCATCAGCGGAAAGCCAAGAGAAAGCTGGAAGAAAGCGCGTCATCATAAGCCAGATTCTAGGTCGCGAGTCAGTAGAATCAATCGGCGGGAAGTGACAAACGAGCGGTCGCCGTTCATGAATGGAATGATTCAGTCGTAAATAAGGGTAAGGCTGGTGGTGGCCTGAGATCCTACCTTGGTACCACTGGCACCATCATGGATAAGGCATGTTTTCGTCTGCAGCAGTCCAGTCATAGAGAAGTGAGCGGGCTAGCCGGTGCCGTACCGCCCCGGCCGACCTAGTGTGCTGCTAGAGATTGGTGCAACTACCGGCTACTCCTTCTCGGAGACCACACGCAATTCAAATATGTATGAATGCTCAGAAGTGGGTTGGTTCGATTCCAATCTACGCCATATTTTTTTCCGTTCCTTTTGTGTCAGCCTTAACATTGCTTACTCGGTCCCATTTCGTCCCATCTTGCATGCACCGGTTGCATCTACCAACCTACCAAAAAAGGCCACGGTCAATTTAGCTGTCCGACGAGGAAAGTCGTTGAAGGATGTTTGACCGGGCGTCATCATGCTGTGGCCAGAATCGGTCTCGTGAGGAGTGGTTGTTCGGTCCGGCTCCGTCGTACAAAAAAAGGCGAATACCGTTTGCGGCAATACTTGTACCTTGTCCCCGACATCCCTGCAGCCCTGGGCTAGAGGTAATCTCTAGCTGAGACGAAGGTTAGGTATCTACATACGTCTGGCTTCCTTCGCCCGTCGCGCCTCGTCACGAATTCAGTTCATTTGAGGCATCGTCCGAGCCGAGACTTCACGGCGGGGAAGCCACGCGGGCGCGCATTCCGGGCAGCTTGACACCTGCGCCGGTCGGATGACAACCCAGCACTTAAATCCCGTATGCGCCACAAAGGAGTCGCTCTTCGTTTTCATCGCCAGCTTTTACCGCCGCAGCTGGACGAGGGGACTACGCCATGGCAATCAACACCAACGAAGTTACGGTGGAAAAATCAAGTCCCGCCCCCAGCGGCTACAGTTTTGGTACGTCAAGCCCGCCCACCTTCATCGTCGTTGGCAGGAACAACACAAGCTTACTTACACCTCGAGATTTCATAGTCAGGAAGGGGGATGTGTATATGACCAAGAACTGCCGCGAGAAGACCCATGCAGCCGGGAGGGTCCTCTACGTAGTGGTCGATAAGAAGAAGAAGAAGAAAGCCGTCGGCCTACGCTGTCCATCTGAGATCCTCCAGGCCGTGACGGCGGATCACCGCGCAACAATCGGAACGCGGGCAGCGGCTGTCGACAAGCGCGATGCCGCCATCGCGGACGAATTCCAGACGGCACTCGTGAAGGAGTTCCCAGACATGCCTAAGGACCAGATCCCCGTGCTGCTCAAGCAGACACTGGCAAAGCGTCAGCGGCGCGTCGGCCGAACGAGTACCAAGAATTTGACCGAAAGAGTCCGGCTGGCCGTGTATGCGCACGCCCGCCACTGTCACACCAACTATGACCAGCTGCTCAGGGACGGCGTGGCTCGGGAGGACGCGCGCAAGCGGATCTTCGCCAAGGTTCGCGGCGTCGTTAAGCACTGGCGAGGACAGAGGAAGCTACAGAGGTCCGTTGCCGCAAGCAGGGGTGGTGCCGCTGGTGCGAAGAAAGCAGGCGCGAGAACGGGCAACAAACGTATTTCCATGACGAAGTCGGCTTCCCGTGGCCCGAAGACCAGCCGAAAAACTTCACGAAAAAGCATTTCGACGTTCAATGCACCAGAGCGCGCCGTGCAAGACGAGCGATTCGCCGCGGTGGGGCCTCGCAAGGCAGACAAGAGAAAGGATAGCGAAGCCAGCATCACAAGCCGGCGGAGTTCTCGAAGGACGCAGGTACCCCGGCGTTACGGTGACGTCCAGTTCGACAAGAGCGACGTGAGCCTTGAGAAGCTTGACGATGACGGGAAGGATGCCGCTTCAGAGTCGGCCGGCGGCATGTTTGAGGATGATGACGACAGCGACTTCATTGTACCTGACGATCTCTGGGACGAGGACAGTGACTGGACCCCCGACATGTAAGACGTCCGTTGAATCCCTCGCGAGGGGAAAAGTTGCGGAGTGGCCCGATCCGCCGGCTGGGCAGTGAGTGTGTCCGCTCGACGGGACATTGCCGGTAGTCGAAAATGAGACTTAGATGTCTTCACACGTGTCGGCGGTAAGAATATGAAAGGTGACAGAGGTTTCCGTGGCCAACTGTACGGCATACTTACGCAGTTACGTTTTAAGAACAGAAGATTGCACCGCCATCAACCTGTCCAGCTTCCGGCATAAGCTTGGGTCAGAGTCAACAGAACCAGACGTTGATGCCATGTCACACACATCCGGACCTGGCAGGCAACGCAGCCGAAACGGATATTTTCTCTCGGCACATCCCCACCATGAGCATCTGGCTGGCATGGGGCTGTCCAACCGGCGACAGCTCACGTCCGGCACACTGAGCCGAAGCTGAGCTGGGCCGCAGGGGAGCGCAAACAGCATGAATTGGCTTGACTGGTCGTGTCACGGAGCCGCACTTCCCCACAGAGCTCCGGACTCCGTGTGGGCCAGGTGCTGACGGCTCTCCGCCAGCGACGACGGCTCCTTTTGTGCCATCACTTAGCGGTTGGTCAGGTCTGTCCGATCCTAGTGCTTGTGTAGTAGCCAGTAAGCGCGATACTTCATCGAGGGGTGGACCCTTAGTTCGTCGACGCCTCGGGAGGCAAACCCCTGATACGAGCACAATAAAAAGCTCACGTCCCCAAACCCTCAGGCACGGTCCTATCAACTCCATTCAGCTTGAACCTATCGAATTGCAACCGGAGAAAGGCGGCATCATGGAAGGCCAGAAGACGCAGAAGATCACCTTCGACGGTTCGTCATGTCCTGCTGGGCTTGCGAGCTCCCTATCAACGGACGACCTCGCTGACCGGATGGACAGACTACCTCGGGCTCACCGAATGTGCCTTTGAATGGGCCGACAGCTATGACTCTAAGGACTGGGACCGGCTCAGGAAATGCATCGCGCCTACTCTTCGCGTATGTCCACGGCGCGTCTCCTGCCCATGATCAGGGCAGGGTCACAACTGCAACCACGTGCGTTTTGACTGACAGCTGCTTTTGTGTCGTACAGATCGATTACCGGTCGTTCCTCAATAAGCTGTGGGAAGCGATGCCGGCCGAGGACTTCATCACCATGATTTCCGACCAGTCCGTGCTGGGTAACCCCCTCCTTCGCACTCAGCACTTCATGAGCGGCGCGAGCAAGTGGGAGAAGGTGTCGGAAACGGAGGTGATTGGCCACCACCAGCTGCGCGTGCCGCACCAGGTGTACACCGATGCCACCCTGCAGCATGTTGAGGTCAAGGGCCACGCCCACAGCTACAACACGCACTACTACCGCAAGGTCGAAGGCGTGTGGAAGTTCGCCGGCCTGAATCCCAACATCCGGTGGTCGGAGGACGACTTCGACAAGGTGTTTGCGACCGGACGGGACAGCTACGGCGACGAGGTCGGCGAGGTTAATGGTGCGGATAATGCCCAGTCCAAGACGGTCAAGGTCAGCATTGACATTGCCGCGGTCTGATGGCCAGGGGACTTGTGAGAGTATGCTTTGGGACGCTATACGTGTTATACTTTGTGTCGTCCGCAATGTCATAAAATGCTGAGAATGAAGACGGGAGTGAAAGCTTGCATTAGTGCATTCTACCTACCCAATACTTTGGTCACTCCACAATGCACGTGCCGCTGGCGACATGACGGAGCTCGGGACATGCGACGACCGATTGTAGCTGGCGGCAAAACTGATCGTCAGTTAACCCCCCCCCCCCCCCCCGAGGGGCCTTGCTCGAACGCCCTGCCGGTCCCGTTGCCCGATGGATGTTGACAGGGACGGCGGTGCTGGACTTCACTTGTCGGGCAACAGGTGCTGTTCGGCTGCAAGATGCGGGGGTTCATGCAACACATCACCGAAGCCTTCTACCACTCGACTGGATGGAACGAGGATAACACCTACAAAGAGCTCAATGCGACTTCGCGAGGTGCGTTCAGCCCGTGTGCCTCCGGTCTCTCTCTCATTCTTGCCACTGACGTTCATTTGCCAGAACTGATTGACTTTGCGCTGCCGCGCGGGCTCCGGCTGACGCTTTCCTCCCTCGCGACGCCCAACTTTGCGACAAGTTACCAGCTCGGCACCATCGGTGTCGTCGAGGGTTCCGTCTCCTATCTCTACAGCTCTGTGGCCCTCAAAGGCGTCATCGCGGACTCGGAGAACATTCCACTGCCGCGACTCTTGCGCTCGTACCGCCAGCTGAGAGAGCTCGGCCTGCGCGGACAAGTCCTCCAGCGGAATTTGTCTGCCACGTCGAGTGGCACCGATGCGTCGGGGCAAAACATCAGGGAGAGTCTCTGGCCGGAGGACCTTTCTCCTGTCACAGGCTTGCAGGGTGTTGGCTATGGATTGCGGGCGGCGGGGGCTCCAGCCGTTCGAGACGGGGTCGGAAATGTCGCAAGACGGTCTGGCACGGAGACTCTGGCATATGGAAGACTGTATCTGCCGCGATCGCTACTCGAGGGACTGGTGATAAAGCGGCTGGGTCCTTCGCTCCAGGTGCAAGTGTCAGCGGTGAGCGAACACTCTCTCCGAAACGGCGGCACGGTGCTGGGCCTGGTGCAATACGACAGAGGGCAGTTCGGCGTGGAGGGTTTGGCATCCTCAGACGGAGGGCTCCTGGGCATGCGCGGCTTGTACAACTTCGGCGGCGATGCCTCGCCTCTGGCAACCTCGCCATCACACAACAGGGCTGCGGAGGATGCCGGCCTCTCGGCCCTGGCCGAAAAGGAAAAGGACCGTATATATGGTCGCTTCAGTGCCGGCGGCGAGCTGTACTACGGAACCCTCAACAAGTCCGGGGGCGTCTCTTTCGGAACGCGGTTTGCCACGCTTCCAGCTCACAAGGGCGCGCCCTTGACTGCGACTCTGACGATCAACCCCCTGATGGGCAACATCACCGCCACGTACGCCGTTGCCGCTCGTCAGACCTGCTCTCTGGCCACGCGCATGGAGTTCAACGTCTTCAGCTATGAGAGCGAATGGGCTGTGGGCATGGAGCTATGGAGCAAGAGACGGCCCACTGGAGCACTCGGCGACGCGACCCACGGCGACACCGAGGCGACCCGAGACAGTGAAGGTCATCTAGGGACACCTGTATGCAGGGGCCGTAGCTTCCAGGCCAAGCTGGAATGGCGTTTGGATACTCCGGAGCTGGAGACTGGCTCGGTGGGAGGCACCCACGTCATCCGACGACGGGAACGGGACGACTATGTCGGCGTGGTAAAAGCCCGTTTGGATCAGAATCTCCGGGTTGGCATTTTGTGGGAGGGACGCTTCAAATCGCTGATCTTCAGCTTAGGAACCGGGATCGACATGCGCAAGCTGGGAGAGCCTTTCCGGAGTCTGGGTCTGGATGTCCAGTACTCGTCGTAGGATTCTCTCGGATCTCTTCCGGCTTGGGCGGCCGGGCTTGTTGGCTGTCCCTTTCACGTTGAGATGGCCGATGGTCTGACGCTAGCTGACCTTGACCTGTTTTCTATTCTTCCAAGTCCTCTCGAAAATCGGCTCCAGGTTGTCGTCGTTCCAGATCCTGACCATGGCCATGTCATCGCCGCTGTTGGGTGTAAACTGGATGAGAACAGTACTGCCCAACCCCTGCTGGACCACAGGGTCAGACTCTGGCCGTAACCCTTCTCGACGGTAAGTCACACGCTTGACGTTTGCGTGTGGGAGCGAGCCCAAGGCGAAAGGACACTGCAGGCCCTTTTCCAGGAGCCAGTCGATCTGCATTTGGTACTCCTCTCTGCTGTCTTGCACAAGTTCTCCATTGGATCTCGTCCATCTGATCGACGTAGCAGTTGTTAGCTTTGCGTGTTGTACTCGGCTCCATCCTTGGTTGCCAGGTCTTGTTATACTGACGTTTTATCTACCGTGAGCACGATTATATCCGTTCCCTGCCCCATTTTCGGTGGTAGGCTGTTGAACGGGTCCCAGTGGTCGGTTAGTACACTGGCTAGACTCTCAAAGTTCTCGTACAGCCGGTGACCAACGAATAGAGGTTTGCAACCAAGGGTCACAAAGTCCTCTTTCGGCCTCTGTGCTCGAGAAAACCGCGGTCCGCCTGAGCACGTCGGGTCGAAAAATGTTTGGAATAGCCCTGTTGAGAATGGTGAGTTGCCGCGAGCAGGATCAGGACCTGAAAAAAAAAATTGAAAAAAATTGAAAAAGAAAAAACATCGTACCCCCGCCACCATCCCGCCCGTTTTCAGTTGAGCCCTCCCAGAAGTGGCCGATCCAAAAGCCTCGTTCGGACTACCAAGCATAGAGCATCTCTGTCAGTTGTCATATGCTTGAGGGGAGGGGCCCAGAAACGTCACTCGGGCTTACCACAATGAAAACAACAGTGCAGCCAAACAAGTCTCCAAACGGCGTAGCCCACAAGTCTTGCGCACGAGAAGGCCACCTATGATATTTCCCAGTGATACTTATTCTTGATAGTGTCCCGTCTAGGGTCTTTCGATAATAATGGCTCCGATGCGAATCTCCATAGTGTGGTAGAAAGCTGGCGACATGCTCATCCTCCACCTGAACGTACATATCCACCATCCATTCAACGACAGCAGCCCTCTTTTTTTCTTCGGATCCGATCAGTACCGGCCTTTCCAGTACCTGAACCCGGGCGGGTCCCAACCGCAGCACATCACCTCGTTCTGCAAGAGGAGCTGAACCTTGTTGGTTGGCTCCGGGGACGGGAGGCTCAGAACGCTTCGCGAGCGGTTCCGGCGCCGCCTCGTAGAAGCGGTTCGTCGCCAAGACGTACTTGGGACAAATGGCACGCCTCGCGAGGGAGCCGTCGTCGCGCTCGACCTTGATGGGAGATGCAAGGCCGGCCCTGGAGGCCAGGGCGATGAGGGCCCAGAGGGATGAGGTTATGAGCATGGCGGCCGCGTGTCAGCCGTGCGAAGGCCGACCTTGCAACACACGGAGAGCAGAGGGGCGTGTTCTCGAGTACGGAGGAGGTGTGTGTCGGGTGAG
This sequence comes from Phyllachora maydis, assembly GCA_029339225.1. Taxonomy (NCBI): domain Eukaryota; kingdom Fungi; phylum Ascomycota; class Sordariomycetes; order Phyllachorales; family Phyllachoraceae; genus Phyllachora; species Phyllachora maydis. The sequence continues at coordinate 4,815,386 of JAQQPM010000001.1, read as the reverse complement.
CTGGACGGGCTTGCCACTTTTCCAAAGTCACACATGCGGTAGGTGTTCAACAAGCTCGGCTCGACACGTTATCGCCTGACTATTTCCCGAGTCCGTTGTGAAAACTGAACACAATTACCGGGTATCCACTGGAGACATATGCTGCCAAAAAACTCGCTTCCCTGGAGTTTCTCTCTCTCTCCCTGGTGAACACGAGCCCTAACGAGAAGTCGTGTACCGCAAGATCCACATGCATCACAATGTCCAGTCCAGTTCCGCGCGCAGGTCATTCAACAGCCGAACACACACACCGCGACGTCGACTCAGTGCTTCGTATTGCTCTCCTGTTGGCAGGACAGCTGGAAATCAAGCTCTTTTTGATGTCGTGGGGAATATAGAGTGAGTAGCTCGAGTCATAGCGGTTCCTGCAGGGGTCGAAGTGCCAGCCCATATCCGCTCCGTGCTGACTCGAATTTCGTACAAGACATGCTCCACACTTCTCTTCCTCAGCCACGGTGAGTCTTGTACACCTTGGCGAATAGGCTCTTCGACTGGAGCATCTCCCCGCGTGAAGTTGCTGGTTTCCGGCTGACCTTCCTTGAGACCCTACTTCTCGTCGTCGTGGTCCTGCGTCCGGGACCATCAGCATAGGCAAATCTGCCCAGAGTCTTTTTCGGCGATCTTACAGCCATGGCTGTCCTCGGTTCGGGGGAAGCGCTCGTGTCTGGCACGTCGGCAGACAGTCTCCGATACTGCCTGGCGCGGTCGACCGACATCTGCGGCAGACCGACCTCGACGCCCACGGTCACGGGCGTCTGGAAAAACATTGATCTTTTCCTGGACGACTCGGGGAAAGGGGTCTGGTTCCTCGGCAACACATCTGCGGCTTTTCCATCCGAAAAAGGATCTTTGTTTACAGGTACCGTCTTTGGCTTGCTGCAGTTCGCGTACCTGATCCAATGAGCTGGTGACCGAGCCATTCGAGCTCTCCTCGGCCGGGGCCGAGTCTCATAGGATATGTCCAGCGTTCCCTTGTTCGGCTCTTCTTGGATTTCATCGCCTACGATACTCGCGGCGGCTTCCCCGTCGGCATCGCTTTTGTTCAGGAACGTTTCCACGTGGGAGAAGTCTTTTGAGGGCCTCACGCTGCACTGCTTCTGCATCGTACGTTGGCCGACAGCACTGAGCTGCCCCAGACAATCTTCACAAGAGCATTTCGAACATCCCTTCCGCGAAGTCGCCCGGACTCCCCGCTCCAGAAACGGCCTGGGCTCCGTAATCACGCTGATCCCAGTCTCTCGTCGTATCCGAGCCAGGAAATCCAGACAGTTGACGCATGGCTTGTGTGTAAGCATGATCTTTGCATGCTTAGAATTTCTCGGGAGTGCAATCTTCCTCAGCCTTCGCATCTTGGTGAAGTCCGTGGTCCCCAGGTAGCGGCTGAGTTGCTGGCCAACCCAGAAGAGCGCCAACTGTTTTTCAACATGGCAGGCTATGGAGAATCAGCAACTACATCAGCAGAGGAAAGTCCGGTGGGGATCGTACCAAGGAAGCGCCCATGGTGCTCAGGAAGACCAGGGCCCGCGTTGTCATGCTGGGCTTGGGGAAGGTCGAAACGCAGCCACTTGCTCAACCGCCGCATGAGCCTGGTGTATTTGCCGTTGTCGAGCACCGTTTTGGAGAAACCACGCGTCATCTTCCAGCCGCTGACTGCAAAAGCCTTTGGACGTTTGTCCTCGACGCCGACGATGAAGCCCATTGTCGAGGTGGCTGAGCATGAACCGCCGTGCTTGAGGACGTACTGCGGCTGCATGATTGCCATGCCATTTTCGTCGATTCTGTAGAAAGAGACGTCCGAGAGATGGTGGTTCCCTCTCTGATATTCGCAGCCCAACCGTTCGGGGTTGCGCAAAATCTCGAGAATCTCGCGGCGGTATTGGACCTGCCTTTCCGAGAGGGCGTCGTCACTGTAGATTTTCAAGGCCTGGGCTGAAAACGCGGACGACCGACTGTAGTCTTCAGCCAGGTACCCAGAATTGTCTTTGGTGTTGTAGTCGACTTGCCACAACAAAAGCTGTCGGAAGACCGCCAATCTTCCCATAAGCGCGGCCAACATTAATGTAGTCGCGCCGTGGTTGTTTTTCTCGTGCACGACATCTCTGTTCTGACTTCTCTGGCGCTGAACTTCGTCAAGGTCGCCCCGGATCACCGCGCTGAATATTGAAGTCCTGTCCATTTCTTCTGATTTGCAGACTTAGTATTGATCATTCCTTGGTGACGAAAAGTCATTCAGAGGTGAATAGAGGAAACCAAGATGTGGGAGCTTGGCCAGTATCCAAAGCAACAAGAATGGAAGAGGACTGGGCCAGGAAAATATGTTTGCTGCCGGCCACAGAACAATGAGGTGCCCAGGTGGATGAGAGGAGAGCTCGCGCACCTACCTTCCTAGAAGAACAAAATTCAACGGTTAAGAGCGTGCCTGCGACTTGCCAAGTTGCTCAAAAGCACGTTGCTCTGGAAAAAGTGAAGTCAGTAAGATATCGAGACTCCAGAGGCCCGAGTCGTAAGATGCTAGGTGAAAAGAGAAAGAAAAGCTGGCTTACTTGAGCTCACAGATGAGTTGCAGGAGTCCTGGAGACCTGTTCGGGGTCGATCACACTTTGTGCTGTCGGCTGGCGGTGACAAGAAGGGAGGGAAACTGAACATGGGCGCCTTGAAAGGTGCTGTTGCTGGAAGCGACGAGCACGCGGGTTTTGGTTGATGCTGCTCTGCATTCAGCAAAAGAACAAAGACTTACTGTCTCTATACAGCTGTTCAACATCCAGGGTGAAGAAGTGTGGGAGGAAGTGTGCAAAGAAGGGAGGTGAAAGCTTGAGCTTTTTATACAGGAATACTGTCACATGCCAGGCTTCACGAGAAGAGATGGGCTCGCAGTGAGAAGGAGCGAGCATGCTCAGGAAAGGAAGGAGACAGAGCTTCATATGAATCTCGCCCTCTCGCCCTGTCAATATATGCACTGCGCCGTCACGTGTTCTTGCAGAGCACAGATTGGAGCATCGATCACAAATAGACCTCGCAGTTTCCTCTTCCTCTGACTTGCTACGCGAGCAGCTAAGCGGTTGTTTTCGAAGGTAAGCAGATGCCCCTGTTCATGGGGACCGGCACCGAGCTGCAATGCAAGTTGCACATGCGTGAGAACAGCCAACCGAGTGAAACGCCAGAAGCCGAGCATGACGCCGTTACCCTGTGAAGCACCCCCGATACCTCTGACGAAAGGAACACTCCCATTTACTCCTCGTCCTCATCTTCCTCATCGGCCTCCGCAACTGTCTGGGCGATGCCTAGCATAAAGTCAGTGTCAAATTAACCCGCAGCAGCTATGGACGGGAAACTTACGGTCGAGATCGCGCTGGCCCTGCTGAGTGATGCGGCGCCCACCCTTCTCCTCGTCCTTTTCCAGGATTTGGATCGTCTCCAAGGCCTGCATGATCTTGCGGTCAATGCTGCCGCTGGCATCAACGTGCTTCGAGGGCCGCGAGCCACGGTTCTTGGCGGAGCCGTGTACCTTGCTACATTGCGGTCAGAGACACAACTGTTGTCACATCGGCGCCCAGTATCTGGGGCGACTGATGCCTCATCAGAGCTTCTGACATACCGAAGACGACCGACACCGACGGTCTTGCGCAAGTAGACGTGACGCGCGACAGAGGCGGCACGCACGTAGAACCAGTCGATATTCTGAGGGGGCATCTCCTTGGCTGGACCAGTCTTTACGGTGTCGACCCAACCTGTGCCATGAAGGTTAGAGCCAGTCGTCAATCGTGGCCCTCGAGACTTCGATCTTTCGAGCGTATTCTCTCATCACATACCGGGAACAGGCAGCTTGCCCTGCCTGGATGGCGTGTCAGCATATATGAGACTCGGGATGGAATGGCTTGCCGTCAGACACTGACCTCTTCAGGAACCCAGCGTACGCATTGATGAACTTGTGCGACTGCCAGAGCCGATTAGCATCATTCCGTCGTCAGAGATCTTGCGATCCCCTCGCGCCTGCTCCCAAGAAACTCCGCGTATAGGTTTTCCAGCACGATGTTCGTCGCGATCGCGTGGCGGTCATCGAGGTGGGAAGTTGGTCACCCACATCAACATCGCGGACTGTGACGCCTCCAGCCATTTTGACGGGTTTCGAAGTATCGAATTCGGGACGACGGGAGCCGGTCAAGGGTGATGGCGCTCGGAGAGGTCGTTGGCGGTCGTTGATGGTCGTTGCGCCAGCCTAAAAACCTATGCGACGGAAATTTTTCTCGGCTCGACAATGGCAGGAGCGATTAGGGTTGGAAACCCTGCAGCCAGTCCATGCGCCTCAATTCATGGATGTGCGCTGCAGCCCCAACTGGCGGCAGCTGCAAGGTGGCGCTTGCGTGAGCATGCTAGACCCACTTCCCCTGGGCTCGACTATTGACATTCTCCCGATCTTATACGAGCGTCGAGTCTCTTGCGGTCGACCTATATAAAATCCGCCGCCGAAATAGCTTACCTAGGTATCTCGTATCAAATAAATTCTCTAGAAATTTCAACCGTAGCTTCAATATCATTCGCTAGGTCCTACTTAGAGTGATATACTCGAGGAAACGATACTCTTACTCAAGCGGCCGCACGTTCATTCAGCAGAGGATATTTTATATCGCGGCACGACGCCCCCCTGGAGATCCAAAGACTGACCTGACGGACTTTGCCTCGTGGGTTCCACGCCACGGCTCACGCTGGGCGGGGCCCTCGATGTAAAGGGTAGATGTAAAAAATCTCCTGAATGAAAAGCTCTCCTTAGTAGGGCAGAAAAAAAACATAAAAAGCTCACCTCCTTGAGGGAGGCTACGAAAATCCTGACCTTTTTTTCGTCTAAGATTTTTTCACGAGAGATGAGTCGAACCCAAGTCGGGATCGAACCGGTGACCTCCCGGGGCTTCACCATTGTCCCGGTGTGACATATGGAACTCAGAGTGCCCGCTCTAGCCACTTGACCACACCGCTGTGGTTTTTCGCTGCCGAAATTTGCCATGACAAAGCTAGATGCCGATAAGCAGATGCTCCTTTGCTCCTGCCACCTTCAAATGCGTACGACAAGCGCTATCCCTACACCAGTCTTTATCTTCTGGTTGGTCAATTGAGTCCTCTTTAGGCTCCGGTGAGCTTCCGCCACTCTTTGTCGATACAATCATGGGAATATGGAAAAAAGTGAAGCGCCGTCTCCCAGACATTCCCCTGAGACCAGCCTCCCGTCGCCCGGGAGAATGCAGGTCCCTTTCTTCTCGCCCACAGGTGCGAGCGCGAAGCTGAGCTCCCCAGCATACGAAAACAGCTGATCGGCCTGCGTCTTCCCGGAGCCGTCCGCGCGGCCGCCACAAGAAAAGATGGTGACAGTGTCGTTTGCCTCTCTCCGACCATCGAAGCTGATACATCCCTGTGTCTGTACGAGACAGCAAGGTTAGCGGGTTTTCTCCGCCCAAATCGAAGGGGGCATGGAAAGTCACCAAGGAGCTAACAACAAGGGCCGAAGAGGGTTGATCGTTGTGTGTGCCCTGGGTGATGATGTCCCACTTTTCGTTGGGGCTGCCGGCACACTCAACCAGCCCGACTGGAATGAGATTCTTCCGAAAGTCGCCGGCTGTGGGATCTGCGAACAAACATTGGCCGTTTGGTGCTCGTACCGAGACGTTGTTGAAAGCCCGAACGGCAGTGTCATCGCGCTGCTGTGCCTCAGCTGCTGCCGTCGGACTCAACTGCCCTCCGCGAGACACGGGAACCGCACCAGCTGGCAGCGAAGTGGGTGTGTCATGGGCGGTAACAGTTGTGCCTACGGCTGTGGCAAGCGAAGGCCTTGTGCTGAAATGATTCGAAGTGACGGCTGAGGCGCCGTCGCCAAATGTGAATAATTGGCTGGGATCAGTAGCATTGCAGTTGGCAATATCGACAGCATTAGCCTTCTCGACAAGGCACGAACCAGCCTGATTGTTCGGCTTAAGGAGAAGGGGACCGGCCGAGCCGTTAAAAGCAAACAATTGAGAATTGGTGACGAGGCCGCCCCCGTCCGCGCGACCACCGCAGGAAAACAAGAGGACTTGGGTACCACCTGCTCGACGTGGGTCGAAGTTGAGGCAGGCTTGCGTAAGTGTGCTCACGATCAGCATGGAGTTGGCCACGTCGATGTGTTTCCCGGCCGTGATGACGTCCCATCGCTGACCTTCGGTGGATCCGCAGACTGCTGTTCGGATCGGAGTGAGGTTCTCGCGGAAGTCACCCGATAGCTTGTCTACAAGAAGACATCTTCCATCGGAGGTCTGTACTGCGGTTGAGTGGTCGGAACCCCTGTTGCGAAATCAAGGTTCTTACCTTGATCTGGATACTGGAAAAAGCCCTGACGGCAGTGTCGTCTCGTTGCTGGGCCTCGGCCGTTGCACCTGCATCAAGTGATGCAACTATCCGTGGCAGGACTGGACTAGCAACTGTCAGGACTATGAACAGGAGCGCCAACTGTAGGCTCGCCTTGAGAAGAAACATGGCAAGAGCAAGATTGACAGCAACTAAAGAGGGGTGAAACGTCAATGAGGGTATCCCGCGCAGAAAGACAGTCGTTTAAAAAGAGAAATATGTCACAACATCCAGAGCAAATGAACATAGAACAAATCTTTGGACAGGGAGCGAGATATGGGGACTATTTGTGTCTGATGATGCTTAGTACAAATGCTTTCTGGGCCCCTTAACCACAACATGATGAGGCAAGGATGCAAGTCACTGCATGGTTTCGGCCTGGAGTCTTGTATGGTTGAACTTGTGAACTGGACGCGGCGACAGCCCAATCAGAACCCCGAATAAGCGCGGGGGGCAGGTATGACAAGCGACACGCCGGTTGAGCTCGACCACTGGCTGTCTAGGCGCATTCGATGGACTCGGAGTTCACGAAAAAAGCCCAGAAATGGCGCTGACCGGGAGGAAGATTTGGCGGCTGCGGATCTGAGGTTTTCGCTGCCCAAGTCCAACCAAGTCTGATGATCAATGCCTGGCGTTCGGGCGACCCGGATTCGCGGTTTCGTCATGCAGAAATATCGACGAGACTGCGCCACAGAAACTCTGTGTCGCTATCCACATTGAACACTTCGTAGTGAACAATTCGTCTGATGTGGCAAAGCGGATGCTCATCTTTCATTCTACCTTGCCCCTGGAACAGTCGAAACATAAACAAGAGGTCGAGTGCCGATGCACGTGATCGAGCAGTGGCGTGGGGGGGCAATTTGCTGAATCAGCAGGATGCCATGAAGTACCCCAATCTCTACCACCCACACAACACCATCGCCACTCTCTACCATTTCTAACCTGAGAGGCAGACTGCAGGTGTCTGTCTTCTCGTGTCACGATGTCGGCCGCCCGAGGATTACGACACTGCGCCCAGGCACCCACGGCAGCGACCCTGTTCTGGCAACTGACCGCGCCGTTTCTGCCCGTATCGGCTGCGGCCCCTATCCTAGACTTCCTCGTCCCGCAAGCGTCCCCGCGCCGCAGGATTTACACACTGCCGGGGACATGTCTGCCTACAACGCCTCTACTCCCCGGAAGGAGGCGAAAGACGCAGCGATCCCGCGTCGCGCAAGCCTCCCACAGGACCTACCGGGAACTCCACACTTCCGCACCGCGCCGGGCTACAGTCGCCATTCACAACCCGCAGAAGGACGATGACGGACTCGAGATGGCGCTGGAGATCACACCCAGAGCTGCAAAAGTTTGTCTGGATCCCCTTCAGCGGGGACGCGCTCCGACGGTCGAGGTAGATGCGATTGCTAATTGCCTCCCACCCCGGGTCACCAGCGCCTCACCGAGATAATGGCCAAGGACGCCAACCCTCATCTTGCCCTGCGAATCCAGGTCGAAAGTGGTGGCTGCCACGGCTTCCAGTACCTCATGAGCCTGGTTACCCTCCCACCGGACGCCATCCGGTCCGCGAAGACGGTGCCGGACGCCAAGAACAACACGCTCGGCGAGGACGACACGGTATTCGCATACTCGGCCGACAGCAGCAGCGAATCTGTAGACCCCCTGCACGCACCCAAGATCGTTCTCGATGCGCCGTCGCTCGAGCTGTTGAAGGGAAGTAAAGTCGACTTCACCATGGAGCTTATTGGGTCGCAGTTCAAGATCGTGGACAATCCTCTGGCAACGAGCAGTTGTGGATGTGGCACAAGCTTTGATATCAAGATGTGATACAGTGGGGAGCGCCAAACGGCGGTCTACTCACTTCACAAGTGCCTGGCTTCACACGCCCCTGGCAGGTCTTCCGACGATGCCGGCGCTGTTTGAAGTCAGGTAGGACCCAGGAGGGCGGGGGGGAAGGGTTGAGGCCGGGATGAACAGCCGTGTGGCAGAGCCAATTTGGGTGGTCCTATGTTCAGGCTCTCCACAACATTGGCCGGTCTCATAGCGGACGCGGACCGGAAACATTCACTTCAGCCATTTCCGATACTCGAACCAACCGTATCCTTAGACCCCTACCTAGTTTGACTGGCCAAGCCACGCCGTTGTTGTTATGTACCCGGCATTCGTAGGCGAGCTGGCCCTTGGTGCCTGTTGTCAGGCCATGATCCCGAAGTGCAGATGAGGCAACTACCGTCCACGTTACCGCCCAGGGCCGTGCATGGCATACAACTCAGCTCTCAGCCACACCACTCAGCTGTCAGCCACACCTGCAGCTGTCGTGCCACAGATGTTGGTGGTGCTCACGTCTTAAACTACTGGGCAGGCAGACTTAGCATCGGTTTGATGCAGGTTCGATTCTCCTGGCTGGCAAGTCGTCGCGGATTCAAAGGTCCACGGCTTCAGGGGGCAAGACAAAAGGGCGACTATCACACTGGAGGTGAATCTGCACGTGTGTATGATGCAATATGGTTCACAGTGCGACGATACCGTGGTTTTCAAACGAACTGGGATCTACCGGGAGGAAAGCGGGTTTTCACGTCGGCAGGAGGGTTGATAAAGCCATCGCCACGAGAAGAGTCAACGGTTATAATCCCAACCTAGTGACAAACCCGGCCATTTCCCACCGCAACGCCGACTCCCGAGCCCAATGCCACAACCGCCACGGAGCCCCCAACGTACTCGCATTGCCGCTCTTAATTCATCTGGCGGATGAGAGCGTTGATATTCTCCTCGCGGTTGCCAAGGTCACCACCCTCGATGAAGTGTTTGAATTTGCGAGGACGGAAGCCGCCGTTGGGGTTGCTGAGCTTGAAGGGCCAGAGGAAGTTGCTCGCCTGCTTGAAATTGGGGCCGACGGTGTAGATCTCATGGATCAGATCCTCCATGCAGATGATGCCGTACTTGCCCAGGTTCTCCTCGATGATGGCATTGTCAGTTAGGGCAATGCGCTGCTTGTTGACCTTGCCGTATCCGCGCTTGTAGATGAGCTCCTTCACGCTCTTCAGGTTTGGGTAACCATACGCAACCCAGGGCTCGACAATCTTGATCATCTCTGTGGTGGCCTTGGTGACCTTGATGAAAACACCCGAGTTGATCTGGATGAGACGAAGAAGTTGGAGGATCTTGCGAGGCTTGGGGGGCATCTTGTTGATACTGTGGTTGCAATCAGCATGTTTCTCATGGCATATATTCTCGGGCCTCGAGTTTCATACCCCTTGATGCGAATCAGGAAGATAAGCTTGGCCTCGGCAGGGATGTAAAACGATCCATCCTGCTTTGCGGCGCGAGCGAGCCGGATCTTCTCGCGCTCGGCGTCTCGGTACTCCTTGACGTACGTCTCGGCCCGCTTGAAGATGACTCCGCGCTTCTCCTTGTTGGCCTGCTGGCACGTCAGTATCTATGACGAGCTGCGAGAACCCAAAAGACGCGGCTCGACCATGTTCGATCAGACCCGAAAGATGGTTAATTTTGCAACAGCATCGACCGAAGTCTAGTCGCAGCAAAAGTTTTGTGCATCACATCGCCAACACCAAATTAAGCGCAGAAACCACTGACCTTCTTCTTCTTGTCGGCCTCGGCGAGCTTCTCAGCCCGGGCCTTCTCCTGGCTCTTTCTCTTCTTCAGCAGCGTCTCCGGGACGAGCACCTGCTGCTCGGTGACAGCCCTGCCAAAACCAAATTAGTACGCAGTCCATCACACCGTGGTAAAACCGTGGTATGAAACAGAGCGCCGGTGGAGAATTGCTGCGAAATTGCGACATTCTCCATTGGCTAACTCGAGCATTTCTGCATTTCATCGGCGAGGACCTGATCTGCCGTGCTGAAGCATAGCCCTGAGCACGCGAACGGTTTCCCTCGTCCAACAACACCCCGGAAGAAATCCAGGAGGAAGTATCCGGCTGACGGAGGTGATCTCGCAACAAGCTGGGAGCCTATGCCAGGACACCTCTTCAGCGGAGATGGTTTTAAGGGCGAAGGTTGCCCTTCATCCCCAACACCCCGAGCAACATCTCTCAGACAACAGCTCTATAAGCTGTTGCGTAGAGGGAGAAGCACGAGAAAGGTCGAGCTGGTGGCATTGCAGACCGCCCGAGGGAAGTCTGCGGCGCCGACCAGGAAGAGGACCACGACAATTTGCAATTTTTCCAGGCCAGCCTATTCCGAAGAGACGGTCGTCAAGTGAGAAGATCGTTTGCATACGTGGAAGCTTGAGCCTTGGGAGCCATGGCGATCAGGGTAGATGTCACTCGGTGGTGAGGTTGTCGTCGCTTTGTCGTCGCTTTGATGCGAAGAGGACTAATTTTTTTCTGTGCGGCCGGCGTGGGATTTAATGGCGGAGTGGGGCTGCAAAAGTGAGGCACGGTCCACCAGCTTACATGGGCTTCGGTTTAGGGCTCAAATTCTCTAGGGCGGGGAAAAGATACCGTTTGTGCCTCGAGTCACCGCCAAAGTCCAGGGGATTTTGGCTGCGCACAACTCCAAGCTATCGTGTCTATCTGCAACAGCCCTTCACATCGACGACGAGTCTGTCACACATCCCAACCAGTGCACACAACGATACCCCAAACTTGCCCAAGATGCCCCCCAAGAAGACTGTGCGCCCCGCGCAAGAGAACATCTCTCTTGGTCCCACCGTTCGCGAGGGCGAGCTGGTGTTTGGTGTCGGTTAGTCCTGCCCGTCTCCGCGATCGCACGAGATCGAAAAGCCAACTGACAACATGAAGCTCGTATCTTTGCCTCCTTTAACGACACCTTCGTCCACGTAACCGACCTTTCGTACGTCCCCCTCCCCCTCCCCCAGCGCGCACGACCGCGACCGAGAACCTGCGTGCCCAGACAAGGCGGGGTGGGAATGGCGTTCTGGTGCAGGGAAGACACCGTGAATTCCAAGCTGACTTCTCCAACTCACAGGGGCCGTGAGACCATCTGCCGGGTGACCGGAGGCATGAAGGTCAAGGCCGACCGCGACGAGTCCTCGCCCTATGCCGCCATGTTGGCCGCCCAGGACGTTGCCGTCCGCTGCAAGGAGGTCGGCATCACCGCGCTACGTGAGCACCGCCTCGACCGGGAATCCACGACGAAAATCACGACATGCTGACTCAGGCTACAGATGTGAAGATCCGCGCGACCGGCGGCAACGGCACCAAGACTCCGGGCCCCGGTGCCCAGTCCGCCCTGCGCGCCTTGGCCCGCTCCGGCATGAAGATCGGCCGCATCGAGGACGTTACGCCCACGCCCTCCGATTCGACCCGCCGCAAGGGCGGTCGCCGTGGTCGCCGTCTGTGATCGGGCTCGCCGCGGCTCGTCTCACTTGGAGCGGAGGTGGCATTGGTGGTCACCTGGGTTGTTCTGTGACGTTGACAATTACGAGGGGAACGGCCGTTATGGGCCTGGTCTCCATCTGCTCTGCCTTGTCACATGATGCTTATGGCACAGTCACAGCACATTAGAGTAGCAGAATGGAAAGCTTGCCACTAATGTGGCAGGCTCTTCGCAGCCGAATGCGGTCGATGTCTTGCTCCTCGACGCCTTGCCACACAGTGACATTCCACACATGATGCACGCGACTAGATTTTGGGGCCGCAGTTTGGTCCTACCAGGTTCGGACTCTGCTATGGCCTACCTGCTCAGCATGTTGGTTTTCACAGCGAGCGAGCACTATTGATGTCACATCCTTGGACCTCCCTCACTCGGCCCATCCAAAGACCTCGCTAATAGCCAGAGAGTTCGCACGTACGCCAGTCAAGGCCACAGCAATCGCAATGACGTCCACCAGGACCAGCGCTGCAGCTGCCATCATGAAGCGCGGGCTGAACACGCGGTAGAGCATCAGATGCCTCCGCAACCACCCGGCCCATGCCATGGTGGCCATCGACTGCACGGCGTAGAAGGCGGTGAACAAGCCGAGCGCGCGCAACACGGCTGGTAGCAGGCCTTTGCGGCGTGGATCCGCTTTCCACAGGACGAGCAGCGGCACGGCAGTGGCGGCGAGGATCTGCCCGGCGAAGTGATTCAGCGCCACCGCCAGTGGACTCCAAGGGTACCGGATGGTGAACAGCGGGATGAAGGCGCTGTCCCACTGGATGCTGCTCAAAACGGCCTGGTGCCCAGTCTTGAAGTAGTAGAAGTTGCCCATCAACGCCAGCACGACCGGGCCAATGGCGCTCGTCGTCAAGGCGTTCAGGTCGAGAATCTCGACGAGCGAGAGTATCTGCACCAGCATGAGTGCGAGCGCCCCGCCGCCCATGGGCTTCGATAGAAGGAAGACGGCACTGAAGAGGTTCAAGGGCAGGAGCAGATATCGGCTGCCGTGAGCATTGCCGTACCCGAGCACAGTGATCTGTGCGCGGCCCTTTTGGGTTGTGCTCCTCAGGACTGAGACGCACGGCGGTGCCCATGCGAAGGCGGTGCTGCCGGCAACCAAGACGAGAGCGAGCACGAGCTGAGCAACATAGACGCTCATGGTCTTGAGCGATCCATCCGAGAAGCTCGAGAACCAGCCGCCATTGTCAGCTGCGTCAAGCGCCCAGTATATCGCGGAGAGGCACAAAGCAGCCCGAAATACGTAGCCAATCCACGTAGGGGCAAGTGCGTCGTAAGACTTGGTTGGTGTCATAAACTCTTTGATGATGGATGGTAGAATTAGGAAGACAGCAAAAGGTATGACCAGCTGCCACGGGGCTGACGTTGAGGACGTTTCAGACGCATAATATGTCGAGAGACAATAAGGCATCTGTTCTTCCCGACAGAGTTTGGAGTAGGAGGCGATGTTGGCTAGAAAGGTAAAGAGCACAGAGTGATAAATGCCCATGTACCGCTCGGGAAGTCTTGGAAGTCGGAAGCAGCTCAAAGCGGCCGCGACGCCAAAAGTTGTGAGGAAGAACAGGGAAATACTGTCCTCCCAAATGGTGTAAGAGTTGGACGCAAAGCCGACGGCCTGGCTCACTGTAAAGATGACTGCCATCCACGTCCAGATGTTGGTGGGCGCGAGGTCAGAGAAGGTCTTCCCGGCCCCGAGCAGTCGGTAAAGCACGAAGACGGCGCTGGTGATGGCCGCCGTTGCGCCAGTTCGTGTCAAGTCGTCGGCCCCAGAGGCCGATGACCAGACAAGGCCTGCAACAGCCCCTGAAACTGCTCCTGCAAGAGCAGCTTGCACCAGCCGTCTATTCGGATCCGTAGTCGCAGTGCCCTCCGAGTCGCCTTGCATTTCCAGGGTTTGTTCTGCGAGGTCCAACTCCACGTTATCAGTAACGAGCTCGTCATCGTCCTGGTCCCTCGAAACGTAGAGGAGGAGGACGACCAGGCCGCAGGCCATGACCCCGACCCCGAGAACCATGTTGGTAATGTCGAACCTCGCCCACAGACCCTTACACTTCCTCAAGGTTTCCTCCTGGTACGCAGAGAAGGCCGAGGTGATGGAGGGCCAATCCCTCGACTGCTTTCCCGTTTGATACAACAGCGCCTCGGCCCTTTGCCACAACTCAGCGGCAGAGCCTGGACGTGAATCCTGCTCTATCCCCCGAGCTGCAAAGTAGGAGGCTTGATACCGCTTGATGCCTGCCGCTGCCGTTCGTTCTGCAGCCGCCAGCTGTGCCCACGCGTCGCCTTTACTCCCTGCAAACGCTTCTTCAATGGGCCTTCCAAGATTGTTGAAGGGGATCGCAACACCTAGAAGCAATGCCAATGTCGGTACCAGGTCGATCTGGTTGACAGGCCGGATTTTCGCATTCGCCGGTGGATTGGTATATTCCAACTTTGTCCTCCCAAAGACCGGTCTCTTCGAGTACATCCACAATGCGGCCTCGACCTCGTCTTCACTCTCGCCTCCGTGGTCCCCTTTGGCATCCATCCCGTGGTCGCCCATGACGACCAGGAGCGTTTGCTCGTCGATCCTAGCCACAAGGTCCTCAATGAACTTGTTCATCTGCTGCAGCTTTTTCGTCATTTCCACGTGCGCGGGGCCATATCGATGTCCAGCATGATCCACGCCAAGGCAATGCCCAATCACGACGTCCCAGTCGTCCTTCGTATCCAGGACCGGGAAGATGTGATCGATCACGCCGTTGTCCACCGTATGCAAGTCCCATACATTGAAGCTGTCGTAGGGATGGCTCAAATTCCGGTCGAAGTACTCTGGAAACAACGAATCCCAGGTATCGTCGCCCAAGTGAACAAGTTTCTTGCCGGAGTCGCGGAGTTGCAACAGAAGGTTGTCTTCGTCGATGGCCGTTCCGGCAAAATTGCTACCAGCGTCGATGAACGTGGGGAGGGTGCCGGTGGTCAGGCCCTTCAGTCGCTGTAAAGTGGTGGTCGGCGGGTCGGCAATGAAAGGCCGCAGGAACGCATTCGCCGGATTCTGCAGCGCCATGTCGTGCAAGACCGGCAGCGCGTCGTGGAACTCTGCGCCATCACCGACGGGCACGGTGAAGTCGTAGCGCAGCGCATCGATGATCAGCACCACGGCGCGGTCGAAAGTCTTGGGATACCAGCAGCCACCCTCCACGGTCCCTTTTCCCGGCCAGGGGGGCAGCACGTCGATCTCGTTGGTCCCGTCCGCAAGCGGCGACACATCGCAACTTGACCTGTCCTTCAGCACGAGTCGGGTCAATAAGAAGCCACTGGTGAAGTAGGCGATCCCAGCAACGTGCAACGTCAGGGTCCAGCCCCAAAATCCGACCGCCCACAACCACGAGCTTTTGAACCTCTTGCATCGCTTTGCCTCGAGCGCGTCACGTAAACGCTGCCGTGCTGCCACCGTCTCCTGCTCCTTCTGTATCTCCTCGCGGGCAAGACCTGCATGTTCGGAGGCCTGGGCATGCTTGGCGGCTGCAAATTGGGATGCGATCGCCTGGTATTCCGCGGTTGTTGCTTTGCCGTTCGGCTTCGCTGGTGGCATTGCGCGGAGGAGAAAGCAAGAACGCCGGGTATGAGTGTCGCGGTCGCATGGGAGCTCGTCCTGAATCCTAAGATCAGACGAGATCCATCAGAAAAAAGCTCCAATGCAGGGCACTTTTTTGGATTGACGCAACTAGGCACAGAAACGGCCTTGGGGAGACAGGTCAAGGAAGACAAATCAACTACCTAGCAACTTTACTGCGTTTGGAAAATTGGGGTATACTGTACGAAACTAAGGTTTAAAGATTACGCTGTAATAACAGGCTTTTTTTTTTTTCGGCGACTGGCACGGACAACTCCCTGGGAGTACCTCATATCATGCCAAGTCCATCAGCACTGGGGAACATTGCCCATCGTACTAGATTTGTAACCATTTCGTGATCATGGCTGACCACTGCTGCAAGTAGGGATGAGCTCGACTTACACAACACATGCTTCATTGTGTGATGGCAGCAGTCCACGGCTAGATGTTGGCTCGTATCTTCCGAGAACTGAGGCAACGTTTCATATGTTGTATTCGAACTGAAGACAGCAAGACGGATGATCAAACCTTGGTCATACCCGCCTTGATGGATGCTAGCCCCGCGCGCAGCCGAGCAGCTTCTAACCCCTCGACATGGACAAGCGAAGCAGGCCATTCACGGCACCGCCCCGGAGCGCACAGCTCGTCGCCTGCTCCTCTTCCTCCACGAGCCGCGACTGTCTCAGCGTATCGATGCTCCCACCACCGAGTACAGGGCCCCGCAAGCTCGGCAGCATGGTCTCGGTGGGCCGGGGCTCGCGCCGCTGCGCGGGTTCGCCACGCTGTGAAAGGACAATGTCCTCGTCCTCATCCGACTCCGAGCTACAGCGAGGTTGGTGTCTCTGCCGCGGCGCACTGCTGGGCTGAGCGGTCCGCCAGACTTCCTCCTGACTGGATCGCCGCGAGCTTGGGAGGGGGCGGCGTGCGCCTGGACGACTCGAGGTCCCCTGGGAGGAATTGGCACGGATGGTAGTTGTGGTGCTCGCGAACCGCACGCCGGACTGGGACGATGACGATGGCACATCTGGGGCGCGGCCGGGGATCGGTTTTATCTGCAGCCGCTCCAGGGGAACGTCGGTCTGGCCTGTGCGCAGCTTGTAGCTGGCCAGACCAAGCCGGAGGCGGAGGATTTCGGCTTTCTGCATCCCAAGTTCAAGTTAGCGCAGTCTCCAAGCCGGTTGGTTGTATTGTCACTTCACCTCTCGCGTCTGTTCCCGGGTGAATCGCACCCGCGTCGGCAAACGTGGAAGGCTACTCGCCAGGGTCGAAACCTGAATATGCTGCTGCGGTGGCACCTCGGGCTCTGTGATCGCTGTCGCCTGGGACAGGTCGTGCACAGAGGTGTCGAAGACGGAAGATAGGTCTGGAGATTGTGGCTCATGTCCAGTCTCTGTCTTGGCCGACTGGTGTACGGACACGTCAGGGGGGTCGCCAACTCCAATGTCTCTGTAAAACATAGCTCACCTGTGCGGCATCCTGTCCTTCCCAGCTGCCCGTCCCCGCCACGACGTTCTCTCTCGAACGTGGTGGCACGTCCAGACGTGGCTTCTTGGTTGGGAGCTCTTCCGAGGAGTCGTCAATTCCTGCCGGTCGCTTCTTCGGCTCAGGGTTTTCCAAGGGAACCACGTTCTCAACGTCGGATGCCACTATCGCTGTGTGTTTCAATGGTGATCCGGGGCCGGAGCCGGAGCCGGGCGTATTGGGTGTGTGCTTGAGCCGCAGCTGCGGCTTTGGCGACGCGTTTGGGTCGAGGGAGGCGAGTACGCGTCTCTTTGCTGGTGAAGCATCCATTTCGTAAGACAGCGCGGTCGTTGACAGCGCAAGTAAAAGGTTCCGTGTCGTGGGAGAAAATCGCGATGCCAAGGTTCAGGAAGCTCTGCGACGTATGACAAGAGGGGAACAACCGACAGATAGTGATCAGACACAATGGGTTAAGAGGTGAAGAGACGTCGGGATGGGCAGTAGTAGCCTGCAGAGTCAGAGGAAGAGAATGGACGCGACTGTACAGGGGCAAAGGGTATCCCGGACGTCGACACCCACGGTACCAGTCGCGTCTGAACAATACGTTGGGTACTTGGGTACACAAAAGAGGAGCCTAAGTCGCGGTTTCGGAGAATTCAAATAGCCTCTAGCCGCAACAGGGAAGAAGTAAATAAACTCGCGGCTCGATTGGCCCAAGTTCCTTTTTTTTTTTTCCCTGTCTGGGGTCTCCAACCCGCGCTAAAAAATCCCTGGACGCGGTAGCCGGGCCAAGCATGCGAACCTGCAAGGTTGCGGGTACCCGTATCCGCCTAACCGCGTCGGAGCAACAGCTGCTGAATTTCGTCCCCGGCTTCCAGCGGCGTCGAGTATGCGCAATTCGACGCGTTGGGGAGTGGGGTAGGTAGAGGCAGTTGGGCAAAGCACTTTGCTCCTCATTTCGGGCTTTCCCGTGCGCACCTCAGCGCTCAAACGCTCGCCTAGATTATACAAAGCCGGCCTTGGGCAAAATTCGACATGGATTCAATACATAGCAGCCACGCTCATCCCTTTACGGCGCAGCCGGCTCAGGTTCTTGGGGTTCCACCTCCATCATATCCAACCACTCCAACACGAAGGCTGTCACGATCTTGGACCAATCCCTCACGGTGGGCATGTCCAGGTGCGCTCCATCATCCGTCATCTGGTGCCAGACGGCCGGAAATGGGGTTGGGATGATGTGCAGGACCGGCGCGCCGCGTGCCATAAAGGGCACGTGGTCATCTTGCACAAAGGATTGGGTGAATTGTGTAGATAGCTTCCCCGAGTCGGGCAAGAACGGGGCCGACTTCGTCTCGAGGAGGCCCAATTTGCGCATGCGGTCCTCGAGAGTGGCCATGTTTCGGTAGGCCCAGTGCGTGTTCTGGAAGTATGAGGGTACCTGGGGATTGGCGGAGCCGAGGAGATCGAGGAGGAGGAAGAGGGTTATCTGGTTGAGGGGCGTCTTGAAGTTGGCCATGGCGGGGTTGACGGTGTTATCCCACTCGGCGGCGAGTGACCTGCCCAAGATACTGGTGTTAGCCCGCACTGCCCATCGCGACGTCGCAGTCCTTTTGACAGGGCACACCGAGCACCGTAGAGCGAGTCCGTGTCGGACCACGAGACAAAGGCCTCCTCCCCGTCCAGCAGCAGGATCTGCACGCCCATGTCCATCTCGGGCGTCCCGCCCTCGCCCAGGGCGTCCATCTCGTCGTGCATCTGCGTCAGGTAGCGGTCGATGCTCTTCGCCACGTGCATCAGCACCGCGACCGGCACGGCGCTGTCGGTGGCCCCGATGAAGCCCTCGGGCTGCAGCTTGCTGTCGTAGTGCGCGACCAGCGTCAGCAGGTTGGCCTGGCCGGGCTTCGTCCAGGGCGGCTCGCGCTTAAAGATCAGGTTGCCGAAGGGCACGTCGCGCGCGCCCGTCGCCGGCGTCTTGCTTGTCGAGTTCTGCCACGTCAGGCTCCACTTGGGCAGCTGCGTCGCGAAGTACTGCACCAGGTGCTGCTGCACCCGCGCCGAGCCGGGCGTGCCGGGCACCCGCGGGATCAGCAGCGGCGCCAGCATCTGGCCCTTTTGGGGGTCGAAGTCGGCATCGGAGCCGCCGGGGACAATCTTGAGGAAGCTGTCCGATAGCACTGTGTAGGCGGCGACCGGGCGGGCGGCGATCATGGCGAGGAGCAGCAGGGCCAGCTGTGCGACGAGGCAGGCGAGCCTCGGCAGTGTCCTCTGCATGGCCATGGCGACGGGCGGAGACGCGCGGCTATGCTCATGTCATTGGGACTACTTTTGCGGGGGGGGGGGCTGCCGACTTGAAGAGAAAGCATGGCGACGACATGCTCTCGGTGCCGGCTGTGCCAACATATCTTCTCTGGGCCATATCCCGACCCCTGCCTTAGGTAATCCGTTTCAGGAGCGAGGTAGGTACATAGGTACTTCGTAGTATGTAACTCAATCTTGATTGTCCCCCGTCTCTATGGGTGCCAGCACTTTGTGTCGAGGCTTCTCCACCCTCTTCACCCTCATAACGCCACCGCGTTGCAGCCCGACGATAGTGCCATCGATACATACCTTGCGCCAGCGTGCCTTGTCCTCGTGAATCGTAACTTTCATCTCCTCGATGGCGTCATACCCAACCCTCTCCTCCCTCCCGTCCTCAGACGTCCAAGTCATGCCCACGTGTTTGCCCTCCTGGTATGCTGCCGTCATGATGTCCATGGTCCGCTGTCCATCCGCCTCGCCAAATGACACCAGCCTCAGCTGGCCGTCGAGCGGCGCGCTGGCGGGCGAGATGGTGAACGTCCTCTCTAGGTCTGACACCAGCGTTGTCAACAAGTAGTTGAACCGACAGCCATCTCTCTCGCCCTGTCTCAACAGTTCCCATTCCGGCTCTCCGTCTCCATAACCAGCACGCCGCACCTCCACATCGCACGCATACGCATGCCCCAGCTTCAGCAGCTCCTGCGCCGCCATCCTGAAGCGCTGGGACCCGAGCACGCGGTACGCCGGCGTGTCGCTCTCCCAGACCAGGCTGGCGTGGAACCCGTAGCTGGCCACAATGGCCCCCAGCAGGCGCGACACCGGCGGCCCCTGCGCTTCCGCCCCGCCGTCGTCTCCTTCGGCCGTCTCGGACCCGGAGACAAGGCGTGCGCCGGGGGAGAAATCGGCCTGGAAGGTCGGTAGTTGGCTGGGCCGGCCGGTGAAGAGCGTGCGGAGGCCGAGAACCAAGGGCGAGGCGGGCCGTGGCGCTTTGGAGTACTGCGGCTTGTGAAGCGAGTGGAAGAGGGCGTTGCCGGTTCCCAACGGCAAAAGAGCCATCACTGGCGGTGGCTGGGCACCAGCGGGAAGAACCGGGCCCGCGTTCAGAATGTCGACGATGCCACCATCACCGCTCAGGAGGATGACGGTATGGCTCGGTGCCGGCCGTCCATCAGCGGGGTATAGCGTTCGTGCGAAATCCCGGACGCTCTCCCTGCTCTTCGTTTCGATGACGTCGTACCCTGCGACTGTTGCGCCGACACTGACTTGCCCTGCTTCTAAGCCGACGGCCGCAAGCAGCGGCTGCAAGACCTGGGCAAAGAAGCTGGGGGCAAGGCCAGTGCCCGAGCCCGTGGATACGACGACATGCAGTTGGTTCTCTTGCGTGCTCAGTAGGTAACTCGGAACATTGGTCATCATGTGGCGGTCGAGCAGATCCTTCGGCACGGTCGATGCGAGCGCGGTGGACAGCTTGAAGGAGGCAAGGTTGCCATCGTCATCGCATACTTCGCCGAGACTGTGGAGCTGATAATTGTCGCCTGTAATGGCTTTCGTGATGAGGACAACGTCGTCTGTGCCTGGCCAGCCTGCCATGCTGGGATGCTTTGCAGGGAGTAGGCGGATGTGCAGATCAAATCCGCAGTTCGGTTCAAATGCCTCTTATCTACTGGGTGAATTCTCCAACCATACACCATTGTCCCTTGTGAGAGGTACGTACATTCGCCCTTGCTGGACACGAGACTGCGTTTTATGCCTGTCAACCCTTGGCCCTCGTCATCGGACCCCAGTTCTCCCGCGGATTAAGTTGATACCGGACAATTCTGGTCCCTGCAGACGCGCGACCCAAGTTGTCGTTGAAAACAACTTCGGGCATCTTCTCGGCGCCAGCCTTGCCCGGCTTGCTGCTCTGCGTACCCGTCGGCACCTCATCCGCGCCGCCTTCGTCCTTCCTTTTCTTGTGCAGCCCCATAAGCCGATATCCGGCAGTGCCCGGCTTCAGGTTCTCTTCCTTGATGGGCGCCTTCTGCCGGACCCATTCCCTCAATACGTGCCATATTACGGACCATGGCGCGTCCGTCTTCAAGCTGGCTGGCTTGGCATGGCTTTTCGTCACGTGGTAGCCGAGACCGACAAGGGCGCCTCGCAACGCCGTTTCAGGCGGGGTTTGAGTGTGCAAGACTGCTGCGAGGTTGGATGGACTGAAGTAAAACGGGTAGGGTTCGAGCGCCGCCAGCTCGGCTTCCTTTGTCGGCATGGCCGCCCTCTTCGATTCCGACTCTCCAGTCGGCTCTCCCTCCTTGTCCAAGCCCATCTGTTCGTGTTCGGCCTCCGTTTCCTCCGGCGACGGCAGCAGCTCCTCTAAAGCTGTCTGCAACATTCCCTGTAGTCTTCCTATCGTTCCATAAACATCCTTTGGCGCTTCCGAGACCTCCTTGAGAACGTGATCGATGAAGTCGCGGGAGTGGATGCGCCCTGCGTACATCGGACCCGCCAAGTGCATTGCTGAGCCGCAATGCTCGCACTCGCGACCGACGGGAGGACCGGCGGCAAACACGTGTTTGTAGAAGAAGCCCGACCCGCGCTTGTTCGGCGCCTTCTTGTTTTTCATCAGTAGCTGCGTCGCCCACGCCCCACAGCCTTGGTCGCAGTTGTAAACCACCATGTTCTTGCCTCCTTGGAATTTGACAGAAGCTGGCGATTTGCGTACGCGCACGAAGACGCGGATATAGAAATCGATGGAGAGAGAGAGCAGTGGTTCAATGGCGAGGCCATAACGCGCCGCCGAAGACTCGATGGCATGGAGAACCAGGCGCAGGCCGACTTCGTGCGAGAAGAACCCCTTGACCGGTATTCCTCCGTAGAGCGAATAGCACTTCTCCGGGTACCCATTGGATGCCCAAACGCCCGAGTCAGTGCATGTGACGCAGAGCAGGCCGCCGTCGTCGCGGACGGCCTGCACCGCAGCGTCTAGGAACGGCGCAGCTGAGCCGTATGGATCGAGGTCAACCACGTCATATTTCTCGCTTTTAGGGCCTAACCCCCTGGTGTGGGTGTACTTCCTGCGCATGTCCCTCACCAAGATGTCGTACATATGTGCTATGGCATCATCCTGCGAGATTCTGATCTTCTCTCGCAAGCCATTGTGCTGAACGTTGAGCGTGATCGATTCAATCGCGGAGCGGGAGATATCGTTGGACGTGACGGACGTGACGAAAGGTATTTCTCTTGCGTAGCGTAGAGCGCGGAGACCACTGGCTGATAGCGCATCGAGAATGGTGAACCGCGGGCCTGGGCCGTCCGCTGCATGATATGTGCCCTTTTGTGGCTCCTCTTCTGGCTGGGCGCCTGCTCTATCTGACGCTTGAGGCTCGCTTCCAATCTCGCTGCCATGCGCAGGATTGGTCTCAGCGCCAGGCGCAGGATTCTCATCTTCCGAGGCCTCCCGGTTCCCATTGCCGTTGACTGGCGCCAAGTTGGTCGTTGGACCCGGCCCGTCTGCTGTTGATGAGCTCTCGGTAGGGTTTCCGGAGGTTGATACAATCGATGCAGCTGGAGTCGCAGCCACGGTTTGCTTCTGTGCTTTCGTATCCCGGATATCTTCCGCATCGCCACCTGTACCGGTTTCACGATGCTTCCTCTTTTTGGACAAAAGTTCCTTCTTCGCCCTCACCGCGGCCTTCTTGCGCTCCAGCATCTCTTTTCCGTACGCCTTGAGAGCGAGGATGGTCAAATCGCGATTGTATTGCTGTATTGGGTTGTAGAAGACCTGCTGAGGCGCCTGCTCATCCTTGCCTGGCTTCTTGGACACGGGTACCAGGATGTAGGCCAGTCCCTCTTTGACTGTGATATATCTCTTCCCGCCATGCTCGATAATTTGCTTCTCGGCGGGTCTTGCTGTGATTTCCTTGGCTTCAGACGCCATAACGGCCTTCGAAGATGTTGAAGGGGGGCGACTGGGTGGTCGGCGGCTTACGTCCCTGAAGATTCGTCGGCAACCCGCAAGCCCGAGCTTCGAAGTCATGCGCAGTCTGCAGGAGTGCCGGCGGACGTCAAAGCGATTGTGGCACCAGACGGTGTGCCTTTGGTTGGTACGAAGTATAGATATTTGCGGAGAACGTTGTCAATTCAGTGGGCCCTACGGAGCCGCCAACGCCGAAGTTCTCCGAAGTTTTTCCTTCACAGCTTGAGCGGTGTAAGTGTTTGTTTTCCTGGATATACACTCACTCACTACAGACCTACTAAAAATGGAACAAAGACTGGTAGCTCATATCGATGGCACGTCACGACCACACAGGCTTCGGGCATCACAGATGGCTGCGCCGCTGGCTGATTGCCCCTGAGCTATTCCTGCGCTGCCGCCGATCGTCGCCACTAGGACAAAGCTGCGGAATGGCGCGGGATGCTGAACGAGCTGTCTCTGGCCTATTGGGGGGGAGGGGGGTGCGGGATGCCGTGGTGCCGTGTGCCATGTCTCGGTTTTCCGTCGTCGTACATCTCTCCAGTATTTCTAGGGACCAGTCTGAGTTGCTCATTCGGAGGGCACGTCTCTCGCTGCCGTTCTGAGCCCTTCCCACCTATCGTTACCCTCTTCCTTCTCTTATGCGTCTAACGTCCCATCATGATGGCAAGATTCCTCCAGGCAGCCCTCGTGACGGCCTTGACCGCCAGCACGCCCGCTTTCGCCCAGAGCTCGTCCGTCGTGAACCTGATCCTGCCCGCCGTTGACGCGCAGACCATCGTCGGCTCCGTCATCAACGCCGGGCCCACGGCGACGACCTACGCCGTCTCGTGTCCCAGCGGTACCGATGATGCCGACTGCGGGCTTGGGCCCGGCCTGTCGGTCGTCCAGGGCCCTTCGACCTTGGAGATCCACGAGACCTTCCAGTCGGCGTGAGCAAGGCCGCTCCTTATTTCCGCTCAATCTGGACATCTCCCTGGCAGTCTTGAGGTACTAACGCGCCATCCCGGCGCAGCACCGTGGACGTCAGCTGCGTCATCCCCAACAGCAACACCATGACCTGCACCGAGGTGGCCCTGGGCGGTCCCGACCCGACTTCGACCGTCGATGTCATCACCGATATTTCGGACTTCTTGTTGCCCGTCACCCTGACGGCGGGGTTGGCAGCGCTCTCGACTGCTTCGGCGGCGCCCAACGTGTTGACCACTGCCGCGGCGGGTGCAACAGGCTCGTCGGCGGCATCTGCTGCTACCGGGATAACGGCGGGAGGTTTGAATCCGAATGCGACAGCGTTAACGGCCTCAGGGCAGGGCTCTTCCATGCGCACGAGCACGGCCGGAGTCCCGCGCGCCACTCAGAACGCCGTCTTGATAGGTGTGGTGGCTCTGATGGGAGGGGCTCTGGCTCTGTAAGGCAAGGGGGGTTGATGGGCAGAAAACCCTGGGGCTAGATGGGTGCGCATGTTAGCAGCGTTGCAGGCATATGGAGTGCCGTTGTGCCGTTGTGCGGGCGTTATTGTAGCAGCCTGTTCTACAATGAGCAAGGGTAATGGTTCTGGATATTGCAATTCGATTCCTGTTCATGGGCGATCAACGGCACGGCCTCCGGGACCGCCGGTCTCAGAGCGCTCCTGTCCAGCTGTCTGATCCTCGCGCCCATCGAGCCATGACGTGCAGTTCCTAATAAAGTGTCAGAAGGGTATTAACGACATGTCGGGGCGCGAATCTCTACTCACAGGCATCGCAAAGCCTAGCGCAGGAGTCAGTCAGCATGTCAAGTTGCCTGGTTCGAAAGGCTACAAAGCTTGCTCACATTGGCACTGATCGTCTTCCGGCAGTATTTGCACTTGACGGTGTGTTTGATGATGGGATCACGGGAGAGAAGCTGGTAGAGCCCGGCCAGCACATACAGGGAGAGTCCGACGCCGAAGAAATTGATCATTCGGTTGATGAAGGCTCTGTCGCGTGAAGAAACGTGAGCGCCCGTTGTTCCGCCAAGCGTGGAGGGCAGGACCGGACTGCACCCACCCATACGCCATGACGACAGCGCCGTCGTCCTGTGCCAGCTTGAGCGTGTTGTAGCCGTCCTCGCGGGCGTAGTTGGGGCCGGGCCGCAGCACAGCGAACTTCTCTTGGAGGTTCTTGTTGAGGGGGAAGATGACCGACAGCGGCGGCAGCATGATGTCGCTCACAAAGGACGTGGTGACGGCCGTGAACATGGATGCCAGGCTGCGCGTGCGCGGGACGACGAGTTCCCCTTGTCAGTCCACCTCATCCCGCCCGTCTGGCTGGCGTGGAGACGACTCACATCAAACCCAGTGCGACCTCCAAAATGTTGTCCTGGAGAAGGAACTCGGCGAAGCCAGCCCACTTGGTCGAGGACTCAGCATCGCTGGACCGCAACACACGCCGCCGAATGCGTGCTGAAGCTGGCCACACCGGCAGCATGTTCGAACGACTTACCAATTTTCGCACTTGACGCTCTCCATGGCGGAGGCGATTCTCATTCTCGACCTCGTCCGTATATTCCTCCAGTCGAGGCATTTTGCGATGTACGGGAGACCGAAAAGATGGCGCAAGAGGAGCGAAGCGCGTGAGAAAATGGACGCGCAGGTGGACACGGTGCAGTCCAGGCGGCAGCATTGCTGCCTGCGGCACATGCTGTGGCTGATGCCCAGCGAGAAAAAGAAAAAGAAAAGAAAGCGCCGCATCCTCCGTCCCTCGACGTGACCAATGTCGCAGCCCGGCATCCTGAGCATATCCCATACCACGGTCGATGAGGGAGGAATCCCATGTATCACTGGAAGAGGGTACGAGGATGCCAAGCTCGAGGGTCATGTTTGGCGGTGTGGGGGCGGAATGGGCCCTGTCACGTAGCCCTGGCTGGCGGTGAGTGGTCACTGGTCAGGAAAGTTCCTTGTTGGCCACCCGCGGGTGCCACCACTTGGCCAACGATATTTTGAGCCTTGGCATGACGGGGTCGGAGGTAGGGGGCCTCTCGGCCGGCCACGGCAACGCTCAAGCGCCGGCGAAAAAGGGAGGATGGACGTCTGCAAGAAGCACGAAGGTCTTGGCAGCGTCGTGCCAAGAACGCCTGGTCTCGGCATGGAAACAAACAGCCGCGTCTGTTGCCCACAGACCGGAATGCACAAAAGGCGTCGACCAGCACAAGCCCGCCTCCTCTGAAGTACATCTGCTCGACTCGAAGCCGACCATGAGGCTGCCGGGTTCGGCCTGGCTGCTGGCGCCTGGGCTCTTCTTCGGCCTTCATGTCCATGGCGAGATCTCAGCCGTCCTGGTTTTTGTTCCCGGATATGGGCAGAGCGACTGGACAGCCTTGCGCGGCAGCGTCATCAACAGTGTGAGTCGCGACCGCCCAACACCTGCGGTGATTCCTGAAGCTGCGCGCCGGTATGTCTGACGCCGATTTCAGGATACCGCTGCCACGACATACACGATTTTTTGCGCCGACCAGACGCTGGCGCCATCGTGCTTGGTTTCCGATGACCTGCCGTTCATCTTTGCCGAGGGTCCGTCAACGCTCGAGTACGGCGGCTCCATCGCCGGCAAGATGTACGTGCAGGCTCGCAACCTGCCGAGACTGTACGAATACTGACGTCCGTGTTCATTGATTGATTGGCGCAGCACCGCCGACCTCCAATGTCGCCTGGCAGGAACCACGGCGGCAACGTGCACCGGATCCAGCTCGTACGGCGCAGGCTACACGAATGGCCCACTATCCGGGCCAACCCAGCTGTCTAGGACGGAAACGCTCACGAGCACGAATGTGGAATGGGGCATCCTGACGCTCGCCATGCCGGCTTCGACAGGAGCTGCGTCGACTTCGGGCTTGCAGGCCATCTCTACAGACGCGGCGCCGGCGACCGCCCCGGCAACCGCAGTGAGTGGTGTAGCCGTTGCCGCCGGGATGGCCACTGGCAAAAATGGGCTTGGAGCAAGCGGCGCGATGGCCGCCGCCGTTGTTCTTGGCATTTCTTGCCTCTAAGGTCTAGAGGTATGGTAATATCGCTGAGAAACCCGGTGGAGGTGTTGGCTACCTACCTCTAGCCGCCCCGCTTTTCGCCTCGCTTGGTTCCGGCAGTCGATGCAACGACGGGACACGCGGCGCGCCCAATCGCAGCTCTTTGCCACCGCAGCCGCCAACTGCGCATGTCACAAAGCGCCAACTGCGGCGATGCAGGGGTTTGAAACCGAGGCAGGTGGAACCAGAGCCAGAGGATTTGGACCCATCTCCTGCGTTCAAGAAGGCAGGATCCTTGTCCTGTGACCTCGTATTGCGAGGATTCAACAGGTCGCAATTTCCCCGGTTAAATGAAGCCGTCAAGGCGCTCCTTCCTCGAGATAGTCCCCCCCCCCCCCTTCACCTACACCTCACGGGTGCATACTCGTTGTAACTTGTCCAGCCTCCTGCCGTACGGAATCACCGTTCCTTCCTTGCAACCACCTTCGTTTGGCGTTTGGCGTGTGATTTACTGGACGCTGCTTCCTTTGTACTGTTTGAAGTACCAGAGTGGGAGTGAGAGTGACTGCCATGGTCTTCTATCAGTCCGTCCACCAGGGCGCCGCGGCTATTGCGGCGGCCGTAATCACGGCGTCTGCGCCGAAGGATCTACAGATCACCAACACCAGCAAGTGCCCCGAAGCCTTACCGGCACCAGAAGAAGTGCTGACAGTGCCCAGCGTCGGTACAATCTGTCGCTAAGACGCTTGCTGCCGGAGCCATGTCGTACTACTCGGGCACCCCGAAGACGTTTGTCGACTGCCCGAAGCCGTACTACTGGTGGGAGTGCGGCGCCCTGTTCGGCGCCATGGTCGACTATTCCCACTACACCAAAGATACCACCTACGACAAGCTCACCGCCACGGCATTACTGGCCCAGGTCGGCCCCGACTTCAACTACATGCTGCCGGCGCACTTTGGCGACGAGGGCAACGACGACCTTGCTTTCTGGGGCTTTGCCGTCTTGGCCGCGGCCGAGACCAACTTCCCCCAGCCCAACCCGGCCATCCCCAGCTGGATAGACCTGGCCGCCAACATTTGGAATTCCCTGGCCAGCCGCTGGAACACGGCAACGTGCGGCGGCGGTCTGCTCTGGCAGATCTTCGCGTCAAACCCAAACGGCCTCCACTACAAGAACACGATCAGCAACGGCGGCTTGCTCCAGCTGTCGGCGCGCCTGTACCGCGCCACGGGCAATCAGACGTACCAGCAATGGGCCGAGAAGGTGTGGGACTGGACACTCGCTGTCGGCCTGATCGACAGCAACTGGCAGGTGCTCGACGGCGCCGACACTGACAACAACTGCACGACCCCGAACCCGCTCACCTTCTCGTACACAGTGGGCGCATACCTGTACGGAGCGGCCGTGATGGCGAACACGACCAATGACACGACATGGGCAGACCGCGCCAGCAACCTGGCCGAGGGCAGCAAGACCTTCTTCTCGCCCTTCGACAACGCCACCGACATCATGTACGAGCACGCGTGCGAGCAGGTCGACAGGTGCAATGCCGACCAGCTCAGTTTCAAGGGCTACCTGAGCCGCTTCATGTACAAGTCCTTGGTTATGCTGCCGTCGCTCGCCGCCACCCTGACCCCGCTGCTGCACGCGTCGGCTCAGGCCGCCGCTCTATCGTGCGTCGGCGATCCCCACGGCACCACGTGCGGCGCCAAGTGGTACGTCGGCGGGTACGACGGCAACACCGGGCTGGGCCAGGAGATGTGCGCGCTGGAAACCATCCAAGGTCTGCTGGCGTCAGAGGTCACGCCCCCGCTCAGGGGCGCCGACATCCAGACCGTGCGCAATTTCTCCTCGGGGCCGCCGTCTGGCTAGGCACCTGCCCCGACTACACCTCGGGGGAGCGTCGCGACGCCAACGCCCACCGCGGTGTCGATCTCAGGTCGTGGATACCATCTTGAATTCGCAGTGGCCGCCTGGATCGGGCTTCTAGTCGTATTGGCCTCCTACGTCGATGGCCGCTGACAGCTGTTCGGTGTCCGCTGTCCATGCATCCATCGACTTGCATCCATCACATTCAACAATCACGATGGCGACAGCCATGTCGGTCGCCAACCCATATAGGATGCCGCAGCTCCTTCCCTCTACGCTCCGGCAGAAAGACGGATACCCTCGATGGACTCGCACATGAAATGACCGGTCTCTTTCCGTTTGCGCCATCTTGATCTACGAAATCCTCGACAAGGACTGTCGACCTCTAGAAATGCGACAAATTTTCTTTATTCCTTTGGCATATACACCGCAGCATACTAGTCAAAGCACTGAGCATCAAGATCATCAACATCGAATTGCACTGGGTTAGCAATCACGATGTATGTACGTACACTCATGTCAACATACATAGTCGCGAGCTATTCATAATACGACGCGTAGTAAAGAAACCAGCTGGTGCGAGATCCACTTGCACCTTGGTGTGATGATACGGGTCACGAGCCATAAGTCTCCGTCCCTACGGAAAGGAGGTAGTCAAAGAAAGAAGCTTTGATGCCAACTGGTGCAGGTACGGAGTACTTGGACAAGCCACCCCGCCCTCCACGTGCTCACAGCCCTACAATGCACACAGGGATCCGCCTGCTACGGGGCCGAGTAACGGCGATTCTGCTTTGAGCCCTCAGCCGCCTCCTTGCCTCACAAATCGCATTTCTGTCAGAGCTTCGCCGTACAGTCAAGGGGGCGGCTGAGGGATTCGAGGCAGGGGAGCCCTGTGATGTGTAACGCGGACCTGCTGGCTGGCTGCTACTCGTTCACTCCACCCCTTCATAATAGTCGTAGACAATTCGTTGTGGTTGAGAAATCCATGCCAATCATCTACCGATTTGCGCAGCCTACAGGGCTCGAGAGGAGGGCATGGTTGGGACCATGCGCGCGCTTTGGCACAAGTCTCTCTCTGTGTTGGAGATGTGCCCCGTACTGAGTACGGTGTACAATGCAGGATCCTAGGTGAACTTCGGACAGCACAGGCCACATGGCCTATGCAACAACTCCACTCGCCACAGTCTCTTTCTTTTCCTCGTCCGCCGGAGGCGCCGCGCCCCGGAATTCGGCGAGTGTTCTCTCCAAGGCCGCCAGGAACCTGGTGACCTCATCCTCCGTCCCGACCGTGATCCGCAGGCAACCCAGACACCCGTGCTCCTTGCCCCTAAACCTCACGACCACGCCCTGGGTCTCGGCCAGCCGCTCGTACACGGCCAGCGCCGTTACGTTGTCCGGCGCCCCCCCGGCGTCCAGCATCTCGTACAGCAGGAAGTTGCTGCTCGTGCCGCCCCGCAACCGGCCCACGCCCGCGATCCGTGGCATCTCCCGCAGCAGCCTGTCCCTCTGCGCGACGATGCGCGCCCTGTGCGCGCGCATGACCGCCAGCCCGCCGCCAGCCCGTCTCTCCCCCGCACTCGCGTCCGAGAGGGCGTGCCTGGCCAGGGCGCTGGTCGGGCTGCTGATGTTGTACGGGGCCTTGAGGCTGTTGAGCAGGCGCGCGACGGGCGGGGCCGCGAAGGCGGCGCCCAGGCGGATGCCCGCCATGCCGAAGGCCTTGCTGAGCGTCTGCATGACGACCAGGTTGGGCCACTCGGCGACCCACTCGGCCAGGCTGGCGGCGGGCTCGTCGGGCGCGAAGTCGACGTAGGCCTCATCCAGCACCACGAGACCGTTCCACCGCGGATGCTCCAGCACGGCGCGCACGTCGGCCTTGGCCAGCAGCGAGCCTGTCGGGTTGCCGGGGCTGCAGAGGTAGACGAGCTTGACGTGCGGCTCGGTGGACAGGGCGTGGGTGACGGCGGCGACGTCGAGGCCGAAGCCCGGGGCCGGCAGCAGCGGCACCTTGACCAGCCCGACGTCGTTGACCTGGGCGGACACGGAGTACATGCCGTAGGTGGGGGGGCACACGAGGATGCGGTCGCGGCCAGGCACACAGAAGCAGCGCAGCAGGGCGTCGACGGCCTCGTCGCTGCCGACGCCGACGAACAGGTTGTCCGGGGTGATGGTCTGGGGCGTGTGGGCGTGCGTATTGCGCAGGTTACACAAGAGCTGCTTCAGGTCGGCTTGGTGGGGGTCTGGGTATCGGTTCAAGCCAAGGAGGTCGAGCTGCGGGCTTGCCGGACCTTGGACCTGTTCGCGCAGGATGGACGGGCCGAAGGCGTTCTCGTTGGCGTCGAGGAGAATGTTGGTGCCGTCATCTTTGTAGTCGCTGGACCAGCCGTGGTCAGCCAACCGCTTCTTCTTCTGGTCTGACGGGCAAGCAAGACTCGTCGTGACTCACTCTCTTGCGCACCGGTACGGTTGCAAGGCAAGTATGTTGGGTCGAGCGCAGGTCTCGAGATTGAAGGCCGACATGGCGCCAGCGGGACGAAGCAAGCGCAAAAAGGCAAAAAAACAAAACCCCTCCCTAGAGAGGGGTATGTACTTACCGAGTCGGGCGGCCCGATCTTCGGCCCGAGTGGGTCTCCGATTGACCACCATCCTGGCAATCATGGCAATCCTGGCAATTCATCACCACCGCACTTCGAGCCGGCAACATGCAGGCAGTGCGCCACGCCCGCCTGCTGCCGCAGCTGGGTCGACGACTCCAACAGCGCCGCGATTCTGGCGACCTGAAGCGACGCTTCTTCTTCTCTGCGCAACAAAGATCCAGATTGCCGACATCGACTCGCATCCCTGTGGCCGTGATTCTTGGCGCCCTCCTCGTCTTTTCGCTCTACCCGGCTGATCTGGCGCAACACGGCCGGTCGGGGACACCGGGCCCGGACCAGACCGCGTCTGCATCCGCATCCGCATCCGATGCCGCGCAAACGGTGCACGCATCCGAGGCAGACGAGACCATGGCCAGCGCCTGGCTGAACTTCACCACGGGCTTCCAGTCGCTCAGCCTCCCCTTCGCCACCGACGTGGAATGGAGCAAGCTCTCGGACAAGGTTGTGGACCTCATCCTGCCGGACTGGACGAAGCTTGTGCCCCTGTACGTCCGGAAGCTGCAGAAAGAGCTGTCCATGGCGCCGGGCTCACTGGCCGACGAAATCTGGCACGAGGCCCACGACCCCACCGTCCACCCCGAGATCCAGTGCTCGGCCAAGGTCCGTGTCTCGGAGGAGCTGTGCGAGGAGGAAAAAAGGTTCCTGGCACGGAGGAAGAAGGTGGTGGCCGTGGCGCTGGCAAAGTATCTGGGCCTCGACGAGGACGAGGTCCATGCCGACGATGTGCCAACCATCGCCGTGTGCGGTTCGGGAGGGGGCTTGCGCGCTCTCGTTGCCGGCACCGGCTCGCTCATGGCGACGGCCGAGGATGGCTTGTTCGACTGCGTCACCTACACGTCGGGTGTCAGCGGCTCGTGCTGGCTGCAGGCCTTGTACAACTCGTCCATCACCGACGGGCATTTCGGCCGTGCCATCGACCACCTCAAGGCCCGGCTGGGCACCCATATTGCCTATCCGCCCATCGCCTTCTCCGCACTGACCTCTGCGCCCACCAACAAAGCCCTGCTCAGCGGCATGGTCGAGAAGCTGAAGGGCGACTCCCATTCCGACTTTGGCCTTGTCGACGGCTACGGCGTCTTGCTCGCCGCCAGGCTTCTCGTGCCCAAGGGCGAGCTCGGCGTCAACGAGCGGGACTTCAAGCTGTCGAACCAGCGAGACTACGTCAAATTCGGCCAGAACCCACTGCCCATCTACACGGCCGTGCGCCACGAGATCCCCGACCTGGCCAGCGCCGTGGCCAAGGACGACAGCATCCCCTTGGCCGACGGTGCCAAGGAAGACGCCAAGGAGCAGGCCAAGAAGGAGGCCTGGTTCCAGTGGTTTGAAATGACCCCCTACGAGTTCTTCTGCGAGGAGTTCTCGGCCGGCATCCCCACCTGGGCCCTGGGCCGCAAGTTCCGGAACGGGCGCGACGTGCCGACCGAGACGGGCCTGTACCTCCCGGAGACGCGCCTGCCGCTCCTCCTCGGCGTCTTCGGCAGCGCCTTCTGCGCCACCCTGAGCCACTACTACCGCGAGGTGCGACCGCTGGTCCTCGGCCTGAGCGGCTTCCAGGCCGTTGACGAGCTCATCTCGGGCCGCAACGCCGACCTGTCCAAGGTGCACCCGATCGACCCGGCCCAGGTGCCCAACTTCGCCTACGCCATGGGGCCGGGCCAGCTGCCGGCCACGGTGCCGCCCGCCCTGCTGCGCAGCCCCTACGTGCAGCTCATGGACGCCGGCATGTCCAACAACATCCCCGTCTACCCGCTGCTGCGCCCCGGCCGCGGCGTCGAGGTCGTCCTCGCCTTTGACGCCTCGGCCGACGTGCGTACCGACAACTGGCTCGCCGTCGCTGACGGCTACGCCCGCCAGCGCGGCATCAAGGGGTGGCCCGTCGGCATCGGCTGGCCTCGCCCCGATGAGTCGCCCGCCCAGGCCGAGGAGGAGCTCGGCCGCGCGCAGGCCGCGAGCCCCGAGGAGGCCGACGTGAAGCTGGCCGCAGCGCAGAAAGAGCAGGCCGCGCGGCGGGCAAACGCGGCCAAGGGCGGCAGCAGCAGCAGCAGCAGCAGCAGCAGCAGCCCGCAACACAGCGGCCCCTCGTCCGACACACCACCCTCGACCCCGCCCGGAACGGAGGAGGAAGACCAGGAAAAATACCACGCCGGCGACCCGCGCGCCGGCGAGCTCGGCTATTGCACGGTGTGGGTGGGCACGACGCAGGAGCGGACGTCGTCGCCACCGCCGCCGCCGTCGCGGGCCCTGGACCACGAGGACGCGAGGTCGTGGCACCACACGCTCGGCGCGCCCGACGCCGGCCTGGCCGTCGTGTACCTGCCCTTCCTGGCCAACGAGGCGCGCGTGCCGGGCGTCGACCCGGCCGCGAGCGAGTACATGTCGACGTGGAACTTTGTCTACACGCCCGAACAGATCGACCGCGTGGTGGCCCTGGCGCGCGCCAACTATGCCGAGGGCCGCGCGCGTATCCGCGCCACCGTCCGCGCCGTGTACGAGCGCAAGCGGCGGCTGCGGCTGGAGAGAGAGGAGGGCGCGCGGCGGGAGCGGTTCCGCCGGTCGGTGAGGAGCGGGATGGTCGGGAAGCTGGGCGAGGGGGATCATTTCAGTTGAGCGGGGGAGTTGCGTTGTGCCTGGCATGAGGACGGCTCTCCTTGTCTGTCAAGAGTGCGCCAGTTCGACGATGATGATACCCCTGAAGTCCAGATGGACGTTGCGTCACTTGGATGTGTGAGTGAATACGACATTTGTCTGATTTTTTTTTTCATAGCAAAACACCGTTCTTGTCGCCTCCGGGTCAGGAGTTGGGCATTCCATGTTTCTTTCTTTCTACAGAGACAGCAGCACGGGGGTCTCGTCTGATCTTGGTAGTACTATACACAACGCGAAACCCCCCTTTC
This sequence comes from Phyllachora maydis, assembly GCA_029339225.1. Taxonomy (NCBI): domain Eukaryota; kingdom Fungi; phylum Ascomycota; class Sordariomycetes; order Phyllachorales; family Phyllachoraceae; genus Phyllachora; species Phyllachora maydis. The sequence goes on along the minus strand of JAQQPM010000001.1, from coordinate 4,780,913 downwards.
CCCGGGACCCTGTTGCAACAAGCAACACTCGACCAGGTCGCCGGGTTGCCGGGCACCGCTCCACACGACGCTGCACGGCGCCTGACCAGCTGCTGCCCGCCGGGGCAGCCCCGGCAGCCCCGGCGTTTCTAGTTGGTGTTGACCTCGCCCAAGTCGATGTGGACCGGCTCCCACGGGGCCGCCCGGTCCTGCAGCGTGTCGCTCGGCACGCGCACGTTCTCGCCCGGACTGTAGAGGTACCACGACTTGAGCGCGTTGATGGCGGCCTTCTTGCGGCCAAAGTCGAGGTTGGGCCCGGCGGCCTCGCCGAGCTTGTCGTTGCCGCTGAAGATGCCGACGACGAAGACGGGCGTGCGCGACTGTCGGCCCGTCTCGGACAGCAGGCGCGCGATGGGCGTCTCCCAGCCCTCGCGGTCGCACAGGAGCCGGAGCTCCTTGGTCGGCACCTCGAACGTGAACAGGCGCGCCAGGTCCAGCGAGCGGCTCAGGATGTGCGCGCGGATGAAGGCCTTGACCGTCTCGCGCCCGCAGTGCGCGTACAGGGCGCCCACGATGGCGCGCACCGCGTTCGCGTACGCCGCCTCGGCGAGCTGGCGCGTCTCCTCGTTGCCGTAGGCCGTCATCGACGGCGGCGGCTCCGTCTTGAGGACCACGTCCCTCACGTTGGCTGCCACCTTCGCCTTCCGACCATTCTTGGGCGCGTTGGGCGTCTCAGACACCACGTCGCCAAAGTCGTCGTCCATGACGACTCGGCTGCTGATGCCGCGCCGCCACTTGAATTTTTGGAGGTAAGCGGCCTCGACTCTCCTATATCCGAACCTGGTGACGGCGGTGCCCGGCTTGTGTATCGAAAACTGCAGCAGTCCCGGGTCGACCTCGCCTCCTGGCACGGCGGCGGCCTCGATCCCCCAAGAGCGCGCGACATCGTGTAGGGGCGCCACGCCGCCGTAGCCCTTCATGGCGGCGAAGACGATGGCCATGGGTAGACGCGGATAGCGGCACATGAGCCACTCGCCCACGTGGTAGTTTATAATCGTCTGTCCCAGAAAGGCCAGGTTGACGTTGTTGAAGGCCGGGTTCTCGTCGGCCGAGGCGTCCACGAGTGCCCTGGCCAGCGTTTGGATGGGCACCCGCTGCGGCAGTGTTAATCGGGCATGTAAGGCGGCGAGCTTGGCCGACTGTACGGCGCGACGTGGATCGGGCGACGGATACGACATGTCGGCTTCGGTTATGCGCTGCAGCGGCGGATAGCGGGTATGATCTTCCGTGTCGTCGTACACGTAGTCGTCCTCAACGGCCGCCGCCGCCGACTGATGTCTTCGTAGGGATGGGCATGGCTCTGGGCGGAAGAAATTCTGCCTTGTTGCTCGCGGCCGCGTCGCAAGCAAGCGGCTCGACCACCGCCCATCTATCCGTAATCGCTTCATGATTTTGGGAAAAAAGTGAAAAAAAAAAAAGAGGAAACAAGACAGCGAGTTCTCCTGCGACGGAGAACTCAGGCGTGCCAGGTCCTGTCGAAGGCGGCGTGCGGGGTGAGCGAAAAGTTCTCCTTCAATGATTCTGTACGAAGTTGTTTGAGCTACAGAAAAAAAAAAAAAAAAAAAAAAAGGCCAACGTGCTGACATAATGATCGCTCGATGGGTTGTCAAGAGGGCCCCACTTGAGAGACATGGTACAAAGTACAATCACCTCATAGCTTCTCATCCAACGACCTTCGATTACTTGGTAGTCAGTCTCTCCCCGGTCCGGTATCATCACTTGCCGCCCTCAAAAATGGTGCGCCTATATCCCGCCATGGAGCCCACCATGGAGCCCACCATGGAGCCCAATGGTCTGTGCTAACCCGCCGCTTTCAGGGTGGTTTTAAAAAAATCCCGTGAGTCACCGCAGCGAATTGCAGCGCAGCGACCATGCGCCTAACCGACGATACAGCTATCCCAAACACGTCTGGTCGCCCGCTGGTGGCTGGTACGCACAGCCGTCGAACTGGAAGTCGAACACGGCCGTATTCGGTCTCGTCGTGGTGGGCATCACCGCCCTCGCGTGGAAACTGAGTGCCGAGCGAGAGGTTCGATACAAGATGCCAGAGCCCGGCCGCTTCTACCCCAGCAGATAGTACGTCTTGAGGCTTGGATGGCTTCCATTGCCACCAGGCACGGCGCTGATCATCGAACAGTTGGAGCAAGCAGCTTATCGAGTACGACCGGGCACAGAAGAAGGAGGCAGAGCATGACAAAGCGTTACCCTAAGACTACGAAGTACGGTCCGGGCTGTACACTATGCCGAGTGTTTTTTCGGAACCAATGCGGGCATCAAAAGAGGGCCCCATCCATTCAACGTGAAAGGCTGCCTCCTTTCTTTTACCATATCATTCATGTCCCCCGATGCTGTGCTGTGCTATGTTGGAGAATTCTTTGTGGCGCCACTTGGGTTGGCCCCGTCTGAGCCCTTTGATCTTGCAACAGGATATCGAGACAAGCGCTTTGTTGCGCGCCACAGCAGGCCTTTACCCGGGCCTCTCATATACGATCTGCTGTCCCCCCGACTCTCGCAAAACGACCCTCATACCAACAAGCACAAGCCCTTTCGACCACGCCCCAGCGCTCTCTCCAAGTCTGTTCTCGTCAAACGAAGAGGTAAGCAAACACTCCGCACCATGGACTCGATCAACTCCATGAGCCCGAAGGGCAGCTTCGTACCCATGCCCAAGATCACCTTCCTGATCGACCAGCCCCGGAACCTCAAGTGCGACATCTGCCTGCTGGACATGGAGTTTGGCGCCCCCGTGGCCCGGGGTACGGAGCGGCCGGTCGGCACGCCCGCCATGCTGGCGTGCGGGCACATGGCGTGCCTGCGGTGCCTGGACAAGTGGGTGGCCGATAAGGGCACGTGCCCGTTCTGCCGGCTGAAGCTCGAGTACGAGCTGTGCAGCCACATGATGAAGGCCAAGCCCGTCGACCGCGAGTCGGTCCACCTGCTGCCCAAGACGCTGCCCGAGGGCGGCCGCCTGCCCGACCAGTGCGGGCACTGCACGCTCAAGACGTCGCAAAAGGTCGCCGAGCGCCTCGACGCCGCGCTGGCGCAGCCGTTCCGCGAGGCGCGCGAGCGCTACGCCAAGACCAAGTCCCGCAAGGACCTGGCCCTGCTGCGTGGCTTCAAGGACGTGATGGACCATGCGCAGAACGAGGTGCTGCGGAGGAAGCCGCAGGCTACCTGGATGTGGGACTGGTAGGTCAGTCGGGAATACAATCTCGTGGTCATTTGTCCCTTTACCTGTTTGTGCTGTTCCACCGAGTGATGGAAGTGCGGCTGGAATGTGACATGACGTCTCCGGGGAGAACCGACATGGTCCGTGGAATGTGCTCACAGCGAAACAGATTCCCAAGCTCGGCGTGCAATAGTACTTTGATCTTGGTCCCTCCTCGCTTTCTCCCCACTCGGCATCGTTGCGCTCACTGGTGACCTCAAGTCTGTCCATCTTTGCCCTGTGCAAAACCCCGTGGCCGTCAACATGGGCCGAGTACCCGCTACGCCGACTGCGAAGGACGCCAAGGGCAAGAGGCCTCGCGGCGACGGGTCGGATGATGGAGTCGTCAAGACGCCGGAGCTGAAGAGGCCGAGGAGGGCCAGGACAGACCGGAACGAGCCAGCGTTGCCGTCGCCGGCCAAGACGCCGGCCAAGACCAAGGGAAAGGAGAGGCCGGACACGGGCAACGTCGTCGACATGACAAGGACGCGCTCGCTGTCGCCGCGCAAGAGGGGCGAGAAGACGGCGGCCACAGAGGCACCTCCGCCCTCTCCCCAGTTCCCACGCGCAGTCACCGCCGCGGCCCCCAAGGTTACGCTGTCGCCCACGATGGCACGCTTCCAGCTCCTGTACGCCAAATTCCGGGCCTTCTGCAGCCAGAACCGCGACATGTCGCCGGAGCTCGCGAAAAAGTGCCTCGCCATGGGATCCGCGTTGCAGCCTGCCATCGACGCGTTCAACGAGGCCGACGCGGCCAAGAGGAGGGAGGAGGGGAGGGAGAGGGCCCGGAGGCGGGAGCGAGGCCTGGCGCCGCCGTCGCCGCAGTGGGAGCCGACGGCGACGCGAGAGGAGCAGGACGCGGCGGACCTGCAGGTGGCGACGAGCGAGGCCGCGCGCAAGAAGGCGCGGGACCGCTGGGCGGCCGCGTCGGAGCAGGGGCGGGCGACGGGCGCGCTCCAGGCCGCGTACGCGCGCTACGTGGCCGCGCACGACGCGCTCGTGCAGGTCGGGCAGGGACGCGGCGCCGACGGCGAGGCGACGCTGGGGTTCGCGACGGTGGCGGAGGCGCGGGACTGCGCCGACGCGGTGGAGACGACCTTGATCCTGGCGGGGAACATTGCGCGCTGGGCGAGCGTGAAGCAGCCGTACGCCGACGTCGAGTGAGTCTTCTGTCGGACGTCGATGCTGTGGGTGAGCCTGTGGCTGACGCGCGGTGCAGGGAAGCGGACCAAGATCCTGCGCAGTGTCTCTTCATGCACGTGTCTGTCTCCGGGAAGGGAGCGTTCGAGGTTTCCTGGCAGTACGAGGAGGACGAAGAGTAAGCAAGAACCGGATCGATGTTTCATGTTGCACCGAGGAGACGCTTTGTAATGGTGGACGGGTGGACGGGCACACACACTGTCATGGTGGAGAGATAGTCTGGCAGCGGCAAACTGAGTACGTTGAATCCAGACGCAACGTGTTGTACCGGTGCTATCCAGAGACGTCCCGGAGCCGGAGCCGGAGCCGGAGCCGGAGCCGGAGCCGGAGCCGCCCAGTCCGCACAAGGACGCCATGCCAAAAAAAAAAACAGTCAGGCAACAAAAGGTTTTTTTCCCAGAGACCACCCAGGGGCCAAAAACAAGAATACGAAAACGTAGGCCGGTTCGCTCTCATCGCTCTTGATGTCGGCCCAGCCAGCCACCCGCTTCACAAGAAATAATCCGCCACCGGCTTCTTTGCCGGCATCCCCCTCGAGTCCTGTGGCGCCGCGGTGAACACGCGATAGCGCCTCGCTGGCGCCCTTTTCGGTCCGCCCACGCGCCCCCCGCCCACCGGCGGCACCAGGCCCATGCTGCGCCCCACATCACCGTTGCTCCGCGCGAACACGCCCAGGCCGGCCTCGTCCTCGCTCAGCTCCAGCAGGGCGGCGACGTTGCCGCAGCGGTAGCAGTAGTTGGGCGCCGACCAGACGGTGACGATGCTTGCCTTGAACATCTCCTTAAAACCCTCCATGACAAGCTGGTGGGCGCGCGCGATCAGCGACAAGTCGTTGCTGTGGTTGAACGTGCTGACAATATCACCGCCAAACAGGAAGCCCGCGCCTCGCGGCGAAAGCCCCCAGCCGTCGATCTCGTCCGGGTCCGACCATAGTAGGTCGCACATGGCGCCCTCGTGCGGCACCTCCTGCTTGCGGTCGATGAGCCGGATCTTATCGACTGTGTCGATCAGGGGGCTGAGTCCGCCGTGCACGCACAGCACTGCCCCCCCCGGATTGCCGACGCTGCCGCCGCTGGACCCCGACGCGGCGGAGCCGGGCGGTCCCGTCTTGGCCGGTACGCCGTTGCTGCGACTGCTTGCCTTGGGTGCGTCTGCTGGTGGTTCTGTCGCTCTTGAGGCCCTGGCCCTGCCCGCCGCCTCGCTGGACTCGGCCTCGGGACCGCTTTTCTCGCCGCCGCCGCCGCCGCCGCCGCGCGGGGGATACCGACTGATGATGGCCCCTTGCGCGTTGCACACCTCCATCTGCACATTATAATCTGCTTCGTCGCCGTCGTCGCTTGCGCCGATGGGCTCGCCGGTCGAGGAGGTCGGGAGGGAGTTGGCAGCGCCAAGCACGATGGCGCCAAGGGCAAGATAGTCGAAAATGTCACAGCAGTACCGCCACACGTTGGCGCTGCCGTACTTTCGCATACACTCGTCGTAAAAGCCATAAACGGTCGTGATCTGGCGCGACTCGTGGTTTCCACGGATGAGCGTCATGCGGTCGGGGTAGCGGACTTTGAGGCAGAGGAGGAGAAGGAAGGTCTCGAGGGAGTAGAAGCCGCGGTCGACAAAGTCACCTGTGGCAGTCAAGAAGACTGGGGTGTCAGCCACAGCAGAATGATGCAGGTGCGGCAGGGTAGTCGGCAGGGCAGTCCCACCCATAAAGAGATAGTTTGTATCTGGCACGTCGCCGCCGACGCGAAACAGTTCCATCAAGTCGTGGAACTGCCCATGAATATCGCCACATATCTATGCCCGTCACGTCACGGTCAGGCCACATGTCACTGACCATCTTCGGTCCGAGAGCGGGAGCAGGGCCGGGCGACGTAGACCTACCGTGACTGGCGCACTGACTGTGACGACGTTGGCCTCCTCGATCAGGAGTTCTCGTGCTTTGTGGCACAGTTCCCGCACCGAGGCCTCGGGTATTGGACGGCATGCCCGCAGCTGAGCGATCCAGCTGTATGTTATCATGGTCAGCTACTGCCATGCACATGCAGACTGACGGGAAAAAACTCTGTGCGGCCATGTCGCAACGAAGCGCGATTGGAGTCGGCCCATACCTGTCGAGGTCGCTCATCTTTGGTGGTGTGAGATGATCGCACCACCAAAGATGATCGCCTCGCCGAAAATCGACTCGGAGGCGCGCACTCGTCCGTTCTCTCAACCTTGCTGAAGCAGCCTTGGTTGATGGTGGTCAGGAGCAAGCAGGTCGACGGCGAAACGCCCCTCGTCGGCGGAGTCGCGAATGCGATGCTTGCAAGTGCACGTTCCACGTTCCTATTCCGTACCAGCGGAGCTGTTTGAACGCGCTAATGCACCAGCTTATGCGGGTCCACTAGGCGCTTAGTCACGCAGATGCAGGTCCACCACCGCTCACAGATCGAGACATGTTCCTCCCCTCGTGTAACATACTGTTGCCGACGGGCGAGAGCGGCTGGCTACTCATTCCAAGTCATGGGTGCTTGCAGAGGCCACTGAGAGCTGGCAAGTTGACAGTCCCGGCAGCACCAGCTGACTGAGAGCTCTGGAAATCTAACGCGCCGCTGCTAGGTTCCCACCTACAAAAAATCACGCATCATGCCACCGCCACACCTACACCCCAGGTCGCGAATGACCTCGTCTCTCTTCGCGACAACCGTCGCCGCGAGCTTCCTCGTCGTTGCGCTGCCCCATCTTCTTCCGTGCCCGGCCCCACGTGTAGCGCTCGCGGACGGCGAGATGCCGGAAGCATCATCGAAAAGGCGACGGAGGAGGAAATCGGAACCGGAAACAAGCGACGGCATCGCACGATTTGACGACACGGACGGATTGGCGAATTCGAAGAAGGCAACAAGGGAATGTCCCGTGCCCAAACCGGGGGGGATCCTGGGGGAGTGGATGGGCTTTCACAGCAAGCCAGAGCAGTCATCACAAGGTCGGCCAGACAGGTGACTGGGAGTTGGGTCTGAACAAGAGTTTGGAAGCAACGGCGTGATCGAGGACGAGTAGATGGGCTTGCGATGATGCGACGATCCCCTCGCGAGGACCGTGCAGTCTCAGAGTGTGCATGAAGCATTCCATAGCAGCGAGACAGCGTTCGCGAGGCTAGGCTAGGCACTGGAGAGACTTGGAGAAATTGATAGGCATATGCAACATTCATGTTCAACCGCATGTCAGGAAAAGAGTTCCATCTCGTAGACCTCGTACGGTGTGGAGTCGTTGAGGATGAGATGCGGCTTCCTCTTGGCAAGATCCAGGATCGTCTCGGCAAAGACGCCGTTTGCCCAGGCGAACCAGCTCCCTGCACCAGCGTCAGTCGGCACACTCAAGGGCACAAGGGCGAGCGAGCGCGGATGCTTCTGCTGCCAAGCGAGAATCCATGCGGTACGTACTCGTGTAGGACGTGGCCAAGTTCACGTCGACGCTCTCGTGGACCAGGCCGAGCTTGCTCGACTCGAGCACGTACGTGATGCACCGCATGATCTCGTCGTCGTCGTCGGAGGTTTGCGCCTGGATGAGCAGGCTCATCGGCCACGCGTTCTGCAGGCCGACATGGGGGCCTGGGGCGTCCGCGTCCCCATGATCAGTCTCTCTCTCTCTCTCTCTCTCTCTCTCTCGCGCGCGCGCGCGGAAAGACTCACCTCCAATGCCCTGAAACTCGCGCCCCTGGAGAAAGTATGGATTGCCCGCCTTCTCCAGCAGCATGCGCCGCGTGTTCTGGTACGTCTTGTCGTCCCGGTCCACGAAGCCCATGCGCGGCAGGGCCAGCAGGCTCGGGTAGTTGGCGTCGTCCATGAGGATGGCGCTTCCGTACCCGTCGACCTCGTAGGCGAACACGTCGCCGTAGCGCTTGTGGTGGACGACGCCGTGGGCCCAGATGCCGTCGGTGATCTGGCGGCTCCAATCGGCGGCCGCGTCGGCCCGCGCCGCGTCCCCGATGCCGCCGGCCGTGCGCAGCACCTCGGCCGCGCGCCGCAGCTCCACGGCCATCATGGCGTTGGCCGGCACGAGGAAGCCCAGGATGGTGGCGTCGTCGCTGGGGCGGAAGGCCGACCGCACCAGGCCGGTGCCGCCCGCCAGCGGGTTGCCCACGCCCGCCAGCCCCAGCGTCTCGGTGCCCGTGTTGGTGTTGCGCTGGAAGGTGTACTCGTTGCGGGCGTAGGCGCCCGTGTCCGGGTCGAAGGTGGCACGGGACTGCTGCTCGAGCACGCGCAGGACCGTGTCGAAGGCGCGGCGCCAGCGCGCGGTGAGGAATTCCGGCCGGGCCGCGGCGCTGCCCGTCGTCGTCGTCGTGTGCGCGTGCAGCGCGTTGCCCAGGGCCAGGAAGTGGGCGAGCGAGTCGAGCTCGTACTTGCACTCGAAGACGGTGGCGCGGTTGTAGGCCGGGTGCACCGTGTCGGCGCCGTCGTTGGGCGTGGGCCGCAGGCCGGGGGCGATGGGCGGCGGCTGGAAGGCGTTGCAGTAGGGCGCGGCGATGACGTACTCGGCCTGGGTGGCCACGGCGCCGACGACGAGGGCGCGCAGGGCCGGGTCACGCGCGGCCAGGGCCTGGTACGGCGCCAGCTGGTTGGTACTGTCGCGCAGCCACTCGGCCACGATGTCACCGGTGATGATGAAGGAGTGGGGGCCCTGCCACTCGCCCTGGCGCTGCTCGCCCGTGTCGTCGTCTTCGGCCGGGGGCTGGGACAGGGCCTCGGCGTTGTGGCCGTCGGTGTGGAACTTGACCGTCGTGTCGGTGGTGGAGGGGAAGGCGTTCTCGAAGAGGCGCGCGAGGTCGGGGTTCTTCATGCGTGCCGTCACCTCGTCGATGACGCGCTCGATCTCGTCCGAGTGGAACGTGCGGCAGCGCGGGTCGGGACGCTGGTAGGGCAGGGCGAGCGGCCCTTTGCTCAAGGGGCGGCTGGGGGAGAGAGTCTTGGTTAGGATCGGGGCCAGATAACACGGGGGGGCGGCGGGCGCGTACGTACTGCGCATACGTGGAGTAGGCGGCATAGTCGGGACACGCTTCTTCGGGTTGGAAGCCGACGCCGCCCAGGGGCCGTTGATCGTCGTCCCCGTCCCCCACGACATCGGCGGCCTGATAGCCGAGGACACAGATTGCGAGCGACAGCAGCGACAGCAGCGGACGGACTGCGCGGAGGGGAGCCATTGGGGGCACTGCACGGGAGGAGCTGAGGACTGTGTCGAGGTCGAGTGCGAAGGGAGGCACGGACGGGAAAAGCGAGGGCCGCTTCGTTATACGCTTCGGCCGATGGATGCGCTCGAGTAAGGCAAAGACTACAGCGGAGACGAAAACGACGAATGCACTGTGGATTTGCCACGAGACCTCTACTTCTTGGAGAAGAACGACATGATGTTGCCCTGCCCAGCTGTGACGCCTCCCTTCTTCGGCTTCGCATTTGGCTTCGGTCTGGCCGGAGCGGAAACCGGAGCGGAAACCGGAGCGGAAACCGGAGCGGAAACCGGAGCCGGCGTTTCTTCCTCGGAAAACGACTCCCAGCCTGCCTCTTGCATCGTGACTGCCGACCCAAGTTAGCAGGTAGTGCGCACGCATGGCCGCTCTTGAGATGTGTGTCGCCGTACCAAGATAGCCCTGGGGGTCCATGACCTGCTTCTTCTTCATGACCCGCCTCTTCCCCCGCCGCCGCCCACGCTCGGTGGAAGCCGCCACTTCGGCCGGCATTTCCTTTGCAAGCTCTGGTTTCGGCTCCGGCTCCGGCTTAGGCTCCGGTTCCGGCTCTTCTTCTTCTTCTTCTTCTTCTTCCTTCATCTCTTGGTCGTCATCATCATCATCATCATCATCATCATCATCATCATCCTCTTCCCCCTCGTCCGCAGGCGCAGTATCTACGTCATCGTCCATCATGCGCCGGAGAGCCTCTTCCCGCTCCTTGCGGCTCGCCCGTCCCGCCGCTCCCGCCGCCGGCCTCGGCATGTCGGCGTCGGCCTCGCCGTCGTCCGACAGCGCCTGGTGCTTGTCCGCGTCGTCGACGGCGGCGGCCGTCTTGGCCTTGGGCTTGGCTTTGGAAAAGGCGGCCATGATGTTCGAGGCGCCGGAGCCGCCACGCTTGAGGGCCGGGACGGGCTTCTTTGCCGGGACAGACGCGGTCGTCGTGGTGCCCTTGGCGGCAGTGGTAATGGGTGCCGTCTGCGCGGACGGGGCGGATGCCGGGGTGGGCTTGGACGCGGATTTGGCTTCTTGCTTCGCTGCCGGAGCCGAGGGGACGGGACCGCGGCGCTCACGGCGCCGCACGTGGGGATTGCTGATGGTTCCGTAGACTTGGCGGGCCTCGGTGGCGTCGGCAACGTCGATGCCGGAGAAGTCCAATACATGCCGGGCCGTCTCGGCGAGGAGTGTGTAGTCCTAGGTTCTTGGTAAGGGGTTGGAATGACAGAGGCGATGAAGAGTCACGATCACCTTGAGAGGGTGGGGACCCAGACTGTAGATGTGCAACGATTCAACAACTTTGTAGTCTCCGAGAGCGTCTGCAGCCGGGGGATGGGGGGGATTGGCAATTAGCGCCGGCAACGCCCGAGGGTCCTCTGCGTCCACGCAACCTTGTACCTTGAAGGCGGTCCTCGGCGATGAGGGACAGGGTGAAGATCGGTACTGGTTCGGAATCCGCATCCGACTCGAGCTCGGGGACAGAGCCGGCGGTCATCTCGACGTCACCGTCATCGCCATGGGTACTGGCAAGTTCGGCTTCTCCGGGATGCTTCTGCCCGTAGACGGCATAGATGGCGTGGACGCTGTTTGGTTTTCGGCCGGTTTGGACGCGATGAAAGTCATGCAACATGCTGGTTGCGAGAGACGAGAGACGAGAGACGAGAGACGAGAGACTCGTGTCAGCCCAGGAAGAACAAGCGAGCAAGCAAGGCAAGCAAGCAAGGCAAGCAAGCAAGGCAAGCAAGCAAGGCAAGCAAGCAAGGCAAGCAAGCAAGGCAACCTACGCCTTGGCCGCATTGACATGGACCTTGAGCGCTCGGCTGAGAGTCCGATAGGTGACCTGGACATGTCAGATGCGTGGCCGTAGGAGATGGACATGGTATACAAAAGCGTGCCATCATACCACCGTCTCCTCGGCGAGGATCTTCTCGGCCAGATAGTTCTTGTCTTCGTCCATGGTCTTGGCCCGTCGCGATACTCGACACAGATGACGCTTCTCCGGCCCCAGGCGCGTCTTGACGCGTCGCGACAGAGTCGATCGGGTTCGCGACGGGACCCTAACCCGGCCGGGTCGGCCCCACATGCAGCTTGCTACCTACTTGACGACCCATGGCTTCACTGCAGTTGCGCCCGCTTCAATTGGCGCACGATATAGACTTGGCCTTGCGCAATGGCGCGCTTTTCCCGCGCCCGCTTCTTGGCCATCGCCCTTGTCTTCCACTTTGTCTACATCTTCTCCATCTTCGACATCTACTTCGTCAGCCCCATCGTGTCGGGCATGCAGCTCTTCCCTCCGGCCCGGCCACGGACCAGTAAAGCGCCAGCAGATCGGCTCGTCTTGTTCGTGGGTACGATGGGGCAACCCTCCCCCAGCCCTACCTCTCTACTACCTCGAACCCTCCCTGCCTGCTGACGATCCCCATGTCCTCCTCCTCCTCCTCCTCCTTGGCTTACAGGAGACGGCCTACGCGCCGACAAGGCCTTACAGTGGCATCCCGCGCCATACCCCGCGCCCGACGACGCAGACCCCCTCAAGCCGCGGCCGCTTGCGCCCTTCCTCCGGTCCAAGGTGCTCGAGGACGGCACCTTCGGGGTGTCGCACACGCGCGTACCGACCGAGTCGCGGCCGGGTCATGTGGCGCTGATCGCCGGTCTCTACGAGGACGTGTCGGCCGTGACGACGGGCTGGAAGCTGAACCCGGTCAACTTCGACAGCGTCTTCAACCGCAGCCGCCACACGTGGAGCTGGGGCAGCCCCGACATCCTGCCCATGTTCGAGATGGGCGCCGTGCCGGGCCGCGTCGACGCCTTCGCCTATGACGCCGAGCTCGAAGACTTCTCCGCCAGCGCCCTTGTGCTGGACTACTGGGTCTTTGACCGCGTCAAGGCCTTGTTCGCCGAGGCGGCGCAGAACGCGACGCTGCAGCGCGCGCTGGGTCAGGATCGCATCGTCTTCTTCCTGCATCTGCTGGGGCTGGACACAACTGGGCACTCGTACCGGCCATACTCCAAGGAGTACTTGAATAACATCCAGGTGGTCGACCAGGGCGTCAAGGAGATCAGCACCTTGATCGACCAGTTTTACGGCGACGACCGGACAGCCTACGTCTTCACCGCCGACCATGGCATGAGCGACTGGGGGAGCCACGGCGACGGCCACCCGGACAACACGAGGACCCCCCTGATCGCCTGGGGCTCGGGAGTCGCCAAGCCTCAGCTCTACCCCGGCCAAGTCGCACCAGGCCACGACGAGTACTCGGCCGACTGGCATCTCGACCAGGTGCGCAGACACGATGTGGCCCAGGCCGACGTGGCCGCGCTCATGGCCCATCTTGCCGGGCTCGAGTTCCCCGCGAACTCGGTTGGCGAGCTGCCGCTACCCTTTCTGAGCGCCGACCCCCAGGAGAAGGCCGAGGCCGCGCTGCTGAACACGAGGGGCATTCTGGAGCAGTACCGCGTCAAGGAGGAGAAGAAGAAGGCGACGGAGCTGCGGTACCGCCCGTTCGCGCCGCTGGCCGGCACGAGCGCCGGGGGGGGTGCGGCGCCGGACGAGCGCGTGGCCGCCATCCGCGCGCTGATCGGCGCCGGCCGTTTCGACGAGGCCATCGAGGAGGCCGCCGCCCTGGCCAAGATGGGTCTCGAGGGCCTGCGCTACCTGCAGACGTACGACTGGCTGTTCCTGCGCGCGCTCGTCACCGTCGGGTACCTGGGCTGGATTGCCTACGCGCTGACGACCGTGCTCGACCTGCACGTGCTGCACGGGAAGCAACGCACGACCAGGACGCCGGCCGCGTCGGTCGCCTTCTCGGCCGTGCTGGCCGCCCTGTACGCCTCGTTTGTCATCTCGCGGTCGCCCGTGAGCTACTATGCCTACGCCTTCTTCCCCGTCTTCTTCTGGGAGGAGGTGTGCGCCAGGCGGGAGAGCCTGGCCGAGGGCGGGAAGGTCCTCTTCGGGCATGTGCAGTCTGGCGGTAGTCTGGCGACGCTGCTGATCAACACGGCCGTTTATGTGGGCATTATCGAATCGCTGGTGAGTGGTCCTGAACGTGTGCACGACGTGTGCACGACGTGTGCACGGTGAGCGGCACGCGTCTTGTTGGTGGTACTGATCCATGCTCGCTCCATGCTCCCTGCCTCCTTGCACAGGCACTTGGCTATATCCATCGTCAGATACTCACGGTCCTGTTCACCCTGGGCGCTTTTTGGCCGGCCGTCTACGGCATCTCGTTCCTCCAGAAGCACGCCGCGCTTTCTGCCACTTGGCTCATGTCATGCTTGGCCATGGGCGCTTTCACGCTGCTCCCGCCAGCCATGACTTCGGAGAACATTACTCTCATGTGAGTGGCCAGTGAGAAGCGGAAGGCGGGGAGGCGCCATGTTGACCAACAACATGTCTCCGACAGCGTCCTCGGTGGCATTCTCATGGTTATTGTGGGCCTGCTATACCTCGTCTTCGAGGACTTTATCCTTGGCGACTTTTCTGCCGTCAAGACAGCTTGGCGGAAAAACCACACAAGCCGCACGCTTGTCGGTGTGCAGATCGGACTCACCATCCTGTCCATTGTCGTCACGCGCTCGAGTGCGCGGTCACTACGGGCCAAGAAAGGTCTCCCGCGAGGAAACCAGATGATGGGGTGGTTTGTCCTGGGTACGATCCGCCACGAGAAAAGCTGTTGACGGACGAGACTGACACGCTGCAAGCCGCGTCACTGCTGATGCCCATGGCATATCGCCTACAGTCACAGCCCAGCAACAATCACTATTTGCACCGGCTGCTGGTCATGTTCCTGGCCTGCGCGCCCGTCTTTGTCATCCTGACCATCTCGTACGAGGGCCTCTTTTACGTGGCCTTCTCGGCGCTGCTGGTCAGCTGGGTACGGCTGGAGAACGCGATCCACCGGTTCCCCGGCTCGGCAGTGACGACGGCGGCGGCGGCGGGGTTCCGGGCGCTGACGCTGCGGGACGCGCGGGTCGCCCTCTTCTTCTTCGTGCTGCTGCAGGCGGCCTTCTTCAGCACGGGCAACGTGGCGTCGGTGTCGTCCTTCAGCCTCGAGAGCGTGGCGCGCATCGTGCCCGTGTTCGACCCGGTGGCGCAGGGCGCCATGCTGGTGCTCAAGCTGCTGATCCCGTTCGTGCTCATCTCGGCCAACCTGGGCATCCTGAACCGGCGGCTCGGGGTGGCGCCGTCGGCGCTGTTCATGGTGGTCATGAGCGTCAGTGACGTGCTGACGCTGTACTTCTTCTGGGTCGTCAAGGACGAGGGCAGCTGGCTCGAGATCGGGTCCACCATCAGCCACTTTGTCATTGCGAGCGTGCTGTCCATCTTTGTGGCCGGGCTTGAGGGCGTGAGCGCCCTGTTCATTGCCGGCGTCGAGGTCGACGTCGGGGAGGGGGAGGGGGACGAGACAGCACGTGGGCCGGGGCCTGGGCCTGTGCCGCTGGCGGTGGGAGGGGACGGAGGTGGTGTCGGACGGGGTGAACGGAGTGCTGCATATACAACTACAGTAGACGGCGGCGCATGACGAGGTGCGCA
Organism: Phyllachora maydis; assembly: GCA_029339225.1. Taxonomy (NCBI): domain Eukaryota; kingdom Fungi; phylum Ascomycota; class Sordariomycetes; order Phyllachorales; family Phyllachoraceae; genus Phyllachora; species Phyllachora maydis. Next base: position 4,765,742 of record JAQQPM010000001.1, on the reverse strand, counting down.
AGAACAGACGACGACCGTGGCTCGCAAGTGGCAACCTCCTGTTCCAAGAGCGTAATGTCTAATGTAATGGGTGACCTGATCGTCTGAAGCATGCCGAGTGGTCTGAGTGGTCAGAGTGGTCAAACAACGGGGCACTTGGCAGTGATGGAACAGGAGGACATGCTTGATCGGGCAATGAAGAAAAGTTTTATGCCGTCAGATGATGGAAAACGCTTGAAAGCTACAGGTAAAGTGGCACCTAGCTGACTAGTACGTTCTTGGTTAGTGCCGCTGCGAGTCAAGGTACTAGCGGCATTCGTGTACCGAGTACACTGTGCAGACACCCAGCTACCGACAGGACAGCACGCAGGCGGGGGGTGAACTAGAGGTACCCTGGACAACATGACATGGACTGGCGAGGATTGATCGACTTGGAAAGCGAACGGCCCGGGGGGGGGGGGGGGGGGTCCGGCGGCCAGGAGGGGGAAGTCCACGCACTTAGTACCGGTCAAGGAATTCGACATGGCGGCCGCCGACGCCGCCGCCCCAGCGCCGACGCAACCTTCGGTCTCGCCGTCGCTGCAGGTGGCCGCGAGTCCGCTGCAGCCTCCGCCGTCGGCTGGCGGCTCATCGTCTTGCCGCGCCGCCGCCGCCGCTGCCGCCACCGGCACCGGCACCGTCGCCGCCAACAACAACAACAACAACGCCAACAACGCCAACAACGCCGCAAGCCACATGAGCTTCCGGAGGTGAGGCCCCATCTGCGATACCCGTCATTTCGTCTCGTCCCCCCGTTCGCTGACCCAGTGTGTTTGCGACTCGAGCAGACAAAGAGCGTCCCGCGCGTGTGAGGTGAGTCGTCGTCTCTTGTCTTGCCGAGGTCGATAGATTGTACCTCGGCATCGCGCTGCGAGGGGAGCGAGCTGCTTGGTGACTGAGCTCTGCTGACCGCACCGCGCGCACGACTCGCAGACTTGCCACGCCCGCAAAGTACGACTCCCGCTCCCGCCGGCGAGACCAACACTGTTGCTAACACTGTCGAACAGGTCCGTTGCGATGCCGCCAGCCTGGGCGTGCCTTGCACCAACTGCGTCGCCTTCCAGATCGAGTGTCGCATACCGCATGCCAAGAGGAAGAAGACGCACGGCGCCAGCAATGCAGCGCAATCCAGGGACTCGGATAGGTAAAAAACCATGGTTGCCCATGTCGCTCTGCCGCAGCGCTGCCGTGGCGCCAGATTGTGCTGACCACGGCCCCTCTACGCAGTGAGCGCGGCGATGCCGAGGACCAGTCCCCCGCGCCCGCGACTGCGCCCGTCTCCGTGCCCGTCTCCTTGCCCGTCCCCGTGGCTGCGGCCGCACCGACGAGCGCTGGTCCTTTCGGAGGCTCCAGACCACCACCCCCCGCCGTGTACCACACCTCGGAGGGCACGCCGTCTTCGACCGTCACCGAGGCCCAGGCCAAGAAGGACGAGGTCGACTCGCACACGTACATGAACCTGATCATGAAGCCCAACATCACTCGCGCCCCCATCACCGAGGCCGGCCGCGTCGCCTTCCTGGGCGAATCCTCCAACCTGACGCTCCTCGTGCACGACCGCCAGGGCTCCACCGACGTGGTGCACTATCCCCTGCCGGAAAACGTGCGAGGCGCGCGCGCGCGCCTCACCGAGCTCGACAACGTCGAGATCGACATACTGCACCAGCGGGGCGCCTTTCTGCTGCCGCCGCGGTCCTTGTGCGACGAGCTCATCGACGCCTACTTCCACTGGGTCCATCCCATCGTGCCCGTCATCAACAAGGCCAAGTTTATGCGGCTGTACAAGGACCCGGAGAAGCCGCCGTCACTGCTGCTGCTGCAGGCCATCTTACTCGCCGGCTCGCGTGTCTGCAGCAACCCCCAGCTGATGGATGCCGACGGCTCGACAACGCCTGCCGCCCTCACCTTTTACAAGCGGGCCAAGGCTCTCTACGACGCCAACTACGAAGACGACCGGGTCACCATCGTGCAGTCCCTCTTGCTGATGGGCTGGTACTGGGAAGGCCCCGAGGATGTCACCAAGAATGTGTTTTACTGGAGCAGGGTGGCCACCATTGTGGCCCAGGGCTCCGGCATGCATCGCAGCGTGGAGAAGTCGCAGCTCAGCAAGCCGGACAAGAGATTGTGGAAGCGCATCTGGTGGACCCTCTTCACGCGAGACCGATCCGTGGCCGTGGCGCTGGGCCGTCCGGTGCACATCAACCTGGACGACTCGGACGTGGAGATGTTGACCGAGGACGACTTCGTCGAGGACGAGCCCGACCAGCCGAGCGAATACGCGCCGGACCCGGTGCACGTGCAGTTCTTCCTGCAGTACGTCAAGCTCTGCGAGATCATGGGCCTGGTGCTCTCTCAGCAGTACTCGGTGGCGGCCAAGGGCCGCGGGAAGAACCCCATCGACCTGACGCACAGCGACATGGCGCTCGCCGACTGGCTGCAGAACTGCCCCAAGATCATCTACTGGGAGATGCCACGCCATCACTTCTGGTCGGCGCTGCTGCACTCCAACTACTACACGACGCTCTGCCTGCTGCACCGGGCCCACATGCCGCCGAGCGGCGGCGGCGGCGGCGGCGGCGGCGGCGGCCACGGGCATCACCCCATGAGGTACCCCGAGGACTCGGCCTATCCTTCGCGCAACATCGCCTTCCAGGCGGCGGCCATGATCACGTCCATCATGGAGAACCTGGCGGCGCACAACCAGCTGCGCTACTGCCCGGCCTTTATCGTCTACAGCCTCTTCTCGGCCCTGATCATGCACGTGTACCAGATGCGGTCGCCGGTGCCGTCGATCCAGCAGGTCATACAGGACCGGATACGCACGTGCATGTTGGCGCTCAAGGAGGTCTCGCGCGTCTGGCTGGTCGGCAAGATGGTCTACACGCTGTTCGAGTCCATCCTCGGGAACAAGGTGCTGGAGGAGCGGCTGCAGAAGGCGGCGGGCAAGCGGCACCGCCGGATGCAGCAGGCCCTCGACCAGCAGCTCGGCCAGCAGCAGCAGCAGCAGCAGCAGCGAGGCGGCCTGGCGGAGGGCGGCAAGCGCAAGTACGACGAGATGGCGGCCATGCGCAAGTACGACGACATGGCCATCGACTTCAGCGTCAACACGCCGCAGCCGCAGGAGTCGTACGAGCGCTCGCGGCCGCAGACGCCCAGCATGGCGGCGGCGGCGGCGGTGCGGTGCCCGACGCCCGGCACCATGGCGCGGCCCGTGGCGTCGCCCAGCAGCGGCGCGCCCCGGATGGTCGACACGTTCATGGGCGGCGGCGGGGGGGGGGCCGGGCCGGCGTCGGGACCGCACACGCGCCCTCCCACGCCCTCATTCCACCCGACCGGCGGCTTCTCGATGCCGGCCACCCCGCCGGACCTGTACTTGGTGACGCGCAACTCGCCCAACCTGTCGCAGGCCGTGTGGGAGAACTTCCAGCCCGATATGCTGTTCCCCGAGAGCGCGAGCCTGCTGCCGTCACAGAGCATGTCGCCGACGCAGACGCACGGGATGGACCCCAACAGCATTCTCGGGCAGCCGCCGCCGGGCGTGGCGGGCCTGTTCGGGGGGGGCGGCGGCGGCGGCGGGGTCCCGAGCACGCCGGGAATGAAGAGGGGGTCGTCGATCGGACTGGCGGGGAGTCCGCCGATGCAGGCGCATAATCTGCACCCGGGGCTGGTGCCGCCGGGGAACAATCACAACAACAATCACAACAACAACACGCTGGGCTGGCCAACGACGGGGTTCGAGGCCGGGGGTGTACTGGACGGGCACAGTCCGGCCGACAGCTGGAGCAATGGGTCGGTGCAGGGGCTGCCGGTGCCGTCGACGCTGAATGTGGAAGACTGGTGAGTTTGGGTGTTCAGCAGCAGAGGCTGGCTGGCTGTGTGGCGGCTAATCTCGAGTGTGCACGCGCAGGTTTCAATTTTTCGGCATCCAAGGCGATATGAACGGGTTAAACCTGGACCTGCCCATCTCGTAGCGGGTGGGCTTTCTGGGATTGACGAGTAAGTTGGGGAAGGGAGGTGAGGTAGGTGTGTGGGCGGGAGATGTTAGGACGGTTTCTTTTTTTTTTTTTTTTTTTTTTTTTTTTTTACCTTTTACTTTTTGGTAAGGCCATGATGTCATATAGCCCATGCTCAATAGGTGGCTGTGACTTGCCAACGTGGGCGGTTACAGGTACGTACCCACCTGTCTGTGGCTTGGTAGCATCTCGGCTTGGCGGCTAACGTGTTCCGCGAGCGTCTTGTTCGCATGCAGGTCCATGCACACACACACACACACACACACACACACGCTCGGCCCAATGCTTCCTCCAGCCCCACCACCACGGCCCGATTTCGTTCCGAGCAAACATCACACAAGGCACAACCAAGCAAGCCCATGTTCAAGAGGGCGGCAGAGTCCCTCTTCTGGCACAAACAAAGCACTGGACAGCTCGACAACCATAGCCGGCCCACATGGCGCAAGCGCCCATGATCTCGGTGCCGCTCAAGGCCACCAACGAGATCGACTGGATCGTCCCCCTCAAATCCTACATCCAGCACACGTACGGCGACGACCCCGAGCGCCACGCCGACGAGTGCGCGGCGCTCAACCGGCTGCGCCAGGACATGCGCGGCGCCGGCAAGGACAGCACGGCCGGGCGCGACCTGCTCTACCGCTACTACGCCCAGCTCGAGCTGCTGGACCTGCGCTTCCCCGTCGACGAGCAGCACATCAAGATGGCCTTCACCTGGTACGACGCCTTCACGCACAAGCCGACGGCCCAGCACTCGCTCGCGTTCGAGAAGGCGTCCATCATCTTCAACATGGCGGCCGTGCTGTCGTGCCATGCGGCCAACCAGGCGCGCTCCGAGGAGACGGGCCTGAAGACGGCCTACCACTCGTTCCAGGCCTCGGCCGGCATGTTCACCTACATCAACGAGAACTTCCTGCACGCCCCGTCGTCGGACCTGAGCCGCGACACGGTCAAGACCATTATCCACATCATGCTGGCCCAGGCCCAGGAGGTCTTCCTCGAAAAGGGCGTGGCCGACCAGAAGAAGCCGGGCATGCTGGCCAAGCTGTCGAGCCAGGCCGCCACCCTGTACGCCCAGGCCATCGAGGGCGTGCAGGACAACGTGAACCAGGCCATCTTCGAGAAGGTGTGGCTGCTGCTGGTGCAGACCAAGCACAGCCTGATGGGCTCCATGGCCCAGCTCTACCAGGCCCTGGCCGACGACGACGCCAACAACCACGGACTGGCCGTCGCCCGGCTGCACGTGGCCGAGGGCCTGGCCAAGGACGCCGTCAAGGCGGCCGCCAGCTTCCCCCACTCGATCCCGCCGAGCTCCAACCTCGGGGCCGACTGCGGCCCGATACTGGCCGAGATGGCGAAGAGGCACTGGACCACGGTGCAGGAGAAGCTGAAGCAGCTCGTCCGGGACAACGACTACGTCTACCACCAGACGGTGCCGGCCGAGGCGAGCGTGCAGCCGGTGCCCAAGCTGCCGGCGTCGAAGCCGATACCGGTCAGCGAGCTGTACGCCGGCCAGGACATTCAGCGCATCACCGGGCCCGACCTGTTCTCCAAGATCGTGCCGCTGCAGGTGACCGAGTCGGCCAGCCTGTACGACGAGGAGAAGGCCAAGCTGGTGCGGGCCGAGACGGAGCGGGTGGACACGGCCAACAGCGAGATGGCGGCGAGCCTGGACTACCTCCGGCTGCCGGGGGCGCTGCAGGTGCTGAAGGCGGGCCTCGAACAGGACGACGACAGGCTGGCCGACGACGGCGGCGGTGACGATGGCGGCGGCGGCGGCGGCGACGGCGACGAGTTCCGGACGTGGTGCGCCGACGTGGCCGACCACGAGGCGCCGGCGGGCCTCTTCGCGCACCTGGACGGCGAGAAGCGCGCGATGGTGGCCATGCTGGACCGGTGCGGGCAGCAGCTGGACATGGAGGAGAGCGTGTGCGAGAAGATGCGGTCCAAGTACGAGGCCGAGTGGACGCAGCAGCCGAGCTCGCGCCTGACGACGATGCTGCGCAGCGACCTGCGCCACTACCGCGAGGCCCTGGACGAGGCGGCCCGCAGCGACGGCCAGCTGGCCGGCCAGCTGCGGCAGAACGCGGTCGAGCTGGACGAGATGCGGGCGGCCGGCCGGGCCGGCGACGCCGACGGGCTGTTCCAGCGGGCCTTGGCCCGGGTGCGCGGGACGGGCGGCGCGGCGTCGCAGGTGGCGGCGGCGCGGCCCCCGCCCGCGAACCTGCTGGACGACGACTTCGAGTCGGGGCCGAGCGTGGCGGAGCAGATGGCCAAGGTGGACGAGATACTCAAGAGGCTGAACCTGGTCAAGCGGGAGAGGGTGCAGGTGCTCAAGGATCTCAAGGACAAGGCGCACAAGGACGACATCTCGCAGATGCTGATCCTGAACAAGAAGTCCATGGCCAACTACGAGCAGCAGCTGTTCGAGTCGGAGCTGGAAAAGTACCGGCCGCACCAGACCCGGCTGGCGCAGGCGTCGCACAAGCAGTCGGCGCTGATGAAGGAGCTCACGGCCGCCTTCAACCAGCTGCTGCAGGACAAGCGGGTGCGGGCGCAGCAGAACCGGTACGAGTCGCGGCAGCGGCAGCGGGCCGCCGTCGTGCACCGGTACAAGCGCGCGTACCAGGAGTTTCTCGACCTGGAGGCGGGCCTGCAGAGCGCGCGCAACTGGTACCGCGAGATGCGCGAGACGGTGCAGAGCCTGGAGAAGAACGTGGAGAGCTTCATCAACAACCGCCGATCCGAGGGCGCGCAGCTGCTCGGCCAGATCGAGCAGGACCGCGCCGCGAGCCAGAGCGCCGAGGCCGCCCGCGAGCAGGAGCGCCTGCGCGGCCTGATGGAGCGCATGTCGATGGAGCCGCCGGCGCGCGGGTCGCCGGCGAAGCAGCAGCAGCAGCAGCAGGCCTACTACAACCCCGGCTCGCACGGGCGCATACGCGGGCCGGCCTCGCCGCCGCCGCCGCCCCAGCAGCCAAGACCGTACGGGAACACGTACGGGAGCGTGGGAAACGCACCATCACCACAGCAGCAGCAGCAGCAGCAGCCGCCGTCGTCGTCGTTACTACCCGCAGGCTTCGTGCCACCGCCACCACCACCCGGGCCGCCGCCGCTGGGGCCGCAGCAGACGTTCCACTACGGCAACGCCGACTACTACCAGGCCCCGCCGAGGACGCCTTCAGGGCCGGCGCAGCAGCAGCAGCAGCAGCAGCAGCAGCAGCAGCAGGCGGGGGACCCGTGGGCGGGGCTGAGTGCGTGGAAGTGAGCCCACGTTCTTTTCTTTTTTTTTACTTTTTTTTTTCTCTTTTCGTTTTTTTTTCCCTTTTTTTTTCCTTTTTTTCCTTTTTTCCTTCCGCGGTTCAGAACCGTGTACATACATGTCTTGTGTACGACTTGGGTCGGCTTGCATGGTACGAACTACTTGGCATCGGGGCCGGGGGGGGGGGCCTTGGAATGAAAGCAATCGCTGCTGATGGATACTTCCCAGATATGACAAAAACAGTACCTGCATCCCTCAAAACATCGGGGAACAGCATGGACAGAGGGAGCTTAGATTCCTTAGGGAGCTCACTACTTCTCACTTGGGGTTCGCTACTTTGCTTGGTTCGAAGTAGTTCGGTCGGTGCGGGGAAGTTCAAAGAAGTCGACTACTTCGCCTCGTCACGGCGTCCTTGGTCGACTTCTTCTCGCACCCCACCGAGTCGTCACCCCGTCCTCCTCCTCTTCCTCGTCCTCCTTCTCCTATCGGGTCCTCGGCAGACTCCTCACGCCACACAACGCCGCTGCCGCCGCCGCCGCCGCCGCCATGTCTTTTACCCGTGCGTACATCCCCATTCATTTCCCCCCACGAATCAACCATCCATGCCTTGCCCACCGCGCCGACCTTTTCCCCCCTGACAACCCTCCCCAGGCCTGGTCCGCTTCATCCCCCAGGGCGCCGACGACGACGACACTACCACCCCCCTGCTCGGCGAACCCGTCGACCCCGCCGTCGACGTGGGCGCCGCGGTGCGCCGCGGCGACGCCGTCGCCGTAAACGTCTTTAGCGGCGCCTCGGTCCTGGACCCGGGCGAGCCGACGGGCCGCGAGGCCGTCATCGCCCGCGTCCTGGCCCCGCTGGCCCAGCACGAGGTCGGCACCATCCGCTGTATCGGGCTCAACGTGAGTCGGTCGCCTGGTGCGGGGGCGTGGACACGGACAGGCTGCATGGACAGGAACATGTGTGTCCTTTGCTGACCCTGCTGGCTGCCCAGTACCTGAAGCACGCCGAGGAGGCGAAGATGCAGATCCCCGACGTGCCGACGCTGTTCCTGTCAGCTCACCATCCTCCCTCCCTCCCTCCCTCATCCCCTCTTCTTTCCCCCCCCCCTTTTCCTGACCCGGGTGCACAGCAAACCGGCGACGGCGCTGGCAGACCCGTACCCGGCGCCGACGCCGATCCCGGCGCACACCGTGGCCGACGACGGGGCCGACTACGAGAGCGAGCTGGCCGTGGTGCTGGGCCGGGCGGCGCGCGACGTGGCCGAGGCCGACGCGGCCGCCTGCGTGCTGGGCTACACGGCGGCCAACGACGTGTCGAGCCGGCCGGCGCAGCTGCGCACGTCGCAGTGGTGCTACGCCAAGGGCTTCGACGGGTCGTGCCCGCTCGGGCCCGTGCTGGTGGCGGCGCGCGCCGTGCCCGACGTCGGCCGCCTGCGCCTGCGCGGGCGCAAGAACGGGACCGTCGTGCAGGACGAGCGGCTGGAGTGCGTTGCTCCCATGGGTTGGTTCCCGCTCGGGCGCACCACGGCTGACGACGCGCGCAGCGACTTGATCTTCTCGGTGCCCAAGCTGGTCAGCTTCCTCTCGCAGGGCACGACGCTGCCGCGGGGCACCGTCATCCTCACGGGCACGCCGGCGGGCGTGGGCATGGCGCGCGGCGAGTACCTCCACGACGGCGACGAGTTCGTCGTCGAGATCACGCCGCACATCGGCAGCCTGGTCAACGTGTTCCGGGCCGAGAAGAAGTAGGCTTGGGCGGCCGTGGAACTCTGGGGCAGGGGACGGACGCATCGCATCGGGCACGACAAGACTGGTGGAGCGGGACATGGTGCTTGGGGGGGGGGGGGGGGGTGAAAAGGGGGCAATCAATGTATGCATGGTAAAGAATACACCGACGACGAAACAAGCAAGGGTATAAGCTAACCACCGTCCATCTCGCGTGTGCACACACACCTCTTGCTATGTGTGTGTGTGTGTGTGTGTGTGTATGTGTGTATGTGTCACTCGCCCCGTACCTGTCTATACCGGTTCGCTCTCCAAAGCCGCGAGAACGCCATACAACCCCAGGCAGGCCGGAAAGGGAAAAAAAATGCTTTTGGACGCCGCGGAAAATGCGGCTGAGGATACAAAACGGCCCGAGCCAGAAAGGGGAAAAAGAGGCGATCGACATGGGGGAACCGACGTGGCCGGCCTTGTCTCCTTTTTTTTTTTTTTTCAGGCCACCAGCCCGTCGCCCGGCGCACCCAGCGTCTGGCGGTGAACCTCGGCCGGCAGCTTCAGCACCTCCCGCGTGACGTAGCCACCGCCGGCCGGCGCCCTCGGGTCCAGGAAGCAGTATCCGTGGGCGCCGGCCGGCGTCATCTGCAGGCCCACGCCGCGCATGGCCGAGCCGGCGCTCAGCGAGCGCTTGCGGGCCTCCAGCGTCGCGTCTCCCGCACACGGCAAGGCCGGCCGCGGGGCGTGGAGGGTCCTCCGGTGGTGCCGGGGGTGCCGGTGGTGATGATAGCGACCCGCGCGCTTCATGTCCCGCAGGGCGTCGGCGATCAGGCCGGCGTCCCACAGCGGCAAGATGCGGTACTGCAGGCTCGCCATGACGCAGCGCTCGGTGGCGTTGATCTGGGCGCACGACCAGCGGCCGGCGCCCCAGCGCGCGGCATAGTAGGTCGTCGGCTCGTGGCGGTCGACGAGGAACTTGAAGGCCAAGACGAGCGCGGCCAGGATGATGACCTCGGGGCCGACGACGTCGATGGAATGCTGCTTCGGCTGCTGCTGCTGCTGTTGCTGCTGCTGCTGCTGCTGCTGCTGCTGTTGTTGTTGTTGTTGTTGTTGTTGTTGAGCCGGCCGGGCCGAGAGGGTGTGGCGCTTCAGACCGGGGGAGGAGCCCGGCGAGGGGAGCGGCGAAGCGGTGGTGGAGGCCGGGGGGAGGGGACACACGAGGCGCCAGTGGCGCGAGAACTTGGTCCCGAGGGAGTCCATGATACACACGGCGAGAGCGATGGTTTCGAGCGGGAGGTCGGCGAGCGTGAGCATCTCGTGCACGACGGAGACGGAGGCGTTCGCGAGGGAGGCGGCCGTCGGCACGAGGTTGACGAGGTGGACGGCGGGCCCTGGTGGCAGAGAAAAAGCCAACATGTCAGTCGCCGGGAAGAGAGCGGGTGAAAGGGATGACGTACCGAGTAGAGCCGAGTCGACGAGCTCGCCTTCTTCCGGCAACGTTCGCGGGCTCTGTGACGCGAGCGAGTTTCTCGACGACGGCGGCGGCGTGGGCAGGTTGGAGAGCGGCTGGTACGTGCGGGAAAAGTACTCGTCGTCGTGGTCGTCGTCGAACTCGGCGTCCGAGTAGGCGTCTAGTTTTGCCGCCGCCATGGTGGGCCCGTCGTAAGGTGCGTCGTTGTTGTTGTTGTTTTGTTTGCCGTTTTTTTTTCTTTTTTTTTTCTTTTTTTTTGTTTATTGACGGGGGCACAGCTTGAGCTGGGGAGCGCAGTGCAACAAGCGGCTCATCGTCACCGGGAACCGAGCCAAAGTAGTGCTGCTGCTGCTGCTGCTTCTGCTACTGCTGCTGCTTCTGGTGGGAAGGGCCATTGTGCGGCTCTGAACAAGGGAAACGGCCATCTCTTTATGTGCAGAGCACACAGAAGGAGACAAAGAGCCGCCACCGGACACGGACGAAGAAAGGAAAGGGTGATGGACAGGGGTGCAGGCTTGGCGGGGCCTTTTTTTTTTTTTTCCCTTTGTTTCTTCTTCCGGTTGTAGTTACGTGGACCCCGGAGTGAATGCACAAAGCACCGAGCTCGTAACCACGAATACAGCGTTCGATACATGCACCCCCCCCTCCCACCCCCCTCCTTACTCATCGGCCATGACGATGCGCTGACGGCTGAAGATTGCTGACCACGACCACGCAGCACGCCATTTGTGATTTATTCCCAATCCATTGTCGTGCCATGGCTAGACAGAAGTAGGACCCGGGCTATGCTCCGATGGCACCTAGTTCCGCGTCATCCCGAGACAACCGGGTGCGCTCCATTATCTTGCGGCTTCGACTTGGTGCGACCGGATCGAGGCTATCTCGACACGAAGAAAAGAAAAAAAGGGAAGGAAAAGAAAAAGAAACACGAGAATGGCAGAGGCCAAATTGGCACACACTATCGAGCGGCCCGCATCATGGTGTCTGTGGGCCTTGGAGGCGAGAAAAAAGGTGTATGAGAGAGAGAAAAATGTAGATGTAATTTGATATCCGGTTTTATTTTTGGTCATGGCAGCTGCCGCTGCTGACTCCATCACGACGATCCCAGAATGTGCGCGTACGCGTCCTCGACCTCGCCGGCCAGCTCCAGTAGCGACACGATGAGAATCTGGTGCGTCAGGTTCGGCAGCCGCTCGCGGTGCAGCCCGATCCACTCGAGCGGCGGCGTCGCCTCGCCCATGTCGCGCAGCTGCGGCGTCTCGATGACGGGCGGCTCGAGCGCGCGGTACTCGTACTTGGACTGCGGCACCTTGACCTCGGCCGTGATTTTCTGCTTGGCCTTGGTCTTCTTGTCCTTGTCCTTTTCCTTCTCCCTGCCATCCGCCTCCTCATCGCCGCCCCCATCCCCATCCCCATCTCCATCCCCATCGCGGTCCACGGCCCCCTCAGCCTCCCCCCTCGCCTCCGCCGCCTTCCGCCTCGCCTCCGCCTCGAGCTCCGGCACGCCCGTGACGCGGATCGCGCTGACGCCCGGCAGCTCGCGGCCCCACACGTGCTCCAGCGCGCGCAGGTGCGTGGCGTACATGGCCCGGATGTGGCTGATGCGGCTCCAGTTCCAGCCCACGTCGATCTTGCCCTCGAGCGCCGTCTTGAAGATGTAGTCGATGGCCTGGCCCGGCGGCGTCTGCCACGTCTGCATGACCGCCTCCACCTGTGGCACCTTGACGATGGTCCCGCCCCGCGACCCCGTCGCGCTCGCCACCACGTCCTCGACCGCCAGCTCGCTGAGCGCCTTGGGCGCCCCCGCCGTCCGCACGCCCGCCATCCCGATGCGCAGCTGCCCCAGCGTGAGCCCGAGGACGCTGTGGATGATGCCGTGTTGCCGCTGCCGCTGCCGCTGCCGCTGCCGCTGCCGCTGCTGCTCGTGTTCGGATGCCGCTTGTTGGGGCTCCGTCTCGGCCTGCGCCCGATCCTCCCGACTTGGGTGCCCTTCCCCGACACTGGCCGCAAACCTGGCCTGCGCATTCATCGCCTCCATCTTCAGGACCTGGTGGTCCGAGAAGGTGCTCGGGAACACGCCCAGATTCAGCGCCTTGAGCGTGACCACGACGTCCGTGTCCAGCGAGATGGGCGACTTTGCCGTCGCGTCCTGGCCCTCGGCCTTCGTCGTCGCGTCCGCGTCCCTCTCGCCCTTGCCGCCGCCGCCGCCGCCGCCGCCGCCGCCGGGCCGCTGCGACGCCGGGCCGCTCCGCCTGTGCACGAACCGCGCAATCTCCTGCAGCGACGCCTCAAAGGCCGCCTTGCGCTCCGCCACGAGCCGCTCAAAGGCCTGCACAAGCGCGATGCCCTGCGCCGCCGACGTCGTGGTGCCAAACACCTGCACCGCGTCGCCGTCGAAGATGGCCACCAGCCGGTCGCCCGAGCCCGCGCGGCCGCGCCGCACGTTGTACATGAGGAACTCGAGCCGCGTCACGTTGGCGACCAAAAAGGCCTGGTAGTCGAAGGCGGCCTTGACGCGGAAGCGGCTCAAGCCCACGCTGGCCTGCACCATGGGCGTCTCGTTGAGCGCCTGCTCGCGCGCCGGCCACGTGATGGACGTGCGCAGCCGAAAGTCCTCGAGCGCCACGCTCCCGCTCATGCGCCCCGTGCTGTCGACCCGGACGGCTGCGAAGCCCAGGCACAGGTTCTGCTCCCAGTCCGACGTCTTCTTGGACGAGACCCAGAAGTCGTTGATGGCAAAGGTCGAGCGGCCCAGTGACTGGCCCAAGTCCAGCACGATCTCGAGCGCGCTCATCGAGATGGTCGCCGTCCAGGGGAACGCCGCCGTGGCGGCCACCTGCTGATAGCGCTGCGCGAGATGGGCCTGCGAGGTCTCCGTCGCGAGCTTCGTGCCGGCGGGCGTGGCAACGGGCGTGGCAACGGGCATGGACGGGCTGGGCGTCGTCGTCGCCGCCGTGTCGCGCGGCAGCCAAATCTCGCCAAAGAGCATAAAGTCCTGCAGCTGCTTGGCGTTGACCGTGACCTTCATGGGGCTGAACTTGAGGATGGCCGAGACGCCGGAGACGCCGCTGACGTGCTTGCTATTCATGAGCGACAGCACGATCGAGTCGACGGCAAAGCTGCCCGTGCTCTCGCGCGAGTACACGTGCTGGACCGAGGCCTGCAGCCGTGTGAAGGCGCCCGAGATGGCAAAGAAGTTGCCCTGCTCGACCGATCGCACCGTGTTGACGGTGAAGTAGACGTCGTCGAAGCTGGCCGTCGCCGCCACCCGCGCCATCGGCTGGCAACTGAGCGAGAACTGCTGCCGGCAGATGCGCAGGCCCAGGTTGAGACGCATGCGACCCAGCACCACGGTGGGGTCTGCCGTGAGGATGTTCTCTTCCTCGGCCGGCTTGGCCTTGTCCACCCCCACGGGGGGCCCATCTTCGACCGGCTGCTGGGCCGGCGTGCCTCCCTTGTCCTGCTTGTCGTCACGGCTGCTGACGACCTGCTTGACGCTGTTGCTGATGTCCACGATCAGCGGCACCACGGACGGGTACAGTATGTTGCTGGACGCGTCGATTTTCACCTCGCCGTACAGCGACGGGTCTTCCTTGCCGTTGTCACGGTACTCCATCTTCCACGCCAGTCCGGGTGACCGCAGCACCGTCGTGTTGTTGGCCGCCTCGTCCGGGCTGACCTGGCCATGCTTGGCAGACGACAGACCCGGCCGGGCGCCTCGCCACCCAGACACCAGCTCGTCGGCCGCCTTCTTGCCCGTGACGTTGACCACGGCGCCGGCAAAGTCGGCGTCCACCAGGAAGGACTCCAGCCGCTTGCCGCCCAGCAGGCTCTTCCTCGGCTCCTCGGGCGACTCGGGCGACGCCGTCGCGGGCGCCGCCGCCCGGCCCATGCCCGGCAGGACCGGGGCCCACTGCTGCGCCGCCTCCTGCGCGTTCTTGACCGACAGCCCGATCGAGTCTGTGACGTGCGCGGCCGGGATGATGAAGCCCGGCGTGAGGCGGAAGTCGACCGACTTCCCGACGGCCTGGCAGGCCAGCCGGCGCGTGTCCGCCGTCGTCACGTACGCCACGTTGAACACGACCTCGGGCATCATGGCCGAGTTGGCCGGGCGCGCGAGCCTGTCCGCCTGCCGCGGCGGCGCCAGCTGCACCTGCAGCTTCTCCATCGTCAGCCGCGCCGAGTTGCGCGTGCGCGTGCCGAACTCGATGCGTTGGAGCGAGAAGACCAGGTCCTCCTTGCCCGGACAAGTCTCTTCGTCGCCGTCGGCGCTCGTGACGATCCAGGCCAGCTGGATGTTGCACACCTCGAGTGTATACGTCATGGACGACAAGAAGGACTCGATCCTGTCGGCCGAGTCGTCCCCTGCCGCCTTGTCGTCGTTGATGGCGATGCGCGGCCCCGACTGTCGCAGCTTGCGCAGGTACTCCAGCTCGCGGGACGTGTCGAGATCCTTGATCTTGTCGCCCATGTAGCCCAGCACGTCGACGGCCGTGGACACGGTGTCGGGGGACAGCGTGACCTCGAACAAGTCGCTCTTGAGGTTGAAGAACCTCTTCTCTCGGCCGTCGTCGCCGGTGCGCGACGTGGCGGTAACCAGCGCGCCGAAAGCCATCCTGCCGCACGTCCGCATGCTCTCGACGTGGCCCTTGAGCATCTCGAACGAGATGTGCCGGAGGTGCATGTGCACTTCCGGATACTCCAGCACGCGCGTCTCCGGCCCGAGACGGTTCGCCATCTCAAAGTGCACGCTGTCCAGCCAAAAGAGTATGTGTGCCATGGGCGCTGTGGTCGACTTGATCGGGCTGTTTCCGAACACGCGGAGGCCAGCCAGCGTAAGATGGACCGAATACGCAACGACACTCGGTCTCTCCTCCTCCTCCTCCTCCTCCTCCTCCTCCTTCTCCGGCTCCGGCTCCCAGGTTGCCACCGGACCATGGCCAAACATCTCCCTGCCGTGGTCCTGGATGATCTTGACCTGTTGCTGCAGCTCGTTCAGCGAGTTGGTCATCTCGGGCCGGTTCAGGGCAGACAGCAAGCTGTACACGGCCGATGCGTCCAGTTCGACGAGCTCGAGGGATGCGAAGACGCCGATCGATGTCTCGCCCGCGTCCGTGTGGATGCTGACGCGGCCATTCGTCGGCGGTATCTGCAGCAGCGAGATGCTACGGTCCACCTTGTTGACCTTGACCTGCATATCGTGCATGTTCTCCTTGACATCGAAGTCGATGATGATCTCCTTGCCAAAGTTGGCCGCCACGGCCAACCTAGCGACCGTTCCTCGGACCGTGTACGTTAGCGAACGAAGCAAGGGCATGCTGATGGTGTACTGGTCCATGAACATGGCAACGTTGACGCGCAAGGCCGACAGACGGGTCGCGAGGCCTGTGAGGTCTGCCTTGGCAGTGGGTGCCGATGCAGGCTTCGCTCTGGACGGCAGGGCGTCCTTGAGACGGCACAACTGCGCGAGCTCGTCCCTGACCAGGAGATCCAGCACCTCGGCGAGGGCGATGGGATCCTGGCGCACCAGGAGACGCAGGTCGTTGCTGCTGGCAGTCGCCTTGACCGTGTGCGTGTCGGTCGTCGCACTCGAACGCAGCTCGTGCGAAAGCAGCACGCTAGGCCTGTCCAGCGTGAACTTGGCCAGCCTCTGCATGTGGCTGTGCAGCTTCGACGTGATGAAGTCGCAGCTGACGA
Source organism: Phyllachora maydis (assembly GCA_029339225.1). Taxonomy (NCBI): domain Eukaryota; kingdom Fungi; phylum Ascomycota; class Sordariomycetes; order Phyllachorales; family Phyllachoraceae; genus Phyllachora; species Phyllachora maydis. Next base: position 4,749,569 of record JAQQPM010000001.1, on the reverse strand, counting down.
TCACGTTGGTGTCCATCAGATCTCCCATGCCTCTTCTCGACAGCACCGACACCTTCATGCTCTCCCCGTGCCAAGAGGCGTGCAGGTTGATGGCTTCAAAGGACGCAGTGCCCCGTCCCAGCACCGCGACGCAGTGGACAGCCCGGGGCTGCCACTCGGTCTGCCCTGCTGCCCCCTTCTTGTCATCCTTGGCCCTCTCGGATCCGTGGGAAGTCTGCCGTGCCATCGGGCCAGTCTGCATGTGGCTGAACAGCCGCAAGACGACGTCGGCAAGCTCGCAGAGCTCCCAGTTGAGGTGGACGACTGCATCACTGCAGTGCAGGTTCAGCACCGTCACGGGGACGCCCAGCTCCTCTTCCCCGGGCCTGGCTTGATCGTCGCCAGCCCGGAGCGGCGTCCTTTGCTCCAGTCTGGTCGTCAGCTCCAGGAAAGTCATCTCGTTTTGTTTCGGTCCGGGATCAACGACAAGTTGGAGCTGCTTGATTCGAGCGACGGCGAGGACGGCCTTCTCTGTCTCGCCGTGCCATCCTGCGGCTTCTTCCACCTTGTCGCCGCCGCCGCCGCCGCCTTGTCCATGGCCAAAGATCCTGCGGATCAGCACGCTCCCGTAGAGGTTCTCCAGATCCCAACTCCTCCAATCCTCAAACGCTGTGAACACGGCCTGCTTCGTATCCGGCGGCAACCGCAACGGTCGGCTCGTGCATTCAGCTCTCAGCTGCTCCTTCTCCGACGAGCTCCGGAAGGCCCACATCTGGCGGAGACGCATCATGAGCTTCCACGAGTCGAAGGACCGGAGATGATGAGGGACCGAGCGGAGCACGGCGGAGGGCCTGATCAAGAAGCTAGGATCGGGCGCTTCTCCTCCCTCGGTGACCAAGCGGTATACCAAGTGCTGCATGAGCTTCCTCTCGTGGCTGACCGCGTCGGTGAAGGCGCTTTCGAGGCCCGCAATCATCACACCGGTGCGGTGCATCAAGCTGGCCATGTACTCCATCTTCGCCGACGACATGCTGCACTGAGCGTTGCCAACATCAACATCGAGATACGTCACCTCTCGCGATCCCACCGACACCATCACTTCTTCGACCTGGGCCAGCAGAGCCGCTTGCGTCTCGTCCCCGTCGCTTGGCCTTTCCGACGCCGAAAGCTGGACTGACTTGAGCCGTACGTGAAAGGAATGATGTGCGCGCCTGCTCTCCAGCCTGAAGGCATCCTCCCACTTGCTCTCGACCCGGGAGGCGAGAGCGAGCTTGGCGATGGTGATGTCGTACTGGTCCTGCTCCTCCTGGCGCGGACCCGAGGAGTCTAGGTCCGACGAGTTGACGAAGCGGATCGTGGCGCGGGGAATTCGGAACAGCGTGTCCTTGATCTGCCCCGACATCCGTTTCTCCTTTTGCCTGTCGAAGATATCACCCATGGAACCAGTCTGCAGGCTATCCAGCACATCCTCGGGGTCCGAGGACTGCAGGGCAGTCAACAGGGCCGCAATGCGTTCGAGCGACCTGGGGTTGAGGAAGACGGTCAATCCGGTGGGAAGGTCGATCAAGGTGCTTGCATAGCCACAGTCCTCGCTCAGAAGATCCGGGTCGACATCTTCCAGGTCAAAGTGGACCGAGTCCGCCTCGTCTTCTCCCTCGTCCCTCTCGACGGTGGGAAGCGTGGCCTGCCGGGTGTCAGGCCGGACCGTTTCCAGTGGGAAAGACGGCGCTGAGAATTGACTCGAGAAGGCAGGGCTATTGTGGCCGCCGAAGTCCTGGCCGTCGGCGTGGTCGCCCGCCACGCTGTAGAAGGATTGACGAGTCGATCCCGAAATTTCCCGGTGGTACAGAGGTGGCCGTTGTGCCGTTCCCATCTTTGCTGGCTCAGCCGACGTCAGGGGTTGGAGGAGGTCGGCGTATCTCGTCTTGACACTCGACCTCCTCGAGCTGTGTGGTCTCACTACGCTACCCTGGCTGGAGCTCGTGGAGAAGGAGAGAAAAGAGCTCTTGTGGCGGAGGCCTCGCGACCTCGGCGAGGTGCCTGTTGTACTGAAGGAGCCCTTGTCATCTGCGACATCTTCCGCCGTCATCGGCTGAGGCATGGGCGGGACGCTCTGTGCTGGCGGATCCACCGGTTCTGGCACAAAATCTCCGAGGAACTGCGGCAGGAGGAGGAACTGGGTACGATTGGTTCGCTGGTCTTCACGCCGGACCAGGTTTTGCTGTAGTTCTCTCTCTCGGGAGAAAGCCAACTTGCGCCCGATGGTCGCCAGGTGAAGAGACGTCTGAAGAAAAGCATCCGTCTCGGCCGGTCGCTTGGTCTTCAGCTTGGACCGGCCAGCCAACTCGGCCTTCACGCAAGAGAGCTTCACGTCCGGAATCTTGACATTGGCGCGCTTCGAATAGTGCGTCCTTGCCCAGTCGTTACAGTTCACGTCAATCGTCGACGTGGACAAGAGGAAGGCAGAGTCACCGACGTGTAGCCAGATCGAAACGGATTCCACGTACGCCCGCAGAAAGGTGACGTCGTAAAACACGAGGGACGAGAACGAGACGAGTGCATTTTCGTCGTCATCGAAGGAGAAGGTGAACGCCTTCGCGCCGTTCATCAGCGTGGTGACAAAGTCCACCGTACATTCTCCACTGACTGCCCCTACGGATACGTCCCAGTTACACACATAGGTCGGCTCGGTGGGAGGGAGACCAAAGAGCCGATTGCCGTAAATGTCCAGACCGTCAATGAAGAGCTGCGTGCTCGAAGCCGAGCTGGTCGACGCCCAGGCACCCCCATGGCTAGCTCCGAAAGATAGGTTCAGAGGTGCGACGGTCAGGTCCAGGTCCATGTAGTAGTTCGTAAACCGCAGATCAACAGCCAGAGAGGCCGTGTTGATCTCGATGTAGCGGTCGGATGAGAAGAGGTTCGCAGGCAGCATGATCTTTGGATCATCGATATGGACATTGAGCATGACATCCATGTCATTGCTCTTCTTGGCCGGAGGCCGGCTGGCCAGCTCGGCTTCCGGATTTGTCTCCTTGAGCCGCAGGCCGGCTTGGTACTCCTCCAGTGTCTTGAAGTGCGCGTCCTCGCCAAAGTAGTTGTCCTTGAGCTTGAGACAATACCGGACGGCAAAGCCGTGGATCCGGGCCACGCCCGATTGGGCTGTCAAATTGAGGACAAGGGTGTCCGTGTTGGTCGGGGCCGTGGTGGCATTGAAGTGATAGCTGCCGTCAATCATCAAATTTTGCACTTGCCCAACCTCGTGGTTCGTCAAAAAAGAAGCCTGCGTATTCCATGGCGGCGTTCGCAAGGCTGCCGATGCGCTATCCGCGCGGATCTCAAAAGGAATTGCGTTCTTACTTGGCCTGTAGTTGTCCAAAGGAATGCAGGTTTTGATCTGAAGCAGAGGACTAGATATTATGATGTACGTATTCTCCTTGGAGTCGGTCGGGTTGTTGATTATATTGGAGTCATTGACGTTGAGCAGCAGTGTGAGGCCCCCAAGACGGAGGTCCAAATGGTACTTGAATGGGGTGAAGACAAGATAATCGGCTGGTGGTCCACTGGCCCAGTCGTCCACAAGGTCGGTCAGAAGGAAGATGTGGTCTCGCAAAAGGTAAAGCTCCAATGCGTCACCGACCACGTCAAAGCGCCACTGCCGTAGACCGTTCCAGCGTAGCGGAGTGGACAGGTCGCATTTGATTTCCTGCCGCCCTGATCGCCACAGCAATTCGTGGTTTACACTGCTGGAGATCTCGGTGCCAGGAAGATCCAGCGTCAGATCGGTCGAGAAGCCGCAAGGCCCGGGAACCATATCCATGGAGTAGGCCATGGTCGCGTTGGCCGCAATCTTGATGTCGAACCAGCCGTATGGTCTCTGATGTGAGTTTGTCGTCTTGTCCGATTTCTTTCCCCGGGTACGGGACTTGCGGGATTCTTGAGTCCGGGCTTGGTTCAAGGCAGGCTCTTGGCCTTTCCATCGCCAATTCTTGGACTCTTCGCGCGTAGGAACGCGGACAGTCAGCTCGTCTTCCAATTCCACGTACAGTCTGAACTGGGTTGGCACTCGATCTGCACCCACGGCAAGGCGCCGGGCGGGGACAGCATCCTTGCTCAGACTCGGCACAAATGTCCGTTGCAGCTCGCCTCGCTGCCTGTCTGTCCATGGGCCATAAGTGACCGAGCCCCCTTTGATGGAAATATTCATTGCCCATGCCGGTGGCGCATCGGTGTTGATGTTGGAGCTGATGGCATCGTCGGCCCCTTGGTCAGTAAGCTCATGACGTTCAACTTTCCCTGGAACATCCCACAGGATGGTCACCGAGGCCTCGGGACTGTCGAGGACGGTAATTATGGCAGCATACTCCACCGAAGCCCATCGTGCCTTGTGGTCATCGCCCTCATCATCCAGATACCTCGACAGACCCTGCCAACGATTGAAGCCCGGGACGAGATTGACAGTGTTGTTGCTATGTATACCGGTCGTCGAGAAGGATTCCACCGACCTTCTCCAGTATGGGACCAGGCTGCGCAAGTGCCCTAGCCACTTGCGCCTCTGCTGTCGAAAGAATGACCTGTGAGGCAGTGGATTCGGCTCCTGGGCGAGCTGCTTCTCCCGGACTGCTCTGCCGGCCTGGTCTTCCTTAAAGTCCAGGTTTTCCTTCATCTCGATGACAGGTTGCTTGAACTTGAAACGCAACATCTGCCGATACGGGTCTGGGGGCCTTGCTTCTGCCGCCGTGATCTCTCCCGAGAGGGAGGCTGCCTTGACAGTGAGAACAGATTTGCAGTTCTCATTCCCCATGACCAGCGCGGCCTTGTTGCAATCGATACCTATCGGCAAGAGCTGCAGCAGCGAAGGAAGATCGGGGACTGCATTATTGGCGTTCGTGCCCGCGTTTTTCACATGACCAGACGCGGGCATTGCATTGCCAGTGCCGACACGATGGGCCGTGCCGTTTTGTTCCTGCATTTCCTTGTCCTCGGAGGACACATCATGATACCGAGTGGGCCCGAAAGGCGAATCTTGTTGCGCGTTTCCAGGCGCTTGGAACCTTTTGGACTGTCTTCGTCTCAGATTCGGGTGGCTGCCTTCGAGATCGGTCGGCTCTTGGCCAACATGCTCGCGCTGGGAAGAGTTCTCGGTCAAGTCTGCCAGGATCGAGTCGTAGGCCGGACTCCGGTTGTAGATAAACCACTCCAAACCATTCAACATCAGACTAACCCGGCACGGGAGCTGATTTCGCCTTCCATCTTGTTCGCCGTCCAAAGATGGTTCTTTCTGTCGCCCTCGCCCAATCTCGGCTTCCCGAACCCATCGAAGCCAGTATGACCAGGTGACGTATCCGTTTTGAACAAAGATGGTCTCGTTGTTGCCGTGGTATCGTAAGCCCGTGAAGAATACTCGTCCACCCAGGAGGGAGATCTGAATGGCGGCGATATCGATGTACACTCGGTACTGATGCCATGTCCATGTTCGCAAGCCCCAGGATACCAGAGACGCGAATGCTCGGTTGAAATACAGCAAGAATATGATGGACCTGGCCGTCATTAGCGGAAGTTGCATGGGGATTTTCCAGTTCTGCCACCCACAAGGCACCGCAGCCGATCAAGAAGCCGAGAAATCGCCTGGAAAATCCCGCAGTTCAGTAAAGGGTGACATGTCGAGGCCGAAGAGACGGCGGCGACGAGATAGAGGCACGCACACATCCAGTGCCGTAGACGAACTCATCCTGACCAGATCGCTTCTTTCGATGTTCAGGTGTTATGGCGCTCCCCTTCACGGCGACCCCAGAGATTCCGTAGATTGCAATTCGTCATACAATCTGCACCCCATCATGGCCCACCACGAATCGACTGCATTCGGGAGTCTGCAGTGCGCAAGATTGGTTTGGATATTTCCCGTGGCGGCTGTTCGCTCTGAAAGTGACGCGTGCGGGAAGCTTGCGTTTGACAGGGATCATCTCCCAGGATGTGCCCCAAATGGGAAAACGCGCCTAGGACCCTGCGTGATCCGTGCAACAGACGCCGTTAACGCGATGACCCCGCCGCGTGTATGCGGCCAAGCCCCTCAGGGCCGTCCAGAACCGGGACCCGCATCAAACTTCTTCCGTCCGCGACCTGGACTGACAGCTCCACCGGGCGCACGGTGACGTCTCAGTCCAGACGCGGGGCGCCGGCTTAAGCACCTAGAGGCAACAATCCGCGCCGCGTCAACAGATCTGCCAGACCAGCTTTGTGTGGCAGCGGCCTCGTCACCGGCACCTATCTTGTCAAACTTTGTCTTTCGTTGCCTCGTGCCACTCAGTTTTCGGTCTCCCCTTGCTGGATCGTGGTTTTTTTTTTTTTTTTTTTTGCGTTTGCGTTTGCGTCGTCGTGTATTCAAGTGCGATCGACGACACAACAGGTCGACCAAGCGCGGCAGAGTCTCCGCGCTCGTGGGCGACGATGGCGACGATGGCGGGCGGCACGGGCCAAAAGTTCACCACTGTGGTTACCATCACTGCAGGCGCTGCATCGGTTGTCGCCACGGTTCTCTCCGTCATGTAAGCGAAGTTTCACACGCAACTCCCAAGCGTCTTCTAACCCACCATTGCGGCAGATCAATCGTCCTGCAGACGTAAGAGCACCCGAAAGAGGCACGCGACTTCGACCGAGGGGGGAACTGACATACCGCCAGCAAAAATTACCGCAAGCCGCTTCTACAACGTTATGTCGTTCGAATACTACTCATGTATGCATCTATCTGCCGCCAAAATGCCCTCTCTCTAACGGCTGCAAAGGGTCCCCATATACTCGATATCTTCGTTCGTGAGCATGGTGTCTCTCACGGCATCGGCTTTTCTTGACCCGATACGGGATATATACGAGGTGGGTCGACCCGACGCTACCTTGATTACCCGCATACGTTGAGACGAGGCTTATACCGCTCAGGCCTTCACCATCTATACCTTCTTTCAACTGCTCATTAACTACCTCGGGGGCGAACGAGCACTTATCATCATGACTCATGGCCGGCAACCTGTCAATCACCTCTGGCCACTCAACCACGTACTGCCCAAGGTTGACATTTCGGACCCACACACCTTCCTCGCTATCAAGCGCGGCATCTTACAGTATGCTTGGCTCAAGCCTATATTGTCCCTGGCCACGATCGTGATGAAGGCTACGGGCATCTATCAGGAAGGTTACATCGGTCTTACCTCGGGTTACCTCTGGAGCGGCGTACTCTACAACATCAGTGTGACCCTGAGCCTATACTCCCTGGGCCTTTTCTGGGTGTGCATGCACCATGACCTGAAGCCTTTCCGGCCTATGCCCAAATTTCTCTGTATCAAGCTCGTCATCTTCGCCTCGTACTGGCAAGGCTTCCTGCTGTCCATCCTGGTCTGGGTCGGCGTCATTCCGGACGACGTGCAGGGCTACACCTCGGACAACCTGGCTGCAGCCATACAGGACTTTTTGATCTGTATAGAAATGCCGGCTTTTGCTATTGCGCACTGGTACGCTTTCTCGTGGCACGATTTTGCCGACAACCGCATCCAGGCCGCCCGTCTGCCCATCTGGTATGCCTGTCGCGATGCCTTTGGCATGGGCGACCTCATCCAGGATACGAAAGAGACGTTTAAGGGCGATAAGTACGGGTACCGTGTCTTCGACTCCGGCGACAAAATCATGGCGCACGAGGACTCGCGCTCGCGGCTCGCCAGGCTGAAGGACGGCATGCGCTACGAGCGGGGTGGCAAGGGCAAGTACTGGATTCCGCGGCCCGAGGAGATCAACCATGCTACGCCGTTGCTAGGGGCGCAGAACGGCGGGCCAAGCAACCAGGAGGAGCCGGAGTCAGCGCATTACAATGCTGACGAGGAGCTCATTCTGGACCCCGATGAGGAGACGCTTTACGCCAAGGCCAGAAGGCTCGAGTTTGGGGACTGGAACGTGAGTTGATCTGGAATTGACGTGCCAGCGGGCTGCATTAGCTGACGTGCACCACAGTACCCTGTCATCACCGCCAACGAGCCAACAAGGGAAAACTTTACTTCGCCACATCCGAGCCTGTATCAAAACACGCCGACGGGGAGCATTTCTGGTCGAAATTCCAACAAATCGAACGCCACCGGATCCCCGTCATCGCCCGAGAGACGTAGGACATCGGCGCCGGAAGGTTTGCAGGCAAGCAAGCGCCAGGAAGATAGTAGAAGAAGAGAGCGATCCAGGTCTCAGGGGAAACCCGGCGAGAGCCATGTCAAGCAGGGGAAAGACCCGTTGGAGATTGCCTACGGGCCCATCATAGGCACGAACCCGCAAATTACCGATGACGACTTCGAGGTCGATACGAATCAGGGCAGCCATAAACCTGCTGAGCACGGACAAAGCGGGCTTCCTCCTCCCGCGCGGAAGGGAGGGGATGATGATGACGGAAGTCCGGGCGCGGAGGAGTCGCGGCAATGGGCGAGGCATGATGGACCGGATGAGAGGCCGGGCTACTTCGCTGGCTCGAATCAGCTGGGGGACGAAGACGTCTGGAAGAAGTAGGCTGACCAGATCTCATCAAGGAGGAAAAGACTCGTATGATCTTGGCAAGGGTTCCTGCTTCGAGGGTTTTGCGTGAAACATGGACAGATACCCAGTTATTTTTTGGCCAAGTTGGTTTTTACTTTGTGCTCTTCACTACGCATGGACCTCGCGGATGTGTTTGTATATGTACCTCCATACGTTTCATTCGCGATCCAATATCTAGCAACGTGAGTTTCCGGTCAACCTCCTAGAGGAAAGACAGTGAAAGCCTGAGCCGTATTGTGGAAAAGGGGTTTATTTACTTCCCCACTTCCCCACTCTTGCGCCGTCAGGGACAGCAACGTTCTCTTGGAACTTGGCTTCTTTTCGTTCTAGCAAAGACCATGGATAAAATCCCGCTACGGAGAAAAAATTACGTGACCGAGACGACGAGGTTGGAACCGCAGAGCATGTCATGTCGGCGAAGGCTCGAAAGCCACTTTGTGGTGTCTCCTTCCCTCCCGCCGTTGATGCATGCTGCTCTCCTTGACCACGCATGGCACTGACTCGAGACCTACATTGAGCCACTTAACACGACACTGTGCAGGTTTGCATAGCGTATCGATGAGGAAATGAAGCACAAATATATGGAAGGTGGGATTGTACTAGAGGTATGGACGAGGTACAAAGTACCTACCGAGCATGCGGTCTCGAGGCGGGGTCAGTCAGGTGGCACACAAAAAAGTCCCGGCCGGAAAGCGTGCGTGAGAGCAGTCGATGGGGAATTTCTTGTTCACTACTTGCTGTGATGAAGTCTCACCGCCGACCAGATTTTGATTCCCTTTTTCTTTTTCTCCCTCCGTGACCGCCTGATTTTGCCAACCCCGCCCACCCAGAGACCGACCGACGCGCATTGGATGCGTGTTAAAGCGACAAGATGGGAAGGCGACCAAATGCCGTTATACTGAAGTACTTCGAGCGCGGCGAAAAGCTGACAGACAACAGCAATCGCTATCCGCACACGTGCAAGTCATGCGGCGAGAACTTTCCCAAGGGCCGCATCGACAGCCTGACCGCCCACCTGACCAAGAAGTGCCCGGCCATCACGGACCACGACCGGATCAGCGTCGAGCTCGAGCTCAACGGCGTCGGCACCGTCCCGCCCGCACGAGCGACGCAGCATTACCCAGTCGCGCAGGCTAATGGCATCCCCGTCGACCAGCTCACCGTCCAGGGCGACTGGACTGCCCTCGAAACCCTTGCCGAAGTGTCGCGCCAGATCGACCTGAGCGAGAAGCACGATGATGGCGCACAACATCAGCGACTGGGCTCGTTGCAGACTGCTAGACCAGGTAACCCACCTCCGCCCTGCTCTGCTGTGGTAAAATCTTTGTGGTAGACAGAAAACGAGCATCATGGCCCCGTTACTAAGCAGCCCTGAACAGAGCCACCCTCGTCGGCCGATGCGAGCGTTTCTCTGGAGGAGAAGCTCAAAGTCATGCTCGACAGCGCAGCTCAGTCTGCGACCGACGTTACAGTCCTTTCGATAGCGGCTGCGGCTGCGGCTGCCGCCGCGACTGCGCGCCTGCACAATCCTCTCTTGGATCCTCAATTACTCGCCGACGAGGCTGTTTCGACCGCTCCCAAGTCGCAAAATATGACCGCTCCCGCACGTCCCGTGGCCGATACCTCGACCCTCGCCACATGCGAGGTCGGACCTGCATCGCTCGAGCCATCCTCGGCCTCCGACGGCATACCATATACTCCGACGACGAGTGCTTCGCAGCCGTGGGGCGAGTTGACGTATTCGCACGAGAACTTGGCACCCATAGCGCCGATGTCTGTGCATGACGATCTCCTTCACTCTGGTTGTCCCTCCACCCCGGTAAAAGGCGGGTACCGCATGGAAATTGGGGGGCGGAACGAGTATAGATCAAAGCATTCCCGCGCCAGGTTCAACGCAGCGCGCCGTAAAGAAGTACAAGAGGTTCGCAAGCTGGGTGCCTGCATTCGCTGCAGAATCCTTAGGAAGACATGTTCCATGGGACAGCCGTGCGATACCTGCCGGAAAGTGTTGTCTCCCCGCGTTTGGCGGTCGGGCTGTGTGCGGACAAAGCTTTCAGAGCAGCTGGACCTCTACACGGCCGGCGTACAGGTTGTGCTCGCTCAAAACCGAATCAACTCGGTGAAGTCGTCAGTGCCTCTTGCCAACAACGGCGTGGTGGTGGAGATCCATCATTTCCCCGAGGTGCCCACGCGCCTGGTGCTGCAGGTGCTCCAAATCAAGGCAGAGGAGGAACATTCTGCCGAAGCGCGCGTCGTGATGCTGGATAACGACAGGCAGGATGTACCCAACCGCTTGGAAACTTACATGCGGAAGACCATATCGGCCTACTTAGAGCGCGAGCCGTCTGCATTCGTCCGTTCGACCTTGCAGACGGCGGAAGATATCGTTGCACAAACCAACGACGAGCTCCTCCAACGAGCGCTCGAGTTTTGGGTCCTGGTGGAAATCCTCGACCGGGAGCGTCAGTGGAAAATCGAAGTCAAGCCTGCCCTTGGCAGTGATGTCCAGGGCGCCGCCATCACCGAGGAAAAGGACCCGGAAGGCTACTCCACCGTGTGCTTGCAGCTTGCAGCCGCCACCGAGCGCAGGGCGGCAGCGACAGGCATGAACCTGCTTGCGAACATGCAGCGTAAACTGCAGGACAGCAAGAAGAAGCTGGACTACGGCATTTACTTCGGCACCTTGATTCTGCTCAACTGTATCGAGAAGTCGACCTGGACGTTCAAGGCCTGGAGCCAGGAAAGCCTGCGGCCGATGTGGCCGCTGGAAAGAGAGCCGGCATCCTTCACGCAGCAAGGCTACCATCTGGCCCACGGCCTGCGCATGCTCCTGGGCATCCGGAAGGTGCTGCCACGGACGTTTCGCCGGGAGAGTGACGGAATACTGTGCGTCGACGACCAGGATGCGATCATGGTGCAGTTCTTCGAGACTATCAACTTGGACTGTGAGTTGGGCCATTGAGCCCCTTGGTCCGCATTGCCTGCCGCTTGCTCACGCTTGAAATGCTGACACGTGTGTGTTCCAGATGACCAAGTGAAGGAAAAACAGGAGCAGCCCAACTTCTCGCCAGAAAACCCTCGCTCTCTGGAAATGGCTTTTTGCTCGACTTTGCTTCTGCCAGGCCCGGACTAGTCCTTCGATACTGGGGAGTTTGGCGGGTCATCAATGCTACTGGACCGAGCGATTGGAGACACATGATGACGGGCGCGCGATCAGAACGAAGGCGAATTCCGCCGCTTCCACTGTGCGCCTTTACTGGAGCGAATAACGACAATACCCCTGGCCTCACCTCAGACACATCCTTCCACCTGTCTACGGTCTGTTTCGTGTCTCATTGCCCTTGTTTCTTCCTTGGGTCTTTCTTAATCCCTACCCTCCGTGATGATGAGACCTCCCCACCCCTTTTCCCTTTCCTTGAGATGACCCTGTCCAACGCCCAAAGATATACAGACCACAATGACGATGAACGGGACGGAAACAACAAAATACAGTGTGCATGATGGGCGTCCGGCTGCGATAGACTGGGTCGGGGTTGGTCTTGCTTTTTTTTTCATGCCTCAAACTAGAGAAGGGGCAAAGTCCTCGCGGGACACGGATGGAGTCTTTGCTTTCTCACTCGTCCTCTTGTTGTCTGTACCCTACCTTCCAACTAATCACTGTTGTATATAGTCACAGCGGCGGCTTCGTCGACCCAGCATCCGGGGATAGACGCGGGATTGAGTCGACAGGGCAGGATGCTGAAGGGAGCCACGAGTTTCCACCACGTCAGGAGCACTTCAGGCAGCAGGGAACCTTTTTTCGATGAGAGCTGGGGAAACCGGCGGGTGGAAAGCCCGAAACGCCTCTGCCAAGACTACGCCCGTCTCCCGTATGTGGAAACACACCCAGGCGCCGCCGCTTCGAACCACACGACTTCAGAAACAAAGCCAACAACACACGCCCCTTCTTCACACCCTCGGCCCGTCGCTGCCCGCGCTCGCTCCCGTGTCCCTCCGGGTGATGCCCCCGACGGCAGCGCCGCTGCTGCCGCCAGCGCCGGCGGCCGCGCGCTTCGGCTTGCGGAAGCAGGCGAACTCGCTCTTGGCAGCCTCGCGCAGGCGCTTGAGCACGTTCCGCATCTCGGGCAGCTCCGTCTGCAGGCGGGCGCGGGCGTCGTTGTCGGTGCGGGCGTCGAGCTCCTGGTAGATCTGCTGCTGCAGCTCCGACGCGCGGTCCGTCGTGTACTGGTTGAGCGTCTGGGCGACGAACTCGACGTCGAGCGTGGCCTGCATGAGCGCCTCGAGGTCGTAGCGCGCGCGCGCGCGGAAGGCCTCGTACAGCTCGCGCGACGTCTGCTCCAGCAGGTACGAGAGCACCTGGTTTGTCAGGCTGCCGGCCGTCGTCGACACCTGCGTGTGCACGAGCACGAGCGCGAGCAGCGCCTCGTACACATAGGGCTTGACCTCGCGCGGGCGCTCGCCCGGCGGGGGCGCCCAGTCGGGCGCCGTCACGCCGGCGCGGATCGTCTTGTGGAGAATGTCGATCGACGGCCGCGTGTAGGACTGGAAGAGGCGCGCGTCGATCTGGCCGAGGACGTCGCGGATCGTCTTGCTTTCGTCGGTGAGTTTGACGGAGAAGGCGTTCTCGAACTGGGTGTTGAGACCTGGGACGACCTCGGAGCGCAGAGACTGGAGGTTGCTGAGTGTAAGGAGCATGCGAACGTTCTGATGGCATGTTAGCCATCGACTCGCCATCACGCGGCCGTGCCGTCGTGTCTGGACGCACCCTGTCTCCGGCGTTGATGGTGCCGCCTCCCATGGTCGACACTCGCCCGTTCAAGGCGCCGCCCGGTGCGGTGAAACCTTCGACGTCTGTGGTCCAGTCGTCGTCCGCCTTCTTCACCGAGCGCTCCGCATTCTCGACCATGCCGCTCAGAGCCTTGTACAACGTCGTCACGTACTGGCTGCGGACCATCTGGAGCAGCTTTGTCGGGGGCGAGAGGACAATATCCTCGGCTCCCGGCTGTGTCGTGGCGTCGGATATGTACAGAATCTTCTGCATCCCACTGAGCAGAGTCCCCTCGAACGTTGCGAAGCTTACTGGCATCTTCGTGACATCTTTGTGGTCGGATGACCGGTGCCAATCTTCGACGAATTTGATGTTCTCGGCGTCGCGGTTCCATGCGGCACTGAGTGCTGTGACGCAGCGCTCTCGCGAGGCCCCGACCAACGTCTTGAGCCGCTCGACCTCGGCTGGATCCCCGCGGGCGACTGGGGTCATGGACGCCATGTCGGAGGCACCGGATCCGACCAGGGCCAACATCCTGGACAGGTAGTGAACGCCACTGATGGAGTTGGACCACGGGGGCCAGAAGGCGAATTTCTCCCATGCCTCGCCTCGCCTGGGCGAGACAGGCGGCAAGTTGTTCGCGTCGAACCGGGGATCCCCCGCCATGGTCGGCGACAAAGCTTCAGAGAGCGAGCTCAGGGGCGTCCTCGGTGTGAGGACGGTGGGGGAGAGCAGGGCCGAAATGTCGTCGGGCGGCGGCCCTGCGAAGAACTCCATGGCATGCTCTCGGATCATGTTGACAAGCTCGACGACTCCTTTTTGCAGCTCGGTGATGCCCTGTGGAGACAGGCCGTGATGCTTCAGCGACTCTCCATTGTATCCATTCGGCAGGCTTTTCTGCAGCCTGCCATCGACAAAACCGTCTACTGTGCGCCAAAAGTCCAAGACTTCGCCAACGATACCTTGCGACGAGAGGAGGCCCGTCAAGAACGAGACCATTTTCTCCCAGAGCTCCACGATGTCGGCCTGGTCGAAGGCTGGCGTTTTGGAAGCCATGGACGGCCTGCCCACGGCCTTCAGGTGTGTTGCCATCAGCTGGGGCGCGGGCTTGTCTGCGTTGGCGAGACGGCGACGCAGAATCTCAATTTCCATCTTGAGCCGCTCGGCTGTCGCCTGCACCTTGCCTTTGAGGTAGTCATAGCGGCTGAGTAGCCATACCCAGACGGGGTTGTCCTCGACGCCCAACTCGAGCAGCAGCGAGATCAGCTCCATGTGCTGGTCCTGAGGGAGCCCTGATCCAGTGTCGACGTTAGAAAGGGTGTGGATCGAGATGAGCCTCCTCCAGACATCGCGCTTGAAGGCCTGTATCTGCTCGTCGACATCGTGCCACATACGCGCAGCAATCAAGACCTTGTAGAGTCGGGACTCATCGGCCTGTGCGTTCCCGACCTGTTGTGCCAGGAGCTTGGCCTCGTCGGCAAACCTTCTCGCCTTGACATACTCCTCTACAAGAGTGTCGTGGTCCTTGCGCTTGATGCTCTCTGCGATGGCGGCACTGAGCTCCACGTACTCCCTGAACTGCTCGATGGAGGAGGACACGGTCCTCAGCACTTCTTCCTTCTCGCGACCGCCTAGCGCCGGGCCCCACACGTCCTCGGCCTTGGCGGACACATCGAGCAAGGGCGCCTTGATGCCCATGACACCGTACTCGCTCTCTTTGATGAGCGCATTTCTCTTACGGGGGTCGTTGGCCAGCGGAGGAGAGAGAGGCTGGGCACCGCTGACGCTGCTGTTGCGAAAGCTATTCCTACTAGCATGTCGTGAGTGGGCGCGGGCACGAGGCGGCCCCACAGGGTCGACGCCTCGATACTTCATCTCTTTGTAGACATTGTCGATGACGGACTTTGCCCGGACGAAGCGCTCGAAGTTGGACTCGACGAGAACCTTGAGCGAAGCCGACTTTTGGTCTATCGACTGCGACAGCGTGTCCAGGCCGAGCAAGAGCGACTGCGTGTCTGCCGTGGCATGCATCTGAGACAGGAACAGGGCCGGCGAAAAGGTTGTTGAGGACAACAGAAACCGGTTCCCTTTGGCATCATCCGGTCAGTGGGAAGGGGGTGAGAGCCAGCGGCCTTGGCGGCACTCACGGAGCCGAATGTCGTCTTGCACAGGCACGCCGAGCTGCTTCAGTGTCCTGACGACGCTCTCGGTGCTTCCCAGCGGATCGGGCTCGTCCCTCTGGACGATGTTCCCGACGCCCTTGCCCCCATTCTCCGATCCGGGCACGACGCTGTTCCGATTCACGACGGCTCGTTCCAGCGCTTGATACCGTGATTTTCTCTTGTTTGCTTTCTTCCTCATGTCCTCTTCCTCGGAGTCGTCACTGTTGTTCTTGTCGGCGGGCCATTCCATCGGATTGAGGTTGGGTATGCCGTAGAAATCGAGCACAGTGCGCTCCGTTTCTGCCGCCATGTTCGCGACCACAGGTCCGACTCTATGGAGCCACGCCGGTTTGTCCTCTTGTTCCTCTTGTCCTCTTGTCCTCCTGACCTCGCGTCCTCCTGACCTTGTGTCCTCGTGTCCTCCCGTCTTCCTGTCGACTTTCTTTCGCGTAGTCTCGATCAGGCTTCGCGGAAACAATAGTACTGCCCGCTGAAGCTCCGGACCAAGAGCGACATGAGGCGGTTGTTGCGGTTGGCTAAGAAGCCAAGGGGTGATATAGGTAGACAGATAGACAGTGAGACAGGTAAGTACCTAGGTGGAAACATGTAAGTAAGGCTGGGCACGGACCACTGCTCCCCGATGGAAAAAAAAAAAAAAAACACCCATGCACTTTCCCCGGGTGCTCCAGGCGATTCTTGCCGGCAGCTCGTAAAGACCCTTTTTTTTTTTTTTTTTTTTTTTTTTTTTGCGAGTTTCTCCCATCGACCGACCTTCGAGTTCCCCTAGGGTCATCGGTCACTCTCCAGGTATCGCCACGATGCTGGCCCTTCGAGCAGTTGCTGCACCTGCGCAGCGCCAATGCTTCCGCGCAGCTCCCCGTGCCGCCGTCACGCTCTCGTTGCAGAACCAAAGACAGTACTCGGCGAAGCAGGACAAAGTCGCCAAGTACCTGGGCAAGAAAGACGCCAATGTACGCCTGGCGACGTCCTCCGCGGGGCTCAGATACTGACCCGATTGCACAGGGCAAGTTCCCCGTCAGCTTGATAGAGGGCGATGGCATTGGGCCCGAGATTTCCGAGTCCGTCAAGGACATATTTGCCGCTGCCAAGGTCTGCCGCCTCGGCTCCACTGGCCTCCTCAGCATCCCTCCTCTCTTTACTGGGGACGTCGCTAACCCGGCCGGCCGGGCATAGGCGCCAGTCTCCTGGGAGCCCATCAATGTCGATCCCATCCTCAAGGACGGCAAGACTGCGATCCCCGATGCAGCTATCGAGAGCATCAAGAGGAACAAAATTGCCTTGAAAGGACCCCTCGCGGTATGCACAATGCCCAGTCGGGTCGGAAAGCGGGGTCGAGTGAGTAGGTTGAGTATGAGTACCTACTGATGTGCTGCTTGTAGACACCCATTGGCAAGGGTCACGTATCCCTCAACCTGACCCTGCGACGCACCTTTAACCTCTTTGCCAATCTCCGTCCGTGTCGCTCCGTCGCTGGCTTCAAGACGCCCTACGACAATGTCGACACCGTCCTGATCCGGGAAAACACCGAGGGCGAGTACTCGGGCATCGAGCATGTGGTAGTGGACGGGGTTGTGCAGAGCATCAAGCTTATCACGCGGGAAGCGAGCGAGCGCGTGCTGCGCTTCGCCTTCCAGCATGCCCAGTCGATCGGCCGTAAGAAGGTGCGCGTGGTTCACAAGGCCACCATCATGAAGATGAGCGACGGCCTGTTCCTCCGCGTGGCGCGTGACCTAGCCAAGGAGTTCCCCGATATCGAGTTTGACGCCGAGCTACTCGACAATACGTGCCTGAAAATGACGACGGACCCGGTGCCCTACAACGACAAGGTTCTGGTCATGCCCAACCTGTACGGCGACATCCTGTCCGACATGTGCGCCGGCCTGATCGGCGGCCTGGGCCTGACGCCCTCGGGCAACATCGGCGATGAGTGCTCCATCTTCGAGGCCGTGCACGGCTCCGCCCCTGACATCGCCGGCAAGGGCCTCGCCAACCCGACGGCCCTGCTGCTCAGCTCCATGATGATGCTGCGGCACATGAGCCTCAACGAGTACGCCGACCGCATCGAGAAGGCGGCCTTCGCCACCCTCGCCGAGGGCAAGGCGTTGACGGGTGACCTGGGCGGCAAGGCGTCGACGAAGCAGTTCACCGACGCCATCATCAGCAGGCTATAGAAGGGCCACTTTTCCTTTCCCCTTCTCCGTTACCCGGTATACAAGGTGCGTCGGATACCCTCCTCAGCCGGGACTCCCTTGATTGATGCACCTACCTGGCTGCCGTCGTCCCTGCAGCGCCTACAATGTACGCATCTTCATCCTCCGAGTAGTGGGCTTGACTAGAGGCTAGATTGTATCACAACGTCAAGACATTTGCTGTCTTTTCCCTTTTTTTCGGTGACCTAGATCTGCGATGTCCTGTCCAGTGTTGACGGCTTGCATAGTTCCCAATGTTGACTGGACGTGGTGTGATTGGAGGTTTTGATGACGGCAACAATGTTACATATCTATGGGGGGGGCGACTGGAAAGAAATCTCACGTTGTGAGTCAGTCCACTGCTCTTAGCAACTCCCTCATGTACCACGCTCCTCCCTGTGGGCTTCACGGGAACGGTGTCTGTCTCTTACGACCAAGCAGCCCATGATAGCCACGTCGCCTCCTTGGCGTTCCGCAGACAGACGTCCGCCCAGCTTTCGCCGACATCTCCAGGATAGACTCAGCTCACGCAGACTGATCCATCGCGCTCGCAAAAAATCTTTTGCCAACGCCATCGATGCCCAACGTCCCCGATCAGGATCAGGCTGGCTATAGACACCGTCGTATTCGACCAACTGACCCGAGCAACGACTTGACGCGAGCTCGAGGCGGAAACCCTCTGCTACGGACAAGCCAAGCGGTCCTTGACATCATTACAGGCGCCAGGCCGCGTCGAGTCTTACCACGGGCTTGGCAGCGCCGAGAAATCAGGCTGGGTGGACGCAGTGTCGGGCCCGCTCCCGGCCAAGGGCGAAGTTCGGGAATCCAAAGTTGGGATGACATGGTGTTCGCTTCAACTTCCCAGGTTGATCGGAACAGGTAAGCCGGGGTGACTGACTGGAGTGGTGCAATTAGGCTTCTAGAACCAACGAAACGGCCTCGACACCCACGACTCGCCGCGGGCATGTCCCAATACGGCGCAGTGTCGGCAAGGTGATCGACCCTAGCGCAAGAAAAGCCGACTTGGCAGGGTCACACAGCCCATGATTGCCACATTGGGTTGCGGGAATCAAGTCGTCGACAAACAAGGAAAGAAGGCAGGTATGGTGAAACAGAACAGGCCGAAGAAGAAGACGAAGAGGGGAAAAAAGCGCTCATGTTGTCGACAAAGCGCGCTCGTATTGCCCTCATCCCGACTGCTCTTCCATGCGGCTGCCTCGTGACACGACGGAGCCTGGGGGCCCTCTCGCCTCTATTTTTTTTTTTTTTTTTTTTTTTGCTTAGCTGAACGACACGAACGGCCGTAAAGCCTCGGTCGCTGAGGCCGACTCTCTTCTTCGGCCGGCTGGTCTCCATGCCGTGCGAAGAGCCTCGGCAAGTCTTGGCGCACTGCTCGGCATCGTCAGTGGAGGCTGAGTGTCTTCCTGCAAGCCAAGCCGTTGCACATGGGTCCCGCATGTTCCAACCGGCGTTGCCAACGTCAGTCGTCCGGTGACTCCGGGCTGAGGCGCGTCTTGTCAAAGACTGGACGAAGACTCCCTGCAATCGGCGTGTAGTATACAGTACCGACTAGCTCGTGCCGCATCAACGCGCAAGCCGTGGCCTGTCGGTCGTGCCCGTGCCGAGACCCACTGGAGTCGGCATGAAGCCAGAAGGAGGATTGAGGCATAACTCTCCAGAGCCCCGAGATTTGCCCGGCAGCACCCTCCCAAGACCGCATTGTTTTGCTCATAGCCAAGAGAATTACGAAGCCGGTATGAGCGCGCGGCAGAGTGAGTGGTGGGTGGTTTCATCGGCCAGGAAGGTTACCCTTGTGCGTCGCCCGTTTCCCCGTGTATCTCGCTTGGCTGTGCGGAGCCGGAGCCGCAGTGCAGAGGCCGAACAAGCCTTTGCGGGGACCACACGATGGGACGCAAGTGCGCAACTAGAGGTAGAGGTATATAGTGCCTGCCTTCCTCTTTGGCCGTCTGGGAACACAAACCTCCAGATTCCATCCACATTCATCGGTTCAACCACGTCGTCAAACATCACAGCCTCTGCCCTCCATCCAATTTTTGATCCTCAACAAGACATCACACCCAATCCTCTTCGTTTCACCATGCCTACTTCATCTTCCGCCGCTACGTCCTCCTCCTCCGCCATGGGCAGCCGAGCCCCTCTCAAGAGTGTCGACGAGAAAGGTGTCAGTTTCCAGTTTCGCGTCGGCGGCGCCTGCTGGCAAGCTACCATCATGCACAGGAACACGCAGTAAGCTCATTCCACGTCTCTTACAACCCGGCTTGCTCATCCGCGCAGTCTGCTGACCGCTTTGCAGCGAGCGGATGAAGGCTGCCCGCGCCAGTTCCCCGGCATCGTCGGCATCAAGCACTTCTAGCATGGACTTGAAGTAGGTGGGGTCAGGTCCCACGGGGCCATGATGGTGCACATAGAGGGAGAGATACCCACCCCATGAGATGCATGTACGCTGTGAGCCGGCGTAACCAGGGATTGTTGCTGAAGCGGGCTTAAATTTGGTTTGTTGTTTGTGGCCTTTCTGTGCATGGAGTCAGCTGTCACGGAGGCGGTAGGGATGTGTAGAATAGAACTCCGGGGAAAACCCGGAGTGTGGCGGCGGACCAGAGACCGAGATTATTCAGCCGCAGTAGCCGGCTTCGGCGACGTCATTCGTCGCTTTTGCCGTTTCAAGTCCTCAAGGACGCCCGATCCTCGCGGTCACGTGGCGTCGGACGATCAGGTCGCAGATCGAGGACGGGAATGTGCAGGTCGTATCGGCTTATCGGCGACTCAATGGCGCATGTGGCACAGAGTGCCTAGATCTGTACGCCCTAGCTACTTCCACGTTGAGACGAGACAAGATTCCACTCATTGCAGCGGTGGCTGAATACGTTCGAGGCATGGATCATGTACCTCTAGGTAGAGGTGGCTTTTGGCGTACTTCCTGGGCTCGGCTGCATGACCGCCGTAGGTTCGTCTCGAGTCTCGGCTGCAACTTTTGTTGACCTTTGTCCACCTCACCTCTCTCACATTGCCTTTTCCTCGCATTCAAAGGACATTGTCGTGGGCATCTCGTTTGCTCTGGGGCGTGCCGTTTTCTGCCTCCACGATGCCTATACCTGTTCCAATTGCGGCGAAAGGTGAGTGATTTTCTTCTCGATCAATTATCTTATCGTTTGCTTCCCACTTCCCCGCCTTTTGCCAAGGCCATACCTCGAGAAATCCCCTGGGTCGTTCGTGCACAACTTTCGCCACCCGGATCGATCGCCCCGAGCAGATGTGATTCGCAAGGGCCGGACTCACACGTCTCTTACCCAGCAGTCCTCTTTGAACCCCTTTGCCAACGTCCCTTACCCTTGGTCCTCCCCTACGGCAAAGGTCACACAGCTTGACGCTGCCCAACACGTATACTTGACACTCACCAGTTTATGCCTGTTTTCATCTATCGACGCGTTTGCCACAGTTCTGCGTCCCACACTCCGCTTCTGACGTTCCCTTGCGGTCGAACGCTGTTCGCTGCCTCGCACCCATCCTGCGAGAATGCCACCTGTTAACCAAGCTGCCATTGCCTCAGTCGGCATCATCGCCGTCTCGGTTGCCGTCGCCGCTGCCATCGCCGCGTACGAATCGCCGGAAATACGGCGCATGGCCGAAGACCTACGTCGCCGAATCGCCATCGCCCTTCACTCCCTCGGCGACA
Organism: Phyllachora maydis; assembly: GCA_029339225.1. Lineage (NCBI taxonomy): Eukaryota > Fungi > Ascomycota > Sordariomycetes > Phyllachorales > Phyllachoraceae > Phyllachora > Phyllachora maydis. The sequence continues at coordinate 4,728,197 of JAQQPM010000001.1, read as the reverse complement.
ACGTCGACCCGAGCCGACGAGTCAATCCCCTGTTCAACCGACCCGAAGACGCCGACGGGTTTCTACAGTCTCGTGGCGGCGGCGAGCATGGTGTCGAGGCCGACGAGGCGTCGCGTCGGCGGCAGCGCGAAGAGCTCATGCACTGGAACGCCGTGCTCGAAGAGAAAAGGCAGCGGGAGCAAAACGAAGCGGAGAAAATGGCCGGCACCCTGACCAATCGGTCCGGCCAGTCTTTCGACCATTTCCTGCAGCAGGATAGCGCGGCAGAGAAGGGCACGTTTGTCTACAACACCGGTGCGCAGGTGCGACCGGGGGACGAGGGCTTGGTCCGAAGGCGTGGCGTCGAGGGCGTCAAGGGCTTGAGCGCAGCTGTCTACGCGAATCCTTTCGCCGATGAGAACGGCATCGACTTCGACGAGCACCCTGGCATGGAGACCGAGGAAGATCCGCTGCAACCTGGCCGAGACGAGGTCATGTCCGACATCTACAACGCCTCGCCGCGCCTTACCAACGTGGAGCCGGCGCCCGTGTCACAAGGTGTGCCGCCCCCACCCGCCGCCGAGGTCCTCTTCGACTACAAAGAAGCGCAAGAACCAGGACGACCAGCGAGAGCTGTCGAGCTCGTCCCCGAGTCCACCACCTCCACCGCCACGCTCGACCGGGACGTCGTCGGTGAGGACTACACGACAGCGGGCCAGGAAGACCGCGACGAGGCCTACGCTTCCATCCAGGCCTGGGCGCAGAATTCGTCCAACCCCAGCTTCTACTCACCACTGCCCGTGTCGCCGCCCGCGCCGCTGTCGGAGCCCGAGATCATCAGCGAGGGTCACTCAACGCCGACGGAGTGCGTCTCGGTGGCGGGCTCGGGCGAGGACCTCGGCGCCCACGCTGCGTCGTCCAAGGCGGGCACGAACTCGGACTATGACGTCATGAGCGTCGACGAGAGCGGCGTTGCCACTCCGACGAGCTGGAGCGAAGTGGGCAGCAGGGTCAGTGAGAGCGAGGGTCATGGAAACGCGTAGAGCCAGATGGCCGCTCGACAGGCGCGGCGTGGGGACGGGGCATCCCAATTCTTATTTCCAACGTCCGGTGCGTCGGGTGCTTTTGTAAGAAAGGAACACGGTGCCTTGGGTAGTAAACGAGTATTGGCGAAAGGTCGAACGGCACACATACGAGGAGGCTTTTTGCTTGGGAGGTCGGCGTTTGGGAGTCCTTTATGCTATCGATACTTGGTTCGCCCAGTTTCCCTCCAGGTTGTCCAGAGGCAAGACTGTAACCACTTGAGATGGTGCTCTATCTGTCGTGACCAGCGGTTGTGGTATAAATTGACACACAGCCGATGATCCCGATCCTCTCGGGCGCCAAGAATACTGCCTAGCTGTCACCTTTCTGCTTCATCTCGTCTTTCCCATGCTTGCCGTCCCCAACCTTCCCGTCGCTGCCCGCCCCCTCATCCTTCTCCCCGACTCCATCCCTGCGGCACTGGTCCACATAATCCCCCCAGAGCTGCTCGATCGGCCGCCCCAGCAGCTCCGTCCAGAACGGCTTCTCCTCGTACGTGCACGCGCGCAGCTTCTCGTTGAGCCGGCGCACCGTGCCGGCGCCGTAGCGGGCCTCGAGGTAGTCGAGGAAGTAGGCGGTCGGGGCGTACCCCTGGTCCCAGGCGCCGTCGACGCGGCGCCGCCAGTGCGGCGGGCCCAGCCCGCACCGCAGCCGCACCCAGTCGGCCACGCCCTCGACCAGCCCGCCCGGGCACGCGCCGCGGCCCGTCCACTGGTAGCAGTGCACCAGCTCGTGCGTCAGCACGCCGGCGAGCTCGGCCGGCAGGCGCGCGGCCGGCGCCACGTCGGTGATGTAGCGCAGGGAGAAGTGGATTTCCTTGTGGTCGGTGTCGAGCTCGGTGCCGGTCGTGTAGCTTTCAAAGGGAGGGGGGGCGGGTGAGTGTTTGCACGGGGGTGTGGTTGGTGGGTGGGGGTGCTGCACTCACGCTACGCCGTCCATCTCGCGCAGGATCACGGTGACGGACCGGGTGGGCGGCACGTGGGTGTCGGACTCGGAAGGCGTGATGTACAGAAGGCGCAGGACGTTCTGCACGGCGTCGGCGATGACCTCGATGGCGTCGACGGCCGCGAGGAATTTCTTGGTCCCCGGGTGGCTCAGGTCGCGCAGCTCCAGCCGGAGCTTGGGCGGGGGGAAGACGGGCTTGGTCGGCTTGCCACTGGGTTCCGGAGCCGCTCCGTCGGCTCCGTCCGATGCCGAGGGCGGGACGGGGGCCGGGGAGGCCGCGGGACCTGCCGGGAGGGAGCCGGGTTCGGCTGCGGAAATGGGAGGCATGGAGATGGCGATGGGTTCGGACTTGGGGGTTGTTCGAGGGCGAATGGTCATACTGCCTCAGGGCGCTACTATGTCGTGTGCCGAAAGGGGTTCATGAGTGACAATGAAACCACAGTGTCCCTCCCTTGCCTGATCGTGTGAGTGAAGATGGTCGGTCGGGCCTGGGTTATGTGCGTCAAATTGGGGTTGGGGCTGTTTACCATCCAGGTCACTGATCACGAAAGCTCGCCAACTGAACACCTATTGCACAAAAACCGCCCGGACGTTCGGTGGCCTCGTCCCCGACGGTGTTCACTTTAACGTTGGGTGCTGTAAGGTTTCCCGGTGGAGACGAAGATTTGCAGGGATGTTATTGTCATCCATATCTCACCAACCATCGCCATACATGTGCGTGAAAACACAGTCATGGAACATGTGACCCATCTAGATAGTTTTCGCGCCTCAATCTCAGCATAACAGGCCACATCGAGATCGCCACCATGCAAATTTAGGCAAGGAATCCACCACGGTTTCCCGATTCCCGAGATTTTCTGCTTCAATCCGGATCCCGACAGTGACGTCGACGCCGCGTGAGATAGATGTCTGCAGGGAGACAAGACTACACAGGCTACGATCCATAGCAGTCGCCGAAAATGGGCCCTGCAAAGGAAAGGGGGGCTTACAGCGACCAGTCGAACACTCGATCCAGGGGCTGAAAATAGCCCGTCGCGCAGCAGCAGGAAGTAGGTACTTATATAGAGGTGTCTTTTTTTTCTGGTCTTAGTACAGGTGAACATAGGCGGGGCGGTGCGGGGGCAACTGCATCAGTGGGTCCATGCTGCACAGGGATCGTCCGTTCGTGCAATAGGTCAGCTTGCGGTCAACAATTCGAAAAGCCGCAGCCGGTTTGCCTCTGTTCTTTGCGACAACACGCCCATCCCGCCACGTCCTGTCATCACCACGAGCCTTCTTGCGGTACGAGGCCCTCGTGAATAGACTTTAAGGTTATCAATACGCGCCGTGAGTAAGTTCCCACCCGCGATCATTATCCGGTGTCACGGAGCTCTCCTTGTCGTCTCGCTGCGGAGGTGTTTGTTTTGTTCCCGCTTGGACCAGCCTGTTTGCGACCGCTGACCTGGATGGGCGACGAGCAGCACCAAGGGTTCGAAGCTCGTGCGCCAGGATCGCGCAGGATCGCATCCCCGCTGTGGGAATATGGCGGAAAAAATCAACGAAGAGCAGGTCGCGGACCTCGTCGCGATTCTTCGAACCGATGCGGCCGTCGATGCCAAGATCCAGCAGCTGAACGCGATCAAGTCCGGCATCAAGCAGCACAATGTGCCCGAAACCTGCGTCGCGTCGCTCTTTGACGCGCTCCGAGCCGCCTCTTCGAGCCAGCACGCGATTCTGGTTAACGCCGGCTTCACCGCGCTGAACCATCTCTTGACGCGATTGTCGCGCCAAGAGCCCAAGCTGCTGGCCAAGGAGGCCGCGCGGACGTTGCCTGTCATCATCGAAAAGCTGGGAGATCAGAAGGAGAAGTTGCGGACGCTCGCGATGCAATCCTTGATCACGCTGTACAAGATGGCGCCGATGGAAGTTGAACGGTCGGTGCGCAACGCGGCGATGGTGGGAAAAAACCCGCGGGCGAAAGAAGCGAGCATGCAGTGGCTGCTTCAGGTACGAGAGACCACACCGAGGCGCCCTGTGCGACTCAGTCTGGTGCGGTGTAGCTGACGGCGACGCAGATGCATCAAGAGAACGGACTACAGTTCAGGAGCTACGTGCCTAGTCTCATGGAACTGCTCGAAGACGCGGACGGTATGGTTCGCGACACTGCGAAATCCACCGTCATTGAGCTTTTCCGGTACGAGGCTCTCCTCTACTCGCCAGAAATGGCCCTGGCTAATGATATCCAGCAATGGCCCGAACGCGGCCAAGTCCGATCTCAAGCGCCAGTTGAAGAACTTCAAAGTTCGGCCAGCTATCGAGCAGGCCATCGTGAAGGAGCTCGTACCCAACTCCTCAGGCGCCTCGGCGCACCAAGACGTGCCCGACGAAGCACCACCGCCGAGCAGACCGAATTTTGCCGCAAGCGTGTCTTCTCTGGCCAGTGAGAGGCCCATCACGCCCATGCTCGACGCGCCTGCCGACACAGTGGAGCCCATGTACGTGAACACGCAGCGCGAGTTGGACGACATCTTTAGGGAGATGCACGTCTACTTTGAAGGCAGGGAAACGGAGCAGAACTGGCTGAAGCGGGAAGAGAGCATAATAAAGTTGCGCAAGCTATTGGCTGGTAATGCGGCAACCGACTTTCAGGAGAGCTTCTTGGGCGGTGTGCGGGCACTTCTCGACGGTGTCATCAAGGGCGTCAGCACGCTCCGGACGAGTCTGTCCAAGGAAAGCTGCACCCTTGTCCAGGAGATCGCGAGGACATATGGTCCGGCCATGGATCCCATGGTGGAGCTTTTGATGCAGACCTTTATCAAGCTCGCGGCGGCGACAAAAAAGATCAGTTCTCAGCAGGCCAACACCACAGTGGACACGATCATCGGAAAAGTCACGTATACCGCGCGGATCATGCAGCATGTTTGGGGCGCCTGTCAAGACAAAAATGTACAGCCAAGGACATACGCCACCGGCTGGCTGAAGACAATTCTGGTCAAAGAGTCTCGTCACAAGCACCACATTGAACATTCAGGGGGTTTGGATCTGGTGGAAAAGTGCATTAAGAAAGGGCTTGCTGATGCCAATCCAGGCGTCAGAGAGAAGATGCGCGCGACCTACTGGACTTTTGCAGGCATCTGGCCTGCTAGAGCCGAGGCCATCCTGAACGGCTTGGATCCTACAGCACAGAAGCTTCTGCAAAACGACGCCAACAACCCCAATGCAAGTCGAAGGCCCGAAGAAGGTGGGGCCAGGCCCGGTATGGGCCTGTCCAAGAGCACCATGGGCGGATCGAAACCAAGTCTTCGCGAGGCAATGATGGCACAGAAGAAGGCTCTGGCGCCGCGGAATCTACCGGCGCGTCCTGGTTCAGCCATGTCCCATTTTTCGCCCACGAGGACCGTGTCTGGGTCGTCTAACGTCTCAGCCGTATCAACCGCAACCACTACGGGAACTGTCCGCACGCGTCCGGAATCCACCCTTGCACCAGGTGGTGGTGGCCTTTCTGGGGCTCCCATGAGACCGACTCGGAGGAGACCGGAACTAGCTTCTAGGCCCGCTACTGCTGGGCCCTACTCCGTCCGCAGCCATGACCAGCCATCCGCTGAGCAGGGCAGTCCCCCACAGAGCGCCCGACCAAAAGCAGCCATCACCCCGAAGGCTATGGGGGCTTCCCCCAAGAGAACAGCGCAACGGCCTCGACCCGGACATGCAGCTACTGCCAGCGAATCGAGCCTTCCCACCCCATCCAGGTTGACCGCGCAAAAGGCAGTGCTGTCACCGGGAGGGACTCCCAAGCTGAGGCCGTCTCCGGTCAAGATGGCCCCGGGTCCGTCGAAAATCCACGATGACCTCGCTCTCGTGACGCCGAGTGTCGCGAACTCGAACGCGTCTTCTCCGAAAGCGTTGACATCGCCTATCTCGGCCAAGGCGGAGGAGACACGACACCTCACGCCCACAAAGACGGTCCAGGTCTACGAAGATCCTGTCACAGAGGAAGGACGAACAACACCGAACCCTGAATTTACCGGGTCTGTTCTGGAAGACAAGGCAGTAAACGAGGCCGCTGCCCAGGTCCAGCACCCAACTGAAGAGAACGGAATAATCACGAGTCCGCCGTCGTCTCCGGAAAGGATGAAACAGAACGTTCGCCTGCTCGAAAGCGGAATTGCCAAGGTCAGAGCGCAGTCGCTTGACGTGCACGGCTTCCGCAAGCTCCAGAGCATCATCCGCGACAACAAGGCCGTCTTCACCGACGACACGTTCAAGGCGTTGCTGACGGGCCTGTTCGCGTACCTCGAATGCCCGCTCGTGCAGCTGACGCCCGAGAAGAGCCAGGATGTCAAGGCGCAGATCCTGGCCACCATCCGGCTGCTGCGCAAGAAGCTGTGCGACAACTTCCAGCCACACGTGTCGGCCGGGCTCGAGAGCCTGCTGCGCGCTCGCGCCGTGTACGATAGCCGCACGCACATCGTGGCCGGGCTCGAGCTGCTGGCCGACGAGCTCGTGGCGCTCGGCGACGCCAGCGATATGGCGCTCGTGCTGTCGCGCGCCACGGCAGACCTCGCCGCCGACTCGGACGACGCGCGAGGCCGGCGCTCACTGAGCATGGGACTGCACGTGCTCAAGGAGCTGGTGGACACGCGCGGCGGCGACGAGCCTGGCGCCTTCGTGCTGTCGGACGAGGAGCTGGCGACCATGGCGGCGCTGGCAGCACGGTGCCTTGACGCGGCAGACTCGGGCGTGCGCATGGACGCCGTGCAGCTGTGCGTGGCGCTGCACGCGCGCGTGGGCGGCGCGCGCTTCTGGGCGGCGCTGCAAGGGGTCAAGGACGATCCCAAGAACCTGATCACGTACTATATCGCCAAGAGGCAGCGGGAGGTGCCGGTGCCGGTGCCGGCGGCGGCGTGAGCGGCCCCGGCTTGACCCCGCTCTTTGTCTGCGTCTTTTCCCCCCCTTCTTCGTTTTTTTTTTTTTTTTGGATTGAGGGCGCTGGTGTTGTGTGTGTTGTCGCATGGCGCATAGCAATGGGGCGGCTGTATAGGGACACAAAAAGAAGCAAAGGCAAAAGGGAGCAAACGCGGTATGACATTGCAACAGCTGTTTTGTATCATCGCGTGTTTGCAATTTCGTCCATATATCGCCGTGAATATCATCAGCTCTCCCTACAACCGCCTCTCTTGCACCGTCCCACCGTCCGTGCGCTTGCGGCTTGACTGTCCTCCAGCATGGCTCATGGCTACAGGGGTAACACGCTTCGGCCCCTGTGGCTTTCCGCGCTGACATGAGCATCTAGCCGGCTTTGCAGCTAGCCGCTTTCAGCCGGACAGGGACGAGAATCGCGGTAGTACGCCACGACGCTACACGGCTCTGACCGCTGGGCACACACACAACCTTGGTCAAAAACGCCTTACTTTACTCCGTACCCCGTGTTCCCTAAACCCAAATGCTCTCAATCTCCGAGGTTCGCTGGTCGCCCATCAGCCCTCCGAGCCTTCCTGTTCCAGTCCCATGCTGCGCCGTTCTTCTTCATGCCGTCCCGTCGCATTGGAAATTTGGAGCAAGGGGCTGCTGCAGGGACCCTGGAGATCTCGCGGAAATCGGTAAGGGTTCGTCGTGGAGGTGTTACGGAGAGTGTGCGAAGTACGAAGTACCAGTCCGCACAACACTCTATTTGACGGACGAGCTGAAATGCACCATTGCGGAGCAGGCTATCATGTACATGTGGCTTCTAGCTGTCACCGCACTTAGGCACCAGATCAGCGATCCAGGGCCAGGTAAGTGCTTCGTGATTCTAAGCTAGTGATTGATTGTATCGCTCATGGCCTATGGAATGTCCTGCTGCGCTAAAATACTATGGGTAGGGCATTCGTATGGCCACGTTATATGTGCTGCAGCACTCCTGTAGAATCCATACTATCCCCCTTCTCCGTTTAGACTGTCTATAGTCTATATAAAGGAAATCTTGCGATATTAATCTTAGTGTTTTAGGGTTAGCTTTCTAGCTAAGCTAATAAGCGTCGGCAATCCTACTATAGTAGCGTTTTGCTTTTATACTATATACTATATATAGGGTGACCGTCGTTAGTATATGCCGGAAATAGATTTGTACTGTTATAGCAATTCGGCAGCTCGATACTACCTAAGGTAGCAAGGCTATATACGTTGTCCTTATAACAATGCGTTATAGTATAGGGCCTATTATAGAACAGTTCCTACTTATAAGCCTGCTACTGAACTTATAGTACCTAATCTCTAGGTATAAAGACTTATAATAGCGCCTTACTTTCCTAAGTATAAGCCCGAACGTAGTTACAAGCAGCTTTTAACAACAAGGCGTAGCTATATACTAACGTGGCCTTGTATACCCTAACATACTCTTTCTACTAGGTAGCAATCTTATTATCAGTAGCCTCCTATATATAGGCTATATTAATTAGTAACTAGCGTTATTCTAAAGGCTTAACGCTGTATACTAGGAAGTAGGCGCTATATCTACTTGGTCCTAAAGTGCGGTTTAACGTAGTAATAGCGATCCGGGTAAGCGTAGTGGTAGCTAGGTCTGGATATTCTAAGCTATACCAGGTTATAATCGCCTTGAGCTTCTAGTTCGCCTGTTCTACTTAACTATTGCCTTAGAGGTATAGTAGCATAATAGGCGTTAATTATATACCGTTACGCCTATAGTAGCTAACAGTGTTATACCTTATAAAGCACTGTACGTTATTATATACAAGCTGTTATAGTACTCTATATATATCCTAAATCTCTTCTAGTATGGTTATTACGTTATAGAAGGTCTTAAAGGGTATATAGTGTGCTACTATCTAGCTAGTTAGGTATTCCACTATCACTAGGATATCTTATTGTTACTAGCTAGTATAATCGATTTCCTAGCGGGAGAATATCTTAGGTGTATAGATAGGCTATAAATCCGGTAGAGTTGGGTTAGGGGCCTTTATTAGCTAGTACTAAGGGTAATAGCGATATCCTTCTTATACTGCTAGTTATAGGCTTAGGTACTAGTATATCTAGGCTACCTCTCTCTTAATAGTACCTATAGAGGTATGGCTATAACGCTTATAAATAAGGCTTGCTATCCTAACTAGGTCCTTATAGTTAACCACCTTATACAATACTATCCCCTATAAGCCTGGTACATCCCTAACTTTATAGAGGAAGGTCTAAACCTAGTAGAGGTATCCCTTAAATAATAGGAAGTGCTTAGTAACCTAGTCCTTAGTTAGTCTTGCTAGGAGATCAACGCCTTCCTTAAGGTGCTCTATAATAGCTTATAGATCGAGCTAGTATAGTTAGTTAAGGCAGTCTATAGGTACTATATCCTATAGTACCTCTATATCCTCTTCCCCCTCCTTACTATTAACAGCTAGGTATACCGCTGTATCCCTAGGGGGCTAGGACAGATAGTTAGCTAGCACGTTAGCCTTACTAGGGTAGAAGATAATATATACGCTATAGTATTCTATTAGGTCTAAGAACTTAACTATTCGTACTGGTTGCTTACCCTTATTGCGTATAGTCTTAAGGCTCTTATAGTTAGTAACGATAGTGATATTACTGCCCTCTATCTAGTGTCTTTAGTGCTAGAGGGCGTAGAGCATAGCTAGCAGCTCGCGTTCCTAGCTGCTATAGCGGGTTTAGGTATTAATAAGCTTCTTAGAGAAGTAGGCTATAGGGTAGAGAAAAGAGCAAGAGCTATATAGATAAGGCTAGAGCAGGGCTACGCTAAGATATCGTTGACTTACGTCTGGCTTAAGTATAATAGGCTTAGTCTAGTCGAACTAGCGCAGTATTAGGAGAGACGTAATAGCAGTCTATATAGCTTAGAAAGCTTCCTATACTTCCTTAGTTAGTATTATCTTCTGTTCTTTAGGGCTGCTAGAAAGGTCTGTAAAAGGGCTAAAGAGCTTAGTATATTTAGGGATTAATGCCTAAAAGTAACTAGCGGTATTAACAAAGGAACGGATCTCTATTGTTATAGTAGGCTTAGGGCGTTATAATATAGCTAACGTTTTAGACAGGTTAGCTTAGACGCTAGCCTTAGAGACTAGAAAGCTAAGGAATATCCCTTTTCTAACAAAGAGCTTCGTTTTAGCAGTATTAATAATAAAGCTAAAGTTAGTAAGCTAGGCGAAAAGCGTTAATAGGCGTTAGAAAAGCTTGCTGTTATTAGAGGCCTATATAGAGATATCGTCGAGCAGGCCGGAATACTAGTTATAGAGTAGCTGTAGGTACTCCTCTATAACTTTTTAGAATATTACTAGCATATTGGTTAACCTAAAGGGTATAACAAGCTATTTATATAGACTATATAGGGTAACAAAAGCGGTCTTCTTACAATCCTCTAAGGCTATACAAACGTGCTAGAAACTGTCCTTTAGGTTAATAAACGTATATTTCTTATAGCCTACTGCCCTCTAGATCTTATCTATAGTATAAGGTAGTAGGTAGGTATATTTCTTTATAACCTTATTAAGCTTATAGTAGTCTACGTAGATATACTAGACTACAACTAAACTGTTAGTACAGAAGTAGGTCTTAAATACTTATACTAGCACCAACGTTATTAGTATAACTATAAATACTGTTCCCTAGGACGATATCCCTATAAAAAAAGGCCTGTTTATATCCTTATTGACATTAGTATTAGAGTTATCGAAAATCCTAACCTTCTTAATCATTAAGATGTCTTTTTTCGGCGTTAATAGCAGGGGAGTAGCCCATAGGCTTTTCAACAGCTATATAATCTTCCCGTTATAGGCTTGGATAAAGTTATCTATCGCTGCATTCTACTATAGGCTATATTGCCAGGGAGGAAGTTTAACGGGCTTTACGTTGCTAGTATTAATATAGTATATAGTATTAACGATTTTGCTATCTCCTCTTTTTATAATATCGAAGAGAGATAGGAATTTAGCTATAATCTGCGCTAGATAATCGTTAACCTCTATATTGCCTATAGGGGTCTCTAGGTACTACTTAATCTATTATATAGTCTATAGTAATATCTCCTTAGTAGCATAACAGGTAAAGTGGTTTTTACTGCTAGTATATTGTACTATAAGGGTCGGTTTTCCGGAAAAGCCTACTAACCTAACAGAACTATTAGAAAGGAATTAGGCTCTAAACTTATAGAAAACGCTTCTCCTAAGGGTTAGGTTACTAGGGAAGGTCTTATTAGAGACTATGCTATAGGTAATAGTATAGGACTATAATCTTATACCCTATACCGTAATAAAGTTAAGCTGAACGACTGAATCTTCGGTAACGGTTAGTCTAGTACCTCTAACGCCGCCTATAGTAGAACGCCGTTAAGAAGGGTAGCTTCCTATTTACCAGGTAAGGGTCCTTAAGATATAGTAGACTATATAACTATTATCCTAGAAAACCGTAATTAGAGAGCCGCAGTTAGTAAGTATAGCTTGGAAAACTAGATAAGGTACGCTATAGCCTTTGTAAATAGGTCGATCGTAGAGGGGGGGCACATCTCTACCTCTACCTATTCCTACAAAATAGGCAGATTAGCCGTCCTAATCCTTGCTATATAGGTTATTAAGGAGGTTATTAAACTTAGCGTTATAGTCGTCTCTACAGTCCTCTAGAGAGGCTTTTTCTTCCTCCTTCTTAGTAGCGTATACCTTATAGTAAACAAAGCATTTAAGGGTTTTACCAGCTACCTTATAGAACTAGGATAAGCTCTGCTTCTTTAGAATACCTATAAGGGTAACCCTTTTACCATTATAGTCCTATAGAGAGGTAGGGTAGGAAGAAAATAATAGCTATCTTAGCTACTATAAACAGTCCTTTGCCTAATACCCTATCTTACTATAGTTTAGGCAGGTATTATTATCTACCTTTATAGTACCCTAGGGCATACCTCTAACAGCGAAGCTAGTATTAGGGCTAGGGCCTATAGAGGGCATAGGGGAGGCCTCTTCCTTAGCAGGAAAGGAAAGGCGGTTGTTATAGCAGGGATCGGAGATAGCCGATATAATCAGCTTAATAGAGGCTATACCGGGTTTCTTACTAGTAGCCTTACTAATATATATATTATAGCTAGGGCGTAAGGTTCTCTATAACTTAACCGTTATCTCTAGCATACTATAGACTTGCTTTTCTATATAGGTTAGAGTAATCTCCTCTATAAAAATAACCTACTTTATAACCAATTTAGCAGTAGAAAGGCAAGCAGCTTACTGCTAGAGCATAACCTATACTAAGGGCGCATACTACTATATCTTACGTTCTAACAGGGCCCTTATCTCCTTGCTGTTCTATATTTTAGTCGGCAGTTTAAAGAAGCAAGCCCAGGCACACTAAGCAAAGGCTAGGTAGGCCTTATCTTAATATGGCAGAAGCTCTGAAAAGGCCGTAAGAGATGAGCGTAATGCCTTATAGTAGGCAAGTATAGTAAAGATCGCCTCTATAAAGTCGACCTAGATAATCCTCTTATTATTTCTAATATATGCTAGAATACTAAGGAAATTACTAGAGAGTTCCAGGCTTACCTGCTTTAGCTATAGATTATATAGGACTAGGGTAGCTAAAAGGGCAGACTAGATGTTCTCTAGCTTCTTAATAGTATACTTATTAGCTCTATTAAGCTTCTAATCCTTCTTAAAGACTACGCGGTTCTTCTTAGCCTAATCGCTAGTATCTAGGGCATCCCCCTAAAGCACTATCCCTAGCTAGTAAAAGGATACTAGGCTTTCCTATACAAGCCTTTTAGCTACTATTAGCCGGGGTATACTTAGTATAGTATAGTAATCTAGGTTTAGCATATCAGTCCTATTACAACGTTTCGTACTAACAGTGACTAAGTAGGTGTTAATAAAGTCGGCTACTATATCTTAAGCAGGCTTAAGGTTATTGTTAATAAGAGAGCGGTTAAGGGCAGTCTCTAGGTCTTCCTTTATCTTAAACAGCTCTCTATTCTATTGCTCTTTCTAGGTCCTTAGACTCTCTTATATATCGTTATTTGCCTCTTTTAGAGTAGCGAATAGACCTCCCTAGAGATAGGACTCCAGGTCTTTAGATACCTCTTTAATAGTCTCCTTAACTAATTTCTAGATATCTTACTTAATCAGGGCCTTTACTATTAAAGGGGCCCTTTTATCTATAGTCTTAGAGATCAACTTAAGAGAGGTATTAAAGGATTTACTTAGTTACTTAAGCTACTCCTTAAGTTCCTTATATTAGCTATTATAACTAGTAAGAAGGTCCCTCTTTAGGTTGGTCAACTGCTCTTCTATATAATAATCCGTCTCTTTCTAAAGGGATACCAGTTATTCCTATATATACTATACTAATCTCTTAATAGTCTTACAACTACTATTCTCTCCTATACTATATAGTATCTTCTAGAATAGAGAAGCTATATCGATAGCTATGATCTTTTAGGCTAAGCTTTTAAGTTCGATAGGGTAAACCTTATTGATAAATCGGGTAACGTATCGATATAGTCAGGTAGGTCCTTATAGAGCGTATATACGATATATTTTGCTAGCTAGAAGTAAAGAGGTAGTCTCAGTAAAAATACGTATTTTTATAGCTTCTAGCTATCACCGTACTTAGGCACCAGATCAGCGATCCAGGGCTAGGTAAGTGCTTCGTAATTCTAAGCTAGTAATTGATTATATCGCTCATAGCCTACGGAATGTCCTGCTACGCTAAAATACTATGGGTGGGGCATTCGTGTGGCCACGTTACGTGTGCCGCAGCACTCCTGCAGAATCCACATACATAAAGCCCCCCCCCCCCCCACCCCGATCCCGGGTACCTGAAGGTCAAAACTCCACATTTGACGTTGTCTCGGTCCGTTGCTGCGTTGCTTTCTGCGAGCTTGCGAGAGGAATGGACCGAGACCTGCTGCCGCGCCGTGTCGTACAGCAATAGGAGGCCGATCGGGCGTGTTACCAATGTCGGGAATTTGAATGGGCGTTGGCGGGTACCTCTACTTAGGTCGTCCGGGTAGTACCTGCTGGTTCCATGTCAAATCGGTACGTGCAGAGTAGGAAAAGGCAGCGCGTCCGTGCGATCAACAGGCCCTAAAGAACTCGGAAGACAACTCATCACCTCCTTTTTGTCAAAGCTTCTTGCTAGCAGTGGTGATGGGTTGAATTTACTAGCTACGAAGTAGTTACCTGCATACCCAGGTAGGTAGGCGACTGAGGTAGTAAACAGCTAGCAACACTCTGAATATACTCCGCAGAAACAGAATTGCAGCTAGCGTGATCTAGCGTGAAACGAGGTAGAGAATGCGGGCGCAAACCCCCCAAAAAAAGTCGTTACAGTGCCCCCATGCATGGACGTCGCGCTCGTTGTCCGACCCGAACGACCGCGAGTCATGCGCACGGCGCGGCAAGCCGGAGTGGGCAGATAGGACCGCCTCGTTGACAGCTGGCTGTGGATTGTTACTCACTGCATGAGATGGGGATACCGAACGACCATGAACCATGTGGACCGTGTCACGAGAGGCGCAGGAACAAACAGACCACTGGCAGTTTGCGAAGGCGGAGGGGAGCACACTCTCGGGCGGGGGCTACTACATCCTGGCCGGTAATGCGAAGGGCCGCTGAAGATGAAACACCAACGCGGAAGCAAGATGTCGCCGCTATATTCAGTCAGTCATACAAAGGCCGCGCTGCTGCTGCCTTGCCATGCGGGTGGAGCAAGGCTGACATTGACATGGTCGGGACAGGTAGCCGTAGGGCCTTCTCGCACTACGAAGCACAGCTAGGCGTAGGGCTGGGAAGATCAAGTTGGGCCGAGTGTCAGGCAGTAGAGGTAGGTTGGAACCTATGGATACTGACAAGTCGAGTGACTTGCCAAGGTGTAGGTAGGCAGCTACCTCTAGCTAGCTGCAAATCCGACGTCGGTGGCAGTCCCGGCTTGTTGCCTAGCGTGTAGGTACTTCGTACCTACCTACCTCGAGAGCAGAACCTCGTGGTGGACCTGATTCAACCCGAACGTGTTTCCACGACCCGGGGGCCGGACCCGGTTCTTGGATGTCAACTGTCAAGGACATTTTACCTCGTTACATCGTCCCGGCGGACATCCACAGCTACTCAAGACCCCAACGTTCTTCCAGATTTGATTCGTGGTGTTTCGACGCGGCACTGCGTCCAGGTTCGGCCGACGGCATGTGCTGACCTAATCAGCTTGAAGCACTGACGAGTGACGATCCCCTGTCCTCGCCCCTGTCACGCCCAGGCGGTGGAGGGTCTCCCCACCGCCGCACCACGCAAGCCACTTGAGTGCCCGGCCTCCGTGTCGGGAAAACCGTACCCCGTACCCCGTACCCAGTACCCAGATTGTGCTCCAGATTCTAGGGAGGTTTGAGTGCTCACCCACGATATCGCCTTTCGACAAGCGCCACGCTCCGATTTCGCCTCTCCCTGCTCCTTTCGCCCTCGCCCTGGCTGGGAAGCAGCGGATCCCGATAGCGTGCGTGCAAGGCTGCTGCGACACGGAAGCCCAGAGGGAATTTCTACGCACCGCAGCCGGCAGGTGCCCCCGGCGCCGCGCCGCTACCGTCTTCTCCCCCGAACGGCAAAGTCAAAGCCGTCGGCCACGACACAGCTGCAGAACCGGCCCGTCCTCATCCGCGACGACGTCGACTTCCCCGTGACCCGACACCGGCGTCTTGCTGGCTTGCCCGGGGGGTCGCTTCTCCTGTGCAGGGAGAGGCCGCGAATCTCGACCATTCGATGCGAAGCTGGCCGTCGTCGCCAAGTGCACCTGTGCCAGACCCGCCCTCGCCTGCCGCTCCATCTGCCCATGACGATTGGTCCTTGCCACTCTGCCTGTCGGCCGCTCGGATAGCTGGCGTTTCGTGTCCCGACGTATTACCCTTGTGTGTGTTGAAGCATCGCAATGACCGTCATGGACGATTATCTGGACAGTCCCATGGACTCGGAAGAGGTGTTCCCTTGCAAGGGGTGCGGAGAGGTTAGCATGGCATCCATCCGCCCAGTTCTGGACCAGACCGTACTGATTGCCGGTGCTGCAGATTCTGGAAGAAGGGAAGGCCTTTGAGCTTGGTATGACTGATCCACTGCCCTCCATCTCTCCTGCTTCTGCCGTTCGCCCCGGGTAGAGTCCAGATGGCCTGCTGTGGTCAAGACTGGATTCGCTGACGCTCGCCCAGCTGGGAACCGCTGGCATCTCGATTGCTTTCGGTGCCACACGTGCAACACCCTCCTTGACTCGGATGCGAACCTCCTGCTCCTCGGCGATGGCTCGCTCATCTGCAACAACTGCACCTACAGTTGCAGCGCGTGCGGTAACAAGATCGAGGACCTGGCCATTCTCACCGGTGACCAGGCCTTCTGTGCGACGTGCTTTCGGTGCAGAAATTGCAAGAGGAAGATTGAAAACCTCCGGTATGCCAGGACATCACAGGGGATATTCTGCATGAGCTGCCATGAATCTCTCATGGCAAGGAGGCGGAAAAAGTCAAAGTCCACTGCCACTTCAGGTTCAAAGTCCCGAGACAAGGACGCGTCGCCCATGATCACCGATAAATCTCTTCCTGCCCTGCCGCCCAACGCCGTCCCTCTGAACGCCTTCTCGAACGACCGGGTCGATGCGGACTCGGACACGCCGACCGAACTGTCGCCCCGGCCGAGAGCGTCGTACCAGACGAGTGACGCGGTGCAACCCACTTCCAGTAGAACGTCCCGGTCCCTTGAACGAGCATCCGAGTCGGGTATCGATGCTGCCGTCACGCTCCCCGCCACGAGCTACCGAAACAACCGCAACTCTTCCATCATCCCTGGGGATCTAAGCAAAAGGGATGAGGACGGATTCTTGATCTCGCTCGGCTTGGATCATAGCCCCGCGAACTCGGTGACTCCGCGTACGACGAAAGAAGCGGCTGCGGATGTCAGCAGAAAGAGCAAGGAGAGGGACTACTTTGCACTGCAAAAGGGAAGTGTTGCTCCCGAGAAGAAGTCGGAATCCCAGGCATCAACTCCACATATTGCTTTTCAGGAGAGGGCGAGGCAACCTTCTTTCGACTTTGAAACACCCCCAGCGGAACGGCCCGCAAGGAAACTGTCCAAGAGAACTGATCGCAATGGTCAACCGCGGGGCCCCGGTCAGTCCGGGCTGCACAGGACCGCGTCGAATGGGAGAGCAAGTGTGGATGGGTTCAAACTGCAGGAAGTCCCCAGGAGTAGGAGACCGGGCAATTCCCGTAGCGATTCTCCGCCGGAGCTTTATCAGGAGACCGGGTCGAACAGCAAGAGTAGCAACAGACTGCAGAGGAACAGTGACCAGAGACCGGACACGCCCCCGGTCCTCGGTGCGCAGGACTGGACATCTTCTGCTCGATCATCGCAAGATTCGCGAATGCGAGAAGCGGCAGACATGCGCCCGTCTTCCGATTCGATCACGTCGGCGCCAGCTGGCACGAATATGAAGACCACAGCCCGGAGCGAGGTCCCAACCAGTGGCTCTCGAAACGGTAAGGAACCAACGTGTGCCATGCTGCTTCGCCATGCGCGTTCTAATATTTGAATCAAGTGAATGGCAAAACTTCCTCTGGTCCGAGTTCGAAGGCCGCAGTAACCACAACCACGGACGAGTCCCGGTCGGCACCGCTTGGTCCGCCTCGCCCCGAACTTCCGGGTCACAAGATGAGTGATACCTACATGCAGCCCCGAGCGCCACCGCAGCCCCCGACCGGGCAAAGTGTCAAGGCATCTTCGAAGGCGGGTGGAGGCGGACCACCGTCACCCAAAGCGTCGCCCAAACTCCCCCGATGGAGTTCTGGAGGGGACTTTAGTATGGACGAGGACATGGCCAGAATCCTCGGCACGGACGAAGGCTCCTCCTCCATTCTACGGCGCGTTTCGAATGCTGTGCGACATGGTCGGACGAATAGCCTGGAATCCAGCAACAACCATAGAATTGTCCACAATAGAAGTGTGAGCGAGACGACCAGAGGCACGGCGTCACCGCGCTGGCCGCAGAGCCCCATAGCCGAGGACCCAGGCCGCGAAATCAGCAGTAACATGGCCTTGCCCGGGGGGACTGGGCATGAAGATCCCGCCTTGCTCAAGCGGCAGCTCAAGAACTCTGAGCAGCGGGTTGCGGAGCTAGAACGGCAGTTCGGTACGGAGAAAGATCTCAAGAACCTGAACAAGAAGCTGCTCGAGAAGCGCAAGACTGTCTCCGTACTAGACAGCCAGACCGAGATCATGATAAGGCAGCTCGAGGTCTTGGCTGGCTACGTGGAGCGAGCCAAGAAGACGAACGAACCGCTTGACGCGAGAGAGCTGGAGGACTCTGCGATCAAGGAGTTTGTGCAAAAGTTGGACAGGGTAAAACAATCCATGGCGGCACAGATCGAGCAGCTGCACGCCGAACGGGACGAGCTGTTGGAGGAGAAAACCCAGGCCGTTGCAGAGCGCGAGCGAGCACTCCTCGAATTCGAGCAATTGTCGTCCAAGAACGCGCAGCTGGCGGATATGAACAACGAGATGACGCACCAGATCCAGGAAAGGTTCAAGCAACAACTCCATCATGGCCACGACATGAAGTCTGCCAACAACGGGTTGGGTATATACAGCCACGCAAAAGGTGCATCAAGCGCTTCCGTGAACCTGGACGCTGCGAGCTTGCAGACCGGGTCAACCATGGTCGGCAACACCACCGACCTAGAGGAACCCGCTGTGCTAGAGCAGGGGCCCACAGTGGTTAACATCCGCAAGGGCCAGGTCAAGAAGTTTAACTGGAAGAAAGGCACCAGCAAAGTGGCGCACAACTTTTCCAAGGGGATCAACCGAGCCGCCGGCGCCTTCCAGCAGCCACAGCAGCCCGATCAGCCGCGCAATCATAGCCTGCAAGGTTTGACGGGCGACAACATCGGCTTGCCGTATAACATGACAGTGGCCCAAGTCGAGGCCCCCGTCAGCGTCGTCGCCGCGCAACAGCAGGTAAACGGTCAGATCCGCAGCAACAGCGACAATTCCCGCCAAGGCTTTGGCTTCTTCGGCAAGAAAACACCGGCGGCGAAATCCACGTCCATGGGCAACGTGGCCCTAACGCCCGCTGCCGCCGAGGCGCCCTCGACCCTCTTCGGCTCCGACCTGGTCGAGCGCGCCGACTTCGAGCGCCGCCAGATCCCTAGCGTGGTGCAGCGCTGCATCGAGGAGGTGGAGCTGCGCGGCATGGACGTCGAGGGCATTTATCGCAAGACGGGCGGCAATTCGCAGGTCAAGATGATCCAGGAGGGCTTCGACAAGAGCGAGGACTTTGACATCTCGGACCCGGGCCTGGACATCACGGCGGTCACGAGCGTGTTGAAGCAGTACTTTCGCAAGCTTCCGAACCCGCTGCTCACGTTCGACGTGTACGAGCGCATTCTGGAATCCAACGGTGGGTTGTTTTCCACAGCCTTGCCTCTCCTCGCCACCTGCCCCACGCCAGCGGCAGTGGAGTCGTGGCAGGCCGCCGAGTGCCAAAGCGCTGACAAAGTGGACTGTAGCCGTCCAGAGCGAATCCGACCGCTGCGTGCACCTGCGACAAACAATCAACATGCTTCCTGCCAAGCACCGGGACTGTCTCGAGTTCCTCATGTTTCACCTTGCGCGGGTCGCCGATCGCGAGCGCGAGAACTTGGTACGGGCCCTGTGCCGTCGGGCGCGAATGCCGGCAGACGCTGGGATACTGACAAGGATTCATGGCAGATGTCACCCAAGAACCTGGCCGTCGTCTTTGCGCCCACGATCATGCGGGACCACAGCCTGGAGAAAGAAATGACCGACATGCACGCCAAGAACTTGGCCGTGCAGTTCATCATTGAAAACAGCCACATCATCTTTGGCGACGCATAGAACGCAGAAAGACACGGGTGCCCGGACATGGCCATTGTCATGTTCATGGAGAAGGGCGAGACTGGCCCGGAGGGAGGTGGCAGCAGCAGCAGCAGCAGCAAACCGCAGGGCCGCAGTCGTTACAGTGTGATTTCGACAGTTTGGTCGGCGATTCCTTCCATCGGACAAGTTTCTGTCTGGAAACCCAGTGTTGCACTTGCCCAAGCGATTGATAAACGAATTGTATTGTCTATACCATATCCCTCCCTGCCACTCACCACGACCAACCGACCGAGCAAGCAGCCAACCACACCAGCATCATGTGTCAACACAAAGACGAGCCGAGGGATACGGAAAGTGGCTCGGTCGGCGGCCTATTGCCTGTTTCTTGTTCACTCGTTTTCCCCGGCTTTCCCTGTTCCGACGGGCTCCATCAGGCAGAGCATTGCCGTCGGATCAGGTCCGTCTCTTTTTTTTTTTTTTTTTTTTTTTTTTCCTTTCTTCCCACAGGACGGACAAACAGAGTCCTCCTCCACGCAATGGACGTCCTGCTCTGCCTTTTCTCGGGGGGTGGGGGTTCTCGGCGAATCCAGTCACGCGCGAGAGGACTTGCTCCCGTCTCGACGATGGGCCTGGTACCGATTATTTGTGTTTTCGACACGGGGCAGAGGAAGTCGGGACAATGGGGGGCGGGATGCCGGCTCTTTCTCGTTGCCGCCATCTGGTTCGGCGGCGTGGCATGACTGGCTGGCTCGCCGGCTGGCTCAATGGTCATGGGCAGATCGACATCGTGACTGGACTAAACAGAGCTTGTTTTATCTTTCTTCGCGCTGCTGCCGTGACGACTTGGCGCCGTGTTGCGCGAGCTGTTTTGGGTCGGCTGCGCTTCTGCTGCTTGCTGGGCTTAGAAAGACAGGCGACCGCTGGGTGTTTTGGCAATACGGTCTTGTTCCACCGCGTTCCACATCCTTTGGTGCTTGTACATGTCCCGCGCGAATCTCCCTCGCGAAGCAAGCTTTCTCCCGTCCCCTGCTCCCACACAAAAGCCGACCTCGCTCTCTACTCTCCCGCCATAGAAACCCGGTGGCGCTTCTATTTCGTCTCCACCCGCCCCATCGCCACCGCCTACGTTTCGCCCACGATCCTCCTCACCTTCTCGAGCAACAAGCTGCTCTCCCGCCCGATCCGCGGCCGCCCGTCCGGCCCAGGCCGCCGCGCCTTGGCCATGCCCCGGCGCCACCGCTCCCGCTCCGCCGCGCGCCGCACCCTCTCCGCCTCGCGCGCCGCCGCCGCCGCGCGCCGCCGCGCGCCGTCGTGCGAGGCCTTGGCCAGGGACCGCGGCAGCGCTGCCGGCTTCGGGGGCCGCCGCCGCCGCGCGCCCGCGCCGTCTGCGGCCGGGTCGTGGTCGTGATCGTGAGAGGTCTCCTCGCTGGCGGCCTTGTTGCTGGCGCGGGCTAGGCCGGTCGTGGTCTTGGGGGGTGGGCGCGCTGCCGCCCGCTTCTTCTCGCTGTCGGAGCGCGGGTCGGGATGGAGCCGGCGGCTGTCGAGCAGGGCCTGGCGCGAGGGGTGCATGGTCTGCGGGGCTTCTTCGGCTTGGACTTGGGCCGCGGTCTGGCCTTCCGCGTCGTCGCCTCCGTCCTCTGCCGCGGGGGCGGCTGCGGACCAGGGGGGCTCGGCTGTCGTCGGGTGGGGGGTTGGTGGTGGTGGTGATGATGGTGGGTGCTCCGGGGCGGGCGCGGGGCCGTGGTCGCGCTCGCTCTCATGCTGGGCCTTGATCTTGGCGTACTGCTTCTTCACCTTGGCTTTGTTGATGAGGGCCTGCTTGATTTTCTGGACCTTGCGGCGCCAGGGCCCGTCCGGGAGGTTCTCGGGCCCGACGCGGAAGCCCTGGCGGGGTTTCTTGGCCGGCGCGGCGGCATCGTCTGCGTCGGCG
Organism: Phyllachora maydis; assembly: GCA_029339225.1. Lineage (NCBI taxonomy): Eukaryota > Fungi > Ascomycota > Sordariomycetes > Phyllachorales > Phyllachoraceae > Phyllachora > Phyllachora maydis. Next base: position 4,706,438 of record JAQQPM010000001.1, on the reverse strand, counting down.
GTCACGGTTTCGATGGGGCGCTTGTTGGTGGTAGGCATCTTTCCGCGGGGGGGGGGGGGGGGGCTTTCTGCTTTGTTGGGACAGAAAGCGCGGGAAAATTGGGGGAAACGGGGTGGGTTAGAGGTAGTCGGTACATTCTTCGATGTTATCGTTATCGCTCGGAATTTAGCGTCGGCGGTCGGTGATTTTTTTTTTTCCCTTTACCAAGTAGACAAGATCAAGAGACCTGAGTCGCATGACGAGTTGACTCACTTTGTTCTCTCCCCCCCCTCGCCCCCCCCCTGGCTGGGCCCCAAGTCTGCAACATGGTGCTGCAAGCAAGGTTGGCAAGCTGGATTACCATTCCGAAAACATCATCATCCGAGGCACCGTGAGCCATGGCTGCCGATCGGGAAGGAGACGACGACGCCATAATGGTCATCCCAGACCTGGTGGAAAGGGGGGAAAGGGGGGAAAGGGTGGAAAAAAGGTCTCTGGTTCGCAAACTGTCCGAGGAGAGCATCCGTACAGAGCTGTGCGAAGGGCCTGTGCCGGACAGTCCCCGACGCCAGACGCCGGACGAAGACGAGCAGGAAGACATGTCGACTGGCGTGTCCAACCGAGCCGAGCTGATCGAGCGGCTGAAGAGGGGCGAAAGCCCGACATGGATCCTGGCCAACCGACCAGGCTTCCTGCCGGATGCCGGCGCATCACCGAAGTGGCCGGAGGAGCTCTTGCCAGCAGCAAAGATCAAGATCAGCAGCGAGAAAGCAGCGCTCCATAGCGGGGATTTCCGCCCAGACGAAGAAGCACGGCGTGCGGGAAGAAGACGGCAACAAGTCCATCTGCGTGATGGGCCCTGCCAAGAAGAAGACTTGGGACCGCGCCACCAAGGTGTGGCCCAATGGATCGCGACGTCGCCGCCGAGGGATTTCCGATTGATGCCTCCTGAGCGAGGAGGCATCCTCCCCCTCCTCCCCCCCACCCCGTCCCACAGAGCAGAGGCCTTCAGCTGTGGCATCTCGTCGCTTTCTTCGTCGCTGTCGTCCAGTTTTGCCTACCAACCGCCCACCAGTCCTCTGGTGCAATCAGAAAGTCATGGCGGTCCCGGTCCCGGTCCCGGTCCCGGTCCCGGTCCCGGTCTCCCTCTCGATCTGTCCCCGTCCATGTTTCCCCGGCGACATACGCTGAGCCTGTCGCATCAGTCCTCGCCTTTTTCCGGCCTGCAGAGCCTGCAGCACCAGCGCGGGCCGCTTGGTCCCCGTCGCGAGGGCGGCCTTCCCTATCAAGCGCATCAACCGTGGCGATCCTTGTGCAACACGCCGACGTGGATGGGCGGCATGCGGCCCTCGCACAGTGTAGAAGCATCTCCCCTTCAGCACGCGTCCATGGTGGGCTCGTACGAGGAGAGCATCCTCCGGGGTCGCATGTCCACCACGCCCTCGAGACCTCTAGACTTCATGGCGCAGATCGGCGTGCTGGGGCTGGGCAATTGCAAAGCGAGCCTTCGCTGCCCGGCCCATGTGACCCTGCCCTTCTCGGCAGTCTTCTACAGTTACTCGAGCACATGGCACGGGAGGAGCAGCAACAGTGAAGACGGACCCAGCCCCTACGTCGGTCAGATCGACCTGGAAAACGGACTGCCCAGGCTGGACGAGGCGGCATCGGAGGCATCGGAGGCCGGCCACAAGGCCAAGACCAAGAGACGCTCGAGATCGCCCAAGGCGCCGCCAGGCGGCCGGTACCGCATCCCGGAGAAGGGCCAGGTGCAGATCATCATCAAGAACCAGAACAAAACGGCAGTGAAGCTGTTCCTGGTGCCCTACGACCTGGCAGGCATGGATCCAGGAACCAAGACGTTCATCCGACAGCGGAGCCTCTCGGCCGGGCCCACCATCGACACCCTGCCTGTGCCTGTGCCTGTGTCTATGCCTGTGCCTGCGCCTGTGCCTGCGCCTGCGCCTGTGCCTGCGCCTGCGCCTGCGCCTGGGGGGCGGCAAGACTCCAGAGCCGACGACAGCCCCCGCCTGCGCTACCTCGTCCATCTCCCCATGTGCTGCACGGCCAAGGGCCGCTTCTACCTCTACAAGAGCATCCGCGTCGTCTTCGCCAACCGGGTGCCCGACGGCGAGGAGAAGCTGCGCAACGAGATTACGTACCCGGAGCCGCGCTTCGCCCTGTACAAGCCCGCCCGCGCCATGCCGGCCGCGGACCCGACCGCGACCCCCCCCTCGTTCGACCCGCTGGGCACGCCGCCGACCACGACGACGGTGACCCGGTACGACAAGCTGAGCAAGGGCGAATTCGGCTTCGGGAGTCCCGGCGCGGCCGAGGGCTTGTTGTCGCGGAGGCTGCGGCTGCTGGGTGTGCGGAGCCGTTTTGGACCGGATGCGGAGCTTGGCAGGGAGGGCGAAGAATAGGCAAAGGCAAGGTCAGGCAGACAGGCAGGCAGGCAGTCATGTACAGAGGCACGATGGCGCACAGGCGGTGGTGGTACAACAAACACGACGACACGTCAGAGTTGAGCTTTGGACTTTCATACAACAACAACAACAACAGCGACTGTTGATGGCGCGGCGGCCTCTCATTCCTCCTCCTTCTGCGCGCTCGGAGCAGGCGCCGCGGCGCGCTCACGTCCCCGCCGCTCCGACCTGCGTTCCTGCGCCCGCGCAAAGGCCATCTGCGCAGCCGCGTACTGCGCCTGGTCCCGTCGGCGCTGCTCGTCCTGTCCGCGCTCCTCCTGCTGTTGCCAGGCGAGGAGTTCCCGCCGAGCTCGTTGCGCGTCCCCGGACTGCGATACCTCCTCGTCTTCGGCCTCCGCTGCCTCCTCGCCCTCGTCCTCTTCCCCCGTCGTCTCCGCCCCGAAGTCGGGCTCGGCCGGGTCCAGGTCCTCGATGCGGATCCGGCTCGACATGGTCGCCATGGCGCCGACGACGCGCGGGCACTGGTTCCGCACGTCCTGCAGCAGTCGGGCCACGTCGCGGCTCCACGGCGCCATCTCCTGGAGCGCGATGTACTCGCGGGCCAGCACCATGATGGTGTACGACGTGGGCCGCAGGTACGAGCCCACGCTGGCCAGGCGGCGGAAGGCCAGGGGTAGCGCCGTTGTCACGCGCTGTCTCGCCCGCCGCGTCTTCCAGCCCGTCCATTGCGGCATGAGCTTGTCCTCGCAGACGCGGAAGGCCTCTTGCCAGTGCTTCAGCCGGGCGAGGATCTGGATGTGATAGTTCCAGTTCTTGGAGTCGATGAGGAAGCCTGCCCGCTGCACATCCGTGAACAAGTGCCGGAGGCCCCAGGCGTCCTTCTGGGCCAAGTAGAGCCGTTGCATCGTCTTGAGCGGCGTGCAGAGGCTGTACTGGTAAGACTTGACAACTGTGCCACCCTGCTGCTGGTCTTGTCCCGTCGTGTCCTCGTCTCCCTTCTCCGGCCGTGTGGCGGCAGCGACAAGACGAGCACGGCCCTGGGCTCTCGTCCTCGCGAACAACATGTCCCACGTCTTCTGCACGGCGTCATAGTTGCCGTCGTAGAAGTCGGCAAGCAGGATGCTGTGCACCAGGTTCTTGGGTAGGCCGGCAACCCTGCCAGGAGGAGCCTCGCCCCACATCTTGGTTTGGAAGGTTTCGATCAGTTGTTGCGTCGTGGCCAAATCCCGAAACTGGATCAAGATGAACGTCATGCGGGCGTACAGAGACGCCCAGGCACGCCGGTCCTCCCGTAAGATGGGGCTCTCACGCCGGTGCGCCTTGGCAAACTCTTCCATGGCCAGATTGACGTAATACTGACCTCGAGCGCCGGCGGCCCGGAGGTGTGCAGGTAACTCGCGCCATCGTCCGAGGGCATCGAGCAGTTTGGACAGCCGCTGCGCAGACTGTCCCATGCCTGCGGCCGTCATCATCTGGTTGACATCGAAGACCATGTTCGGTTCGTGCGTCCGGATGAAAGCTGCCATCAAGAGGATGTAGTGCTCGACTTTGGGGTAAAAGACGCGCTCTTTGACGGCGACTCGGATCATGTGATAGGCGTGGTGTGACTGCTTGCAGTTGACCAGCGCCTCGAGTATGTGTTCGTACGTCTTGTCATCGAAGGGGACCTGCTCCCTGGCCATGCGCTCCAGCAGACGGTTCACCGTCTCCAGGTCACGGCGCCTTGCGTGGTGGGATAGCAGCGTGTTCCACAGGACCGTGTGCTGTTTGCCCTTCAGCGCCACCTTCTTCAGACGCTGCGAGCAGAGCTGCTCGGCCTCGGACCACTGGTCGTTCATGCAGTAGGCCTCGACGAGGGCATCGACAATGGCCAGGTCGGGCTCGATGCCGGACTGCCGCGCCATCTCGTACAGCTCCAGCGTGCTTTGCAGTTCGCCTCGGGAGCCGGTCAAGCCCATGATGGTCCCGAACGAGACCGCGTCGGCTCGGCCTGCCTCGTGGAGCTCGTAAAAATGCCTGAGGGCACCGTCGTAGTCCCTCGCCCTCACATGGGCGTTGAGAAGCATGTTCCAGGCGATGGTCAGAGAGCGCAGCAGTCTTTGTTCGCCATCATAATAATGACTGGCCCCCTCTCTGAGGAGCCGCTCCTCGATGTTGCTTTGCAGCTGCAGGACATATGACTTGCATTCGTCAACTTCGCCTCGCCTGGCGTACACTTGTATCAAGCTCGACAAGGGCGAGAGGTCCACCTCGGCGCCATTTTCCCTGCCCGGATAAGCCTTGCGATATTTATCCCACACTTCTCGGGTGGAGGCAACGTCGCCACGACCGGCGTAAAAGGCCATGAACTTGGCGTAGAATTTTCTGGACATATCATCCTCGGCCGGCCGCCGCTCCCAGTCGAGACGGACTTTTGCCATGCCTGTCGCATCATGGGGGTAGAAGACGTCGACCATCAGGCACAGTATAAACTGATCCACGATCACGCCGGGCAGTCTCCGATACTTGTCGTACAACTGCTTGACGAGCCGTGTTTGGCCCGCCTGGATGCTGTATTGAATCAACTGTTCGTACGCCTCGGCATCGTTCGCATGTTTCAAAAGTTGGGCGGCGTCGTGGCATGGGAGTAAACGCAAGGATTTCACGAGGAGTAGCCGGACGAAAAGGTCGAGTCTGCGAATCATCAGACCCCAATCTGTCGTCTGCTGGGGTGTCGTCTTCTCTCCTCCTTCCTCGGAGGCGTGATTCATCAGATCCCAGTCTGTGGACCGTGCTGTCCCCTCCCTTTCCCCCCCCTTCCTTTGTCCTTCCTCGGAGGCGCGGACCATCAGATCCCAGTCTGCGGGCTGTAGTACCTCCTTCCCTCCTCCTTCCCCAGAGGCGCCAACCATCAGATCCCAGTCTGTGGACTCACAGTCTGTGGACTGTGGGGTCCCGTTCCTTCTTCCTTCCTCCGAGGCTCTTTGAGGGCCGGCGTAGAGCCGCTCAAGAATCTGACCAATCTCGGGGACGGCCGCCACATCCCTGAAGGGGATGGCCAGAGACTCTAGCGGAATATGCTTCTCGAGTTCCTCAATCCTCTCTGAGAAGGGAGTCCAGGTTTGGAGAAAACCGTGCGGAGACAAATAGTTGAGCGCATATGCAAGCAACGTGTCAATGGGCTGCGCAATGCCGTGCTCATCAAATGCCTTCCTGGTAAGATGAAAGGCTTGTTGGAATCGGTGCAGTATCAACTCGGCTCTTACACCAGCTACGACAAGTTCGCTGGTCCAGTCCTGGTCGTCGTAGGAAGAGAAGAGTTCAGCAACCCTCGCAGCTTCAACTGGCCGGTCGGACTGAGCAAGGCATAGGAGGACCCGTGTTTTTTGCTGACGCGGCGAGTCACCTTGGGCGCGTTGATAGACCTCCCATACCCGGTCAAAGTATCCCGGGTCCTGGTCTCGAGGCTTGTTCGAGGCCAAGAGCCGGGACAATGCATCGGCATCGGCATCGGCATCGGCATCGAAAACGAACGTGTCCTGTGGGCGCCCCTGACCGACGACATCGTCGCCCATGGCACCGTGGAACTGGGTAGCCGTGTCGACTGGTGCGTCCGTAAAATTCTCCCCCCGGAAAGTTTTCTTGGACTCGGAAGAAAAGTGCAAAGGTGCATCGACCCGAGGTAGAGAGGCGGCGGGCCTTCCGTGTCGCGCGGGGATGGCCGATAGCAGCATGCCTAGAAGCCGGGTGGATTTTTTCGGATAGAGGAAGTCGAGCAGGCCGAGCAGGCAGGACGAAGCCGCCAAAACCCGCGGCTCGTCCTTATCCGTCTTCTGTTGGGGCCGACCCCCGCCGGAGTCGGCTACGGGCACGGGCAACAGAGCCTGACAGGCATCATATAGCTCGAGTTCGCTGGTGCCATGTCTCCAGAACGCCGTTGGAAGCTGGCGCCGTGGTTCGAGATGGCGGCGGGCAGGACGAAGGACGCGTTGCATACTGTTTGTTTAGTTCACGAATGCATGCCGTGCGCTCCAACACCTAGGCGTTGACTCGTGCAGCCACAGTTCGGTCCGTGCCTGCCCGTGGTCGAGCATGTCTTAAAGGCAAGTGAGGGCGGCCGAATTTTTTCGCAGAGTGACGATGGATGTGAACAGCATAGACAAATTCGTTCCATGGTAGGTCGGTTATCCTCCCCAAAGTATCTAGGTTCTGCTTAAGTCAGCGGCGGCAAAATTTCGGTATGTGGGGTCGCAACGCATGAGGGGCAAGTACTTGGCCCCGCCAACGACATGCAGGATTTCTGCACCAACACTGCACCAAGCACCAACACCACCCGGCCGACCTCGAGCTTGCTTCGAAGCGGTCATGGACATCACGCGATACGTCGTCTCTTCGCGGATGGAGTCGCTCCTGGACGGCGACTACGCCACCTATCGCAGTCATCTCGCGAGGAAACTGCTCAACTGTCGGAAGAAGCTGAGCATTGCGACCAAAAACAGGGGCAAGTACCACGCGAAGGGCCCTGTATCGGCACACGAGATGGCTGAGAACCATGAGTACGCTGTCTTGTCTGCCCTCTACATGGTTCATCGTGCTAACGACTGCACCCGTCAGATACCTACGCTTACAGCTCCTCACCGCCGAGCGAGCCTGGGCCCACGCCATGATGATGAAAGCCTCGCACTCGGCCGACACGAAGGCCATCACCGGCAGGACGCGGTCGCACATGGTCTCCCGACTCGACAAGGGCGCGCGCCTCGCCGAGAAGCTCGCAAGAACTCTGCAGGACACGGCGAGCGGCGCCACCGGAACCGACGCTTTAGAGGCCCGAGCCTATGCAGCTATGCTTCGGGGTGCTGCCCTGTTCGAGCTGCAGCGTTGGGAGCCATGTCTCGGGAACTACTCGATAGCCCGCATCATTTACAGTGCGCTGTCGACTGCGACCAAGGGCGACATCTTCAAGGATCTCCTGTCCGAGACGCTCGACCCGTCCATACGATATGCGGCCTATCAGCTCAAGATTCCGCGCACGGAACCCGTGCCCACGATTGCGCAGAAAGCGTTCCCGCACTCTGACGCGCGGCTTGTCGAGCTGGTCACCAAGTTGAGCGCAACCGCTCTGGGGCACGACGATGCAGATGACAAGCAGGCTTTTCCAGCATCAGCAGGTGCACCCACCACGCTGACCTGGCGGAACCGCGAGGTCAAGATTGAGGACGCGGCCATATCGGCGGCCTGGGCGGCGGTGGGGACCGCGAAAGCACGTCTCGCGGAGACCTTATCGTCTCCGTCCCTGGAGCCGAAAGACAGAGCGGCTGCATACGACGATATCCTGAATGCGAGTCAGGACGCGGTCGACTCGACGAAGCAGGCCATTGACGAGCTCAAGGCCGAGGGTGTCCCGCAGAGCGACTCGCGGATGCAGAGTCTGCAGATTACGCGGACAGCGGTCCATTTCGACATGATCAGCTGGCGAATTGGCCGGAATAGAGTCCTGACGGGCGCCGGTGACGGCGCAGCGGTGACGTTTGGCGCGCCAGGCGAGAGAGCGAAAAAGACCAAGGCGCGACTGCTGCCGCCGGTACCGAAGGAGGAAGCTCCGGGCCGGCTCCTCGCCAAGTTGCGGGAAAAGGCTGTGCTCTACGATGGTACATTGCAAAGCATTGAGTCCATCACGGAGCTGCCGGGCGTTGCCAACGACCAAGAGCTGTCGCGAAGACTTGAGGCGACTACCGGGTATTTTACTGCTCTCAAGTATGCCATCCCTTGGTAGACCTTTGGAGACCCTGCATGAGCTGACTCAGTCCACAGGTGTTTGGCCATAGCGAGGTCGCACGGAATCGCCGGCAAAGTTGTCCACTCCCTTGCTTTGGTGAAACACGGGTTAGAGGGGTGCGAGGACGCTCTGCCTGTGCTGACAACAGCCGATGACGGCTTTCCACCCAATCTCACCGTACTCGGAAGCCATGTTCAAAGCCTCCATGTGCTCCTGAGCCATGAGCTGCAGCGATATCGCGCCATGGTGGACATGGGGAAATTGTGCACGCCGCCCAACGGTGTCGAGCCTCCCGACTCGGCCAGGTATCTGATGGACGGCTTGGCAGAGTATCCCGCAGACGGGGCTGATTTGGGCCAGATGGTGCCGTTCCCGCCCAAAATCGAGCCAGTCCCCGTCAAGCCAATCTTCCTGGACGTGGCGTGGAACTACATTGATTACCCGGGCAAGCAGGCCAAGGTCGAACCAGAGAAGGCGGCGACCATCGGAACTGGCGAAGATGGGTCCAAAACACAAAGCCGAGGATGGTTCGGGTTTGGCAGATAGACATGACGAATACAAAGCGGGCGTCTCCCTTGCAGGGACGGGACCGCAGACTCGTCGAGGGCGTGGTGGTTGGTGTATGGGGGTCCGGTACAACATTCTTCGCGCCGCACTGGAATGGAAGCCGGCGGAGGTTTCGCCCATGCGGCCTGGCCAACTCCCATCAGCATCAGCTTGACCTTGTGCCGCATCGTGTGAAAAGTGCCCAGTGTGCAGACCTTTTGTTTGAAGCGGCCCGACGCGCCCCAAGCTGACTCGGTCGACGAGCCATGGAGGATGAAGGCCTCATTTCCGTCGGCCCGAAGCCGTCCAAGGCCAAGACGGTGTCCCTCCGGATCTTCGTTGCCACCGTTGTGGGACTCGTCACGTCATCGTTCATACTCGGGCTGGGACTGGGCTACAGTCTCCCACGATGGTCATCCCCGGCGAGCCTCTCAGGTGCACCCAACGTGACGCTCGACTACAGCCAATTGTTGCCCCATGATCTGGTCTTCGTCCCGGTCCGGCGTCTGATCAACACGACATCCCTCGGAGAGAAGGGAGACTTTGTCGTGACGGCCGAGAACACGGCCAGAGAAGTTGTGCTCAACATCACGCAGGCCCTGGCTGCTCCTGATGGCTTCACCAAGCCCATGATCCTGGTCAACGGCCAGTCGCCAGGGCCGAAGATCGAGGCGAACTCGGGAGACATGATACGCGTGGGTTTGGCCCGCCAGACCACCCGAGACCGACGGCTGTGCGCGCTGACGTGGGAGCCGCGTGCTGTGGGCAGGTCACGGTGAACAACCAGATGGTGAACACCAGCACGAGCATCCACTTCCACGGCATCAACCAGCGAAACTCGACCTGGATGGACGGGGTCGCCGGCGTCACGCAGTGCCCGATCCCGCCCGGCGAGAACTACACCTACGAGTTCACGTGCATCGAGCAGCGCGGCACCTTCTGGTACCACGCGCACACGGGCGTGCAGTACACGGACGGACTGTTCGGGCCCATTGTACGTGGTGTTGCCGACGCCGCTTCTGGGGCCATGTCGAGCCCCCCAGAAAGGGTGCTGCTGACCGGCTGTCAGGTCATCCACGACCCGGACGAGAAGACCCCCCCGTACGATGACGAGAAGATCATCTTTATGGGAGACCACTACCACACATACGCCGGCCTGGTACGTGAGCTCACGACCAACACCTTGTGCCCAAGCTTGCCCACATCCGACGCACCACTGACGACGTCCAGCTCGTCCAAAGCTATCTCCAACCTGGGTCCGTCTGGGCACCGACCATCCCGGGCGTGGAGCCGCTCCCCGACAACATCCTCCTCAACGGCCAGCACATGACCGACTGCACCATCCCCTCCACCACCTGGCCCGACGCGCCCTCCCTCCCGACCACGGACGGGGCCGTCCCGACCTGTACCAACGGCACGCTCTCCCGCACGCCCATCGCGGCCAACCAGACGGTCCGGCTGCGGCTCATCAACCACAGCGCCTTCTTCTCCCTCTGGTTCAGCATCGACAACCACACCCTGACGCTGGTCGAGCTCGACGGCAACGAGGTCGCCCCGCAGCCGGGCCTGCGCGGCGTCTACCTCAACATCGGCCAGCGCGCCAGCGTGCTGGTCACGGCCGACCAGCGGCCGGGAAACTACCTCATGCGCGCCTCCCTGCCGCAGACGTGCTTCCTGCCGTACGCGCCCTACGTCAGCGCGCGCCTCGCAGCGGTCGGCTACCAGGGCCGCGGGCTGCTGGCCTACGACGGCGTCGACCCGGCCGCCCCGCCGCGGGGGGCCGCCGGCAACACGAGCAACCCGTACGGCGTCGGCAACAACGGCGCGCGCGGGCACGTGTGGGAGGGGTGCGACGACATGGCCTTCGATGTGCCGGTGCCGGTGCGCGAGATGGCGGCGCTGCCGGTCAGCCAGGCAAATATGTGGACGGTCAAGTTCCAGTTCCAGCAGGCGGGCGCCGTGAATCGCGTCTTCATCAACCGGGTGAGTTCTCCGTGGCCTATTGTGGGAGGAGGGGGCGGTGCATCTCCGTTACAATGCTGACCGAGCGAGCCCGTCCCCGGTCCTCCAGACTTCCTGGTCGACCCTCGACGGCGACGCCCAGATCTGGGGGGCGCTCGACCAGATGCCCTTCTCGGCCGGCCAGGGCGGCTCGTACCACAACTGGGACTTTCCCTGGGACCAGCAGGTGCTGCTCATCCCCGACGCCGACCAAGGCGTCCAAGTCGTCATCAACAGGTAGGTAGAGGGAGCGGTAGTAGTAGGAGGAGTAGTAGTAGGAGTAGTACTGCAACCCCAACCCTCTCTCACCCCAATCCCACACTCACCCTAACCCTCCTAGCCTGGACAACATGGAGCATCCGTTTCATCTGCAGTAAGCGCTCCCCCACCCGATCGCCTTCCTGATCCCCATCATCCCCAGCCCAGCGCGCGGCCACAGCGGGCTGACCGCCGTCCCTCCGCAGCGGCCACACCTTCCAGGTCGTCGGATGGGGCCCGGGCGAGTTCGACGCGGGCGGCAACGCGACGACGTGGAGGCTCGCGAACCCCATGCGCAGAGACACGGTCACGGTGCCGGCGCTGCACCACGTCGTGATCCGGTTTGTGGCGGACAACCCGGGTCTCTGGGCACTGCATTGCCACGTCGCCTGGCACCTGGAGGGTATGTTTCTTTCTTGCCCCGGCGTCGCAGCCGGCAGAGACTCACTTGTGCACGAGGGACGGACAAGCAGAGCTGACTTGTCACGCTTTCATCCCAGGGGGCATGTTTGTCTCCTTTCTCGAAAGGCCGGATGACTTGCAGTCCCTGATCAGCCGTATGGACGGCGGCTCTCGGGACCAAGCCAAGACGTTCTGTGCAAAGCGACGATGAGGACGACGACGACGACGAACGACTCATGAGTATTGGAGCTAGTTGAGCTACCTAGAGTCGAGAGGTAATTCTTGTGCCCTGAGAGCCGACCAATCGGCTTTGTGATGATCTAGCATGTACACTCACATCTTTCTCGGGCTCCCTTGTACCATCTTGCCATGTTGGAGGGGAGATTGTGGATTAAGGACGACAAGTTCGCCTTGGTACTCGATTTACACGTGAGCCGCCGATGCCAGTGCCGTCCTTGTTTCCCAGTCATGATCGTCAAGATACTACAAACCCCCCGCGCAAAAAGATGACGCAGTCCGGGAAATCGAAGTGTTTGGGGACTCGAGAACGCCGCTGCCTCGCACAGGGATCCAAAGTAGCAGAAAAGATGGCGAGACATGACCCGCTCGGCCGCGGCAAATAGTCTCGGCAATGTATGAGTACACGTAGAATAGGATACAGACAAGAAGCGGAGACAGGCCGAGTCTAGAGACAGTCACCTCCTAGGTGGTGCAGACTCGAAGGAAGTGGGGTATATCGGTTGGAAGGGGATAGGCCAAGATGGTTTGTTTAACGCTTGGAGTCGTCATCCTTCTTGTCGTCCTCGGTCTTGGAATCCTGGGCACCGGACGACGCATCACCCGACTCGTTACGGGCCTTGTGCATCTTGTCGAACAGGTTCAAGCTGGCCATCTGCAGCTCGTCCGTCTTCTCCTTGAGCTCGGCGGCGGTGGCAGTGCCCTCGCCCGACTGGCTCTTGGCAACAAACTCGCGGAGAGACGTGATCTTCTGCCGGATGCCCTCAGCCTCCGTCTTGTCGAGCTTGTCGGCGTACTCATTGAGGGCCTTCTCGGTGTCGTTGAGGACGCTGTCGGCACGGTTGGCAGCCTCGATAGCAAGCTTGCGTTCCTTGTCCTGCTCAGCAAACTTCTCCGAGTCCTCCACCATCTGCTGGATCTCGGCATCCGAGAGACCAGAGCCAGAGGAGATGGTGATGGACTGATCCTTGTTGGTGGACTTGTCCTTGGCGTGGACATGCACGATCGAGTCGGCATCGATGTCGAACGTGACCTCGATCTGGGGCACACCACGATGCGCAGGAGGAATGCCAACGAGCTGGAAGTTTCCAAGAAGTTTGTTGTCCTTGACAAGCTCACGTTCACCCTGGTACACCTTGATCTCGACGGCAGTCTGGAAGTCGGCAGCCGTGGAGAAGACCTGGGACTTCTTGGTCGGAATGGTTGTGTTCCTGGTGATGAGCCGGGTGAAGACACCGCCGAGGGTTTCGATACCGAGGGAGAGAGGAGTGACGTCCAGAAGCAGGAGATCCTTGACCTCGCCGGAGAGCACACCACCCTGAATGGCGGCGCCCATGGCAACAGCTTCGTCAGGGTTCACAGACTTGGCAGGATCGCGGCCAAAGATCTGCTTCACGACCTCGGAGACCTTGGGCATGCGCGTCATACCGCCGACCAGGATGACCTCCTGTATGTCCTTGGCCTGCAGACCGGCATCCTTGAGCGCCTTGCGGACGGGGTCAACGGTCTTCTGAACCAGCGGATCGATGATCTTCTCGAGCTGACCACGTGTCATCTTCATGCTGAGATGCTTAGGACCCGAAGCATCGGCCGTGATGAAGGGCAGGTTGATGTCGGTGCTGAGCGCCGACGAGAGCTCAATCTTGGCCTTCTCGGCACCCTCACGAATTCGCTGGATGGCCATGCGGTCGTTGGAAAGATCGATGCCGGTTTCCTTCTTGAAGTGCTGGAGCATGTGGCGGACCAGGACGATGTCAAAGTCCTCACCTCCCAAGTGCGTGTCACCGTTGGTCGACTTGACTTCGAAGACGCCGCTTTGGATCTCGAGGATGGAGATGTCAAAGGTGCCGCCACCGAGATCGTAGACGGCGATGACGCGATCAGCCTCCTTCTCCAAGCCGTAGGCCAGGGCAGCAGCCGTGGGCTCGTTGACGACACGCAGGACGTTCAGGCCAGCAATCTGACCGGCATCTTTGGTGGCCTGACGCTGGGAGTCGTTGAAGTAGGCGGGCACAGTGACAACGGCGTTCTTGACAGACTTCATGAGATAGGACTCGGCAGTCTCCTTCATCTTGCCGAGGACGAAGCCACCGATCTGCGAGGGCGAGTACTTCTCACCCCGAGCTTCTAGCCAGGCATCGCCGTTGCTGTGTTGTACGATCTTGTAGGGAACTTCTTTGATGTCCCTTTGGACCTCCGCGTCGGTGTATTTGCGTCCGATTAACCGCTTGGTGGCGAAAAGAGTGTTTTCGGGGTTCACGACGGCTTGACGCTTGGCTGCGACACCGACGTAGCGGCCCTCTTCAGTGAAGGCAACAACGGACGGCGTTGTCCGCGCGCCCTCCGAGTTCTCGATGATTTTCGGAGTCATGCCCTCCATGACGGCAACGGCAGAGTTTGTCGTTCCTGGGTGGCAAGATTACTGATTAGCTCCTGGAAACGGTCGAGCGCAGCCTGGGCAGAGTCCTGTTGAATCATAGGGGACTACTTACCAAGATCAATACCGATCACGGCACCCTTCACCTTCTCACTTGTTGATTGGAAGCGAGCACATGCTGGACTGATGGGCATACGCAGCGCGCGAGCGCCGGCAGCCCGAGCAGCTGCTCTGAAGTGTCTTGCCGCGAACATGTTGGGAGAAATTCGACAGCTAGATCTAGCAGCCCCTCGATTCCGGAAAAAAAAAAATAAAGGGCTTCAGGGATGGATAGGGTCAACAGGGATGGATAGGGTGAAGACGGTTGGGCGACTGGGCGATGGTGGTTGTCGTTGGGCAATGCAAGAGATGGATAGAGAAGATGCTTCTGAGAGCTCTTCACGACGCCCGATAATTTTTTTTTTTTTCCGGGGGCGATGAGCTCCACCGAAACTGGCGGAACTTTCTCCCTGCTCGGGTAGCCGTTTGGCTTAGTCATCCTAGCGTCATGCAGTCACCCAGTAGACAACTTCGGCTCATGACTGCGCTACGTGACCCAAGCCATGTAAGTCGCGAAAGGGTGTCTTTGCATGCATGGCCGAAGTGGTCGAGGCCGAGTTGGCGGGTGCCAGCGCGGGCAACGTCTTCGCGCCAGCGCCCGACGGAGCTGCCGTTTTCGCCAATGCCTCTCTCCCGACCCAGATGACGGCGACGGCGACGGCGATGGCGACGGCGACGGCAACGGACGAGTCCGCCGAGCACGCATTTCCTCTTCTCCAGAACAATGCCGATGCCGATTCTGATCGTCTGCCGACGGGAAGCTTCTTGCAGGGTCGGCAGAAGGGCGTGATGGACGACAAGGACGAGGATGACGATGCCTTTGCGCGACCCTTTTACCGCTCGACTTCGCCCACGCCCGTCGCACGCAACGGGCGCGTAAAAAAGACGGTGTCGGTGGACGATGACGATGAGGACGAGGATGAGGAACAGGACTATCGCCCGGGCCACGACGCAAGCCATGCCGCATCGCACGAGACGGTGGACGGCGGCCAGGACAAGCGCGGAAACCACCAGAAGCCGGCGCAGAAGAAGAGGAACAAGTCCCGGGTGATGCGCAAGACGCACAAGTTTAGCGTGCACGGGACCGTCAGCCTGTATGAGACGGCCTCCCGATTCTACATGGTCGGCGGTGACGTCCCGGAGAAGCGCTTTCGCATTCTCAAGATCGACCGGACGGCCGTTGATGCCGAGTCGTCGGAGCTGAGCATGACGGACGACAAGATCATCTACAGCCAAAAGGAAATGAACCAGCTCTTGGACACCATCGACGACGGGAACAAGGGCACCGGCGGGCTGAAGCTACGTTGCACTACCTGGGGCCTGCTGGGCTTCATCAAGTTCACCGGCCCCTGGTACATGCTGTTGATCACCAAGAAGAGCATGGTGGCCCTGCTTGGGGGGCACTACATCTACCAGATCGAGGGGACAGAAATGATACCCCTGACGCCACGGGGCTTCAAGCTGGACCCGCGCAACAGTGGCGAGGAGACGCGGTTCTTGAACATTCTCAACAATCTCGACTTGACAAGGTCCTTTTACTACAGCTACTCGTACGACATGACGCGCACGCTGCAGCACAACATGATGCGGGAACGGGAGGCGCTGGTCAAGGGCCAGCCCTGTGGCCCGGACGACGATCTCAACACCATGTTTGTGTGGAACAACCATCTCCTGCAGCCGGTGGCCAAGGTGCTCAGCGCACCCTATGACTGGTGCCGCCCCGTCATCCATGGCTACGTCGACCAGGCCTCCCTCTCCATCTACGGACGCAGCGCTCACATCACCATCATCGCCCGTCGCAGTCGCTACTTTGCCGGCGCCCGGTTCCTGAAGCGCGGGGCCAACGATCTTGGCTACGTGGCGAACGACGTCGAGACGGAGCAGATTGTGTCGGAAGCCCTGACGACCTCGTTCCATGCGCCCGGGCCCAAGTTCTTTGCTTCGCCCACGTACACGTCGTACGTGCAGCATCGTGGCTCGATACCGCTGTACTGGACGCAGGAGATCGTCGGCGTGACCCCCAAGCCTCCCATCGAACTGAACCTCATCGACCCCTTCTACACGGCAGCAGCGCTGCACTTTGACAATCTCTTTGAGCGCTACGGCGGACCCGTCTACGCCCTGAACCTCATCAAGGGGCGCGAACGTACGGCGCGCGAGAGCAAGCTGCTGGACGAATACACCAAGGCCATCGCGTACCTGAACCAGTTCCTCCCTGACGGCAAGAAGATCATCTACCGGGCCTGGGACATGTCACGGGCGGCCAAGAGCCGGGACCAGGATGTGATCAGCACGCTCGAGATCATCGCCGAGGACGTGCTGCGGACGACGGGCTTCTTCCACAACGGCGACGGGCACACGTCCCCGATCCGGGTGCAGAACGGCGTGGCGCGCACCAACTGCATCGACTGCCTGGACCGCACCAACGCGGCCCAGTTCGTCATCGGGAAGCGGGCGCTGGGCCACCAGCTACACGCGCTGGGCATCCTGGACGACACCGCCGTGGCCTACGACACGGACGCCGTCAACCTCTTCACCCACATGTTCCACGACCACGGCGACACCATCGCGGTGCAGTACGGCGGCTCGCAGCTGGTCAACACCATGGAGACGTACCGCAAGATCAACCAGTGGACCAGCCACTCGCGCGACATGGTCGAGAGCTTCAAGCGCTACTACAACAACAGCTTCCTCGACGGCCAGCGCCAGGAGGCCTACAACCTCTTCCTCGGCAACTACATTTTCGCCCAGGGCCAGCCCATGCTGTGGGACCTGGCCACCGACTACTACCTGCACCACTCGGACCCGCGCACCTGGCTGGCCAAGCGCGCCCGCCATTACATCCACTGGTTCACGCCCGCCTTCCTCGAGGCCCGCGCCCTGCCGCCGTACCCGCCCATGCGCAAGAACGAGGCGCGTCTGAAGCCCGTGTCGTCGGTCGACGACTACTGGGTCGAGTACTACCGTCCGTCCACGCTGTCGACGCTGAGCAAGATGTTCGCCTACAAGATGAACTCGACCATCAAGTACATACCCTTGAAGGCAACGCAGGAAGGCCGCTACGATCTCAGCCCCTTCCGGGTGCGCGTCGAGCCCGACGGAGAGGCTCACGGCAGGAAGACGAAGAAAGAGAGGGACGTGGCCGTGGTGGGGCCGCCGAGCATGGGCATGGCCCGCCTTGGACACGGCCTGTATGCTGCCCAGCCCGACTCGCCGCCGCCTCCGTACGAAAAGGTCAACCGTGGCATCTCTCTCCAGCGATGGCTGCAGCCGAGCACGTCGGAAAAGAGCCCCGCGGCCGGCGGCGGGACCGGTGCCTTGAACGTGGTGGGCATGAAAACCGGCGGGCGGGCGGCGGCGGCGGCGGCGGCAACAGCAGCAGCAGCAGCAGCAGCAGCAGCAGCAGCAGATGTGAACGGGAAAATGCCGGCTCAGACCAGGATGAGCACCGCCAGCGCGCGCACCCTGGACACGGACGTCACGCCCACCAAGACCAAGGCCAGCGCGCTCGAGAAGACGCGGGCGGCGCAGTGGACCCTCCCGCAGGTGGTGCAACAGAGCCTCAACCCGACCGTCAGCGCCGCCGAGGCGGCCGACTACGCGCGCTGGGTCCGGCACCCGCGGAACCTGGCACTGGTCGTCCCGTCCGGGCCCGTGTCGCCGTCGGCCTTCCTCGACGACGAGGACATGATCTACGCCGCGGCCGAGTACCACGAGTACCTGCACGGGGCGTGGCAGAGCGGCGTCGGGCTGCTGGCGACGGCGACAACGGCCGGCGCCGGCGCGGTCCCGACCGGCCGCGACGAGTACGAGCAGGGCCAGCAGAGCCAGCACGAGGAGTACGCCGGGTACGCGGACCTGCTCCGCTTGGGCGAGAACCCGCTGACGGTCACCGAGGGCGACGCGCTGAAGAAGCGCTACAAGGCGTACCGCAAGTGGATCGGCGGCAAGAGCTTCTTCAAGCAGCAGCCGGTGGACTAGGAGCTGCTTTCGCTCGCGCCGGGTGGACGCGGCGGGGACGACGAGGACGACGAGGACGACGAGGCACCCGTCGTTCCTGTCGCGGGTCCAGTCCCGCGCGGGCTCGGTGCTGTTTGAGAATGGGCCGTCGCCGAGACGACACGGGTCGTGGTTTCATTTGCCTTGGGCCCGCCTTTGGCCGAAAGAATGCTTGCGACTGATTCTGATTCTGAAAAGTCCTTGGCTGCAGTAATTCTATCGAGGCCCCCCCAACATGAGCCGTCTACACCGAGTGAGTGGCGTGCGTGAACAAAGATGCGGTGAGCGACGCACGATTTCATGACGCATGGTTGAAGAGCCCTGCCAGAGATGGATGCTTGGATACCAATGGTGCAGTCAGGTCTGTGAGGCTCCCGCCCCTGGCTTTGAGCACGGCGGCGACAATGGTGGCCGTGTTGATGAGCTCCCGCCGGACAAGTTCCTTCTGGGTAACGTGCGTTGCCTCGGAGATTGTGTCCTCTTCCACATGTAACCAACACACCACCGAGCTCTTGAGCATCTCGTTCTGCCACCCCGACATCCTCGCCCACGCCTGAGTGATGGTGGCCTGGAGCGCGCGGATCGCAGAGAGCAAAGTCTCCGTGTCGCCCAGGGCGAAAGGATCCGTGATGATGGCGCACAGCATGGGAAATATGTCCTGCCCGCGGTCGCATAAGTTGCTTTTGGCCATGGCAGCGTTTTCTATGGCGGGGCGCGTGAAAAGCAAAAAAAAAAAATTAAAAATTAAAAAAATTTAAAAAAAAACCGTACCTTGAGGTGGCTGATGGTATCGGGTCCCATTGCCAGCACCACCGTCGAGAGTTGCTGCACCAGTACGCGGACAATGCGCGGGTGATCTCCCGCGTGCGTATACCCTGCCAGGATGCCCTCGCGCATCACTTTGCGCAAGAGTCTCTGTCTCCCGTCGCAGTCATGGGGATTCTCCGGGAACTTCTGCGCGAGGCGGACCAAGGCCTCGTAGGCCGGCGGCAGCAGCTGGACCGACTCCTCGGGCGGCGTCAGAGTCGGCAGGTAGAGCAAGGTCGGGAACACGGCGTCCTCGAACACGTTTGCGAGTCCGGTGTCGCGGAGCATCTGGGCTGGGCATTTGTGCAGGAAGACGCCGAGCAGGTGGAGGCCTCGTGCCCTGATCCGCGTCGTCGGCTCATCGACCAAGGTCAGGAGCACCGGAACAAATAGCGGCCAGTTCTTGCTGATGAACAGCTCCTGTCACGCCCGTCATGTTGTGAGTGCGAGTTTCCCAGGCCGAGGAGCCAGGGCGCGCGGCCGCCACTCACATCCGCCTCGTGGACCGCCCACGACACGACCGAGATGGCGCCCCAGTCTCTATGCTTCCATGGCTTCTTCGTCTTGCTCGTCTCGTCCGACAAGCCGATCCGGTCGTCCTCGTGTTCGGAGAAAGCGGCCTTGCGCCCCGAAGCCGTCACCGTGGCCGGCTTCGACTGGGAGAACAGAGGCCTGAGGTAGGCCTGGAGGACGGTGTCGACGACAAAACGGTCCCACCGCCGCCTGTCGCCGAGTTGCTCCCTCAAGAGGCCGCGTGACGCCGTGCTGCTTTCCGTGTCTGCCCAGTCTTCTTCCGGGTCCGTGAAGGCGGCCAGGATGACGAGGACTTCATCGGGCAGCCCCGTGCCCTTGTCCACCGTGACGACGTCTTCGCGCCCGTCAGCGGCACCACTCTCCCCACCGTCCGGCCCGCCATCGGCCAGTACACGCAGAGCCTCGATCCCGGGTCCAGCCAGGGCCTTGGACCTTTCGGAAACCCGTGCGTAGACCTTTGCCTCATCCTCGCCCTCATCCGCATCCGCATCCGCATCCCTGCCACGGTCACCATCGCCACTCACGTCCTTTCCTAGCGTCTCCCAAAGCAGCGTGAGCACCCTCCCTCAGCAAGCCAAAAGGTCGTGGCGGCGAGAAAGGAGAAAGGAAAAAAAAAAAAAAGAAAGAAAGCAAGGCAGGAAAAGAAGGCTTCCAGCATACCTGAGCCCCGGCCGCTCCCGGCCGTGGGCGCCATCGCACGTCCAATGAACCGCGCGAGCGCGTCCCGGGCCGCCCCGTCTGCCCCGTCTTCACCGCGCCGCGAGCACAGACAGGCCAGGACCTGCAGCAGCAGCGGCGCCGGATCCTGATGTGGACTGTTTGTCAGCAGCCCCGTCCCATCCATGCTGCTTGTTTCCCCGGCGTGGGGGTAAAATAGTATAGCTGGCTGGCTCACCTCGTCCGGCGCCACTTGGGTCTCGATGACGAGCTCGGCCAGGGTGAAGCGGGCGGGCACATCTGCGGCGGGAGTTGGTGAGTGAGTAAGTCAATGAGCAACAATCTCGGCCGGGACGGGGCGCGAGCCGGGGGTGGAGCTGTGTTGTGCGTTCGCACCTTGGGACAGCGCGGCAATGGCCTCGGCCGGCGACTGTGATGCCGGTACTTTGGCCGCTGCTTTTCTCAGGTTTGCGAATTTGGACATGTTTTTTTTATTCTTTTCATTCTTTTCTCTCCCGCTGGCTAGGCTCGGGTCTGGTAAAACGCCTCCATCGGGTAAACCCTAACCCTGTACGTATCAACCCTGGACATGTCGCCAGGACGTAACACCCAAGTCAGGTAGTAAGGTTGGTAGCTACAACTACTTGGTCTACCAGGAACAAGCCTACTGGATGCCTAGCTCTTCCCTCCTCAGCCTCACCTCCTCCAAAGCCCCCGCCGGGTCCGCCACTCCCGGGTTCCGCAGCTGCCACGCCGTCACCATGTCCAGCGCGGGCGTCATCCACTTGCCCGGCCTGGCTCCCAGCGCGCCGGCCAGCTGCTTCCCGTCCAGGAGCCGCTTGAGGGACGGCGCGTCCATGACGTCCAGCTCGACCAGGTGGTCGAGGAAGTGCTGCCACTCGGCCAGCACCGTCTCGCGGGCCTCCGAGGCGCCGCGTCCGACGAGGTCGACGAGGAGGGCGTACAGCACCTGCAGCCGCCAGTGGCCGCCGCGGCCGTCCCACTCCCGAATGGCCATGCCGAAGCGGTCCCGCTCCTGCCTCTCGGGCTTCTTGCTGTCGACCAGTTCCTTGAGCGCCAGCACCCGGGGCCGGTGGCGGTGGGCCGCCGCCATCATGTCGCACAGCTTGGTCGGGGCCTTGAAGCCCTCGCGGGCCGCCTGCGCAGCGAGAGGCACGGGCGGCCTGCCGGACTTGGCGCCCTGTTCGGCGGGCAGAGCCTCGAACGGGGCGACGGTGGCCAGGATCCAGGCGTGGTATCTCGCTTCGTCGGTCCGCACGAGCTGCTCGTGTAGGGAGCCCGGGGTGCGGTTCTCGGCCAGGAAATGGAGGCACTCGTACGCCATGTGCCAGGTGGCCAGATCGGGTTGGGGAAACGGGTCCCGCGCGGGGTCGGTGAAGATGGTGTGGTAGAGCCCCAGCTTGTCGATCAACTGTAGAGACACGAGCGGGTGGTTGCCTGATGAGAGCTAGCCGTCAGTCTCGCCGCGCAAGGGGAAGCGGCAAAACAAGGTCTTGCCAGCTTTGGCCTGCCCTACCTTTGAGCATCTTCTCCAGCTCAACGCCCACGCGCTCCCTGCTGATCTTGATGCGCAACGCGTCCAGCACCGCCCGATCGCCCATGACCCTCGCCGCCGCCGGGTCGAGCTCGAACCCCAGCCGGCTCGCAAACCTCACCAGGCGCAAGACGCGCAACGGATCATCCATAAACGTCTGGAGCGGAGCCATGGGCGTCCTGATGACCCTCTTCTGCAGATCGTCCAGCCCGCCGGCAAAGTCCTCGACCGCCTCCGTGTGCAGGTTGTAGAACAGCGCGTTGACGGTGGCGTCCCTGCGGGCGGCGTCCTCCTGCGGCGAGCCGAACTCGACGGCCGGGTTGCGGCTGTCGGCCGTGTACGTCTCGCGGCGCAGGTTGACAAAGTCGACGTCGAGCCCGAACAGCCGCACCGTCGTGGTCTCCAGGTGCTTGGACTTGTCCGGGTTGCGCTCGATCTTGTGCAGGTGGCCCAGGTCGGCGGGCCCCATGCCGTGGCGCGCGGCCACGCCGGCGGGTGCCGTGCAGAGGGCCCGCAGCCGCAGCGCAAACGCCTCGCCCGTCATGCTGTTGATGGCCGTGTCGATGTCGTGCGACTCCAGCCCCAGCAGTTTGTCGCGCACCCAGCCGCCCGCCCAGCGCAGCACCACCGGCTCACGCGGGCCCTCTTTGTTGATGTGTGCGGCCACGTCGAGCAGCAGACCCCTGAGCTGCTGCTCGCGCTCGGTGAGCTGCATCCTCGGTGGCGTTGCCGTGCTCATGTTTCTTCGCTTGCACGGCTCAGGACCAGGTACAATGCCGATCGACTTGCGCTTCATGGGCAGCAGGAAGGCCCCTTGCGACGACCGGTGGCGGAATACGAGACGGACCATCGAGCAGCTGCAGCGTGTTTGCGCAGCATGCTGCCGCGAGGCAAAGCACCGCAGAATCGACCAAGTTGGCACTTCGACGGTGAAAACCCGAACAGGGCCAAAAGTTGGGCGCACTGTGCACGGGCACTGTGCAAGTACGTGCACGGCAATACTTCTCTCTCTACACGGTCCAACATCCAACAGCAACAATGCGGTTCCGCTTCTTTCCCGTACTTTACAAGGATACGCTCCTGCGCGATCGGTCAAGTCTCAGGCCACGTACGCCGCCTCGGCCAGGACTTGCTCCACCGTCAGATCTCTCTCCGCACCAACGACATCTTGTGGCTGCGGCGCCGGCGCGGGAGCCTCCACCGCCGCCTTCGCCGGCTCCTCCAAGGGCAGCTCGCTCTTGAGTTCGTCCCGCAGGTCGGGCAGGAACCTCTCGATCCGCTTCCACGTCTCCGTCCACAGCTTCTCCCGCGCAGGATTCTCGCTGGGCGGGACGAGGTATCCACTGCTTGCCATGAAGAGCAGCACGTTCTTCAGGTTTTCCGGCACCGCTTCCTCCTGAGCGTCGTTCGGCGTCAGTGACGTGCACCAAGAGCGTGGTCCTGTCTCAAGGCTGCGCGGCAAGGTCAAACTTACCAGACTGTCCCCTTGTCCGCTGTTCATCAACCGGTCCATGATCTCGACAATCTTCAGCCACAGGTCCAGCATGCCGTCCCACTCGGACAGCTGCACAATGTACTGCAAAAAGACCTTGCACAACAGCGATGCGGCCTGCACGCGCGTCTCGCTCATGCCGTCGCGGTCGGACGAGAAGACCTCGGGCTTCAGCAGCCGCAGGATCAGCGGGAACAGCACCTCACCAAAGATGGCCGTCCACTCCTTGTGGTCGCTCGATGTCAGCTCCTCCGACAGCAGCGACCGTTGCAGCGACGAGAAGGCCAGATGCCGCACCTCGCGGCATGGGTTGATGCACTGCGTCGTCAGCGCCTGGAAGATGGGCAGCCAGTAGGCCGACCAGGCCTTGGTGCTCTCCAGGTGAGACTGGTTCATGAGGTGCGGGATCCGGGCCGTGATGTCGTAGATCATGTTGAGCGCCTTGATGCCGCGCGCAACAGTGGCGTTTTCACTGCCACAACATCAGCTTCGCGAGCCGGCAATCGAAAAGGGTCCAAGCAGCTTAGCTCACCTCGGCTTCTCCTGCTTAGGAGGGCGTGACTTTCGCTGTTGCTTCTTGTCCGCCTTCTGCTCTGCCACAGCCCCCACGCTGGCAGCTGTGGAGAAGGTGTTCAGCAGCGCAATCGCCGACTCGTAATTATCCGCCATGATGGCCGAGGGCGAGCCCGAGACCCCAACTTCCAGGATGTCGAACACGGCAGGGGCCGCCTCCTTATTGGTCGCCAAGGTCTGCAGAATGACCCAGAAGTCGGGGGACGTCATCGTCTCGTTCTTCAACGGACCCGGTTTCTCCACACAAAGCTTCATCCCTTGGAGCACAAGAGCAAAAGTTCTCGTCAGTATGTCCTGTGGGAAGCTCGAGATGCTGTGGAGAAGCACCGGGACGCGGATGTAGTCATGATCCTAAGCACCGTTAGCATGTCTAGCTCCTCGAAGCCGCGAGTCCGTGGTACGTACGTAGCTTGCCTGCAGCAGCTTGAACAAGTAGTAGGTCGCCCGAGCAATGAGAACCGGATGATATCGGGACACATCCCGAAGAGGACCTTGCACAGCTTCGACCACGGGTTTGCCAATGGCCGAGATGGTCTCCTCGTCGCGCAGGGCCAAGGTCGTGCAGAACTCCAGTATGTAGACAGTCGCAGGGTCGTACACTGCCTTGTTCGGCCAATTCCCTTGCCCGGCGGACGGAGACTGTGGGGCGTTCTCGGCCTTCACCGTGATCACGACGCTTGAGCTAGCATCTTCTGGGAGCTCGTCAAGCAGAGCTTCCACTAGAGGCTTGAGCTTGTTGCTTGGCAGATTTCTAATCGCTGTCAGAAAACGTCCCCTGGCCCAAAGCACTCCGGGGCCGCGACTCACGCAATGTTGGCAAACAGGTCGCCCATGCTGCACTGGTTGATGCAGTCCACCGTGCAGAGTGTGCTTTCGAGCTCTTCCTCGGATGGCTCGGGCGGGTCGTCGGCAGCGTAGCTTGTGATGTATGACGTGAACGCAGAGAAGAATCCGGCGTCGTTTTGCTTCGCATTCCGATCTATGACATGAGACGGAGGCTGCAAAGGAATAGCCGCGAGTGATAACCGGTTGGGGTCTGCCGAGAAGAATGGTGGTATCAACGAGTTGACAAACAGGTTGAGCCATATGCGGATGATCTATTGCGGTCAGCCAAGGCAACCTGTTGGGAGGGGCTTCGTCCTTCTCTCCCACACGTACGTATTGCCATCCGTCTTGTATGACATGCTCAGACCTCGTGATCACGCGGAAGAGCACCAAAGTGGCCAGCTGGGCGCGGAAGTTGCTTCCGAATTTGACGGCAAGCTCGCTCACCATCACGCCCGACTCCTTCTCGTTGACTTGTACTTCGGTGTTCAGGGCCGTGTTGGAGAGCGCGTCCGTCGCAAGAGTCGACATGTAGCTCAAACGGTAGATGATCTCGTCGAGCGCCTCTGCGTTGCCATATTTCGCCGCGATCCGCGCGCATTCATCAAAGCCGGTTATGACTCGGCCGAAAACCGTGTCGTCCGTGGCTGACATGAAGACAAAGGAGAGACAGGAGACGATGGGGTTCCACGTGGCGGCGAACATGTCGGCGTCGTAGATGTTCGTGTCGCACATGACCAGGGGTGATGTCGACTCCGTCTTCAGCAGCAGCTCTTTCCACGCATAGTCAAACGCATGTTTGTTGTCGTGTTCGTCGGGCAGGATGATCTCATTGGATCTGATGGCGTCGAAGATCTCTTGCAGGAAGTCGGGGTCGAAGTCTTTGCCATCATTAACCCCCCTGAGATTGCGTGCGAAATCCTTCGGCTCCATGCGTGCCTGCTTGACCTTGGGACTGTGCTGGTCGACGTTCAGCATGATGATGGCGTACGTCAAGACGAAGGCGGCATCCGGATTCGCCACGGACTCGGGCTTCACCACATCGCAGTATCTTTCTGTGAAGGCCTTGACGATGCGCTCGATCAAAGGCGACTCGCCGGGTAGCCTGAAGCTCTCCAGCAGCGCTCTCAGTGCTTCGTCAATACGCTTGCCAGAGAAGCGAAAGTCCTCGATGAAGGCGTCCAAGATCGGCTCATTACCCTTCTTTGCGATGAACTCGCCCAGCATCTTCTTGTTCACCCTGGACGTTTGCCTGAGAAATCTCGCCACCGCGCTGGGATCAGAAGCGTCGCTGATGATTCCTTTCTCCTGCAGGTAGGCCAAGCCCCCCTTAGGGCTCTCGTTAAACTTGCTTGTCCCTTTGATGATCAGCTTCTTCCTCCGTCTTCGTTCTCTAAGCTGCCCCGGATCTGGAAACGCCTCTGTGACTGGGGCGTTCGGCAATCTCTCGGCGATGAACTGGATGAAGCGTAACAGAGCGTCCAAACATAGGGGTGGAACGCTGGTCGTGCTCCAGGTTACAGAGTCAGGTAATGCGTTCCTGGAGAGCAGCCCGATCATGTCCTCGCAGAGATCTGCTCGGTTCTCGTCGCAGTCGTAGTTGACAAACAGCTCCACCATGAATGTGGGCATGCGCGCAAGAACGCCAATGTTTTCGATCATGGCTTGTCGCGCATCTGGTTTCCTCGCTCCACCTTCCATACCGAGCTTTTGCCGATCCTTGACGGGCACCGGTGTCGAGCGACCGCTGCTGGTCTGAGACGGGGGCGGCTTGACAAGTTTAGGCGCTTGTGGAATTCCCACGTACAGTGAAGGGTCGATTCCTGGCTCTCGGGGAATCTCCACGGATGGATGGAGGCATGCAACGAGGTACGAGAGGTAAAGTTCCTGTTGGAGCTTCAGGATGCCTCTACACGTCGATAGCAGGGTGCTCGTGACGACAAGGGCCTCCTGCAAGACTGCCATGTTATCGGATCTGACGAGCTGGAAGAGATAGCAGCAGAGGCGGTCTTCGGCAATGATGGCCAAAGCCGGATGCCTCGCCATCGACGGACCCGCCACCTCCAAGGCAACGTTGATGATGCGCAGAGCCATCACGCGCATATGGTCAGGATGAACCTTGTCGTGAGGATCGAGGAAGTTCACCAAGGCCCTGAAGAGTTCCCGGATAGATGGCAATGAATAGGGTCGGAGATCAACAGACTCGGAGCTCTCGCTGGTCGAACTGGTGCTGTTCCGTGTGCCACCGTTCGCAGCAGCAGGCTCGCCATTACTGCTTGCCTTCTCCGAGCTTGACGAAGGTCGAGGACCAGACGCGCCCGCATCTGGCCGCCCTTCCATGGGAACAGCAAGTTCCGGCAGGTCGGTGCCGTTTGTCGCCGGATCCATTTTCACGGAATCCATGTTCTTGTCCGTTTTCTTGTCCAGAGCATCGCTCTCTTCCCCAGCCTCGTCTTCCAGGTGCTTCAGATCCTCGAATATGATCTGGCACATGCGCACCATGGACGCTTCGGCGGTTTGCCGTAAAACCTCGGAAAAGCGCTTCCTGGAGCATATCGTGAGACCTCGGCCCATCAAGTCGCATATACTATCGTCGCTGAGGATGTCACCTCCGGGCCCCGACAGCATATCCTCCATGAGATGCAGTATCATGAGCAGCACGACCTCCTCTTGCGGTGGGTCGATAATATCAAATTGGCAATGGGTGATCGCCGTCGAGAGGGACTGCATGGCCAATGCGAATCGGGGAGACTCGGGTGCAATAAACCCGTATGACAGAAACTTCCGAACTGCGCGCAGAGCAAGGACCGTGATGGGCGCGGCGGTGCCCTTGGCCTGTATGATCTGGAGGAACGGGAACAGCAGTATTAGCGAGTCGAACTTGGCAATATCTGCATATCCGTCAGCCACTTCGATGCCCCCTCCCCAGCGCTCGGGAGAATCAAGACTACCTTTCACACCGGTCAACTCGTGCCGCAGGCGCGCAAAGCCCGAGATGAGCGGATTGTCCTGCATGCTCTTCCCTTTCTTCCCACGCAGACCCCAGCGGTTTGCCGGCCCCAGTTCCCCAGCCACCGCATCGCTCGCGCTGTTCGAGCCGGAGCTCTTGCGACCGCGCGGCGCCACGGGTGACCCGAGTTGTACGACATTCGGACTGCCGCCCAGGATGGCCGATACAGAGGAGTGGCCCGACCGGGCATGCTTCTGCATCGCCGACGTGATTGCTATGCACTCCGAGATGACGAGAGATACCGGGTCCACCGATACGGAGACGGGCCGCCGCCGGTACTGCATGCGCGAGGATGCCGGCGGCGGCGGCCCCCGCCGTGAGAAGTTGCCGGGCGCGCTGCCCGACAGAGAGTGTATGCCGGCCTCCATGCGAGCAGCTG
This sequence comes from Phyllachora maydis, assembly GCA_029339225.1. Classification (NCBI taxonomy): domain Eukaryota; kingdom Fungi; phylum Ascomycota; class Sordariomycetes; order Phyllachorales; family Phyllachoraceae; genus Phyllachora; species Phyllachora maydis. The sequence goes on along the minus strand of JAQQPM010000001.1, from coordinate 4,678,530 downwards.
CTAAGGTGTCTGCATCGTGTTGCATGCTGTGCCAGGCCGGCCGAGGAGCGTCTGCGCTGGGCCTAGTTCGCCTGTAATCGGTGTTTCGCGGAACGTGTTCGAAACGGAAGCTTGAAGTAATTTGAGCAGGGTCTCGGCCGACTTGTCGATCTTGATGGCCAGACGTTGCGGATCGTATCAATCTTTTCCCTACAGGACACTTGTATGGAGCTACTGCTTGCAGTGACGCCACAGCGTGACGCCTCCGGCTAAAAGACGGGCGGAGTTTGGAGTGAAAGCTCCAAGCGCGAACGGGCCGGACCCATACACTCGCCAGCCGGCCACAGCTGGTGCTTCTGCCGGGATCAGACGACGGGACTCACGGGACTGAGAGATGGACACTAGCAAACGACCCCTGAGTAATAATATGTTGAATGGAGCCAAGACTCCCAAGACTGTGGACTGATATGTGAGAATCCGACACCCAGCCATGTTGCAAGAACCTCTGCAGTGGCCTGATCAAGGACGTGGGTTGTCGTGCTGTTATGCTTCGTGCGTTCAATGTAACCAGGCTCGCGCCTCTTGCCTGGCGCCTCGCGGCCTCAACCCCGAACGCCCACGCCATGAAGCAATACCAATGCTGAGAATTAGTATACGACGATATATCGCGCCCCTAAATCCAGCCTTGCATAAGCCAACAGTACTTTGATTTGCGGTCAAGGTACTGCTCGGAAACCGCCGAGAAACAGCGCGGGACCTACGTCGACACCAGAGTACGCCGGCCATACACGTATCACATTTCAGCCTTTGCTTCCTCGCCCGGAATGTCTCGAGAGGAATCCTTGGGGTCGGACTCCGATGCCGGTTGTCCGGCATCGTTGACGTTCCTGTTCTCAGCCGGCTTTTCAGCCGTGCTTTTGTCGATTGACTTCTTCTCTTCGCCATCTTGACTGTTGGCGCCCTTCTTCTCCTCCTCCTTGAAGGCCATGTTCTGCACCTCGGTCCTGTCCTTCTCCCACTGGCTGGTTTTGTCGCCAAAGGTGTCCTTCATCTTCTTGGCCTTCTCGGCCTTTTGCTGCTCGTCTTGTTCTCGGGCCTGCTTCTCTTTCTCCATTTCCTGGCGGGTCTTGTTAGCGGGGACCAAACGAAATACCTGTGTAGAGTTGACCAACCTCCATGTGCTTGATGTCATCCACGCTTGGCTCATACAAATGCCAGATGGTGTAATGCGGCAGGCCGACAACAGAAAACTCCATCTTTCTCGCCATCTGATCATCTTGGTCAATCCCTTGTCCAGCAGGGCCAGGACTTGTGTAGAAAGACGTACCTTGCCAAAGCCCTCGGTTTCTGCGTGCTTCTCGAAACTGAAGGCAGGGAAGTGCACTCCGTATCTGAAGACCTTGGCTCTGGCCAAGATACTCACGCCCCCCACACCGTCAATCTCCATTTCCATATCCGGATCCCCGTAAGGATCGCGGAGATATGCCAAATGTGGGCGCCACGTTGCGTACTCTGCGTACCCCTCGACAATCACCGCATCTTCATCAAGGGTATCGGCCAGCGCGAGCGCCGTCTCAGACTCTTGCCAGGAGTTCAAATCGTATGGCTGTTCTCCGCCAAGCCAGTCGGGTAACGGACGCCAAACGTCTGCAAGCCATTTAGAACAAGACCGTGCGCAAGGGAAACTACCAGCTTACTCGGCACGATAACATCCTTGTTGTGGCGCATAAGATCCTCCAGGATGGTGAACGGAGCCGTCTCGACGTCAACGTCCCTCCAGTACACCCAAGAATGGTAGGGCCGGAGCGCGGCGCTCAACAGCCAATTTCTCGCCTGCGCCATGAGCTTCCTCCTGCTCGCCTGCGCAGCGAAACCATGGCGACTCTCCACGTCCTGGTTGACCTTCTGTCCGAAATCCTTCTCGATGATCGAGATCTCGCCATAGTGCTGTGCCTCGTCCGGGTCGGCCTGTACCATCTCCAGGCCCTCCACCAGCACCTCCAGCGTCCTGTCCTTCGAGTCAGACACGAGGAACGCCAGGTCGATGAGGCGGTGCGGGTAGGTGAAGTTGTGGAGGTGCCCGAAGAACATGCTTAAGTGCGACTCGGCGTCACGGAGCGGCACGCACAGCAGTATGCGCTCTTCTCTCTCCCAGCCTCTTGCGGTTCCCTGGACGTTAGACAGGTCATAGTACCGCACCGTCTCCATCTGGAAGCTCTCGCTACTCGATAGCAACCCGAGGGAGAAGAAGGAGGCCAACGAGCTGCCGGACCACACGAATAGACTCAGGAGGCCGCAAAGCCCAAAGAAAATGCCCAATCGCAACAAAGGTCGCCTTCTTCTTCGAAAAGCGGGTGTCGCGCTGCGCGGGTGAAATCTACAATAGTCAAGGGAGACGCACAATCAGCGACGGCAGGGCGCGCCAGAGAGCAGCAGAGAGCAGCAAGTGGTGGCGTACCTATGCGGAGAGATCTCGAATGTGTTGCCCCTTGGGTAGCCATTGCTGACATGATGCCGGGATTTCGCCTTGGGCCCGGAGGACGACGCGAACGGCAGCATTGCCGCGAATTGGGATTGGAGACGACAATGAGCAGCGCGCGCGCCTTCGCAACCACGATCTTGAAGTCGACACCTGGACGCTTCGGCGCCAAGTTCGGTCAGTCGACCACACCGAGTATTGGATCAGTCACGTCCCAGATACGATGAGAACCATAGCTTGGTCAGAACGAATGGCAGAGAGACCGACTGCCCTGTGTGACCGTCAAAGGTGTTCGTTCGATCATAGTGTGGCTGACATGGGTCCCACAAATCCGCGCTAGGCAATCGCACGGCAGCTTCTCAAGGGCGGTTTTGTTGCTCCCGCCGCTTGCTTTTTGGTACATTGCAAAGTACTCCCGCATTGCACTTCCAGGCAGTGTAGCCTCGACAGCAGGTACTTCTTCGCGGTACTTCTTTACTACCTGTATTTTAACTCTTAGTTTGTAGCGGACGAAACGCGTCATGCACGCGCGCACGTGTACCCGCTGCGACTCGTGTCGAAGCATGTGTACCTATATGACTATCCGATGTGCCTTGAGGTTTACAGCGGCGGTGCTTCGACTGCCTGGATTACGAACTTGGCTACTACAGGGCAATCGCTGACGCGAGCATACCGAGACCGTGGAGGCCCAGCAACCGCACGGCGATGCCAGCGGCCGTCAGTCGTGTAAGGCTTGATTGTGAATGATGCAACGCAAAGGGCGATGCCCAGTGTCTACCTTGCACGAGCAGAACAATGGCCCAAGTATTGTGGGTGCCTGATTCCCAACCGTCGGCGGTCCTTCTGAGAAGACGAGCCCCGAGAGTGACCACGGAGGATTCCTATCGGTACGGCTGACGCCCTGGACATGGTAGTTGGCAGTAAACGCCCGGGTTGGGCAGTCTTGGACCGCAACAATGTACAATTTCTCATCCCATCGCCAACTGACATAACGACGGGTTCCATTGCAGGTGGAATCGGACTTACCCAAAGTGACCGAGAACAGAACCCGTGCGTGGGTTCCAGTAGTTACTGCGATTTTATCAGCATAAGCCGCCGAAACATGTGATATAAAGTGAAATATGGGAAACCATTCAGACAAGCCGGTTTCATCAGCCGAACGGACCGGTCCGAATCGCCCTCACGTCAAGACGACGATCAGGAGAAGCGAACACTCAAGCCGAATCACGCTCCCAGAAGGAGCAACGCCACAACTAATCCTCGCACCCGAAAGATGCTATAGTGCGGGCGGACGGCTCGGCCCGTTCACATCAGAGAATGGATAAGCTGTTGTCATCATGAAGAGATATACTTTGAACAGTTATGTAGCGCCGTCTCTTACCTGTTCGTGCATGGTTATGTTTCGGGGTTCAACGAGGTCATGAGCTAGCTATTCAAACGTCAGCTTTCGTCCTCGCGGCGTCATTGAGGAGGGCTTGTCATGCGGCAAGATCGGTGTACAGTCAGAAGGTTTTTGGTAAGTATTTCATTTTCTTCATGATGTTCAGAAGCAGAACTGAAAATTTTATTTCATCACAGACGAAGATCCCGAAAAGTTAATAGCTGGAATGGACATACCTGGAACAGTCAGATGGCAAGAGGTATTCAAGTGGTAGATACTAGTGGTGGCCAAGAGTCATCCTGAACCTGGGATATTGTCAGAAAGGCTACGCGGCTCGGACAACAAGGCAACGCAGCGGGAAAACTCGTAGGAAGGTCAGATGGTAGTGCATGTTTGTTCGTTCGCTCACAGGGGATCGCGCTGAACTGTGGAATGGAAATCATCAGAAGAAGGAGGAAAGGCACTGCAAGAAGAGAAGATCTAACTCACTGACATTGAAACGAGATAAAGCATGGCGCGGCCTTGGACGAACAGCAGGCCCGGTCAGCCGAAGGAGTTTGCGACGTGAGGTTGGCCGCGGACAAAAAGAGCTTTTCCGGAGTTATTGCACCCAGCTTGATGCTGGAGCAACAATCGAGCTGTGTGCGAAGTACTGTATCTTATTGTAAGGGTGCGGAAACGCGATGTTGTCTAATACTGTCGCTGGGAGGTGTGGAAATGAGCAAAGATTGGAGCCGCGAAAAAATTCAGCATTTTAAGGATTTACGAAGTGTGGCTAGAGTCTAGACTACTTCCAGTAGGTACCTACATTATGTGGGGCCCGACTCACTCCCGTCCCGTTCCGTCCCTCCGCCCTCGGCGCTGGCTTGCGGCTCACGCTGCGGTCTGTACTTGTCTAGACTTGCTTTCGACAGGAAAAGGGTTGTTGGTGAACAAAAGACCACAGCCAGCCTTCAAAAGCCCCGTGCCCAGAGGGGAATATAGCGCAGGTTTCTTGGCCACAGCGATCAGTGAGTTTTGCCCTTACGTGGAAGGATCTGCCGACGGCTTGGCCTTCACATAAAAAAAAGCACCTTTCGCTTGTGAAAGATCGTGAGCTCGCAACATGACCGACCGAAGGCGTATCAACGGCCCGGCAGGAGCTACCTTCCCTCCTATGTTTGATGAGGTTCAAGGCAATCAGACGACTGCAAGGCTTGCGAGATCTCGGTCGCCAAACGCGTTGCGCAAACTCTGTAGGTGCGCCCTGTCTTCCTTGGGCTGTAGTCTACCCTTCTGACGCCAGAATTAGATCTCAAGACTGGAGTGACGCCGTCGGCTTCTGGATCCGCGTACCTGGAGATTGAAACCTCAGCGAAAGAAGGCAGTTCGGGTCTGAAGCTCAGTTGCACAGTTCATGGCCCTCGCTCACTACCAAGATCCACTCCCTTTTCACCTCATATTATCTTGTCTACGCATGTCAAGTTTGCCCCCTTCGCGACAAAACAAAGACGAGGCTACCTCCGCGATGTGACGGAGCGGGACCTTGGCACCCATTTGGAGACTGCCTTGCGCGGCGCCATCATTGCCGACCGATGGCCAAAGAGCGGCGTGGACGTTATCATCTCCATCATCGAGGGAGACCAGGATCGAGAGGTGTCCAAGGCGGAAGGGGAGGAGTTGTGGGACACGATAAATGTCCTTAGTGGCTGTATCACAGTGGCATCTACGGCTTTGGCTGATGCCGGCATTGACTGCGTGGACACGGTGACAGGAGGCGTTGCCGCCCTTGTGGACAGCGGAGTCCCCGGTGCGAGCCCCTCGATTGTGGTTGATCCTGTGCCATGCGAGCACGAGAAGGTGTTGGCGGCTTGCTGCGTGGCGTATCTTCCCACGCGCGGAGAAATCACCAACCTCTGGTTCAAGGGTAATCTCTCGGTCGCGGACATGCCGCTGTACACGCAAATGGTCGAAAAGAGCATATTGGCATCGCGAGCCGCGAACAACGTTCTCGTGGACGCCTTGCACGAGACGGTCCGCTAGAAACCGTTGTGTGCCAGCACGAATTGCACGTACGAGCACGTAGGGGGCTTGGGGAGTGTCACCTATCGTGCAAGATACGAACAGCCCGGATTAGCACGCCGGGGACGACAGACACACAGGCTTTCACTTGCTGGGACCATGGTGCGGGAAAAGACCCTGGGCTTGGACAGCGATGACTTTGAAAACTACATCCTACCAGAGACTCCCTGAATAGCAAAGGCCGAAAAGCAAGACCTGTCAGTCGGCCCAAACAGAGCCGAGGTTCATTTGTGGGCTGTCTGTGCCACCTATGCAACGGCCTGGAGTCGTGGAGCAAGAAGAGCTAAGATTTGTGTAGCCTTTCCGCGACAGTCTCTAGGAATCTTCTGGTTCTCGACAACGAACTGGTTGGCAATGCCCTTGGTGTTGCTTCTCGTCACTGGCAGCCTTGGGGGGCCTTAGGGAGCAAGCCAGGCAGGACAGACATGGAGAAGATGCATGACAAGTCGCCGTGCCCCTGAGTATGTACGAACGTAGCGTGGAATGCGTATCAAGGAATATTGCTGTTGCCGCATGCATGTAGTACGTCCATATCTCTCTATTGGCTCTGACGAGGCCGCCGTTCCGAAGTTGAGCCGAGTGTAGTGCATGACGCGTCCCAATTCAAATTCCACTCCACCGTCTTCCGTGTTTCGTTTCAAGGTTCTTTTTCACCACCAACTCTCGTTCTCTTCCATTCTGCCCCCCTGACTGCCCTCGTTTATCTAGTCTTGTCCGACATCGCGATTGCATTCCTACGTTCTCATCCCACGCTTCTCTCGTCCTACGCCTTGTGCATTACGCCAGCATCGGCGCTGGCTCCGTTGCACTTTCACCTCCACCTCCATGTTTCGCTGACGTGACGTTTGTCTGTCTCTATCACGCCACGTGGGCATTGCCCATTAACATTTGCACTCGGATCACCGGATCCATCTGATTGCAATACCCAGTTATCCCTCGCTCTCTCTTCCCCATGGGCGGAAAGAAATGTACGGGAGAATCGGATCTCCGTGCTGCAGGCGCTACTTGCTAACCAAGCGTCGACAGGGCGGTGGGGCGTGATTCTGGACGCCGGATCGTCGGGGACGCGGCTTCACATATATCGATGGAAAGATCCGGCAAAGGCTCTCAAAAGCGCATCGACCGACGACCTGACGAGATTACCCAAGTTAAAGACGGACAAAGAATGGACGAAGAAGATTAGGCCCGGCGTGTCGACATTTGGCGATGAACCGGCCGATGTCGGTCCTGCGCACCTGCAATCTCTCATCGACCATGCGCTCGACGTTATACCCAAGGACAAAGTCCAGGACACGCCAATTTTCCTGATGGCGACGGCCGGGATGCGACTGTTACCGTCGACTCAACAAACAGCATTGACGCGCGAGATATGCTTATACCTTCGGACGCATACGAAGTTCTCTCTCCCCGACTGCGATCTCCATATCCAAGTGATCGAAGGCGAGACGGAGGGCCTGTACGGGTGGATCGCAACAAACTACCTGCTTGGCGGGTTTGATCGCCCCACAGAACATCATCATGGCAAGGGGCACCACACATATGGGTTCCTAGACATGGGCGGCGCGTCAGCGCAGATTGCGTTCGCTCCCAATGCTACCGAGGCCGAGAAGCATGCCAATGACTTGAAACTTTTGCGAATGCGCACGATAAATGGCGCATCGGTCGAGTACAGGGTTTTCAGTGCGACATGGCTAGGCTTCGGTGCGAACCAGGCTCGACAACGATATTTGAAGAGCCTGCAGGAGAGTTACCCTGCGCGCAAGGAGCTCCCGGATCCATGTATGCCGAACGGGCTCAAGACAACTCTGACCGGTCAACGTCTGGAGGAGTCAGACTCGGACTCTGACGGGGACGAAATAACCCTCCTGGGTACTGGAGCCTTTGACGAATGCCTACACAAGACGTATCCTTTGCTGGGGAAGGATGCACCCTGTCAAGACCATCCCTGTCTTCTCAATGGGCAGCACGTTCCGGCGATCGATTTTGACGTCAATCACTTCATCGGCGTGTCGGAATACTGGCACACGACGCATGGAGTGTTCGGAGTCAAGGGAGACAAGGCATACGACTTTGTCACGTATCAAAAGAAGGTGCTGGATTTCTGCAGCCAGAATTGGAAGGCTATCGAGGCCCAGGCCAGGAAAAGGAAGGACAAAGATAAGGACAAAGATGCAAAGAACGCGCAGGAGGCCTGTTTCAAGGCGTCGTGGCTCATAAACATGCTGCACGAAGGAATCGGCATACCGCGGGCTGCCATCGACCCGTCCTCGGGGCTTGGAATCAATAGCACGAAGGGAATCTACCAGGAACACGGCTATTTGGCACCTTTCCAAGCCGTCGACAAATTGGACGGCATGGAAGTCAGCTGGACGCTGGGCAAGATGGTGCTCTATGCTGCTGGCCAGATCCGACCCCAGAGCGGTGGTGATAGTTTGCCCATCGGCTTCGGCGCCAACGTGGTTGGTATCCCGGAAGATTTTCAACCTGCCGGATCCAGTTGGAAACCCTTGGATCATGTCAAGGGTGGTGGTGACGATGAGGATGACTGGAGCGACACAGCAGAGAATCTCCTGGACAAGGCCAAATTTCGATCGACCTCGGGCTTCTTCGTCTTCGTTCTGGTCGTACTGTTTATGGCCTATCTGTTCCGTAAAAGAGAACGGCGTATGCGTATGTTGGGACGACTGAACGGCTTCCTGCGCCGATCGAAACGGCCCGGCAGCCCCAGGAAAGGCGGCCGAGGACTCTCAGGGTTCACGAACAAGCTCTTTGGCCGACCGTCGGTGACGTATGAGCGCGTGCTGGAGGACGGCGAAGCGGATCGTTTCGAGCTTGGCGATGTCGATTACTCGGACGACTCTGACTGCAGCGAGGGGTCACGCCTCGGCCGCTCCTCGGGTCTGGCGACGCCGATGGTCAACGTCGAGCGGCTCGATCCCATGTCGTCTGCCTCGGCGGTCGATCGAGGCGGTCTTGTGGAGCGGACGGACAGTCGAGAACGACTCGTTTCCACCCTGCACTCGTCGAGTAGTGACAGGAGGAGCAGGGCGGGCAGCCCGACACGGTTGAAGAGCCCGTTGTTGTCCCTACCGGAGGACTAGGCGTGCGTGTGTCCCGGGAGATATGAGCGTTTCTTGGATTGTTTATTGTAGCATCATTACAGTGTCCATATTCTTTATCGCGGACATGTGATCTTGGATACTGCGCCATAGGCCAGCAGTGCCCCGGGTGTACATACATAGGGAGGCGCACGGCATTGAAGCGGGCTCGGGGGCGTTGGCCATGTTTGATGTGATGATTGACGAGTAGCCATATGTCATGGCCCGCCATGTCAAGTGCATTTCTTCTCGGCCATCTGAAGTCACTGCTGGGTGGCGTGCAGTGCACCTGGGCCGAAGCTCCACAAGCTCGTCTGTCAGTCAGTGCCTGTGACGAGTTAGACTCGCACGGTAAGAACAAGGGCGTTATCCTGTTTTGTGTCTCGCTGTTCCTCTCGAGTCGATGATCACTTTTTTTTTTTCACTGTTTTTTTCCGTGAGTTCTGCCCGCGAGTGTTTGAGAGCAGTTGATCGTGTGCTTCTTCTAAGCGGCTCCCACGTCAGCACTTTCAACGACTTCTGACCATCTTGTTGTGATGCATTCTCCACGAGTGATGCTGCACGCATGCGGCATACTCTACTGATACCTCTCTACTTGACCCCCCCCTCTTTTACCAGAACATCTCAGTTGGCTCCGTCCCATCCCCTCTCGTCGGCACTTAATCCTCCCGCTCCAGGAACGACGGATCCCGCCTCACCTTGTTCTCGAACCTCCTCCACCACTCCTCAAACGCCTTCAGCGGCACGACCTCGACGCCGTCCGGCCCGGCCGCGCCGCTGAAGCTGGCCAGGAAGTTGAAGGCGTTCCTGATGATCCGCTGCGCCAGCAGCAGCGTGCTCGCGCCCGCCCCGGCCGGCCCCAGCTGCGCACCGCCGTCGCTCCTCCTGGCCCCCGCCTCCGCCCCCGCCCCCAGCTGGGCGATGCGCGCCGCCACCGACGCGGCCGCCTCGACCGACACGCCCAGCACCACGTTCTCCCCCCCGGCCGTCCTGCCGCCGCCGCCGCCGCCGCCGAGCTTGAAGATGGCGCTCTCCTTCCCCGGGCCGATGCCGCCGAGGAAGCGGAGGTTGGGCTGCTGCTGGTCGGCCACGGTCATGGCGGCGGCGGGGGCGGGGGCGGGGGCGGCTGCTGGTGGTGGTGGTGGTTGTGTGGGTGGTGGCGGTGGCGGTGGAATGACGAGATAGATGGCGGCGGCTGTGTCGGGCGGCAGGACCGTCCCCGGGAGCAGGAAGACGACGATATGCGAGAAGGAGGCAGAGGCGGGGATGGCATAGAGGAACGAGCTGGGCGTGGGCGTCTGGGTGGGCGTGACGAGGACGGCATGGCCGGCGGGGACGAGGCCGAAGAGGGGCTGCTGGGGCAGGGCGGCTGGTGGGAGGGGGAGGTCCATGTCCATGGCTGATGGGTGGTGGTGGTGGTGGTGGTGTTGGTAGTGGTGGTGGCAGCGGTGGTGGTGCCGGTTAGTGATGGCGGTGTGAGCCGTAAGCTGCGAGAACGGGTCTAGACGATTGATTGGCTGCCCGTGTCTCTCTGTTTTGCAGGATCGGCTTAGTGGTCCGCAAAAAAATGCGCGATATGTACCTAGTATCTCTAGTACCCATGTAAGGCGCCGAGGTTGAAGCATGAATTCCCCCCCCTCGTACGACGCTCGTGTGACGCTCGTAGGAGAAAGTCCCCCATGGCTCCCGAGCTGTCCAACCTCGACTTGATCGACAGGTGCGATGGGTGAGTAAGCCCCTACTCATACGGATGGATGTCATGAGACCCTTTTCTCACCAGAGCTCACCCGCGCGCCGCTTTGTTGACACGGCGCAGCTTTCCAGATCCGGACCGGGATCGGGAAGGCCATGAGCGGGAAATGGCAGGCCTGTACACCCTCGTCTGGACGGATCCGGAGGGCATCACCACCCCGATCGGCTACCTCCCGCAGCGTATCCTGGACGTCCTTCACGAGACGCCGCCGGACGTCCGGGGCCCGATGGCATACGACGCGGCCGCCCGCACCGTGACGCTGTTCGACAGCGCCCGCACGGAGCCCGAGCGCACGGCACATGTGGCGCGGCTGACGGCGCACTGGCGGGCGGAGCGCACCTTCAGCATTCTGGTGCGCGGGTGGCGCGACGAGCTGTGGCCCGTCTACGGGCGCGACGGCGCCCTGCTCTTCCGCATGGAACGCGCGGCCGTCGGGCTGCTGGGCGCCAACCGCTACGGTATCCACATGGTCGCCTACGTGCGGCAGCCGGCGGCAACGGCGGCGGGCGCGAGCCGCTGGCCCTTCCGGGTCTGGGTGCCGCGCCGCGCCGCCGCCAAGGAGTCGTTCGCCGGCATGCTGGACAACACGGTGGCGGGCGGGTTGGCGGCGGCCGACGCGTCGCCGCGCGAGGCGCTCGTCCGCGAGGCCGACGAGGAGGCGTCGCTGCCGGCGGGCCTGGTGCGGGACCGGGCGCGCGAGGCCGGCCTCGTCAGCTACATATACCTGACGGACGCGCGCGCCGGCGGCGACGACACCATGGTCTACCCGGAGTGTCAGTACGTCTACCACCTGGAACTGCCGGCCGACGGCAGCGTGGTGCCGCGCCCCAAGGACGGCGAGGTCGAGAGCTTCACGCTGTGCACGGTCGAGGAGATCCAGGAGCAGCTGCGGCGGGGCCTGTGGAAGCCGAACTGCGCCGTCGTGATGCTGCATTTCTTCATCAAGTTCGGCGTGCTGACGCGCCAGAACGAGCCGCACCTGGACGACATCTGCCGCAGGCTCCGTCGCAAGCTGCCGTTCCCGGGGCCACATGAGGGCTACAGCCGGCCGGACGAGAAGCTAGAGGTCCTGAGCTGATCCTTGCTGCAAAAAGCCTTTTCTTCTCTTTTTCCGAGGCCTGCCTGCCTGCCTCACTCCCCATACCTCGCTCAACCTGTGCGCGCCATGCCGCATGCGTACACATGTATGCCAATGATCCAATGTACCGGTGACCCTCCCTTATTTCTTTACGAGCAGATAGACATAGTCGACCCGCAGCGGCGTAAGCCTTTTGAACGGGCCCTCGAGAGACATGAGTAAACCCCCGAACGATGTGTAGCATTTTCTGCGAGAAAACAGGACAAGCGTCAGCAAGTCGTGCCCTCATGCCCCGCGCGTTTTCCACACACACACACCCCCACTCACATGGCCTGGCCGTCCTTGTCGTCCTCGAACTTGTAGATCTTGCCGTAGCACACATAGTCGAACATGTCGGCCAGGGTGGCCTCCCCGTCGCCGGCCTTGCCCACGTCGCGCCAGCCCTTGGCGTCGTCCTTGGACCCGTCGACGGCCAGCGTCGTGGCGATGGCCACGTGCAGCGTCTCGCCCACCCGGCACGGGAAGATCTCCTTGTTGATGTCCAGGTTCATCGTCACCTGCCCGTCCGTCGACGTGCAGTAGATACGGTCCACGCGGTCGTACTTGGGCGGGTCGCTGATGCTCTTGATCGTGAACGTGTCCTCGAACAGCTGCGCGTCCGAGGTCGGGGCCGCCATCTTGGGCACTGCGACGAAGGGACTGTGTTGTGTGTAGTGTATACCGTGAACGAGGCACGCGCCGGGAATGCTTAGATGCGTTATCGCAGCAAACGTTATCGGCGTGGTGGGGCAGTGAATCGGAGGCTCGGAGCAGAAGCGTGCCGTGGGTGTGGAGGTTTTTTTTCTCACTGCCAGATGGAATCCCGAGGAGGAAGGCTTGCAAAATAAGTCATTTTCGCCATGTCTTTCAGGAAGCGCAATACCGTCCTGTCGACTCCCCCATCATCAAAGTGGAGCACCGGCCCCCCCAAGACCGAACGGTCGGCCGGCGTCGCAGGAATCCGCCCCTCACCGTTGGATGGCAGGCCTACAACGTCCACCGGGACCGCATCGTTGGACCATCTCTTGGCTGGACACGCCGGCTTCCCCCTGGGCACATCCCTTCTGGTCGAAGAACAGGGAACCACGGATTTCTCCGGCCTTCTGCTACGATACTACGCGGCAGAGGGCCTTGTGCAAGGTCATCAAATCCATGTCTTGGGGCTGCCGCCGACCTGGCAGCACGAGCTCCCCGCAGTAGCAGACGCCAGCGTCCGGGGGAACAAGGCCAAGGTCCTGGCTCCCGCAGACGATGAGCTGAAGATCGCGTGGCGATACAAGGCCCTTGGAAACTCGATGGGTCCCAGGAACAGCGCGCCCGAGACGAGCGATGCCTCCCCGTTCTGCCACTCCTTTGACCTGACGAAGCGGCTCGTGGCCGGGTCCTGCAAGGGCGCGATGCACGCCATCCCTTCGGCCGGGGCCTTGGACCTGGACCCGGGCTCGGGCTCGGGAAAGCCGCAGTCGCCGTTCAGGGACATGATCAGCCATCTACGCGGCGTGCTTGGCTCATCCGGTCCAGCTGTCATCCACAGGGTTGTGGTGCCCAGCTTGCTCTCGCCAAGTCTCTACCACGCAGGCTGCTCCCGCCCGTCCGAAGTGCTGCAGTTTCTCCACTCGTTGCGAGCACTACTACGACAGTACAGCACCCAGTTGACGGCCATGATCACACTGCCCGTCTCTCTCCACCCCCGCGCTTCTGGGCTGACCAGGTGGATGGAGCTTCTTTGCGACGGCGTCATTGAGCTGGTGCCGTCGCCCGCCAGGCCAGCCGCGGAAAAGGAACCTGACGAAGGCCAGGGCTTTGTGCAGCTTCACAGCCTGCCTGTTTACCACGAAAAGGGGGGCGGTGGTGCCGAGACGACCTACTTCCGGGAGGACTTGTCGTTCAGTCTGAGTGCATCGAAAGGCATTGTCATCAAACCTTTCAGTCTCCCTCCGCTGGGCGAGGACAACACGAAGGAACCCAACCCAGCAAGCACCGTCAAGGACGGCATGGAATTTTGACTCTTTGCCCAAGTGCATGACGGGAGATCGGAGTAGTCGGCGCCGAGTGGGGCCGGTCCCACCCGCTCAGTGAAAGAAAAAAAAATTCATCGGCGCAGGCCCGCTGCAGGGTTTCGCACGTCTTCGACAGAGCAGAAGTGCGCTGGCTATGTACAAGGTAATAGGTTTCCCTCTTCGTCAATCGTGTGAGCGTCTTGGTTTGCACATGATTATAACCATACGTATTAATCTGTCAATCCTCTGATTACTGTGATGACAAAATACGATGTCCAAGGCATATGACTTTCCGCCAACCTCGCACACCTTGACTCCTACTGCACTCGTTTATTTTGGCAGGATCGGACGCTAATGGGAAATAGGACCAAATCGGCATCATGTCCTCCTCGAGCACTCCCGACAGGGAAGTGAGGATCTCCAAGATTGCCGGCCGGTATCTGGTGTTCGACGTGCAAGACGCCATGTACATGCGGCGCAACCACGGCGTCTGCGGCGTGCTCACCGGGACCATGCCGCAGAACCACACGCAGAACATCTTCCTCAGCCTCCCCGTCGAGGTGCGCGCAGAGGAGGCGCGCATCCTGGTCGAGAAGAAGGTCGCGTACATTGCTGACAGCCGCGCCGCCCACCTCTCGTTCCTGTCCCGCCCCGATGAGCCGAGCATGCAAGCCTACATCCAGTCCATCAAGGCGCAGCGCAGCAAGGCGAGGATGGTGTACGAGCAAGCCAGAGCCCAAAGGCAGAAGGAGAACCGCCGCAAGAACGAGCGATTGTCTCGGCCAGGCAACTCCGACGCCGATGCTGCGAATCTTGCGCTCGCTATCGCCCCTTCTCCCCACGTTGAGAACCCAGCAGAGTCGCTCTTCGATACGCCCCCGGCCAAGCCTGCCCTGCCCCCTGCCAGAACCCATGACCCGGTATCCGTCACTCCAACCCCAAGCAGGGACCTCAAGCACCTACAAAGACACGTCGTTGACATCGAAGGGGCCCAGGCCTTCCCGGCACAGGCCCATCTCAACTCGAGAGGGTACTACTTCACTCCGGGGCTGCGCTTCGGTGGCGATCTCAGCATCTATCCCGGAGATCCCGTTAGATACCACGCCCACTTCCTCTCCAAGAATTACGGATGGGACGAGGAGATCCCCTTGCTGGATATCGTGTGCAGCGGCCGACTGGGGACCAATGTCAAAAAGAGCTTCCTCATGACCGGCCACGTGCCCCATGACGACGAGAGCAGTCGTGGCAGCGATCCGGAACCAGACGGCCATGGTGGAAACGGCGCCAGGGTTTTCAGCATCGAGTGGGGTGGCATGTAAACGAGCAGCTCTCGGTGGTCCAAATCGCGAGGCTATGGTAAGCTTTGCCTAGTTCTGTCACACATCATGCTGGAGCCTCTCCGAGATCTGTAATCTGCGGCCTACCTGTATTGATTACCTAGCCGTGTCATGCTTCACCATCACAAGTCTCTGAAAATTGACATTGACCTCCCAAAGCATCAACGCTGCGTCATCACCGAGCCCGAATAGACCATGCCGTCATGCCATGCTGATGCGGAAACTATAAGAAGATAAAAGAGAGAAAAAGGAAAAAAAAAAACAGGTCTGTTTCATGGCTCCGCAAATCCAGCCTGCCAATCACGGGACAAATATGCGACTGAAGCTGATGACCTCTCGCCGGCAGCACACGCACTTGTCAAAGTTGTTCATGGCCAGTGACACGCGGCAGTCGTCGCACAGGCTCAGGCACCGACACGGCCACACGATGATGGTGCGCGGCGCGCTCTGGCACACGACGCACTGCGGCCCGTCGGGCCCCAGCCCCGGCGCCCCTGTGGCCCACGACACATCGCCGGACGGCCCCGCCGCCGCGGCGCCCGTGCCAACAGGAGCCGTGGCTGTGGCCCGGCGCCGCGACAGCAGGATCTGCTCCAGCCGCGTGGCCTCCTCGTCGGCGCTCATGGCGCCGGCGGAAAAGTGCTGGCGGCTCGACAGCAGCACCTGGGCGCGCTGGCGCTGCTCGTGGGCGCGGTAGCGCGAGCGCGTCATGATGCGGTCGCTGGTCAGGTGGGCGGCCAGGGCGCGGGCCTCGTCGCGCTCCTCGGGGCTGTGCGGGTGCAGCAGGCGGGCGAGGTCGGCGGGCGCGATGGGCGTGTCGAGCAGCGGGGATGACTCGCGCGAGCGCCGCGGCGAGCGCTGCGTCGGGGTGCGCTCGCCGTCGCCGAGGAAGGACGGGGCTTCGCCGTCCCAGTCGGGCTCCCAGTCTTGTTCGCGGCCGCACGCCTCACTCGCGGCCGACGAGACGACGCTCGTGGCATCAAAGTCCGGGTCGTCGAGGGCGGCGGGCGGCTTGTACTCGCCGCTGGCGTCGTTACTGCCCCACCATCCGCCGCGGGTCCACCAGTCATAGAGCTCCGAGTCGATGCTGGTCTCGTCCATGTTCACGGTGCCTACAACCCGGCGGTTGGGCGAACTGGCTTTGCGTATGTTGCGGCGCAGCTCGGCTTCGACGTCGACGCCCTCGACCCGGGGCACGGCGAAGCTGAAGCCGGGTCCCAATTGAAAAGTGAAGTCGCCTTGGGCGCGCAGCGGTATGCTACTGTTTGTCTTCGACTCGGCTTTCGGGCGTTGGGCCATCCAGCACAGCCATCGCGGCGTGTTCCGAACGCCCACGAAATCGAGAAGCTTGGCGACGCTGATGGCCCACGCCGTCAAGAGTAGTCTGTTGACGTACATGAGGTACTCCATCGCCATCAGCCAGCGACTGCTGCGCTCCGTGGCACCCACGCCATCCCGCAGCCTCCTGACGGACCCGTTGGACGTGGGCAACGTCTGTGCCGCCTTCTCCCGCGCATATCCGCTGGTTGCGCTCCACTGCCCTTCCTTGACTGGCACCAAGCCTATCGTGCCTATTGTGTCGAAGCGCGATCCTGGGATGCCGCTGGCGACCCATTGCATCTTCATGCTCTCGATTTCTCGTATCCGCTCGTCCTCCAGCCAGGTGTGTCGGGTGAGCATGACACGGCGGTCCTCGTTCAAGTAGACGGCCTCGCTGGCCATGGTGATGGCGCCAAAGCCGGCTCGGAGAAGGGCCGTGTAGAAATCCATATCCATCCGGATCCGAATGTCCGACAGGGAAACGTTGGTCTGCATATTGGCATGTGCGCGGCGCAGTCGGTCCCAAAATCTCAGGAGCGCACCATTCGCGTCCCTCTCAGCCGAGGCCAGGGCGGTCAGGAAGAGAGCTACACAGTAGATGCCGCAGCACAGCAGGATGCCTGTGAGAACAAAGACATGGGGTATGAAGCCGATGATGTACACGGTTGGGTACCTGAGCAAGCCCTGAGCCGATGGGTCCTCGAGCGAAAAAGTGGCGGCGCTCCAGACGATGCTTCCCATAAAGCTCAGAGCCCAGAGACCGGTGCTAAGCAGCCGGAACTTGGCTTGTAGGTTGAACAGCCCGAGAAGGTGACTGGTGACATGGGCCATGGCAGACAGAAAGGCAACGAGAAGGACCTCTGGCGAGGTGTTTACCCGGTGCAGTATCATAGAACGCGTCACTGCTATGGTAGAGCCGAGAGGCGCGGATGACGACTGGGCCGTGGTCCCGTTGGCAAAGAGGCTCCAGGAAAGCTGATTGCTCACGGCGGAATCTGCCTCAGCAAAGGCCAGGGAATGCTCGAACAGGGTCATACCCGTCTCCGCTGACGGCGGGCGGCCCTGGATGGTGCACGAGAGGACTTCGACAAACTGGCTGTAGCAGAAGGTGACGAAGAGCGGCCACAGACGAGATAGCGATCCTCGCAAATGAAGCTGGCTCTCGGACTCCCACGGAACCATCTGCACCGACTGGCACGACTGCTTGTCAGTGGCACCGAGAAGCAGTGTCGCGCTCAAGCCGTGCAGGAACACGTTGGACTGCGAGAACATGAGATCGGAACTCTTGCTCGCATTTGCCCAGCGCAACTCGGCAAAGTTGGGCGAGGTCTGACACTGGATCGACTGGAGGATGCGCCGGCCCTGCGACAAGAGCAGCAGGATTGGGATGAATCGAAGGAGCAGACGCATCTGCCACCCGAGCCGCACCCGTCGGCGCGTCGCAGCGAAGATATTGGTTCGGTTGAAGACGATGGCCATGGCCACGCACGATAGCGCCCACCTGCTCGTGGCATAGCTGAAAACGTTGCCCAGCCCCCTGGCGCCTTCCAGGGAGAAGCGCGAGACGGAGGCGTTCGGGTCTTGTGCGGCAAGGATCGACTCGGCTGCCGAAGAAGGCGCCGTCTGGGTGAAGACAGAGGTGCTGGTGCGGAGGGGCATGGTCGCCGTCGCGTACACGATGCCCGGCTCGGTCGGATCGGCGATGACGCGATGATGGCCGAAGCCGTCGATGACTTCGGTCAAGGGCAGAAAGGATCCGAGACGGCCCAGCTTCATGACCATTCTCGGGCCGGCCCAGACCAGGTCCTCCAGCGAGGGAGCCAGCCTGGACATGTTCATGCCGAGGTGCTGTGCCGTCCACACGGTGAAGTTGTGCCACACGCTCGAGTTGTCAAACTCGGCCACTGCTGCCCCCATGGCGGCGTCGGTGATGCCGTCGACGTCCATGGCGTCGACTGTCGACGCAGCTTTCGTCAACGTCGTCGCGTGGGAAGCCGGTGATGATCCAGAGTGCGCGCTCTCGGGGTGCGGGAAGATGGGGTTGGCAGATAGTCCTGCCAACCTCCAGGTCGGTTGGCGGAACGAATTGGGGAATCGGCTGGAAGTCGAAATCAGCATGTCGTACTTCGTAGGTGGGGCTGTATCTCGCATTAGCTGGATAGGGTCAAGCTCTATGGCTCGTGCGGCAGTCCGTTGCCTGGAAACTCCAACAATTTATACAAAGTACCTACTACCTACCTACAGACCCAAAGAACCTTGGTTTGCCATCAATCCGCGCGTCATGGCTGCACAATCAGTCTGCACGTACGTGTCATTGCACTCCGACACGTACCGGAGAATGGTGTCTCCACAACGAGGACCGGAACGAGCACGAGACTGACCGTCGCAGCGTCTACGTGCGGAATATCCAAGAGCGCATCAAGCCCGACGTGGTCCAGAACAGCCTCCGCGCCATATTCGAAGGCTTCGGCCCCGTGATTGACATCGTCTCCAAGCACAATGTGAAGGCCAAGGGCCAGGCCTTCATCGTCTTCGAAACCCCCGATTCCGCCCTCAAGGCCGCCGAGGCCGTCCAGGGCTTCGAGATCTTCGGCAAGCCATTGCAAGTCGCGCTCGCGCGGACGAGGAGCGACGCCACGGTGCTGCGGACTGGGAACGAGGAGGACTTCGATCACCACAAGCGTCGCCGCATGGCAGAGCGCGGTAGGTTGACGGTGGATGGGCCCGCCAGGAAGCGCCGGTCGGGAGAGCGCTGACCCAATCCCTCCCTTGCAGACAAGAAAAAGGCGCTCGAATCGGCCGAGGAGCAGAAGCGCCTCAAGCGACCGCTCCAGGGCGCCGCCGATCCCAGCGGTCGACCGGCCAAGCAGGCGCGCGGTGCCGGCCTCAAGCCCACCGGCCCGGGTCCCGCCGCCGTCGTGCCGGACGAGTACCTCCCGCCGAATCGCATCCTCTTCGTGCAGAATCTGCCGGACGAGTATGACGTGGCCAGCCTCACGGCCATCTTCAACCGCTTCGAGGGCTTCCGCGAGGTTCGTATGGTGCCGGGTCGCAAGGGCATTGCGTTCGTCGAATACGAGGCGGAGCAAGGCGCTATCGCTGCCAAGGAGCAGACGGCGGGCATGCCGCTCAAGAATGGCGAAAAGATCATGAAGGTGACGTACCAGCGCCAGTAAGGCCGTGACGTCCAGGCAAAACGGGTGCAAGAATAAGAAGAATAGCTCAGCCTTCGTCGCTCCTTGGAAGATAGACAGCCGAGGCTGCGATTCATGTGCGGTCTGGAGAGGCTCGGCGCAGACTTGCTATTGACACTATAGTACAAAAGCCATGTACAAGTAGGACGGCATCGGAGTTGATGGCACAGGAAGGAAAACATCGATACCCGAGGCAAGATGAAAACAGCGCGACCAAACAAGCTGCTGGACTGCTGGCCCTTGGCCCTTGTCGGCCTGTACACACTCAGCAGCTTCGCGTCTCGCTCCCTCAGACCGCTCCCGCGCATCCTAGAAAATGACATCTTGGTCGTCCTCGGCAGCCAGCATGTCTGTGGGTCCAGTACCTGAACCTGGTGCTCGGTTTCCTTGATCCTGTGCTGCTTTCCGTTGTTTCATTTCCTCGTCTTGCGCGGCGTTGTCACGCTGCTTCTTGTTGGCAACCTTCTTCAGTCTGTAAAACTCTTCTCGATCCAGCTCGTCCAGTTCGGAGTTGATGTCTGTGAGATCAGTCAGCAAGTGCGGCGAAAATTGCCGAGTCCTCGTGAGTAGTGAGCCGGGCTCCTACATTTGATGGTGTTTTCCGTCCGGGGAATAATGACATGCTCACTATACGGAGTCAGTACGATACAGAGCGCTCTTGTCAGAGCTACTAACATGGCGTTCACTGCGCCATAGTTAGCATCGCAACTTGGCAAAGCACATGCACACGTGCGTCCTTACCTCTCCGGTTGACGACCTTGATGACCTCATCCAGAATCACAAATGCCGTCTGTAAACTGGCAAGCTCGACCAGCGCTTCAACCGCTCGCGCATACGTCTCCCGGCACCGCTGCACCTGCTGGCCGCCCTTGCCCAGACCCGTCATGGCGAAGTCATTGCTGCCATCGGCCACGTAACTCTCAAACGCCGGCAGCAGGACACCCGAGACGTTGTCCTGCTTCGCGCGGATGCGAAAGCGCGCCGACTTGGCCGACTCCTGGATCTGGAAGGCGATGTTGCCGCCCACGGCATAGGTCACCTCGGACAGGGAGAACGAGGCGATCTGCATGACCCGGCCCATCTTGCGCTTTGCCTCATCGATGCGGCGTGTGATCTCTGGGGCCTTTCGTCAGAAGGCAAGGTTTATCATGGTGGTACTCGGCGGACGGCACTCGATAGAGCGTACCTCGAAATCGTCTGTTGAGCAACCGTGGTGTTAGTCTACGCGGAAGGGCAGCAATTGGACGGAGGCCCGTACTTTGTCAACGCTTCGCTCTTCCTCTTCAACAAGCTATGCCCAGTCTCGGCGCCCTTCAGCTTGGCCTTCATCAGACCCAACGACTGCCGCGTCGGGAACACGGCTTCGCGATCCTGGCACACCCATGCGTTAGCGTTGCGGGGTCCCGACGAAGGCGACAGTATGCACGGCACAAACCGCGGCGCCAGACATCTCAGCAGCCTGTTAGAAAAATTCGACAAGTCGTTTGTGTAGGAGGGACACTAGGTGCGAGGTCGCGAGGTCTGGACGTATGCGAAGAGAATGTGATTCGTGCGCCTCCATGTGCGGCGACAGACGTCACCAGCCAGTGACCCACTGCCTTGAAGCTTTGGCCAGGTGGGCCTGGTCCCAGGCTCCTTGCCAAAGCGCCCCACAGCTGGCAACAGCTGTACGCTGCCAGTACCTGGCAGTACCGCGAGATGGGGCTGCAGCTTGGGCAGATGCAAAGTAAACTCCAAGTACTGCGTGCAGCTCCCAGACCACCAGAAATCCCATTCGCCGCCGCCGCTCAAGCCATCAGCAGTGCCACGCATAACACAGCGCAACGTCGTTGTCGGCGTCGTTGCGAGAGGCAACCCGACCACCGAATCGGCAGTGATGATATGACAAAGCGCAGTCGCTCTTTCTCCTCCGCCTCTTAGGCCTCGCCACCTTGTCGTTGCCTTGATCGGCGCAGTTTGCGTCAGCCGACGTCGCCATGTCTGCCATGGTCCTGCAGAACAGCGCAAGGCGACACCCCGACGTCCACCTTGTGGTTAGTCCACCCTGAGGACAGCAATGTTTTTGAATAGAACGAGGCTAATAGTGTCTCGACAGAGTGAGGAAGACATCCTCTACGAGCAGGACATCCAACGCAATCCCGGAAGCACTCGGCCCTGGCTCGCCTACATCGAATACAAGCAGCGGCATGGGGCGCTGCAGGAACAGGCCTTTGTAATGGAGCGCGCGTGCACACAACTCCCGCGATCGTATAAATTGTGGAAGATGGTACGTCGCGGCGCCTTGCGCCAACGACGATGGGCAGATACAATGGGCAGATATACTGACTCGGGCATCAGTACCTACGGTTCCGCATGAAACACATCGCGAAGCTGAACGCGGCACTCTTCACTGGGGAGTACCGAAAAGTGAACGCCCTATTCGAGCGTGGGCTTGTTCTCCTCAACAAGATGCCCCGCATTTGGGAGCTGTATCTCAAGTTTTTGCTGCAGCAACCTCTGGTCACGGTCACGCGACGCACGTTCGACCGAGCGCTACGGGCACTGCCAATCACGCAACACAACAGGATATGGGCGCTGTACCGACCGTTTGCGAACTCGGCAGGGCGGATCACCGCTGTCAAGATATGGCGGCGGTACATGCAGGTCCACCCGGAGGACGCCGAGGACTTCATCGAGCTTCTGGTTCAGGAAAGGCTCTACACAGAGGCGGTGCAGAAATACATTGAACTTCTAAACAATCCCCGGTTTGTCAGCAAGAATGCCAAGGGGCAGTTTGAGCTATGGAGCGAGATGGTTGATTTGCTGGTCGAGCATGCGACAGCGGTGGAGACTGGGCATCAGACCGGCATCGACGTGGAGCGTATCATCCGCAGTGGGATCGAGCGCTTCGCAGACCAGAGGGGGAAGCTCTGGACCGGTCTCGCTACCTACTGGATACGGCGAGGCAGCTTTGAGCGCGCGCGCGATGTCTTCGAGGAGGGCGTTACCACCGTCATGACGGTGCGAGATTTCACCATGGTCTTTGACAGCTATGCCGAATTCGAAGAGTCCATCATTGGTGCGCTCATGGAGGTGGCCTCGACGCGGGCTGAGAAAGGCCTGGTGGACGAAGGCGCCGACTTCGAGCTCGATATCCGCATGATGCGGTTTGAGCATCTGATGGACAGGAGACCGTTCCTCCTCAACGATGTGCTTCTGCGGCAGAACCCGAATAATGTGTCCGAGTGGGAAAAGCGGGTGGCCCTGTGGGGGAACAACAAGCAGGAAATCGTTCAGACGTATACTGATGCTATCGCCGCCATACAACCCAAGAAAGCCGTGGGTGCTTTCCATCGACTATGGGCCAGTTATGCAAAGTTCTTCGAGGTGGCCGGCGACCTGGTCAATGCTCGGCTCGTCATGGAAAAGGCCGTGAAGGTTCCGTTCAAGTCCGTTGCCGAACTCGCAGACATGTGGATTGAGTGGGCCGAGATGGAGTTACGCAACGAAAACTTCGACGACGCTGTCAAGATCATGGCCAAGGCAGTGCAAGCGCCAAAGCGATCCACGGTTGATTATTTCGACGAGACATTATCGCCGCAGCAGAGAGTCCACAAGAGCTGGAAGCTTTGGAGCTTCTACGTGGACCTGGTCGAGAGCGTGAGCTCTTTGGAAGAGACCAAGAAGGTCTACGAGAGGATATTCGAGCTCCGCATCGCCACGCCGCAAACGGTGGTAAACTACGCCAACTTACTGGAGGAGCACAAGTACTACGAGGAGTCGTTCAAGATTTACGAGCGGGGCCTCGACCTCTTCAGCTATCCCGTGGCTTTTGAGCTCTGGAATCTGTACCTGACCAAAGCCGTGGACCGCAAGGTCAGCATCGAGCGATTGCGCGATCTCTTCGAGCAGGCCGTCGAGGACTGCCCACCCAAGTTCGCCAAGATCATCTACTTAATGTACGGCAACCTGGAGGAGGAGCGGGGCCTCGCGCGGCACGCCATGCGCATCTACGAGCGGGCGACGCGGGCGGTAGCGGACGAAGACCGGGCCGACATGTTCCACTTCTACATCACCAAGTCGGCGTCCAACTTTGGCCTGCCGTCGACGCGGCAGATCTACGAGAGGGCGATCACGGCGCTGCCCGACCGCGAGGCCCGCGACATGTGTCTCAAGTTCGCCGACATGGAGAAGCGGCTGGGCGAGATCGACCGGGCGCGCGCCATCTACGGCCACGCGTCGCAGTTCTGCGACCCGCGCACCAGCCCGGACTTTTGGCGGCGCTGGGAGGAGTTTGAGGTCCAGCACGGCAACGAGGACACGTTTAAGGAGATGCTGCGCATCAAGCGCAGCGTACAGGCCCAGTACAACACCGACGTCAACTTCATCGCGTCACAGGCCATTGCGAGGAGTCAGCAGCAGCAGCAGCAGCAGCTGTTGCAGGGTCACGAGAACGGTGATGCCGAGGTGGCAGATGTGATGGAGCAGCTTGAAAGGCAGGCTCGAGCGCCGGTTGGTTTTGTGGCTTCGTCGGAGGCTCCGAAGGGCGGCACAGCTCCTCCACAGCCGGTGGAGGTGGCAAACCCGGACGCCATCAATCTCGACATGGATGATGGGTGAACATATCCCCAGCTCCGCACACGTCGGACGAGGTTGCAAAGTTTGATTGATCTGGTCGAGTTTACAATATGGGACCATGGGACGGGGATCGCTTGACTCTCGGAGTATTGCACGCGCGACTACGAGGTACGCAATTGGTTGAAGAATGTATCTGGACCACGTTGTGTACAAATCCAATTAAAGGAGGCTCAAGAATCCAGTCAAAGAATACTGAATACGAATTCCGTGACCTTGGTGACCCCGGCGTCACAATCATGGCTGACCAGGCCCACGTCCCCGAACAGAGATCTGAGAATCTGCACGGTCAAGAAGCCATCAGAGGCCAGCAGCTGGCTGACCCTAACAGAACGAAGAGAACGAACCACAAGCCTCCCTGCCAACATCAAACAACACACAAAGGCTCAAGTATTTACACTCTCGAGCTCCCCATGAGCATCATACTTGCGCACACACAAAACGGCTCGATCCGATCTCAGTCCCCGCTCCGCCCTGGCACAGCCCTCGACAACACGGCCGTGCTCATTTGATCTTGTTGTACCCCTTCTCGGCATACAACTCGTGGAACTTTTGCGGGTAGTTGCTATCAATGTGACCGTCGCGCGAGTGGGGCACGGCGTAGATGCTGCCTTTGCGCTTCTGGAAGCGGCTGGGCGGCGTTTGGGCGGCGTCTGGACGGGGGGGGTGGTTAGCGTTGTGAACTGGGGCGGCGTAGGTGGGAAGAGAGAAGAGAGAGAGAGAGAGATGTATCACGGCTGACGTACCCCATTCAGCGCTTGCTCGTCGACCGCTCAGAGGCGTGACGGGCGTGGTGGGAGACGTGGAGTTGGAGAAGGCTTGAGCCGGGCTGGTGGGCGCGGAGGCGACGACGATGGCTGTGGGCTTGGCTGTGGAGGGAGATGGTGCGTCAGTGACAGTGGCCTCGGCGTCGTCTGCGACTTACGTGCGCTTACTAGACATGATGACAGGATTAGCTGGTCGTGGATGCTTGCAGGATGTTGCGAGGTGTCCTAAGTGGTAAACTATGGTGATATATGGTGAATCTTGTGGTCCTTGAGAGGTGCCGCAGGATGGTATTCTAGGTCAGGTTAGATGTGATGACAAGAACGGGTGATGGACGGAGGCTCAAGACAAGTATATATATAAAGAGAGAGAGAGACGTGTGTATATACCTCTACATGGCTGAGGGGCGCCCGGGCAACCGATCACTGCTTCCATTTTGCAAGCAAACCTCCAGTCCGATGGCACAGACACTGCCAGCCAGGGGTCGCTATTTCCTCGACCACCTCAAGGTTGCTTGGCACCTTTCATCCCATGATCAGCCTTCGCTCCCTTTCCACTCGCCTCCTCCCCCCCCCCCCCCCTCGGGCCAGTGGCGGCGTCAATTTGCCCGCGATGAACCGTCGCGACGTACGCTGCCGTCTGTCTGGGTAGTTCCCAATTTCCCCTTCCGCAGGCTTCCGCAGGACTAGGGAAACTCTGCCCAGGCCGCTTGGTCGCCTGGTACTGACGTCATGGGGCTTCAACCCTCTATCAACCCGAGTCATGTCCCAAGTCTTCTCGTGATCGACGCGGCGAGGCGCAGTCTACCAAAGCCAAGCAGATGGGGGGCGCAGATGGCCCAGTGGCCGTCAATCGTCCCGGTCCGTCTCGTCCCATGTACAAGGGTACCAATGATGAAGAAAGTGAAGAAAGAAAGCCTTGCATGGACTGACTGACAGCTTATCGCGCCCGCAGGCCCGACCCCAAACCAAGCACGCGCGTGGCCCGCTTCCCCGGACGACGACCCGGGCCGCCCCGGAAGAAAGATGCGATGACTTTTTTTCTTTTCTTTTTGGGTCTTTCTTTGGCTTCGAGAGCTTAAAGCACAGTCCCGACTTCCTGCGGGGAGATATATATATATATATTCATTTTCGAAACTCGGATGCCCGAGCGACCTCCGAGGAAGTGTCTTGTGTAGTGCCGTGCCGCGTGGCCAGCTTGACGACTGGCGCTCGGCCGTCTTGTCTCTCTCTCTCTCTCTCTCTCTCTTTCTCTCTCTCTCTCTTTCTCTCTCTCTCTCTCTTCAAACCAAGTATCCTGTCTACCCTGCCGGGGAAGGGATGGCTGCTCCCGGAACCGCGCCAGCACTCCGCCATCCCGCCGGCCTTACATCGTTATCGATCGAGAGGCGTGGCCTCTCGGACCCTCGTGTGTAGCGAGGACGGGCTGAGAGGCTGACGGGTAGCTCGCCTTGAATGACGAACAGAGTTGGTCTTGGACTTGGGAGAGAGGGGAATTTGCATCTCATCGAGATCGTGATTCACAACGTCTGAGCTTCTCTGTGACAATGACGTTTTGTTGTTTGACCAGCAGACGGCGAAACGTTACGTGTCAGCCCGAGGGTCAGTTGCATTTGATCACTAGGATACATACCTCTCTGTAGCGGTTTGGCGCTGCATCTTTTCACCAAAACTCTATATGCCAGACTACAACTCACTATCCTCCTTCGGCCCCATGGGGTCTTGGTATCGGGGTAGCGACTCGATGTCCTGGTACAGGGACACCTACGACGAGACGCTGTGGCTCCTGTAGACAATCCGGCGCTCCTCGAGCTTCCTGGTCAGCCGGACGACTTCGTCACGCATGGCCTTGATCTCTTGGGTGGTGGGCTCGATGAAGAGGTTGTAGCGGTTGTAGCGCTTACATTCCTCCATCTCCCTGCGCGTGTCCTGGACCTCCTTCTGCAAGGCCGCGAGGACCTCGTCGGAGGGTGTGACGTCGGATTCGATGAATCGACCCTTGCGCAACTCGAGCATCTCTCGCTCCAGCTTCCGGTGCTCGTACACGAGCTTGCGAATGCTGTGCCGGACAATGGCCCGCGCGTGACCGCCGCCCGCGGTGTACTGGCCGGCGTCCACGTCTCTCAGCAGGTCCCTGGAGAACTTGTTCCACTTCGCCAGCTCCGCGTCGCGCTCCTGGACCTTGAGCTTTTCCGCGACCACGTCGCGACCGAGCTGCTCGACGAGGAGCTGCTGCCCCTGCACGCGCCCGGCTATCTCCTCCCTCCCCGCCTCCTCCGCAGCCTCCTCGAGCAGGGCAAGGGAGAGATCACGCCCGCGCTGCCCCGCCATCTCCTGCGCGAGCGCCTTCTTCTGCTCCAGGTGCCAGGTCCTGCCCTCGGCCGTGTGCGCCCGCGCCCGGCCCCAACGGCGCGTCTCGCCGAGCTGTTCGTGCACCTCGCGCTGCAGGAGCGCCTCGCCGCCGCCGCCGCCGCCGCCCGGTCCGGCCTCGAGGGGCGGGAGCCCGTCGGTGACGGTGCGCAGCGCGGCCCACCGCTGCGCCCACCGGGCGCGGGCCTGCGTCGCCGGCGGGGCCAGGAGCCCGCCGGGGGGAGGGGCCCGCCGTCCCGTTGGGCGCCGCTCGAGCTTGCCCGAGGGCTGCATGTGGCCCAGGTCGCCAATGTTCACCACGGGCCCCGAGAGCGGCCCGGAGATGGTCTTGCGGGCGTGGGTGACGCGCCCGAAGCGGCCCCTGACGCTGACGTGGGCGGAGCGCTTCTGGGGCAGAGACGGCTCGGCCTGGGCGGGAGCGTGCCCGTGAACCTCGGGGAGAGTAGTATGGGAAGAAATCATGCTGATGATGTTTGGCAAGAACTCCGGGACGATTTTTTTTGGGGGGGATTCAGTTCGAACTTTTGCACTGGAAGAGCAGTGGCACGAACTGGACCTGATGGTAGTCGTCCGGGTTGTCTCTGTCCTCTTGCAGACGAGTTGGTCGGTGAAGAACAAGTCCGAGGGAGGGAATTCGACTCGGACCGGGACACTGATTTATGGCTCAGGTGATTTGCGTGTGGCATTGTGCTGCTCTTCAGCTCTATTGTGTCCTGGCTTCCTTGCTGCAAAGCAGACAAGGCCATTGTCGAGAGCCTTTCATTGCCCACTCCCCTTTTCTAGTGCTCAACATCTCATGACAGCCGTATGGACTAGACAAAGAACGAAAAGACTGAACATGTGAGGCCAAGATCTGGAATAGCTGACGGCTTCGAGGAGCCGAATGACCACGATCACACCAACTCGAGCACACGCAAGCTCTCTGGACAGCATCACAGACTTTTCGTCTATTGTCCCAGAAGCCCACCACTTTCAGCCACTTGGCTGACGAACTGAGTCCCATGTCGTTGAGAAGAAAGTCCGTGCTCCGGGATGGGTCGCTGCACCACTAAAGACCGACGACGTTAAGGGGGAGGATCCCAATCTAGGACGTCAAAACCAACCTTTCGGCCTGGCACCAGCGTACGCGAAAGCCGTCCCGGTGCCTGCTACATGACCACTCTTCATGCCGGCATGGAATCCAACTGCTGGCTGCCCGGCTGGATTGAGCGCTCTCGCCGGTCCACCAAATACAGGCTGCCGCATTCTTCCTGATCCCGGTACGCGAGGGGTGCCGCTCACAACACCGGGATGGTTATCCAGCCCGGTGTGCGGCACATTTCCGCCGACAAACCTGTACGTGTCTGGAGTCGACACCGAAGGGGTGTTGTCTATTCTCGTGTCAGCGAAAGTCGCATGCATCATTACGTTGCAGAGTATTGTGATACTGACAGAACGATTGCATGGGCGGGTTCTGCCAACCTCCAGTCCGGCCAGTAGTCACAGGAGCAGTGGTGAGCCTATCCTGGCAAGTTTCGTGTCCATCGTGCGTCTTATCGTATGGAGCCGACGTGAACTGATGCTGCCGTTCGTAAAGTCCCGGCTGGCCAAGGTGCTCGGCCAGCGTGGCACCGTGGGACTGTGCAGCCTCGATGTTCGAGCTCACTATGTCGGATGCGGCATCTTGGATCTGCCCTAGCATGGCTTTGCGTTTGAGCTTGTCGTAGAGTTCTTGGACCCGAAGCAGCTTCTTGCTCTTGTCCTTCAACGCAAACACGACCTCGTCGTTCTTCCGCTGCAAGCTCTCCTGATCCAGAGACATGGCTACAGACGATCAGCACAGCGCACAGCATGGCATGCATCCCGATACGGGTCATGCCTACACGCAATCTTCTGTTGCAGGCCGTTAATCTGAGAGTTTGCTTCGTTGATAACTTTGTCCAAGTGACGACTCATGTTGGAATACTTGTCCGTGAGCGATCGGTACAGATGTGCTTGATACACACTATCTTCCGTCATCAGCAAGAAGAGTTCGATGCGAAAACAGGTTCGGGACTTGCATCTCCTGTGTCATCTGGTAGGCCCAGAAGCTGAGAGCCTTCCCGGCACACTCCATGACTATGTTTGGACTTAAGCCGCTGAGCACACTGGTCTTGTAGTCCTCCGTCGGCTGGAGGTTCGTGACCACGACATCGTCAAGATTGTTCAAAGGCGCCCGACACGCCGGACAAATGCGACCGGCAGAGGGTCCCTTGACAAGTTCCGTGGCATTGGCGCAGTCGATGCAGTATATATGACTGCTGTCCGTTAGCCAATCGAGATTGATCAAGAAAGAGAGAACCCGAGCAGAAAAAAACAAAAGGGAACTCGCCTGCAAGTGGTGACCACAGCTTGCTGCTCCAGCTCCCTGCGGCACTTGATGACATTGCATCTCATCAATTGCTCCATGTCCCGCTGTTCGCAACCAGCCTAGGCGATTGAACTCGAGCTCGTTCATCCAGACTTGAGCCGTATGACAAAATTTTCGGCCACCGTTTTCACCGGAAGCTGACTCATTATGGACGACAGGATGTGGCGAGGAAGCTGCGAGCCTGCGACGCTGCTGTTTTCATCGCAAGGTTGGGGGGGGGGGGCTTCACTCTCTTGGCTCGATGCTCGTTGGTTTTACTGCGCTGTGGCCATGGGCACGATGATGGATCGCCAGGATCTCGTCGAAATTCAAGCCTTGACCCATTGTCCGATGGGGGGGGGGTGGGGGACTGAAAGGTTCGAAACAGTAGCAAAGGCATCGTCAACAAGTTTCCTTTTGTGGTTAGAGCCTCGGTTTTCAAGATGCACGCAAGTGTGACACGCTCGCATGACTCAGCACGTTCTGCTCGTCTCGGACCTGAACGAAAGTTGGACCAGCACGGTGCTGGCCCCGAAGCGTCGGACTGCACGGACAAGATGACCGAGAAAGTAACCAGCCAAACGCCGCCAATCCTCCACGGACCCTCCGAAAAGGACCGCAAGTACGATCGGCAACTACGGCTCTGGGCGGCGAGTGGCCAGGCTGCGCTGGAGGAGGCAAATATCCTGCTTCTCAACTCGGGCGCAGGAACGGTGGGCGTGGAGACTCTGAAGAACCTCATTCTTCCGGGTACAGCCGACCTCTGGCAGGTGTCGTGGCGACAGGGTAGTGCTAATTCGCGCGGCTCGACTGCTAGGGATTGGCCGGTTCTCTATCGCGGATGACGCCTCGGTCAGCGATGCCGATCTCGGCGTCAACTTCTTCCTCCAGGAGAGTTCACGGGGCAAGCCGAGATCACAATGTTGCGCTGAACTTCTCCTGGAGCTCAATCCCGAGGTCCAAGGGACATGGCAAACGCTCAACCAGGTTAGGGTTACCTTGTGACCCATCGATACCACCGCGCTGACATTGGCCGCCTGGTTTCAGAGCAGTGAAGCCCTAGGAGAGTACCTGGAGTCCTCGCCAATATACACAATGATCTTGTACACCTTTCCCGTCCGCCCCGAGTATCAAGCCCTCCTAGAGACATACAGCCGCCAGCATAAGACACCCGTGGTGGCAATACACTCGGCAGGGCTGTACTCGTATTTTCAGATCACACTGCCCGGGGCATTCCCCATTGTTGAGACGCACCCCGACGAAACAGCGACGACAGATTTGCGGTTGCTGGCACCCTGGCCCGAATTGGAACAGTTTGCGCAAGAGTTGACGAAGGACGTGGACAATCTCGACGATCATGACCACGGTCACCTGCCATATGTCGCTATACTGCTGCACTATCTGGGAAAGTGGAGAGATTTGCACGACGGGACCAATCCGACGACATACGCAGAAAAGACTGCCTTCCGGCGCATGGTGCAGGATGCAACTAGGAGGGACAATCCCGAGGTTGGCGAGGAGAATTTCGATGAAGCAGTCGCGGCTGTGTTGAAAACGGTGACGCCTGCGTCATTGCCAGCGGGGCTGAGAGAGGTCTTTCAGTACGAACACGCCGAGCCGGTATGTCGTATCATGATTCGATTGGAAGGGATACATGCTGACGGAGAAACCCAGACGGAGCAGAAATCCGTCTTCTGGGTCATTGCGGACGCCGTGAAGCAGTTCTACGACAAGCACAAGTGTCTCCCGGTACCCGGAAGCGTACCCGACATGAAGGCGCAGTCCAAGGTCTACGTACAACTGCAAAATATCTACAAGGCCAAGGCAAGGAAGGACGCAGGGGAGGTACTCGAGCTGGTGCGCACCACACCGGCTGGCCACGGCGTTGATCCGGCACAAGTGGAGCTCTTCTGCAAGAATGCAGCCTTTGTCAAGCTTGTCAATGCAACCAGGGCGGCGAGGAGCCCAAGCGAAGCCATGGATCGCTTGAGGAGGGTAGCTGGTCAGTGATATCCGCATCAGCTACTCGCGGGACATGTCCGCGTGTCTGGAGGCGAGGTACGCGGGGAGACATGGGCAGGCGATATTAACTATTTGCCACAGAGAGCGAATTCAGGAATGACGAGACCGCCGAGGCACTGATGACGCCGTTCTCGCTACTGCCCATCTATCTGGCCCTGCAGGCGACCTCACACGTGGCCTCCGCAACTGAGACGGATATGCTGGCCGAGATCACGAAGATGGTACCCGGAGCAGCCGAGAACGAGCGGGTGATCAAGTGCGTGCGGGAGGTGGCGCGCGCAGAGGGAGGCGAACTGCACAACATCTCGGCCCTCACGGGGGGAATGGTCGCCCAGGAAGTGATCAAGGTCATTACGAAGCAGTACGTTCCCATCGACAACACGTGCATCTTCGACGGCATCAGCAGCCGCTGTCAGGTCCTTCGCCTTTGAAGGGCGCGCTTTCGGTCTCGGCACTGGTGCCTCTCCGGTCACCCAGCAACCGGAGTGCCTGCCTGACCTAGCTACGAGGGCTTGGCGGATGGACGACCGGAGAAAAGGCCGAGTGCGGGGGACACGGCGCGGATTGGAGGCTGCCACAGGACTTATCAGATGGACGAGGAAGTTATGGGTGTGGCGGGACACCGGCGGACACAGCCGGCGATGCCCACCTCGTAGGGTCGGGTCCACGGCTCGGAAGTTAGAAATCTGACGGGGAGGGAAGGGTTGATGTGACAGAAGAAAGAACAAGGACAGGGTCACGGGTGCAGACACGGGCTTGGAGGTCACCGACGCAGAGGACGAGTTTGAACTCTCTTGCCCCAATGGGGTTGGTTTGATGTTTCGATCTATGCTTAGTCCAGGCACGTCCGGCACTCCAGCTGGTGATGGACGAGCTCCCACCGACGAGGCATGTGGGGAGCAAAATCCAAAGGCCATGCCGTAATGGGTGGGAATCAAGGGTTGCGATCCCGGAAGACGCTACGGTAGTGGTGTGCGCTCCAACGCCGAGGCGACACCTGTCGGACCGCAGGTTCTGATGACAATGGAACCTCAGGTCCCCTGCCTATACTCGTCGTTTTCTTGTGAAAAATGACAGAAGCATTGGTGACCAGTGTGTGAAAAAAATGTTGGGGGCTTCAGCCCATTGAACCGGACCAATGGCCGGGACACGCTGGACGACGTGCACGCGATCAGGATGATGCTCATCTGAATGAAGCAAAAGGCCCGATAGTGCGTGTATAGAGGGTACTACCGTCTAAGAGGCCTTTGTGTGAAAAGTTTTCGAGGTAGGAACACTTTGATTGCTCCGAGGTCTGTGATGTGGTCTGTGTCGCAGTCAATTACTTTTGACGTGGCGGATGCTTGTGGCCGGCCGGCAGGGGGGACCTGGGCTAGAGCGGCACGCCCTTGCTCTCTAACGGTTGGTGACCAGCCCGGCGGCAGGTGCGGTAGCCCGGCGGCAGCTGTGGTTGCTGCAGGACACGCCGGGCCTTGTGAAACACGCACTATGAATTGTCCAGCAAATCCGGTGCAGAGCACGCGGTTATGGGCTTGCAAAGACCAGGAGGAGCCACAAGTCTCATTTGGGAATGCCAAGCGTTGGTTTTGTTCGGGCATTGCATTGCAGATCGTGTCTGTGTGTAAACAGAAAAAAAAAGGGGGGGGGGTTGCTTACTAACCCGATGAAGCAAGCATGCCTTTGATTGGACCAGCTCGGACGCTGACTCAACCTTTGTCATGCACGAGCGGCCTCCCAGACAACATTGGTAATTAGATAACCACTCTCACGCCGGAAGTTGCCGTTGGCAGGAAATCTTCCAGAAATGGACTTTTCAGGTCGCGAATGCCCGACATTGCAAGACAGAGTTATGCAGAGCCCCTTCTTTCCTCACGCACTTTTATGTTCGGCCCGAACACATGTTCACGTCAGGTGTTTTCTGAGACTGTCTGGCCAGGCCATGCTAGATGAAATCCGGGCGGCTGGGTTCCCGGTTAATTTCCGCGACCGCTTTCCGGTTGCCGCGCCTTGGCAGTCGTCCAAGGTACCTTTCCCGCCGGCGCCATTCCAGTCACGGAGGCCTCTCATTGCAGGACGAGAACTCGACCCGATCTCCGACGTTGCCGCCGGCCCACTAATATGGCCAGGTCGTGCGTTGCTGAGGTCGTGGTGGAGCTCATGAGTGAGGATGTTGTCATAACCTCAATGCTACTATGTACGTAATCGAGTGGGTCGCGTAGGTTGCTAGCTCACAAAAATAGATTTAGTGTTGCTGACTAAGAGGCTTGCCATAGCCGACGTTGCCATTCGCCCGAGACTGTGGGGTGGCCGATAAAGCCGACAACGACCTAACGTTGCTGGTCGTACAGCAGACGCGTCACATCGCCCGTTTGTTTTGTGTGCTGGTTTTCTGAATCCTCTCTCTTACTTCTGACAGTGGCTTATGAAACGAGCAACAATAGGCGACCACCCACAATCCGCGGTGCGACATATCTGCGTCATGAGCGGCACAGCGATGAAGTCTTGTGACTTTTGTCGCTCTCCAGGCCTCTTATTTTGTTCCCCCACTCCTACGCCTTTGAGGCCGAGACGGACGGGCTGACGGGCGATGGGACTCTGGCATGGACCCCGGTCGGGCACGTGGCTCGCTCTGGCGACCATGGTCGAACTATGGTTGTCACTTGGCTCTACGACGCCATGGGACCATGGACGGCAGGGCAGCCAGCTTCATGACAGCGACTGGGGGGCCAGAGGGCAGTGGGAAGAGGGCAGAGGGAAGAGGGCGTAGGGCAGAGGGCAGGCCGGGGCAACACGGCGGCTGGGACAAGCGCGACCCGTGGGATTGCTGATGATCCATTCATTTCCAATGCTCCTATGGCTTACCCCCAGCTCACACGGCTCAACGGGAGAGAATTGCCTGTTCAGGCAGCTGCTGGCATAGGCGGCTCCTCTTCCCTCGTGTCGAGTGAACCAGAAGTTGCGTCAGCAAGGGACGGTCTCGCCTCACGACGGGGGCGCCCTCGATCCTGTCAATCTCCTTCAAAGCGCGGCAGATGCCTGGTGGGGCCACCATGGCCTCGAAACAGCCGTTCAACACCACAGCATCGACCTACCTTGACTCATCCTCCTCGGGGATGCAAGATCGTGCACGCTTTCCATGGTGAAGCAACGCGTGTCTTACCTGCCCGCCCGAAGACGGACGCAGTGACGTGCGGCCATTGGCTCGGCTTTCGTTGGCCGCCCCTGTACTATGTACATTCTCGTGCAGGATATTCGCCAGGACAGTACCGTCGGGCGGCGGTTCGTGGGAGTCTGACATCTGGTTCACCACAACAAAGCATTTCCCCGCGATGCATGTGCCTTGGACGGTTCGGGTGCATGGTTACACGGATCGATACGTACCGGGGATCTTGCCACTGCGAGCTGCGAAGCGGGATATAGGAAGAGGGAATCTGAGCCAGGGGAATCGGACCGCAACCGATGCCCATCGCTGCCCCTTCGCTGCCCCTTCATTGCCCCCCTCTTTTTCCTTCTTGTTCGTTCTTCGGTTCGAGAAAGGAGAGCCGGGCGGCACACTCAGTCATTTGCCACGCCATGGTCGTCTTTGCACGCGTCGACCAAGGATGGCCCCGCGTCCTTGGGTGTGGGAGAGGCGGATAGCATGGTCGAAAACTGGGTACACCTGCTTCATCCCATCCGGGTACGGTGGCGTCTGGTGACGTCTGAGGTCCCGGTACAAGCGGTACACGGCATGCAAGTAGGCACCAGACACTGCCTCGACATGCAATATGCTTGGGCAATACAATGCAGCGACGAGCCACCAATCCATGGTGAGACAACGCCACACAATCTCAGCTGCGAGGTTCCGAAGAAGCAAGGTTGCGTGTAAGTTGGCTGGCTTCACTGGACATGGGACGCCGGGCCCCCCCTGTCTCGCCAATCGAGTTCAGGTATGGAGTACGGAGTAGGTCCGGCACAGGTCGCTCTGGTCCGGTCATTGGCCCATTGATACCTGCCTCCACACCCCCTGCTGCAAGTACCTACCTACCTCTAGGTCTGTCCCCGTTGGCGGGGCTTGCATGCCTGCAGAGGGCATGAAGACGGCGCCCGGCCGAGGTACCCCAAACGTATCACCCACGATGTCTTGCACACACCTCAACCCTCGCAGAGCGGCAACACTTTGAGCTAGAGGACCTGCTGTGAGGCCTGGCCGTGGCTCACATGCAGCTGTCCGTCCTCCTGACTCTGGCTCGCGAGTCTCGGCCCACCGACTGCTTTTGCGGACGAACCGCCCCCCTGTGGCATTTCTTGTGGCATTTCCTGTGGCATTTCCTGTGGCATCCCAGTCCATCTCGCCTCGCTACCGCTCCCAGTTTCCCCACTGTTCATCGTGGGAGCTGCCACCTTGAGCCTTTATTTTTCAAAACCTCTCCCAGCTTCCCACCCGCCGACGCCATGTATATATATATATATATATATATATATATATGTCAATATCATTCTGCACGTCACTCTCGTTTTCTCCTCCCCTCTCTTCCTCCCCCCCCCCCCCCCCCCCCCCCCCCCTCCCTTCTCCCCTTTCCCAGCTTCCTTATTGTCTCGGCAAGAACCATTGTTTTCTGGCTCCCCTCTCGCTTCTTCCCTGTGCATGGAACCATTTCATCGGTTCCCTACTTTCTTCACGGCTTGAACTCGCCCGAGATTCCGGGCCTACTACCTCTTCTACCCGCCCAGCATCATGGCACCATCCATGCCCATCCCCACACAAGGAGGGATGTTCCATACGTGTACGTCCTGCCCCCGAGATGACGGTACACCGGCTTACAGCAGGCTGATGAGAAGCAGTCCAAGGGGTGACGCCGCGAAAGGCATCTATAGATTATTCTCAGGAAAGCGCCAAGTCGAATAGCAGCCCTGCGGCGAAGCGGATAACGACTCCTCACGCCTGTGCAGAATGCAAGAGAAGGAAGATGTGAGTTCCCAGCAGCTCTTGGCCGCTTTCGGCCGTCGTGTCTAACGCTCGACACGGCAGTCGCTGTGACGGTCAACAGCCCTGTGGTCAATGCCTCTCCAGCCGGGCTCCCAAACGATGCTTTTACGATAAGCACCGTCAGCGTGTGATACCGTCACGGAAAACACTGGAAGCGTTGACGCAGTCTCTCGAGGAGTGCCGGTCCATACTCAAGCGTTTATTCCCGGGTCACGAACCCCAGGCCCTCCTGCCCCTGTCCCGACGGGACCTTTTCGACCTCTTGGACCGGCCATACGTCGACGTCTCAGCAGCCGGGCTGCCTTCGCCACCCATGAACAACTCACCCATGTCGGACATGGAGGCGCCGCCAGCACTGGTCAAGGAGGAGACCGTCTTGGACAAGATGGCGCCGGCACGAGACTCGGAGTGGGACGAAGAGCGCAGGAGCCGAGAGGCGATCCCGGCCGAGGCCGAAGACGTCAATGCCCTGTCTTTCTCGATCGACAGGCAATCGTCGTACCTCGGCGCTTCTTCCATCAAGGCCGCGCTCATGGTGATGCTCAAGATGCATCCCAACCTGCGGAGCAGCCTCGCGGCACCCCTGAGCAACGTCGACATGGGCAACAGCTACGCACCGATGCGACAGCAGAGCACCCCAGGGCTGAAAGACGCACAGCGGGTCCCATGGTCTTGGAAGGGCCAGACCTTGATCGACGCCTACTTCAAGCGGGTGCACGTGTTTGTGCCCATGCTGGACGAGACGAGCTTCCGGGCCGACTACCTGGAGGGCCAACGCTTCGACTCGCCGTGGCTTGCTTTGCTCAACGCGGTTTTCGCCATGGGCAGCATCGCCGCCATGAAATGCGACGATTACAACCACGTCAACTACTACAACAAGGCCATGGAGCACCTGCCCATGGACGCTTTCGGCAGCAGTCACATGGAGACGGTGCAAGCGCTGGCGCTCATCGGCGGCTTCTATCTGCACTATATCAACCGTCCCAACATGGCCAATGCCGTGATTGGCGCCGCGATCCGCATGGCCAGCGCCATGGGTCTGCACCGCGAGAGCGTGACGCAGAGCGCCGGGGACATGGCCGTTGTCGAGACGCGCCGGCGGACATGGTGGAGTCTCTTTTGCCTCGACACGTGGGCGACGACAACGCTGGGCCGGCCTTCTTTCGGCCGGTGGGGACCTGCCATCAACATCCGCGCTCCCGAATTCGGTGCGGGCACGGTCCGGGAGACGACAGGCCAGCAAGCCGGCAGCTTGCCGCTGATGGAGAACATCAAGTTCTGCCGGATTGCCACGCAGATTCAAGACATGCTCGCCGTGTCGCCGCTCCTGCGCACCGAGGACCGGTGCAGCCTCGACGGCCAGCTCCTCAACTGGTACACCAACCTGCCGTGGCTTCTCCGCACCACCGACGCCTGCGCCGAGCCGCTGTACATGGCGCGCTGCGTCATGAAGTGGCGGTACCAGAACCTGCGCATGCTCCTGCACCGGCCCGTGCTCCTCTCGCTCGCCAGCTCGGGGCTCAACCCGCACACGCAGGCGTGCGACTCGGACCTGGCGGCCATCGACACGTGCCGCGAGCTGGCGGCGCAGACCATCGACGACATGGCGCGCGAGTGGACGCGCAACCAGATGAGCGGCTGGAACGCGGTCGGCTTCCTCTACCAGGCCGCCATGGTGCCGCTCGTCAGCGTCTTCTGGCAATGGGGCAGCCCGCGCGTGCCGGCCTGGCTGCGTCAGGTCGAGACCGTGCTCGAGCTGCTCGAGGCCATGCAGGAATGGAGCCTGGCCGCCCGCCGCTCGCGCGAGGTCGTCTGGCGCATGTACGAGGCCAGCCGCGGCGTGCTGGCCCAGGCGCAGGCCGAGCGCGAGCGCCACGAGTCGGCGGCCGCCGCGGCCGCCGCCTTTGCCGCATCGGCTCCCGCATCGGCCATGAGCCCCGGCGCGGCGAGCCACGGCGGCGAGAGCATCAGCGGGGCCGGCAGCACGATCCACGTCCTGACGACGGGCGCCGACGGCATGATGCTGCCCGACTGCGCGGACCTGCACATGAGCCCAATCGGGCTGGAGCCGGTCGAGGGCCTGGGCATGATGAGCCTGCTCGACGACCAGCACGGCCTCTGGGACCTTGATGGCATGAACTGGGGGGGCGGCAGCGGCGGCGGCGACGGCGGCGGCGAGCCGGCCGAGACCCCGGCCGCCATGGTCTTTGCGACCGGCGGGTTCGGCGGGCAGGGCGCGGCGGGCTTGATTCCCATCGACTACGCCTTGCTGAACAACAACACGGGCGGGATGGATGAGTTTGCCTACGTTTGAGCCTCTATCTTGTTCCGTGGCCTGGGCCACCAGTGCTCGCCCACGAAGCTTCGGACTGAAATGACATTGGATTGTAAGACATGGATCGGTTGGACGTGGGGGGAAGATGGTGGACACGCAGGTCTGGAGCCCCCCTTGCCCCTCCTCCACCCCCGGACCTTGCCGTTAGAGTACTTTTCCACTTCTTTTGGTTTCCTTCTACGGCCCGAGACCTTTCTGTATCGCGCCTTTTCTTACATGAGACGCATCCTGTGGGATTGGAACGTACATATGATATCGGAACTTGATCACAGACTGTTGACAAACTT
Organism: Phyllachora maydis; assembly: GCA_029339225.1. NCBI lineage: Eukaryota > Fungi > Ascomycota > Sordariomycetes > Phyllachorales > Phyllachoraceae > Phyllachora > Phyllachora maydis. Next base: position 4,639,082 of record JAQQPM010000001.1, on the reverse strand, counting down.
TTTTCTCTTCTTTTCTTTTTTCTCTTCTTTTCTTTTTTCTCTTTTTTTCTTTTTTCTCTTCTCTTCTTTTTTCTCTTCTTTTCTTTTTTCTCTTCTTTTCTTTTCTCTCTTCTCTTCTCTTTTCTCTTCTTTTCTTTGTACATCGGGCGGGGGTCGTTTCAAAACAGGGTTTGGACATGGGAAGGCCAGCCACGAGGCAAGCATCTGGTACAAGCGACATTGGACTATCCATAGTCTAGCACATGAGAATCAAGCACTCTACCTCAGGTTCGCGACGACGATTCGGGGCATGAGCGCCGAGACACCGATCCGCCCGGCCCGGCATGTCCCGCGCTCCTCCGCCGCCGGTCTTCCGGGAAGTGGCGTGGCGAGTGGTGTGAGCCGTTGACAAGCAGGCCAGCCTGCGTTGCCTTGCCGACGGGTGGCTGCCGCGCTTCTGTGTCGTTGATTGAATCAGGGGCGCGAAGCGGCTGCCGCGTCCGGGGGCGATTGGAGCCGATGACGGGTGTCACAGGCGCACAGCATTATCACCGTTGCCGTCATACAGCATGGATGCAGGGGTTTTGGAGGTGGGGAGGGGGGGGGGGGGGGGGGGGGGGGGCAGGGGAATGGGAAAGGGGAGGCGAAAGTTGTGGAAAAAAAAAAAAAAAAAAAAAAGCAACGCAAACGCAAACGCGCGCTGCTCAGCCCTGTTGATGGTGGGTTTCATAGCACCCTGCTTCCCGGGGCACAGCCACAGCCTCGCTTGCTGAGTACTTGCTTTGACACACGGCTGCCGGCGTTGTTTGGCCCCTCCTGGAACCTTGGTTTTTCTGCACCACGGATCAGTCATGTCGAGACCCGCCCGGGTCACGCTGGCGCACGTTCGCGGCGACGTACAGGTAGCGGCGCGGGGTGGAGAAGAAGAGGCAGTTTTTTTTTTTTTTTTTTTTTTGCTTTGTTTGTAGCTTGGCCCCCCTTCCCCCTTTTTTTCCCTTTCTTTTCTTTTTCCCCACAGGACCGGCCCGTCCATGCGCAAAGGGTCGGCCGTCAGGCTTGGTCGTGTGTTTGTTCGAGTTCCTCAGCGGCGTTTTTTTGGGGGGGGGGGGGGGGGGGAAGGAGGACCGAAACGCGGGGAAGAAACGGGGTGGGGGGCAATGGGAAAAGACGGGACGAGGGGCCCAAGACGGCCGTGACATGTACATGTCATGCGTATCATGTGCTTCCCTGACGTGTCCCGGGATGAGCCCGAAAATGGGGCAGAGAGGGTTGCTGAGTGCTAACGGCGGTCTTGGCATTCCCGAACTCCCGGGGCAGAGTGATGTTGACACGGCTCGGAGCCACGGCGTGGAGGTGGAGATGGGAGAAAGAGGTCGGGCCTAGGTCGGCCCCCCCACCCCCCCCCGGTCTATGGTCTCTGATTGGCCATGGTGTCGCGGCCATTGCCTACCTAGTTGGGCCGTGGCGCATGCATTTGTGTGTCAGGTACTTGACTACCTAGGTACCCCGCCACACATGAAGTTGAAAGTGGAGCCGCCGCCCTCACCTTGCCGTTGACACGACAGGAGGGATTGAAGCGGTGACAGCAGGGGGCGCAAATTTTGTTTTTAAACCCAAAATGTGGTTCTGGTCGACGCAGCCTCATCACATCACGTCGACACGCGTCCGAAAAGACCAGCTGAAACCCACGGCCGGTACTGAAATGGGAGCAGCTGCAAGCAGCCGCTGCGGGGTTACTCAGTAGTCCTTTTATTTTTATTTTTCTTCATTTCTCTTTTCTCTCTCTCACTCCATATCTACCTACCTACCTACGTACCCTACTCGACCAGCTGCGCAGGTGTGACGACACTCTGCAGTCCCCGATCACGTCCCCTGGTCGCTGCGGTGCCGAGGTAGGGCCTCTCCGCCAGGGGCTCGCATGACCCACAACCATCACCCTCATCACACCCGCATGTCGGTTCCATGAATCCATCCATCCACCATGCCACACCCACCTTTCGGGCCCCCTCTCACCGGGTGCCGTTTGCCGCCGGCACCGGCCCCCCGCCTCCCTCCCCCCGACGCCAACCAGGCCGCTGCCGTCGGGCACGAAGGCTCGCTTAGCCCTCTCCGGTACCCGTGCCCGAGAGCAGACAGCTCACACCGCCTCTGTGGGTGGTGGTGGGTCGCACGGCCGCCCTGGCAGCACGGCGGCGCCCCAGCTAGGTAATTGGCCGTTGGGGCCGCGACTCGGCGAGCCACAAAACCCCCCCTCGAGGCTATACCAGAAGATGCTGCTTGCCGGCTATCGCCATGGGGACGCTGGCAAGGGATGAGCCGAAGTGGTGCCCTGTCTAGGTATGCTTGTAAGGGAGGTATCTCGTGTGTAGAGTACACTGCGCTCACACCTGATCATCCTGATTACTTCAAACCCCCATTGTTGGTCTGCTACCCCTACCTACTTCTCGCTTCTTTGGCCTTGCCAAGAGTGTGTGTACCTTGGCTCACGCATGGGACGGGAAATGAGCAGAAAAGCAATACTCCAGCTCCCGACCCGGTGCGAGTGGACAAGCTAGAAAAACGAAATTTGTCCAGGACCGGCCAAGGACCGAGCTCAACCATTTCTTCCAGTAGCCAACCATGCCATCCTCCAGCGGCGACTGAGCCTGCTTTTCGTCGTAGTTTGCTTCGGCAGACGGTCCGGAGTCCGGAGACCGGAGATGTGGGACCCCAAAGGCGCCGACTGCGCTGCCTTGGGTATCAGGCTAGCAGCGCACGTGGTGTCGACGCCGTCGCACAACAGACCGCCGGCTCGGCTTCACGACAGGATGGGCCGTCGGTCTCGCGCCGCGGCCATTGTCGCGCAAGCTCTCCTGACCGGCTGGAGATTGGCCATGAGATGGGATGCGTGGCAAGCGGTGACCCGGGAGGAGACGCGGTGGAGCGCGAGACGCGTCCGGAGTCCGGACCGGACCGGACCGTTGTCTAGCGCATCGCAGGCGCCGTCACGTGACTTTGGTGGTCAAACGCTGGACTCCCGTGGCCCGATTGGGCCTAGCTCGTTTGCGCATGCATGCATGCATAGACACTGTCGTCATAAAATGGATGACAGCAACTCGTCAGACTGACAGTCGAGACAGACAGATCGGTAGATAGGTCGCATTAGCTTCATCCGATGTTGAGCCTCCGGATGCGTGCTTCAGCTTCAGCTTGCCGCGGCCGGGTCGTTTTGGGGAGGCGGAGGGGGAGGGGGCCGGGCCGGGGCAAACAGCAGACACGGCACAGCTCGCACAGTCCGGGTCGTGACCGTGTTCTAGATATCCCTCTAGATCTGATCTTCGCATCTTCGCAGGACTCCTTGCCTGTTTTTTTCACCGTCTGTCGGTCTCTTGCGCTCCAAGACACATCATGACTCCTCCCGACCAAGGGCACAAAAGTGCCAGTCCAGACGGCAACAGACCTTCGGCCGGGTCAACATGGGACGTGGAAAAGGAGGGCGATGCCGGGCCCAGACAACAACGAGAACAGGAACAACAAGCTCCCACAACGGGTCCAGCGGCTCCAGCGGCTCCAGCGGCTCCAGCGGCTCTGGCGCCGAGTCTCCGTGATGCTGGCGCTGATGATGCCGCGCAACGTGCCTCGCCGGGGGACGACAGCCTGGATCGCCCGCCATTGCCTCCCGCACGCTTTGCCTTGTTGCTCCTTGGGTATGTTTCATTTGCCACAGCCTTGTCGGGCACCGGGTCCTGACGTGGCCGCAGCATATCGTGTGGCCTCTTCTTCTCCATGCTGGACACGTCCATCGTTGCCACCAGCCTGTACTCGATCGCCGACGAGTACAAGAACCTCGACGAGATCAACTGGGTACCTCTGGCATATACTCTGGCCTACCTCGGGTGCGCAGTGCTGTTCTCGCGCATCTCCGACGTCGTCGGCCGGAGGACCGCCTTCTTGACAGCCTTCGCCATCTTCACCGCCTTTTCTCTCGGCTGCGGCTTTTCCCAAAGCCTGGGTCAGCTCATTGGCTGCCGTGCTTTTCAGGGCGTCGGCGGATCAGGTAGGTCTCGGCCCTCGGCTTGCCGTGGCCCGGCGCGTCTGCTGATGCCGTCCAGGGCTCTATGGCCTCTCCATGGTCATCCTCACCGAGATCACGCCGGAAAGCAAGCTCAGGGTGATCTCGGCCGTCATCGGGCTCGTCGTCGTCCTCGCAGGCGTCCTCGGCCCCGTCCTGGGCGGCGTGCTCACCCACTACGCGAGCTGGCGCTGGGTCTTCTGGATCAACGGCCCCGTGGGCATCCTGGCCATGGCCACCCTCTTCCTGGGCTGGCCGGCGGAAAAGCACCTGCCCACGCTGCACCGCCGCGCCTGGGGCGAGGTCGACTACCTCGGCTCCGTGCTGCTCATCGCCGGCGCCGTCCTGGTCACCTTCTCGTTCCAGAACGCCGGCGCCCGGCCGGACCAGTGGGCGACGGCCATCTTCGTCGCGCCGCTCGTGCTGGGCGTCGCCTGCCTCGCCGCCCTGTTCGCCTGGCAGCGCTTCGTCGAGGTGCGCTTCGGCGGCCGCGTCGCGCCGGCCTTCCCGCCCGAGCTGCTGCGGAACCGGGCGTACACGGGGTGCTTCCTGCACATCACCCTCGTCGGCTTCCCCTACCTGATGTGCATCTACGTCTTCCCCCTCTACTTCCAGGTCGTCGGCGGCAAGAGCGCGCTCGAGGCCGGCGTCTCCCTGCTGCCCATGCTGGGCGCGGCCGCCGTGTCCACCGTCGTCGCCGGCAGGGTCAATGCCTCCAAGAACCGGCTCTTCGAGACGCTCACGGCGGCGTGCGCCTGCATGATCCTGGGGCTGGCGCTGGAGACGACGGCCCCGGCCGACGAGGGGGTCGCGGGGCGGGTGCTGGGCTTCATGGTCCTCATCGGCTTCGGCTTTGGGCTCTCGGTGACGGGCACCACCATGTACGGCACTCTCGAGTCGCCCGAGTGGGAGCATGGTTCGTCTCCGTCCCTCCGTCCTTTCCGATGCCCTCTGTCTGTGCCTCTGTCTGTGCCTCTGTCTGTGCCGGTGCCGGTGCCGAGGCCGGTGCCGGTGCCGGTGTCTGTGTGCTTGTGCCCTGACAAAGTGTTATGACCGTGTCCGACCAGCGACGTCGCAAGGCATACTGGCGCAGTCGCGCATCCTGGGCGGCAGCATCGGCATCGCCGCCTCGACGGCCATCCAGGGCGTCAAGACGCGGTCCGCGCTCGCGGGCATCCTGTCGCCGGCGCAGCTGGTGGACCTGGCGCACCTGGCGCCCACCCTCACGACCGACCAGTACGCGGCCGTCCGGAGGGCCTACGCCGACGCGTTCCGGGAGGACATGGTGGTCTGCTGCGCCGTCATGGCGCTGGCCGTGGCCGTCACGCTGGGAACGTACCGGCGCAACCGGCGCTCCGTGGCCGAGTCGGTGCAGAAGCGCCGCGCCGGCGGCGAGCGGCGTCGTCGCGAGGCGATGCGGGAGGGCAAGGGGCCGGAGGGTGGCGCGGCTTCGTAGAGTAAGTAGTGAGTACTCTTGAGGCTGGTGTGGTGGGTCGGGCGGGACGCCGAGATATTGAATTTTTAATTTATTCCCCTTCCGAGGTAGAGGAGAGATACAAGGTTCAATGCGGGGTGGACGAGTGACTCGGGAGTGAGTGAGTGCGAGGCGGGGAATCGGCGGCGACAACCATCTTCCATTCCCCTTCCCTTTCTTTTTCTGACCCTCGCAACCAAACACAGATCCGCATGTTCCTCCGAGCCCCGAGGCCCCGTGCTCGCATCCCTCGCATCCCCGCCGCCGCCGCTGCCGCCGCCATCACCACCATGTCCACGGCGGCCATGTCCAAGCGGCTCGAGGGCAAGACGATCGTCATCACGGGCGCCTCGTCGGGCATCGGCCGCAGCTGCGCCTTCGAGTTCGCACGCACGAGCCCGCGGAGCCTGAAGCTGGTGCTGACGGGGCGCCGCCTCGACGCCCTGAAGGAGGTGGCGGCCAAGATCCGGGACGAGGTCGGCGACGGCGTCAGCGTCCTCCCGGTGCGGCTGGACGTGAGCAAGCCCGACGAGGTCAGGACCTTTGTGGTCGGCCTGCCCGCCGAGTTCCGCGACGTGGACGTGCTGGTGAACAATGCGTGAGCGCAGCTACGTGGCTGTTTTCCTTCCACGACGTTGCGTACCTTGCGCGACATCAGTCGACTTCTCTCGCTGACCAAGTCACTCCGTCTGTCTCTCTTGTCCTCTCCCAGCGGCCTGGTCAAAGGCGTGGCCAAGGCGCCCGAAATCGCCGAGGAGGACGTCGACATCATGTTCCAGACCAACGTCACTGGCCTCATCAACATGACGCAGGCCATCCTGCCCATCTACCAGAAGCGGCCCGAGGGCGGCGCCGGCGACATCATCAACATCGGCAGCATCGCCGGCCGCGAGCCTTACCCCGGCGGCAGCATCTATTGCGCCACCAAGGCGGCCGTACGGAGCTTCACCGATGCACTGCGCAAGGAGCTCATTGCCACGCGCATCCGGGTCATGGAGGTGGATCCGGGGCAGGTGGAGACGGTGAGTGGCCATGGGCAGCTCCGTAGGACTGGCTGGCTGGCTGGCTGGCTGGCTGGCTGGCTGGCTGGCTGGCTGGCTGACTGACTGGCTAACGGACTGACTGTGGCCGCCAGGAATTCTCCGTCGTGAGGTTCTACGGAGACAAGTCCAAGGCGGACGCTGTCTATGCGTGCGTGCTCCTCACTCGACCCTTCCCCTGACCCTCGACGCTCTTTCTCTTACTTCCTCCACCAGTGGCTGTGATCCGCTCACCCCCGACGACATTGCCGAGGTCGTCGTGTTCGTCGCCGGGAGGAGGCAGAACGTGGTTGTGGCGGATACCTTGATCTTTCCAAGTCACCAGGTTCGTGTTCGCCTTGCCGATAGTACCTGTCCTCGCCGCGCCATGGGTCTGACACAATATTTCACAGGCAGGCGCTGGTATCATGCATCGCAAGACGGCTTGCTGACCTATATGCAGCGAAGTTGTTGCGCGAAACTATAGAGTGGACAGGGTAGTAGTCCCCAACCCCCCCCCCCCCCCAAAAAAAAAAAAGGAAAAAAAAAAAGAGTAGCTTTGCCCTTTTTCCCCTGCATCATGCATGCGTGTCACACGTCGCTCCGTCCGCCTACTACCCTAGACCCCCATACCCTGAGCCCGCGGTCCGAGGTAAAGAAGGCCGAGCAGGAGATCTCGCGACCGTCTGGCAACACGTCCCTCGGCGCCGCAGGGCTCGGGATGGCTCGGGTTTCGGGACGGCCCCCCGACGGCGTGAATCCCCTGCAAGAGTTCCCCCATGGTTCAGCAGTGAGACATCTCAGCTCCAGCTCCTTTCGGCGTAGGCTTGGAAGGGCGCAAGTCCAAGAGCATATACACGTGTGTCGTAGCCGGGCGCGCCCAAGGTCGCATTCTGCCGAGGCATTGGACACGCACAGTCCCGAAGAGCCATCGTGTCATTCGTGGTATCGGCAGCAGCTGGTAAGAGAGCAGGCCCGAACATTGGACGTCGGACGCAGTCGTAAGGGGCGGCGCAGACCGGCGCGTTGAACGAGGGCGTCGTTCAGGAAGGATCAGCGGCCATGGTTTCCAGCCATCAGCCGTTCCTGGCCTGCCTCAATGCCTGCCTGGCCGACTGCGGAGAATTGTGCCCGGATGCTGCCGCGACACTATCGAATGCTGTGACACGCACGCCCCTGAGGAGGTGGGGGGACTGGCCTGGCCTGCTCTTGGGCCTTATGCTTGACCACGTGGACAAAGTGAACTGCAGTTACACCTCTACTATCCATCGTATCCTCGTTGCGCGAAAATTCTTCCTCCCAAACCCACCAGGGTTAGCGTCACTAGGCAGTCTTGGCGCTCGTAGTCCCGCCAAGTGGAGTGGGACTTTCGGGCCGCCGAGCCGATCAGAGAGAGGCCCGAGCTTAAAACACCACTTTTTTCTTTTTTGTCTTGCAGCTTCGCGTGCGCCGGACCGTTGACCACCACGGTACGTACGAAGTACCTAACTCGTACACACACACGCGTACACGCGTCGATGACATGAGACAAACAGCGGTCGATCCGGCGCAGCGTGGTTCAGAGCCATGCTTGATCTCGTTGCGTCGAGTCTGGGATTACCGGCCCGAGTTGCCTGCTGCCAATCAATCATCGACTTACCCATCTCTTCCCACAATTCTCCTCCAGCCATGAGGCGCTGACGATGACGAAGCATGAATGCAGCAAGGGTGAAGGACGCGGAGTCACCGAGTCAACCCCAGCTTCCCAAAGCAGATGTGCGCGCCATTACCTCCGCCATGTCCGCCGCTGCGGTCCGACCTGTCGAGGCCTCGAGCGTCGAGCGACCACACAACAGGGATGGCACAGATCGGCGGTCCCACCTTCACAGGCCCGGGGTTAGTAGTAGTACCCGGGGAAACGTCACTGAGGTGCTCAGCATTCAGTCAGCTAGTCACCTCTGGTCGCTTCTTCTGAAGTCCTCCCGAGAGTCCTGATGCTGCTGCTGCTGCTCCTCACGCGTCTTGGTCATCCCATCGCCCGGGATCCCCGCCTTATCAGACGTCACAAGCCGAGGCGTCGTCGTCGACGATGACGGAGGAGAGCTTACTCCCGCACCTGTCTGGACGCGCGACGGGTAGAGGACTCCTCTGCCCCCTTCGGCCCCCCTTCTCTTCCCAAGGTGGCAAGCTCTTTGTCAGGCAGGACGTGGCTGCCGAGACCCCTGTCCCCGAAGCCCTAGTCCATGCAAGCCCAACAGGAAGCTCGGGGGAACGCTGGGGAGCTGGGGACGGTGCTTTTGAAGAGAAGATGCACTGGCCGCCAACAGCAGCAAATCCCGGCCGCCCTGGCTCCATTCGCCTCCGGGCCCGCTTTTACACATTGGTGTGTTCGCCAAATATAAACGGCACGTCTGGACACTGATCTGCATCACAAGCGCACCCGGGGTTTTCCACAGCATTCGCACAGCAGACCGTCTGGACGGCCTTGTCTCTGACGCCACAGGCACGAGTGGTGAAGGCGCTGGGCCGAGGCCTCTCTCTCTCTCTCTCTACCTCTCTCTCTCACTCCTTTTCTCTCTCTCTCTTTCTCTCTCTCTCTTTCTCTCTCTCTCTTTCTCTCTCTCTCTTTCTCTCTCTCTCTTTCTCTCTCTCTCTTTCTCTCTCTCTCTTTCTCTCTCTCTCTTTCTCTCTCTCTGGCCATTTACTACTACGACTACTACTACTACTATGTCTTGACGGCCTCAGAACAGCCAACGCCAATCCACCGCTTCACGCTGACCGCCGGCTTGCCTAGCGTGTCACCAGAACAGCGCTGGGTCACCATGTTGTCGAGCCCGCTGCACCGTTTCTCTCCGTACCACTCTATGCCGCAGACGACGTTGCTATCGAACGCCCACGTCCCCGGGGCACGCCTCCACGCCACCGGCTTCGGTAGTCTGACACCAGCATCACACTACAACCCACGTCTGGCTCGGCCCATGCAACAGCCAAAACACAGGCAGCATCCCTATGGTCCCATGTCGAGAGCTACGGGGGCATCTGGTCCCATCCGGAGGAGGATCAGCAGGGCTTGTGACCAGTGCAACCAGCTCAGAACGAAATGCGATGGCCAACATCCTTGCGCACACTGCATTGGTGAGCACGTCCACTGCCCATGTCCACCCCGCGAGACTGACGTGCACCCCTCTCCAGTCTTCGGGCTTGGTTGTGAATACGTCCGAGAGAGGAAAAAGCGCGGCAAGGCGTCCCGGAAAGATCTGGCTGCGCAAGCTGCGGCACAGGCAGCTGCAGCCGCCGGGCTGCAGGGAGGGCAGAAGTCTCCGGGTCCGATGGTGGATAATGACTCGCCCGAACGACAGGGCGAAGACTTCGGCATCCTGAGGCTTGCGTCCTCGACTTTCGACAGCGACAACACGCAATCAGCCAGCCCAGACGACAAGGTATCCAACCATGTCAGCGACGCCGGCGTCTCGACGGCGCAAAGCACCGCCAGTCTCGACAGCTTGCCCGAGCTCGAGACACATCAAGCACAACCTGTTTCGACCCATGCTTCCGCCATGGACCGCAGTCGTCTGGAGAGCCCGGCCTCCCTGGACCTTGGCAATTACGCACAGGTCCATCCCGCCTACGCGCAGCAGATGGGCGCGCATATCATGGGCGGTGGGCATCACGGCCCGTACGCCGCCAACCAGACCAGCATCTCCGGCTGCTATTCAGACCTTCCCTACGCACTCCAGGCCCAGAGCCCAGCCGCTTACACGTCGGGTGCGGCCAAGTCCTTCCGCATGGCCGCGACCTCTCTCGGCGCACCTTCACTCGGCGGCGGCGGCGGCGGCGGCGGTACCACGTCTTCGGCATGGATGAACTTGTCGTCGCCGACTCAGTACGCCACGCAGTTGCCACCACCCAGCTACGGCCACTCGCCGCTCCGGTACCCCGTGCTAGAGCCGTTGATGCCGCACTTGGGCAACGTGGTGCCGGCTTCGCTGGCATGTGATCTGATCGACCTCTATTTCGCCAGCTCGTCGTCGGCCCAGATGCACCCCATGTCGCCTTACGTTCTGGGTTTCGTGTTCCGGAAACGGTCCTTCCTACACCCTTCCAAGCCTCGTCGGTGCCAACCCGCCCTCCTGGCCAGCATGCTGTGGGTGGCTGCCCAGACCAGCGACGCCCCCTTTCTGACCGGCATCCCGACTGCCCGGGGTAAAATCTGTCAGAGGCTGCTCGAGCTCACAGTCAGCCTGCTGAACCCCCTCATCCATACACCACCCGTGGTGGCCTCGCCAGTTGTGAGCCCGATCGTCGACGGCGTGGCTCTTGGCGGGCTCGGTGTGGCTCTGCCCGGTTCTATCAGCCTGGACGCCCTCACCGGCGAGTCGGGTGCCTTCGGCGCTGCCGGCACGCTAGACGATGTAGTGACCTACATCCACCTGGCCACCGTGGTCTCGGCCAGCGAGTACAAGGGAGCTAGTCTGCGCTGGTGGAACGCGGCCTGGTCATTGGCCCGAGAACTCAAGCTGGGACGGGAGCTGCCCCAAAACGCGCCCTCTACGCAGGTCCAGCGTGATCTGGACCATGTCGAGTCCGGCGGCATGGGAGATGCCGAGAACCTCGCGGCGTCACAGGGAGTCATCACCGAGGAGGAACGCGAAGAAAGACGGAGGATCTGGTGGCTGGCCTACATCGTCGACCGTCACCTGGCACTCTGCTACAACCGTCCCCTGTTCCTTCTCGACATTGAGTGCTCCGGTCTCTTCCAGCCCATGGACGACACGGACTTTCAAAACGGCAACTTCGAGGCCTACACCGACCTAAACGTGCTTGCGAACGACCCCAGCACCGGCAACCTAGGCTTGCGGCCTTGCGGCCCAGCATTCGAGTGCCGCGGCCATGGCATCTTCGGCTTCTTCCTTCCCTTGATGGCCATCCTCGGCGAGATCGTCGACCTGCACCACGCGCGCAACCACCCACGGTTCGGCATCAACTTCTACTCCTCGCACCAATGGGACGAGCAGCAGGCCGAAATCACGCGGCACCTGGAGGCGTACGGCGCGAGCCTGCGCGAGTTTGAGCAACGTCACCTGAGCCTGAACGCGCAACTGCAGGCGGCCGACGAGAAGGCGGCCGAGGCGGCCGGTCTGCTTTCCACGAGCACGTCGTCGGGCGGCGGCGGCGGCGGCGGCGACATGCCCCACGACATGGGCACGCCGTCATTGCACGGCGTGCACAGCGCCCAGACGGCCTCATCGGCGACGGCGGTGCGGCTGACGGAGAGCGACGTGCAAACGCGCATCGTGCTGGCGTACGGCACGCACGTCATGCACGTGCTGCACATCCTGCTGTACGGCAAGTGGGACCCCATCAACCTGCTGGACGACCAGGACCTGTGGATCAGCAGCCCGGGCTTCATCGCGGCGACGCAGCACGCCGTCGACGCGGCCGAGGCGACGTCGCACGTGCTCGCCTTCGACCCGGGCCTCGAGTTCATGCCCTTCTTCTTCGGCATCTACCTGCTGCAGGGCTCCTTCCTGCTGCTGCTCATCGCCGACCAGCTGCAGTCCGAGGCGTCGGCCAGCGTCGTGCGCGCGTGCGAGACCATTGTGCGCGCCCACGAGGCCTGTGTCGTCACCCTCAACACCGAGTACCAGCGCAACTTTAGCCGCGTCATGCGCAGCGCACTGGCACAGGCGCGCGGCCGCGTCCCCGGAGAGGACCTGGGAGAGCAGCACCAGCGCCGGAGGGAGCTGCTGGCCTTGTATCGCTGGACCGGCGACGGAACCGGCCTGGCGCTGTGAGGCGCGCCGGACCGGGCCGGGCAGGGAACGCATTGTATCGTATGTCCTGTATCCGTCAAGATTCCTTGCTTTCCATGTGCGACAGTGGGGGGGTTTTTTTTTCACCCGGCCGGATAGAGAAAGACCAGGATGCGAAAACTGGTGGTGAGGACTGACGCACGGAATCGGGGTTTACCGCGGATACGAAAAGTTCAGGAGGGAACACGCCGTAGATCCTCCCGTTGCCGCCGCATATCATGGTCCAGTACCACCAACGCTGATACTCGGGCTCAAGAATAGCAAAGGCATCGTCGAAATTTCATGTCATTGGACTGATCCTCCAAGCAATTGACCTCTCGTTGCCTGACTCGTCATGTGCGCATCACAGTTCACGGAATGATCAAAGCCGGGGAAGCCGTCGTGTCCGTGTACGTGTGCGGTATTGCCGTTGCTGTTGCGTTGGTTTGACAATGTCCCTCAAAATATCTTCAATCCACAATGCCCCCCCCCCAACAACAAAGCAGCCTCTCACGTCCTCGGATTCCGCAAGAAGCCCACCACACCACCACAATAACCCACCAATTCGTCCAGTCGATTCCTCTCCCTCTCCAGCTGCGTCCTCCACGCGCCAATCGCCTCGAGCAGGGCAGCGTTCTGCATGACGACGTCGAAATGAAGCCGGAGGAACACGGCCATCCAGGCCTGCGTGAGCTCAAAGTCCCTCCTCGTGACGAGCCTGCTCGTCAGTGCGCGTATGAAACACAGCATCTCGTTGGACCTGTCGTCGGCGCTGTCGCCCAAGGCCAGGGAGCGAAGCTCCAGGTCGGCTGTGGACGGGGATAGATCCTTCAGGTGGTCTATGAACTCGTTGTCTGCAGGGGTGAAGGAGGAGGGCCCTTGGTCAGCGTGGCAAAAAGGAAAAAAAAAAAGAAAGAAGAGAAAGAAAAGAAAGAAAAAAAGAAGAAAAAAGGCCCGATGCATGTGCGCGTGTGCAGTAGCGAGTGCACGATACTTACAGTCACCGGAAGCCGCGCCGTCGAGCAGCTTCGTCGTGAAAACCTCCTGCGCACGCATGCGGTCCAGCTTGGTGATCCTCGACTCGGGCGCGGCGGCTCCCTTTCCTGCTGCGTCCTTGCTGCTTTCGAGGGCCGGGATCAGGGAGTTCTTGGCATCGCCGACCGAAGGCAGGAAAAAGGGCGCCTTCTCTGGCCGTTTCGGCGCTTCTGTAGGCTTGTTGCGCCGCTTGATCAGATCCAGGTGCAGCAGCGTCTGCCATTTGCTCCTGGGCACCAGGCTGAGCGTCAACATTTGCTCGCTGAGCTGGTCCAGCGCCGGCGCTGCGACGGTGTCGTCGCTGTCGCCGTCTGCCGAGCTCTGGTCCTCGAACGCGGCCTCGAGGAGGCCCTGCCCGCCCTCGCCAGACGTCGTCGGGGCCCCCGCGGCTTGGCCGATCTCGCTCTCCGAGATCTGCCTCGTGGGCACGTGCTTGAAAAGCGTCCTGTTGGTCCATATGTGCACGCCTAGTTGGCCGTCGCAGGCGCCCGCCAAAAACTCTCCCGTGCCGGAGAAAGCGAGCGCGTTGCACGGCCTCTCGAGTCTGAAGGCGTCGATCAGATGGCTCGTGGGCAGGTCCCAAACCCGAATGGTGGAGTCCTGGGACGCGGCTATGATCCACCTGCCATCGTGCGAAAAGGTGAAGTCGTTGATGGTGCCGTTACAGCCCGAGAATTCTCTGATCTTCCTCTTCGTGTCGATATCAACGACTCGGATCGAGCGGTCGTCGCAGGAAAACGCTATCAGGTCGTTCCCGGGGTGATAGCGACAGCTGGTGATTTTTACCCTGGGTGCCCAGTCGATCTCATGCACAAGGTTGCCCGTGAGGAAGTCCCAAAACTTGACCGTCCCATCCAGCGAGCACGAAATGACAAGCCTGTCGAGCGAGTCCACGACGAGGCCCGTGATGGCTCCTCGGTGTTTTCCCGTGCCTGGTGAAAAGCGAATTTCCGAGCGTATCTTGAGCTGCGAAACCATGTCCGTTTGCTGTCGTAGCTGCTGCATCTTGATCTGTCTTGCCTGCGCCGGAGTCAACCGAGACGGGTACCGTTGCCGATGGAGTCCGGATTGCAAGTTGTACATGTCGATGCTCCCCTTCTCAGAGCCCACAAGCGCAAACGTGCCACACGGGGTAATGGCGACGGTTGAGACATTGGACTCGTCCCCGGTCCGGAGAGCCCACCGTCCTGCCCGCTTGCGGCCCCAGAACCAAGTGCGCGCCCACGAGTCGTTTTTGTGACCTGTGACCACGCTCTCCCATCCGGTCATGCTGCTGACCTCGGCGTCCGACTTCTTCCCGGTGGTCTGTCCCTTTTGCCAAATAGCTTGCTTCCCCGGAAGGGCGCCGATTCCACCGTCACGGTTCAACGAGGAGGCAATACAAGTGATCTCGGGAGCCTTGAGGTCGTCCAGTGTAGTCGTCGGACCTTGGTGTAGGGATGTGTTTGCTAGAATACCCGCTTTCTTGGCCTGTTTCCGGATGTTGCCCTGACTGAGTTCCGAACTTTGCCCGTCGCGACGGAGACTCCAAGCCCAGAGACTTCGGTCCCGCCCTCCACTGAGAAGCCACTTGTTGCCAGCATCTGCGCCGTCAAAGTCCGTGGGCGAGAATTGTAGGCTGGTGACCGGACCAGCATGGCCACTTCGGCTGTGCAAGATGCGCGGCACCGGCGAAAAGGGGCTTTCGTCGAATATCCACGATTTCAGCGAGTTGTCCCTGCCGCTCGTCATGAGGACTGCTTGTCCAGGCAGAAACTGCACTTTGCTGATGCCACCCCTGGCAACTTGGTCATCGTGTGACGGCGGATAATGGGCACTCCGAAGAGCCCCAGTGATGCTGCCGCCCTTGTTGAGGTCCCAGAATGTCACATCTCCGTTGGCTTCAGTTGCCGTGGCCATGACGCCATCCTTTCGCCCGTCATGGCCTGCTCCTAATCCGTCACTGCGAAAGGAAATTGTCGTCACCGGAGCATCCTCCCCGCCCGCATTCACCACCAGGGCAGTTCTGTCCGTCACCACGTTGTGGATGATGACAGGTCCCTTGGAGTAGGCAACGGCCAGTAGCGAAAGTGCCGGGGTTGGTTCCATGCAAGTGACGGAGCCGAAATTTGGCGAGGGTGGAAGAATGGTATATATCAGCTTCGCCGTGCTGACGTTCCATATCTCCACCCACCCGTTGCGACGTCCCAACATGATCTTGTTGAGAAAGGTTGGCATGTTGCACATTCCACCGGTGAGCTCGTTGTCGCCCTTGTTTGCACCCGCAGGATGGATGCTGGTGTAGTGTTCGAACGTGGCCGACTTCCATATCTCGATCCTCGTCGTAGCACATCCGACGATCCATTGCCCAAAAACGAGCAGTTGTTTGACCGGTTGTTCCAAGTCCGACGGGAGTCCCAGCTCAGCGACCTTCTGCCCTCTCTGCAGCACCCAGATACCTTGCTCTTCCCCATGGCTCCTGCTACCCCAAGCCGCAAAGACCCTGTCTTTCCATGCATAGATGGCTGTGATGTTCGAGGGCGTCTGCGGACGCGTGACGAAGACGAGATTGAGCCCCCGCTTGAGGTCGTATGTCTGTAGGGATCGTCCGACGGAGGTGCTTATTTGGAAGGTCGTCTTCCCCAGCGGTATAGAAGTGAAGGGTACGTTGGTTGGGGAGACAAGTCCCACGGTCTGTCACAGCATTGGGATTAGCAAGAGATCATATGAAGCGAGCCGCCCAAGAGCCCTCCTACTCTGAATGGCGCAAAGATGAGCGACCCGTTCCGACTGGTGGTGCTACTCTTCTCTTCCCCAGGACTCAATTTCTGGCGTTTTCTCGAGGATCGATCATGTTCGACCATGGAGTGAGGCATCCTAGCTCGGAACAGACAATACTGGGCCAATTACTCTAAGCCGCGGCACACCGGAACTCGAAGGATGTGCAAAAAAAAAACCCATGGATATCGATAAGCACGAATTATCTTATCTTATCGAGACCTCGTTTTTTTTCCGGCCAAGCCATGTCGACGTCATCCCGGCCGTGCTTGACTGCGCGCGCATAGCAGTTACCTGCCTACACCTCCACCCACCGACCTACCTACTAGCCGAACGCATGGGAGCTACCTCTACTGGGTCTCCGGGGCAGGCAGACCCTAGCGTGGCGGAAGGAGCGTCAGACAGAGGTGGACCAGGCGAGTTGATGACATGGTCGACGACACCCACAACGGGCTCGGAACCGTCCTCGCCCAGCACAATCGTCGCCGCGTCTGGCCCCGAGCCCTCGGCACCGGTGAAGACGCAAGCGACGCGAACCTCGTCCCTTCACACCCTCTCTACCTCTTCTGGCGCGAGCAACCTGAGCCTCAAAGGCCGCCACGCTGAGCCTGGAACCACGGATAGCCACGCGCAAACGGCCAGTCTGTCTATGCCGCCGCCCCTTGCGCGTCCTCGAGCGCAAACTTCCACAGCGTCGAAGAGACCGGGTTCGTTCGTCGCACACAGCCGCCGCGACTCCCCGAACTTGGAAGCTTTCAGGAAGGACGTGGGCGATTGGCAAGGCTGCCGTCAGTCATCGTACGAACAGAGCACCTTCACCACTGCATCGTCCGAGCTTGACGAGTTCGAGACGCCGCGGTTGCCGGCCGGCTCCGACCGCGTTTCCATGTCTGACCTGGAAAGCAAACGACTAAGCGTGAGCTCCATGTACAGCTTGCCCTCGGCGCGCGGCGCGGCGAGCTCTGCAGCCTCTGCCAACGGCAGCGACAACAACAGCGCTACAGGCTCCGGCAGCGGGACTGGCTCTGCGTATCGCCCCGTCTCCGGGCTCATGGCGGCGTCCGGCGGGTCTGGCGCCAAGGGCATGGCCTCCACACCACCAGAAGCCGGCCTGTGCAGCGTCAATGTGACAACTGGCAGTCAGGGATCAGGGGGTGACCACCAGCTTGCGCCCAGGGACTCCCACGCACACCACTTGAACGACGTCGTCACGAATAAGAGGAACCACAGCCACACAGTGCCTGCCTGCCGGCCGGATCCGACAATTGCGCCACGGAATCCACAGCAGCGAGATCAGCAAACACGATCCCGCAGTAGGGCCAAGCGCAGGTTCAGCGGGAGCACCGGCCCAAGTAGCCAAAGCCCGGGCAGCGACCGAGCAGCGATGCATCGAGGCGAAAAAGAGGAGGTGAAGCCCGCCCCGTGGGGCATCATCGGCGTCTGCGCGCTGGACATAAAGGCCAGGAGCAAGCCCAGTCGGAACATCCTGAATCGGCTCATCCAGAACCGCGAGTTCGATGTCTGCGTCTTCGGCGACAAGGTCATTCTGGACGAAGAGATCGAGAACTGGCCGATATGTGACTATCTCATCTCCTTTTACTCGGACGGCTTTCCCTTGGAGAAAGCGATCGCATATGTCAAGGCACGGAAGCCATTCTGCGTGAACGACGTGCCCATGCAAAAGATACTTTGGGACCGGCGTATATGTCTCCAAATGCTCGACCAAGTCGGCGTGCCCACCCCAAAGCGCGTAGAAGTGACCCGGGACGGTGGGCCGAAGTTGCTGACGCCGGATATCGTAAAACATATTCGAGACGTGAGCGGGATTGCGTTCAAGGTCACGGACACAGATCCGGAGAAGACGAGGGTCAAGAGTCCACGCCAGGTGGAACTCATGGAAGACGGAGACGTTCTCTGCGTGGACGGCATGACACTGAGAAAGCCGTTTGTCGAGAAGCCCATCAGCGGAGAGGATCACAACATCATCATTTACTTTCCTCAGTCGACCGGCGGCGGGGCGCGTAAGCTGTTCCGCAAGATTGGCAACAAGAGCAGCGACTTCGTGCCGGATCTGGTCGTCCCGCGCGCCATCACGCAGCCGAGCGAGAGCTTCATCTACGAGAAGTTCATGCAGGTCGACAATGCCGAGGACGTCAAGGCATACACGGTTGGGCCGCACTATTGTCATGCCGAAACGCGTAAGTCACCCGTGGTCGACGGCGTCGTTCGTCGCAACACGCACGGCAAGGAGGTGCGCTACGTCACTGCGCTGAGCGACGAGGAGAAGGAGTTTGCCAGCAAGATCAGCACCACGTTCGGACAGCGTGTTTGCGGGTTTGATCTGCTTCGCGCCGGCGGCAAGAGCTATGTGATTGACGTGAACGGCTGGAGCTTTGTCAAGGACAATGAGGATTACTACAACCAGTGTGCCGGCATCTTGAAAGACATGTTTATCAGAGAGAAGATACGCCGAGGCGGTTTGACACCGCCGATGCCCTCCCCTGCCATCTCGGACACTGATCCCATGACGGCACGAGCCCTCGCGGCAATCAAGGAACGAGAAGTGGCGTCGTCAGCAGCATCTCATGCCAAGCCAGGTACCTCTTCACCTGTGGCCTGCGAACGGCTTGCGCCGGGTCACGAAGGCGGCGATGTCCGGAGCGCATCGGGCGATGCCCTGTCCATTCTTCAATCAGACACGGTCGTCGATCGGAAGCTCGGTAAGCCTGAGGCCAGTCCCCTCGTGAAACAAGTGCCCAGCACTTCGGCGCCCGACAGCACAACCTCTTCGTCTACGGCCCCGTCCACAGTGCCCGTGGGCCCCTCCATGGTACCGTCGGGCGAGACGGCGAGCGGAGACGCGAGCCAAGAAGTTCAGACGCCTCCTCCGCCACCGCCCAAGCACTCGTGGAAGCTCAAGGGCGTTGTCTCGGTGATCCGTCACGCAGACCGCACGCCGAAGCAGAAGTACAAGTTCACCTTCCACACCAAGCCGTTCATCGCACTGCTGCGAGGGCACCAGGAAGAGGTCCTTCTGATCGGCGAGCCAGCGCTGCAAAGCGTGATCAATGCGGTCGACATTGCCATGCGGGCTGGCGTCGAAGACCGCGGTAAACTCAAGTCGCTGCGCAACGTGCTGGTAAAAAAAGGGGGCTGGGCTGGCACGAAGGTGCAGATCAAGCCCATGTTCAGGAAGAAACAGTCGATCGATGCTACCGCTGGACCCCACAGCTTGAAAAGAAAGCCCGACGTAGCCCATGAGGGGCCGCGAACTCACGACGCAGGGAAGACGCAGCAGGACGAGACTGGTGACGAGAGGCCTCAGTTGGCGGCCGAGAGGCACGACTCGTTGTCCGGCGTGACCATGTCGAAGTTTACGGCGGCGGAGAACAGCCTGGAACTAGACAAGCTCCAGCTCATCGTCAAGTGGGGCGGAGAGCCGACGCACTCGGCGCGATACCAGTCGCAGGAGCTTGGGGAGAGCATGCGCAACGACATTCTGCTGCTCAACCGCGACATCCTGGATGAGGTGCACGTCTACAGCAGCAGCGAGCGGCGCGTCACGACGAGTGCCCAGATATGGGCGGCGAGTTTCCTGGCACAAAAGGAGCTGCCGGAGGACTTTATCAGGATCCGCAAGGACTTGTTAGACGACTCCAACGCGGCCAAGGACGAGATGGACAAGGTGAAGAAGAGGCTGAAGGGCCTCTTGCGCAAGGGCAACGAGAGACCACCGCAGTTCGCGTGGCCCGAGAGCATGCCGGAGCCGTCTGAGGTGCAGACGCGCGTGGTGCAGCTGATGAACTTCCACCGCAGGGTCATGCAGCACAATTACAGCAAACTCTACAGCGGCGCCGTCAGCTCGCTCAACGCTCTCAGCCACACCCCTAGCATGGAGAAGATGGACGACAGCAACGGCGGCGGGACTGGAGCGGGCGGAGGAGGGGGCGGCAACGGCAACGGCAACGGCTCCGCCTCCGCCGCCAGGAGCACATCGAGCTCGTCGCTGGCCTCGTCGCTGTCGCAGGCCAACGCCGTTGGCAACATCCAGGCGCGCTGGTGCTGCGGCGAGGACGCGGAGCTCTTCCGCGAGCGATGGGACAAGCTGTTCGCCGAGTTCTGCGACGGCGAGAAGGTCGACCCGAGCAAGATCTCGGAGCTGTACGACACCATGAAGTTCGATGCACTGCACAACCGGCAGTTTCTCGAGTGGGTATTCACGCCGCCAAAGGGCATGCTGGAGGAGGAATATGGCAAGGATATCAAGTCTGGGGCGTCATCGTCGCTCAGCGGCAGCGGCAGCGGCAGCGGCAGCGGCGGCCAGGACGCAGAGGACAAGGGCAGCAGCGGCATGTTTGGCGACAAGGCGGAGAAGGAAGGGTCCAAGGCGGTGAAGCGCATTTTCCGAAGGAGATCGTTCCGCAATGCCTTCAGGAATGGATCCGAGGCGCCACCGGAGCAATACTTCCACCTGCACAGGGGCAACAGCCAGACGAAGACGATGACCGATGCTCGATTCGAGCCCCTGCGCGAATTGTATCAGCTGGCCAAGGTTCTTTTTGACTTTATCTGTCCGCAAGAGTACGGCATTTCGGACAGCGAAAAGGTGAGTGCTCTGTCGAGCTGAGGATCAATGACCCAACCAGGGAGGGCGGCAACGATGGATCGACATGCTGACCCATCCTCTATCCAGTTGGAGATTGGTCTCTTGACCTCCCTGCCGCTACTGAAAGAAATTGTGCAAGATCTGGAGGAAATGCAAGCCTCGGACGAGGCGAAGTCATTCTTCTACTTCACCAAGGAGTCGCACATCTACACCCTGCTCAACTGCATCCTCGAAGGCGGCATCGAGACCAAGATCAAGCGCGCGACGATCCCGGAGCTAGACTACCTCTCGCAGATCTGCTTCGAGCTGTACGAGTCGGAGATCAAGGTCCCCGCAAGTGCCGGGAGCGCGGAGGTGGCAGCCGGCGGCGGCGGCGGCAGCGGCGGCGGCGGCATCGGCGGCGGCATCGGCGACGATGGGCCGACCTTTGCCTACAGCATCCGCATCACCATCAGTCCCGGCTGCCACGTATTCGACCCGCTCGACGTGCAGCTCGATAGTCGACACTGCATCGGGTGCGCCCCGCGACGGAGCCTGACGCCGCACGGGGACTGGAAGGAGGTGATCGAAACGCTGCGGGCTAGATTCCACCAGGTCAAGCTCCCCAAGAGCTTTGTAGCCATCAACTTATCCGATGCCTTTTCCTTCCAGGAAAGGGCCCAGATCGAGTCCGAGGCGCGGGACGCGAGGGGTTCGTCCGAGTTGGTGACGGCGGATGAGCTCGCGTCGTCGTTGCGGGAGGGACCCGGCCCTAGGAGCGGCCAAGCGGACGCGGAGGCTGCGGCGGATCCACGGGATTAAACGGGGAGGGTAGGTTAGTACGTATAGGGATGGAATGCGGCGGGTGCCTGGTTTGGCAAAAGCGGGTCTTTGCCCTTGCATGAAGTACTCGCGTCACGGCCGGGCCGGGCCAATAGCGACATAGCAGCATTCACGAATACTTGGCCTTGAAGCTTTTTACTTGTTGGGACCTGAGGTCACGTGTCACGTTACGTGACATGACACGTGACCTACTCCCCTATATAGGACCCTGTGTTACTCTACCGTAGATAAGGGGCTTCCCCCTTATCAACTAATATACGTTGTTCTATAGGTTATAAGCCCTTATGTACTTTTATATGTCTAAAAAGAATAAAACGGTGATCAATGCTAGAAATAAGGAAGTAGATAAGCGTTTTTTTCGACTTAATAGAAGAAGTAGAATAAGTAGGAAGGTTAGTAGTAATATACTAAGTTATACTACAGACTGCCTTTTCTAGAAACCTAGTATTACTACCTTCTATAGCATAGAAGCTAACGAAATAACCCTCCTCTTCTTCTTCTAATAAAAGAGACAACGGAGGATTAACCACTAGTATAGCTTCCTCCTTTACTGCTCTTAGGGCCCTTACTATAGACAGGTTTGTTTTTACTAATAAGGTAGTAATAGTACTCTCTCTAAAAGAGGGTATTAATACTAATATAAAGGCTATATAGGCCTCTAACACTATAAATAAGCTAGAAGCAACTGCCTCTCTAGTCTAGTTATTACTAGAGGATAGTACTATATAGTATAAAGCCTTTAGGCGCTTTCTCTCTATTATAAGTAGCTTAGCTATGTTCTTTAACATTAATAACCTGGAGTTATACTTTACTATTAACATCTGAAAAGCCTTCTAGGAAAAGAAGCTTAAGGAACTAGCGCTAAAGGGAATATCTCTAAGTAAGGGAGCCTTACTATAGGTGCTATTAATAGAGATACTAAAAAAGACTAAGCCTTAGACTAAGGTTTCCCAGTTAAGGATCATTATAAGCTTCCTACAGCTCCCTAATTATAAGACTCTTGCCACCCTTACTATAGATACTAAGAACAGGCTTAAGTAGATTTAGGCTATTAATATCCCAGTAACCGGAAGCCTGGCTAAGGTATAGCAAGTCCTTCTTATTAATAAGATTAATAAGATAGATAAAGACCTTACCTATATCTATAAAGATAAGGATCTTATAGATATAATAGAAAATCTCTATAAGAGAGCAGCCTAAGAATCCCTAGCTACTAAAAAAAAGGGTAATAAGTACCTTAAAGAATATGCCTTCTATAAAAAGAGGGGGTACCTAGAGGAGGAATACTATAGTAAGCAATTTAGCCTTAATGCTAAGACTAAGGGCAAAGAGGATAGAAAGAGGAAGAAGCCTAGAATTAAGGTAGTAGGTAGTAACTAAGTCAATAACCAGACCTAGTTAGACTCTAGTACAGACTGCTATATTAGCTTTAACAAATCTAACTTTACTTCTTATATTACTAGTCCTAAAATAGTAGAGCTTACCGACAGTTCTACCGTTAATATCCTTAGGAAAGGGAGTCTAAGACTCTTATCCTTGAAAGGCATACCCCTAAAGCTCGACGGCGCTCTATATATAAGGAAAATAGGGCCTTTAACGCCTAATCTTCTCTCCCTAGGCTAGCTAATCGACGATGGATATAAGCTTGTAATAGCCTTATAGTACCCGCTTGTTCTTAGGTTGGAAAAGGAAGGCTATAGCCTTCTATTCGCAAAGAGAAGACGTTGTTTTATATCTATAAAAGATGTTAAGCCAATAGCAGATTCTATAGCTATAGCCTTTTACAAAGGATCGCAGTCTACGCTAGCATCTACTACCCTAATCGATTAGTATATAGCACTTAGGTATATAAACCTACGTTCGGCTAACCAGATACTATAAAGATATAGTATAAAAGATAATATTGTTATTATAACTACCAAATCTTACGATTCTTATACGAAAAGTAAGTTTACTGTTTCGCCTAGTTAAGAAGACCTAATTAATAATGCTAAAAACTTCGTAGAAATCCTCTATATAGACCTAAAAGGAGGTTAAACCTCCTTTCTACTATTAATAGGAATTGGCGATTCGCTAGCAGCGGTTTTAGCGCTAGTAGTAATCGATGAATTTACCTACTATAAGTAGGTCTTTCTAGTATAGTCAAAGTCAGAGGCTCCTTTTAAGGTTAGATATCTACTATAATAGCTTAAGGCTTGCTATAGCAGATATCCCTTTAGAGTCTACTCTAATAAGGGTATCGAATTTATTAGCTAGTCTCTATTGACCTTCCTTCTAGAGAATAGGATAGAATGGACTAGCAGCGCTATAAGAGCGCCATAATAAAACAGCCTTATCAAAAGGACCAATAGGACTATATTCAAGGCCTTTAGGGCTATACACTTATATGCTAATCTTCTAGCTAAACTTTAGGCTATTACTATAGAAGCTATTACAGATATACTAAATAGTATAGTATTAACCTACTTAAGCTTTAGAAAGTTACTATACGAACTAGCGTTTGCTAAAACTCCTATACTATTACTAAAGCCTATAGGCTATAAAGTTCTATTTAAGAAGGTAGATAGCAAAGAACTATCTATCCTAATAGAAAGAACGGAGGAAGGGGTCTTTCTAAGGAGGAAATATAACGTTATAAGGATCTTAGACCTTAAAACTAAAAGGGTTATTATAAGATGTAATATTATACCCTTCCCTACTAAGTTTCCTCTCTAACCTAAGGTAGTAATAATATCAATTACTAACCTATTAACCGTTCCTATTCTATAAGTACTCTCCTTTCTAGAGAAGGAAGAATAATATAAAGCTATAGATAAGGAAATAAAAACGATAGAAAAGATAGGAGTATAGTTACTAGTACTAAAAGCCAGCCTTCTACTAAGAGTAAAGGTTATAACCGGCACCTAGGTCCTATAGGAGAAGAACAACGGTACTAAGAAGGCTAGATAATATACTTATGGGTTTTCTAAACTAGATATAGATATAGTCTTCGCTAATATACTCTAAGCCGTTACTATATAGCTTCTATTTACCTATACTACTTAGTATAAACTATAAACGCAGCATATAGACTTCGACTTTACCTTCCTAAATTCCAACCTTAATAAGCCTTTATACCTTTAATAGCTAACATACCTTATAAGAAAACCAGGGATAGTCTGCTAACTAAGAAAATCTATATATAGACTGTATATAGTGCCTTATTGTTAGTAAGTAACCTTTAAGTCCTCTCTTAAGATCCTTGGCTTTTAGTAACTAACTATAGATAAGAATGTATTCTATAGAGGAGCCCTGCTAATATCTATATACGTCGATAACGTTATAATAATTAGGCCTAACTAAGATATAGACTAGGTAATAGCAGATATTAGGACTAAGTATAAGATTAAAGACCTAAGGGAAACGACTAATTACCTTAGGATAAAGGTAACAAAGTACCTTAATAGCGACTATAGTATTATACAGTCCTATAAGATCCTAAACCTAATAGACCAGCTTAGTCTATTACAAAGTAGGCCTCTCTAGGTACCTATCCTAGATAATAGTTAAGTAGATATTATACCTAAAGACCTTATATTAGAAGAAAAGGCAGCCTAGTATAGATCGGCAGTAGGCTAGCTACTCTATATATCCCTCTTTATAAGGCCTAATATAGCCTATAGGGTAATAAGACTAGTATAACGCTTCTTACACCCTAGTTACAACAGCTAGAGATTACTAGTAGCCTTGATAAAGTATCTAAAAAGCACTAGCAACTTTGCCCTCTACTTTCGTTATAACCTAAAAGGGCCGGTAATAGTAGGCTCCTCTAATAGCAGCTAAGGTATAACAATATAAGCTAAAGCTATAATAGGAAATATATTCCTTGTTAATAGTACCCTAGTATCGTAGAAAGCTAAGCGCCAAAGCCTTATAGCCCAGTCAACCTACAAGGCAGAATACATAACAGCCTATACAGCAGCAATATAAGCTACCTAGTTGCTACTACTTGTTAATAAGATATTTAGGCATAAGCTAGGTCCTATTCCTCTATAGATAGATAATCAAGGAGCTATAGCTATAGCAAACAGAGACAGTATAACGGTATATAATAGGTACTTCCTAATACGACAGTCAGTACTAAGAGAAGTGATCAGAAAAGGCGTTATCTAGGTAGAATATATACCTTTTGATAGTATAATTATAGACGGCCTAACAAAAGCACTATAGCGTATTAAACAGGAGGTGTTTATAGAGCAGATCAAGATATTAGGGTCTAGGGGGGGTATTAGGACCTAAGGTTACGTGTCACGTTACATAACATGACACGTGACCCACTCCCCTATATAGGACCCTGTGTCACTCTACCGTAGATGAGGGGCTTCCCCCTCATCAACCAATATACGTTGTTCCACATTACTCATTATCCCCTCAGGTAGTCGTGCCCCGCCTGCTGTACCACACATCGGGCCCCATTTTTCCCCCTCTAGGCCCCCCCGCGTTATTACTAAGGCCGACAGGGATCCACATGTAGGTCTCCACTCCCGTATGCTCCCGCTACCATCAAGGCTTTCCAACCGTTCGAGCCACGCACTTTTGCACGTCGCTCACGATGGACGACCTCGAGTCGCTTGAGCTCCTCTCGCTCGTGTCCAAGGTAACGTCGGAGCTGCGGAACCATCTCGGGGTGGAGAACAAGACGCTCGCCGAGTTCATCATCGCCCAGCGTCTCGAATGCACCACGTTCGCCGAATTCCAGGCCAAGCTCGCCGCCATCGAGGCCGACTTCCTCCCAAACAGTCTCGTCGAGAGCGTGGACCGTCTGGTCCAGGCCATGCACCCGCATTTCAAGAAGCAGCGCCAGGAAGCCAAGACGGCCGACGCCGAGCCCCCGGCCAGGAACAATGGCCAAAAGACCAGCAGCGTCTTCCGCGGCCTCGCGATACCAGACAAGGAAGCGGCCGCGCCCGACCAACCGGAGCTGGACGACACGTTTGCCTTGTTGGAAAAACTCGGGGAAAGGAAGGGGCGCACCGGTGCAAAGGGCCGGAAGCGCAGCCGAAGCCCGGATGGCGCTGACGTGGTCCCACGACGGTCGAGGAAGCTCGAGGATGTCGGCGACGACTGCTTTCGCCGCCGGCCGCCGATGGAGTTGGACGACGCCCCGGTTCTCTACAAGGTGTATGATGGCCATGTCAGCGGGATCAAGGAGTTTGGTGCTTTCGTGAACCTGCACGGCGTCCGAGGCAAGGTCGACGGCCTTGTGCACGTATCAGCACTCGTCAAGGGGCAACGGGTCAACGACCCCGCGGACCTGCTCACCCAAGGCCAGGCCGTCAAGGTCAAGGTGGTCAAGGTTGAGGGCAAGCGGATAGGCCTGTCGATGAAGGACGTGGACCAGGAGACGGGCATGGATCTGGAGCCGCAGTCCAGCATCATGTCGGGCGCCAACGCCGAGGCTCTCAACAGCGGTCGGGGCGGGCGCGCAGACGACACCACACACGAGCAGCCGCCACGGCGGCAGAAAAAGCGCATGACCTCGCCGGAACGGTGGGAGATGCGACAGCTGATCGCGTCCGGCGTGGCCAAGGCGTCCGACTACCCCGATCTCGAGGAGGACTACCACGCCACTCTCCAAGGCGACGCGCAGCAGCAGATGGAGCTCGAGGAGGACGTCGACATCGAGGTCCGAGACGAGGAGCCGCCGTTCCTGGCGGGCCAGACCCGGCAGTCCCTGGAGCTGTCGCCGATCCGCGTCGTCCGCGCGCCCGACGGCTCGCTCAACCGAGCGGCCATGGCCAGCACCAGGATGGCCAAGGAACGCAAGGAGCTCCGGCAGCAGGAGAACGAGGTCCGCGAGCAGGAAGCGAAGGCGAGCCAGGGCGATCTGACAGCGCAGTGGCACGACCCGATGGCCAACCCCGCGCAGAGGCGATTCGCCGATGACCTGCGGAAGGCGGCCCAGGCCAAGCCGGCCCCGGACGAGGTTCCCGAGTGGCGCAGGGCCGTCATGCCCAAGGACGGCTCGTTCGGCAAGCGGACGAGCATGACGATCAAGGAACAGCGGGAGTCCCTGCCCGTCTACCAGTTCCGCGGCCAGCTGATCGAAGCGGTCAAGCAGAACCAGATCCTGATCGTCGTCGGCGAGACGGGGTCGGGCAAAACAACGCAGCTCACGCAGTATCTCGCCGAGGCCGGCTTCACCAACGACGGCATGATCGGCTGCACGCAGCCCCGTCGTGTCGCGGCCGTCTCGGTGGCCAAGCGCGTCTCGGAGGAGGTCGGATGCCAGCTCGGGCACGAGGTCGGCTACACGATCCGCTTCGAGGACCAGACCGGCCCGGAAACCAGGATCAAGTACATGACGGACGGCATGCTGCAGCGCGAGATCCTGCTCGATCCCCTGCTCAAGCGCTACACGGTCATCATGCTCGACGAGGCGCACGAGCGCACCATCGCCACCGACGTGCTCTTTGGCCTGCTCAAGAAGACGGTCAAGAAGCGGCCCGATGTGCGCATCATCGTCACGTCGGCCACGCTCAACGCCGAGCGCTTCTCCGAGTACTTTTTCGACGCGCCCATCTTCACCATCCCCGGCCGGACCTTTCCGGTCGAGATTCTCTACTCGCGCGAGCCCGAGTCCGACTACCTCGACGCGGCGCTGACGACGGTCATGCAGATCCACCTGAGCGAGCCCATGGGCGACATCCTGGTCTTCCTCACGGGCCAGGAAGAGATCGACACGTCGTGCGAGATCCTCTTTGAGCGCATGAAGGCGCTGGGGCCCAAGGTACCCGAGCTCATCATCCTTCCCGTGTACAGCGCCCTGCCCAGCGAGCAGCAGACGCGCATCTTCGACCCGGCGCCGCCGGGCAGCCGCAAGGTGGTGATCGCGACCAACATTGCCGAGACGTCCATCACCATCGACGGCATCTACTACGTCGTCGACCCCGGCTTCGTCAAGCAGAACGCCTACGACCCCAAGCTGGGCATGGACAGCCTCGTCGTCACGCCCATCAGCCAGGCCCAGGCCAACCAGCGTGCCGGCCGGGCCGGACGTACGGGGCCCGGCAAGTGCTTCCGGCTGTACACCGAGGCCGCCTTCCAGACCGAGATGCTGGCCAACACGATCCCGGAAATACAGCGGCAGAACCTGTCCAACACGATCCTGATGCTCAAGGCCATGGGCATCAACGACCTGCTGCACTTTGACTTTATGGACCCGCCGCCGGTCAACACGATGCTCAGCGCGCTCGAGGAGCTCTACGCGCTGGGCGCCCTCGACACCGAGGGGCTCCTCACGCGGCTGGGCCGCAAGCTGGCCGACTTCCCCATGGAGCCGGCGCTGGCCAAGGTGCTCGTGGCCTCGGTGGACAAGGGCTGCTCGGACGAGATGCTCTCGATCGTGGCCATGATCACGCAGCTCAACATCTTCTACCGGCCCAAGGAGAAGCAGGCGCAGGCGGACCAGAAGAAGGCCAAGTTCCACGACCCGTCGGGCGACCACCTGACGCTGCTCAACGTGTACAACGCGTGGAAGCGCAGCGGGTACGCGGCGGCCTGGTGCTTCGACAACTTCATCCAGGCGCGCTCGATCCGGCGGGCCAAGGACGTGCGCGAGCAGCTGGTGCGCATCATGGAGCGGCACCGGCACGCGGTGCGCAGCTGCGGCCGTGACACGGACGCGGTGCGGCGCGCCCTGTGCGCCGGCTTCTTCCGCAACGCGGCGCGCAAGGACCCGACCGAGGGCTACAAGACGCTGGTCGAGGGCACGCCCGTCGCCATGCACCCCAGCTCGGCCCTGTTCGGCAAGCCGGCCGAGTGGGTCGTCTACCACACGCTCGTCATGACGGCCAAGGAGTACATGCACTACGCCACCGCCATCGACCCGCGCTGGCTCGTCGAGGCCGCCCCGACCTTCTTCCAGGTCGCGCCCTCGGACAAGCTGTCCAAGCGCCGCGCCGCCGAGCGCATCCAGCCGTTGTACAACAAGTTTGCCGGGCCCGACGACTGGCGCCTCAGCGCCCAGCGGCGGGGGGGGAGGACCGGCGGCGGCGGCGGGACGTGGGGGTAGGCCGGCCGGCATTTTCCTCTTTTTTTTTTTTGCTTCCTTTTTTTTTTCCCTTCTTCTTTCGCTTTCCTTACATGGATTTTGAAACATGGAGATGGAGCGGCGCGCGTGGAGTTGGTTACGAAGAATCTTTCTCTTTTTTTGTCAAGGTTTTTTATTTGGCACGATACCAAGAAAAAGATCTCCCTCTCCCTTGTTGTCATCAAGCTAGAGACGTGGAAGCCTTGCGGTTCCGGGCATTACTCTTCCATCGCATGGGTATCTCAGCAGTCCCCTCACAGTTTGGTTCATTACGATCATCGCATCACTCATCTTCATCCACGGCCCCCTCCCACCCGATCCCGCCACCGACTCTCCCCCCCCCCCCCCCCCGGCGCTGGGTGGTGTAGTATGTATGTATCCTGTGGGGCGTTGACTGGTTTACATGGCTCGTTTGGCTACAGAAAACTCGTACAGAAGAAAAGAAAGGAAGAGAGAAAAACCAGGAAAAAGGGGAGAGAAAAGAAAAAAGAAAAAAAAAACAGTCATCCGGCCGCATAGACTCCAAGCATGCACACAGCCACGCAATCATCCCCTTGTAGCCTTCGTGGGCTCCTTAACCCCCGCATCTCGCCATCCCTACACACAGGGCCCTCCATAGGGGTGATCGGGGCACTGAGGCGGCAAAGGGGAGGGAGACACCATAGGCACAGAGTTGTAGAAAACTTGCTGCCTGTGCACGGAGCAAGCATGCTCCTCGACAACTCCACCAAGTTCCCGGAATTCTCTACCAGCACCCAAGCCTTTCAACGCCTTCCGCCCCCCCCTTCCCTCCTCACCTGGTCACAGCTTATAAGGCGCGACGAGTCCGCAGCGACACCTCCATGTCCCCCCCCGGCACCAGCTTCCTCCCCTCTCGCTCCAAAGCCAGCGACTTGTATACCATCGCCAACCACACCGCAACCACGGCACAAACAGACACACCGCCGCCATGTACGCCTCGGTCAAGACCCTCGCCGCCGTCCTGCTCCTGAGCAGCGTAGCGTCCGCCCACATCCTCGGCATGGGCTACGTCTTGGACAGGCGAGATCCCGACACCCCGGATTCGCCCAAGTCAGAAGAGCCCCGCAAGCTTTTGGAGAAAGTCGCCGTCAGGCCCGAGCGAGACCTGGTGACCTTGGATACTGTGAAGGCAAGAATGCCCACCAAACGCACCTACTGGCGCTATCTCTTCGGCATGGACAAGCGCGAGCCAGAAAGCATGGCGGTACCCAGTACGTCTTTCTCCCCTACTCTAGCACACGGCAGTGTCAACTGAAGTCCGCGCAGAGGAAATCCTACAAGCACGCCACACTATCGAAGCCGGCGTGCTGAAGGACCTCGGCAGCCGCTCCGAGCCCGGCCCCGACCACGTTAGCGGGAGCCGGGCTGTTTTCGGGTTCTGACATGGGGCCGTGTCACTGACTGGCCCGGTTGGTGGATTTGGTGTGCGTGGTCTGGATTCCGACCGTTGGCAGGGCTTTTCTTGTACATAGTCGCAATGCAGTAGAAATTTTCCCACGAGAATCGCGCCTCATTCCGGACGAGGTGGCGGTCGAGGCTGCGCCACAACATGTTGTGTCACCCATCCATGACTAAGCACGCCCCTGCACGCTGCACGGGCCGTCGGATGCGCCCCGTTCCATTCCCGGCGGACCACACTCACCTCGTACCTACATAGCCAAGCATCGACGATGTCGGTCGTCTTCCGACTGACCCAACTTCAGTCATTGACACGCCTGCCTCCCACACGCTTCTGCCCACACTTTTGCTCCTAGCTCGTTGCCAAGCCGCTCCTTTGTCCTTTTACCTAACCCTCAACCGATTTCATTCCAGCGTCTTCACCCAATCAATCCCTGAACCACATCCGGACCGGGTCCTCCGATCGAACACGCGTTCCGCTTCCATCAACTTTTCCCTGCCGGGAATGTCCAATCTCGGCCCGCGATCAAACCGGTAGCTGGCACCATGGCGCCGCCCGAGAAGAGCGGGAGCAACTTCTACGACCCGCCACCACCCATACCCTCGTACGATGAAGCCGTCGCCGCCTCCGGCCAGGCCGCGTGGCCGCCTCCGCATTCGCCGACCGACGACCGCACCCAGGACGAGATCGAGGGCCAGTCCCTCCTCAGCGCCCACCGTCCCTTCCAGATGTCCGGCTCCCAGCCTCGTGGTTACCGGCAGCCCACGGTCGAGACGGACGAATCGGGCAACTCGGACGACGACGACGACGACGACGACGACGACAGCCTCTTCGACTTTGATGGCGCCGGCGCCGACGCCGACCCCGAGGCCGTCCACGTGCGCCGCGAGATGCAACAGATGGAGATGATGGACCCGGAGACGGGGACCGACGGGGCGCCGAGTCGCTCCTCCTCGTGGGGCAAGCGCATCAGCTTCTTCCCTCTGTCGTTGTCCGGCTGGCGGTCGAGGTTCGGCAATTGGCGGCTGCCACTCCCGCGGTTCCGGATCCGAGTAGGGCGCGACCGCGATTCGGTCACCAACGACCCTCGCCGGCCTCGCGGGGCGGGCGGGGACGGGGAGATGGTCGACCCGGACCGCGTGTCGGGGCCGCGGTGGGCGCCGCTCTTCCGGCTGCCCGACGGCTCGAGCCGGCTGCTGGTTCTGCAGCTCATGGGGCGACTGTTCGCCATCATGCTGATCCTCGGCTTTCTCTACCTCATCTTCATGAGCGACATTTTTGCCGGCATGGCACGGCGCATGGGCTCGCAGATGTTCGACCCGGAGAGCGTCCGCATGCACATCCAGAGCAGTGTCAGCCCGCAAAACATGCGCGCCACCCTGCAGCACTTCAGCGGCTACGCCCACATGGCCGGCACCGAGGGCGACTACGCCCTGGCCATCGACACCAAGAACCTGTTTGAGGAGTACGGGCTCGAGGGGGTCGCCGTCGACGAGTACCAGGTCTACCTCAACTATCCGCACAAAGACGGGCGCGCCGTGGAGATTCTGGACGCCGACGGGAAGCCGGTCTGGAAGGCCCTGCTGGAGGAGGAGGAGCTCGGCGGAGAGACGGCCGGGCGCCAGACCTATGCCTTCCACGGGCACTCCAAGGCGGGCGACGTGAGGGGGCCGTTGATCTACGCCAACTACGGATCGAGGGAGGATTTCAAGGCGCTGCACGACAGTGGCATCGACACCCACGGGGCCATCGCCCTGGTGCGTTACTACGGCACCGAGGGCGACCGGGCACTCAAGATCAAGGCGGCCGAGCTTGCCGGCTTTGCCGGGTGCCTCATCTACGGCGACCCGGCCGACGACGGGTTCGTGCGGGGCGAGACGGCGCCCAAGGGCCGCTTCATGCCAGCCGACGGCGTGCAAAGGGGCAGCGTCAGTCTGATGCCCTGGGTCGTCGGCGACGTGCTCACGCCGGGCTGGGGGAGCAAGCCAAACATGCCGCGCATGAAGGTGGGCCAGACCCCGGGCCTGGTCAAGATCCCCAGTCTCCCGCTCGCCTGGCGGGACGCCCAGGTGCTGCTGCAGCACATCAGGGGCATGGGCCAGAAGGTACCGACCGGCTGGGCGGGCGGCGTGCCCGACATGGGCGCCTGGTGGACGGGCAACCTGTCCTCGCCCGTGGTGCGTCTCAGGAACGAGCAGGACGAGAACGAGAAGCAGGCCATCTGGAACGTCTACGGGCGCATCGACGGCGTCGAGCAGGGCGACAAGAGGATCATGATCGGCAATCACCGGGACGCCTGGGGCTTCGGCGCCGCCGACCCGGGCTCGGGCACCGCCGTCATGCTGGAGGTGGCGCGCATCTTTGGCGGCCTGCTGCAGCGCGGCTGGCGCCCGCTGCGCACCATCGAGTTCATGTCGTGGGACGCCGAGGAGTACAACCTGATCGGGTCGACCGAGTACGTCGAGCAGAACGACGCGGCCCTGCGCGAGCACGGGCTCGCCTACATCAACCTCGACACGGCCGTGACGGGCGACACGTTCCGCGCCGCCGGCTCGCCCGTCTTCCGCAAGCTGCTGCTGCAGGTCCTCCACCGCGTGGGCGACCCGCACCTCAACGCCTCGCTGCTGGACCTATGGGACCGCCGCGGCGGCCGGCTTGACGGCCTGGGCGCCGGGTCCGACTACGTGGCCTTCCAGGACATTGTGGGCACCTCGTCGCTGGACCTGCGCTTCGCGAGCGACGAGGACGACAGGGCGCCCGCCCGGGCCAAGGCCTTCCCCTACCACAGCAGCCACGACAACTTTGCGTGGATGGACCGCGTCGGCGACCCGGGCTTCGTCTACCACGGCCTGCTGGCCCAGGTCCTGGGCCTGCTGGTCGTCGAGCTGGCCGACCGCCCCGTGCTGCCGTTCGACATGGCCGCCTACGCCGAGGCGCTGCCGCGCTGGGCGACCGCGCTGGCCGACTGGGCGGACGGCAAGAGTGCGAAGCGGCCGGCCGCGCCGCCGCCGCCGCCGCCGGACCTGGGCCCCGTGCGTGCCGCCGCCGACGAGGCGGCCAAGCGGCTGCGCGAGTTCGAAAAGTGGGAGCGCGTGTGGGAGAACAGCGTCGTGCAGGCCAACGGTTGGGAGCCGGCCGGGCTGGGGAAGCAGCGGTGCGAGTATAACGCGCGGATGGCCGCGTTTGAGTCGGACTTGCTGGATGCGGAGGGGGTGAGTTTTTTTTTTTTTTCTTCTCTTTTCCCCGGCATTCCAGCTACGAGCATGGCACCTCCGTGGCGCACAACAACGCTTACACCCACGCCCAACCTAGATCCCCGGCCGCAAGCAGTTCAAGCACGTCGTCTTCGGCCCGGCGCTGTGGTCCGGCTACGACGCGGCCTACTTCCCCGGCGTGCGCGACACCGTGGCCGCCGGTGACTGGGCCGTCGCCAACCGCACGGCCACCAGGGTCGCCGCCACCCTGCGCGCCGCGGCCGCGAACCTGGTCATGGGCTAGGGTGGCGGAGCCGTATTCGTCCGATGTATATCTTCATCTATCTCGTCGTCTTTTTTGGCTATGGAAACGACGGCGACCGAGCGACACTCACTTTCGCGTTTTCCCTCTTGGCTATGTGCTGTATCTATCCTGCTTGACGCGAACCTGCCGCTACGCCCAAGGGTAGGGAGGGGGGTGGGGGAGCCAGTCGCGCTTTGCTTTGTCTGTATATTACCGGGTCTGTCCGTGATCAGTCGCCTTCGCGGCTTGGCCTGTCTCTCTATTCTGCATTGGCGTGGCGCGTACGGGGTCGGTTCGGGTTTGCTTGGCATCTATCTGTTCCTGTAACGCGATGTGATGTGACTTCGTCCCTCTCTCTGGCTCTGCCCATTTTGTTTTCCCCCGGCATGTGTACTGCCTTCTTGAGGTATTTCGACTTCACAGTACAGTAGTGATGAATATGCATTACGTCGTTCTGGGACGACTCTCTGGAGTCATAAGTAGCTAGGCTATGAAGCACCACATCCAGCCCGTTTGTATGTACATATATACTGACTGACCATTGGCCCGCTGGAAACGGCGCCATGGTGTGCTCTGTGCCCGAGTGCTCGAGAGAAGGCAAAGTAAGGTAGGCAGATCTCTGTCCCGTGTGACCGCTCATTCTACAGGCAACAACAACAACAACAACAACAACAACGATGTACCACGCTTCCCTCCTTTCCTTTCGGCCACAGAAAACCACCGCGACCCCCGTTACCCACCCACCCCGCCCCCCCCCCCTCCGCGCGTTCCACCAGCTGAGCATGGCACCTAGTAATGATCATGGCTCTTGGGGTCAGGGCAGCCTTCGGTAAAGTCATAACCGTCCTGGTCAGTGTTTTCCGCGCAGCAATACTTCGCGTCGAGACCATCACAGAAGCCCTCCACGGCCCAACTGTCGAAGGTGGTTTCCCCGTTTTCGTCGTACGAGCAGTACAGACCGTTGGGGACGTCTTGGTTCGGCTGCCTGGTGATCAGCGTGGCGTTCACGCCGTCCGGGCCGGGCATGTAGTTTTGCCGGCACATTTCCGTGGTGCTTTTCACGTCGATCTTGTGGTGCTTGATGCAGTTGCAGTAATAGTACTCGTCGGCGGTGGCGAGGGGGTTGAGAAGGAGGAGTAAGAGAGTCTGGACGATGAAGGACTTCATTATAGTGGTTGGTGGTGGGAGAGCGGCATGAGACGGAACGAGCGACTGGAGTTGGATAGAGAGTGCGAAGCCGAGCGGCTCGAGCTGGGGGGCGCGGGAGACTTGGGTGGGAGGGAATCCGCTGCCGATCGGTTCCGTGAGAGCGCGTACGGACTAGCTACTAAGTACCACTGGAGGTTTTCTCGAGGCGGAATTGCGCCTCATGCTGCCAAAGGACCGCATAGGCCTGACTCGGCGAATGAAATTATGGCAATCGTGTTGAAATGAACATGGTACGCGTAGCTAAGCCTTTCTCCATGCCTTTAGCGTAGACGCACTTCGTACCCTTCGTATTGCGT
The DNA here is from genome assembly GCA_029339225.1 of Phyllachora maydis. Lineage (NCBI taxonomy): Eukaryota > Fungi > Ascomycota > Sordariomycetes > Phyllachorales > Phyllachoraceae > Phyllachora > Phyllachora maydis. The sequence continues at coordinate 4,603,074 of JAQQPM010000001.1, read as the reverse complement.
ACCTCGTACTCATGAGGCGTCGTCACCGAACACAGGTGCCTAGGTGCAGGTTATCCGGCAAGGCGCCAAGCAGGTGCGTGCCGATGTGGAGTGGTGATATATTGCAATGGGATTGGAAAGGGGTCTGCTTACGCAGTAGGATTGATTGTGGACTCCAACTTGGAAAATACCCTAGTTCCGTGGTGCCCATCGGAAAACAGTCAGCCCAGCTGGCCTGGCAAAAAGTCCCCTTGACAAGAAACTGGATCTAGACTACGGGAATTGCCACTATAACAGCCTTTTGCTGAGAAACTTCGAGTTCTTCAACTTCCAAGTTGCTAGATACCTATAAGTTTTTCATCAAATGGATAGCGGGAAACTTTTTATACATGATTCTAATATAGAACAACTTTGCTGTACCCATGCGAACCCACCGCCCTTATAAGCTTGGGCTTGGGTTCGTTTCGGTCGGCTATGCTGAATCAATGTAGACTCACCCCCCTAGGTGTTGGACGAGGGTGGGGGCCGGAGCTTCGGGTGCTGTGGGAGGATAGGTCACGTGACTGATTTCTGACTTTCAATGGACTCGTGGAACTGAGCGCTAGGGAGCCCTCTGGACAGATCTTAAGAATCCATGCCTTAGACTACATAGGAAGTCGAGCTTAGTGTGAGGTGTGAGAAAGTCGAAAGAAAGCTCGAAGATCGAGCTATGAAAGCAGGGCTGGGCTGAGACTACATTTCCTCCAGGTTCGTCAGGGATCATTCATATCGCTTGAACCTGACCATGGCCGGCATATTTTCTTGCTACATTGTTACTCGGCATCACCAGACCATAAAAGCTCTTCATCTAGGACTTCTTGATGTTTGTGTCTCTTCCTCTGGCTGAATGCGACCGCCGTTGGCGGGCCCAGCTGGGGCTTAGAGGGTAGCTTGGTCGAATAGGGCCCATTGGCCATCATGAACATCCGCCGCCTTCTCCGTCACTCTGAATACTGCATAGCCATCTCTTACTACCTCTCTTTAGTCCTGCTGGAACTCAATTCTCCTAGTACGTTGTAGCTGCAAACGACGGGCATATTCCCTTCGTCGATCCATCATCCCGCACCCCTTGCTCGCTGGACCTAGAGCGAGAAGCAGCCCGCCTCTGCCGTCTCCGACGCCCTGACCGAGAAGACTTTTGTCCAGAGATGGGGGTACACTGTACAGTGCTAGCCCCAGTCATGTCCACAGGGTGTTTGAAGCTGTTGGCCCTGCTACTGTACGTTGACAGCGATGGTGGCCAGGTTGCGCGGGATGACCATTCCAGGGGCCCGGTCATGCCATTGGGCTACCTAGAGTAGCTGTTTGCGGAAAATCGCATTGACCTCCTGGCTGAAATCCCTGATAGTGTCTTACCCGTTAGTAAACCCGTGAGTAGTGAGAGTACTCTAGAGTGTTATTTCGAGCTATGGCAAAACCTTCGTGTAAGTAGCATAGGACTTTGTTGTTAGAGACATATTTAAGCTGCCTGAGATAGGTGAATGAGTGGAGGAAATGTACTGATAAAGAGGGTAGTTGTTGGGAAATGGGGTGCTAATTCAATCAATTCTACCAAAAGGCCTGAATGTGCCATGGTTGGCTTTTGCAGCCCGGCACTAGTATATTACTTTGGATCACGTGTTTTTCTATCCCCGTCGATGTCACGTTCGACAAGATTCCTCACTCAAAGCAGCATCACGACCACGCCTCCCTCGAGAAAGGCTTCTATGTGCGTTGAATGTCATGAAATACAAATGGTATGTAACTGAAGCTCAGAATGAGTAACAAAGGAAGTGAGGATGGCTGCCGTACTCGAGGCCTTGTTCCAAATTACAGAAAGTTCTCCATCGCGAAGTCGCCTCTAACCCATGTGGGCGTCTCCCTGGGCACCGCCTCAAGCTCACTCGTCACCATTCTTGTCCTTGTCCGCCTTATCCTCCCTGGACTTGCCATGACCGCCACTAGTGTCGCCGCCAGTGTCGTCGCCGCGAGTGTCGTCGCCGCCAGTGTCGTCGCCGCCAGTGTCGCCTCCGCTCTTGTCTTCAGATTCATCGGCGTCTCCTCCTTGTTCCTCCTCCTCAAGAAGCTCCTTCACAATCGCCTCAACCTCCTCCTTATCGACCTTGCCATCGCCTTTGTCACCGTTGTCTCCGTTGTCACCGTTGTCTCCGTCGCCTCCGTCGCCTCCGTCGCCTCCGTCGTCTCCGTCGTCTCCGTCGTCTCCGTCGTCTCCGTCGTCTCCGTCGTCTCCGTCGTCTCCGTCGTCTCCGTCGTCTCCGTCGTCTCCGTCGTCTCCGTCGCCTCCGTCGTCTCCGTCGCCTCCGTCGTCTCCGTCGTCTCCGTCGTCTCCGTCGTCTCCGTCATCTCCGTCGTCTCCGTCGTCGCCGATGTCTCCATCCTCTCCGCCCACATCATCCCCATCATCCCATCCGCCCTCGTCATTCCAAGCATTCTCTTCCCACGGGGCGTCGTCTGGGTCCCCCCCGATGATTCCCTCCTCCCGTAGAACTTCGTTGATTTCGTCCTTTAAGTAACCATCACCCCCACCATTACCCAACCCCCAACCAAGACCCGCTCCAGCCCCAATCGCCCCCAATCCTTCTAAATCTTCAAGTACCGCCGTCTCCTCCCGTATCCTTTCATCACTATCATCTCTCATATCTTCACCATCATCGCCATCGCCATCGCCATCGCCATCGCCATCGCCATCGCCATCGCCATCGCCATCGCCATCGCCATCGCCATCGCCATCGCCATCGCCATCGCCATCGCCATCGCCATCGCCATCGCCATCGCCATCGCCATCGCCATCGCCATCGCCATCGCCATCCTTTTTCGTATCCGGTGGTTGCTGTTTAGGGTCCGGTTTCGGCGGAAGAATACCTCCTAACGGACCAGTTTGCACATTGGGATCTGTAATCTTTCCCGATACATACTCCACAAAGTTCATGGTGGTAGGTGCCGTGAAGATGCCCATGTTTGCCGGATCACCTGTCCATTCGTCCGCTGTTTCCAGGATAACGATGGTTAGCTCTCTGGCAGGCTGCTTCTCCCCACCGTCTCTGTCCCGGCGTGGCCTGACTTACCCCATGACTGCAGCTGATCATCCGCTGTCCAAGCCAGGTGGCCGACAAATTTGTAGTTTACCTTGCCCGTGAACTCGGCGTTGGTCCAGAATTGTTTGTCGAGCGGCTCTCCCGACCGGGCCGCAACTCCCGGCTGAGTATCTGTATTTGGTGGTGGAGCGAGGAGTACGTCCCAGAAGCGCACTGACAGCTCGCTGCCACAGGCTTCGCCCTGCGCGTCGTGGATATCGACCATGATCAGAGAGTAGTGAAACTGCGTAATGCCTAGCTCGTGCGCCCCCAAACCGGCATGGGGGCCGGTGAAGTACGCATTGACGATATTGGCGTCATCCAACGGAATGGCTGCCGTCAGATCGAGGTTAGAGCCAGACCAAGGATCAGCAATGTATGGACTGGCCGGGGCCGGGGACGTGGACAGAGGGGGGAATGGGGTTCACGCGGCAAAGGAAGCGATGGATGACTTGACATACTAGCGTTGAATACGTATTGTCTATCTTCGTTCATGGATTGTGTTTCCGCGGCCTTGGGGTCACCGTTGAAGCTGCCAATCACTATATCATTCCAGAAGACGAAGTCCGGGCATTTGCTCGCGCCGTCCCTTTTGGATTTGAACAAGTTGAAGAGGGAGCTGAGGGGTGCCGCGCTCGTGAGGCCGGAGGTGGCGACCCATAGAGCGGCAACCTGAAGGAGCCGCATGGTTGGGTGAGAGCAGAGTCTAGTCCGAACGAAGGAAGGGGATAAAGTGGACTTGGCACTGCGACGTTTGGGAAAAGGAAGCAGCAGGTTCTTATATAGCGTGCATGTGGTCGAGGTCGTTTTCGTATATGCCCCTGTCAATAGCCCTGATTTCTATCTTGCGTTAAGGATCGAAACACTTATTGGTGTATATAAAGGGGTACGGAATAGCGGAGAGATATCTCATGCGTGGAATTGCCTCTCCCATCTCCCCTGCCTCTGCTGCAACGCTCGCCTTAATTACATCGAGCTGGGTATTAGACTTATCTCGTATTAGATCCAGGCTTCACTTTACTTCCACTTGTCGACACTCGACGCGAAGCTTGTACTTCGTAAAGCGAGATTTCCACTCATCCGGTCCCCGCTCTGGCTGGGTACACGCCGTAATTAGCATATGCATTCAATTCGGTCTTTTGCATAACCCTCATTTCCCAGAACATACCTAAGAACCCGAGCTTGATCGTACAAAGTAAGAAACTGAAGCCTTCTCGTGGAAATGCTCCCTCGCGGAGTCATCCTCCACCAAAGTCATTTGACTACCTTCTACTTCGATGCTCAGGGTTAGGGCCTTCATCCTTCGTGACCCGGCAACGCGGGTGTGATTCGTAGAACAGTAGCTAGTCAAGACCACGGGGCTCACGAGACGGGGTTCGTAGCGAAGCTCAATTGTGGTGCGTAGACTAGTTGATCGACTGAGGAGGGAAGAGCGGCGATCAGAATGATCGCCTAGGCTATTTACTGGTGGGGAAGAACATTGGTCCGTCCACGTGAACACCACTGACCAAGCGCTTACGTGGACACACACAGGGACGCTCGCCTCATCATACGAATCTACCTAGAGGTGCCCTGTCGCACGTTATTCTACTTGGGCAAGCGCGGCTCGAAGGGCAAATCACTAGTCACCAGTTCTACTCATTCCACCTGCTTCGTACCCGAGCAGTTCTTCTGGGTCGATTCTTTCCCTCGTCACGCGTAAGTGCTAGTAGTCAGGGAGAAAATGATTTGAGGGCAGGGGACCCGGTGAGCATGAATGGCGTATCTACGAGCAGATTAAGATTGGAATTGCGAAGGCGCACGGACACAGAGCAAGCCTCCCCACCATTTCCGAGCTCTGAAATTTGTGCGGCCCACCACCAATCGGTATTTCGCCAGATGATTACTGTAAACCACGAGGACTGAGAAGGATACCAGTGCGGTGTACGAAGTGAAATTCGGGCGGGCTGCACGTGCGTGCGCACGTGCATTGAAGTTGACGATGAGCTCAGCAGACCCCACCACCCCACTTTCCCTTTTGCTACCTCCACAGGAGCTGTCTGTTTCCGTGCCCCTGCACAAGCAACGCCGTCACAAGCTAGAAGTACCTCTAGAGTCACACCTACAAGAGCCATCATGTCCCTGGCGAACAAGCTTTCCATCAAAGACCTTGAGGGGCATCTCAAAGACACTCGCGTCCTGATTCGCGTGAGTCATCCAAACCTCGGTCGACCAGCAGCCCCCCCCTCGAACCAAGCCCTGGCAGGAATTTCTCGACTTGCTGACTGTCTCTTGCGGCAAAGGTCGACTTCAACGTCCCTCTCGATGCCGACAAGGAGGTGACCAACCCACAGCGTATCGTGGGCGCGATCCCCACCATCAAGTTCGCCCTCGAAAATGGCGCCAAGACGGTCATCCTCATGTCCCACCTGGGCCGCCCCGACGGCAGGGTCAACCCGAAGTACTCGCTCAAGCCCGTCGTGCCGGAACTTGAGAAGCAGCTCGGAAAGAAGGTCACTTTCGCTCCCGACTGCGTCGGCTCCGAGGTCGAGGAGATTATCAGCAAGGCCGCGCACGGTGACGTTGTGCTGCTCGAGAACCTGCGCTTCCACATCGAAGAAGAGGGCAAGGGCGTCGACGAGTCCGGCAACAAGGTCAAGGCCGATAAGGCCCAGGTCGACGAGTTCCGCAAAGGACTCACCAAGCTCGGGGATGTCTATGTCAGTAAGTGACGGCCGGGCCCGCTCACGCTCGCTTCCCCCGAACTCCCGTGCTGACCAGGGCCGCCTTCTTGCAGACGACGCCTTTGGTACGGCTCACCGCGCGCACTCGTCCATGGTGGGCGTCGAGCTCCCACAGAAGGCGGCCGGCTTCCTGATGAAGAAGGAGCTCGACTACTTCGCACAGGCGCTCGAGTCGCCGAAACGGCCCTTCTTGGCCATCTTAGGCGGCGCCAAGGTGTCGGACAAGATCCAGCTGATCGACAACCTGCTGGACAAGGTTGACACGCTGATTGTGTGCGGCGGCATGGCCTTCACCTTCAAGAGGACGTTGTACAACGTGGCCATCGGCACGTCGCTCTTCGACGAGGCTGGCAGCCAGACAGTCGGCAAGCTGATGGAGAAGGCCAAGGCCAACAAGGTTAAGGTGGTGCTCCCGGTCGACTACGTCACGGCCGACCGATTCGCCGCCGACGCGCAAACGGGCGCGGCCACGGACGAAGAGGGCATCCCGGACGGCTGGATGGGCCTCGACTGCGGGCCCAAATCGGTGGCGCTGTACAAGGAGGCCATCGACGAGGCGCAGACGATCCTGTGGAACGGGCCGCCCGGTGTGTTCGAGTTTGACAAGTTCGCCGCCGGCACCACGGCCACGCTCGATGCGGCTGTGGCGGCGGCGGAGAAGGGCAAGATCGTCATTATCGGCGGCGGCGACACGGCCACGGTCGCGGCCAAGCACGGCGTCGAGGACAAGCTGAGCCACGTGTCAACGGGTGGCGGCGCGAGCCTGGAGCTGCTTGAGGGCAAGGCACTGCCGGGCGTGGTGGCGCTGAGTGAGCGTAAGTAGATGCTTCTTCGAGGCACGTATGATTATGAAGTGTCGAGCGCTGGCCTTTTTTGAACTCTATGCTTCCGTTCTGCCACTGTGGTCAAGCGGTTTCATTGCCTGAGGAAGGGGGGGCCGGAGGTTCGGGGCCTTGCAGGTATGGCTAGCTCGAGCCGGTAGGTAGTTTGCAGTAAAGGAGAATGCATGAGACTTCTTTTTCAGATGCGCCTTCCTGGAGTATTTCGAGCGTCAAGTGGTCAATTTTCTGCTCTCCTCGTCAAGTGTTGCAGTCCACCCTGATGCTCTTCACCGCGACCGCGCTCTCCGTAGTATGCTCGGTTTGCTCGCGCCTTCGCACGCCTTCAGGGCTGTTCCTCGTCCAGCCCTCCACCACTTCCATCCTGCCTCATCGCCTCTTTGACGCCTCGACTTTCTTAAGCTCCTCCCTAGGATCGAGCGGCGTCAGCACCCTGCACACATACGGCCTCCCCCCTGGCTGCACGCAAGGACCAGGAATGCGCACGGCTTCGCCCTTACATACCTCAACTGCGCCGAGAAATCGTCACTCGTGTCGTCGTCGTCCCACGATTCCTCCCACAGGCGCTGCGTGCCGTTCCCTCCCGTGGCCGTCGTGGCCGCCGCCGTCTCATTCGTGTCGTCGACCTCCCAGTCTGCAGCACGGCCGCGTCCGCCGGTCAGCCTGTTCGGATCACCATCATCTTCACACATCATGATGTAGCCGGAGGGGGGGATGGGGGCCAACACCACACAACGCACCCTCGACGGGGAAGTCCTCGAACTCGTCGTCTTCCTCCAGCGCCGCGAGCTTCTTCTCGGCGGCGGCGGCGTCCTGCTCAATCTTGGCGTCGGGTTTCGCCTCGGCCTGCTGGGCGGCGGCGGCGGTGGTGTGCTCGGAGGCCATGGTGGGCGGGGACACCGGACGGAGTGGTGGTCGAAGAGGAAAAGAGCGCGCGTGAGAAAGACGAGTTGCGTGCGGGCATGTGGCGGGCGGGAGAGGGTTGGAGTATGTTTTGGAAGAGCTGGCGTGTGCGCCGGTTTGCCTGGCGGTTTGCCTGGCGGTTTTCCTGGTCAGAGCTTCTTTCTTTTTCGGCCCTCCTGCGGGGTCCTGCGGGGACAGGTACTGAGTTACTTAGTCCGTGCTACGGCCTTCGGGATTCAGTGGGCCGATTGCCGTGCCGGCCGGAGCCGACTGAGCCACGGCATATTCTGCCCGTCGTCTGTCCGTTGTATCGCTCCTACTGATTGCATGCATGAAGGTATGAAGGCACAGTTGCAACGCGAACAAAGCCTTGCAAGGCCGTAGTCGCAGATGGCCTGACGCCAAGTGACACCGAGTGGGCGTCGGGCGAAGTTGACGCGAAGCCGGGCCGGGCCAAGGACTTGCTCTAGTGCGTTGGCTACAGAGTACCTAGCTAGAGGTACCTACCCTACCTTCCTGCCACTCTCCAACTTCCACTTCTCCTGCTTCTGCTTCTGCTTCTGCTTCTGCCTCTGCTTCTGGCCGTCAACGATAGCTCCCTACCTGGTAGGCAGCTACGGTACCTAGAGGTAATCGGACAATCCCCATCCCGCCTCGCCCCTCTTTGGACGGTGAGGGGCATGCGCTGCGCGACACGACGTCATCCTAACCAAAGTCCGTCTTGGGCCGCAGAACTGCAGAAGGAGGCTGGCGGTCTGACTTTGGCTGTCGGGCACGTCAACCGTCAACCGAACCTGTCGTCCGACTCCATTCGCTCGTCGGCTAGACACATCGTGCACATCGTGGGGTAGAGAGTACTACTTCCCATCTCACCAACGAGTGCCAGCCACCTCGCAGCCATGTCGGGCCTACGCTCTTGGTTCAAGGGGTCCGCCTCCAACACCACGTCCAAGGGCTCCTCCATGGCCTCCACCCCACAGGATGCCCACTCGCGCGCCGGCTCACCCGGCCTCGGCGAAGACGGCTTCGGCCCCGGCGAACCGGCATGCGATGCCACGCAGCGCGAGCTGTCGGACCTGGCCGACTCGATGGAGGCGGCGTCGCTCATCATGAACGACGACATCGAGGGCGCCGAGGCGCGGCTGCGCGTGCGCGCCGACGCCTCGACCTTCCACCAGCTCGGCATGGGCGTTGCCATCTTCATGCGCAGCATCCTCGGCTTCGAGAAGGATATCATGCTCGAGGCCGCCACGCGCCTGAACGACACCGAGGCCCGCGCCTGCGCCGACATGAAGAGGGCGCAGAGGGAGGCCGAAAAGGCCGCCGGCGGAGGCGGGGGATGGTTGACGCGCGGCGGCGGTGGTGGCGGTGGCGCGGCGGCCGCGGCGAACGGGCGGGTGGGCGGCAGGGTCAGCAGCATTTACCCGCCCGGGACCGAGTTTGCGCTGGTGCATGCCGAGGCGCTGCTCATGAATGCCGTCATTGGGGTCATGCAGGAGAGCTTGACGGAGGGGCTCAAGGGATTCTACAAGCTGCGAAAGGCCTTCATCGCCCTGAACGGGATCATAGAGTCCGAAGCGCAATATTTGGCCTCCTTGGAGAACGACGGAGCTCCGCCGGAACCGGGCGCATCCGACGGCAACATGACCAATGGCCTCCTCAAGGGACCTGTCAGCTCGGAGACTTCGACCGAGGAAAACTCGGCAAATGCCGCTGCCGAAGCTTCGGAACCGCCGGCATATCTTGTGCTCGACAAGTTCGACTCCTTGTCCGATGAGGATCTCGGCGGCAGGAGCAAGAAACCCCAGGAATTGAAGCTCAACGGTCACAACGGGGACAAGGACCAAGCCCCTCTGCGCACCCCTCCCCCCGCCCGGCTCTCCCAGCAGCTCGGCACCGACACGGCACTCTTCAAAACCCCCGTGGACGTCTTCATCCACAGCGGCGCCAACATGTTCTACGGGCTCCTCCTCGTCATCATCTCCATGGTGCCGCCCGCCTTCTCCCGCTTCCTCTACATCATCGGCTTCAAGGGCGACCGCGAGCAGGGCGTCAAGATGCTCTGGCAGAGCACCAAGTTCTCCAACATCAACGGCGCCATCGCCGGGCTCGCCATCCTGGGCTACTACAACGGGCTGCTCGGCTTCGCTGACATTCTCCCGACGGAGCGCGACATGGTCGAGCTAGCCGCGGGCGCCGGTGATGACCTCGACGACGATGACGCCGTGGTGGGCTACCCGCGCGCGCGCTGCGAGGCTCTGTTGGCCGACATGTGCGCGCGCTTCCCCGAGAGCCGGCTTTGGAAGCTGGAGCAGGCGCGCGTGCTGGCCAACACACGGCGCGTGCGCGACGCCATCGCCCTGCTGCAGAGCAACAGCGACAGCCGCATGCGCCAGATCACGGCCCTCAACAATTTCGAGCTCAGTATGAACGCCCTATACGTGCTGGACTGGGACCTGATGCGCGAGGGCTTTGTGCGCTCCGTCGACCTCAACGACTGGAGCCACGCCATCTACTACTACTTGGCCGGCGCCGCCGAGCTGGAGCTGTACCGCGACGCGTTCCACCACGCGGCGGAGCTGGCCGGTGACGACGAGACGAAAGAGGAAAGGTTGGGAAAGGCCGCTGCGCACAAGACACGCGCCGAGGCCTTCTTCCGCAAGGTGCCGGCCACGGCGGGGCGCAAACGCTTCATGTCCCGCAACATGCCGATGGAGGTGTTTGTCGTGCGCAAGCTGCAGAAATGGGAGGAGCGGGCGCGGACCATGGGTCCCGGCGGCGTGGACCTGGCCGACGCCGTGGGCGCGAGCCCGGCGCTCGAGATGGCGTACGTCTGGAACGGCATCAAGCGCATGGGCGAGACCGAGCTGGCGCGGGCGCGAGGGCTGGTGGGCTGGGAGCGGTGCACGGCCGACGCCGAGGGCCTGGCGCGCCTGCGGGGGGAGAAGGACGAGGCGGCGGTGCAGGCTGTGCTGGAGAGCGCGCTGCTGCGGTCTCTGGGGATGGTGGAGGAGGCCAGGGAGGCGACGGGGGAGGTGGTGGCGATGGATCGGTACTTTTCTTCTTCTTCTTTTTCTTCCCTCCTTCCTGCCCCGCTCCCTTCCCCCGTGTTCCATCATTTGTTTTGTGCCGATGCATGTTTGGCGGCGCTTTTTCAATTCCGGCTTCTAACATGCGCCACCCCCAGGCACCATTTCAAGGGCGCGACGAAAGATGACTACGCCCTCCCCTCGGCGCACTACGAGGTTGCTGTCGCGGCGTGGCTCGAGGCCAGTCAGCCGCGCTTCTGGCCGGCGGACCGGGGTGCCGACGCCGTCGAAGCGTTCCGGCGCGACAGGGTCGACGCGTGCCAGGCGGCGCTGGACCGCGTCGCCAAGTGGGAGACGTTCGTGCTGGACGCGCGCATCGGCCTGCGCGTCAGCGCGGGCTTGTCGACGGTCAAGTGGCTGAAGGAGAAGAAGGGGTGGGCGTAGTTGGGCGGGCTGGCTGTGGCCGACGCGGGTGTGGGATTCAACAGACATGGACGCGTTCGTGTAGAGGTCTAGACGTTTCTTTCTGTTCGGGTGGAGTAGACGTATAAAAGTCGAAGGGACGGGACGGCATCCCGGCTTCGGGGGACTGCTCAGCTGGTCTGTTTTCTCCCCATACACATACATACTGATCTGGGTGCTCAGCGAAATCTCCGCCACCCACGGGCATGAAATATCGAGAGAGGCTCACGCGACGAGACTGTGTTGGGTAGGTAAACAAGGAGAGAGTCTGGTACTGGATCAGGTACATTTGATACATACCTACAGCACCACCCACAGCAACACGGGCATCCTCTCATCAGGCGTTTTGCACTCGGAAATTCCGGTCATGTGGCAGCCTAATCAGGCAAGTTGAGGTCCGTAGCCCTGCTCTTGCCCCACCGCCTTGATCATTTCTTTTCTGTCTTTCTTTTTCTCTTTCTCTTTCTTTTTTTTTTTTTTTCAAATTTCCCAAATCGGAAGGTGATTATCCCACAGTCAACAGAAATTCCAAACTTTCAAAAACACCCCACCTTCCACAACAACTTTCACTTGCTTCCAAACAAGCTCGACTGATTTGAAAAAACTCGGGCTGTTGTCCCTCACAGAAGACAACTTATCAGTCGAGTCACTTGAACAAGATGGCCGCGCCACAAGAGTTGCACCGAGAGCTGCACGAAAAACAGCACGAAGAATCACCCGAAGAACAGCACGCGTCGCAGGTAGAGGAAACACAGACACCGTCTAGCTTGCAGCAGCTCAACTTGCACGCACAGCACGTCGCGCAGATGCCAGATGCTGACCATAATCACATGGCAAACCTGCCCCTGACCATGGTGATGATGCAGCCTATGCAGCCCATCGAGCCAGCCTCTTGCCGGGTCTCGCAAGAGATCTTGGTCGTGGTAGCCAAGTTGGTCAGTGACCTGCGCGATTTAGCCTCTCTTGTCCGCGTGAGCCGTTCCTACTACCTGGCCATGAATCCACAACTCTACGCCCAACACTGGCAACGCGCCGTCTTCTGGAGCGCAATGACCGGCAACGTGACCGTCATGCGGATCGCTTGGATCCATGCCAAGCTGAGCGACATCCATCTGCTTGCACAAAACCTCTGGGATTTCGACATTTCCCACCTCCGACTCCGCCCGTCCCGATATGTCTTCGGCAAGCCCATGGACCCGAAGCTCGGTAGTTCCGCAGCCATTGGTCCCAAGTGCTTGAACACAGCGCTGCAGTTCGCGGCCTACTTTGGCCAGACGGACATAGTTGCCCTCCTTCTTGCTGATGTGGTCGAAAAGCGCAACAGAAAGCAGTGCATCCTGTCCGCCATTATTCCTATCAAATTCACCCGCGCTCTGTGCGGATGTGTTAGTATCGAGAATTACTTGGGCTACCGGGGTACTGAAGCTGTCAACACCGGGGCCCAAGGCCCGATTCGATACGGTAGCGGGGATGACCTGCGTGACCTGCCCGTCGACTACTATTGCGCGCCCGACGCAGCTCTCCATTATGCTGTCTGTCAGAATCACCCGGCCACGGCGGCGGCCCTTCTTGAGTTCAAGAAGGAGTGGAACAAGGCCCGGCATCCATGCGCTCAAGCGAGCAAGGCGTACGCCGAAACCATCCACATCGCCGCGCGCAATGGCATGGTGTCGACCCTGGGCCTCATGCACGCGCTGGACGTCGAGCGATTCACGGCCGTGATCTGCGGCAGGGTCACCAACTACTCCACCTTCACCTCCATCTCTCCCTCGAAAACCATCATGCACTCCGTTGCCCTGTGCCCCGACTACGAGGCGGCAACGTCCCTGATCCACGCCCTCCTGGCCTGGGGCATGCCGCCCGCGAAGCTGATGGACGACGAGTCCGATCAAACGCCGTTCATGCTCGCTCTCCGGGTCGGCTGCCTCCCCGCGGCCGAAGCCATCTTGCACGCGTGCAACGGGGGACCGGGCAATGCGGTGTCGATGGGCAAGATGTCCAGCATCTGCGCGGTGCACTTCCCGTACGAAGCCACGCCCCTGGACCTTCTCCTGTGCGTCAACTACGCGGGGGCCCGGACCCTCCGCTACGCCGACTTTGGCCTGGACCGCGCGCGCTGGACAGAGACCCGGCTGCGCCTGCTGCGCGAGGTGGCGGAGGCGGTGGCGCCGTGGATGGCGGATCGGCACTCGTGTTTGAACTTCGACCGGGCTCTTCAAACGGCACGAATGCAGAACGATGCTGCGGTCATGGACGCGCTGCGTGTCCTGGGGGAACCAAGGCCGGGGGGGGAGTGGTGATGCGGACTGGCAACAGGATCCGGGCGACTTGGATGAGAGAGTGAGATTGATCTTGAGCTCGAGCACGTAACAGGGAAACCTTGTGTTGTTGTGCTTCTTCTCGTCGGCCGGGTGTATATGATCCTCCTCCACCGGTCGCGGTCTGTTTTGTTTGGCTGTTTGTTTGTTTGTCTTTTCGTCCTTGCCACAAATGTAGCCATGTTTCCGCTCCGCTCGGCAATGGACTAGGACCTAGGTAGTACGAGAACGAAGAGACATGATTGTCCTGGCAAAAGTGGCAAAAGCATCGGGCCCTATACACCTAATTGTCAGAGAATTGAGTCTTGTGCTCGTATGGTGGAGTGGAATCGGTTGTGTAACTTGGGGCTGGATCTATCTAGTGTGGAACAACGTAAATTTGTTTGATGAGGAGAAGACCTGTCCAGGGTCCCCGGAGGAGGGACGCTGGTCACGTGACCTCATGCCCCAACATCTAGGATGTCATGGCCCCGCTCATTTACTAGTATGATGACACATGTAGAGGGATGCCGACACTTGTTGTGCTGGCCCCATGTGGTTCGTGCAGAAGTCGAAGTGTAAGTAAAAAAAGCGGGTGAACGTTCCTAGGCCACGTGATAAAAAAGACCAGAAAAAAAAAGAACTGAGTCCAGTCCAATCTCTTCAACGCGAGGTCGTCGACCCGCAACAGACCCAACGGCGCTGTCGTGTTCGCATCGAATGCCATCACGCGTCTCCCGGTCTCCCGGTCGAGTTGTTCACGCTCGTGCCGGTCCCGTCTTCCTCGTCTGCGTTGGCGAGGCTCGAGAGTCCAGAGCCTGGAGCTGACTGCATGCGACTGACTCGCGACGCACCGACAGCCGCCGGCAGCTTCCCTCGATTCCCCTCGCACCTCGCAGCTATTCGCCCAACCCGAGCGCGCGCCTTCGAGAAGCCGAAAAACCAGGCAGGCGACGGCCTTCCCGACGACATGGAACCATTCTCCGCGGCCGATATGCCCCACGTCCCAGGTAAATCCCGCATTCGCCCGCGCGACCACCACCATGATCATCGTCGCATCCCGTCCCCCCTGTCCATGCCCGTCAGTGCGAATCGCGCCCGCGACCGCGACCGTGACCGTCCCCTCTCGCCCGCCTCGCCTGAAGTCATCTCGTCCCTCATCACCTCCCTGTCCATCATCTCGCGCCCTGTCAGCCACCAGTTCGACAGCTCGACCTACCTCGACGCCGACACCCCACTCGACGAGCTCCCCGCCAGCCCGCCCATCGGCCGCGCATCCAAGCATCCGAGCGGACTCACCGCGCGACCGCCGCTCCGGTCGATGAAGAGTCTTGGGGGCAGCAGTCGTGACGGGATGGCCGTCGCCGGGCTCGGCCGCCTGCTGCCCGAGTCCGGAAGCGCGGCCAGCTATGGTCCCATGTCAGCACCGTCGCGGCCGTCAAGTCGGGGCTCGTCGCTGACGTCGCATGCCGAAAGTATCGGCAACGTGAGCGTTGAGCGCGCAGAAGGCCAGCAGGAGGAGGCTAGGCGCCTTCGTCGGCAATCGTCGCACGACAGCTGGGGCAAGAAGGCGACGGGGGCAGGCCGTGCCCACGCGGCCAAGGGGCTGATGTACATGAGCAGCCGCGAACAGCTGCGAGAGAAGGAGGCCGACAGGTGGCGGGCGAGTACGGGCCCTGTGGCGGGCGATTCGGGCGGCGCGCTGTCGCTGGCGGTTGGCGGGGGCAGCAACAGCCTGGCGTCGCGAACCGATGAGGTGCTCGTCGAGTCGGTCATCGACGAGGAGGAAACAACCGGCGTAATAGGCGTGGCGCTGAGCTCGGGGGCCGACATCCCGGTGCGCGAATTCTCGCTGCGCAAGAAGGCGGCGAACGCAAAGAGAGCGTCCGGCCGCGCGACGAGGAAGCGGGAGAGCGAGAACAGTGACGCCGCCATCGATCGCGGCAAGCCGTCGGCCGATATGCCGCAGAAGACCAAGAACAGGTTCAGCGTGTCCAGCTCCAGGAAAGACGGATGCGGCGCCAGCCTGGCGAGCGTGAACCACGCCGGCTCGAACCTGCGGCACGTTTCGCCGGGCCCCCAGCCGAGCCCGCCGTACCTCTCTCCGAGCGCCAACTACGCGCTCGACGAAGGCGCGCCCTCGCCTCACATCGCCCAGAGCCGACGGCGCTCGCGCGACGCGAGCATCGACGAGCGCGCCAAGAGGCGGTCCGAACACCAGACGGCAACCATGCCGTACCACAACTACAGCGGCGAGGGTGGCGGCGGTGGCGGGGTAAGCGCGAAGCGGAGCAGCCGCAAGGTGAGACGTCGCTCGGCCATGGACAGCTTCATGCTCGGCGCCGACAGCAAGGCGTCGGACCAGCCGGGCGGTGCCTTGCACGGCGCCGTCGGCGCACAGCACGGCGACGTCACGCCCATGGCCTACGAGCGGCCGCAGAGCGCCGACAGCGTCGACGACGCCGTCGAGAGCTACCTGTTCAGCCCGAGGCTGAGTCAGAAGATTCGCTTTCCACAGACCGGTCGGGTCATCTGCTTCAGCGAGGTCGGCGATCCGGACGGCAACGCCGTGTTTTGCTGCGTCGGCATGGGGCTGACGAGGTACATCACGGCCCTCTACGACGAGCTGGCCCTGACGCTGCGGCTGCGCCTCATCACGCCCGATCGGCCGGGCATCGGGGACAGCGAGCCGTGCGCGGACGGCACGACAACACCTTTGAGCTGGCCCGGTAAGTTTCCGATGCTCGGTTCAACCACCATGTGCCCGCTGACGGCGGCGCTGCAGACGACGTGTATGCCATTTGCCAAGCCCTCCGCATCACCAAATTCTCCATGATCGCACACTCGGCCGGCGCCATCTACGCGCTCGCCACCGCCCTGCGCATGCCGCAGCACATCCGCGGCAAGATCCACCTGCTCGCGCCGTGGATCCCGCCCTCGCAGCTGACGGTCCTGGGCGCCAGCGCGCAGACGTCGCTGCCGCCGCAGACCATCCCCACCAGCCAACGCATCCTGCGCGCCCTGCCGACGACCTTCCTCAGGGCCGCCAACAGCTCCTTCATGACGGCCACGAGCTCCAGCATCACGAGCTCGCTGCCCAAGCAGAAGCGGACCAAGCGTGACCGGCGGAGCTACGCCGCCGCCCTCATCTCGCCGCCCCAGCTACCCGCCGTCCCGGCCGTGCACGCGCCGGCGAGTGTGGACCAGATCGACCCCGCCGACCCCGCCGATGCGCAGCCCCAATACCCCTTCGCCGGCACCGCCAGCGGCCCGGACGGCCCGGACGACTCCGACTTGGGCCGGGCGCGGGCGGCCGAGTACGACACGCGGCTGACGCAGAGCATCTGGGCGCTGGCGACGACGGGGGCGCACCCGGCAGTGGACCTGCTGGTGTGCCTGGAGCGGCGGCACACGATCGGCTTCCGGTACGTGGACGTGACGCGCCCCGTGGTGATACACCACGGCACGCGCGACGCGCGCGTGCCCGTCGACAACGTCAAGTGGCTGGGCGGCACGATGCGGCGGTGCGAGGTGCGCGTGCTCGAGGGCGAGGGCCACGGCCTGATGGCCAGCGCGCAGGTCATGGGCGGGGTGCTGATGGAGGTAAGCCGCGAGTGGGACGAGTGGGGACGGGTGACGGGCCAGACCAGGCGGGACAGGGAGGGCGCCACTGCCAGGTAGGGGGGTCCGGCGGCTGGGGGCTGCCGGGTGAGGGAGGGCTACGTACGGGGTGTGCTTTAATGTTTCGTATCTCTTGGACGGGACGACATGCTCTTCTTGAGATGTCACTGGGCCTGTGACAAAGGGCCGGCCGAGGGCGTCTCCTCGGATTCCTTTCTCAATTCTTTCTACCTCAGGGTATTTCCTACCTGTTTATACTAGGTATGCAAGGCGGACAGGAAACGCGACCCCCCCGCCTGCACGCGTGGCACAGCCGAGAGGAGGGTGTGATGGATAGTAGTCGGAAGAAAGCAGCAGCGCAGCCTTTCCTGAGCGCAGGCCTCTTTCTACACTGCCCTGCCCTGCCCGGGACAATGGCCATGGGTATCTGTACAGTACCCATGGTAGAAGAAGAGCCACTTCACCCGTCCACAAAACCCCCCTGCGAGAGAATTACAGCCTGGCAAAGGGCGCCACCAGCAATGCAAATATGGGAGGCACTCGATACTAGCAAGAAATGCTGACCCCTCCACCTCCCGTATCCCACTACTCCCATATCCCACGACTGCTCACTCCCGCCCCTCATGCAGCAGCAGCGCCGTCTCCGCCACCGCCAGCGCCTTCTCCGCCTTGGCGAGCACGCGCTCCGCCGCGCTGGGCCGCTCGTTGCCCACCATCAGCGGCGACGGCGGCAGCCGCGCGAGGAGGCCGCCGTGCCCCGCCGCCGCGCCGCCTCGTGTCTGCGCCGGCGCCGAAGCCCGCTCCAGCTCCCGGTACTCCTCGTCGTCGTCCTCCGCTTCCTTGTCGCCGTGGCCGCCGCCCGCGTCCTTCTTCCGCGTCCAGGGGTACGACCAGGATGCCGTGCCGGCGGGCCCTTTCCGGACGGCCGCTCGGAGCGCGGTGCGGCGGGCCTGCCGGGCGGCCGTCTTTTGCGCCGCGTTCTTGGCCTTGCGCTGGCTGGCGAGACGGTCGTGCAGGGCGGCGGTGTGGATGCGGGCGCGGTGGAGGAGGCGGCGGAGGTGCGTGCTCAGCGTGGCCTTGGGCTCTTTCTTGGACGGGGGCAAGGCGTGCGGGACGGTGGTGGTGGTCCGGATGGAGGGGGCGGCGGAGTCCTGGATGGCCGAGGCGGGGGTCTTGCTGAAGAGGTGGGAGGGATCCAGGTTGCTGAGCAGTGTAGGCTGGGGGGGAGGGTCGGTTGGGCGGGCCGGATCCTTGATCGAGGGTGCGGTTGAGGGCTCGGGGGCTGGGGCTGGGGCCGCAGTCTTGCCAAACAAGTGGAAGGGGCTTAGGTTGTTGAGCATCGGGGGCTGGGCGGCATGGTCGGTTCCGGCGATCGAGTCCTGGACCGGTGGGTCGGTTGCGGCGACGAGCAAAGGGCCGGCCGCATCTTTACTGGGGGGCGCCGTCGACTCTGGGGCGGCCGGGGCCTTGGTCGACGGGCCGGGCGCATCTCTGCTCGCGGGCGTGGTCGAGGCCTGCGTGGCCGGTGGCGGGGTCATCCTGCCGAAGAAGTGAAAGGGGTCTAGGTTGTTGAGCAGCCTGGGCTGAGGACTAGGGGTAGGGTGATCGGCGGGGATGACTTTAGGCTCGGCCATGGTGAAGGCTGTACTCGTCGTCGTCGGTGGGAAGATATCGGTTGTAGGAAAGAGGAATCGCGGGATGGCCGGGAGAGCAAGGATGAAACGAGGTTCTCGCGCGATTTCAAACGCGGAACGGGGCGGTGGGGAGCAGGACCAGTTAAGACGGGACAAACTACAGCAGGGCGATACAGTCCTCGAAGTCGGCCGTAGCGATGGGTTAAGCGAGCTTGTGGTGGTGACGGAGAAGGCGCAGGGCGAATGATTTTGCTGTGATGGAAGGCTGCGAGAGAGAGAGAGAGAGAGAGAGAGAGAGAGAGAGAGAGAGCCTTCCTTCCCCATGGTCTTGCTCCTGAGCCGGAAACCTCGCAAACCTCGGAGGTAGGTACCACCTCTAGTGCTGTGCAAAGGTTCCTGGCCTCTTGAACACATCTCAGATTCAACCCCATGGGCCATGGCTCTTCAAGTCGCCCCCACGGCATCCGCAACTGTCGGCATTCCAATAGGAGCGCACGTACCTCTATATCAATCCACTCTACAGAACAAAGAAAGACTGTTGTCTGTCTCTGACAGCAACTACTTCTGCTTCCATCCGCCACGGGCACGTGACCGGTCACCGCTTGGTTCAATGCCTGCAAAAGTGACGTCATATGCCATCACCACGTCACGTGTCTCAACCTCACTTCATCGTTTGGCGTGTCTCCTTACCGTGCCTCGCCGCGTCTTTTCAAGCAACATGGCAGTCCGACCCGACATTCTTCTGCCGATAACTCTACCTACATCCCTTGTCTCTAGCCATGCCTCGCTGGCTCCTGATTGCCGAGTGCTGAGCGTGAGTGCTGACCGCCCCGTCGCCGCGTGTACAGCATCGTCACTCGTGCTGCGACTGCGACTGCAACGCATAGTTCGTCCGGACTGCAGAGGGCGGCAGGGTGCAGGAACTGACATGGTGTCTCGCAGCCTCGCCCAGCTCCACTTGATTTCCAATCCATGCGTCTACGACAAACAAGGCCCTTACCGGTTCGTGCACTGCATTTGTCTCCGCCAAGGCCCAGTCTCCTACGGACGAACCTCAGGTGGCTGTGTCTCAAAATCCCCATGAGAGCGGGATGACGCTGCCTGCCAGGTGTCATCTCATGGGCGCTGCCCAGGAAAGCGGAACCCCCCCCCCCCCCCCGCGCCCCGACCGCTCTGCTTGCCGGGTCACTCAACAAACCCCGAGAAACACTGGTTCCAGAGGTGCGGCGTGATTGGCCCCATATTGACACGCTGACCTGGCTTTCTTGGAGATCTTGCAGATGCGGAGGATGGGGCGGCAAGAGATGGGCGAGTTTTGAAGCGTCAAGACAGCCGTTTCGGCCTTGATTTGAAAAAGGGACCGAAAAGGTTCTGCCGTCAAATATGCTTTCCATGTGCCCCTCCAGCACCGCAGCGCTCTGCTCCTCAGTCTTCATCGAACTTTTGGCCCTCCGACTTTTCATACACCCAGGTGACCAAACGGTGACTCGCAAGCCCAAATTCAGACCACGGCATGTCTGCCAACTCTGACAATCCCGGCGCCTCTCCTCTCCCTCTTCCCTCTCCCGACCCTCCCTCCGACCCTCAGACCACGCGCCGGCAGTCCCAGATGGAGCGAGCAAAGTCCCGGTACGAGACTGCCCGACAAGCCACCACCATCGAGGCAGGACTACAAGCCTCTTCGCTGTGCTTGATTCGGCACCTTCTTCGTGCCCTGCGCTCTGGCCACACAATCATCGAAAAGATAGGATACAAGCATGAGGTCTTGAAGGTGGTGATTAGGAACATGTCGAAGCCTGATGAGCTGCCCGATTCCGGAACGACCTCACCCGCGGCCGACGCTGCGCCTGTCCTGTCTGCTCGGCAGAAGAAACGGTCCTCGCCGCATGGTCCAGACGAAGACGGGACAAGGTCCAGTCCGAAGAAGTCCCGGGGGCACCGGTCCAAGAAGCAGAAGACGCGGTCCGAAAGGCGGACGGCGCGGGTCCCAAGAATGCCCAACGCGTCGGCCGATGAGCTCGACGAACTCTGCTTCCTGCCTCTGCCCCAGCCTCACGCCATGTGACCCGGTCATGTTTATGAGTAAGTGACTCTTTTGCCGCCGCCGAGTGTGGTGCTGATACTCGTGCGTGCAGCAAGTGTCGGGTGAACCCAGTCGTCCAGGCGAACGGTGTGCCACGACTCTTGGCGAGTTCGAGATAATCTTTTTTTTTCCAACGGTCCGCCAGGTGTGGACATGGTCACTACTGTTGTCGGGGCAGCATGCGTTGGAAGGAGCCCCTGCCCCTGAGTCTTGATGTTGAGGGGTAAGAGGCAGCAAGAGGAGGGAATCAGACACGGCCACACGATCCCGGGACGTGGAGGCAGCGAACCAGTACATTGTTACCGAGTGTTTTTGATTTCCCCGCGAAAGTACGTTTCCAGAGCCAACGTATTCCAGCGACAAGGGTTTGACTTCCTACCCAGCATCCTACTTTTTGACAGTTGAATGAGAATAGACGATCAATTGGATGTTTGAAATGAAAATGGGTTGATGCGGTCCAAGAGTAGAGGAAGAGGCACATCCAGGATTACCCTTGGACACCCCCCACCCCCCCCCAACCTCCTGGAACCTGTTTCCATGGTTCATGTTTCAATCAACTGGTGGAAAATAAGGTAAAGGAAAGCACTGCAAAAGAGGAAGACCGCGAAAGGGGTGCAGTAGGCAGAAGGAGCAAGGACAAGGTGGATGCCCCGGAGAAGAATAATGTAGTACTAGGAGAGAGAGAGAGAGAGAGAGAGAGAGAGAGAGAGAGAGAGAGAGAGAGAGAGAGAGAGAGAGAGAGAGAGAGAGAGAGAGAGAGAGAGAGAGAGAGAGAGAGAGAGAGAGAGAGAGAGAACATTAGGCTATCTGTCCGACTACCCCTAAACCTCTCTCCTCGCCTGCTTGATGATTCCATGATCGACCGTTTCGCCCAGCGTCCTTGTACGAACGCGGTCACGCACTTTTGCATCACCCAGTCGCTTCAGACGTCCATTCCCTCATCATCACCCCTCATCTTGCGTCTCCCTAGACCACAGTCATCGGGCCTCTCCGCTCCCCCAACACTCGGGCTTTCCATCTACTCTAGTCCTCGGTCTTGGGCCTGCCGGCCAACTCAACTGGACCGCGGAATTGGCCGTATTCAGCGCAACGGGGCCAACATGGAGCGAGGCGGAAACCCCAGAGAAGCTGATGGAGTTGGCGACGGGCACATACCCGAGGGACAATTGGTAACCTCGCTCGTGCAAGTCCGTGAAGAGAAGCCCGGCTGCTTCGGTCCCGCGACGAAGGCCCAGGCCATCATCGTCGCCAAGGGCAAACACGGCGCTGCATGCAGTCGCTGGTGGAAAGCCTGGAATGCCATGTCCAGTACGAGTACAGGATCATCTCGAAGGAACCGGTGACTGTTCCCCGACCGTCCGTCCCCAGCTCGCACCTCCCCAGCCCTCCCGGACAAGGGTGGGCGAGGGTCCAAGAGCAGCAGGGGCATGAACCAGGACAGACGCCAGTCTCGAGTCTTTCCACCCAAACGGTTCACCGGCAATGCAGCACCTTGGTAATGTGCCCGAGACCCCTTTTGGCCCTCGTCGCCATTCTCGCTGACCAAGCTGCCGGCTGCAGAAGGAGGAAGAGTTGGCGAACAAGGACATGATACCTGCTCAAACGGAGTGCTACATTTGTACGGTAGGGGAGATATGCGCATTATTAGGATTCTGAGACGTGCGCTTTAACGCTACTTGTCCGAGTGCGGCTCGCCCAGGCCATCCAGCAAACACAGCCCAGATAGCCAGCCGTACGACGGGGGTCTTGACCGGGGGCGTAGAGCATGTGGCCATCCTGCTGTGGGAACCCGTGGGAACCCCCTCCCCCCCCCCCCATTGCAGCTGCAGAACCCTGCAAGCCGTCCACTGTAGCAATACTCTGCTGGCCCAGACAGAATCCGCCACGACGCAAGTAGAAGACGTGTGCGGAAGGCGTACGCCCGCATAGCCTTACGTCCTCTTACAAGCGCTACCTCCTCTTTGTCCCGTCTATGGCCAAATCCCAAACTCGAAGGGATCCAGGTCAGGATAGTCGGCCTGCGAGCCCATGATGGTACTGTACTCATCCTTCAACATATCCGAGCCCTCATTTTTAATCCCGGCGTACTTGCTCAGCTCATGCCTCCGCAGAGCCACATTCCACGGAAAGCTGGAGTATGCGACGCCCGTGAAGGCGCTCGCCTTGAACATCATGAGAAAGTCCACCAGACCCTGCTGGTCAAAGGTAAAGCTGTCGAGCAGTTTGCGATCGCTTCCCTGGAGCAAATCGTACTTCGTCACCACCGTCACATTCCTGAGCCGCACGCCTGCCTTCTCCAACCCCGTCAAGGCTGCATCCTCCGCGAGGCGCCGGACTAGGTAGGCGGCGAACAAGTCGACGACGGTGCGGTTCCCGCTGGCGACGTACACCACCTCCAGGCCGACGCGGACCAGGTGCTCGTACTGGGCGGCAAACTGGTCCTCCATGCGCGAGTACCGGAACCCCGCCGACGTCCACGCGTCGAGCGCGTCCTTCTCCAGCCGCAGGTGCGCGCCGTAGTAGGCGCCGGGGCTGATGGCGCGGGCGGGGTCGACGGGCAGCGAGAAGCGCCGGTGCAGCGCCAGCAACGCCGCCGCCGCGAGGCCGCGCGCGTCGGCGCGGAACGACAGCACCTTGCCGAACTCGCGCGCGAAGGCCTCGCCGTCCTCGTGCACCGGCCACTCCAGGAAGGACTGGCCGAGGCGCACGTGCACGGGCGCCCCGGCGCCCGTCGGCGCCCGCACGCCCTGCCGCGCCAGCCAGGCGTCGAAGTCGGCGCGCCACTCCCGCGTCCGCGTCAGCCCGGTGCGCGGGTGGTCCGGCTCGAACTGGGTGCCGAGCAGGTCCAGCGGCGGGCCCTGACGGGCGCCGGGGTAGCCGGGCACGTCGTCGAGGCGCTTGTAGAGGCGCATGCCCGGGCAGGCGGCCGTCAGGTGGCGTACGAAGGCGGGGCGGTCGAAGAGGTGCTCGAGCGGCACGGCCGTGGCCGTCTCGATATCGGAGATGTCATGGGGGTTGCGCAGGGCCATGGAGGGCACGACGACGGCGCCGGCGCCGGCGGCGATGGCGAAGCGCAGGCATTTGAGGATCTGGTTGCGCAGCATGCCGACGCCGCCGTGCTGGTCCTCACAGGTGAAGACCAAGCCCTCGCGGAAGGGCGCGTCGGGCCGGGCGCAGACGGTGCGCAGGGGCGCGTAGTCGATGGGGGCGGGGAACTCGACGGCCATGGCCGCCTGGACCCAGGCCGCGTCATCGTCGGTACCGAGGGGCTGCTGCTCGGACGGGGCGTAGTAAATGCTCGGGCCACGAAGCTCAAGAAGCAAAACCCAGGTGAAAACGAGGGCGACAAACGAGCCCAGCCACACGCCCGCCTTTCTGCGGTTTTCGGGGAGCATCATGGTCGCCGGACGCAACAAGAAAGCCCAGCTTTCGTTTGCAGGAACCGAACGGAAGATGGCGGCCCAGAAAACCCAAGCAGCCAAGGCAGGATGCAAGGTGCGATCGGACGGTTTCAGGATGTCCATCTCTCGACCCTGGCTGCCGCTCCGCCCGCCCCAAGTAGCTCCGGCCCTCATTGGCTCGGCACCGACAAGCTGTCAAGCCTGAACTGAACGTTGGCAGTCTTTATGCGACGACATCCGATCATTGCGCGATTATCACGACATGCAGGTGGATAACAGGATGGCTGATCTCACGGGCGGATTCAAGTCCTTACCGCTGCTGCTGCTGCTGCTGCTGCTGCTACTACTACGACCAGGAGGAGGCGCCAATAGAAACATGGATATAACTCATGTTTTATCAAAACTCGACTGCTCGACTGTTGCGGACAAGCGTGGAACCTCGCTACTTGAGCGCAGCCGACTAGGCGAAGGGTTTGCCAAGGCGGCAAAGCTGTTCTATTTGGGCGTCGTTTGTCAAGACTTTCTCGCGGTCCTTTCTGTCAAGGTCCGAGACAGTACGAGGTTCAAAGATGTGTTGTTAGGCGAATAGAGCCAAGAAGAGAACAGGAGCAGGCCAGCCAGCCATGAAATGCAGAGCAGGGGTAGAAAGTGCGAATTTAACTCTTATGTACCTTAATTCGTATATCTATCTATTCCTAAGTAATGACTTAAAGTGGCTCATCTTACTCAAGGGGCGCAATCAATATTCTAGGCAGGCAACTAAATGAAGTGGAATTTGAATAAGTAGTACACGAATACGAAGTACATAAGGGCAATTCCAGGTCACGCCTGTCTCTACTTGAAATGCGTCCTCCTCTACCACCGCCTGCCTGGGACTCTTGGATCTCAACTATGGCCTTTACCATCGACAGCTATGCAGCTCCTGGGTTGACTGTTCGTCCTGCTGTGGGTTCCTTCCTTGGGTCTCGAAGGCCCTAATGTACGTGCGTCCGCCACCTCCAAGGTCGTCCCATCTATCGTCAAGCGTATGGACTCGAGACCGCCATCCAAGTAACACTATAAAGGCCTGCCTAGGTGGAGAGATATGCTTAAAGTTTAGTATTCACCAGATATACGAGGTACTCTACTACTATAGAAACCACTTGGATGATTATGCTACTCGGATGCTAGTAGCGAACGCGACTAGTACTACTTCATATATGCAAGGTTCTAGCTTGGGTAAGGTTCTAGCTTGGGTAAGGTACTCTTCGAATGAGTGCTTCTTCAAGAAGCAAGGGGTGCCTATTTATTATCTCTCGCAAAGCCTTTGCAAACAGCTTTCCAACCTTCGAGGATCGTCGCTTCATCGGTCGCTACCATGCAGCTCTGGAGTCTCTCTGTCGCCTTTCTTTGGCTCGCCGCTCTTGGCCTTGCAAGCTCTCCGCCGACCCGGAGCACATGGAGATCCCAGGACCAAGTCAACACGGTCGTCTCGCCGCGCGAAACCCCGTCTCCAACACTTCGACCATTGCCTCCACCAGGAGAGCCGTTCGAGATTAGTACTAGGCACTACGCTTGGTGGAATCGCAAGCTTATCGAACTTGGCGTGATGGGCCCCAGCTTTCTCGGACACTGGCGGGAAGGCGATCCATTGCCCAATGTTCTCCTGCCAGGACATACCTACTTCGTTGCGGCGGGTATGTGATGTCCAGCATCTTCACGACCGTATCCTAATCGTGCATGGGCGAGACTTGTAGAATTGGCCCAGAAAGAGCTAGAGGTGTTCCGGGACGTCGTGGACAAGGAGGGCAAGAGTGATTGGAGTATACAGATGACGGTCGCTGGTACGCACGACAAAGTGCACCCGATGCTGCTATCAGTACACATAGGATACACGGACCACCTCAACAAACACGGCGAAGAAGTGCCCAACGCACTCCATGCTGCCGTGTATTATTCGGATGCGGTGGCCATGCTCCGTGCAGAACGGGATCCCGCCTGGACCGCTAGTGATGGAAAGTACCGACAATATCTATACAGAGAACTCCGGACCGATGTGCGCAACATGCACAAAATGAACTGGCCTACCCGCTTGAGGTCGAGAGCAGACAAGATTCATTTGGTATACATCACGCAGTGTGAGCGCCCACGATCAGTCCGCAGATTGCGAGCGGAAATGGAAGAGATCTGTAAGTGATGGTTAAGGATCGAGAACTGCAGCCCCTGGGAGAATCCTTGTCTGGAAGTGAAGTAGGAAATTGGATGAATCACAACCGAGGCACGAATACTAAAGCAGGCCGGACAACAGCGACAAAGTGGCTATCGGAACATCCTACATGGACAATTCCTCATGAAGGATCACTTCCGTACCTCTATTTCAAGGCATGCCTTAAAGTAATAGTCAAGCGCTGGCCGCGTGGGTCAGAGATCCCTCCTGGCGACGACGACGACGACGACGGCGACGACGGCGACGACGACGGCGACGACGGCGACGACGACGACGACGGCGATGGTGGCGACGACGACGACAACGACGATAGTGACGACGACGACAACAACGACGACGACGACAATGGTAGCGACAACCACGACGACGACGATGGTGGCGACGACGACGACAACGACGATAGTGACGACGACGACAACAACGACGACGACGACAATGGTAGCGACAACCACGACGACGACGATGGTGGCGACGACGACGACAACGACAATAGTGACGACCACAACAACGACGACGACGACGATGATGGTAGCAATAACAACAACGACAACAGCAACAATGACAACGATGATGGTAGCGACGATGATGGTGGCGACGACGACGGCGACGACGACGACGACGACGATGGTGGCGATGACGACGACGATGTTGGCGATGACAATGGTGGCCCCATGCGAAATCGCTTCTGGCGCGGGTGGCGGCGACGACAATTCTGGCGCTGGTGGCGGCGACGACAATTCTGGCCCTGGTGGCGGCGACGATACGGAGAATAACTTGTACCCGCCTGCTGTTCTCCACCACTGTTGTGGATTCCACGTGTGCCCCACCCTACTGCAAATTGGCCTGATCGAGCATCACGCTCGACAGAGCCTTTTTTTTCCTCCGTAATCACCGAGTAGGAAGAATTACAGTATCGTCTGTTTTGGCTGTGGACCTGGATTCCGAAGTCTAGGCGTCGTGATATCTCCAAGGCGACTAGAAGCCGCACCGTCACCCGGGCCCCCCTGCAGGTCCACCCGACGCATCACGTGCCTGTACATGCATGCCCCACAGTGACGCACGCTCCGACCGGGCCAGCTCTCGGCGCACGGACCCGTGGAGCTATCGGTCGGCATCGCAGCTCTCGTCGTCGACAGGCCCTCACAGTGCACGTACGCTCCGATTCGCAGCCGCTTCGACTCGCAGCCAACCATGTCGTCGCCCGCGACGCTGCAGGAGGACCAGGCGCGGCTTCTCGAGGACGCGCTGCTCGCGGTGCGGCAGCAGACGGCGCTGATGCGCAAATGTCTCGACACGCCCGGCAAGCTGATGGACGCGCTCAAGTGCTGCTCAACGCTCGTCTCGGAGCTGCGCACCAGCAGCCTCGGCCCCAAGCAGTACTACGAGCTGTACATGGCCGTCTTCGATGCGCTGCGCTACCTGTCGGTCCACCTGCGCGAGAATCACCCCGTCAACCACCTCGCCGACCTCTACGAGCTCGTGCAGTATGCCGGCAACATCATCCCGCGCCTGTACCTCATGATCACCGTCGGCACCGCCTACATGGCTGTCGAAAGCGCCCCCGTCAAGGAGCTGATGAAGGACATGATGGATATGAGCCGCGGCGTCCAGCATCCCGTCCGGGGCCTCTTCCTCCGCTACTACCTCTCCGGCCAGGCTAGGGACTTCCTGCCAGACGGCGACAGCGACGGGCCCGAGGGCAACCTGCAGGACTCGATAAACTTTGTCTTGACCAACTTCGTCGAGATGAATAAGCTGTGGGTGCGTCTGCAGCACCAGGGCCATTCGAGGGAGCGCGAGCAGAGGACCCAGGAGCGCACTGAGCTCAAGCTGCTCGTCGGCAGCAACATCGTGCGCTTGAGTCAGCTTGTCGACTTGTCAGCTTACAAAAACGGTATTCTGGCCCCGCTGCTCGAGCAGGTCGTGCAGTGTCGCGACGTGCTGGCCCAAGAGTACCTCCTCGAGGTCATCACACAGGTCTTCCCGGACGAGTTTCACCTCCACACGCTCGACCAGTTCCTGGCCGCCGTCTCGCGGCTGAACCCGCACGTCAACGTCAAAGCCATCGTTATCGGACTGATGGACCGTTTGTCCAGCTACGCGGAACGAGAATCGCAGAACGAACCAAGCCTGGATCGGGAGAAGCTCGAGGAGGATGCCCTGGCCGCGCTGCTCAGCAATACGAGCGTGGAAACCGTCGTGTCCCGATTTGCGGCCCCGCCGCCGAAAGACGAGAAACAGGAAACCCTCGACGCCAATCGAGACCGGGACGGCGAGCCGTCGACAACAGAACCCGAGCCTGCCCCGTCACTCGCCGATACGGACGCGACGGCAGTCAATGGTGAAGAGGGGGGAGCAAGGAAGCAGAGGGGCATCCCAGATACTATCCAACTCTACAAAGTCTTCTTTGGCCAGGTGAAGAATCTCGTCCAGGTCCAGCACCTTCCAATACAGGACACCATCGCGCTGTGCGTATCGTTGACGAACCTGGCGCTCAACATCTACCCGGGGCGGCTGGACTTGGTTGACCAGGTCCTGGAGTACGCCAACACCAAAGTCCAGGAACACGTGAACAGTGCCGACCTGCACTCACATCCAGCCCAGCAAACTCTGCTTGCGCTGTTGCAAGCACCACTCAAGCGATACGTGTCCATATTTACCGCCCTGTCCTTGCCAACCTACGTTCCCTTATTCCAGTCACAAACATATCCCACAAGGCGCGCTGTGGCCGGCGAGGTCGCTCGCACCCTGCTCAGCAACCGGACCCGCATCGCCACGACGGCACACCTCGAGAACGTACTCGAGATCCTCAAGGTACTCGTCAAGGAGGGCTCGCAGCCACCTGCGGGCTACCCCGGCGTGGCGCCGCGCGGCCGCAGCACCGAGACGGACGACACACTGGAGGAGCAGGGCTGGCTCGCGCGCATCGTGCACCTCCTGGACGGCGCCGACAACGACACGCAGTTCCGGCTCCTCCAGCTAACGCACCGCGCCTACGCCGACGGCAACGAGCGCATCCGCACCACGACGCCGCCGCTCGTGACGGTGGGTCTGCAGCTGGCGCGGCGGTACAAGGTGCGCGAGCACCTGGCCGACAACACGGCGGCGCAGTTGTCGGCCCTCTTCAAGTTCCTGCACGGCGCCGTGTCGACGCTTTACGCGCGCGTCAACGGCGCCGGGGCGGCGGAGCTGGCGCTGAGGCTGTTTTGTGCGTGCGGGGCGACGACCGACGCGTGCGGCCTCGAGGAGGTGGCATACGAATTCTTCGCGCAGGCCTTTACCGTCTACGAGGAGGCCGTCAGCGACTCCAAGGCGCAGTTCCAGGCCGTGTGCGCCATCGCGGGCGCGCTGCACGGCACGCGCCGCTTCGGCCGCGAGAACTACGACACGCTCATCACCAAGTGCGCCCAGCACGCCAGCAAGCTGCTGCGCAAGCCCGACCAGTGCCGCGCCGTCTACCTCGCAAGCCACCTGTGGTGGGCGACGCCCAACGCGGCCGACGGGGAGGACGAGAGCACCGAGGTGAGTTGCCACGCCCCTGCTCTGTCTGTCTGTGCCAGGATGCCATGGCATTTTTCGTTCTGTGTCGTCCTGACCATCTGCGGCCGCAGCTGTACCGCGACGGCAAGCGAGTGCTTGAGTGTCTGCAGCGGGCGCTGCGGGTGGCCGACTCTTGCATGGAGACGGCCACTTCGATCGAGCTCTTTGTCGAGATCCTGGACCGCTACGTTTACTACTTTGACCAGCACAACGATTCGGTGAGTCCTGTGCCTTCCCCGTGCCCTCTCTTTCTCGTACAGCTGGAAGCCAAGCTGACACTTGGGCCTTATCTATCGTCCTCTCCCCCTCGCCCCAGGTCACGACAAAGTACCTCAACGGCCTCATCGAGCTTATCTACTCGAATCTAGCCGGCAACCAGCAGGACTCGGCGTCGGTTGAGGCGAGCCGCAAGCACTTTCTACGCACGCTCGAGATTATCAAGACCAAGGAATACGAGGGGGTGGTATTGACCCCGCCTAAATGAGGGGGGAAATACCTTTGCACTGGGAAGAGCCGAAAGATAAGTCGGGGCCTGGTGTAGGACCCGTGTCCACATACTCCATGACTCGAAGAAAGCCAACGTAGTATCCGGGTCCGACGGAGGACGTCATGATTCGTGCCTCTCGTGGACCGATAACTTCGCATAGGACCTAGCTAAATTGATGGTCCTTGACGATATCACACGAAGTACTATACATGTATTTGACTGTTACCTACCTACTTACCACATCTCAGGGGTAACAATAATCGCCCAAAGCGCCGCGCGTCCGAAGTGGCGGATCGACCTCCTTTCCGCCTTGAAGCTACTCGTGAAACAGGGTGTGCGGGCCATGTAAATAACTTGAGTCTCACGTTGCCGGGAAGTAATCAATCCAAAGTCTCGATAATATGTCTCAAGTTCTTGATAACAACGGTCAGGTGGGTCTAGAAAAAGGGAAACGGGTCTGACTTGAAACAGAATCGGTGTTCATTTCGAATAAATCATGATGCACGATTTCGAACGCCTTCGGTCATCACTATTAATACCGCCTGTCACCTCCGCATCGACTCTGCACCTGATCTACTTCTTATGTCCTACTTCCCTGTCTCACACCAGGTCCTTGTCGAGTTCTCGCTATTTGTTCTTCGGGGCAACTCACTCAATTAGCTCGTACTACTTTATACTCCTCCAACCACCTCACCACCATGCGATCCCTCGTCATCTCCACCCTCCTCTCTCTTAGCCTCGCCGATTCCCAGTCCAATCCGTGGTATTTCAACTTCGCCTGCGTCACGAACTCCACGCTCGACAACCCCCGTACCGATGCTGTATGCGGGCAGGTCTCTTTCTTCTCCAAGGTCCACGTCGAGGTCCTTCCAAAATATAATATCTCTGGTCTTTTTGGCGACTGGTGTCTCTCTTTACCTGATACACAGACTTCCTTCGACATCAAAGATTTGATGGACTCTTGTCATGATGTCGGTGCGGACACCGCGTGCGGCCTCCACCTCGACACTACGAGGGGTGCTCGCAGTGGACCTGACCCAAGCCCGGACTGCGACCATAGCTATACAGTGTTTGATACCGAAGAATAAGGGGCCGCACCTGTGATCCACCCAGAATAATTTAGCCTGGCTGAACATTTTGTTCGCTAGGATCGATACAATCAACCAACCGGCTAGAATTATGGAACAACCTGTAATTGTTGATCAGGGGAAAGCCCCTCATCTACGGTAGAGCGGTATAGGGTCCTGTATAGGGGAGGGGGTCACGTGATGGGCACGTGTGTTGGAATCTGTGGGCTCTGATTGATCGATTCCGTGTGCTCATCTGTGTTCTGTCTTGACCTGCGCTCTAGCCGCCCGGGGCAGAGATTTTCTCTGTCCCCCCTATAACGTTTATAGGCCCTAAAGTAGGCTTAATCTGCTTGATATAGGGAATTATGGCTATATCTACCTTAATTGATTAGAGCCTCTTTATGCCCTGCTCCTAAGTTAAATAAGGCAACCCTATACCCTACTTTTATTAAGGATACCGAGGTTCTACTAGAGCGATATAAGTGCTATATTGTCTAATATACCCTTAGGTCCAGGTTTGTAATAGCGATCCTAGGCTTTACTATAAGGCTCTTCCTTATTAATAACGTATTTAGCAGTAATATACGCTTATAGTACCTATATTCTAGGATTATAGAGGTTATAGTTAGGCTTTATAGATAGCAGTATAGTCTTTTTCTTAGTAACTATTATTACTACCCCTAAGGTCTCTATTCCCTAGTTATACGGTACTTCCTAGGCTAGTAGAAGGGTAGTTATTCTACTGCTCGATTAGAAAAGGGATTATATTAATAGGTAATACTTAGCTGCTCTGCTACCCTATAGTCCTATTCCTCTATAGGGACTTGTTAGGGTACTTTAGATTATTA
This sequence comes from Phyllachora maydis, assembly GCA_029339225.1. Lineage (NCBI taxonomy): Eukaryota > Fungi > Ascomycota > Sordariomycetes > Phyllachorales > Phyllachoraceae > Phyllachora > Phyllachora maydis. The sequence goes on along the minus strand of JAQQPM010000001.1, from coordinate 4,570,839 downwards.
AGATTAGGCTTCTAATAGATATTACTAGTTACTAACCTAGATAGGGTCTAGGAAAGTTAGCTACTCTTTCTCTAACCTACTTTTTCTATTAATCTTAGAGGTACCTTCTTATAAGGAGAACCGTTAGGCTCTTCTTAACCATTATAATCTTATTTCTAGGGATACCTAACGGTTATTACTATAGTCTGCTATCTAGGTAGTTAACCGATATAATGCCTTACTCTATTAAAGACTACTAGGTTGCCGTTTAGCTTAAGAACGCTTATCTCTTTTACTATACTCTCTTTACCTCTACTGATCTTATAGGTACCTTATAAACTACCTCTAGCGTTATAAACACTAGCTTATTACTTTAGCAGTAGTCTCTTCTCTACTCTTTACTATCTCTATAGGGGCTAATCCGGGTAACAAGGCAGTTAAACTAACGTAGCGAGTCTTGCCAGATCTAAAGGTCTAGGTATACTACCCTTTTCTATTTAGGTCAAGGTATACTACCTCTTCCTTATTCAGGTTAAGGTATACTACCTCTTCCTTTAGGTTAAGGTATACTGCCTCTTCTTTATTCAGGTCGAGGTGTACTGCCTCTTCCTTTAGGTTAAGGTATGCTGCCTCTTTCTTAGGGTATACTGCCCTAGCTTCTCTTCTCTGTTAGGGTATACTGCCCTGCTTCTTTCCTTACTCTTATATTTTACGTCTATATATATCGAGGCTTATTAATCGGTAAGGGTCTGCTGCCTCTTTCTTTGATTAGTAAGGGTCTGCTACCTCTCTCTTCTTAGTATTAGGGTATACTGTCCCTTCTTAAGAAGGAGGAAGTAGAATTTAGGGAAAAGGGCGTGATTTTTAACTACCTATATTGTTGCTCTTTTTGTACGGTGGCTAGTTAGATGTAAAATCTGCTTACCTTCTCTAGAGCTCTAAAAATTTCCTTCTTCTACTACAAACGCGTTTTTATCTTTTTGTACTTGCCCTTCTTACTATAAGACTTCTTATAATCGCTATATTTAGTTTTATAAGTTTTTCTAACTTCCTTTTATCGTAGATATCTACTTAGAAAGAGGAGTCAGTTCTAGAGCAGCCTACCACCCTAGTAGCAGGAGATTTGCCCTTATCAGGCTAGAAACGCGGTTTATTCTTTTACCTTGCCTTTCCTAGGTAGTTTTCTTAATAGCTAACTAATCTATATCTAGTCCGGTTTGCCTAGGACGATAATAAGAAGAACGACGACGTTACGGTACTACTATTGTCAAAGAAGCTACGTTTTAGGGATTCGGGTCTATTACCTATACTAGCAGCTATTACCGCCCTAGTATACTATACTGACCGACATCACACATCCGAAAACGCGTTCTTGGTCAGGACCGCTCCAAATCGACTGCACTCTTTTGCAATCCACTTGTCCAATTGAGGACTTAACACACGCCAAATTTGGCTGCGGCGCAGTCGCTCGTTCGACAGCGCTGTGGTCGGATTCTGACTGCACGATGTGGTCGACCGTGGCCAGAAATCTGCAGCTATAGCGGGGCGGGCGCATGGGCCCTATAGTTACGTGCCCTAGCCCTGACCGCACTGACCCCTCTGACCTGAACCCCGCTAACCCGAACCCTGCCGACCCGAACCCTGCCGCCCCTAGCCCCCTAGGGGCTGTTAACAAAGCCCCTGAGCGCTCGGGCTACAGCTTCTTAACCTACCTTACCACCGCTGCCGCTACTACTACTACTACCTCTGCTACCACTATAACCGCTACTGGGTCGAGCGATATATCGTTCGATAGCCCTTTTAAAGGGCTTTCTAGCAGTCAATACGCCACTACCGCCACCGCTACCGCCGCCCCTACCCCCTTTAAAAAGGGGAAAGAAAAAGAAAAAGCCCTACTACCTGCAACCCTCGCCCTTACCTTCTCTGGTCTTATGGACTAGATAGTTAGTCTTTCAGTTAATAACCCGGCCTTTAAGGAAATCGTCGAATATACCGGGCTAGCTAGAAAGCTAGCCTTAACGTAGATCTTAAAAGAGGAGGAGAAAAAGGCCCCGATATTTCCCTTGTTCGTTGCCCAGGCCCTAAGGCAGAAGAAGCAACAACAATAGTAATAACAATAGTAACAATAATAGTAGCAGCAGCAATAACCTCCCGCCGTCGAATTAGAGCCAACCCGCCGTACCTGGGCTGCTATAGTAGCGGCTAGGGTAAAGCCTACTAAGCTAGGCCTAGAAAAACAGGTCCTTATACGGCTAGGATCAGCCTCTTCCTCCCTTGGCCAAAAATCAGCCCTGGAAATCGCATAGGTAGTATAGAAGGCTATAGGGCACTCTATTAAGGGGGTAAGGACCCTACCGAGCGGTAACCTTATACTGGTTACTAAAGGAGAAAAAATCAAAAAAGCTTTAGAAGAAAACACAGCCTGGCTAGCCTCTTTATCACTAGAGGCCTCGATCTATACTACTACCTAGGCTATTGCTGTTAAAGGGCTTATAATAGCTGACCGGGTAACGGAAGCTAGCCTTCTAGCAGCAGCAAAAGAAGTATATCCTTCGGCCTTAAGGGCTAAGGTCTAGTACCCCCTCTAGATCGAAAGAACAAGAGTCTTAGCTCTTATTGCCTTCTCTAGCTAGTAAGAGGCCTACTAGGCCTGCTAAGACGGAATCTTCTAGGCCTATAGGGCCCTAAAAGCAGAGCCCTATATCGATAAGGCTAGGGCCTTATAGTACTTTAACTGCTAGTAATAGGGGCATAAAGCCAAATACTACTACTCCCCTACCCTCTGCTACAACTGCGGCTAAGAAAAGGAGAAGCATACTAATAAGGCGGCCTATACTAAGGCTCAGTACTGCCGGAACTACCATAGCAACTACCACGCTAAGGCAGAAGAATACCCCGAAAGAAAGAAGTATAAGGCTTAGGTAAAATCCAGCCTATAAAACAGGCCTATTAACTTCGACCTCCCCGGCCCTCTTAAGCCGGCAATATTAACAGAAGACCGGCTAGAAGGGGAAGAAAGCTATACGGTAGTAGCTGGAAAACGCCGCCGTGGCCGCCCCCCTATAATAACCGCTACTACCGCTATAGCCTCCCTTTCCTAGCGAACTATAAGGGAGGCTTTTAGCAAAATCCCCGCCTCTACTACTACCGATCCAGCAGCTACTAGTACTATAGCTACCGGTTCTATACCCTCCTCCCTAGAGCCGGCAAGGGGCTCTATAGAGGAAGAGGATATAGATATACTTTAGTCTCTTTTTCTGCCTTCTCTTCTTCCTTAGACTGCTTCCCCTCTCTCTCTTTAGACTGTCTTTTCTTTCTTCCCTATAGCTAGTATCTTACTACTATACTAAGGTAAGAGGGAAGGCTATAAGGCTAAGCTTATAAGCTTTTAAGCTTTAAGCCTAGACCTACCTTTACCTCTTTCGCTAATAAGACCCCTTCCTTATTCCCCTACCCCGAGCCCTATATTAATTGAGATATAGGGCGTTCTTACAGGAGACGGGTAGGGGAATAGGCGCGATTTCCCTTAGTAGCCTTCTAGACGGCCTTCCCTTGCGTTGTGTTTTTCTTTTAGTACTGCTTTTTTCCTCTTGCTAGGTTGCCCGCCTTGTTTGAGCTCGTTGGAGGTTTTTCATCCGTTTTCCGGTTTTCCTCTAGCATAAGTGTAAGCTAGCAGCCCCTTATAGCCCCTTAGAGGACTCTATAGGAGTAATAGATATCTATCTATCTATTACCGCCCTAGTCTTAACAGTCCTTAGGGTACGTTCGCTAATAGCTAGTACCAGGGGGCTAGTAACACTAGTCTATAAGAAGCTAGTTATAAGCAAGCTAGTATTAAGCCTAGCCTTGTAGTCTACGCCTATAAGAGCATTACCGTCTATATTACTAGCGGTTTCTACTATCTAGGACAGTAAGCCGCGTAAGGTATACTATAAGCGCTGTCTTATACGCTTGGTCTTATAGGCCGATTCTGGCGATTTTTCCCCTCTAGTGCTGTATATAGTATAGCTCGGTCCCTACGTTTCTTCTTAGTTGTAGTACTGAAATTGTTCCTATTGTCGGCATCTATATATATCTTATAAGTCCAGCCTATATATACCCCCTTAGCGCTATTCGCACTGACCTATATTTCTAGCGGACAACGATAAGATCTTAACAGTAGTATAGGCCTATTAGGCCTACGTTGTTAAATACTCTTCTAGTATTATAGCCCTAGTAGCAAGTGACCTTATAATCCTGTCCTACTATACTTCTAGTCTATTCTAACTACCCTTGTCTAGACGTTATATACTCTTATTAGAGAGTACGCCAGCTTGATCTAAGAGCTATAGACGTAGAAACAGGCTACGACTATCTAGAGGAAGGAAGAGATAAAGAAGCTAGTAAAGAAGGCCGCAATAGAGTCCGACGACGATAACAACGACAATAACAATAACAGGAAGAGCGCACTACAGGCTACTAACATAGCTGCAGAGGAGGATTCTACTACTACTCCGGCGTACCCTAGGACTTCTGGCTAGGCCCTAATCAATTTAACGTTCATAGATTATAGTAGCAACGTTTAGCTTAATAGACTAGTTTCTTAGGATACTCCCTTCTATACCTGTCGCTAAGTCTCTATATCTTAGCCTTCCTCCCTCTACTACTTCTTAATCTTTTCTTTCCTTTTTACTATACCGACTTACTTATAGAAAGCAGTAAAACTATTGTTTATAAGAACCTTTATTAGGCTATCTACTAATTGTTAATCTATTAGTATATAGTCTGTAAGAACCCTTCCTATAACAACTTTCTACTAGAGCTAGTAATTCTTAATATTAATATACCAGAGCTTTGTTTTCAGCGTTTCGTCTCTAGTTACTAGTCTTATAGTTTGAGCGTTATTATAGAATACTTATATATTATATTCCCTTTTAAGACCGATTCTAAGATTATAGATTAGGTAGTAAAGATATAGCGCTTCTTATACTACTTCTATTATAGATACTAATTCCGCTTCTATAGTAGAAGTTGTTATGCAGGTCTGCTTACTTGTCCTCTAAGCAACCAGCCTACTAAAAAGCTTGATTATATATCCTTAAGAGCTTTTCTAATCGGCTATATTATCAGCGAAGAAAGTATTATACTAAACCTTATACGTATCCCTACCTCTAAGCTAAAAGCACTAATTCCTAGAATAGTATAGGTAGTTAAGGCAACAATCTGCCGCCTTATAATACTCTAGACCTAGGTTTATAAGAAATCTTAATAATCTTAATATAGTAAAGGTATTGGAATGGGTAATCCTATATAAGGATCTGTAACCACTATAGCCTACTAGTAGTAGTCGTATAGGGTACGTAGGGGCAGCAACAGCGTTGATATGGCCTAAATAGCACTTCCTAGGTATGTGCTAATATAGTAAAGTAGGGCCCTTTACTGTATTCCCTCTATAAAAGTCCTTATATAACGGTATAGTTATAGGCTATAGCGCTATATTATAGGGGCTTTAAGCTTGTATATCACGGCTTTCAGTGGGTCTTATAGGCCTATAAGGCTTATAGTTGTAGGTAACGTAGTAACTTAATTTCTAGTCTAAGTAGGTAAGGCTTCGCAATTTCCTTCCCTATATATACCCTCCGGGACCGTTCCTGCCTTCTACACGGCAGGAGCGCCTTAGTAGGTGCATGGCCACTTCCCGAAAAACCAAATAAGCTGGCGATTTTAAATAATCGACTCACGGCCACCTAAGCTGCAGGGTAAGCCGCACGACTTTTCCTATAAGATCTGTTTTCGCTCCTGCGGTGCAGGGTAGGTACAGGGTAGGTAGGTGACCTAGTAGAAGAGCCTTTTAAGGCTATTTCTAGCGCTTATACAGCCTAAGGAGGCTGTCTCCACAAAAGTAGGGCATAAATCTAAAAATAGAAAAGCCTTTTAAAGCTATTTCTAGGCTATATAGTGGAGTATATAGCTTAGTCAGCGGTATCCACAAAAGTGGGTCCACCCTCAGAATATAGCTATATATCTAGTAGTTCGAGAACTGAAATCCGTTTTGCCTAAGCTATAACCGTTAGAGCGCTATAGCTTATTTTATACGTTTAACAAAAGGCTATATTGACCTTTATAATCACTGCTATATATATTATTATTGGAATGGGTAATCCTATATAAGGATCTATAACCACTATAGCCTACTAGTAGTAGTCGTATAGGGTACGTAGGGGCAGCAACAGCGTTGATATGGCCTAAATAGCACTTCCTAGGTATGTGCTAATATAGTAAAGTAGGGCCCTTTACTGTATTCCCTCTATAAAAGTCCTTATATAACGGTATAGTTATAGGCTATAGCGCTATATTATAGGGGCTTTAAGCTTATATATCACGGCTTTTAGTAGGTCTTATAGGCCTATAAGGCTTATAGTTGTAGGTAACGTATAATTTGATTTCTAGTCTAGTAGGTAAGGCTTTGCAATTTCCTTCCCTATATATACCCTCCGGGACCGTTCCTGCCCTCTATACGGCAGGAGCGCCTTAGTAGGTACATGGCCACTTCCCGAAAAACCAAATAAGCTGGCGATTTTAAATAATCGACTTACGGCTACCTAAGCTGCAGGGTAAGCCGCATGACTTTTCCTATAAGTTCTGTTTTCGCTCCTGCAGTGCAGGGTAGGTACAGGGTAGGTAGGTGACCTAGTAGAAGAGCCTTTTCAGGCTAATTCTAGCACTTATATAGCCTAAGGAGGCTGTCTCTATAAAAGTGGGGCATAAATCTAAAAATAGAAAAGCCTTTTAAAGCTATTTCTAGGCTATATAGTGGAATATATAGCTTAGTCAGCGGTATCCACAAAAGTGGGTCCACCCTCAGAATATAGCTATATATCTAGTAGTTCGAGAACTGAAATCCGTTTTGCCTAAGCTATAACCGTTAGAGCGCTATAGCTTATTTTGTACGTTTAACACCCCCTCTATTCTTCTGTTCCTTTATAAGCCTTAGAAAGCTATATATAGGTAAAAAATAGAAGAATCCTAAGAAATAAGAACGTAAGAGCAAAACTATTCCGTTAGATAAAGGGGTTAGGCCCTTATATATATATAGGATAAACCCCTATTATATATAGAAAGAAGTAAGAATATATATGATGTTGAAATCAAACCTATAACCTATAAAGGTATAGGTACTATAGCTTTAAAGCTTATAGTAATATATAATATCTAAATATTCTATACCCTAGCGACTAATAGACGCACTAGAGTATAGAAGGAGTAAAGGGCTTATAAACGCCTTTATCCTCTTATAGAGAAAACAATTTTTAGTACGGTTTTAAATTTTATGCCCTTTTTTACTCCGTTCTTTCAGCCAGTTCTAGTAAGGAAATAACAGGTAGTTACATAGAGAATCCCCCTCTAAAGGAAAGTATATTACTAGTAATAGCCGGAGCCTATATTTTCCAAATATAGCTATACTATATACTAGAGTACTTCTAGATATAGCTAGAGTAATATAGGCCTCCCTAACGCCGCAGGGAGCTGATGCCAGCACAAGGGCGCCTATAGAACTGTACTATAGTGGCTAGGACCTTATAAGCCTTTTAAGGCTATATAGAGGAATTAGGTGATTCCAGAGGGCTGTAAAGTAGCCGGTACTATTGACTGGTCTTATAAGCTAATCAGGCTAAGCCAGGCCTTCTATATATATAGTATAGAATATATATATATAGGGGTAGAGGGTAGCTTAGTAAAAAGCTCCCTTAGGTTGTAGGCCTAAAAGCCTGATAAAAGACTGAAAGCCACTAACTGGTAGGGCTTTAGTAAGTCTGTCAGCCGGCATACACTTAGTATTAAGATATATAATAGTAACTATTTTAGCCTTAACCTGCTCTCTAACATACTGGAATTTCAGCAGGGTATGCTTAGTTCTAGCGTGTAGCGCTGGGTTATTAGCCACCGTTATAGAGCCCTGATTATCTCTATAGAGAGTAATAGGGTAGTCTATAGGTCTATGAAGTTCAGAAAATAGCCCTATAATCCACTGTACTCCGCGTATAGCCTCTGTAAGTCCATCAGATTCAGCTTCTAGGGTAGAGAGAGCAATAGTAGTAGCTCTTTTCGTTTTCCAGCTAATAGGCCTACCGGCTAACTTATATAGATAGCCATAGGTGGATTTACTAGTAGCCTTATCCCCTGTAAAATCAGAATTACTAAAGCCTATAGGGACTAGACTGTTATTAATTATAGAAGTCCGGCTACTACCTTTACTATTTCTAGAATCTACTATAGTAGTAGAGGTAGTAGTTAGGGGCCTAGGCCCTTCCTTAGAGTGAAAGTCTCTACTAAGCTTAGTAGTTGTATTACTACTATTACTAAGCTTAGGCCCTAGATTAGCTACTGTATTTCCGTTATAGCTAAAACAGATGCTATAGTCTTTAGTACTGTTAAGATACTTAAAAAGATTTTTAGCAGCGTTTAAGTGTGATTTTGTAGGTCTATTTAAAGACCTAGAGAGCTACTGTACGGTAAAGCTAATATCTACCCTAGTAAGGAGCATTATATACATAGCTGTTCCTACTAGGCTTTGATAGAGCTTAATTTCCGTAGAATTACAGAGGTAGCTAGCAATATCTTCCTCTAGTTGAAGTTGACTTACTAGCCCCGGCTGTAAGGGAATAGATATAGGCTTAGAATCGGCTAAGTTAAAGCGGCTAACCGCCTCTTCTACATACTATGACTGGTTAAGCCACAGGCGCCTATTAGGTCTATCCCTTATAATCTGTACGCCTAGGAAATAGGCGGCAGGCCCTAAGTCTTCTATAGCGTAGACCTTATTAAGCCGTTTCTTTAAATCAGTTATATAGCCTATATCAGGCCCTATAAATAGACAGTTATCTATATCGGTAACGATAAAGTGATAGGTTTTAGCATTATAGAAGACCCCTGGATCTGAAATAAGAGGGAGATAGCCTAGGCTCTTAAGTAAGATTTTAAGCTTATCTTGCTACTCTCTAGGGCTTTGTTTCAGACTGTATAACGCTTTAGATAGTTTAATAATATTAGGAGTAGAAGGATTATAGCTGTATTTCAGTAAAAGCTTATAAATAGCCTTATTAGAAGCCGCTAGGTCTAATAGTCCTTTAGGGATTTCCATATATATTTCTTCTCTAAGAGCGCTATTAAGAAATGCCCCTATAAAGTCAGCTTGTTCTATTTCCTAGTCTAGAACAGCACCTATAGCTAGAAGTATATGCTAAGTAGGTAGTATACTAGTAGAGGCGTAGGTTACAGTGTAATCTAGGCCTACTACCTGTATAAAGCCCCTAGCTACTAACCGAGATTTATACTTAATAGGCCTGTTTTTAGCGTCCTTTTTAACCTTAAGAACGTTTCGACAGGTAATAAGCTTACGGTTAGAAGGTAATAGACTCCTAGTTAGGAATTTAAAAACCCCTAGCTCTAATAACTAGATAAATTCCTTGGTAATAGCCTCTAACCACTTACTACGCTTATCTCTAGGTAGTTTTAAGACTTGCTTATAAGTAGTAGGCGTACTATCCTTAGATATTACCCTTTTTCGAGCCTTATAGACAAAAGACAGTATATAGCTATTAGTCTTAGCTAAAAGCTTATAGTAATCAAGCTGCATTTTATCCCCCTCTGAAATAAGATCACTATTATTAAGAGGTTCGTTCGTTATAGGCTAATTAGGCGCTATAACTTCTATAGGCTTAGGTGCAAAAATAGGCTCTATAGTTTGGGGAAACGCCTCTGGTAATTCAGGCTTTCTAATAGATATAGTAGGCCTAGTAGACTCTACTATAACCGGATTTATAGGCTTATCCGGTGAGGGTTCATCTAATTCACTATCGGAAGAAGATTCGTAGGGTTCTAGCTTATTAGGTTCTATTTCTATACTAATAGACTTTTTAGTATTAAGATTAGAAGGGTCCGGGCTGACAGCCCCCTTTAAATCTAGGTCTAGGTCTACTAATTCCCCCTCTAAAGCCGTATTATCAGTAGGCTGACTTAGTACTGTATTATCCTCTATAAACTTAATAGTAGAGGTTTTAAGTACTGCTCTTCTAGACAGTATATATACTAGGTAGGTCTTAGAACCTAATACCGCTAGTAATTTACACTCTTCCGTTCTAGAGGTAAATTTTAACGATTTAGACCGTTTTTCTAGAGGTATAATAGCCTCTCCTCTAGCGCCTATAGCCCTATAGCGCTCTAGGTTAGGTATATGTAGAATACCAGGCTCTAGCTCGTTAAATAGCGCCTGGAAAGGAGTAGTTTCCTTATTAGTTATAGCTGTACTATTAACTAATTCCACTACAGCCTCCAGTATAAAGCACCACAAATACTAGGGTAAAGCGCTACTAAGAATAGTACACCTTACACGGTCTAGTATAACTCTAACTAATCGTTCTACTAAGCCGTTCTGCTCGTGGATATAGGGGGCAGAAGTGCTAAATTTAATACCCCTTTTAGCTAACCAAGTAGTTAATAAATCAGTTATTTCAGTGCCTCCGTCAAAGTGGAATTTAGTAGGATATCTACTAAATCTATTCCTTAGGCCCCTAAAAAAGCCCTTAATAGCGTTAGCTACTATAGGGCCTAATTTATTAGGTAGGTTAAAAACCCACCTATACCTACTTTTACGGTCAATTAGAAGTAAGACTATAGGGTTTCTATTATAAGGCCTAGGCCTAATTTTAACAGTATCGCCCTCTATTAAGTCTAAGACCCTAGGTAGGTCAGGTATTAAAGCCTTACTAACCCTTCTCACTGCTTTACCTCGATCACAGCTAGAGCAGTGAAAATCAGCTTCCTTTATTTTATCAAAATCAGGCAGCCCTTTAGTAATACTAGAGGTGTCGATTGCTAGTGGGCTATCGTAGCTGGTATAGGTTGGTTACGGTAAGGGAATGGCTAGATATGGGGCATAACCCCCATGCTAGCGCTAGGCACAACCCTAGTCAGGATATAGGGCTATAACGCCCCGTATCTAGGAGAGCGAGAAAGAGAGGGAAAGAGGCTCTAGACAGATCATCAATCAATACTATAGGAATCGTACTTGTTATTTTGCTCTTTCTCTATCTTGCTGTTCTTGTTCCTTACTATCTACTAGAAGCCTTTTACTATAGTAAGAGCAAATCAATACTAATCAGTTTCTATCGTTTTAATAGATAGTAGGAGCAGAGTAGCTAGATTAACAACTATGTTAGAAGTATACCTGTAAAGAGGAAGAGCTAGGCTAGCTATAACAAAAGACAGATCTCTTTATTAAGCATATCTAACCTATAAACGCGTCCTAAAACGTAGAGACAAAACGCAGATGCACTTTCGAAAAACGACTTTACTTGTCTGACATTTTTAGCAGATACAACGAACGACAATTCGATACTATAACTATAGCTTAAAACTCAAAGATAGAACGCAAAACGCAATTCGAAATAGCCGATACTACGATATAGATATATATACCAACAGCCAAAGATAAGATACTTAACAAGCTACCCTAGTAGCTACCGCTTAGTAAAGCCTACCTGCTAGACATAGCAACCTTCTTTAAAACCCTAGACTATATCGAACCGGGCTGCAAAGATAAGAGGATCATTAATACCTATATATTAATACAAATAGTAGAATACTAGAGGTTGAAAATAGAGGAAGAAAGGCTGTAAATAAGGGTGATTAATAGCTTTGATAGGTAGACTAACAGGGACTTTTAGAAGGCTTCTATAATTATTAAAACGGAGTTAGTAGAACTACTTAGGGCTAGCAGTTTTGCTATAAGCCTAATAAGAAGCTACTAAGACGCTGAACTAGCTAGGTTTACCAATAATAAGAGCCTTATCGGTAAACCTACCTATTAGCCGGTCCTATTAGCCGCCTCTTTACCTTTCTAGATAGTAACTATACCTCTATTATTACAAGTTTTCTTGCCTGCCCTAGGTAAAGGTATGCCTCTACCGCTATTAGTACTAGGCTTCTCTTTACTACCTAAACTGCTAAATTCAGGGCCTAAGCTAGGGAGCTTAGTATAAGGACTAGGAGGAAATAGAGGATATAAGGGAGGACCTAAGTATAGGAACAGAACTAGGCCTAGATATAGAAACGGATTTAACCTAAGGTAACTAGGGTTTATTCTAGGACTACTAGGCTTTAACCTATAACCTTAGTAATACTACCCCTATTAGCAATACCAACTGTAGTAGTACTATTAGTAGTACTACCCTTAGTAGTAGCAATAAAGAAGGCATAACCAGCCTTCTATTCTAGCTAACCTACTAGAGGTTACTAGAGTTGAAATAGGGAGTCTAGAATACCTGGAAATTCCCCTAAGGCTAACCTAGAGGGATAACAACCCCTATATTAATCAAAAGCTATATATAGACTTCGGAAAAGCGTAGAATAGTAGCAACTGCTATAATAGGGCAGAAACAGAGATACTGAACGACAAAGTTAAGATTTTCCTTTACTAGTATATAATATTCTAGATCGACCACGTTACTTTATACCTGGTTTTTCCCTATATCCTCTCTAGTAGGGCTAGAAACTACTAGGTTAACTACCTTAACTACCTCCTTCCTTTCTACTTGGTTTATGCTAAACTAAGTAAGTATTTCAAGATAGATGCTAAAAAGCCGAACCTAGTAACAATATAGAGCTCTATTACTTTTAGAAGCGTATAATAAGAAAACCCTAGAAAAAGTAACAAAGAAGTCCTCTAGCTACTGCTCGATAAGCTACCAGTAATTTAGTAGGCTTTAGGGCCTATTTACTATAGTAAGGAAATCCTTACTTCGAATATAGTAAGGGCATACTGTAAAGTGCCCGAACTAAAGTTAGCTTTGTATAAGCCGATCAAAGGATTCGAGGAGCTAGTGGCTACACTATAGGGCACGCTAGAAGTAGAGGAAATGGAAAGCTAGCAGTATCTAACAGACTAGCGGTATTTCTCTAAGAAGTTATAGCTAAGGTCTACCCCTAGAAGGTCTTAATATTACTAGATTTGTAAGAAGGATAGGTACTACTCTACTAAGTACTTAGAAGAGGAGCAGAAGAAGAATCGACTTAACTAGCTAAAAAGCCGGTAAATCGACCCTAATAAGGGGAAAAAGAGATATTAGTCGTTTCTAGTCGACTATAAGAGCTCTAAGTCTAAGGGGAGTATAACAGAGGATAATTTTAACGACTATAGCCTAGAGGATTATACTATAGAAGACTCCGCTAGAAACGATATAGCAGCAGCTTTCTTTACTAACAAGGCTTTCCTATATAGATTATACGGGGAAGAACCCTGCTATAATAGGGAACCTAAAGACATACTATACACTGCGCTTTCTTCCATATAATTTATGCTTAACAAGTATTCCAAAACGGTATTCCAGAGGATTATACTAGATATAGGTACTGCTAATTTTTCAACTACTAGTATACATTAAGTACTAGCCCTATAACGCTAAGTGCCTGGTATCTATATTAACAGGGCAAGGGCTAGAGAGGCTAGTATTACCTTTGGCCTAGGCAAAGTAAAGGAATCTATCAGTACGGTTATAGTAGATACCGCTACTAGGAAGGCAACTTTCTACGTTCTAGACATGCCTACCCCTTTTCTTCTTTGCCTTTAGGATATAGATCAGCTTAGGGTATACCTGGACAATACAATAGACACTATGGTTAAGGGTAAGCAGTAGATCCTGATTATCTAAAGATAGGGCTATCTATAGATCCTAGTACTTAATAGTGTAGTATATACCATGTTTATATAGGATAAAGTACAACTACGCTTAACGGAACTTATGGAATCCCAGCTATAGCGAATTCATCGACGTTACAGCCACCTGTTAGTGGAAAAGCTATATAAGCTCCTTAGCTATGCCGACTATTAAGTGGAATATAGCGCGTTAGAGCTTATTAATAAGTTCTGCTACTTCTACCAGGTTAAGGGGCCGGTACCTAGGCGTTTTAAATTTATACTTAGGGACGATATCCACTTTAACTATAAGGTATTAGCGGATATCCTAGATCTTAATAGCCGGAAAGTCCTTTATATAGTTGATACGGCCACCTCCTTTTAAGCAGCCTATTTTCTAAAGGATATAACGGTAAAAGAGACTTAGGAACGGTTAAAGGAGTGCTAGATGGATATGTATCTCAGACTGCTAGATATCCTTCGTTATAACTAGGGGACTAATTTCGTAGCCAAGGAATTCCAGGTAGAGGCGAAATTAGCCGGTATTATAGTAGTAGACGTTCCAGTCAAGGCTTATAACTCGATAGGGAAGGTAGAGCGCTACTACGCCCTACTACGCCGGGTATATGAGATTATACAGGAAGAGGCCGGTACTACTATGTCGAAAACGGCTAGCTTATAAGCCGCGGTCTCTGCTGTTAATAATATAGTAGGGCCTAGCGGTTTGATCCTTACCCTACTGGTCTTTAGTACTTTTCCCCAGCTAACTAGAAATTCGCTACTAAGTCTAGATCAAGTTATAAGGACAGAAGCCATTGAAAAAGCAATAGCTAAGCTTAAGAGGTAGCAAGGCAAGCAGGCTATTAGGGAGGCTCTTAGCCGCCGAAACGGCCTTAATACCGAGGTAGTACTACCCAGTATACTAGGTATCGGCTAGGAAGTCTTAATCTACCGCGAAAATAACAGGTAGACCGGGCTATATAAGGTGTTAGCAGTGTTAGAGACTTCTATAACTATAGATATAGTCAATAGTGCTATGGACTTTAGGAGTATAGTTGTAAAACTATACTACTAGGAGCTATAGAGGGGGCTATAAGGGGAGCTATAGGAGGAGAAGGACGCTAAAGACCTAGAAGATCTAGATATAGCAGAAAAGTTCGTCTACCCTAACCCTATACTGCCAAAGAGGTAGGGCTAGCCTAGGAGAGAAAGAGGGGCCCGGGTTTTACCAGAGATTATAGACCTATAACCCGACGTACTACCTAGATATAGCACAACTTGCGCTGTAAAACCCTAGAATAAGGCGTAGCCCGTGCTAACGAACGATATACTATAACTTAGACAGACGACCTGTAATTCTAGCATGCTGGATAAGCTGCGACTTGCACTGCGTTTTACTATTTTAGACTGCAGCTACGCCTTTATATTAGGTAGGGACCTTGCGAGTTAAGTCCCTATAGGACTCTTCCTTTCTAAGAAGGAGAGGAAGGACTACGCTCTAGCCCTAGAATTGCAGTACTAAGGCAAGATTACCATACTGGGTAAGCTGTTTAAGGCCTTAGACAAGGCCAAGATTGATACCCTCCTTGAAAACAGCGTTATTAAGGTAATCCAAGAACCGAAGGACCTCTATAGCGTTAAGGTATTTAAGTCAAGGATAGTTCGGGAGGTAAAGGACAAGACTTCTAGCCTATATAAAAAATCAAGGTTAGTAGCCTAGAGGTATAGTAATCCAGGAAAGAATAGTCTTCTTACCTAGTTACTAACCATCCAACGGTATGCCTAACGGATTTTGCTTGCCCTTTACCCTTCTCTTTTTTACGATTTTGGGCTATACCTATAGTTACGAGATATTATACAGGCATATACGCAGTCCGAGATAGCCCTAAACCGCAAAATACTTCTTTAACTACCTAAAGAGCTTTAGGGTAAATATCCTACTAGCGCTGTTTTACAGGTAAACCGCCTACTATACAGTATAGTAGAGGCAGGGCTTTATTAGTTTACTACCTATATATAGTAGCATATGAATTGCCTTAGTCTTTAGTCTTCTTCTTTTAATCCTTATCTTCTGATTTCTACTGCTATACTAGGAAAGGGATTTAGGCTTGTTGGCTTACAAACCGACAATACCTTTATTATTAGGGATAATCCCTTTTCCTAATTAGAAAAGAAAGAGCTAGAAAAAGCTAGCTTTAAGTCAAAGCCGGCTACTAAGGTAGTAGATAGGCTAGAGGTGGATTTTAACGGCTGCCGGCTTTACCTCTCTAACAGCAACCTTTTAATGCGGCAAAAAGGGCAGGGTAAACGCCTGTCCCTCGTTGATATAAAGGGGGCAACGCCCGCTTAGTAATATATTGAGCAACGTGCTTAGGGGGCTTATTTAGCCTCTATTTGCTAGCCGGAGGCGGCTTTCGACTTAGCCGTAACTGCCTAAGCCTAGCAGCCCTAGCTAAAGGACTATAAGTACCTTAACGCCCGGATCTAGTAGCAGATAGATAACGTAGAAAAAGGCCTGGTTTATTACCCTTTAGATCTTGCTATAGCTAAGCTCTTCATCTTTGTTAACAGGTCCTTTACTAATAACGCGGACCTAACTTCTTAGATCGGCTATGTTATACTACTAGCCAACGAAGACGATATACTAGAAGAGGCTACTTTTCGAATTTACGGAAATATAGTCTATTAGTCCTTAATAAAGTATAAGAGGGTAATAAGAAGCGTACTAGCTAGTAAGATCTATAGGATAGTAGCCGGCTTTGATATTGGTTTTGTAGTCTAGCAGACTATTTCTACGATTTTTGCCTACCTTAGCCTAGGGGCTAACCTTCCGATTATTCTTTGTACAGACTCTTTTAGTTTATATAAGTGCCTTATTAAGCTTGGCAGTACTATCGAAAAGCGCCTTATAATCGATATTATAGCTTTACGGCAGAGCTATAAGAATAGGGAGATTTAGGAGGTTAGGTAGATTAATAGAGAGGACAACCTAGTAGACGCTATAACGAAAAGACTACCTAACCGGGCACTTATAGCGCTAGTCGACAATAATACGGCCAAGATATGCATAGAGGGTTAGATAATACGGCGATAATTGCTGTATAGCAACCGTAGCGTACTAATAAAAGAAAGACAGTAAGGGCGGGATATACTATATACTAATGCGCCGTAGAAGAGGAGGGAGGACAAGGCACGGATATACTGTAAAACGGAAGTATAAAACGCAATAAGCGCAGTAGGACTATAAGACAAAGCGCAATATACTTTCACATTTTTTATATTTTTATATTTTCCACCTCCTCCTTCCCCTACGCCGCTAATAACAAAAGTGCTTTAGCTGTATAGGCCGATACCTATATATAGGCCTTTTATAAGGCCTCCTTCCCTATCCCTGCCAAGTCCGCCTCCTCCTTACTACTGCTAGACAGTATAAGGATATAGCGGACAGCAGACTGCCACTCCTGCTAGTCCCTATACTACCGCTTCTTAGCAGCCTTTAACAAGTCAGTATATTACTAAGAAGATAGAGGGGAGGACTTACGGCAGAGGTAGGCTTGAAAGCTGTAAGGACTTTAAGATAGCGCGCTATAACAGGGCGCGCCAACGCAGAGCTATATAGGTAAATTAGAGCGCGACCGCGGTTTTATTTATAGAAGATAAAGCGCTTATAGCAGCTTGTAACTACCGCCGGCTAAGTAGGACCAATAATAACTGCTAATAACCCTAATACAATCCTAGCAATACTAGTCCTAACGCTACGTATTGTTAGGACCCTGGCCTTTACTAGCTGTTACTGCCTAGATACAGTAGATATATATATCGGCGTAGGGCGTACTAAGGGGGCTATAGGGGTAGGATATAACGTGCTATCGCTTATACAGCAGTGTATTTAGAAATTACGAAAATATCAGCTATATTCCAAAGCGCGGCTATACTTTGAAACCTACCTTCGCAGCGCAAAGAGCCCTTGCCGCGCTCGCGTACGCCGCTACCCTTGCCTTTATTGGTACTATCGCTAGTACTGCTGTTAACGCCGTTATTGTCGCCACTACTGCCCTCCTCCTCCTCCTCCTCCTCCGTATCAGCAGGGGGTATATATGCCCTGTTATAGGCGTTATTATCGTCCTTATCAGCTATAAGGCCGGAATTAGTAGTATATCTGCCGGCGTTGCTGCCGGCAGTGCGCTTAGAGCGCCGTAGGCCCTCTTTCTTAGCCAGCTTCCTAGCCTAGGCATTAGCCGCAGCCTTTTTACGCTTCTTACGGCGCTTAGCGGCCGCTGCCCTACCCGCCGCAGTATAGGCCTTAGCTACCTCGCGCTGCTTAGCCTTATAAGCGGCTACGCGGCGTATAGCTAGCGTGATCTTGGCCAGCTTAGTTAGTATAGATGCCGGGGCTAGGGGCACGGTAGATATGCCTATATTACGCTAGGATATTAATAAATAAGACACACCTACGCCGATAATATATAGGACATAACGCATATACGGCGGACAATAAAGCTAGTATGGCGGACAACAATAAAGTACTTACCCGGAATAGTATATACCAAGTTGTCCAAGTTAGAAAAGGAGTCCATATTAGCTATAAGCAGGTTAGTAAACGACGAATTACAGTAGTAGCAGCAGTAGGGCAAGTAGGCTATATATATATACATTTTATTAGCAAGACTTAAAAGAAAAGGACTATGTTAGAAGTATAGGCTGGCCTATTGTTCTATTTATTCTACAGTAGGCGGTTTAGGAGTATGTAACAATAAGAAGACAATGCTAGTAGAAAAGGACGTTAATGATTAGTTAAGGGATAGGCAGGCTATAGCTATAGAAGAGAAGGGAAAAGGGGATAGAAGGTGGTTATACAATAGGATTAGCACGGTAATAGGCAATGCGGATATGTCGCTAAGGATAGGGCGCGATACACGCTCTATATAGTACTTATAGGACACAACGTACGATTTATCCTTAGGGAATAGGGTATGTTTAGGAATTAATTGCAGGACGTAATATACGCCTTATCTTAGGCAGATAAAGCGCGTTAAGTGGCGGACTGTAGGTAAGGATGTCCTATAAGGACAGACTATAACTAAAAAGAAAGAGAGCTAATGTCGATTGCTAGTAGGCTATCGTAGCTGGTATAGGTTGGTTATAGTAAGGGAATAGCTAGATATAGGGCATAACCCCTATACTAGCACTAGGCATAACCCTAGTCAGGATACAGGGCTACAATGCCCTGTATCTAGGAGAGCGAGAAAGAGAGGGAAAGAGGCTCTAGACAGATCATTAATCAACACTATAGGAATCATACTTGTTATTTTGCTCTTTCTCTGTCTTACTGTTCTTGTTCCTTATTATCTACCGGAAGCCTTTCACTGCAGTGAGAGCGAATCGACAAGAGGTCTTTTTCAAAAGACGTAGGCCTATATGGCCTAGCCTAACGTGCCACAATTTAGCTAAATTAAGTAGATTATAGTAATTTCGCTGACCTATATTAGGCTCCTTTAAAGTAGGGCTAGATATAGCCTTTTCTACTACTTTATTCCCCTCTATAACTGGCTCTCTTAGCACACGGGGCAGGTCTCTAGTACCAGTTAAGGGCTCAGGCTCCCTAGTCTTACAAGGACTTTGATAGGGGGCCTAGGCAGTGGCTAAGGGCTCTACAGGCCTACAGGGCCTTTTCCCCCTTAAAGAAGGTCCTACACCTTCTAAAGTAGTACCCTTAGCCGGAGAATTCCATAGCTTATAGCGCTTATTAGGCTCTATAGCTTCGGATACTATAGCATCCTCTATAATAGGTCTATAGTCTTCCTTTCTAATAGAATTAGAAGGAATTTCCACTACTATCTTATTACGCTGCGGCTCTATACTTTTAGTAGTATAACTAGAAAGGCCTAAAGGAAAAGCAAAATTTGCATGTAATATAGGCTTAGAGCTGCCTTTAACGTCAAGAAAAAATCCTGATTTCTTAAAGTCTAGTACAGCTATACAGCGTCTATCACCCCCGTAAAGGGTTTCCTTTATAAGGCAACCTCCCGAATTATAGTGCCTAATCCTACTAACAATATTTATATTAATATTAGGTAGGTATAAGACGTTATCTAATACTAATTTAGTATAGGTAGGGGGGGCCTTTCTAGATAATACTTCTAGTGTAATAGAGCCTATACCAGCCGGGCTTATAGGGCCATTTCCAGTGTTAATAGGGCGTAACTGGCCTGTGTTAGGCGTAAAGGTAGTAAACCGCTCTTTACTATTACTGATATGGTCTGTAGATCCCGTATCGTATAGCCAACTATTATAAAGAGCGGGGTCTCTAGGGCGTCTTCTAGGCTGATTATCTTTATATTTTGCCTTGTTATTAGAAGAGGTTTTTAGGCCTTTTCCTTTAAAGTCCTTACGCTTCTTATACCCTTTTAACGCTAATAGCTGTGCTAATTGGGTATTAGAATCGCTAGAAGAACTAGAATTAGAACTAGAGTTGGATTCCTCTTCTTCTTCTTCTACAGCTAGGTTATAGGACCCTAGCATAAAGGAGGCTTGTTCAGCACTTTTAGCACTATAATTCTGCCCTTTAACATTATAACTAGCCTTCTTCTTACCCTTTTTCTTATTTTTACCCTTCTTACTAGGGTTAGAATTTGAATTAGGGGTTGAATTAGAGCTATTAGCTACGTGAGCTGCTCTATACGCCTCTATAGCCGGGTTCCTAGATTCTTCTAGAATATCAGCCATTAGATATTCTATATTAAGGCTAAAGGCTGTAAGGCCTAGCATTCTAGCCTGTCTTATAGAGCTCTTTTAGCGTAATACCCAGCTAGGAAACTTAGATTCTAGAGCCTTAAAATACTAATTTAGTATTAAAGAGGGATCTATATCTATTTTAGCCATGGTAAGCTTAGCAAGATAGCCGTTAAATTTAGCGTTAAAAGCTGATAAGCCTTTTTTATAGGTACTAAAGGTAAGGACGTAGAATTCGTTATAGACGTCCTCCTTTTTAGACTCTATAGGTCGGCTATACTGCCTAACAAGCAGCTTAAAGGCCTTAGAAGGTATATAAATCCACGATATAGCAGCCCTAGGGCTACTAGATATGCTATTACGTAGAAGCATTAAAAGAACAGCTTGATCAGAGTCGCTATAAGTGTTAGATATATCAGGGTTTTCTAAAAAATTAGATATCCCTAACGCTCTTAGCACTATACTTAAAGCCTGAATCCACTGTTCAAAATTGCTTTCCCCGCTAAGCTTACTATCGTCCGGTATAGTATAGGCCTTTTTAGAAAGCTCCTTTACTATACTACTAGTAATAGTATCCTTAAAGCCTTCCTTAGACCCTGTATCTATAGGGGGGTCTAAATTACTAGTAGCTGAATTAACAGCCGGCCCTAGATAGGGCTCTTTCCTAGGGGGACGTGGAGGAGAATCTAAGTCTATAGTACCGCTAAAAGGATCAAATCTAGGACTATAGCTAGTTTTTCCAGTAGTAGCAGCCGCAGCGTTACTACTATTAGTTAAAGAAGCTAAAGTAGAAGATATATTCTTTATAGCGCTAACGCTATCCTTAACAGAGGCTTTTAGGGTATTTAGACTTAAAAGTAGTGTTTTTATATCACTAGATTAGCTAGCTATAACTCGCTCATGAGATTTTATATACTGTTTTAGGACTTCTATAACCTCGCTATAGTCTTCGCCATCTTCCTTATCTTCTAATAGGGTTCGTATAGGTGGTAGAGGCCTAGAAGATTGCCCTAGATCAGCTGGGTTACTAGCCCTTTTAGGCGCTATACCCTTCCCTTTAGCTTGATCCGCCATTGTAAATAGGCTACTATTTACTTTATAGTACTAGCTAAAGCACTTAATTAGCTTCCAGTTCACTAAAGCTAATTAGCTAGCTCACTAATTATAGTAGTGATTTTCTAGGCTAGTCTTAGCGCTTAGTAGGTTTATAGCGCTGCCTACTTGCTACTTAGTAGGGCTTTCTAGTAGAAATTCTAAACTAGGCTCTAAGGGCTAGAGACTTCGACATAGGGACTTAACTACCGCCTATAGATATATCTATAGAAAGGGCTCTATAGTAGGGAAATATAGGTCTTTAGCGCTAGAAATTCTAAAACGCTAGCCTTTCTACTTCCAGCTATAAGTAGAAAGGTCTTTTAGTATAGGTAAGTATACTAGCCTAAGTGTATAAGAGCCCCAAATGCTCGTCAATACTATAGGACTTAGATTTCTCAGCGATTTCTCCTTCTAGATTTTCAGGCTTTTTAGTCCTTAAATAGCCTTTAATAAGATGTAATATATAGCTTTTTAGGGCTAATATAGTACTATATTTTCAGCTATAAGAGGCTTAAATAGCCCTATATATATAGGCAGAGGTAGCGCTTTGAAATTGGACTCTAACGATAACTATCCCACAGGCTATCCGGGCTTATAACCTATTAGAATGGGTAATCCTATATAAGGATCTGTAACCACTATAGCCTACTAGTAGTAGTCGTATAGGGTACGTAGGGGCAGCAATAGCGTTGATATGGCCTAAATAGCACTTCCTAGGTATGTGCTAATATAGTAAAGTAGGGCCCTTTACTATATTCCCTCTATAAAAGTCCTTATATAACGGTATAGTTATAGGCTATAGCGCTATATTATAGGGGCTTTAAGCTTATATATCACGGCTTTCAGTGGGTCTTATAGGCCTATAAGGCTTATAGTTGTAGGTAACGTATAATTTGATTTCTAGTCTAGTAGGTAAGGCTTCGCAATTTCCTTCCCTATATATACCCTCCGGGACCGTTCCTGCCCTCTATACGGCAGGAGCGCCTTAGTAGGTGCATGGCCACTTCCCGAAGAACCAAATAAGCTGGCGATTTTAAATAATCGACTCACGGCTACCTAAGCTGCAGGGTAAGCCGCACGACTTTTCCTGTAAGTTCTGTTTTCGCTCCTGCGGTGCAGGGTAGGTACAGGGTAGGTACAGGGTAGGTAGGTAACCTAGTAGAAGAGCCTTTTAAGGCTATTTCTAGCGCTTATACAGCCTAAGGAGGCTGTCTCCACAAAAGTGGGGCATAAATCTAAAAATAGAAAAGCCTTTTAAAGCTATTTCTAGGCTATATAGTGGAATATATAGCTTAGTCAGCGGTATCTACAAAAGTGGGTCCACCCTTAGAATATAGCTATATATCTAGTAGTTCGAGAACTGAAATCCGTTTTGCCTAAGCTATAACCGTTAGAGCGCTATAGCTTATTTTGTACGTTTAACAATTATCAAGCTGACTTTTCTCTAGTACAACCTTATTTCGGCGTTCGTTACCTGCCCTAGGTTGCTCTTTAATTCTTCTAGTACTATAGGGGAGGTATATCTCTACGCTATTAGCTTTATTACCTTGCTCCTAATTACTAGGTCGTCTACTAATCTAAAGATTTTCTTATAGTATACTGCCTATAAGAGATAGATCTTATAGTACTCTTGATCCCGAATAACTTATAGCCTAAGAAACTAGTTTAGCTTACTACTGCCGGTTATCTTATACTTTAACTAGAACAAGCTTATTAGGTCTTTAGTAAGGGCTTTATACCTCTTATAGTACGCTATTATTACGTCGTCTATATAGAAGAGAATAAAGACTCCTCCTTTCTAGAAGATATATAGTTTATAAGGCATTATATTAAGCCTTAGATCCTAAAGAGTACTGCTAAACTCTTTGTACTATAGGTAAGGCAATTCCTGAAGTCTATACAGTACTTTCTTTAGCTTATAGACTATACCCTACTTCCTTTAACCTGCCGGGAGTCTTATATATATATCCTGGTTAAGGTGTACGTTATAAAAGGCATTTGAAATGTTAAACTAGATCAGCTTTATATTAAACTTCGCTACTACTACTATTAAGATCCGGAAGGACTTTCTAGCTTACGTTACTACGTATATATCCTCCCTTAAAGTCCCTTATTATTAATCGCCTTAGACTACTAACCTAGCCTTAAACTTCTCCAGGTAATTATACTTGTTGATTTTATATATATATACCTATATATTGTCTAAGACCTGCTTGCCCTATACCTTAGTGATCGGTACTTCCTTCTATGTTTCTAGGTACGTAAGAAGGTACTGCCTTTCGGCTTCCTTAAAGTGTTCCCTCTATAGGTAGCTTTTAAGGTTCCTATAAAGCTTAGGCACTAAAGGCAGTTAAGAGGAATAAATAGTACTAGGCTTAAAGTCCTTAATACTTAGGATCTTGGATATTAGTATACTCTCTTTCGTCTTAAGGTCCCTATTTATAAGCCTTCTAGCAGTAAAGAAGGCCCTCTAGGTAAGGAAATCTCCCTTTATAGAGGTATTAAGGAACTACTAACTAAGAACTCAATCCCTAAAACATACTATAAGGTAAGCTCCTAGTATACCTTACACTGCTAGTAAGGGCAAAGCTTCTAAAGTCGGATATAAGAGCAGGTAAGCCTCTATATACTAAGGTTCTTATATTACTTCTACCGAATTATCTAGTTCTATATTATCTATAAGGTTAGGCATATCAATATCCTCTTCCTCTTCTTCTTCTAATCTATTACCTAGGTCTATTACCCCTACTTTATAGGGTACGTCCTAGGCAGGAATATCAGCTACTATAGTATTTAGATTTTCGGATTCTGCCTTTTTCTTGATCTTAGTAAGCTACTCTTTCAGCCCTTCTGAGCTTAGATCTCTTAGCCTAACTGTAAGGTGCTCCTTAGACCTGTTAAATACCACCTTCTTATTGAAAATCACGTCCTAGGTTACTATAATCTTATTAGTTTAAGGGTTCTAGATTCGATAAATATTCGTTGAGTTATATCTAATTAGGTATCTAAGGAAAGCTCTTAGAACAAACCTTTTTAGCTTATTCTTCTTAAGCTATATATCTGCTTCTAACGTAAAGGCTTGATATAGGAAAACCCGAAGATGCCCTTACTATAGCTTAATAGGCGTTGTCTCTTTAGCGCCTACTAATTCTATAAACAAATAGAATACCTTATATAGTGTTTTCCACTTTAGCCGATATCTTAGAGTGTAATTTAAGAGATATACTGCTATTCTAAATACCTTAGCTACCTTGTCTAAAGGTAAGTTAGTCCCTACTACTATTGCTTTTACCTGTTTTTTTAGAATATTAGCAGCTCTTTCTATACTTCTATTCTAATCTTAGGTCTAAAGAGCAGAGAGATTTATTCTAATATACTTCCTTTATAGCTAGGCTTAAATTGCTCCCTTCCTTCTGGCAATCTTGTTGTTAGCTTTAATATCTAGAACCTAGATTCTATACCTTTGATTAAGATCTAAAAGGCAATTGTCTAAGGCTATAATAATACTCTTAACCAACTAATTATAAAGATAATAGTCCTATATCAGGCCTAACTTATAATCTAATAAAAGTATAAAAGATATAAAGCCTTCCTTGGACCTTTTAATATTATAGAAATTAAGGGCTAGGACATTGCTAGGGTACTTTAGGTCTAGTCGGGCTACCCTTAAGACCTAGCAATTAGGGCCTTTTCCTATACTATACTATAGGTAGTCTACCGTTCTAATCACCTTGTGATTTCTAGTAACCTTAACTCTCTTACTGCTCTAAATAAGGTAATAGAGTACTTCTAGGTTTAGATAACCTAAATACTAGTACTATACTTAGATTGTCCTAGGCTTAGTCTTCTTCTTCTAAGACCTGCCCTACTCCCTTTATATTACGAAAGCTAATACTAAGATATTGGTTATAACGTGCTTTAGCAGGAACTAGCTATAGGTTTCCTAGATTTTGCAGATCTTATTATAGTCTAACATCCTCCTAAGATAGGAAAGAGTACCCTGCTTTTAGTAATCCCACTATATTCCCTTCTTATAAAAGTACCTTAAAAAAACTAGATTAGTAGCTACCTTAGGGCAGTATACTATATAATCGAGCCGAAGGAGCACCTATTTATGCTAACCTAGGTGTAGATATAGGAAAACTATCCTATATCCTTTGATCGGCAACTTACTATTAGCTGCTACAAGGTAGTCCCCTTCCCCTGCTTCCTTAAGGCTTTTAAATCTCTCCTAATTATTGAAAATATAGATAGAGGCACTGGAATCTAGGTAGGCTAAGTGCTTAAAAGGATATTCGCTAACGCTGCTTACTTATAGTGCGCTCTTCGGTACTACAAACTTAATAGAGACCTAATTCTTGTTCTTCTTCTTAGGTATAGGAATAACTTCTACTATTAGTTTTAAAGCCTTTACTTTCTCCCTATGCCCTATGTACCTTTAGGCCTCCTACTTGTCTTTTAGCTCTTTTCGATAAGCTAATATCTTTGATCGAAGTTACGAATCCTCCTTAATAGCTTGTTTTACATACCTTTCTATATCTGGCCTTAGTTCCTAACCTTTATATATAAGAGATGGAAATAAATACTAGTATACCTTCTAATTATACTAGATTGTTCTATAGGTATACTTCTTATAATAAAAACTAGGTCTCCCTATAGGATAATTAGGTCCTAAGGCTTAGGGTACTTCTAAGGCTCCCTAGAGATTTCGGTTGTTATAGGTATTAGCTCTCCCTTACTTAAAAGCCTCTTCTTATATGTCCTCTCCTCTTTTACCTTTCTTACTAGCCTTATTAGGAAAAGGCTGTTTACTATTTAAGGTAACGTATGTACCTCCTCTTTCTACTAGGTTCTTAGGCTTTAGCTTAGAAGGCTTATTAAACTTAAGATCTTATAGGAAATCCCTTACTACTTTATAGTAATCGAGGTTCTTCTACTTAGCCTGCCTCTTGAAGTCCCTATATAAGGCTAATATCTAGCTCTAGAATCTTTAGGTTACTCCTAAGAAAATCAGTAAGTTGTTAAACTATAGTTTAGGGTTAGCTACCCCTTTGACTTTATAATACTCCGCTAGGTATAGTAGCTTCTGCTACTTCTCTATCTAGGTCCTTTAGTTGCTAACTGCTTTTGCTTTACTAGCGTTAAGGTACTCCTTATAGTCCTTGTATATCGTCCTTATTCGCTTGTAATCCTTTAAATACATTAACTTAGTAAGGTTCTAATACTACTAGCAAAGGCTTTACTTAGGTAAATAGTATAGATTTAGCGTATAAGTCTCGACATACTCCCTGATCCACTTCTTAACCTTTATAACGTTATCCTAGTTGTATTTCCAGTTTGCTATAGCAGTATTATACATTATTAATATACTCTAGAAGATAGCCCTCCTATTAACAGTTAAATCGGTATATATAATACGCTTACTAGGAAGAGGAGGAGGCCTATTAGCATTCGCCTGCTTGATATACTCTTCTATAAGCTATGCTCCCTAAGTAAGGCTGTAATACTAGTAAACGTAGGTCTAATAAGCAGTCTTAATATAGGCGGTTAATAACCTAAGAATAGGTATATTGTTAAGGGTTAGAGGGACCAGACATCTACCTAATTCCTTAGTATTATTTAGATCTATAAACTCGATTACCTTACTTATAATATACTAAAGCTATTGCTTAAAGTTGATCTACTACTCTAGCTTAGAAAGAAAGATAGAGCCCTCCTTAGCAGCCTTCTTATTATTCTCGTTGTTCAATATAATAGCAGCTACTAAGGTACGTTCTTAGATATTATAATAATGTTGGAATACTAGCCATGACTGCGGGCCACATGTGCTGGGACTGCAGACTCTATATGGTGGACCCCAGCCGACGTGGATCGTCAGGTAACTACCTGGCAATGCAGGTCGGACCGGGATCATTGTATAGTATCTACCGTATAATAAAGGGAATATATTAGGGGCTAAAATCTCTTTATCTATATATTATAAAGAGATAGATATAAATGAATAGACTATCTAAACTACTATATACTAGTATAAAGAGCTATAAATACTGATTAGTAATTTAGCATTGAATTATAGATTAGTAATGTAAAGAGATAAGCATATATAGGTTAACAATTCTGTTCTATAGCGGTATATACTAGGAATAGAAGAATCATTGCTATATCTTATACTAACGCCTCTATTCGACTTCCCTTTATAATCGGTATATATAAGGAGGAATCTCGAAGAAAGAAGAACTGTAGATATTAGCTAATAGATTGTACAGTTGTTGTATAATATCCAGCAGTTATATACAACTATACAACCCTAATAACTTAGTATTTAGAGAACAATACCTATTCTTATATTGAATATACTAACCTGATCTTCTATATTAAGAGAACGAACTAGCTCTCTTACTAGATATAACTTATATCTATCTAACAATACTATTAAACCTATAATAGTATTTATCAGATATCTATTTTACGACAGATACTATATAACTCGATACTTATAATACTATAATTAGCTAAGATATCGACTATTAACCTGGCAGAGAAGTCGGAAGCCGATAAATATCCTATATATAAGGAAATCGCTTATAGTAGTACGATACCGATCTATATATAGAAGAAGTATGTCGATACTAGGCAGTAGTACAATAATATTACTATCGAACCTGGATATATATACTTAGAGATATCCCTAACAACTAGGTTCGTATAATATCTAGCTGAACTTAGGTATAGTAATATATACCTCGATATAATAATCGATAATATAAGAGAGGAACTGGAAGGCTGGATATTATACTAACTTAACTTTATTAACGGTATATTTTACAAGGAATTCCTAGCCCTGTTTAACAATAAGGGTTTCTATTTTTAGAAATAGACAAAGATCAAGAGACTTCTTAAGATTATTAACTATAGGACTTATCGTAAGACTAAAGAAGAATAACAACTACCTTCTCCTATACTACCTGCTATACTACCCCTACTTATACCGACTACCCTAGGACCTCTATAGCTAGACAGTTATTCTATAATATTCGATCTATATACTCTTCTTCTAATATACATTATATATATAATATCGTTAGATAAAAAGAGAACTTTGGCATTTTATAAGCAGTAGGACAAGATATATAACTATTTAGGCGTATTGTATAACGTACTTACCGACAAAACGCGATGGTTTATCAATATATATCGCTAGCTTAAGATCAACGAGAGCTAGTACGCGATAATCTTCCTAGATATTCTTATAGAACAAGCGGCAGATTACTTTCTATATTATATTAGGCCTAGACAACGGTAGGATAAGATATATAATATACTAGACAAGTACTTTAACACTAGTATTAATAAGAAGGAGTACTACAACCTATAGACTTTAGTTACCTATCGTATAATATAGGCTGAAAACCAAGATAAGAAACTGCTGGAAATCCTAGACATACTGTTCGACAAACTTACTCTAGTCTAATAAAATCTAAATCTAACTTTTTAGGGCGACGACTAACTTAAGGTAGCTATTATACAAGCCTATTAAGGAATCTAAGAATTGGAAGAAGGGCTTTAGAAGGACGACATTAATACGGCAGAACAACTATTCACTACGCTATATAAATTGTACTATACCGTGCAGATACAGCAGACAAGCTTTATAACCGACATACCATCCTCTAACTATATATATTAACGATACTACAATTCCTAGAAGAATTACTTAAAGCCTAACTACTAGCATTGTTCAAGGGACAGTTCATAATTTAGGAAGTACGATAAGTATAAGAAGAAGTTATTATACAATAAGAAGAATACAATATTAGGTATATACTAGATACCGAACTACAAGATCCCTAGATACAAATCGTAGATATATAGCAAGGAAGAACAGGAATAAGCAAAGAAGTATTATCTTATAATAGGGATAATAGACAAATCACTTATAGTATATATCGCTATATATAATAACAGCAACCAACCTAATACTAGTAGCTCTAACAGTAAAGATTCTAAGGTTATAGCAAGTAATGACAACGAACTATAAAAGACCGGTACCTATTTCCTCTAAAGCATAGCATTTATCTATATAATAACGGGTAACGACTTGTATTATACAATAAGTTTTGTTGATACTAAACATTTTGTTCTTTCAAGCATCTACGATATAGAATATCAGGGGTAGCTATAGGATACCAGCGCTATATAAATCTCATCGTATAGTAAGAACTAAGCAATAGCACTTATATAGCAATAAGGTATCGACATTAATTAGACGCCAGGCTTATTATCTATTAAATTTAGGGACGGCTAGAATATAGTAGCCATTAGTATAATTATGATAGAGAACTCGATCGGTATAGTAACATACTATATCATAGAATCCAATACGCCCTTTCTATTCTATTTAGACAATATAATACGACTAAAGGCGTACTATAATAATATAGAAGACGTTATTGTACGATAAGACAGGACAAGGATTCTAGTAGTCTATAAATAAGGCTACCTATTCTTCGACCTTACTAAAAGCGAATATGTTCTCTATATAACTAAAGGACAGCTATAACAATTATATTAACGATTCGGGTATCTTATAGCAGATAGATTATATTATATACTAAAGGACTTATCAAAGACTAACAATTATACAATGGATATCCTTAGTAAGATCTAAGATTTCTATCATTATTGCCAACTCTACGATCCAATACCTACATGATTTAAATTCAAGCTAAAAGATAACTACGATTTCAATTACGAAATTATTACTAACGTTATACAGCTTAAAGGAGATAAAGCCCTCTATGTTATTAATACTATAACAGCATTTTAAGCAGCGATTTTTCTAAAAGGCGAAATAGCAAAAGACATCTAGAACGTGCTATATAAG
Organism: Phyllachora maydis; assembly: GCA_029339225.1. Classification (NCBI taxonomy): domain Eukaryota; kingdom Fungi; phylum Ascomycota; class Sordariomycetes; order Phyllachorales; family Phyllachoraceae; genus Phyllachora; species Phyllachora maydis. The sequence goes on along the minus strand of JAQQPM010000001.1, from coordinate 4,540,477 downwards.
TGCTAGATCTATACTTATCTTGGACCGCCTAACTACCTATTATACGACTAGGGTATGAATTTCATTGCCGAAGAATTCTAAGGTATAGCCCGACTAAACAGCGTTACCTATTATATAGTACCTATCGAAGTATACTAGGCAATTAGAAGTATAGAATAAGCGTACCGTCTACTTTAACAAGTATATAAGATTCTAAAGGCAGAACTAGGATATAATATAGACAAGTATACTATCCTCTAAATATCTATTAAGGTATTGAACGATATGCCTAAACCTAGAGAAATCGTACTGATACTACTTGTTTTTAGCATATATCTACAAGTATTGTACGACTTAGCTCTTTTAAAGGATATCGCCGAGTAAGGAGCAGCAGTATAAAAAGCTATAAAGGCAATTCGTAAATTCCGTGTAGAATCAGATGTTAATTATGTAATAGCTATCTGAAATAGACTATAAATTTCGGACGTCCTCTTGCTCCCTCTATAAAGTAAAGTCCTAGTATAGTAGGAGAAACCTAATAGTTCTAACCAGGCTAGATAGGAAGGGCTATACCGAATTAAAGCTATAGACTATGTAACTATAACGATTATAGGGAATACTAGACTATAGTAATTCCGGGCAACTTACGTTAAGCTGTATAACAGACCTAAAGAGACAGACGCCAGATAACCTATATCGTACGATAATAAGGCTATAGCGCCTATCTAAGAACCACTAGCAAGATATAGACGTAGACGCCTAGCAAAACCATCTAAGCTAATACCCCTAGTCAGATTCTCGCTATAGACCTATAACTAGTATTATACAATAGACGTCTTTCTAAGTAAGAAGGAGATAGACGACAGATAACTAGTAACTAAACTCCGGGAAAAAGGGATCATTACTATACCCGGAGTACCGTTTAAGGAATCGGATATAAAGGAGATTAACGATCTTATTGCTACTAGTATCTTTAAGTTTATCAAATTTAGCCTATAAGATCAACAAGGATAATATATCTATAGTACCTATATAGTATAAAGGATAAAGGGCGATAAAGAGAAACTATATAAGAAATTAAGGCTTGTTATACAAGGATTCGGTAACGATAGGAAGGATAGTATCCTAATACAGGCACCTACCGTATAACGGATGAACATGCGACTAATAATTGCGTTAGGCCTATTACTAATAAAGACTTTTAGTATAAAGTATATCCTCTGGGATATCATATAAGCGTATATTTAGTCAAAAGATACTCTAGTCCGGCAGATTATTATACGACTGCTAAAGGAGATAATAGATAAATACCTGGCAGATATATATATACTGATTAAGAAGCTATTATACAGACTGGCAGAATTAGGACTCTTTTGGTTTAAGATATACTACAACTACTATACTATAGTACTAAGAATGAAAGTCTTATCGTATAACCCCTACCTACTCTATATACTAGACGGTAAAGATCCTGTATAATTCGGAGTTACTGCTATGTAAATAGATAATACTCTTTCTTTCAGTAGTAAAAGCTTTGCTAAGCTTAAAGAAGACGAACTTCAAAAAGCGTAGTTCCGCGTAAAGCCGACATCGACCCTATTATATAACCGTAATATTAAGTTTAATAGAGCACGACTTAAGTTCGATAATAGCGATATTATTTTTACCTACTAAGGATAGGTTAAGAAGATAAGAATCCTAGACGTAGACGCTAAAGATATAGCCTAGCGATACATTTTAGAATACATAAAAAGAGCCTATCTAGCTAGCGTCTACCAGCCTAAGGCGTTGTACGACCTATTAGTTGCAGTACAAGTCAAAGTACTAATAAAGGACGATATAGAGAATCTAAATAAGCGGCTATAATAGCAGATAGACAACGCTACTTAAGGACTCCGGTATATACTACTAGACTGGAAAGATATAAAGCTGTTTATCTTTACTAACAGCTCGTTTACTAATAATAAGGATATAACATTATAGATCGGAATGATAGTAGTTTTGGCTACTAAAGAAACGGATGTAGATTCGGCTAGCTATTAGGCAATAGCTAGTAAAGATACCTATTGTATAATTACTAGTTTTACTATCTATAGAAATATCATTTACTAGTCTTCGACAAAGTGCTATAGGGTTATAAGAAGTATACTGGCTAGCGAACTTTATAGCATGGTTTCTAGCCTAGATAGCAGCATTTCTCTAACAATAACTCTTATACGACTAACATTAGTACTTAGATTGCTAAAGATTACAACTGTCCTATACTACGACTTAAGGTTATTGTATTAATGTTTAGTTAAGCTTGGTATAACAACTGAGAAACGATTAATAATTGATATCCTAGCAATACAAGAATCCTATAAAAAGAAAGAAATTAGAGAAGTCTGCTGGATTAACGGCCGTAATAATCCAGCAGATACAATAACGAAAAAGAATCCGAACTAGGCGCTTGAAGAATTAGTAAGCTACAATAAGCTAAGCATTCGGATAGAAGTATATATAGAGGATAAGAATTCTATGGCTAGATGCTAGTATATATTGTATAATAGGGAGCGGCAATGGTAGCAATGTACTAGCAAACTTACTAGACATCGTACAACGTATTCTAAAGACTAGGACCAAACAATAAGAACTTAATTCTAGCGGTATAGGTATAGCCACCGCACTTAAACTATCTATACCATCCTAATAGACTCGCCTAGAGTAGCAAGGGCCTTACTAGCTATAATAGATAGCTTAGACGACTCCTCCTTTATATCTATAGGTACCTTATTATCCAAGTCTAGTACCTGTATAACCTTATAGCTAGAATCCTATTATACAACGAAGCTTAGACAGTTAGCAGTACTAGATAAAGCTAGTATACTGCTATAGGTACGGTAGCTAGCTTTAGGGCAGCCGCGCAGTATCGTAGGTAAGTGCTGGCGGCAGTGATGCAGCGTATATAGTATTATCGTACTATACTTATAGAGCGAGCCCTTTCCCTAGAAGTGGCACTTAGTATATACATTGTGCTACTTACTAGCTAGGACAAAGCAGCCCTGAAAACGATACTTGTACGTTGTCTTACAACAATAATAGACGTATAATGTACGCTGCTTGCTATAAGAAGCTATTAGGATTATATACTAATACTGCTCCCTCTTTATTATATGCTTTAAGATATCCCGAGGGTTCTGCCATATACTGCCAGTCTTATAGAGCATAAATAAGACATTTTTCGACAGCAGTGCATATATAGTACGTTTGAGATCCTATCTATAAGCAATGAGTATCGTATAACTAGTAGTATAAAGCGGCTATCGTATAACAAGCGTTAGACTTATATTAGATACAAGCTTTATAAAAAGATCGCGATTAAAAGGATCTGCTGTTAGGATTACTATAATTCAATAGGTCCTATCTATATTCTTATATACGTTTATAAGGCTAAAGTTCATATATGTATCTATATTAAAAACATTAATAAGGAGGAGCAAGTTGACATTATTATACAGAATCCTAATAGCAGCTATTATATAAGAGGTATCGCAAGATAAGAGATAGAAGATATTAATAGTACAAATTAATGGTAATGGCGAATAGAAAACTCGATTAAGAATACGAATTTGTAATATGAAAGGGAAAGGAAGAGAAGAGGAGGGCAAAGGCGAGAGAACAAGCCTTTATACCCTAAGGAAAAGGTACAAGGGAAAGGGCAGAAACAGGCGTACAAACTGATTAATCACCTACCTATTGTTCTTTTCCTATTATGCAAGACCTATTTTCCTATTATGCAAGATCTATTATCTCCTTGGTATAAGAACGGGATTTTGCTTATATACTTCCTATTATTAACTTCCTCTAACTACACTAATGCTAGAAACGCGACTACAAGTGTAGGATTACACGTAGAGGGTTATACGTATAATCAGGTTACTACCGTACCTTCTCTAAAGAATCCCCCGATTAAACAGCAGGCATTATACAATAACTATTATAAGATACTCTCCTATATCTAACACTTACTATATATGCCTACCCTTAGACTCTATAGGTATACCCTATATACTCCCTACTAACTACTATATAATTAGCATTACACGATAGCGCTTGTACAACCAGCACCTAACAGTCTATACTAACAAAAGAAAAGACTGCTAGTATTAGAATACTAGCTATAACTACAGGCCATATATACTAGGACTATAGACTCTATATAGTGGACCCTAGCTGACGTGGATCGTTAGGTAACCACCTAGCGATGTAGGTCGGACTAGGATTATTGTACAGTATCTACCGTACAATAAAGGGAATATATTAGGGGCCAAAATCTCTTTACCTATATACTACGAAGAGATAGACATAAATGAATAGACCACCTGAACTACCACGTACTAGTACGAAGAGCTACGAACAAATAATGATATATATGCTAATACTAGGCTTATCTACGCTAGACTAGCAACTTCTAACTGTTAATTATTAGAATCTATAGGCTCTGATTAATCGATTCTATATACTTATCTATATTCTGTCTTAACCTGTGCTCTAGCTGCCTAGGGCAGAGATTTTCTCTATCCCCCCTATAACGTTTATAGGCCCTAAAGTAGGCTTAATCTGCTTAATATAGGAAATCATAGCTATATCTACCTTAATTAATCAGGGCCTCCCTATGCCCTACTCCCGAGTTAAACAAGGCAACCCTGTGCCCTGCTCCTGTCAGGGATACCGAGGTTCTACCGGAGCGACACGAGCGCCTCGTTGTCCAACAACGTGACCTACTGTCCCCATATCCCCCTAGGTACTTCGTATACACCCTGTTGGAATCTGTGGGCTCTGATTAATCGATTCCGTGTGCTGATCTGTGTTCTGTCTTGACCTGCGCTCTAGCTGCCCAGGGCAGAGATTTTCTCTATCCCCCCTATAACGTTTATAGGCCCTAAAGTAGGCTTAATCTGCTTAATATAGGGAATCGTAGCTATATCTACCTTAATTAATCAGGGCCTTCCTATGCCCTACTCCTAAGTTGAACAAGGTAACCCTATGCCCTGCTCTTATTAGGGATACCAAGGTTCTACCAGAGCAATATAAGCGCTACGTTATCTAATATACCCTTAGGTCTAGGTTTGTAATAGCAATCCTAGGCCTTGCTATAAGGCTCTTCCTTATCGATAATATATTTAGCAGTAACGTATGCTTGTAGTACCTATATTCTAGGATTATAAAGGTCGTAGTCGGGCTTTATAGATAGCAGTATAGTCTTTTTCTTAATAACTATTATTACTACCTCTAAGGTCTCTATTCCCTGGTTATATAGTACTTTCTAGGCTAATAGAAGGGTAGTTATTCTACTACTTAATTAGAAAAAGGACTATACTAATAAGTCATACTTAGCTACTTTATTACCCTATAGTCCTGTTCCTCTATAAGGACTTATTAGGATACTCCGGATTATTAAGATCAGGCTTTTAATAGATATTACTAGTTACTAACCTAGATAAGGTCTAGAAAAGTTAGCTGCTCCCTCTCTAACCTACTTTCTCTGCTAGTCTTAGAGGTACCTTCTTATAAGAGGAACTGTTAGGCTCTTCTTAACCGTTATAATCTTATTTCTAGAGATACCTAATGGTTATTACTATAGTCTGCTATCTAGGTAGTTAACCGGCGTAATGCCTTACTCTATCAGAGACTGCTAGGTTGCCGTTTAGCTTAGAAACGCTTATCTCTTTTACTATACTCCCTTTACCTCCGCTGATCTTGCAGGTACCTTATAAACTACCTTTAGCATTATAAATACTAGCTTATTACTTTAGCGGCAGTCTCTTCTCTGCTCTTTACTATTTCTATAGGGGCTAATCCAGGTAATAAGGCAGTTAAACTAACACAGTAAGTCTCGCCAGATCTAAAGGTCTAGGTATACTGCCCTTTCCTATTTAGGTTAAGGTATACTACCTTTTCCTTATTTAGGTTAAGGTATACTGCCTCTTCCTTAGGGTATACTGCCCTAGCTTCTCTTCTCTATTAGGGTATACTATCCTGCTTCTTTCCTTGCTCTTATATTTTACATCTAAGTGTATCGAGGCTTGTTAATTAGTAAAGGTCTGCTACCTCTCTCTTTGATTGGTAAGGGTTTGCTGCCTCTCTCTTCTTAGTATTAGGGTATGCTGTCCCTTCTTAGGGAGGAGGAAGTAGAAGTTAGGAGAAAGGGCGTGATTTTTAACCGCCTATATTATTGCTCTTTTTATATAGTAGCTAGTTAGGTGTAAAATCTGCTTGCCTCCTCTGGAGCTCTAAAAATTTCCTCCTTCCTATAAACGCGTTTTTATCTTTCTATGCTTGCCCTTCTTACTATAAGGCTTCTTATAATTACTATATTTAGTTTTATAAGTTTTTCTAACTTCCTTTTATCGTAGATATCTACTTAGAAAGAGGAGTCAGTTCTAGAGCAGCCTACTACCCTAGTAGCAGGAGATTTATCCTTATTAGGCCAGAAATACAGTTTATTCTTTTACCTTGCCTTTCTTAGGTAGTTTTCTTAATAGCTAACAATCTATATCTAGTTCGGTTTACCTAGGATAACAACAAAAAGGATAATGACATTACAGTACTGCCGTTGTTAAAGAAGCTGTATTTCGGGGATTCAGGTCTATTGCCTATACTAGCGGCTATTACTACCCTAGTCTTAACAGTCCCTAGGGTACATTCGCCAGTAGCTAGTACTAGGGGGCTGGTAATACCGGTCTATAAGAAGCTAGTTATAAGCAAGCTAGTATTAAGCCTAGCCTTGCAGTCCATACCTATAGGGGCATTACCGTCTATATTACTAGCGGTTTCTACTATCTAGGACAGTAAGCTGTATAAGGTATACTATAAGCACTGTCTTATATACTTAGTCTTATAGGCCGATTCTAGTGATTTTTCCCCTCTAGCGCCGTATATAGCGCAGCTCGGTCCCTACGTTTCTTCTTAGTTATAGTACTTAAATTGTTCCTATTGTTGGTACCTATATGTCTCTTGTAAGTCTAGCCTATATACCCCTTTAAAAAGCTATTTCTAGGCTATCCGAAAACGCGTTCTTAGTCAGGAACGCTCCAAATCGACTGCACTCTTTTGCGATCAACTTGTCCAATTGAGGACACAATACACGCTAAATTTAGCCGTAGCGCTGTCCGCCGTTCGACGGCGCTATAGTCGGATTCTAACTGTACAATGTGGTCGACTATGGCGAGAAATCTGCAGCGAGGGCGCATAGGCCCTATAGTCACGTACCCCCCTAGTACCCCTAACCCTCTAGGCCCTTGCCCTGCTTCCGCTACCCCTAGCCCCTTAATCAACGAGCCTATCTCTAAACCCGATTGCACAAGCCATACGTTTGCGCCCTACCTCTCTAGCGCCACAGCCATAGCTATAGCCACTACTACTACTACTGCTACCGCTACCACTACTACTTCCGCCACCGATTCCACCACTGCTATAACCGCTACTAGGCCGAGCGATATATCGTTTAATAGCCCTTTTAAAGGGCTTTCTAGCAGTTAGCACGCTACTACCGCTAACGCCGCCACCGCCCCCCTAAAAAAGGGGAAAGAAAAGGAGAAAGCTTTACCGCCGTCGACTCTTGCCCTTACCTTCTCTAGCCTTATAGACTCGATAGTCAGCCTCTTAATTAATAACCCGGCTTTTAAGGAAATCGTCGAATATACAGGGCTAGCTAGAAAGCTAGCTCTAACGCAAATACTAAAGGAGGAGGAGAAGAAGGCAGTAATTCCGATTTTTCCTTCTTTTACTAGCCAGGCCTAAAAGCAGAAGAAGCAGCAGCACTAACAACAACAACAATAACAACAACAACAACAACAACAACAATAGCAGCAACTAGCCCCTTAGCCCAAGACCCGCCGTACCTAGGCTACTATAGCAGCAGCTAGGGTAAAGCCGACTAAACTAGGCCTAGAAAAACAAGTCCTTATACACCTAGGATCAGCCTCCTCCCCCTTTGGTTAGAAATCAGCGCTAGAGATCGTATAGGCAGTTTAGAGGGCAATAGGGCATACTATTAAGGGGGTAAGGACCCTACTAAGCGGTAACCTTATACTAGTTATAAAGGAAGAGAAGGTAAAGAAGGCCTTAGAGGAAAATACAGCCTGGCTAGCCTCTTTATCACTAGAGGCCTCCCTCTATACCACTACCTAGGTAGTAGCTATTAAGGGGCTTATAATAGCTAATCGGATAATAGAAGCTAGCCTCTTAGCAGCTGCAAAAGAAGTATATCCTTTAGCCCTCTAAGCTAAAGTCTAGCACCTACTCTAAATCGAAAGAACAAGAGTCTTAGCACTTATAGCCTTTTCTAGCTAATAAGAGGCTTATAAGGCCTGTTAAGACGGCATCTTCTAGGCTTATAGTGGATCGGCGTAGCTAGTGCACGACTAGCCGCCGCTTGTTTTTCTTCTTCTTCTCCCTCTGTTTAGAGGAGGCCTGTGTCTACTTTCTCTTCTGTTATACAGTAGAGTAGGTGGACAAGGCTGGTCTTTCTGTTCCGCCCCTTATCTTATTCCAGGCTAATAACAAGATTGCGAATTGGTAGTATAAGGAGGATAATAGTATAAAAAGCTGGCTTTCCTTCCTATATTTAGAGAGAGATAAAAAAGAATTATCCTAATTATTACAGTTATATAGTTACATTTTACCTATTTAGATATTCCATCTACTTTTTGCCTCTAGGCTACTTTGGCCTATTTACTTAGTTCTATTATACCTATCTACCTTAGTCTCCCCTAATTAGAGAGACTATAGCCTTAGTATGCATATACCTCTTATCCTTTTGTCTAGATAGCTGTTTGATATATAGCTATCTATTACCTTTAGATAGCTGCTTCTACTTTCTTATAGGTCTGCTACTCTGTTTTATATAGGGGCTTAGCTAGGAATGAACTAAGTAAGGGCTCTGATACTTATAAACAGGCCTTACTTATATTAGGGTTGTCTTACTATCGATAAGGACGACCTATAGACCGTCGGCTAGACAACTCTATAGTATAGTATTAATAGGACAACTATTTCGAATTTTCTGCTCTAACAACTTAGACTAGTGTTTCTAGGCCTCTAACCTCTGATTAGACAATGACAATCTTACTTAGTATAACAGTTATATCAGTTATAGGTTATATAATAATTCAAGACCTGATATATCAGTTAAGCTTAAGATAAGCATAATCTTAGCTATCCTAGAAACTCGGTTATCTAAGCATTCTAGTAGATATACCTTATATTGAACAAAAAGGGGTAAGGAAGTACTTAAACCCCCCCTCTCTAGTTCTATTAGGTGTATTAGCTATAAGAGTCTCCTTTGGATATAACTTATATAACTCTTATCTTTAGTTCCTTTCCCTTGTTTGATATTTCCAGTATTAGCAACTATACAAGGATTAGAGCCTAGTAAAGAGATTTCCTACATTTAAGGAAGATTTCGATACTAGGGCTGGATATATAGACCTTACTTATAACTTAGGAACATAGTCTTATCCTTAATTTCCTCCTTTATCTAGATAAGTAGCTAGCTGTCCTAACTCGTTTTAGCATTACAAACCCTTAGTTAAAATAAGAGGAGTTATCTTAGGTTAGGCTATATTAACGAACAATTAGGCTTAGCTTACTATCTAGTATTACTTTGCTACCTCTATATATACTAGGGTTATAGACATTGTAGAGTTCTTTTCGTTCTAGCTTCTTAGGTTAACTAGCTGGTATTAGCTGGTTAGTCTTAATCTGGATAAAGGTATTGTCTTAGTACCTACCTAGAAGTAGTACCCTTATATAGCAACGAAGATTCGCAAGATTACTATACCTAGGATATATAATAAGGGGCAGGGGCAATAGGAAAGTTAAGTTAGGATAGCTCTAGTACTAGGCCTTTAGTTGTGTTTTTAGGACTGCTGTTAGTAGGTTTCCAGAGATCGTAGTGATCTAAAACGATAAAGAGCAAAGCGAGCAGTAAGGAAATACTGGTTTAAGTTCTAGTTCTGGATTATCTGTCTCCCTCTATCTAGGGGGTGGTTGCGCACCCCTTAAATACCTATATTAAGCGGAGCGCTTGTTAGTGACCATTATATGGTATATAGGTGCGCTACTTATAGCTGTCGTACAAGTGGCGTAGTGCGTGCCCTATTCTCCAGAGCGGGAGGCTTAGTAGTATAGCATATGCCCTATTCCTAAAGCGAGAGGCTTATATGCTATATAGTTACAGGGATTAGCACCTAACCCCCCTTACTGTAATCAACATCGGCAACTCTTCTTTTATAACTGTACTAGCGCTTTATCAACCGAAATAGGAAATCCTAGATCACTTCGCTCTCCTTATTACCAGAATAGGAAATCCCAATCACTTAACTTCTCGTTTACTAATTAGAATGTTAAATTCTAGTTACTAATCCCTAGCGTAGAAGGCGCGACTTTAGCACCTTTTATATACGCCTCTAAACGGCGCAATAGTAAGTACGTTACGCCGGCAACTATTGTTGTAAAAGCTTATAGTCCTAAATAGGAATTATAATAGGAAAATCAGAGCTCTAGGCTAGCTGATTACAAACTCCGAACGCTCTTGCCCTAAACTTATAAATAGGTAGGTTCTCCTACTACATACTACCTGTTCTCTTTCTCCCTACGATCTGCACTAGCAGTAGCAGCAGCAGCAATAACAACAGCAGTAGCAGTAACAACAGCAGTAGCAGCAGCAGCAGCAATAACAGCAGTAGTATCAGCAGTATTAGCAGTAATAAGTAAGTTACTTACCTTTATATACTAATGCTTAAGCGTGCTGATCTTATTGTTTATAGTGTCGGATTTTAATAATAAGTAGAGTAGGTGCTCCTATAGGAGCATAGGTAGCAACGCCTGTATATATACTAAGGATAAGGGCGGCGACGCCCTTAATATGCTTATAACTGACGCTTCTAACAAGTATCTTGCCTAAGAGGGTAATAATAATACGTCGGAGGATGCGTCTGAGCATGCTATTGCCGATAATAGCGACTAGAAGAGCATAGTAGGCGGCAACGACGGCGACGACGACAATAACAATAGCGACGATCCTAACGCTGCAGATACAGCTACGCTTACTATATAGCCTAAGTCTACGGGCAGCTATACCGATGCTGACTCTATACCCTTTAATTCTAAAGGGCTAATCGCATATATATACGTCCTGCTTAAGTAGGCTACTATGCTCTAGCATAAGGAGGAGGTAGAGGAGGAGATAGTGCGTAAGGCAGAGATCGCTATATGTAAGGCGCATCTCTCTAAGTACGCCGAGCATGCCCTACCTATATCGCCGGCTATAAAGAAGGCGGCGTTAGTAGCTATACGCGTATAGCGTAAGGCGCTGCTTAACACTACAAGCGCGCCTATACCGTCGATAGCGATACCGGCGGTAGTAACAGCAAGTTTGTCGTCCAGTAAAAGCTTAGACAGCTCTGTCGTCTGCTCTAGCTGCTATATACGCTGTATGTCGGACTATATAAAGCCTTATAAAAGGTTATTACACGTTTATATGTATAAACTAGAGGATAAGCGTCTTACTTTTATTATCCTTATTATTAATATTGCTAATATATATAAAGTTCGTAGCCTATATAGTACTATATGTACTATCCTTTACCTTAGCTACCTACGCTTACTTTTAGCAGGCGTTAAAGACTTGTTTAACAAGTCCGGCAATTTCGCGCTATATATAGCATACTATAACTATATATTAGGCTATAGCCTCTAGTACTAGCAGTACTTATCTAGGCACTTATATATGCCAATGTAAGTTCCATTTACATATTATTTCTATTGTCTTATTGTTTCTAATGTATATTGTAGCCCTAAGTCGGTCTGTCTATTCTCGGACTGCTTCTTAGAGCTCCGCTCTAACCTAGCTATAAAGGCCAAAGTAAGTTATAATCTTTAGTATTATCCCTTATTTAATCGGAATACTTATTGGTTATAGGATTGGAAGATATGGTATAATAGCGCTAAATACGCCTTAGTCCTAGTGGATAAGGCGTACGCTCTTGTTAAGCATAGAGTGCCTATAGCAGGCATAACGCCTATATAGAAAAAGCTTATAGTAATAGCTGCCATAGGCAAGGCTATTAATGTTTTGTTGTCGTGATTAGGGGGTAGGGGGCACTGGCGTATATATCGCGCCAGCTATAAAAGTATAAATTAAGATTGTTTCGCGCTTTACCTTATATTCCTTATTATACTGTAAATATAAATGAATTGTTCTAGCAATCTTTGTCTTTTACGCAAGCAATCTTGCCCTAAGTTATATAGACTCTTCCTGTTGTTCGGCTGGTTGTTAAACCTAGCCTTCTACTCTGATCTTAGCTATATTAGCAGTAATAAGCTTTTTAAGCATCTTGTTCGGCGTATGTTTAGTTATAGTATTAGCTAGGTTATCGTTACTACTAATCTACCTGATTTCTACGATTTTACGGTTTTTATAGCTCTAGCATAGCGCTATTATATCGATTATAAGGCGCTTCTCTGCTATTATACCGAGCTTTACCAGGCATTCATACAAGCTAAACGAATCTATATATACGATAATTAGTAGTAGCAAGGGTAGGCCTAGACGTAAGTAGACCTTAGCAAGTGTCTAGTGCAATATATACCTAAGATCAAACCTACTTACTATGCTATATATCTCGCTTGCTAGAACGCTCCGTGTTACCTGCTTGTACTTAGTTAAAGACTAGTATATAATATTACTATGTAAGTTAAACTCGTTTATACTGCTCGTCTTCTTGTTAAACATAATAATAAATCTAATCTGCAATGTTATATCAGTATTGTTAGCGAATAATCTATCTATAAAGATAAAGAGCTTAGCTATCTCGAGTTCGAGTTATAGGTAGTATAGTCTATACGTTAAGTTCTTAATCTGCTATTACAATTAAGCATTAAGCTTGGCAATCTTGGCTATACTAGGCTTAGTTAACTGCGCTACTACTAATAAGTCGAAAGTCGCCTTTAGCTGGTAAATCATGGCAATATAGGCACCGTATACGTGTTGATCGACGTATACTTATTTCGCTATTTCGGTATCTTAGTTTACAAGTTCGAGTTATATAGCTTACCCCTTTTGCCGAATCTCAACAGCATCTACGCTTGTTTCAAGCCTATATCCGTTAAAGTCTATAATCCATTTATCCGTTAAAAATACTAGCAGCTTATACTTAAAGCCAGCCTTATCTAGCTTAAGCTTCTCCTTATCTATAAAGGCTTACTTGCTAATATTAAGAGTATTATCGGTTTATAGGCCGACAATTCCAAATCTGCTTTTAATTTGCATCTTACTAATTATAAGGTATAGGTCAAAGGCGCTCGGTTTAAGATCGAGACATTTAGTATGTCAGTTCATATATATTACCTACTAGTATAGTCTGGCTTTAGCTAGTCTATATAATAGGGTTTTAACAAGTAAGATAGTATAGGGGGGATAGAGCGTCTTAAGCTCTTTAGGTAATAGAAGAATCACTTTCCTTACTAGCTATAACTTAGCTTGTATATAAGCCTAGATAACATTACGTATCTATACCTTAAAACCAAAGTACGTTTAAAGTATTAGGAATAGTAAGAGTATAAGCTGCTATATACATTACTAGATCGTTGGCAACTAAGTAAGGAGGTACTTCTTATCTTTATTGCCGAACCCCTAAGCTATAAAACATAACTTTTTATATAGCAAAGTAAGCTTATCTTTCACTTCCTAGACAATCCTTAATTTGAAAATTTAGTAGCTTAACATATCTACTAGTATCTAGATCGCTTTAATTACCCTAGCTGCTAAAAGGGAGTTCAGTTCTACTTTATCGGATTCTTAGAATAGCGCGCTAGGTATAGTAATCTTGCCTTTAGCTTATAGTTTAAGTATAAGATTATAGTCGCGCTTCTCTTTTTCCGAAATAAAGTTGTTAGTAGGTACTAGGTTCTTTTAAGGTTGTCCGTACTAGCAAGGTTGCTTAGGCTAGAGATATTGGAATAGCTCTAGCTGCTTAGCCCTAGTTTGATCGGCTTGCTTATCCTACGCTAGCTCCTAGTAGTATAGTTTAACTACTATATTCCGAAATTCCGTAGGTCCGTTAACTATATCGACGATTACCGCTATATCTATAGCCGAGATTACCTTATAGAGTCCTGTCTATTGATTAGTTTCTCGGAATACTAGTACTTCTGTATCTACCTTAAGTAAACGTAGTAGTATATCTTCTATACTTAGTCTATTATACTATATAAGAGCGTCTTACGCAGTCCTTATATCGTTAAGGATATGCAATTGCGCTATTGCCTTCCGAATTACACCTGCTTGGCGTAGTTAAGATAGAAAAGGCAGCGTATCTATAGTTAGGCGTAGGTATACGCCGAAAACTAAGAGCGTTAGTACTAGCCCGTCCGAGCCAGCAGTATTATTAACCGTACTTAGTACTGCTTATAAGTATACTTCTTTTAAGTAAGTCCTAGTAGTTTCGGATTTAATAATATTATATACCTGTCTTAGTAGTCTATAATACCGCTTGATCTTGCTGACTAATTAGTATACCTTGACTGGCATAGAATAGCAAGTTATACCTATAAGCTTAGCCTTAACCTAGAACTTATATACTTTGAAGTTAGTACCTTTGTTATAGCGCAAAACGTCGGGTAGTCTAAGGTATATGTCGATCTAACATTCCTTTAGCTGCTTTTACGTCTTTTTAGCTAAAAGATCGTTTAGAAAGCGGACTACCTGGAATAAAGTTACAGTATCGACTATATATAGTACCTTAGAACTATTAATATCTAAGACATCTATAATAATCTCGAAGTTAAAGCAAATGTCATTTTATAACGTAAATCTAAATCGTTATAGCGCTACTCCTTTGATCTAATAAAAATAACAGAACTTGTTAATTATCTTAATAGCACTATACTCCACTTAATAATCTGCTTGTTATAGTAGTTTATATAATCTGTCGACTATAGGGTATCTATAGTATCGATAAATGCGCCTTAGCTCGGCCTCTATAAGTTATAGAGGCGTAGGATACTTATTATCCATAGTAAACGCCATACTCGGCAGCTTAATCCCTTTAACAGGGATCTATAGATATCCCTATTTCTGCTAAATATATACGCGCTTCCCTAACTTAGATATAAGCTTGTTTATTATATTATTAAGGTAGACGCCGAGCTTATCTATGTCTTTTAGATATATAAGAAAAGGGGTTAGTATCTCTAATATATAGAAAGTTATATAACCGATATCAAGCTCTACTCTAACTATACTAAGTAATCGTTTTAAATCCCTAAACCCGAAAAGTATATTCGCTTCCCCTATATACGTCTTATCGATCTTAAGCAATCTAATTATCTTTTTCAGCATAAGGAATTGTTAAAGTCCGGCAGTCAAAACGTTAATAGCCCTAGTATCGGGCATAATTCCTTGGAATTCGGCCTTAGTATACCTATTAAGTACAAATTAAATAGCTTCTGTTCTCTCTATATCCTTTTTACTATCTTTCCATAGCTAGTTGCTCCTAGTAATTAGATAGAGGAAAGCTTAGTTCGCAAAGTAAGTTACTACTATTTATTCTTCTTTAAAACTAATTACTAGTACTTCGTTTTTACCTTAAGCTTAATTAGTCTTATAGTTGTCTACCTATACTCTAAGCTTAGTATCTTCTTCCCTTATATTATATTTATCATCTAAACCCTTATAGTTAAGGAGAAATACTATATATTGTCTATAATCTTTGTTAATGCCCTTCCATTTAAGCTATTTACTTTTAGCTATTACCTATTCTTCTTAGCTATATATAAAGGATCGGTGATCTGGCTTACTATAAATCCAGTAGCTTACCTTAGTATAGGTTTTGTTATAGTCTCCTTGCCAAAACTCGTTTCGCTTTCTATACCCTATAGCGCCTCCGGGCTGCTGTATACGCGTAGCCTGGTTCCTTTTAAAGATCGAATCTATAATCGAGTTGCCCTAATAGTTCCTTATAGGCCTAGCTTTTATCGTTATAAACCTATAGTCTATTAAGAATTAGCAATATGTACGATCTACCTCTTTAACGTTAAGTATCTAACAGAGTATAGCTGCCAGCTCTTTAAAGCTTGTTAGTAGTTTATATAGGGCAATCTTTAGCTTAGACACTCCTTAGCAAGCTTGGATTGTATTAGTAACCAGGAATTCCTTATAGTTATAGAACAGACTAAGCCTATATTAACTTTACTAGAGTCTATTAAGCAAGATCTAGAGAATTTCCTTTATTAACTTGTTACTATTCTTGCTTTTAAGGCGTATAGACTAGAAAGTAATGGTATTCCAAACGTATAGATAATTGTTCTACTTAGTACTTATCTTAAAGTATCCCTTTAAAATATCATATAGTTTAACGAAAGAGATACTAAGTAGGATATAGTATAAGTGGTATTCCTTAGCTTATCCTAAAAGAGCGTTCGAAAAAACAGTATTAAGCTAGCTATAATCGATCTAGAATATCTAGTAGTAGTAGAAGAAGAAACGAACTTTATTATTAAAGATATTATTATTAGACCTAGAATAACTATCCTTCGAGTCCTAAGACTTAATAAAATCAGTAAGGGTCTTCTAATTAATAGTTGTCTCGTTTATCCAGCCTATTTCGATCGGTAGAATAGCTATATACTTAGTGCTTCTATATATAATATACTTATGCTAAGCGTATTGCTCTTCGTTACTTACCTAAGGTTAAGCGTGTCCTAGCCTATAGTTAGGGTTAATACTAGGGGTTTATATATATCGTATAAGGTTTCGTCGTCCCCCTTAATTAGTCCTCTAGTTATAGCTTTAGTAGTTACCTTAGCTATGACCTTAGCTATGACCTTGGCCGGCATTTTAGGTGGTTAGTAGTAATCTGTAGCCTTTGCCGGTGCCCTTGTTAGCCAGCGAGAATCCTGCTCCTATTATACTTCTAAGTCTATAAATCGGAAATGTTATCCGTAGCTTCTAATTTAGCAGGTAGAGGGTATTTCTAAACTTATTATAGTAACTAGCGTTAAGCGTCCTACTCTAGGCTGCTGTTTAACGTATACTTAGGCCTAGGCTGCTTGCCGGTTAATTATTGTTTATAATCGAGCTACTTACCAGTTCGAATTACTAGGTAGTATTTATAGTTGTATTACCAACTTATATATCCCCCTATATTACCTCCTTCTAGCAGGAACTAATAGCGAAATCTCGGGTTGTTATTAGTATAATCTCCTTCCTCTTTTCCGTTTAAGTAGGAGGAGATGCCGTTCTAAGCTATCTATACTTGGTCTAGATTAACATCCTACGAATTTAGGGAAGTATATCGGGCCCTAGATTATTAGACAGGTTATTAGCAAGTACTATAAGTCCCTTAAAGAGCTTCTACCCTTTCGAGCTATCTACTAGGATATAGCTATTATTAAGTATTTAGCATAGTTATAAGTATAGTTTGTTGTTCAACTTATTAAAGTAGTTAGCTGTCTAGTCCTTAAAATCCAAGCAGAATTCGTAGTATAGATCTTTAGATTATCGCCCCTTATAAGTGCTAAAGCAGAAGAGCGTATATAAGTTAAGCACTTTATCGCTATTATACTCTAGATCAATATACTCTAGTAATCTATAGAAGGTTTAAGCATTAAATTTATTAATGCTTATAATAGGTAGCTAAATAGGGAATTCTCGTTTAAAATACTCTTTAAGATCCTAGGCTATACTTAACGAAATACTTAGTATATAATATAGGTTTATCTTAGTATCCTTCTTCCCTAAGGGTCTATAAGTAGATAGATCTTAGGAAGCTATAGCAGGTTAATTATAGTAAAGTTACTTAACAATATAGTATTAATAGCGTTCTCTTAAGCAACGCTTTCTTAGTTTAGAAGCTTAGGTTAAGCTTCTTTAGCCTAGAAGGGTAGGTTTATAGTATCGGTTTTCTTACAAGTAATATTACTAAGTTGATAGGGTAGTTATCTAGTTACCTAATCGACAGCCCTTAGTAAATAAACCGCAATCTACTTAGTTAAGGTTATTAAGCACTCGACTAACTACCTTACTACTCTATATTACCTCTATATTGTAATATAAAGATAATACTAATTAGTATTAATAGGTTTCTAGAGATTATAGTAATCTAAAACGATAAAAAGCAAAGTAAGCAGCAAGGAAATACTAGTTTAAGTTCTAGTTCTAGATTATCTATCTCCCTCTATCTAGAGGATAGTTATATACCCTTTAAATACCTATATTAAACAGAGCGCTTATTAGTAACCATTATATAGTACGCAGGTACGCTACTTATAGCTGTCGTACAAGTGGCGCAGTGCGCGCCCCATTCCCTAGAGCAGGAGGCTCAGTAGTACAGCACGTGCCCCATTCCTAGAGCGAGAGGCTCATGTGCTGCGCGGTCACGGGGATCAGCACCTAACCCCCCTTGCTGCAATCAACAACTGCCTTCTTTATCCTCTAGATAGGGGAGGAATATAACTAAGTATATCTAAGGTATCTAAGTAGTATATGTTTAAACTGGCAAAACGTATATTACTTGCTTCCTATATAGTAGAAGTATATAGTATAGGGCTCGACTAATCAAGTCTATAGTAAGAAGATAGACTAAGCTATAGATCTATTTGATATAAGCTTTTTAAAGAGTTAGATACGTTTGATTTTGCAATAGAGGGAGAAGGAGTTTATACTAGGTAGGAACTAGGTATAAGCGATGTTTTATAAAGGCAGGGTAGATATAATATTACTATAATTATGCTATAGTAGTAGACTATATCCTTCCTCTCTTACCCTATATCTCTCCTCTATCCTACAATCCAATCACTTCTAAATTCCCCCCTAGATAAAGTCTATCGATAAATTAATAGAAGCTACTAGTAGCTCCTTATATTAATAAAACTAAGGCTTATCTAATTAGAAGAATAATAACTATACTTCGTATCTATTACCTATTAACATACTCCTTAGTACTTTCCTAACTTCTTCTAGAGACTTAAAGTCTATAGTATATTCGGCTAGACCAAGTATCGACATTTTTCTACCTAGTATAATTATACGTTAACCCTCTACTTAGTTATTTATTAGTAAAAGCCTTATCTAATAGGATTTCCTAGAGTATATCCTTTTAAAGAGAGAAATCCGTTAACTTCGCAGACTTATAGGCAACTCTACTCCTTTAGTAGCAGGATTATAAGACTTGTCTAATCAGACGACAGACTCTACTAGAAACTGTCATAGTCCGTTGTCATCCTGTATATATATAGCTTTGTCTTACACTAGGACCTTCTGTCCTATGTACAACAATATCTTTCTACAACCCATCTTTGCTCTGGCTATAACAGTTTGTTGCACCTATATATTCTTGCTAAATTAGCAAGATTTAGTAAGTAAAGAAAACCTCTTGTTAAAAGTCCATTTTGATAAACGATTTGACGAATTCCCCTGTTTTTATATATACTTTAACTACGAGTTTCTATATATACTTTAACTATAAGTTACTACCGATTCTACAATAGCGACTAACAGCAACCAATTAGCGGAAGATTAGCTCTAGGTATAAGGCTTAGGAGTACTAGGCTCTCTAGGAATGCCAGCTACCGACTTGGCTAACCTTGTCTTGTCTAGCGACAATTAACTACTCTATTTCCTATAAGCTGCGAATTCCAGAATTTTAGGTATTTCTACTGACTTAGCTATAACTTCCTCTAGGGCCTCTTCTGCCCTCCCTCCAGCTACTTTTCCCTAACCCCTTCTAGCTCCTATCTTAATAAGTTATATAATTCTGTCCTAACTCCTTGGCGTTGATCCTCCGACCTTTGATAGAACCTCTGTAAACTCTATCGAATAGTAGATAGCCTATATTGCCTAGAAGTCCTAGGTCTTGGTAAAGCTTGTTATTAATAAAGCTTTTTTCCCTAATACCCTAGTCTAAGTCCTCTATGTCTTATAGCGTCTTAGTAGAGAACCTTATTAGTAAATTCGCCTAGAAGTAGATAAGCTAGTTACGCTAGCTTATAGCCTCCCCTCCGACACTTCTACAATTATATATATTACTGATATTTTTGTATTGCTAGACCCTTAGTATTTTATAGAAGATGTTAGTATAATTAGCCTTACTAAACTAGAGAAACTAGATATAGATAGGGATAAGCTCTTATTTACCGACTTCCTAACAGAGCTGGTATAACTCTGCGAATATTCTAACTAGACTCCTATATAACGCGTTATCTACCTCTAACGGAAAGTAGGTTGAAAGCTATACTGTGCTGTTGTTAGTATAGTAGATCGACCTAGCCCTATAGACTTTGTAAAGTGGATAGAGCTTTACTAGAAGCTCTAAAACAATATTACTATAGAATAGTATTAATCTTAGATCGGCTCTAGGTTAGTACTACCTTCTTAACCAGGATTTTATAATAACAGTAACCCTATAGTATTAGGAGCTATCCTAACCCTAGGTTTCTACCTTTCTCCTAAGGAAAAGGCCTATAGAATCGAAAACCGCCTCTATTTATATTATAGTAAGCTAGGCTATCTTACCTATAACTATAGAGTAAAGAAGAACTAACCTACTACCACCTTAGCCATAGCTCTATAACTGAACTCTAAGGGAAAAGCCTAGGCCTAGGAATACTAGATTATTATCCTAGGCCTTTTACCTCTAATCTGGAGTTCGTTATTACCTTAGACGTAGTTTATGCTAATTCTTCTTTGCTTTTTACTACCTTAGTATATATATAAGGCAAGGCGGTCCCCCTCTAAACCCTTATCGACTCTGGTTGTTCTCTGCTTAGATTTGTTAATTCCTTTATAGTAGATCGCTTAGGGTTAAAGCGATCTACTTTAGATTTACCTCGCCCTTTATACCTTATAGATAGTAAGTAGGCCGGTCTTGTTATAGATTTCTATATCCTAGACTATTTATTTGGTTAACCTGATTCTGGTTATACTTCTAAGCTATTATCCCTATATATCTGGCCTCTAAGCTCTTCTAGACCGGATATAATTCTTAGCCTCTCTTGGCTCTATGCCTATAATCCTTTACTAGACTAGGCTTTTAGTATTATAACTATTAATAGAAGGATACTGTTTGTACTCTAGGATAAGGACCCTCTAATACCTACCTAAGGCTCTTCTAACTCCCCTTTAATTACTAACTAGGATCCTTCTAACTTATAGCTTCTACCTACTATACTATTCCTATCTTTTATAAAGGACTTTAGCATCTCTAGTATATCAATGGTAGAACTCTATATAGTAATAGATATATTGCTTTAAAGAGGGTTTACTACTAACTTATTCCTAACTCTAGATAATACTAATGCCTTTTCTTTTTGTCTCTTTAGGGTATCTAACAAGGATATTGAAAAGTATCTTAAAATCAACCTACCTATTTTAGAAAACGATATTAAGAAACTCTTACTGCCTATATATTACGACTTAATTACGGCTTTTCTTCCTATAAACTTAGAAATACTACTATCTTACTGTCCTTTCGATTACTAAGTCGAACTTATCCTAGGCGAGTTACTACTGGCTACTTGATGCTGCCCTATAAGCTCCTAGGAGCTCCTAGTAATCTGGAAATACCTGGATAACCACCTTTCTAAGGGCTTTATATAGAGCAGTATATTATTAGCAGCTATACTAGTACTATTGGCAAAAAAGCCTAGTAGTAGGGTACGAGTCTGTATTGACTACCAAGGCCTAAATAACGTTATAATCAAGAATCAATATCCAATTCCACTTATTAGAGAAACGTTAGATATATTATGCTAGGTAAGAATATATACTAAACTCGATATTATAGCGGCATTTAACCGGATCCGAATTGCCCCTAGTAACGAATGGAAGACTGTATTTACTACCTACTTTAGCCTATTCGAGTACTTAGTAGCAAATTTCGGTATAATAGGCGCGCCTAGTACTTAGTAATACTTTATTAACTATATTTTGTTCGATATATTAGATAAATATACGACCGCTTATCTAGACGATATCCTTATTTTTAGCGATATACCTACGAACTATACCTAATATGTCCGTAATGTACTTATAAGGCTAATAAATACAGGCCTTATAGTAGATATTAAGAAGTATAACTTTTATACTACCTAGATATAATACCTTAGACTTATTATTTCGATATCTAGTATCTCTATAGACCTTAAAAAGATTAAAGCGATTACGTCTTAGCCCTGCCCAGAATTACTATAGGATTTATAGCGATTCTTGGGCTTCTCCAATTACTACCGACGTTTTATCTCTGGCTTTTTGTCTATAGTATATCTATTAATATCTCTTTGCTGTAATAGGGCCTGGACTAAGCTATAGTCTAGTTCCTTCTAAGAGGAAACCTCCTTCTAATGTTTAAAGCAGGCTTTTACTATAATGCCTATCTTATAATACTTTGACCTTAGCTATAGGATAGTAGTAGAGATAGATATATCTAACTAGGCCTTAGGAGGCGTACTATCTTAATATAATTTAGAGGGGGTTCTACACCTAGTTGCCTTCTTCTTGGCAAAACATATACTAGTAGAATGCAACTATAAGATCTATGATAAGGAGCTTCTAGCTATTATTAAAATGTTCGAGGAATAGAGACCGGAACTATAGAGCCTAGACCGTCCTATCGAAATATTTACAGACCATAAAAACCTATAGTACTTTTGTATAACAAAAATCCTTAACTAGAGGTAGGTTTGGTAGTCTGAATTCCTAGGCAATTTCCAATTCCAAATTACTTATAGGCCTAGCAGCAATTGCGTTGTACTAGACGCCCTCTCCTAATGCCCTAGCAACTCCCTAGTAACTTCTTTAGATTTATTAGATACCTGAATTATAAGGAGATCTTAGGTTTTACTTCTAGACTTAAGATAGGGTTACGTCTGACTTACTACTGTCCCTCCTCTTCTTCTTCTTACGCTTAATACGTCTAATTTAATCGACTTTGTTATTTAGGCTGCCTATTCTAACTACTAGGATTCTTAGAGGCTCTTAGATTGCGTTTAGGACCCTAATTGCTGTATATTTCCGCCTAAGCTTAGACCGCTCCTATAGGCTGCTATGGCCGACTATACGGTAATTCGTGGCCGACTTTATATCAATGACTGTCTTTTTATTCTACCTGATAATAGGACAAGGCTATAAGTTATTTATAGAAACTATAGCCTATCGCTAGCTAGGTACCTAGGCTGTAATAAGACACTAGAACTCCTATAACGCTCCTATTATTAGCCGTATATTAAGTAGGATATTATGCAATTTATCGTAGTATGCCATATTTACCGCCGTACTAAGAACGCTAAAGGAGCTCTGCTAGGCCTCCTTATACCTTTGCTAATCCCTTTC
Source organism: Phyllachora maydis (assembly GCA_029339225.1). Classification (NCBI taxonomy): domain Eukaryota; kingdom Fungi; phylum Ascomycota; class Sordariomycetes; order Phyllachorales; family Phyllachoraceae; genus Phyllachora; species Phyllachora maydis. The sequence continues at coordinate 4,517,127 of JAQQPM010000001.1, read as the reverse complement.
CAGCCTTAGACTATAATAAGTATTAATTATATCTTACCTTTTCCAACCTGCTACTAATATAGGGTTAACTACTAGTATATTCTAGTTATAGTTAACAGACTGACAAAAATAAGATACTTCGCTATAGTACCTAACCTTTCTACTACTATACTTGCCTCTACCTTTGTTACAAACATCTTTTAGCTTTATAGTATCCTAGACTATATTATATTAGACAGGGGTACTTAGTTTGTTAGTACCTTATAGAGAGAACTTTACTGCCTTTTAGGAATTACCCTATAGCACTTCTCTATAGCTTACCCTAAAACCAATAGATAGATAGAAATTGTAAATACCTACCTAGAACAGTACCTATAAGCTTTTATTTCGTTCTACTAAGACAATTGGGTAGATTAGTTACCCCTAGTAGAGTTTATAAGTAATAACTATAAGTTAGAGGCAACCTATCTTACATTATTCTTCGCTAATTACAGATAGTACCCTAATATAGGCGTTAAACCCGAGCTACCTACGACTCCCCTACGTACTAATGTCGAACAAAAAGAGTTCCTAAATGCCTAGTCTATCTATAAGAGACTATAAAGAGTAGTTAACCACGCTTGACTATTTATAGAACAAGCTTAAACTTATATAGCTAAGATTGCAAATAAAAAACGCTAGGACTTAGTTTAGTATAAAGTTAGGGATAAGGTATAGGTTAGTACTACTAACATTTAATAGGGTCGGCCACTTAAAAAACTTAGCTATAAATAGCTTGGCCTTTAGAGGGTATCTAAGGTATATAGACGGGCAGTAGCAGTATATATCCCGCCCCTATATAAGATCTTCCCTGTCTTCTATATATCTCTAGTCTAACTTACCTCTAAGGGGCTACTAGGCTAACATTCTATAAACCTACTATTATTACCTTATAGAGCTGTCCTATCCGACGAAGGCCCTAAACTAGAGATTAAGTAGTACTTCGACAAGATACTTAACTCTTATCTTAAAAACAGCGCCCTTAAATATAAGATCTAATAGCTAAAACCCTACAAACCTACCTAGGAACCGGCAACGAACATTTAAGGCTATACAAGCGATATACGGGATTTTTACACTAAATATCCCGCTAAGCCCGGCCTACTGGATTGGTTCTAAGAGTAGGGATTACCTATTTTGTAACGCTATATCGACTTGGCACCGACTTAGTATAAAATGTGCCAACAGCTATAAAAAACTCTATATTCTATGAAACGACCACTTGCCTAATTCGGCATAAACACTTATATGGGCCGCTGCCTAAGCGTCTCTATTACAAGGTTCGGTGCTATTATACAGCGCCTTAGCCAGCCTCTTCTTCAAGGCTACTATAACTATATAGTGGCCATCATATATATTAAGACTAGGCTACGTCTGACAAAACCATATATTACAACGGCGCGTAAAATCTCCTAAAGCCTCGTTAGCGCCCTAGGGGGCGAGCAGCAGTATAACATAGGCGTAGTACTAACGACGATTCTATATGAAATTTTTATATGTAATAATCTTCTCCTATATAATACGTTAGCAACTAGCCTCCGACTTGTAACTAAACCCCTACCTAGACGCCACCTTATCGGTCACCTACTATAGAGAAAACTTTTGTCCTATTTATACTATACTTTATATAATACACCTTAGTTGTAGTATCAAGGTTGTATAGCAGCTAATACACTGCTATAGCGACCTAGGACTGTTCTAGCTGGTCAAAATAATACTATACATTTCTAATAGGTCTGTTAGGATCTGTCGTCGATATAGTGCAAAATCTCTTAATAATGCGGTATATAGGTATGTATTCCTCTATCTTATACTATAGAACCCCTATAGGCTACTATAGGCATTAGTACTGCATTATACCCAACTTGCTAGGAGCTCCTTAACATACTACTAAATAATTAGCCTTCTTCTACTTTACGCAATGCTTATACCGCTGCCCTCTAACAGCGGTTACTATATAGGGCTTTATAGAAAAAATACTGATGGCCTTACTACGATATATAGCTTTCGTTATATAGAAGATGACAGACCTAATACATGCTTTATACGGGACCTCCTTTACTAGGGGAGTAGATTAGGGAGTTAGGGCTATGTCTATAGAGGTTCGGCAACGATTCTTAATAAAAGTAGACCAGGTTACACGGTTGGTATATAGGGGAGAAAAATTTTAACGACTCGATAGCGACTTAGGCTAGTGTTAAACTTATAGAAAGGCAGCTTCAGCACTACACTAGTGTTCGGCCTAGTAATAGGTAGGTCTGTAGCCTAATAGGGAAGGTAGGCCTAACTAGTAGGCTATAGCACCTAATTGGGAAGGTAGGTTAAAACGTATAGGCCTGGCCGTAGGTTAGACATGTACAAGCCTTAGCACTGTCATTTCGACCTATATACAGGTCCTATTACCGCTACCTTTAGACGCAAACCGGAAGTAACATACTTACGACTAAACAACAATATATATAACACTACTATATACGTTTATTATTTATAGTTAAGGACAACTGTAGTTTTAGGGTAGGGTGCTGTCATAGTCTGTTATCATCCTGTACATATATAGCTTCGTCTTATACTAGGACCTTCTGTCCTATGTACAACAACATCTTTCTATAACCCATCTTTGCTCTGGCCATGACAGAAACTAGCTTTAAGAAGCTAGACCCTCTTTTTCCTTTTATAACCTCTCTTCCCTAGTTCCTCCTTAAGTAGAATCTTTCCTACTACTACTCTCTAGCAGTATATTAGAAATAGATACTAGTAACTAGGACTAGTTAGGTACTATAGTTAGAATATTAACCAACGTTCTTTATTAGTTAAATCCTATATAGAGTATCAGCTTCCTATCTGTTTAGTCTAAAGGGCTTAGTAGACAATTCTATAGCGCTAATATTACAGATTACTTATAAGCTTTTAACAATGCTTATAAGGACTATAGTATAGTAACTAACATTAAGAAGTTTACCTAGTAGAAGAGGTAGTACAATTCTAACCGATATTATAAGGTTGCCTCTATAATTAAAGATAAGAGAGTAATAATATAGCAAGAACTCTATAGGATAATACTTAAGTATTAGAAGGCTTTTAACCCTAAGGCGTTAGAGGACCCTATTAAGCAGCTTAACTGCTTCTATAAGTATACTATCTCGAACGTCTCGGCTATATAGATTAAACAGGCTATAGAAGAACTTAATACTATAATTACCTAGATACTAGCTACTAAGTTAGCCCTTATTCGGAAAGATGCCCCTTAATACTTTTAGGAAAAGTTACCTAAGGATTACTAATACTTACTCGTTTAAGAACACTGCCTTAGAGGTACTACGCCTATATAGGACTTATACAAAGCTACCTAGAACGACTTCCAAACCCTAGTATTAGCGGTTTTGTTTAAAGGATTTATCTACTAAGGAGCGCTAACTCAGATTAAACTACCAAGCTAAGATATCTATTTAGACAAAAGCAATAATAATAGTAGGGAGACCAATCTCCTTTCGGCTAAAGTCGAAAAGCCTTTTTCTATCTCTTCTTGAAACTTCTTACCTAAGTTGACTAAGTCCGTTTAAGCAAGTAAGAACTAGGTCTTATTCTTTAATTAAGGGAATACTAGCTAGAAACCAGTTAAGATCATCCTAAAGCTACTAACAGTTAAGGAAATATGGTTTAATTAACTTACTAATGCCTAGAAGATAGTAACAAAGCTTTATACTACTAACCTTTTGCAGAAGCAAGGCAATAAGGTAACTAAAAGAGCTGTTTAAGACCTATATAATCAGATAGCCTTACTTAGAATCTCGCTAAATAAGATAGACCTTATAGTAAAATCAGTTGTATATCTAAGAGATAAGCTAAACGACTTACTAAGCTTTACAACTAACGTTAATCAGGTAGTATACCTAAGAGAGGAATAAGATATAGCTAAACAGAAAGGGTATTATAAACCTTAATACTACTACCCCTATCTAGATAAACAAGTCGATCTTCCTCTATTTATAGCGTATACTTCGCTTTAGAATATAGAGCCGGGCAAAGTCAATAGTTACGCTAGTAGGCCTTTTCGCTCTAATACTAATCAAAGGTATAAGGCTCTTAAAGGGATCTATTGCTACTAGTATGGTTAACAGTACTATATCAGCTTATATAATCTAATAGAGGCTGATAACGAACTTAGGCTTAGGTATATGTTTTGTTAGAATATATAGCAAATACCACAGCCTTGCCGTGTGACATTCACAAGGCTGCAGTCCCAGGGACACATGCTTAGTCACCTACAAGGCCAAATGCACAAATCTTGCATAAGTCTTATGCTAAACACAAATATCTAGCTTATCCTATTTAGTCTAAGACTAAATAAATATCGGATAAATATATAGGATGAGACAAGCCTAGGTCTTAAGCTAGTAGACTAGCGTTGAGTTAGAATAACACTATTCCTTATTAGGAATAGTACTGCAAGGTCTCCAATAATAGGAATAGCGTAGAACAAATAACAGATGGTGAAAAAGAGGGTATATATTACCATCTTCCTTACTACCAAATAGCTAGAATTATTATCAAGTAATCAAGCACTTTTACCACCTACTTCCACTGCCCCTATTCTTACAGGTTATGAGCCCGGCGCTTCCTCTCGCCACACTTCGTTGAAATCGACAAAAATCGCCCTTCATCGCTCTCCACACAAATTTGGCTGTATAACAGTGCAACGCTGTTCAGATCAATTTCTCGTCGCACGACATAAATCAATCGAAACCCCTCTGCATCGCCTGCCACCCATATTTGGCTATAGACGAGTGCAACGTTGTTCCCCGCGCTTCTCCAATTCCGACATCTGTAGCTGGCCTGCAGATTGCCCTTTTATCGATAAAATCGCCCTCTTTACGCCCTTTCAAATCGAACAAGCGCTCTTCCGATATCAGGCTAGCCGCTTTACCGTTGCGCTATCCCGTCAATTCCCTCTGAGCCCTCGATCAACAAGACTGCGCTGTCGATTTTGATATATATATCTGACAACAACGTCGATTTCCAAGTTCGACAACCCTGCATCGCTCTACAGCAAAAATTCTTAGTGTAACGGTGCAGCCATGTCCTTAGTCGATAACCGCCCCTGCAACCCGTGGATTTAAGCTTTGCAGCACAACGCTAGTAGAGCCGCCTTTTTCAAATTCTACGAATTCGACCACTTTCCTCCCCTTATACCACAATAAAAAATAGCAGAAAAAATGGCTGAGCAAAGCTCGATCACTGCCACTGCTACTGCTGTTTCCGGGGCAACCCCTCAGCGTTTCCAGCTTACGGATATTGAGAAATTCAAGATTCCTAAGCTTAAAGGGGAGAATAACTACCAAGCGTGGTCCCTGCGAATCCAGGTTCTCCTGGAATATACCCAAACAATAAGGGCTATTAGGGAAAACCTGGAAGACCAAGACCCCCTTAACAGCTACGCTGTTGTTATGCTCCAGCTTACCGTTGACGACCCGATAACGATGGAGCTATGAGGCTAAAAAGGGGTAAAATAAATATGGGAGATATTACAATAAAACTACTCTCCCTGTGGTATTTCTATAGGCTTCCTTCTTCTTAGTCAACTGTGGGCTATTAGGCTTGCTGACTTTCTTGGAGATATGGAGAGATATCTCTCTTCTTTCAGGTCTATATCAGAAGGCCTTAGAATCAACAATATCCCCCTGCCTGATTTAGCCTATATATCTATTTTATTAGATGGGCTCTCCCACGACTACCACATGTTTAGGGAGAATATCAAGCAGGCTTTCAGGGGTAACAGTAACGCCTATACGCTCCAGTCCTGTATCACAGCCCTCCTCGATGCCTTACGAGAAATAAAAAAGAACGGTAAAAAACACGCCCTCCTTTTAAATAAGGAGAAAAACAACAAGACCAGTCACTGCAGTAACTGCAAAAAGCCAGGTCATGATGCTGATAACTGCTTCTTCCTTCATCCAGAAAAGGCACCCTCTTGGTGGAATTCCCCTGCTGCTGCTTCTTCTTCCTCTTCTTCTAAGAAAACACCCCCTAATAATAAGGGGAAAATAACAAAGAGGAAAGGACAACAGGGGTCTTCTACTAATAAGAGGATGAAAAAGCAGGCTCTTCTTGCCCAGATAGCAGAGCTGGAATCCTCTTCTGATGAGGAAGAAAATCAGGGCAAAGGAAAAGAAAAAGAGAAGGTAATGCATCTCACTAATAAGGGCCTTAGTGGATTTATTCCTGGGTATTATCCCGGCTTTCCTATACCACCTTCTTCTTCTTCTGCTGCTGGCCCTTCTTCTTCTACTGCTTGTATAGCAGGTCCTTCTTTTGAAATGGAGATAGATGAAGAAGAAAGAGAAAAAACAATAGCAGAAGCCTTAGATGAAATTGAGGAAGCAGGGGTAAGTTCCCCTACTATTTACTATAGCCCCTTATGACAAAGGGGAAAGGTACTAATAACTGAGAAACTAGATCGAATGGGAAGACGTCCTTTGGAATTAAGGGGTATTTATTTACTCTTCCTTTTTCTTCTTTCTTTTCTATCTTTCCTTTTCTCATCATGTTATAGTACTATATATAGACTTTGGAATTCAATCTACCCTTCTTCTCCCTCTGCTTATAGCAGGGCTAATAAAGCCCTTATTTTTGTAACGGCTGAAAAGAAGGTCCTAAGTCTAGAAAATAAAAAGAAAGAATCTACCTCCTTTATTATAGACTCTGCTGCCACAATACATACCACTTGCAATATAAGCTACTTTCACTCCTATAAGGATATTAGTGAAAGTGTTAAGTGGGGTAACGCAGGGGAGTTACTAGTAAAGGGCAAAGGTAATATCTTTATAAAATATAAGGACACTAATAAGGTAGACCTTATAAAAGGGGTCTACTATATACCTGAACTAGGAATCAACCTAATATCAGTTCCTAAGCTGAAAGACAAGCTAGTTATCTTTGATACTAGCAAAGATACCGTCCAGCTATATGATAAAATAAGTAGAGATATATCTACATAAGGATATAGAAATAAAGAAGATCTCTATTCTATAGATGTAGATATTATATCTTCTTCTTATAATGTGCTGGCTAGCACAGTAATACAGGATATAACCTCTATAAACCCGAATAACATTGTAGGGGGTAATACTATTGTTACTGAACAAGAACAAGAAAAAGAACAAGAAATAAATCTTGAAAAAGACTTAGATTTATCTACTGATCTTAGAGATTTTAATACCGCTTCTCTGCCTTTGAAAATAACAAAGTTGTTTAACTGGCATAAGAGATTAGGCCACCTAAATATAGGTGCCCTTGTTCAGCTCTTGAAAACAAAAAATATAACAATAAGTGCCGATATTATTCGCGCTTATAATAAAGATATTACCTGTATTATCTGCGATCTAGCTAAGTCTTCTAAGAAAAGACTTAAGAAAGCAATTAATAAGAAGGACTACCAAATCCTAGAAAGAATCCATAGTGACCTAGGTGGTCCAATAACTCCTAGTACTTTTAATAAATATAAGTACTATATTACTTTTCTAGATAAAAAGAGTAGATACGCCTTTGTTAAATTACTACGTAGTAAAGACGAGGCATATGAAGCCTTTGAATACTTTAAGGCAAAGGTAGAAAATACTACCCCTAAAGACACTTCTTTAGAAAAGAGAAATATAGAAAAAAGGAAAATAAAGGAGTTCTTTACAGATAACGGAGGAGAATATATCAACGAAAGATTTACTATAGCCCTTTCAAAATATGGAATAAAACACCTTCTCACTCCTCCATATACCAAAGAGCCTAATGGCTTAATAGAAAGAATAAATCTTACCCTATTTAATAAAGTAAGGGCAATGCTATATGAGGCTAATTCTCCTTTATACCTATAGGGAGAAGCCTTACTAGCAGCAACACACCTATATAATATCACACCACATAAGGGGGTAGAATATAAAACCCTGTGGGAGATTTTCTATAATAAGAAGCCCTATATTAACAATATAAAGATATGGGGTTCAATATGCCTCTATAGTAATGAAGGCATAATAAAAAATAAGCTAGATATAAGGAAAGACTTTGGAATTCTAGTAGGTTACTCTTCTACAGAGAATAACCACTATAAAATATATGATATAAAGAAACATACTCTTATCTGGGCAAGAGATGTGAAAATCCTAGAAGGAAAATTCCTACCTAGGAAGGACTATCTAAACAACATGCTTCTAAATAAGCAAGATAGTCCTCTTCCTCCTTTACTAGAAAATATAGAAGAAGAAAACGAAGATAAAATAATACAAGAACAATTATCAGAAACAATCTCTTTCTTAATAAAAGAAAAAGAAAGAGAAGAACAAGAGCCTATCTCTAGTAGACTACGCTCTAATAATATGCTAGAAGATAATAACAATTTTCCTACTGCAAATCAAGAAATAGTAGTCGAGCTACCAGAACTTCCTTTTAATAAGGAAGAATATAGTATCCTCTTAACCTTAAGGGATACTACAATATCATATCTGCAAACCGAATTTAATACTAAGGATAAAGCTGAATATATCCTTTCAATAAATACAGATATAGAACCAGCTAGCTATAAAGAAGCTATGCTAACTTTAGAAAATAAACAGTGGCAACTAGCAGCCATAGATGAAGTCAAGGACCTAGAGTCTGAAGGCTGTTATACAATAACAGATTTGCCTAAAGGAAAACAAGCTATAAGAGGACGTTGGGTATTTAAAAAGAAAGCAATTCAAAATAGCTTTATACCAGACCACTATATAACTAATAAAGAAAAGACCTTTAGATATAAGGCACGTTGGGTAATACAAGGCTTTAATCAAGTCTATGGTGTTGATTATATGGAAACGTTTAGCACTATGTGCAGAACAGAAGTATGGCACACTATATTAATTCTAGGATTAAATCTAGGATATACATTCCAACAATATGATATACGCCTAGCATTTATACATGCTAAAATAGATTATGAAATATATACAGAACTACCTCATGGCGTATATAATAATCCCAAATACAGGGGTAAAGTGGCTAAGGTAAATAAAGCACTATATGGGTTAAAACAAAGCCCTAGGTTATTCTATAAGCATATGTCTTCTATATTAGTAGACAAGCTAGGCTTTCATATACTACCTTATGATGAAGGAGTATTTATACACTCAACAAAGAAAATCATAATAGCAAGCCATGTAGATGATCTACTAGTAGCAGGGCCAAGTAAAGATATTATTAATACCTTTGAAAAAGTGGTATCTCAATATCTAAAAATAGAACCATTAGGTAACTTAACTGATTACCTAGGTAATAAGATCATAATCGACTACGAAAACAAGGCCGTAGAAATAAATCAACATGGTTATACAAATAAAATACTAAGCAAGCACTGCTTAAAACAAGACTCCTCTACTATACAGGAGAAGAATCCCTATTCCAAATACATATATAAACCAAGGCTTAAGCCTAGTAATAACGTGGCATTAAGAAAAAATAAAGGCCAGGCTACTAAAGCTGAAATAAAAAGATATCAGCAAGAAGTAGGATCACTTCTATACCTAGCCTTAAAAACTCGCCCTGATATTTCCTATAACGTTATACTGTGCTCTAGATTTGCTAGTAATCCTAGTAAAGAGCACTTCGATGCCCTAGAATATTTATGGGGTTACCTAATTAGGTTCCCAAATCTAGGAATAAAATATAACTGCAAAGGAAATTTACAGATCATAGGATATACAGATTCAGACTGGGCAGCTGATCTAGATACTAGAAGGTCTACTACAGGCTATATTTTCAGCCTTCAGGATATAAATAATACCACGGCTAATTGCATTAGCTGGAATTCACAAGTTCAGAAAACAGTAGCTACCTCTAGTACAGAGGCAGAATATATGGCGTTAAAAGATGCTTCTAAAGAGGCAATATATCTTCAATACGTCTATTCCTACTTAAGGAATATATTCATGCCTAATAAGCCACTTTCTACACCCCTTATCTACATAGATAATAAAGGGGCACAAGCCTTAGCTGAAAATCCTGAATTTCATAAAAGGGCAAAGCACATAGATATAACTTATCACTATACAAGGGAAGTAGTACGAGACAATAAGCTGAAATTAGTACACCAGCCAACTAAGCAAAATCTTGCAGACTGGTTAACTAAGAGCCTAAATAGTACTATGATAAAGGGATTTATAAAACAAGCGAATATGACCTTAGAAGAATAACACCCTTCTTATGCTACTAAGAAGAGCATACCCTGATTAATAGGCTCAGGGGTAATACATAGAGATAGGTAGCATCTCTATATAAGTATGTGTGTATATATACATATATATAAAAGTCTTGTCTGTGGTTCAGCAATTAATTCCACTAAAATACGATAAGCCTAAGCTGGTAATTCCGCTTTACTTACAGTTTAGTATAATATGGTTTTTGCCTATTTTCCATATAAGCATATACTTATAATTATAACGGGGTTTTTATTTTTTCCCTTGCTATACATTCCTTTCTATAAAAGATTCCATATCTAGGATTATATATATAACTTTTAAGGGGTATGTTAGAATATATAGCAAATACCACAGCCTTGCCGTGTGACATTCACAAGGCTGCAGTCCCAGGGACACATGCTTAGTCACCCACAAGGCCAAATGCACAAATCTTGCATAAGTCTTATGCTAAACACAAATATCTAGCTTATCCTATTTAGTCTAAGACTAAATAAATATCGGATAAATATATAGGATGAGACAAGCCTAGGTCTCAAGCTAGTAGACTAGCGTTGAGTTAGAATAACACTATTCCTTATTAGGAATAGTACCGCAAGGTCTCCAATAATAGGAATAGCGTAGAACAAATAACAGATGGTGAAAAAGAGGGTATATATCACCATCTTCCTCACCACCAAATAGCTAGAATTATTATCAAGTAATCAAGCACTTTCACCACCTACTTCCACTGCCCCTATTCTCACATGTTTAGGGTAAACGCTTACCTTAGTTAGAAAATCCGTAGAGAAGACCTACCTTACGACCTATACCGGATTAACCTAGTCCTAGTAATAAAGGCCTATAAGGAAGGCGCCCTTTTCTACCTTATTCGAGCGCTTTATAAGGTATATAATACTAAGTTCCGCCCTACTTATCTCTAATAGAAGCGTAATTACAAGACTAAGTATAATAAGGCTTTTAAACCCTTTTTCGATTCTCTCTCTATGCCGAGCTATACTTACGCCTAGCTAGAGGAAGAGCAAGTTAAGATGCGTTTTCTTCTAATAGAAGAAGGGAGAAAAAGCCAGCTTCTCAATGTTACTTCTTATAGTATTAGGCCTATTATATCTTCTTTATCCTCTCCTACTTATAGCTCTTCTATATAAGGGGAGAACATATTTGCAGCCCTAATAGTACAAACTAAAGTCTATTATTTACTACCTTTAGTACCTAGTATTACGTCTTTCCTGTTATAGGTAGTCGACCCTATAGAGGTCTTAGATCTAGATTAGAGTCTTTAAGGTCTATTTAAAGGGGAGGTTAATAACAAGGAAGCTAACTCTACAGCTTATATAATAGAGGTTCCTAGTTAGGTTTTGGATTTTCTTAATACAGTTTAGTGCTAGGAACCAGACGTTTTCTTTTTGAAGCCCCTAGAGGACACAGCTTGCTTCTTATAGGATTTACTTTTTACTTAGATAGGCTCTAAGCTTTATAGCAGTCTTTATAGTAATAGTACTGTTGATATTTTACTTATGCTATAGAATACAATTGCAAAAGCGAATAACGTGTTTAGTGACGAGATAATACGGCTAGCTATAGCTAAAGCTTTAAGTACGGCTTTTCAAAGTCGGAAGCGGCTATAACTAGAAAGCAATAACAATGAGCTACTAAGGGCAGGTCCCTTCTATACTTCTCTGTCTAATCAGGCAGAGACCCCTACCGCTAGCGGCCTATCTATATAGGTAAGAGAAGAACCTTCTTATAAAATTAAAGCTACTAATATTTACCGAGGAATGCTCTAGAAAATGCTTAATAGAAAATATAGTCTTTTGAACAAGGAGGCCCTTAACCTAATAGGAGGCTAGAGCCTACTTTCTAAGATTATATATAAGTAGGTCTCTAAAGGTATTAGGATTGTTAAGGAAATAGCTATATTAGATAGCTCTAGCTTAGACGATACCCTCTCTGCTTCTACTTTAGCCCTAATGTTAGGTTAGGCTGGCCTAGCTCTGTTTAGACGTCTATAAGGTTGTCTATCTAAGTAATAAGAGGCGGCAAAGATAAATGTCGTTTCTCTGGTTAAACCTATAAGGGAGTCTTAGATGGCCTAGTTCCTAGATATAAGGGACGGCTATTGTATAATCAGGTTACTATAAGACTTTAGCGCTCTAAGTATCGACTCTATCGTTATAGCGAAAAATGCGATTTCTAGTAAGATTGTTAATAATAATCTAGTAACGCGAACCAACAGAGCTTCCCTTGTTTAGGGAGTAACTAAGTTCCATTCTTTACCCCGGATTTTCCTAACAGCCCTTTATAACAGTAGCCTATAGCTATATACATTTCTAGACAGCGGATTGGAGTATAGCCTTATCTCCCTTAAGGTTATAAACCACTTTAACCTTATAATTATAAAAACCAAGATATAGTCTTATAGTTTATAAGACAATTTGCAATCTCTTTAAGAGGAGGTCCTAGTACCTCTCTATATTTAAGGTTATAGGGCCCTAGTCTACTACTATGTCTCTTCTAATAATAGGTCTAATAAGGCTTATAATATCCTATTAGGGATGCCTTTCTAGAAGGACTGTAAGGTAATTTACAGTCTTGGCGGTCCTAATATAGTATAGATGACTTTCTAAGACTAGGAATTTATTACTTACCTTGCCCCTTTAGATGTCACTAGAGCCCTTTATACTATTAAATAGGATTCCTCTATATAGGAGGAGGACGCTGTTGAATCCTTATCTACTAGCTGCTAGGATAGCCTATTTATTTTATAGGGATAGGTGAATAAGGCTAACAAAGTCCCTAACTAGGTACTTACTTTGGAAGATAATAATAAGGTTCTAGGAGATTAGCTTAACAATAAGACTATTGCTAATATTTTATCTACTCCTTTAAGTAGGAGTCTAGCGTTTAGCGTTTAGATAGAAGGGGTTTAGAGCGGGTTGTTAGTGTTTAGAGTTTTCCTTATATAAGAATGGTTTCTTCTAATTCTGTCTTTCCTTTAGGGACAGCTCCTGGTCTATCTCCTTCCTCTATTCAGTCTAAAAAACCCTCTATCCTTTAATCTTTTACTATATATAAGCCTGCTAAAAAGAAGGTTTACCCTATTGATAATATCCTATCTAATAGGTCGGTACTAGAAGGAATCGTTGACTAGAAGCCTGCTAAGTTGTTACTAGCTAAAGAAAAGGCAACTCCTAGGTATAAGTACAATCGATAGGTTTTTCTACGATTTTCGGATTTACCTTATAGTTCTTGACTTATGCCTAATCGGTTAAAGGGCTTAAAGGATAATATAGACCTAGCTCTCTAGCTCTCTAAGGACGAATTCGACTTGTTTGCCTATATACTCTCTAATAGAGAACAAGCCCTTATATAGGAATTCAAGGACCTTAGCCGTATCAATCCGTTAATTATTCCGCCTTAGTATATTAAGACTATCCCTTACTCTGCCTAGTAAGCTAAATATATACCTATAGGTAAGGCAATGATTCTGGTATATATAGATATCCTGAAGAAGCAGAAGGCTAAGGGGATCCTAGAAGACGCTTATAGAGCCTATTAAAATAACTAGTTCCTTATTCGGAAGAAGAATAGTAAGTACTGCCTAATCAATAATGCTTAGCGATATAATACTGTTACTATTTAGGACACCTTTATCCTACTAAATATAGAGGAATTCTCGGAGGACTTTTCTAACTATATAATTATGTCTATACTTAATCTGTTTTCCGGTTATAACAATATTATACTGGATAAGAAGAGTCAAGATCTTACAACGTTTGCCAGTCCGATCGGTCTACTACACCTAACTACACTTCTATAAGGTAGTACAAATTCAGTTACCTAGTTTATACGTACGATATATAGGATCTTCTACGACTTAATGCCCTAGATTTGCCAAGCTTTCCTGGATAATATTAGTATAAAAGGACTAAAGATATAATACAATAATGCCCTAATTATGCCTAGAATTCGACGATTTATAGTAGAACAGGTCTAGAACTATAACTAAGTCTTGCTTAACGCTAAGCTAGTAGGAGCCTATATCGCTATAGTTAAGTCCCAGTTCCTAGTCTTAGAGGCTATTGTTATTAGCTATAAGTATACGCTAGATAGCCGCTTGCCTAACGATACTAAGATCTAGAAGATTCGTAAATAGTTAACCCTAAAGTCTCTTTCTAAAGTCCGCTCTTTTTTTAGTATTACTGGTTTCTACTATGTTTAGGTCCCCTATTTCAGCCATATTGCCCACCTGTTCTTTAATCTAGCAAAGAAGAATACAACATAGGTATAGACGCTAAATTACTAGCATACCTTTACTTATCTTAGTTTCCTTATTGCCTCTACGCCCTACCTTATACTACTTACCTATAGAGACAACCATTATAGCAAAATCTACCTTATAGTCGACGCCTCTCTAGATAGATAGAGAGCAGTTCTAGAATAAAAGGGCCTAGACAGTAAACGGCACCCTTATCGATTTAAGTCTAGTATCTAGTCTCTAGCCGAGCAGCGCTATAATACGACTAAGCGCAAGTTCCAGGGTCTTCTCTATAGTTTAAAGCGGTTTCGGCGGTACTTTTACAGTATAAGGTTTATAATTAAGACAGATGCTTAGGTCTTAGTTTACCAGATAAATAGCTTGGCTAGTAATATGCCTAGCGCCTTTATAATACGCTGGATAGCCTGGATTTAGCTTTTTGATTTTAAGATTCAGCATATTCCGGGATTGAAAAACACTATAGCGAATGCCCTAAGCAGGCAACCCTTAACTTAAGCCGATATTGAAGAAAAAGCCTATAAAGAAGACATAGATAACTTTATTAACGCTTGGATTTTCACCTTAACTCTTAAGAAGGATATGCTTAAGGGCGATTAGCCTAAAGAGTACCAGGAGTATACTGCCTATCTAATCACGCTTTAAATGCTGGATTACCTGGTTCGCTATAACGATAGGGTTAACTTTAAGCGTCGAGCCCTTAAGTTTTTAGTCTATAATAGGATGCTGTTTCTATGCCCTACTTATAAGGGTAATTGCCCCTACTGTTGGTAGGTTTCCGGAGATCGTAGTGATCTAAGACGATAAAGAGCAAAGCAAGCAGCAAGGAAATACTAGTTCAAGTTCTAGTTCTGGATTGTCTGTCTTCCTCTATCTAGAGGGTAGTTGCGCACCTCTTAAATACCTATGTTTGAGCAGAGCGCTTGTTGGTAACTATTATATAGTACGTAGGTACGCCACTTATAGCTATTGTATAAGTAGTATAGTACGCGCCCTATTCCCTAGAGCAGGAGGATCAGTAGCGCAGTATATACCCTATTCCTAGAGCAAGAGGCTTATATACTATATGGTTATAGGGATTAGTACCTAACCCCCCTTACTGCAATTAATACTAGTAACTCTTCTTTTATAACTGTACTAGCGCTTTATCAACTGAAATAGGAAATCCTAGATCATTTCGCTCCCCTTATTACCAGAATAGGAAATGCTAATTACTTAACTTCTCATTTGCTAATTAGAATGTTGAATTCTAGTTGCTAATCCCTAGTATAGAAGGCGCGACTTTAGCGCCTTCTAGATATACCTCTAAACAGTATAACAGTAAGCGCGTTACACTAGTAACCATTGTTATAAAAGCTCGTAGTCCTAAATAGGAATTATAATAGGAAAAATCAGAGCTCTAGGCTAGCTAATTACAAACTCCGAATGCTCTTGCCCCAAACCTATAAATAGATAGGTTCTCCTACTACATACTACCTATTCTCTTTCTCTCTATAATCTGTACTAGTAGTAGCAGTAGCAGCAATAATAACAGTAGCAGCTATAGTAGTAACAATAATAGTAGTAGTATTAGCAGTACTAGCAGTAATAAGTAAGTTACTTACTATTATACACTAATATTTAAGCATGCTGGTCTTATGCTTAAGCATGCTAATCTTATTATTTATAGTGTTGGATTTTGATAATAAGTGGAGTAGGTGCTCCTATAGGAGCACAGGCAGCGACGGCTGTATATACGCTAATAACAAGGGCAACAACGCCCTTAATACGCTTATAACTAACGCTTCTAACGAGTATCTTACCTAGGAGGGTAATAATAAGGCGTTTAAGGACGTGTCCGAGCGTACTGTTGCTGATAATAGCAACTAGAAGAGCATAGTAGGCAGCGACAACGGCGATAATAATAATAACGACGGCGACAATCCCGATACTGTAGACGCGGCTATACTTGCTATATAGCCTAAGTCTATAGGCGGCTATACTAACGCTGACTCTATGCCCCTTGATTCTAAGGGGCTAATTACGCGTATATACTTCCTGCTTAAGTAGGCTGCTACGCTCTAGCGTAAGGAGGAGGCGGAGGAGGAGGCGGCGTATAAGGCGGAGATCGCTGTATATAAGGCGCATAAGCACGCTCTGCCTGCGTTACCGGCTATAAAGAAGGCGGCGTTAGCAGCTATATGCATATGGCACGAGGCACTGCGCGCTGCTATAAGCGTGCCTATACTGCCGGTAGCAATACCAGCAGCAGTAACAGCAAGTTTGTCGTCCGGCAAAAGCTCGGACAACTCTATTGTCCGCTCTAGCTATTATATACACTATATATTAAACTATATAAAGCCTTGTAAAAGGTCGTTATACACTTATATATACAAACTAGAGGGTAAGCATCTTACTCTTATCGTCCTTATTATTAATATTGCTAATATGTATAAAGTTCGTGGCCTATATAGTACTATATACGCTGTTATTTACCTTGGCTATTTATACTTGTTTTTAGCAGGCGTTAAGGACTTGTTTAACAAGTCCGGCAATTTCGTACTGTATATAGCATACTACAACTATACGTTAGGCCGCAGCCTCTAGTACTAGTAGTACTTATCCGGGCACTTATATATACCGATATAAGTTCTATTTACATATTATTTCTATTGTTTTATTATTCCTAATATATATTATAGCCCTAAGTCAGTCTATCCGTTCTTAGACTGCTTTTTAGAGCTCTGCTCTAACCTAGCTATAAAGGCTAAAGTAAGTTACAATCTTTAGTAGTATCTATTGTTTAATCAGAATACTTATTAGTTATAGGATTAGAAGATATAGTACGATAGTGCTAAGTGCGCCTTAGTCCTAGTAGACAAGGCGCATACTCTTGTTAAGTATAGGGCACCTACGGCAGGCATAACGCCTATATAGAAAAAGCTTATGGCAATAGCTGCTATAGGCAAGGCTATTGATGTTTTGTCATTATAATTAGGGGGTAGGGGATACTGGTATATATATTGCGCTAGCTATAAGAGTATAAATTAAGATCGTTTTGCGCTTTGCCTTATATTCCTTATTGTACTATAAATGAATCGTCCTAGTAGTCTTTGTCTTTTACGCTTATAATCTTACCCTAAGTTATATAGACCCTTCCTATTGCTCGGCCGGGTGTTAAACCTAGCCTTCTACTCTAATCTTAGCTATATTCGTAGTAACAAGCCTTTTAAGTGTCTTGTTCGGCGTATACTTGGTTATAGCGTCGGCTAGGTTGTCGTTGCTACTAATCTACCTAATTTCTGCGATTTTACGGTTTTTATAGCTCTATTATAGCGCTATTATATTGATTATAAGACGCTTTTCTACCGTTATCCTAAGCTTTACTAGGCACTTGTATAAACTAAACAAGTCTGTACAAACGACGATTAGTAGTAGCGATTATAGACCTAGGCCTAGGTAGATCTTAGTAAGCATCTAGTATAGTATATACCTAAGATCGAACCTACTTACTATTTTATATATTTCGCTTGCTAAAACGCTTCTTATTACCTATTTGTACTTAGTTAAGGACTAATATACAATATTGCTATATAGGTTGAACTCGTTTATACTGCTTATCTTGTTTCCGAATATTATAACAAATCTAATCTGCGATATTATGTCGGTATTATTGGCGAATAATCCATCTATAAAGACAAAGAGCTTAGCTGTCTTAAGTTTAAGTTGCAGATAGCGTAGCCTATACATCGAGTTCTTAATCTGCTATTACAGTCGAGCGTTAAGCTTAGCGATCTCGGCTATACCGGGCTTAGTTGATTGCGCTACTACTGATAAGTCAAAAGTCGCCTCTAGCTAGCAAATCGTAGCAATATAGGCACTGTATATGCGTTGTTCGACGTATATTTGTTTCGCTATTTCGGTATCTAGGCTTATAAGTTCGAGTTATATAGCTTGCCCTTTTTGCCGAATCTCAATAGTATCCACGCTTATTTCAAGCCTATATCTATTAAAGTCCGTAATTGATTTATCCATCAAAAATACTAGCAGCTTATACTTAAAGCCGGCCTTATCTAGCTTAAGCTTCTCTTTATCTATAAAGGCTTACTCGCTAATATTAAGAGTATTATCAGTTTATAGGCCGATAATTCTAAATCCACTTCTAATTTGCATCTTGCCGATTATAAGGTATAGATTAAAGGCGCTTAGCTTAAGATCAAGACATTTAGTATGCTAGTTTATATATATTACCTACTAGTATAGTCCGGCTTTAGCTAGTCTATATAATAGTGTTTTGATAAGTAAGACGGTATAAGGGGGATAGAGCGTCTTAAGCTCTTTAAGTAATAGAAGAATCACTTTCCTTACTAGCTATAACTTAGCTTGTATATAAGCCTAGATAACGTTATGCACCTATACCTTAAAACCAAAGTGCGTTTATAGTGTTAGGAGTAGTAAGAGTATAAGTCGCTACGTATAGCGTTAGATCATTAGTAATTAGGTAAGTAGATACTTCTTGTCCTTATTACTAAATCCCTAAGCTATAAAGCGTAATTTCTTATATAATAGAGTAAGCTTGTCTTTTACTTCCCGGACGATCCTTGACTTAAAGATCTAGTAGTCCGAAGTATCTACTAGTATCTAGATTACTTTCATTACTCTAGCTACTAAGAGCGAGTTTAGTTCTGTTTTATTAGATTCTTAGAATAGTATACCAGGTATAGTAATCTTGCCTTTAGCTTGTAGTTTAAGTGCAAGATTATAGTCACGCTTCTCTTTTTCTAAAACAAAGTTGTTAGTAGGTGCTAGGTTCTTTTAAGGTTATCTATACTAGTAGGGCTACTTAGGCTAGAGATATTAGAATAGTTCTAGCTACTTAACTCTAGCCTAATTATCTTACTCGTCCTATGCCAGCTCCTAGTAATATAGTTTAACTACTATATTCTGAAATTCTATAGGTCTATTAACTATATCAACGATCACTGTTATATCTATAGCTAAGATTACCTTATAAGGTCCTATCTATTAGTCGCTTTCCTGGAATATAAGCACTTTAGCATCTACTTCTAGTAAGTATAGTAGTACGTCTTTTATACTTAGTCTATTATATTATGCAAGAGCGTCTTGCATAGTCCTTATATTATTTAGGATTCGCAATTGTATTATAGCCTTCCGAATCGTACCTACTTAGCATAGTTAAGATAGAGAAGGCGGTACGTCTATGGTAAGGCGCAGGTATATACTAAAAACTAAGAGCGTTAGTACTAGCCTATCCGGGCTAGTAGTATTATTAACCGCGCTTAGTACCGCTTATAGGTATACTTCTTTTAAGCAAGATCTAGCAGTCTCTAATTTGATAATGTTATAGGCCCTTCTTAGTAGCCTATAATACTGCTTAATCTTGCTAACTAACTAGTGTACCTTAACTAGTACTAAATAGCAGGTTATGCCTATAAGCTTAGCCTCTGCCTAGAACTTGCGTACTTTGAAATTAGTACCTTTATTATAGCGTAAAACATTGGATAGTCTAAGATATATATTAATCTAACATTCCTTTAGCTACTTCTATATCTTTTTAGCTAAGAGATTATTCAGAAAGCAGGCTACTTAGAACGACATTACAGCGTCGACTATATATAGTACCTTAGAATTATCAATGTCCAGAACGTCTATAACAATCTTAAAATTAAAGTAAATATTGTCTTATAACGCAAATCTGAATCGTTATAGCGTTATGCCTTTAATCTGGCAGAAGTGGCAGAACTTGTTGATCATCTTAATAGCGCTATGTTCTACTTAGTAGTCTACTTATTATAGTAGTTTATATAATCTATCGACTATAGGGTGTCTATAGCATTGATAAATGCGTCTTAGTTTAGCCTCTAAAAGTTATAGAGGCGTAGGACGCTTGTTATCTGCTATAAACGCTATACTTAGGAGTTTAATCCCCTTGAGAGGGATCTATAGATATCCCTATTTCCATTAAACGTATATACGCTTTTCTAACTTAGATATAAGCTTGTTTATTATATTATTAAGGTAGACGCTAAGCTCGTCTATGTCCTTTAGATATATAAGAAAAGGGGTTAGTATCTCTAATATATAGAAAGTCGCATAACTAATGTCGAGCTTTACTTTAACTATTCTAAGTAATCGTTTCAAATCCCTAGACCTAAAAAGTATATTTGCTATTGGAATGGGTAATCCTATATAAGGATCTGTAACCACTATAGCCTACTAGTAGTAGTCGTATAGGGTACGTAGGGGCAGCAACAGCGTTAATATGGCCTAAATAGCACTTCCTAGGTATGTGCTAATATAGTAAAGTAGGGCCCTTTACTGTATTCCCTCTATAAAAGTCCTTATATAACGGTATAGTTATAGGCTATAGCGCTATATTATAGGGGCTTTAAGCTTATATATCACGGCTTTCAGTGGGTCTTATAGGCCTATAAGGCTTATAGTTGTAGGTAACGTAGTAATTTGATTTCAAGTTAAAGTAGGTAAGGCTTTGCAATTTCCTTCCCTACATATACCCTCCGGGACCGTTCCTGCCTTCTACACGGCAGGAGCGCCTTAGTAGGTGCATGGCCACTTCCCGAAAAACCAAATAAGCTGGCGATTTTAAATAATCGACTTACGGCCATCTAAGCTGCAGGGTAAGCTGCATGACTTTTCCTGTAAGTTCTGTTTTCGCTCCTGCGGTGCAGGGTAGGTACAGGGTAGGTAGGTGACCTAGTAGAAGAGCCTTTTAAGGCTATTTCTAGCGCTTATACAGCCTAAGGAGGCTGTCTCCATAAAAGTAGGGCATAAATCTAAAAATAGAAAAGCCTTTTAAAGCTATTTCTAGGCTATATAGTGGAGTATATAGCTTAGTCAACGGTATCCATAAAAGTGGGTCCACCCTCAGAATATAGCTATATATCTAGTAGTTTGAGAACTGAAATCCGTTTTGCCTAAGCTATAACCGTTAGAGCGCTATAGCTTATTTTATACGTTTAACACCCCCTCTATTCTTCTATTCCTTTATAAGCCTTAGAAAGCTATATATAGGTAAAGAATAGAAGAATCCTAAGGAAAAAAAAGAACGTAAGAGCAAAACTATTCCGTTAGACAAAGGGGTTATGCCCTTATATATATAGGATAAACCCCTATTATATATAGAAAGAAGTAAGAATATATATAATGTTGAAATCAAACCTATAACCTATTTAAAGGTATAGGTACTATAGCTTTAAAGCGTATAGTAATATATAATATCTAAATATTCTATACTCTAGCGACTAATAGACGTACTAGAGTATAGAAGGAGTAAAGGGCTTATAAACGCCTTTATCCTCTTATAAAGAAAACGATTTTTAGCACGGTTTTGAATTTTATGCCCTTTTTTACTCCGTTCTTTCAGCAAGTTCTAGTAAGGAAATAACAGGTAGTCACATAGAGAATCCCCCTCTAAAGGAAAGTATACTACTAGTAATAGCCGGAGCCTATATTTTCAGAATATAGCTATACTATATACTAGAGTACTTCTAGACGTAGCTAGAGTAATATAGGCCTCCCTAACGCCGCAGGGAGCTAATGCCAGCACAAGGGCGCCTATAGAACTGTACTACAGTAGCTAGGACCTTATAAGCCTTTTAAGGCTATATAGAGGAATTAGGTGATTCTAGAGGGCTGTAAAGTAGCCGGTACTATTAACTGGTCTTATAAGCTAATCAGGCTAAGCCAGGCCTTCTATATATATAGTATAGAGTATATATATAGGGGTAAAGGGTAGCTTAGTAGAAAGCTCCCTTAGGTTAAAGGCCTAAAAGCCTAATAAAAGACTGAAAGCCACTAACTGGTAGGGCTTTAGTAAGTCCGTCAGCCGGCATACACTTAGTATTAAGATATATAATAGTAACTATTTTAGCCTTAACCTGCTCTCTAACGTACCGGAATTTTAGCAGGGTATGCTTAGTTCTAGCGTATAGCGCTAGGTCATTAGCCACCGTTATAGAGCCCTGATTATCTCCATAGAGAGTAATAGGGTAGTCTATAGGTCTATAAAGTTCAGAAAATAGCCCTATAATCCACTGTACTTCGCGTATAGCCTCTATAAGTCCATCAGTTTCAGCTTCCAGGGTAGAGAGAGCAATAGTAGTAGCTCTTTTCGTTTTCCAGCTAATAGGCCCACCGGCTAACTTATATAGATAGCCGTAGGTGGATTTACTAGTAGCCTTATCCCCTGCAAAATTAGAATCACTAAAGCCTATAGGGACTAGACTACTATTAATTATAGAAGTCCGGCTACTATCTTTACTATTTCTAGAATCTACTATAGTAGTAGAGGTAGTAGTTAGGGGCCTAGGCCCTTCCTTAGAGTGAAAGTCTCTACTAAGCTTAGTAGTTGTATTACTACTATTACTAAGCTTAGGCCCTAGATCAGCTACTGTATTTCCGTTATAGCTAAAACAGATGCTATAGTCTTTAGTACTATTAAGATACTTCAAAAGATTTTTAGCAGCGTTTAAGTATGATTTTGTAGGTCTATTTAAAGACCTAGAGAGCCACTGTACGGTAAAGCTAATATCTACCCTAGTAAGGAGCATTATATACATAGCTATTCCTACTAGGCTTTGATAGAGCTTAATTTCCGTAGAATTACAGAGGTGGCTAGCAATATCTTCCTCTAGTTGAAGTTGACTTACTAGCCCCGGCTATAAGGGAATAGATATAGGCTTAGAATCGGCTAAGTTAAAGCGGCTAACCGCCTCTTCTACATACTGTGACTGGTTAAGCCACAGGCGCCTATTAGGTCTATCTCTTATAATTTGCACGCCTAGGAAATAGGCGGTAGGCCCTAAGTCTTCTATAGCGTAGACCTTATTAAGCCGTTTCTTTAAATCAGTTATATAGCCTATATTAGGCCCTATAAATAGACAGTTATCTATATAGGTAACGATAAAGTGGCAGGTTTTAGCATTATAGAAGACCCCTAGATCTAAAATAAGAGGGAGATAGCCTAGGCTCTTAAGTAAGATTTTAAGCTTATCTTGCCACTCTCTAGGGCTTTGTTTCAGACCGTATAACGCTTTAGATAGTTTAATAATATTAGGAGTAGAAGGATTATAGCCGTATTTCAGTAAAAGCTTATAAATAGCCTTATTAGAAGCCGCTAGGTCTAATAGTCCTTTAGGGATTTCTATATATATTTCTTCTCTAAGAGCGCTATTAAGAAATGCCCCTATAAAGTCAGCTTGTTCTATTTCCTAGTCTAGAACAGCACCTATAGCTAGAAGTATACGCCAAGTAGGTGGTATACTAGTAGAGGCGTAGGTTACAGTGTAATCTAGGCCTTCTACCTGTATAAAGCCCCTAGCTACTTACCGAGATTTATACTTAATAGGCCTATTTTTAGCGTCCTTTTTAACCTTAAGAACGTTTCGATAGGTAATAAGCTTACAGTTAGAAGGTAATAGACTCCTAGGTAGGAATTTAAAAACCCCTAGCTCTAATAACTGGATAAATTCCTTGGTAATAGCCTCTAACCACTTACTACGCTTATCTCTAGGTAGTTTTAAGACTTGCTTATAAGTAGTAGGCGTACTATCCTTAGATATTATCTTTTTCGAGCCTTATAGACAAAAGACAGTATATAGCTACTAGTCTTAGCTAAAAGCTTATAGTAATCGAGCTGCATTTTATCCCCCTCTGAAATAAGATCACTA
This sequence comes from Phyllachora maydis, assembly GCA_029339225.1. Lineage (NCBI taxonomy): Eukaryota > Fungi > Ascomycota > Sordariomycetes > Phyllachorales > Phyllachoraceae > Phyllachora > Phyllachora maydis. The sequence continues at coordinate 4,492,930 of JAQQPM010000001.1, read as the reverse complement.
TTATCAAGAGGTTCGTTTGTTATAGGCTGATTAGGCGCTATAACTTCTATAGGCTTAGGTACAAAAATAGGCTCTATAGTTTAGGGAAACGCCTCTGGTAATTCAGGCTTTCTAATAGATATAGTGGGCCTAGTAGACTCTACTATAACCGGATTTATAGGCTTATCCAGTAAGGGTTCATCTAATTTACTATCAGAAGAAGATTCGTAGGGTTCTAGCTTACTAGGTCCTATTTCTATACTAATAGGCTTTTCAGTATTAAGATTAGAAGGGTCTAGGCTAACAGCCCCCTCTAAATCTAGGTCTAGGTCTACTAATTCCCCCTCTAGAGCCGTATTATTAGTAGGCTGACTTAGTACTGTATTATCCTCTATGAACTTAATAGTAGAGGTTTTAAGTACTGCTCTTCTAGACGGTATATATACTAGGTAGGTCTTAGAACCTAATACCGCTAGTAATTTACACTCTTCCGTTCTAAAGGTAAATTTTAACAATTTAGACCGTTTTTCTAGAGGTATAATAGCCTCTCCTCTAGCGCCTATAGCCCTATAGCGCTCTAGGTTAGGTATATATGGAATACCAGGCTCTAGCTCGTCAAATAGCGCCTAGAAAGGAGTGGTTTCCTTATTAGTTATAGCTGTACTATTAACTAATTCCACTATAGCCTCTAGTATAAAGCACTATAAATACTGGGGTAAAGCGCTACAAAGAATAGTACACCTTACACAGTCTAGTATAACTCTAACTGATCGTTCTACTAAGCCGTTCTGCTCGTAGATATAGAGGGCAGAAGTACTAAATTTAATACCCCTTTTAGCTAACTAAGTAGTTAATAAATCAGTTATTTCAGTGCCTCCATCAAAGTGGAATTTAGTAGGATATCTACCAAATCCAATCCTTAGGCCCCTAAAAAAGCCCTTAATAGCGTTAGCTACTATAGGGCCTAATTTATTAGGTAGGTTAAAAACCCACCTATACCTACTTTTACGGTTAACTAGAAGTAAGACTATAGGGTTTCTATTATAAGGCCTAGGCCTAATTTTAACAGTATCCCCCTCTATTGAGTCTAAGACCCTAGGTAGGTCAGGTATTAAAGCCTTACTAACCCTTCTCACTGCTTTACCTCGATCATAGCTAGAGCAGTGAAAATCAGCTTCCTTTATTTTATTAAAATTAGGCAGCCCTTTAGTAATACTAGAGGTCTTTTTCAAAAGACGTAGGCCTATATGGCCTAGCCTAACGTACCACAATTTAGCTAAATTAAGTAGATTATAGTAATCTCGCTGACCTATATTAGGCTCCTTTAAAGTAGGGCTAGATATAGCCTTTTCTACTTTATTCCCCTCTATAACTGGCTCTCTTAGCACACGGGGCAGGTCTCCAGTGCCAGTTAAGGGCTTAGGCTCCCTAGTCTCACAGGGACTTTGATAGGGGGCCTAGGCAGTGGCTAAGGGCTCTACAGGCCTATAGGGCCTTTTCCCCCTTAAAGAAGGTCCTACACATTCTAAAGTAGTACCCTTAGCCGGAGAATTCCTTAGCTTATAGCGCTTATTAGGCTCTATAGCTTCAGATACTATAGCATCCTCTATAATAGGTCTATAGTCTTCCTTTCTAATAGAATTAGAAGGAATTTCCACCACTATCTTATTACGCTGCGGCTCTATACTTTTAGTAGTATTATAACTAGTAAGGCATAAAGGAAAAGCAAAATTTGCATGTCATATAGGCTTAGAGCTGCCTTTAACGTCAAGAAAAAATCCTGATTTTTTAAAGTCTAGTACAGCTATATAGCGTCTATCACCCCCGTAAAGGGTTTCCTTTATAAGGCAACCTCCCGAATCATAGTGCCTAACCCCGCTAATAATATTTATATCAATATTAGGTAGATATAAAACGTTATCTAATACTAATTTAGTATAGGTAGGGGGGGCCTTTCTAGATAATACTTCTAGTGTAATAGAGCCTATACCAGCCGGGCTTACAGGGCCATTTCCAGTGTTAATAGGGCGTAACTGGCCTATGTTAGGCGTAAAGGTAGTAAACCGCTCTTTACTATTACTGATATGGTCCGTAGATCCCGTATCGTATAGCCAACTATTATAAAGAGCGGGGTCTCTAGGGCGTCTTCTAGGCTTATTATCTTTATATTTTGCCTTGTTATTAGAAGAGGTTTTTAGGCCTTTTCCTTTAAAGTCCTTACGCTTCTTATACCCTTTTAACGCTAATAGCTGTGCTAATTGGGTATTAGAATCGCTAGAAGAACTAGAATTGGAACTAGAGTTAGATTCCTCTTCTTCTTCTATAGCTAGGTTATAGGACCCTAGCATAAAGGAGGCCTATTCGGCACTTTTAGCACTATAATTCTGCCCTTCAACATTATAACTAGCCTTCTTCTTACCCTTTTTCTTATTTTTACCCTTCTTACTAGGGTTAGAATTTGAATTAGGGGTTGAATTAGAGCTATTAGCTACGTAAGCTGCTCTATACGCCTCTATAGCCGGGTTCCTAGATTCTTCTAAAATATCAGCCATTAGATATTCTATATTAAGGCTAGAGGCTGTAAGGCCTAGCATTCTAGCCTGTCTTATAGAGCTCTTTTGGCGTAATACCCAGCTAGGAAACTTAGATTCTAGAGCCTTAAAATACTGATTTAGTATTAAAGAGGGATCTATATCTATTTTAGCCATGGTAAGCTTAGCAAGATAGCCGTTAAATTCAGCGTTAAAAGCTGATAAGCCTTTTTTATAGGTACTAAAGGTAAGGGCGTGGAATTCGTTATAGACGTCCTCCTTTTTAGACTCTATAGGTTGGCTATACTGCCTAACAAGCAGCTTAAAGGCCTTAGAAGGTATATGAATCCACGATATAGCAGCCCTAGGGCCACTAGATAAGCTATTACGTAGAAGCATTAAAAGAACAGCTTGATCAGAGTCGCTATAAGTGTTAGATATATCAGGGTTTTCTAAAAAATTAGATATCCCTAACGCTCTTAGCACTATACTTAAAGCCTAAATCCACTGTTTAAAATTGCTTTCCCCGCTAAGCTTACTATCGTCCGGTATAGTATAGGCCTTTTTAGAAAGCTCCTTTACTATACTACTAGTAATAGTATCCTTAAAGCCTTCCTTAGACCCTATATCTATAGGGGGGTCTAAATTACTAGTAGCTGAATTAACAGCCGGCCCTAGATAGGGCTCTTTCCTAGGGGGACGTAGAGGAGAATCTAAATCCATAGTACCGCTAAAAGGATCAAATCTAGGACTATAGCTAGTTTTTCCAATAGTAGCAGCCGCAGCGTTACTACTATTAGTTAAAGAAGCTAAAGTAGAAGATATATTCTTTATAGCACTAACGCTATCCTTAACAGAGGCTTTTAGGGTATTTAGACTTAAAAGTAGTGTTTTTATATCACTAGATTAGCTAGCTATAACTCGCTCATAAGATTTTATATGCTGTTTTAGGACTTCTATAACCTCGCTATAGTCTTCGCCATCTTCCTCATCTTCTAATAGGGTTCGTATAGGTGGTAGAGGCCTAGAAGATTGCCCTGGATCAGCTAGGTTACTAGCCCTTTTAGGCACTATACCCTTCCCTTTAGCTTGATCCGCTATTGTAAATAGGCTACTATTTACTTTATAGTACTAGCTAAAGCACTTAATTAGCTTCCAGTTCACTAAAGCTAATTAGCTAGCTTACTAATTATAGTAGTGATTTTCTAGGCTAGTCTTAGCGCTTAGTAGGTTTATAGCGCTGCCTACTTGCTACTTAGTAGGGCTTTCTAGTAGAAATTCTAAACTAGGCTCTAAGGGCTAGAGACTTGGACGTAGGGACTTAACTACCGCCTATAGATATATCTATAGAAAGGGCTCTATAGTAGGGAAATATAGGTCTTTAGCGCTAGAAATTCTAAAACGCTAGCCTTTCTACTTCCAGCTATAAGTAGAAAGGTCTTTTAGTATAGGTGAGTATACTAGCCTAAGTGTATAAGAGCCCCAAATGCTCGTCAATACTATAGGACTTAGATTTCTTAGCGATTTCTCCTTCTAGATTTTCAGGCTTTTTAGTCCTTAAATAGCCTTCAATAAGATGTAATATATAGCTTTTTAGGGCTAATATAGTACTATATTTTCAGCTATAAGAGGCTTAAATAGCCCTATATATATAGGCAGAGGTAGCGCTTTGAAATTGGACTCCAACGATAACTATCCCACAGGCTATCCGGGCTCATAACCTATTGGAATGGGTAATCTTATATAAGGATCTATAACCACTATAGCCTACTAGTAGTAGTCGTATAGGGTACGTAGGGGCAGCAACAGCGTTGATATAGCCTAAATAGCACTTCCTAGGTATGTGCTAATATAGTAAAGTAGGGCCCTTTACTATATTCCCTTTATAAAAGTCCTTATATAACGGTATAGTTATAGGCTATAGCGCTATATTATAGGGGCTTTAAGCTTATATATCACGGCTTTCAGTAGGTCTTATAGGCCTATAAGGCTTATAGTTGTAGGTAACGTATAATTTGATTTCTAGTCCAGTAGGTAAGGCTTCGCAATTTCCTTCCCTATATATACCCTCCGGCACCGTTCCTGCCCTCTACACGGCAGGAGCGCCTTAGTAGGTGCATGGCCACTTCCCGAAAAACCAAATAAGCTGGCGATTTTAAATAATCGACTTACGGCTACCTAAGCTACAGGGTAAGCCGCACGACTTTTCCTGTAAGTTCTGTTTTCGCTCCTGCGGTGCAGGGTAGGTACAGGGTAGGTAGGTGACCTAGTGGAAGAGCCTTTTAAGGCTATTTCTAGCGCTTATACAGCCTAAGGAGGCTATCTCCACAAAAGTGGGGCATAAATCTAAAAATAGAAAAGCCTTTTAAAGCTATTTCTAGGCTATATAGTGGAGTATATAGCTTAGTCAGCGGTATCCACAAAAGTGGGTCCACCCTCAGAATATAGCTATATATCTAGTAGTTCGAGAACTGAAATCCGTTTTGCCTAAGCTATAACCGTTAGAGCGCTATAGCTTATTTTATACGTTTAACAGTAAGTATACTAGCCTAAGTGTATAAGAGCCCCAAATGCTCGTCAATACTATAGGACTTAGATTTCTCAGCGATTTCTCCTTCTAGATTTTCAGGCTTTTTAGTCCTTAAATAGCCTTCAATAAGGTGTAATATATAGCTTTTTAGGGCTAATATAGTACTATATTTTCAGCTATAAGAGGCCTAAATAGCCCTATATATATAGGCAGAGGTAGCGCTTTAAAATTGGACTCCAACGATAACTATCCCACAGGCTATCCAGGCTCATAACCTATTGGAATGGGTAATCCTATATAAGGATCTGTAACTACTATAGCCTACTAGTAGTAGTCGTATAGGGTACGTAGGGGCAGCAACAGCGTTGATATGGCCTAAATAGCACTTCCTAGGTATGTGCTAATATAGTAAAGTAGGGCCCTTTACTGTATTCCCTCTATAAAAGTCCTTATATAACGGTATAGTTATAGGCTATAGCGCTATATTATAGGGGCTTTAAGCTTATATATCACGGCTTTCAGTGGGTCTTATAGACCTATAAGGCTTATAGTTGTAGGTAACGTAGTAATTTGATTTCTAGTCTAAGTAGGTAAGGCTTTGCAATTTCCTTCCCTATATATACCCTCTAGGACCGTTCCTGCCTTCTATACGGCAGGAGCGCCTTAGTAGGTACATGGCCACTTCCCGAAAAACCAAATAAGCTGGCGATTTTAAATAATCGACTTACGGCTACCTAAGCTGCAGGGTAAGCCGCACGACTTTTCCTATAAGTTCTGTTTTCGCTCCTGCGGTGCAGGGTAGGTACAGGGTAGGTAGGTGACCTAGTAGAAGAGCCTTTTAAGGCTATTTCTAGCGCTTATACAGCCTAAGGAGGCTGTCTCCACAAAAGTGGGGCATAAATCTAAAAATAGAAAAGCCTTTTAAAGCTATTTCTAGGCTATATAGTGGAGTATATAGCTTAGTCAGCGGTATCCACAAAAGTGGGTCCACCCTTAGAATATAGCTATATATCTAGTAGTTCGAGAACTGAAATCCGTTTTGCCTAAGCTATAACCGTTAGAGCGCTATAGCTTATTTTATACGTTTAACATTTGCTTCTCCTATATATAACTTATCAATCTTAAGCGATCTAATTATCTTCTTTAGCGTAAGGAATTGCCGAAGTCCGGCGGTCGAAACATTAGCAGCCCTAGTATCGGGTATAATCCCTTGGAATTTAGTCTTAGTATACCTATTAAGTACAAACTAAACGGCTTTTATTTTCTTAGTATCCTTTTCGCCGTCTTTACACAGTTGTTTACTCTTAGTAATTAGGTAGAGGAAAGCTTGGTTTGCAAAGTAAGTTACTGCTATTTGTTCTTCTTTAAAACTGATTATTAGCACTTTATTTCTATCTTAAGTTTAATCGGTTTTATAGTTATCTACCTATACTTTAAGCTTAGTATCTTCTTTCCTTACTTTATATTTATCGTCTAAACCCTTATAATCGAGGAGGAACGCCATATATTATCCGCGATCTTTGTTAATACCTTTTTACTTAAGCTATTCGCTCTTAGCTATTACTTGTTCCTCTTAGCTATATATAAAGGAATAGTAATCTAGCTTACTATAAATCCAATAACCTACTTTAGTATAGCTTTTATTATAGTCCCCTTACTAGAGCTTATTTTACTTTCTATATCTAGTAGCACCTCTGGGTTATTGTATATACATTGCCCGGTTTCTCTTAAAGATTAAATCTATAATTAGGTTACTCTGATAGTTTCTTATAGGCCTGGCCTTTGTTATAGTAAACCTATAGTCTATTAAGAATTAGCGATATATACAATCCGCTTCCTTAACGTTAAGTATTTGGCAGAGTATAGCTACTAGCTCTTTAAAGCTTGTTAGTAGTTTATATAGGGTAATCTTTAGCTTAGATACTCTTTAGTAGGCTCGGATTGTATTTACAACTAGGAACTCCTTATAGTTATAGAGCAGACCGAGCCTATATTAGCTTTATTAGAGTCTATTAAGCAAGATCTAGAGAATTTCCTTTATAGATTTATTACTATTCTCGCTCTTAAGGTATATAGACTAGAAAGTAACAGTGTTCTAGATATACAAGTAGTTGTTCTACTTAGTACTTATCTTAAAGTATCCTTTTAAAATACTATATAATTGTATAAAGGAGATGCTAAGAGGGATATAGTATAGGTAATATTCCTTAGCTTATCCTAAAAGTATATTTGGAAAAACAGTACCTAGTAGGCTATAATCGATCTAGAAAGTCCAGTATTAGTATAGGAAGAAACGAACTTTGTTATTAAGGATATCGTTGTTAGACCTGGAATAGCTATCCTTTAAGTCCTAGGACTTAATAAAATCAGTTAGGGTTTTTCGATTAATACTTATCTTGTTTATCCAGCCCGTTTTGATCGGTAGGATAGCTATATACTTAGTACTTCTATATATAATATACTCATGCCAGGTATACCGCTCTTCGTTGTCTATTTAGGGTTAAGCGTGTTCTGGCCTATATCTAGTATTAATACCAGGGGTTTGCGCAGGTTATACAGGGTTCTGTCGTCCCTCTTAATTAGTTCTCTAGTTATAGCCTTAGTAGTTACCTTAGCTATAACTTTAAGTGTAACCTTAGCTGGCACTTTAGGTAGTTAGTAGGAATCTATAGCCTTTGCTAGTACCCTTGTTAGCTAGCGGGAATCCTGCTCCTATTACGCTTCTAAGTCTATAAATCGGAAGTATTATCTATAGGTCTGGATTTAGCAGGTAAAGGGTGTTTCTAAACTAGCTATAGTTACTAGTATAGAGCGTTCTACTTTAGGCTGCTATCTAGTATATACCTAGGTCTTAGCTACTTACTAGCTAATCATTATTTATAATCGAGCTACTTATTAGTCTATATTACTAGATAGCATTTACAGTTATATTACCGATCTGTATCTCCCCCTATAGTACCTCCTACAGCTAGGTACTAAATTCGGGGTCTTAGGTTATTATTAGTACGATCTCCTTCCCCTTTTCTATTTAAGCGGGAAGAGATGTCGTTATATAACGTCTATACTTGGCCTAGATCAACGGTCTATAGATTTAGAGGAGTATATCAGGCCCTGGATTGTTAGACAGGTTGTTAGCAAGCGTTATAAGTCTCTTAAAGAGCTTCTACCCTTTTAAGCTATCTATAAGAACATAGCTATTGTTAAGTATTTAGTGTAGTTATAAGTGTAGTTTATTATTCAACTTATTAAAGTAGTTAGCTATCTAGTCCTTAAAATCCAAGTGGAATTTATAGTATAGATCTTTAGATTATTGCCTCTTATAAGTGCTAAGGTAGGAGAGCGTATATAAGTTAAGTACTTTGTTGCTATTATACTCTGGATCAATATACTCTAGCAATCTATAAAAGGTTTAAGCGTTAAATTTATTAATATTTATAATAGGTAGCTAGGTAGGGAATTCTCTTTTAAAACGCTTTTTGAGATCCTAGGCTATACTTAACGAAATACTTAGTATATAATAGAAGTTCGTCTTAGTATCCTCCCTTCTTAAGGTTCTATAAGTAGAAGGATCTTAAGACGCTATAGTATATTAATTATAGTAAAGTTAGTTAGTAATATAGTTTTAGTAGTATTCTCTTAAGCAATGCTTCCTTAGTCTAAAAGCTTAGGTTAAGCTTCCTTAGCCTAGAAGGATAGGTTTATAGTATTAGTTTTCTTATAAGTAATATTACTAAGTTAATAGGATGGTTGTCTAGTTGCCTAATCGACAGCCCTTAGTAAGTAAACTATAATCTACTTAGTTAAGGTTATTAAGCACTTAACTAACTACCTTACCGCTCTATATTACCCCTATATTGCAATATAGAGATAATACTAATTAGTATTAGTAGGTTTCTAGAGATTATAGTAATCTAAGATAATAAAGAGCAAAGTAAGTAGCAAGGAAATACTAGTTTAAGTTCTAGTTCTAGATTATCTATCTCCTTCTATTTAGAGGGTGGTTACGCACCCCTTAAATACCTATGTTTAAGCGGAGCGCTTGTTGGTGACTATTATATGGTATATGGGTGCGCCACTCGTAGCTATCGTATAAGTGGCGCAGTACGTGCCCTATTCCCTAGAGCAGGAAGATCAGTAGCGCAGTACGTACCCTATTCCTAGAGCAAGAGGCTTATATACTGCGCGGTCACGGGGATCAGCACCTAACCCCCCTTACCGCAATCAACACCTACCTTATAATTATAGATGGTGAAAAACAACGGCGCATCTAGTTAACTTGCTACGACAAAATAGGACACTGTAAAAGGGACACTTCTTACTACTAGATTACCCGACTATACTAGTAGCCGATAATCTATTTAGATCTTATTAACTAGTACCGTTACTATAAGGTTTATCAGAAGATTCGCCCGTCCTAGTATAAGGAAGAAGCCTAGTTTACTATACCTTTTTTAACCCTGTTTCTTAAGGTCCACTTCGACGTCTAATTTTTCAAGGGTAAGTGTAATGCTATAATCGAGGCGAGAGATAACCTTACTGGCTATATAGAGGCCGCTATCCTCGGCAAAGTCAATTCGGCTTTAGTTTGGACTTTTATACTTTAGTATATGTTTTTAAAATATAGTTTTCCCCTAATTATAGTTGTTAATAGCGGTTCTAAGTTCAAGGGTATAGTTAAAGCATCCCTGAAAACCATTAGGGTTAAGCAAATTGTCAGCTCGTCCTATAACTTAAGGGCTAATAGTATTAACAAGGTAGATTACCTACTAATTGCAACTATACTTACTATAATCGTAGAAATAATAAGGACGGATTAGAAGAAGTCCCTATACTTTATTCTCTAGGTTAACCGTACCTCGATTTATTCCTCTTTTGATATCTTGCCTTATTTTACGCTTTTTAGTTAAGACCTAGTTACTAAGATTAAGCTCGACATCCCTTCCTAGTATCTAATCAGATAGGAGCAAGTCTAGGCTAGGGTTTGTTAACCTAGAAAGCTAGCTAATATAAAGACTGCTTTAGATCTATTTATAAAGCAAGTTAAGTCTATTATAGATATAGAGCTTGCCTAGACAGAGCTGTAGGATAAGGTATTAAAGGCCTATAAAAGTGCTACTAAAGTAAGAAATCGTATATTATCTAGGAAGTTGCACCTAGATTAGTTGGAAATCTACCCTAGTAATTTAGTCCTTATTTATAACAAAGTTAGGCAGATCGATATAAGTTACTAGCGTAAGCTATCCTTCTAATAGAAGGGCCCTTTTTAAGTCTTATAGAAGAGTCCTAAGAAGGCTTACCAGCTAGAGACCTTAGATAGGATTAAGCTTAAGCAGACTTTCCTACTAACTATAATAAAGAAGTTCTTCTAATTAGACGGTATATTTGTTTGTAATCTAAATAGACTGTAACTAGGGGACAATTCCTAGCCGGAACGATTTAGTAAGGACAATATTATTAGGCCAGGTATTAAGGATCCTAATAGGCTTAGTAATCTAGTTAGAGGAGGAGGACCGTTAATATAGAGAAGAAAAGCGGCTTTTAAAAGTGCTTCCCAGGCAACTTAATTTGCACTAAGTTTTCGGACTGTTTAACTTAGGCTGGGTTTTCGTTGAAGGGGAAGTGGTATAAGTTCTTTTATATACTTACGTTTTTCTTACGCCTTTTCCCCTATTTATAGGAGTAGTTTGTTCTTTTCTTTTTCCCTAGCTCTCTACTATACAAGTATATACATACTAGCAAGGGGGGGGTATATACTATACTATATAGTATTCCCTTAATTTAAGTATTTATATTGTCTGCTTTACCTGGTTATAAGTCTAAGATTTTATTTTATGCTATTTCGTTTCGTTTTATTTCGGCTCTTTTCTTCTTAGGAAGTAGAAGCTTTATTTATAGCTTATACGTCTGGTTAAGGGGAGGAGCATATTTAGCATTAACAGATCCTATTACTTAGCTAACCGACTACCCTAACAACCCTTAATACCTACCCTAACCTATTTTCTAGACTACTACCTAGCTTGCCCTTCTAATTACTTAGTATAGTACGTATTAACTACTAGATTAACCGACTTCCGCTTAACCTGCAATGACTATACCTTATAAACGGTTTCCTTATCCTATTAGTTAATAATTATGTCCTTAGCGCGAAAGTTACCTAGATTAAACTAGTATAGAGCTATTATCTCCTTAGCCTGTTTAGACGCCTAAAGCGGCCATTTATTGTAGAAAGAGTTAATATATACCTATGAGTACTTCTTATCCTAGAAAATACAGTTCTTATAAGCACTATAGTCAACTTCTAGAACCAAGATACAATAGATAAATAGCTAAGTTACATTTAGACAAGGACTACTAGTATTACACTAGTTAGACAAACTCGACCGAAATTAGGTTTTATTATATTCCTTGCAGTTTACCATGTTACTACCTACTATATTAGCTCTAATTAGATATCTAGATATAAACTTAAATATACTAATAGCTGAACTCTTAGATAAAAAGACCTTAAACCTAGTATAGTCGGTTACTATAAATTTCTTAGATGTACTTGCCTAGAAAGTCTAACCTAAAATGCTTAATAGTAATAGGGGATCGATGTCCGACTATAGAGAAAGAGTAGTTGAAACTAATAATAGTAGGATCCTAACTGCTTTCTACTAGCTAAATAGAAGATAGATAGTTAAGTAGACTAGGTTCTAGACCTAGAGATGTATACTATTGATAAGTATTAGCTGGTTCCTCTTTAAAAACCTAGATCTAAAATATACTATGTCTGATTATAGCTAGGTTTAGCAATAGGTACTATATACGATTAACAAAGTTATAGAACTTTATATTGTTAACTACCTTCTAGATTACCTGCTTTAGGAAGATACAGAATCTTCTAGGATTAGTAGGGAAAGTGGTTATCTAAGTTTTAGGTACCTAGAATACCTTAAGATAAATCGGACGTGCTACCTTGCTTATAGGAGCTTTCTTAATAAGAGTATTAGAAGATATCCCTATATAGATAAGATTAAGTTAGAAGGTCAAGTCCTAAAAGAGAATAAAGTCAGTTTATTAAGGTTAGAAAAGTTTTTATAGGAGAAAGAGAGGAAGAAAGGCAGGTCTTTATACCTAAGGAAGCTACCCGTACTAATCCCAATTCTAATTAGAAGAGGTTAATAAAAACTAAGTAAACCTAATTATACTATACCGACTTTTAGAGGCTGTTTGCTAATAAAAAGAATTAGATAGAAGCCCTAAGCGCCGATAAAGGAGCAAATAGCTTGCTTAACAGCAGAAAGAATTTTTACGCGCCTTCCTCCCCTAAAAGGACTTGCCCTATATTAGGACCTACCCCCTCCTACTCTTTAGATTTTTCTCTCTTTAACTTCTCTAGTATAACCTTTTTAGACCTTTGCCTTTTCTAAGATCTTTTTCTTAGTACTTTTAGTAGAAAAATTCTAGCCCTAACTCTGACTTTCTCTAAGCAATCTTACTTATTATTTCTACCTTCTCTCTATAATTATATAAGATTAAGATACCTCTAAAGAAGAGATCTGGTAAGTAGGCTCTGCCCTAGACAAACTTAGATTTAAAGAAGGTTCTTTAAAAAGAGCAGCGTTACTATATAGTTAGTAGGCCGGCATATAGTAAGGATAAGGATAAGCTTATACTAGCAAGCGCCCTAACAATTCTCCTATTAACGCTATAAAGACTATAGTTATCGCCTTATAAGCTTTGCTCTTTGCTATATAAGGTATAGTTCTCTCTATATAAGCTGCGATCGACTCTATATAAACCCTAGTCTTCCCTATAAAAGTCATAAGGTACTTTAAGCAAGTTTAAGTACTTGTTTATAAGAGATAAGGATAATATAATTTCGATTTCTTTAGGTAATATCCCTTAAACTAAGCCGCCTATGTCTAATCTAGTCAAGTCCTTGATAAAACGCTTTAACAGGCCTAGCTATATATACTCTTGTTTGACTTTTAAAGATTTCAAAGCGCTTAGAAAGGAGACTAATAAGTATAGCGCTGCTAAAGATATTAACAACGTTACTAACCGCTATGCTCTACTTAGTAGTAACTTTTTTAAGCTAGTAGGTAAGATTGCTTTTTACCTAGAGTAGTATATTATAAGGGATAGCCGGCTAGACTTCTTTAATAAGATAACTATTAATAAGAAGGATTTTGATCGTTACTTCTCTAGAATAGCTAGTTAAGTTGCTATAATTATAGGAGAGAAGGTCCTAGGTCGAGATCTCCGATTAGTTTTAGCCATCCTATATAATATATATAGGATATGGCTAGAACAAGCCTAGATAACCGATAACTATATTAACGGTATGCTTAGATAGACCCTATATACGTTTAAGAGATACGTTTTTATTATGCTATACTTAATAGCTCTAACTTTTAATAAGAAGGGCAACTACCTAACAAGCCTGGTTCTCTACCCTACTAAGGGGAACGTTTGCTATAAGGCCCTTAGAAAGCACTTCTAGCTTATAGTTATATATATCCGTAGAAACTATTAGGTTCTTACTATCTATAATTAGCTTAAGCAGATCTATAAGGTTTAGGATTTAGGCCTTCCTGACAAAGCTAATAATATAGACAACGAAATGATAATAATACAGGTAGATATGATTATCCCCTACCTACTTATATCTAGAGCTAGTATTTTTAACCCGATATATATTCGCCGGTCGAAATTCTACTTTAATATTAAGGACAACTTTTCCTACGGGTATACTGTTACTAAGGCAGCCCGATCCTTCTTCTATAACTAGGTTATTAAGGATAAGAACGATTTAACGCCTGTTCTATAGTAGAAGATAGAGCCCTGGTTTGGCCAAGACGTAATACAAAAGTAGGGTTCGATTTCGGCTTGCTTATAGTATGCTTAGATATTAGGGATCGCTAAAGTATTCGGTATAAGGCTGGGATCTAAGGTGCTAAATCCATACCCTATCGGTAGTCAGGTCTCTATTAATAAGCTTTTACCTATAAGCATATTACAGATTATCCAGACTTAGAGTTTCGCCACCCTAGTATTTAGTACCTTAGCTCTAGCAGATATAATAATAGATAACAACACCCCTATATATATTTAGGGAATAAGGAGTGCCTCCTTAGGTTTACTTAGGTCGATTCCTGGAAATTTAGTAGTATAGATAGCTAAACTATCTATCTAATAATCTCGTTAAAGCCTTTCTTTACTAAAGGCATTAGCACTATAGCAAACTACTCCTGTACTATAGCAGTAGACGCCTATATACCAAGCTATCCCTAAGTAGATAGTATCTATTTAGAAGACTGTTCTATATCCCTCTGCTCCTAGTAAGTAAAGGTCTATTAAAAAGGATCTTCTCTACCCTATTACGCCAGAGAAGCTAAAGTCCGTCAAGAAGGCTGCCGTATAGCCTACTACGCCTAAGCAGCCTAAGTTGACTAAGAAGAGCGTCGCTATACTGCAATCATAGTGTACTAGGCGGAATGTTACTCCTTAGCCCGCTATACTTTCGCTTACTAAGAGGGTTACTTGATTAACACTTATAAGGGATCTTAAGCTAGATAATATACCTGCTCTATAGTATAGGGAGGACAATAAGACGGATAAGGCTAGTAGAGAGCTTTATATAGGAATGAATATTACTATGCCGGAATTATTACTGCTATACCCCTAAGACTATAAAGGTTAGGCTAAGATAGACTGATTAGCTATGATTAGGTAACAGTAGATAGGTTAGTTAAGTAGTTTTATAGTTTAGTACTTTCTTTTTCTTGCTTTTCTTACTTAGAGTGTTAATAGCTATAGTTGGCTCCCTTGACCTTAATCCTATATAAACCTAGTACGATCTTAGTATACCTTGTTATATATATGATCTGTATTTCCCGATTATCCTTACTTTAGATAGAGGTACCCTGCATTGTTAGTATTGTCCGGTATTTGTTTTAGGGGTTTATATCTCCCGCTGCCTTCCGCCTTTCGCAGGAGCTATAGAGAGGTATAGATCGGCATAGCTAGTATATAACTAGCCGCTGCTTGTTTTTCTTCTTCTTCTCCTTCTGTTTAGAGGAGGCCTGTATTTACTTTCTCTTCTGTTATATAGTAGAGTAGATGGACAAGGCTGGTCTTTCTTTTCTACCCCTTATCTTATTCCAGGCTGACAATAAGATTGCAAATTAGCAGTATAAGGAGGACAATAGTATAAGAAGCTGGCTTTCCTTCCTATATTCAGAGAGAGATAAAAAAGAATCATCCTAATTATTATAGTTATACAGTTATATTTTACCTATTTAGATATTCTATCTACTTTTTGCCTCTAGGCTACTTTAGCCTATTTACTTAGTTCTATTATACCTGTCTACCTTAGTCTCCCCTAATCAGAGAGACTATAGCCTTGGTATGCACATACCTCTTATCCTCTTATCTAGACAGCTGTTTGATATACAGCTGCCTATTACCTTTAGACAGCTGCTCCTACTTTCTCGTGGGTCTGCTGCTCTGTTTCAATAGGGCCCTAAAAGCGGAGCCTTATATCGATAAGGCTAGGGCCCTTTAGTACTTTAACTGCTAGCGTTAGGGGCACAAGGCTAAATACTGCCACTCCCCTGCCCTTTGCTATAACTACGGCTAAGAAAAGAAGAAGCATACTAACGAAGCAGCCTATACTAGGGCCCAGAACTGCCGGAACTGCTAAGGAGACCACTATACTAGGGCAGAGGAATGCCCTAAAAGAAAGAAATATAGGGCACAAGTAAAGGCCTACCTTTAAAATAGGCCTATTAACTTCGACCTTCCAGGCCCTCTTAAGCTAGCAATATCGACAGAAGACCGGCTAGAAGGAGAAGAGGGCTATACAGTAGTAGCTGGAAAACGCCGCCGTAGACGCCCTTCTATAATACCCGCTACTACCGCTATTATAGCCCCCCTTTCCTAAAGGACAATAAGGGAGGCTTTCAGCAAAATCCCTACTGCTACCTTCACCGCTACTACTAACCCTATAGCTATAGCTATAGCTATAACTATACCCTCCTCCCTAGAGCCGGCAAGGGGCTCTATAGAGGAGGAGGATATAGATATGCTCTAAGTCTTTTCTTTCCTTTTATTTCTACTCCTTTTATTTAAGACGGCCTCCCTCCTTTCCTTTAGACTGCTTTCCTTCTACCATTCCCTATAGCTGGTATCTTACTACTATACCTAAGGTAAGAGGGAAGGCTATAAGGCTAAGCTTATAAGCTTTTAAGCTTTAAGCCTAGACCTACCTTTACCTCTTTCGCTAATAAGACCCCTTCCTTATTCCCCTACCCTAAGCCCTATATTAATTGAGATATAGGGCGTTCTTACGGGAGACGGGTAGGGGAATAGGCGCGATTTCCCTTAGTAGCCTCCTAGACGGCCTCCCCTTACGTTGTTTTTCTTTTAGTACTGCTCTTTTCCTCTTACTAGGTTGCCCGCCTTGTTAAGCTCGTTGGAGGTTTTTCATCCGTTTTCCAGTTTTCCTCTAGCATAAGTGTAAGCTAGCAGCCCCTTATAGCTCCTTAGGGGACTCTATAGGAGTAATAGATATCTATCTATCTATATACCCCTTTAGCGCCGTTTATACTAACCTACATTTCTAGCAGATAACGATAAGATCTTGACAATAGTATAGGCCTATTAGGCCTATATTGTTAAATACTCTTCTAGTATTATAGCCCTAGTAGCAAGTTACCTTATAATCCTATCCTACTATATTTCTAGTCTATTCTAACTACCCTTATCTAGACATTATATACTCTTATTAGAGAGTACGCTAGCTTAATCTAAAAGCTATAGATATAGAAACAGGCTATGACTATCTAGAAGAAAGGGAAGATAAAGAAACAGGCGAAAAGGGCAGTAATAGAGTCTGACAATAACAACAACGACACTGACGGAAAGAGCGCACTGCAAGCTACTAATGTTAAACGTACAAAATAAGCTATAGCGCTCTAACGGTTGTAGCTTAGGCAAAACGGATTTCAGTTCTCGAACTACTAGATATATAGCTATATTCTGAGGGTGGACCCACTTTTGTGGATACCGCTGACTAAGCTATATACTCCACTATATAGCCTAGAAATAGCTTTAAAAGGCTTTTCTATTTTTAGATTTATGCCCCACTTTTGTGGAGACAGCCTCCTTAGGCTGTATAAGCGCTAGAAATAGCCTTAAAAGGCTCTTCTATTAGGTCACCTACCTACCCTGTACCTACCCTGCACCGCAGGAGCGAAAACAGAACTTATAGGAAAAGTCGTGCGGCTTACCCTGCAGCTTAGGTGGCCGTAAGTCGATTATTTAAAATCGCCAGCTTATTTGGTTTTTCGGGAAGTGGCTATGCACCTACTAAGGCGCTCCTGCCGTATAGAGGGCAGGAACGGTGCCGGAGGGTATAAGTAGGGAAGGAAATTGCGAAGCCTTACCTACTTGGACTAGAAATCAAGTTACTACGTTACCTATAACTATAAGCCTTATAGGCCTATAAGACCCACTGAAAGCCGTAATATATAAGCTTAAAGCCCCTATAATATAGCGCTATAGCCTATAACTATACCGTTATATAAGGACTTTTATAGAGGGAATACAGTAAAGGGCCCTACTTTACTATATTAGCACATACCTAGGAAGTGCTATTTAGGCCATATCAACGCTGTTGCTGCCCCTACGTACCCTATACGACTACTACTAGTAGGCTATAGTAGTTATAGATCCTTATATAGGATTACCCATTCCAATAGGTTATGAGCCCGGATAGCCTGTGGGATAGTTATCGTTGGAGTCCAA
Source organism: Phyllachora maydis (assembly GCA_029339225.1). Classification (NCBI taxonomy): domain Eukaryota; kingdom Fungi; phylum Ascomycota; class Sordariomycetes; order Phyllachorales; family Phyllachoraceae; genus Phyllachora; species Phyllachora maydis. The sequence continues at coordinate 4,475,095 of JAQQPM010000001.1, read as the reverse complement.
TTTCAAAGCGCTACCTCTGCCTATATATATAGGGCTATTTAAGCCTCTTATAGCTGAAAATATAGTACTATATTAGCCCTAAAAAGCTATATATTACATCTTATTGAAGGCTATTTAAGGACTAAAAAGCCTGAAAATCTAGAAGGAGAAATCGCTAAGAAATCTAAGTCCTATAGTATTGACGAGCATTTGGGGCTCTTATACACTTAGGCTAGTATACTTACCTATATTAAAAGACCTTTCTACTTATAGCTGGAAGTAGAAAGGCTAGCGTTTTAGAATTTCTAGCGCTAAAGACCTATATTTCCCTACTATAGAGCCCTTTCTATAGATATATCTATAGGCGGTAGTTAAGTCCCTACGTCGAAGTCTCTAGCCCTTAGAGCCTAGTTTAGAATTTCTACTAGAAAGCCCTACTAAGTAGCAAGTAGGCAGCGCTATAAACCTACTAAGCGCTAAGACTAGCCTGGAAAATCACTACTATAATTAGTGAGCTAGCTAATTAGCTTTAGTGAACTGGAAGCTAATTGAGTGCTTTAGCTAGTACTATAAAGTAAATAGTAGCCTATTTACAATGGCGGATCAAGCTAAAGGGAAGGGTATAGCGCCTAAAAGGGCTAGTAACCCAGCTGATCCAGGGCAATCTTCTAGGCCTCTACCACCTATACGAACCCTATCAGAAGATGAGGAAGATAGTGAAGACTATAGCAAGGTTATAGAAGTCCTAAAACAGCATATAAAATCTTATAAGCGAGTTATAGCTAGCCAATCTAGTGATATAAAAACACTACTTCTAAGTCTAAATACCCTAAAAGCCTCTGTCGAGGATAGCGTTAGCGCTATAAAGAACATATCTTCTACTTTAGCTTCTTTAACTAATAGTAGTAACGCTAGGGCTGCTACTATTGGAAAAACTAGCTATAGTCCTAGATTTGATCCTTTTAGCGGTACTATGGATTTAGATTCTCCTCCACGTCCCCCTAGGAAAGAGCCCCATCTAGGGCCGGCTATAGATAATACAGCTACTAGTAATTTAGACCCCCCTATAGATACAGGGTCTAAGGAAGGCTTTAAGGATACTATTACTAGTAGTATAGTAAAGGAGCTTTCTAAAAAGGCCTATACTATACCGGACGATAGTAAGCTTAGCGGGGAAAGCAATTTTGAACAGTGGATTCAGGCTTTAAGTATAGTGCTAAGAGCGTTAGGGATATCTAATTTTTTAGAAAACCCTGATATATCTAACACTTATAGCGACTCTGATCAAGCTGTTCTTTTAATGCTTCTACATAATAGCTTATCTAGTGGCCCTAGGGCTGCTATATCGTGGATTTATATACCTTCTAAGGCCTTTAAGCTGCTTGTTAGGCAGTATAGCCGACCTATAGAGTCCAAAAAGGAGGACGTCTATAACGAATTCCACGCCCTTACCTTTAGTACCTATAAAAAAGGCTTATCAGCTTTTAACGCTGAATTTAACGGCTATCTTGCTAAGCTTACCATGGCTAAAATAGATATAGATCCCTCTTTAATACTAAATCAGTATTTTAAGGCTCTAGAATCTAAGTTTCCTAGCTGGGTATCACGCCAAAAGAGCTCTATAAGACAGGCTAGAATGCTAGGTCTTACAGCATCTAGCCTTAATATAGAATATCTAATGGCTGATATTCTAGAAGAATCTAGGAACCCGGCTATAGAGGCGTATAGAGCAGCTCACATAGCTAATAGCTCTAATTCAACCCCTAATTCAAATTCTAACCCTAGTAAGAAGGGTAAAAATAAGAAAAAGGGTAAGAAGAAGGCTAGTTATAATGTTAAAGGGCAGAATTATAGTGCTAAAAGTGCCGAACAGGCCTCCTTTATGCTAGGGTCTTATGACCTAGCTATAGAAGAAGAAGAAGAGGAATCTAACTCTCCTTCCAATTCTAGTTCTTCTAGCGATTCTAATACCCAATTAGCACAGCTATTAGCGTTAAAAGGGTATAAGAAGCGTAAGGACTTTAAAGGAAAAGGCCTAAAAACCTCTTCTAATAAGGCAAAATATAAAGATAATAAGCCTAGAAGACGCCCTAGAGACCCCGCTCTTTATAATAGTTGTCTATACGATACAGGATCTACGGACCATATCAGTAATAGTAAAGAGCGGTTTACTACCTTTACGCCTAACACAGGCCAGTTACGCCCTATTAACACTGGAAATAGCCCTGTAAGCCCGGCTAGTATAGGCTCTATTACACTAGAAGTATTATCTAGAAAGGCCCCCCCTACCTATACTAAATTAGTATTAGATAACGTTTTATACCTACCTAATATTGATATAAATATTGTTAGCGGGGTTAGGCACTATGATTCGGGAGGTTGCCTTATAAAGGAAACCCTTTACAGGGGTGATAGACGCTATATAGCTGTACTAGACTTTAAAAAATCAGGATTTTTTCTTGACGTTAAAGGCAGCTCTAAGCCTATATTACATGCAAATTTTGCTTTTCCTTTAGGCCTTACTAGTTATAATACTACTAAAAGTATAGAGCCGCAGCGTAATAAGATAGTGGTGGAAATTCCTTCTAATTCTATTAGAAAGGAAGACTATAGACCTATTATAGAGGATGCTATAGTATCCGAAGCTATAGAGCCTAATAAGCGCTATAAGCTAAGGAATTCTCCGGCTAAGGGTACTACTTTAGAAGGTGTAGGACCTTCTTTAAGGGGGAAAAGGCCCCGTAGGCCTGTAGAGCCCTTAGCCACTGCCTAGGCCCCCTATCAAAGTCCCTATAAGACTAGGGAGCCTAAGCCCTTAACTGGCACTAGAGACCTGCCCTATATGCTAAGAGAGCCAGTTATAGAGGGGAATAAAGTAGTAGAAAAGGCTATATCTAGCCCTACTTTAAAGGAGCCTAATATAGGTCAGCGAGATTACTATAATCTACTTAATTTAGCTAAATTGTGGCACGTTAGGCTAGGCCATATAGGCCTACGTCTTTTAAAAAAGACCTCTAGTATTACTAAAGGGCTGCCTAATTTTGATAAAATAAAGGAAGCTGATTTTCACTGCTCTAGCTATGATCGAGGTAAAGCAGTAAGAAGGGTTAGTAAGGCTTTAATACCTAACCCACCTAGGGTCTTAGACTCAATAGAGGGGGATACTGTTAAAATTAGGCCTAGGCCTTATAATAGAAACCCTATAGTCTTACTTCTAGTTAACCGTAAAAGTAGGTATAGGTGGGTTTTTAACCTACCTAATAAATCAGGCCCTATAGTAGCTAACGCTATTAAGGGCTTTTTTAGGGGCCTAAGGAATGGATTTGGTAGATATCCTACTAAATTCCACTTTGACGGAGGCACTGAAATAACTGATTTATTAACTACTTGGTTAGCTAAAAGGGGTATTAAATTTAGCACTTCTACCCCCTATATCCATAAGCAGAACGGCTTAGTAGAACGATCAGTTAGAGTTATACTAGACTGTATAAGGTGTACTATTCTTAGTAGCGCTTTACCCTAGTATTTGTAGTGCTTTATACTGGAGGCTGTAGTGGAATTAGTTAATAGTACAGCTATAACTAATAAGGAAACCACTCCTTTCCAGGCGCTATTTGACGAGCTAGAGCCTGGTATTCCATATATACCTAACCTAGAGCGCTATAGGGCTATAGGCGCTAAAGGAGAGGCTATTATACCTCTAGAAAAACGGTCTAAATCGTTAAAATTTACCTCTAGAACGGAAGAGTGTAAATTACGAGCGGTATTAGGTTCTAAGACCTACCTAGTATATATACCGTCTAGAAGAGCAGTACTTAAAACCTCTACTGTTAAATTTATAGAGGATAATACAGTACTAAGTTAGCCTACTGATAATACGGCTTTAGAGGGGGAATTAGTAGACCTAGACCTAGATTTAGAGGGGGCTGTCAGCCCGGACCCTTCTAATCTTAATACTGAAAAGCCTATTAGTATAGAAATAGGACCTAGTAAGCTAGAACCCTACGAATCTTCTTCCGATAGTAAATTAGATAAACCCTCACTGGATAAGCCTATAAATCCGGTTATAGTAGAGTCTACTAGGCCTACTATATCTATTAGAAAGCCTGAATTACCAGAGGCGTTTCCCTAAACTATAGAGCCTATTTTTGCATCTAAGCCTATAGAAGTTATAGCGCCTAATTAGCCTATAACAAACGAACCTCTTGATAATAGTGATCTTATTTCAGAGGGGGATAAAATGCAGCTCGATTACTATAAGCTTTTAGCTAAGACTAGTAGCTATATACTGTCTTTTGTCTATAAGGCTCGAAAAAGGGTAATATCTAAGGATAGTACGCCTACTACTTATAAGCAAGTCTTAAAACTACCTAGAGATGAGCGTAGTAAGTGGTTAGAGGCTATTACCAAGGAATTTATCCAGTTATTAGAGCTAGGGGTTTTTAAATTCCTACCTAGGAGTCTATTACCTTCTAACCGTAAGCTTATTACCTGTCGAAACGTTCTTAAGGTTAAAAAGGACGCTAAAAACAGGCCTATTAAGTATAAATCTCGGTTAGTAGCTAGGGGCTTTATACAGGTAGAAGGCCTAGATTACACTGTAACCTACGCCTCTACTAGTATACTACCTACTTAGCATATACTTCTAGCTATAGGTGCTGTTCTAGACTGGGAAATAGAACAAGCTGACTTTATAGGGGCATTTCTTAATAGCGCTCTTAGAGAAGAAATATATATGGAAATCCCTGAAGGACTATTAGACCTAGCGGCTGCTAATAAGGCTATTTATAAGCTTTTACTGAAATACGGCTATAATCCTTCTACTCTTAATATTATTAAACTATCTAAAGCGTTATACGGTCTGAAACAAAGCCCTAGAGAGTGGTAAGATAAGCTTAAAATCTTACTTAAGAGCCTAGGCTATCTCCCTCTTATTTTAGATCCAGGGGTCTTCTATAATGCTAAAACCTGCCACTTTATCGTTACCTATGTAGATGACTGTCTATTTATAGGGCCTAATATAGGCTATATAACTGATTTAAAGAAACGGCTTAATAAGGTCTACGCTATAGAAGACTTAGGGCCTGCCGCCTATTTCCTAGGCGTGCAAATTATAAGGGATAGACCTAATAGGCGCCTGTGGCTTAACCAGTTACAGTATGTAGAAGAGGCGGTTAGCCGCTTTAACTTAGCCGATTCTAAGCCTATATCTATTCCCTTATAGCCGGGGCTAGTAAGTCAACTTCAACTAGAGGAAGATATTGCTAGCCACCTCTGTAATTCTATGGAAATTAAGCTCTATCAAAGCCTAGTAGGAACAGCTATGTATATAATGCTCCTTACTAGGGTAGATATTAGCTTTACCGTACAGTGGCTCTCTAGGTCTTTAAATAGACCTACAAAATCACACTTAAACGCTGCTAAAAATCTTTTTAAGTATCTTAATAGTACTAAAGACTATAGCATCTGTTTTAGCTATAACGGAAATATAGTAGCTGATCTAGGGCCTAAGCTTAGTAATAGTAGTAATACAACTACTAAGCTTAGTAGAGACTTTTACTCTAAGGAAGGGCCTAGGCCCCTAACTACTACCTCTACTACTATAGTAGATTCTAGAAATAGTAAAGGTAGTAGCTGGACTTCTATAATTAATAGTAGTCTAGTCCCTATAGGCTTTAGTGATTCTGATTTTGCAGGGGATAAGGCTACTAGTAAATCCACCTACGGCTATCTATATAAGTTAGCCGGTAGGCCTATTAGCTGGAAAACGAAAAGAGCTACTACTATTGCTCTCTCTACCCTGGAAGCTGAAACTGATGGACTTACAGAGGCTATATGCGAAGTACAGTGGATTATAGGGCTATTTTCTGAACTTTACAGACCTATAGACTACCCTATTACTCTCTATGGAGATAATTAGGGCTCTATAACGGTGGCTAATGACCCAGCGCTACACGCTAGAACTAAGTATACCCTGCTGAAATTCCGGTACGTTAGAGAGCAGGTTAAGGCTAAAATAGTTACTATTATATATCTTAATACTAAGTGTATGCCGGCTGACGGACTTACTAAAGCCCTACCAGTTAGTGGCTTTTAGTCTTTTATCAGGCTTTTAGGCCTATAACCTAAGGGAGCTTTTTACTAAGCTACCCTCTACCCCTATATATATATATTCTATACTATATATATAGAAGGCCTGGCTTAGCCTGATTAGCTTATAAGACCAGTTAATAGTACCGGCTACTTTACAGCCCTCTGGAATCACCTAATTCCTCTATATAGCCTTAAAAGGCTTATAAGGTCCTAGCTACTGTAGTACAGTTCTATAGGCGCCCTTGTGCTGGCATTAGCTCCCTGCGGCGTTAGGGAGGCCTATATTACTCTAGCTACGTCTAGAAGTACTCTAGTATATAGTATAGCTATATTTGGAAAATATAGGCTCCGGCTATTACTAGTAGTATACTTTCCTTTAGAGGGGGATTCTCTATGTGACTACCTGTTATTTCCTTACTAGAACTGGCTGAAAGAACGGAGTAAAAAAGGGTATAAAATTTAAAACCGTGCTAAAAATTGTTTTCTCTATAAGAGGATAAAGGCGTTTATAAGCCCTTTACTCCTTCTATACTCTAGTGCGTCTATTAGTCGCTAGGGTATAGAATATTTAGATATTATATATTACTATAAGCTTTAAAGCTATAGTACCTATACCTTTATAGGTTATAGGTTTAATTTCAACATTATATATATTCTTACTTCTTTCTATATATAATAGGGGTTTATCCTATATATATATAAGGGCCTAACCCCTTTGTCTAACGGAATAGTTTTGCTCTTACGTTCTTATTTCTTAGGATTCTTCTATTCTTTACCTATATATAGCTTTCTAAGGCTTATAAAGGAATAGAAGAATAGAGGGGGTGTTAAACGTACAAAATAAGCTATAGCGCTCTAACGGTTATAGCTTAGGCAAAACGGATTTCAGTTCTCGAACTACTAGATATATAGCTATATTCTGAGGGTGGACCCACTTTTGTAGATACCGCTGACTAAGCTATATACTCTACTATATAGCCTAGAAATAGCTTTAAAAGGCTTTTCTATTTTTAGATTTATGCCCCACTTTTATGGAGACAGCCTCCTTAGGCTGTATAAGCGCTAGAAATAGCCTTAAAAGGCTCTTCTACTAGGTCACCTACCTACCCTATACCTACCCTGCACCGCAGGAGCGAAAACAGAACTTACAGGAAAAGTCGTACGGCTTACCCTGCAGCTTAGGTAGCCGTGAGTCGATTATTTAAAATCGCCAGCTTATTTGGTTTTTCGGGAAGTGGCCATACACCTACTAAGGCGCTCCTGCCGTATGGAGGGCAGGAACGGTGCCGGAGGGTATATGTAGGGAAGGAAATTGCGAAGCCTTACCTACTGGACTAGAAATCAAATTATACGTTACCTACAACTATAAGCCTTATAGGCCTATAAGACCCACTGAAAGCCGTGATATATAAGCTTAAAGCCCCTATAATATAGCGCTATAGCCTATAACTATACCGTTATATAAGGACTTTTATAGAGGGAATACAGTAAAGGGCCCTACTTTACTATATTAGCACATACCTAGGAAGTGCTATTTAGGCCATATCAACGCTGTTGCTGCCCCTACGTACCCTATACGACTACTACTAGTAGGCTATAGTGGTTACAGATCCTTATATAGGATTACCCATTCCAATAGCTTCTTATACTACTTCCGTTATAAAGACCAATTCCGCTTCTATAATAGAAGTTATTATACAGGTCTACTTGCTTGCCCTTTAAGCAACCAGCCTACTAAAAAGCTTAATCATATATCCTTAAGAGCTTTTCTAATTAGCTGTATTATTAGCAAAGGAAGTATTATACCAAACCTTATACGTATCTCTACCCCTAAGCTAAAGGCACTAATTCCTAGAATAGTATAGGTAGTTAAGGCAATAATCTGCCGCCTTATAATACTCCGGACCTAGGTTTATAAGAAATCTCAATAATCTTAATATAGTAAAGGCTATATCAACCCTTATAATTACTACTATATATATTATTAAGCCGACTTTTCTCTAGTATAACTTTATCTTAGCGTTTGTTATCTATCCTAGGTTGCTCTTTAATTCTTCTAGTGCTATAGAGGAGGTATATCTCTACGCTATTAGCTTTGTTACCTTGCTTCTAATTACTAGGTTATCTACTAATCTAAAGATTTTCTTATAGTATACTACCTATAAAAGATAGATCTTATAGTACTCCCGATCCCGAATAACTTATAGTCTAAGAAACCAGTTTAGCTTACTACTGCTGGTTATCTTATACTTTGACTAGAGCAAGCTTGTTAGGTCTTTAGTAAGGGCTTTATAACTCTTATAATACGCTATTATTATATCGTCTATATAGAAGAGAATAAAGACTCCTCCTTTCTAGAAGATATATAGATAGATAGATTCTATTACGCTATCTGATCCCTGTAGGGGATATCTAGGTGGGCTAAACTAGTGCTATAGGAAAACCGTACAACGGGTGAAAAACCTATAACCGTACATAGGAAAAAAGGGGGTGTGATAGGGGGTAGGCTAATCTTTACCAGAGTAGATACCGCCCCCTTAGGAGTATGAAAACATACTGCCTAAAGGGGTATAGGCTAGACCGCTCCTAGCCTCTAAGCAACCGAGTATTCTAGCAGTCTAGTAGCGATATGGCGAACTAGGGGGCGTACAGCGCTGCCGCCCCCTTTTTCGAGTCTATAGAGAAAGCTATATATATCCCCTCTTTCCCTTTCTTTAAAGGGGGCTGAAGGGTAGGCCGGGCAACCGTCGAATATATGTCGGATATCCTCTATAGCTAGGTAATAGCGGCAGAGGGGGTTATCAACCCTAGGCACCTTACAGGTAAATAGGAATCCCCTTAGGCCTATCTTCCCTATATAGGCCTGTATTAGTAGCGAGCTTTCGGCCTTAGAGAGGTTATAGTAGCGTCTTTGGAAGGCCTTCTTAAAGGCCTTAGCTAGGTTTTCCTCTTAAAAGGTAGCCTTAGCTGATTTCTCTAAGAGGCTCTCCGTATAGGGGTCGTAGCTAGAGGCCCTGGCCTCCTATAAATAGCGATCCTTCTAGGCAGTATAAAGGGGTTCCTCGTTAATAGCCTTCCTTAGTTATTGGTAGTACTACTAGGCTGTTACTTCCCTTTTCCTCTCTTACTTTATATATCTACCTAGAGGAAGGCTAGTCCTAGGGGTCCTACTTCTAAGGGTAAGGCATAGGGCTTTCTTCTACTTAGCTACCTCTTCCCCTATAGCCCTGTTTATTCTAGCCTAGCTAGAGAAGGAGAGGGCGTTAAGGTAGAGGTCGAGGGGGGGGACGTTGGCCTTATAGTAGAGGCTTCGGATTGGTGTTCTCTTATAGGCCCCTATGACTCTCCTTAGAGCCTCGTTTTCAGCTGCTAGTAGGCCTCTAGTTATACCCTATAGCTTATTCGGTGTTATAGGTATAGGGGTATGCTAGGCCAAGGCTGCGTAGGCTAGGACCGGCTTTATTACTGCTATATATAGGAGCCTAGTCTTTTCGATTCCAGGTCCCTAGGTCTTTCTAGCTAGCCTAGTAATAGTAAGGGACTATGTTTTTAGCTTCTGCTATAGGGTGTTGGCGTAGGCCTTCTAGATAAGCTTAAGGTCTAGCCAAACCCCTAGAAAACGGGCCTCTATAGCTGGTTATAGGGGGGAGTCCTCTGTTAGTCCTAGGTTAATAGGGTTAGTCTAGGGCCTCCTTCTAGGGGGGAAGTGTATAAGCTCGCTCTTTGCTACTAAGAAGGTAACCTTGGCGGTTATTGCCCAGTCTAGGCACTCTCTCTAGGCTTCTTCTAGCTGCCTAACCGTTGTTATAGCTTCTCTACTAAAGGCTAGTAGATTAGTATTATCTGCATAGCCTATAGTAGAGATAGCAGGGTATTTTCTCTCCAGTCTTTTATATAGGGGGCATAGGTATAGGACTAAGAGGATTGGTAAAAGTGGTAAGCCTTAGGGTACTCCTGTTAGTACCGGGATTTGCCAGCTCTTTTAGCCGTCAAATAAGAGGCTAGTAGTCCTAGAGAAGAGGAATTCCTTTAGCCAGGATAGTAGCCAGATAGGTAGCCCTAACCGGTCTAGTATAGCTAGGAGTCTGTTATAAGGGATACTATCGAAATATCCTAATAGGTCTAGCTATAGGAGGGAGGCCCCGGCTTTATATTTCCATACCTCCTAGACCTAAGCTATAAGGAGGTATATAGCCGATTCGGTAGACTTATAGCGGCAGTAGCACTGTTACGTTGCTAGAATTAGCTTAAAAGCTTCAGCCACGTCCCTTATCTTAGTCCCTATAACTTTTTCTAGAACCTTGCTAATGCAGTTAAGCAAGGCTATAGGTCGGTAGCCTCTAGGGGTGTTATAGGTATCCGGCTGTTTTTCTGACTTAGGAAGGACAATAGTAACCACTTCCTTATATTCCTATAGATAGAAGCTATAGAGGAAGGATTTCGAGGCTAGTATAGCAAGGGCCTTGTATAAGGGGTTACTATAGGCCTTTAGAAAGCCTATAAGGAGTCCGTCAGGTCCTAGTACTTTCTAGGGTTTTATTGTTTTAATAGCCTCTTTTATATCGTCCGGCCTAACCGTCTAGCTAACTAGTAGCCTAGGGCCTATTAGGGGTTCCTCCGGGCTATCCTCCTAGAGAGAGGGGGGGAAGAAGCGTACTAAAAGGGCCTCTACCTTCTCCTAGAAGGTACTAGCTTGTCTAAGGGTTAGCAGCTTAGAAGGGGGTAAGGCGGTAGTGCTTTATAGCCTAGCCTATCTTTCTAGTTGCTAGAGCTTCTCTAGCTTTTCTCTAGCCTCCTATAGAAGAGCCCTCTAGGTCTTCCTCTTGCTTTCTTTTATAGCCTTTATTTGCTCTCTCTAGGCTGACTTATAGGTAGTAAAGAGGGCCTGGTTACTAGGGGAGCGTTAGAGCTGTCTTTCTGCTCTTTTTCTCTCCTAGACTGCCTAGTAGACTTTGTTGTTCTACTAGGGGGTATTCCTCCTTCCAGTAGTTACTAGGGCTTTTTTAGGGGTTATAGCCCTAGTAATACACTGGAGTTCCTCTAATAGTTACTTATAGGCCTCCTAGAGCTTAGCTAGGTTAGAGAGGCGTAATAGATATCTATAGCCCCCTATATTATATATTAGGGAGCTAGCCTCTCTTACTACCTCCTTTTTATCTATCTTCTTTTACTAGAATTAGGGGGGCAGCGGTAGGGCTTCTGTGTTTTCTAGGTCGATATCCAGTACCTAGGGGTAGTAGTCTAAGCGTAAGCGTATATCCAAGCCAGTATAGGAGCAGGTAAGGCTGCTACTAAGCTAGAAGTGGTCGATAGTCGAGGCCCTGCCTACTTAGCTCCCCTATAGCGCCCTAGTTATAGCGCCGTAGGGGGTGCAGAGGGTAAGTCCCTGCTCTACTATTAATAGCAGTAGGTCTTCTAACCTAGGGCTATAGCGGTTATATTAGTCCTATAGGGGGTGATAAAGGTTAAAGTCCCTAGCTAGAAGGTAAAGGCCTAGGTAGACGTTAATCTTCCCCCTTATTTCCTCTATAAGGGGGGTTAGGCCAGTCTAGGGTTAGGGGTTGTTATATAGGGACCAGACTATAAAAGGGCTGTTCTTAGTCTATATAGTAGCCTTAGCCCAGTCTAAGCTAGAGCTGTAAATCCATATTACTAGTAGGAGTGATTTATAGATATAAAGTAAGGCCTGTCTGTTAGAAGTGAAAACCAGGTAGTAGGGGGCTGATCTAGGGCAGTAGGTAGAGTACTATACCTGCCTGTTAATCCAGAGCTCTTATATAGCAAGTATTTCTTCTTTTGCTATAGAAAGTAGTACTTCCTATACTTCCTTCGAGCCCTATACGTTCCAGAGGCGTACCTTCATATCTCTATCTCCTCTAGCTATATAGTAGGCGGTAATTGTTATATAGTAGTAGCGTTAGCTAGTCCAGTATCTAGGTCCGGTCTAGGTCTAGCATCTAAAGGTCTAGGGGCTCCTATAGGCTCCAGGGTTCTAGTAGGTCCTATAGCCCCTTTAGGGCTTATAGCCAGTATAGAGAAAGGGGGGGTTTAGCCGCTTAGGTAGCTAAAGCAGGCGGTAATTATGCTCTAGTTAGGGGTTAACCCTTTTAAGACTGTTGGTCGGCCTCTCCGTCTCTTCCCTAAGACTTTAGTATAGCCTTCTTCCCCCTCCTCTTATAATAAGGCCTGCTAAAAGGAGTATTATTGCTATTATTACTATTGCTACTATTACTATTGCTGTTAGTACTACTAGTATAAAGGCGGTTGGTTAATGTTAAAGGCCTTAGGCCTAGAACGTAGATATCCCTTAGCTTATGCCTATGCCTCTTTTAGGTAGGGGCAGGCCTCTAAGCAGGTATAGTAAGCTTGGCAGCAGTTATAGCAGCAGGGTACCCTAGAGCAGGTAGAGGCTTCTAGCGTAGTATGGCTATTAGCGCTGCAGTTATAGCAGATCTCCTCCTTGCTCCGGCATACCTTAGCCCTATAGCTCTATTTCCAGTACCTTAGGTATTAGATAGGCTTAGCCTTGTCGATCCAAGGCTCTGCTTCTAGGGCTCGGCAGCTCTAGAAGACCCCCTTCTTACAGGCCTTCTAGGCTGCCTCTAGGGAGGTAAAGGCTATTAGTACCTTAACCCTAGTCCTTTCTAGCCCTTAAGGGTACTAGACTTTTACCCTAACCACTATAAGGTACTGCTTTTTAGCCTCTTCTAGTAGGCCTTCCTCTATAACCTGGTTATAGACTATAAGGCCTTTAACTACTACTACCTAGGTTATAGTATATAGGGAGGCCTTCTCTCTAAAGGCCCTTATAATCCAGGTAGTATTGTTCTTCAGGCTCTTCTTTATCTCTATATTCTCTGTAACTAGTAGGAGGTTACCGCTAAAGAGCGTCTAAACCCCTTTAACAGCTAGGCTAGAGGCCTGTTAGATAGCCTGTACTATCTCTAAGGCAGATTTAGCTAGTATCTATTATTAAGCTAAGCCTAGTCGGATAAGCACCTAGCGTTCTAGGCCAGGCCTAGTTACCTTGCTAGCTATTAGCTTACTAGCTATATTAGCCTAGGTAGGGGCTATAGGCTAGGAGTAGCTAGGCTGTTACTGTTATTGCTACTATTATTGCTAGTAGTAGCTAGGCTGCTAAGGGTGTTGCTAGTACTATAGTTTAGGCGTTCCTAGGGTAGTAGGGCGGTTTTAGGGTGCTAGAGCTATTACTGTAGCTAGGGCTTCTTTAAGAGGGTCCTAGAGCAAGGCTATAAGGGCGATTTGCCTAGCTTCAGTAGTCGCTTCTACTATATTATAGAAGTTAGTACTGTTCTTAGCTAGGCTGATTATCCGGTCTAGGAGGCTAGAGAGCGTTAGGGCAAGCTTAGGGGGGCTAAGGGCAGCCTAAGCGGTTTTCTTGGTTGCTAGGGTAATATGGTCGGCCTTAGCGGCACTATTGTTGTTTTCTTCTTTCCCTGTATTTTTCTCCGATTTTTTCCCTGGTTTTTTCGAGGTTTTCTAGCTAAAGGGGGTTAGGGCTAGGGTATGCTAGCTGCTGTTTAGGCCCCTAAGGAAAGGGGTAAAGACGTTGGTTAAGGGGGGGGGCGCTAATTGTAGGGGCATTGATAGTAGGAGGGGCGCTAGAGCTAGGTACTATAGGTACTATAGTTATAGCACTTATAGCAGTCTCTTTAGCAGTAGTAGAAGTAGTAGTTTAGCAGTCTTCCATCTCTATATCGTTATTTAGGTAGTCTATACTTAGGGGTTAGTCCGTACTTAGGGGCTAGCTTAGGGGGTTGTTATTATTATCGTTAGCTATAGGTAGGGCAGGGTTGCCAGGGCGCGGAGCCACGTTGGTAGCCCGTACACAAGGAAATTACAGTTGCGAAAGGGCAGCTAGGCTCGCCATTTTCTGCATTTTCATACGCCTAGGGCTGTCGCGCAACCGACAGCGCTATAGCGAAAATTGGCGGGCGTTATGTCCTCGATCGGACGGTTCGAATGGATATGGTTGCACGCGATTTAGTATGGTTTTGACCAAAAACCCGTTTTCGTATGTTTGATGTCGGTTTTTTCTCTAGAAGATATATAGTTTATAGGGCATTGCATTAAGCCTAAGATCCTAAAGAGTACTGCTAAACTCTTTGTACTATAAGTAAGGCAATTCCTAAAGTCTATATAGTACTTTCTTTAGCTTATAGACTATACCCTACTTTCTTTAACCTGCCGGGAGTCTTATATACACGTCCCGGTCAAGGCGAGCGTTATAGAAGGTATTTAAAACGTCAAACTAGATCAGCTTTATATTAAACCTCGCTACTACTGCTATTAAGATCTAGAAGGACTTTCTAGCTAACATTACTATGTATATATCCTCTTTTAGGGTCCCTTATTGTTAATCGCCTTAGACTACTAACCTAGCCTTAAACTTCTCTAGGTAATTATACTTGTTGATTTTATATATATATACCTATATATTGTCTAAGACCTACTTGCCCTATACCTTAGCAATCGGCACTTCCTCCTATATTTCTAGGTATATAAAAAGGTACTACCTTTCGGCTTCTTTAAAGTGTTCTCTCTATAGGTAGCTTTTAAGGTTCTAGTATAGCTTAGACGCTAAAGGTAGCTAAGAGGAATAAATAGTGTTAGGCTTAAAGTCCTTAATACTTAGGATCTTAGATATTAGTATGCTCTCTTTTGTCTTAGGGTCCTATTGGAATGGGTAATCCTATATAAGGATCTATAACCACTATAGCCTACTAGTAGTAGTCGTATAGGGTACGTAGGGGCAGCAACAGCGTTGATATGGCCTAAATAGCACTTCCTAGGTATGTGCTAATATAGTAAAGTAGGGCCCTTTACTGTATTCCCTCTATAAAAGTCCTTATATAACGGTATAGTCATAGGCTATAGCGCTATATTATAGGGGCTTTAAGCTTATATATCACGGCTTTCAGTGGGTCTTATAGGCCTATAAGGCTTATAGTTGTAGGTAACGTAGTAACTTGATTTCTAGTCCAAGTAGGTAAGGCTTCGCAATTTCCTTCCCTATATATACCCTCCGGCACCGTTCCTGCCCTCTACACGGCAGGAGCGCCTTAGTAGGTGCATGGCCACTTCCCGAAAAACCAAATAAGCTGGCGATTTTAAATAATCGACTTACGGCTACCTAAGCTGCAGGGTAAGCCGCATGACTTTTCCTATAAGTTCTGTTTTCGCTCCTGCGGTGCAGGGTAGGTACAGGGTAGGTAGGTGACCTAGTAGAAGAGCCTTTTAAGGCTATTTCTAGCACTTATACAGCCTAAGAAGGCTGTCTCTATAAAAGTAGGGCATAAATCTAAAAATAGAAAAGCCTTTTAAAGCTATTTCTAGGCTATATAGTAGAGTATATAGCTTAGTTAGCGGTATCCACAAAAGTGGGTCTACCCTCAGAATATAGCTATATATCTAGTAGTTCGAGAACTGAAATCCGTTTTGCCTAAGCTATAACTGTTAGAGCGCTATAGCTTATTTTGTACGTTTAACACCCCCTTTATTCTTCTATTCCTTTATAAGCCTTAGAAAGCTATATATAGGTAAAGAATAGAAGAATCCTAAGAAATAAGAACGTAAGAGCAAAACTATTCCGTTAGACAAAGGGGTTAGGCCCTTATATATATATAGGATAAACCCCTATTATATATAGAAAGAAGTAAGAATATATATGATATTGAAATCAAACCTATAACCTATAAAGGTATAGGTACTATAGCTTTAAAGCTTATAGTAATATATAATATCTAAATATTCTATACCCTAGCGACTAATAGACGTACTAGAGTATAGAAGGAGTAAAGGGCTTATAAACGCCTTTATCCTCTTATAGAGAAAACAATTTTTAGCACGGTTTTAAATTTTATGCCCTTTTTTACTCCGTTCTTTCAGCCAGTTCTAGTAAGGAAATAACAGGTAGTCATATAGAGAATCCCCCTCTAAAGGAAAGTATACTACTAGTAATAGCCGGAGCCTATATTTTCCAAATACAGCTATACTATATACTAGAGTACTTCTAGACGTAGCTAGAGTAATATAGGCCTCCTTAACGCCGCAGGGAGCTAATGCCAGCACAAGGGCGCCTATAGAACTGTACTACAGTGGCTAGGACCTTATAAGCCTTTTAAGGCTATATAGAGGAATTAGGTGATTCCAGAGGGCTGTAAAGTAGCCGGTACTATTAACTGGTCTTATAAGCTAATCAGGCTAAGCCAGGCCTTCTATATATATAGTATAGAATATATATATATAGGGGTAGAGGGTAGCTTAGTAAAAAGCTCCCTTAGGTTGTAGGCCTAAAAGCCTGATAAAAGACTGAAAGCCACTAACTAGTAGGGCTTTAGTAAGTCCGTCAGCCGGTATACACTTAGTATTAAGATATATAATAGTAACTATTTTAGCCTTAACCTGCTCTCTAACGTACCGGAATTTCAGCAGGGTATACTTAGTTCTAGCGTATAGCGCTGGGTCATTAGCCACCGTTATAGAGCCCTGATTATCTCTATAGAGAGTAATAGGGTAGTCTATAGGTCTGTGAAGTTCAGAAAATAGCCCTATAATCCACTGTACTTCGCGTATAGCCTCTGTAAGTCCATCAGTTTCAGCTTCTAGGGTAGAGAGAGCAATAGTAGTAGCTCTTTTTGTTTTCCAGCTAATAGGCCTACCGGCTAACTTATATAGATAGCCGTAGGTGGATTTACTAGTAGCCTTATCCCCTGCAAAATCAGAATCACTAAAGCCTATAGGGACTAGACTACTATTAATTATAGAAGTCCGGCTACTACCTTTACTATTTCTAGAATCTACTATAGTAGTAGAGGTAGTAGTTAGGGGCCTAGGCCCTTCCTTAGAGTGAAAGTCTCTACTAAGCTTAGTAGTTGTATTACTACTATTACTAAGCTTAGGCCCTAGATCAGCTACTGTATTTCCGTTATAGCTAAAACAGATGCTATAGTCTTTAGTACTGTTAAGATACTTAAAAAGATTTTTAGCAGCGTTTAAGTGTGATTTTGTAGGTCTATTTAAAGACCTAGAGAGCCACTATACGGTAAAGCTAATATCTACCCTAGTAAGGAGCATTATATATATAGCTGTTCCTACTAGGCTTTAATAGAGCTTAATTTCTATAGAATTATAGAGGTGGCTAGTAATATCTTCCTTTAGTTGAAGTTGACTTACTAGCCCTGGCTATAAGGGAATAGATATAGGCTTAGAATCGGCTAAGTTAAAGCGGCTAACCGCCTCTTCTACATACTATGACTGGTTAAGCCATAGGCGCCTATTAGGTCTATCCCTTATAATCTGCATGCCTAGGAAATAGGCGGCAGGCCCTAAGTCTTCTATAGCGTAGACCTTATTAAGCCGTTTCTTTAAATCAGTTATATAGCCTATATTAGGCCCTATAAATAGACAGTCATCTACATAGGTAACGATAAAGTGACAGGTTTTAGCATTATAGAAGACCCCTAGATCTGAAATAAGAGGGAGATAGCCTAGGCTCTTAAGTAAGATTTTAAGCTTATCTTGCTACTCTCTAGGGCTTTGTTTCAGACTGTATAACGCTTTAGATAGTTTAATAATATTAGGAGTAGAAGGATTATAGCTGTATTTCAGTAAAAGCTTATAAATAGCCTTATTAGAAGCCGCTAGGTCTAATAGTCCTTCAGGGATTTCTATATATATTTCTTCTCTAAGAGCGCTATTAAGAAATGCCCCTATAAAGTCAGCTTGTTCTATTTCCCAGTCTAGAACAGCACCTATAGCTAGAAGTATACGCCAAGTAGGTGGTATACTAGTAGAGGCGTAGGTTACAGTGTAATCTAGGCCTTCTACCTGTATAAAGCCCCTAGCTACTAACCGAGATTTATACTTAATAGGCCTGTTTTTAGCGTCCTTTTTAACCTTAAGAACGTTTCGACAGGTAATAAGCTTACAGTTAGAAGGTAATAGACTCCTAGGTAGGAATTTAAAAACCCCTAGCTCTAATAACTGGATAAATTCCTTGGTAATAGCCTCTAACCACTTACTATGCTCATCTCTAGGTAGTTTTAAGACTTGCTTATAAGTAGTAGGCGTACTATCCTTAGATATTACCCTTTTTCAAGCCTTATAGACAAAAGACAGTATATAGCTACTAGTCTTAGCTAAAAGCTTATAGTAATCGAGCTGCATTTTATCCTCCTCTGAAATAAGATCACTATTATTAAGAGGTTCATTCGTTATAGGCTGATTAGGCGCTATAACTTCTATAGGCTTAGGTGTAAAAATAGGCTCTATAGTTTGGGGAAACACCTCTGGTAATTTAGGCTTTCTAATAGATATAGTAGGCCTAGTAGACTCTACTATAACCGGATTTATAGGCTTATCCGGTAAGGGTTTATCTAATTCACTATTGGAAGAAGATTCGTAGGGTTCTAGCTTACTAGGTCCTATTTCTATACTAATAGGCTTTTTAGTATTAAGATTAGAAGGGTCTAGGCTGACAGCCCCCTCTAAATCTAGGTCTAGGTCTACTAATTCCCCCTCTAAAGCCGTATTATCAGTAGGCTGACTTAGTACTGTATTATCCTCTATAAATTTAACAGTAGAGGTTTTAAGTACTGCTCTTCTAGACGGTATATATACTAGGTAGGTCTTAGAACCTAATACCGCTAGTAATTTATACTCTTCTGTTCTAGAGGTAAATTTTAACGATTTAGACCGTTTTTCTAGAGGTATAATCGCCTCTCCTCTAGCGCCTATAGCCCTATAGCGCTCTAGGTTAGGTATATGTGGAATACCAGGCTCTAGCTCGTCAAATAGCGCCTGGAAAGGAGTGGTTTCCTTATTAGTTATAGCTGTACTATTAACTAATTCCACTATAGCCTCCAGTATAAAGCACCACAAATACTAGGGTAAAGCGCTACTAAGAATAGTACACCTTATACGGTCTAGTATAACTCTAACTGATCGTTCTACTAAGCCGTTCTGCTCGTAGATATAGGGGGCAGAAGTGCTAAATTTAATACCCCTTTTAGCTAACCAAGTAGTTAATAAATCAGTTATTTCAGTGCCTCCGTCAAAGTGGAATTTAGTAGGATATCTACCAAATCCATTCCTTAGGCCCCTAAAAAAGCCCTTAATAGTGTTAGCTACTATAGGGCCTGATTTATTAGGTAGGTTAAAAACCTACCTATACCTACTTTTACGGTTAACTAGAAATAAGACTATAGGGTTTCTATTATAAGGCCTAGGCCTAATTTTAACAGTATCCCCCTCTATTAAGTCTAAGACCCTAGGTGGGTCAGGTATTAGAGCCTTACTAACCCTTCTCACTGCTTTACCTCGATCATAGCTAGAGCAGTGAAAATCAGCTTCCTTTATTTTATCAAAATTAGGCAGCCCTTTAGTAATACTAGAGGTCTTTTTCAAAAGACGTAGGCCTATATGGCCTAGCCTAACGTGCCATAATTTAGCTAAATTAAGTAGATTATAGTAATCTCGCTGACCTATATTAGGCTCCTTTAAAGTAGGGCTAGATATAGCCTTTTCTACTACTTTATTCCCCTCTATAACTAGCTCTCTTAGCACACAGGGCAGGTCTCTAGTACCAGTTAAGGGCTCAGGCTCCCTAGTCTTACAGGGACTTTGATAGGGGGCCTAGGCAGTAGCTAAGGGCTCTATAGGCCTACAGGGCCTTTTCCCCCTTAAAGAAGGTCCTACACCTTCTAAAGTAGTACCCTTAGCCGGAGAATTCCTTAGCTTATAGCGCTTATTAGGCTCTATAGCTTCAGATACTATAGCATCCTCTATAATAGGTCTATAGTCTTCCTTTCTAATAGAATTAGAAGGAATTTCCACCACTATCTTATTACGCTGCAGCTCTATACTTTTAGTAGTATTATAACTAGTAAGGCCTAAAGGAAAAGCAAAATTTATATGTAATATAGGCTTAGAGCTGCCTTTAACGTTAAGAAAAAATCCTGATTTTTTAAAGTCTAGTACAGCTATACAGCGTCTATCACCCCCGTAAAGGGTTTCCTTTATAAGGCAACCTCCCGAATCATAGTGCCTAACCCCGCTAACAATATTTATATCAATATTAGGTAGGTATAAAACGTTATCTAATACTAATTTAGTATAGGTAGGGGGGGCCTTTCTAGATAATACTTCTAGTGTAATAGAGCCTATACCAGCCGGGCTTACAGGGCCATTTCCAGTGTTAATAGGGCGTAACTGGCCTGTGTTAGGCGTAAAGGTAGTAAACCGCTCTTTACTATTACTGATATGGTCCGTAGATCCCGTATCGTATAGCCAACTATTATAAAGAGCGGGGTCTCTAGGGCGTCTTCTAGGCTTATTATCTTTATATTTTGCCTTGTTATTAGAAGAGGTTTTTAGGCCTTTTCCTTTAAAGTCCTTACGCTTCTTATACCCTTTTAACGCTAATAGCTGTGCTAATTAGGTATCAGAATCGCTAGAAGAATTAGAATTGGAACTAGAGTCGGATTCCTCTTCTTCTTCTTCTACAGCTAGGTTATAGGACCCTAGCATAAAGGAGGCTCGTTCAGCACTTTTAGCACTATAATTCTGCCCTTCAACATTATAACTAGCCTTCTTCTTACCCTTTTTCTTATTTTTACCCTTCTTACTAGGGTTAGAATTTGAATTAGAGGTTGAATTAGAGCTATTAGCTACGTAAGCTGCTCTATACACCTCTATAGCCGGGTTCCTAGATTCTTCTAGAATATCAGCCATTAGATATTCTATATTAAGGCTAGAGGCTATAAGGCCTAGCATTCTAGCCTGTCTTATAGAGCTCTTTTAGCGTAATACCCAGCTAGGAAACTTAGATTCTAGAGCCTTAAAATACTGATTTAGTATTAAAGAGGGATCTATATCTATTTTAGCTATAGTAAGCTTAGCAAGATAGCCGTTAAATTCAGCGTTAAAAGCTGATAAGCCTTTTTTATAGGTACTAAAGGTAAGGGCATGGAATTCGTTATAGACGTCCTCCTTTTTAGACTCTATAGGTCGGCTATACTGCCTAACAAGCAGCTTAAAGGCCTTAAAAGGTATATAAATCCACGATATAGCAGCCCTAGGGCCACTAGATAAGCTATTACGTAGAAGCATTAAAAGAATAGCTTGATCAGAGTCGCTATAAGTGTTAGATATATCAGGGTTTTCTAAAAAATTAGATATCCCTAACGCTCTTAGCACTATACTTAAAGCCTGAATCCACTGTTCAAAATTGCTTTCCCCGCTAAGCTTACTATTGTCCGGTATAGTATAGGCCTTTTTAGAAAGCTCCTTTACTATACTACTAGTAATAGTATCCTTAAAGCCTTCCTTAGACCCTATATCTTTAGGGGGGTCTAAATTACTAGTAGCTGAATTAACAGCCGGCCCTAGATAGGGCTCTTTCCTAGGGGGACGTGGAGGAGAATCTAAATCTATAGTACAGCTAAAAGGATCAAATCTAGGACTATAGCTAGTCTTTCTAGTAGCAGCAGTATTGCTACTATTAGTTAGAGAAGCTAAAGTAGAAGATATATTCTTTATAGCACTAACACTATCCTCGACAGAGGCTTTTAGGGTATTTAGACTTAAAAGTAGTGTTTTTATATCACTAGATTGGCTAGCTATAACTCGGTCATGAGATTTTATATTCTGTTTTAGGAATTCTATAACCTCGCTATAGTCTTCGCTATCTTCCTTATCTTCTGATAGGGTTCGTATAGGTAGTGGAGGCCTAGAAGATTGCCCTGGATCAGCTGGGTTACTAGCCCTTTTAGGCGCTATACCCTTCCCTTTAGCTTGATCCGCCATTGTAAATAGGCTACTATTTACTTTATAGTGCTAGCTAAAGCACTTAATTAGCTTCCAGTTCACTAAAGCTAATTAGCTAGCTCACTAATTATAGTAGTGATTTTCTAGGCTAGTCTTAGCGCTTAGTAGGTTTATAGCGCTGCCTACTTGCTACTTAGTAGGGCTTTCTAGTAGAAATTCTTAACTAGGCTCTAAGGGCTAGAGACTTCGACGTAGGGACTTAACTACCGCCTATAGATATATCTATAGAAAGGGCTCTATAGTAGGGAAATATAGGTCTTTAGCGCTAGAAATTCTAAGACGCTAGCCTTTCTACTTCCAGCTATAAGTAGAAAGGTCTTTTAGTATAGGTAAGTATACTAGCCTAAGCGTATAAGAGCCCCAAATGCTCGTCAATACTATAGGACTTAGATTTCTCAGCGATTTCTCCTTCTAGATTTTCAGGCTTTTTAGTCCTTAAATAGCCTTCAATAAGATGTAATATATAGCTTTTTAGGGCTAATATAGTACTATATTTTCAGCTATAAGAGGCTTAAATAGCCCTATATATATAGGCAGAGGTAGCACTTTGAAATTGGACTCCAACGATAACTATCCCACAGGCTATCCGGGCTTATAACCTATTGGAATGGGTAATCCTATATAAGGATCTATAACCACTATAGCCTACTAGTAGTAGTCGTATAGGGTACGTAGGGGCAGCAACAGCGTTGATATGGCCTAAATAGCACTTCCTAGGTATGTGCCAATATAGTAAAGTAGGGCCCTTTACTGTATTCCCTCTATAAAAGTCCTTATATAACGGTATAGTTATAGGCTATAGCGCTATGTTATAGGGGCTTTAAGCTTATATATCACGGCTTTCAGTGGGTCTTATAGGCCTATAAGGCTTATAGTTGTAGGTAACGTAGTAACTTGATTTCTAGTCCAAGTAGGTAAGGCTTCGCAATTTCCTTCCCTATATATACCCTCCGGCACCGTTCCTGCCCTCTACACGGCAGGAGCGCCTTAGTAGGTGCATGGCCACTTCCCGAAAAACCAAATAAGCTGGCGATTTTAAATAATCGACTTACGGCCACCTAAGCTGCAGGGTAAGCCGCACGACTTTTCCTGTAAGTTCTGTTTTCGCTCCTGCGGTGCAGGGTAGGTACAGGGTAGGTAGGTGACCTAGTAGAAGAGCCTTTTAAGGCTATTTCTAGCGCTTATACAGCCTAAGGAGGCTGTCTCCACAAAAGTGGGGCATAAATCTAAAAATAGAAAAGCCTTTTAAAGCTATTTCTAGGCTATATAGTGGAGTATATAGCTTAGTCAGCGGTATCCACAAAAGTGGGTCCACCCTCAGAATATAGCTATATATCTAGTAGTTCGAGAACTGAAATCCGTTTTGCCTAAGCTATAACTGTTAGAGCGCTATAGCTTATTTTGTACGTTTAACAGGTCCTTATTTATAAGCCTTCTAGCAATAAAGGAGGCTCTCTAGATAAGGAAATCTCCCTTTATAGAGGTATTAAGGAACTACTAACTAAGAACTCGATCCCTAAAACATACTATAAGGTAAGCTCCTAGCGTACCCTATGCTGCTAGTAGAGGCGTAGCTTCTAAAGTTGGATATAGGAGTAGGTAAGCCTCTATATACTAAGGTTCTTGTATTACTTCTACTGAATTGTCCAGTTCTGCGTTATCTATAAGGTTAGGCATATTGATATCCTCTTCCTTTTCTTCTTCTAATCTATTACCTAGGTCTATTACCCCTACTTTATAGGGTATATCCTAGGTAGGGATATCGGCTACTATAGTATTCAGATTTTCGGATTCTGCCCTTTTCTCGATCTTAGCAAGCTACTCTTTCAGCCCTTCTAAGCTTAAATCTCTTAGCCTAACAGTAAGGTGCTCCTTAGACCTGTTAAATACTACTTTCTCGTTAAAAATCATATTCTAAGTTACTATAATCTTGTTAGTTTAAGGGTTCTAGATTTAATAAATATTCGTTAAGTTATATCTGATTAGGTATCTAAGGAAAGCTCTTAGAGCAAACCTCTTTAGCTTATTCTTCTTAAGCTATATATCTGTTTCTAATATAAAGGCTTAATATAGGAAAACCTAGAGATACCCTTACTATAGCTTAATAGGCGTCGTCTCTTTAACGCCTACTAATTCTATAAATGAATAGAATACCTTATATAGTGTTTTCTACTTTAGCTGATACCTTAGAGTACGATTTAAGAGATATACTGCTATTCTAAATACCTTAGCTATCTTATCTAAAGGTAAGTTAGTCCCTACTACTATTGCTTTTACCTGTTTTTTTAGAATACTAGTAGCTCTTTCTATACCTCTATTCTGATCTTAGGTTCAAGAAGCAGAGAGATTTGTTCTATTATACTTCTCTTATAGCTAGGCTTAGATTGCTCCCTTCTTTCCGGCAATCTTGTTATTAGCTTTAATATTGAAATAGAGCAGCAGACCCACGAGAAAGTAGGAGCAGCTGTCTGAAGGTGGTAGGCAGCTGTATATCGAACAGCTGTCTAGATAAGAGGATAAGAGGTATGTGCATAACAAGGTTATAGTCTCCCTAATTAGGGGAGACTAAGGTGGACAGGTGCAATGGAACTAAGTAAATACGCTAAAGTAGCCTAAAGGCAAAAAGTAGATGGAATATCTAAATAGGTAAAATATAACTGTATAACTGTAATAATTTAGGATAGATAGATGATTCTCTCTCTCTGAATATAGGAAGGAAAGCCAGCTTCTTATACTATTATTCTCCTTGTACTGCCAATTTGCAATCTTGTTGTTAGCCTAGAATAAGATAAGAGGCAGAAAAGAAAGACCGGCCTTGTCCACCTACTCTACTGTATAACAGAAGAGAAAGTGGATATAAGCCTCCTTTAAATAGAGGGAGAAGAAGAAGAAAAACAAGCGGCGGCTAGTTGTATACTAGCTACGCCGATCTATACCTCTCTATAGCTCCTACGAAAGCCGGAAGACGGTAGGAGACATAAACCCCTAAAACAAATACCGGATAATATTAATAATGTAGGGTACCTCTGTCTAGAGCAAGGATAATCGGGAAATATAGATTATATATGTAATAAGGTATACTAAGATTGTACTAGGTTTATATAGGATTAAGGTCGAGGGAGCTAACTATAGCTATTAATACTCTAAGTAAGAAAAGCAAGAAAAAGAAGGTACTAAACTATAAACCTACTTAACTAACCTGTCTACTGTTACCTAATTACAGCTGATCAGTCCGTCTTAGCCTAACCTTTATAGCCTTAGGGGTATAGTAGTAACAATTCTAGTATAGTAATATTTATCCCTGTATAAAGCTCTCTACTAGCCTTATCTGTCTTATTATTCTCCTAGTACTATAGAGCAGGTATATTGTCTGGCTTAAGATCCCTTATAAACGTTGATCGAGTGACCCTCCTGGTAAGCGAAAGTACAGCGGGCTAAGGAGTGATATTCCGCCTAGTACGCTGCGATTGCGGCGTAGTAACGCTCTTTTTGGTTAACTTAGGCTGCTTAGGCGTAGCAGGCTATACAGCAGCCTTCTTAACGGACTTTAGCTTCTCTGGCGTAATAGGGCGGGAAAGATCCTTTTTAATAGACCTTTATTTGCTAGGAAAAGAGGGATAGAGAACAGTCTTCTAAATAGATACTGTCTACTTAGGGATAGCTTAGCGTATAGGCGTCTACTACTATAGTATAGGAGTAGTTTGCCATAGTACTAGTGCCTTTAGTAAAGAAGGGCTTCAACGAGATTGTTAGATAGATAGTTCGGCTGTCTATACTACTAAATTTCTAGGAATCGACTTAAGCGAACCTAAGGAAGTACTCCTTATTCCCTAAATATAGATAAGGGTATTATTATCCATTATCGTATCTACTAGAGCTAGGGTACTAAATGCTAGGATAGCGAAACTCTAAGTCCGGATAATCTGTAATATACTTATAGGTAAAAGCTTGTTAATAGAGACCCGACTGCCGATAGGGCGTAGATTCAGCGTCCTAGATCCTGGCCTTACTTCGAATACTTTGGCGATCCCTAATATCTAAGCATGCTATAAGCAAGCCGAAATCGATCCCTACTTTGCTATTACATCTTGGCCAAACTAGAGCTCTATCTTCTACTATAGAATAGACGTTAAATCGTTCTTATCCTTAATAACCTGGTTATAGAAGAAGGATCGGGCTACCTTAGTAACAATATACCTATAGGAAAAGTCGTCCTTAATGTTAAAGCAGAATTTCGACCGGCGAATATACATTAGGTTAAAGACACTAGCTCTAGATATAAGTAGGTAGGGGATAATTATATCTACCTGTATTATTATCATTTTGTCGTCTATATTATTAGCTTTGTTAGGAAGGCCTGAATCCTAAACCTTATAGATCTGCTTAAGCTAATTATAGATAGTAAGAACCTAATAGTTCCTACAGATATATATAACTATAAGCTAGAAGCGCTTTCTAAGGGTCTTATAGCGGACGTTATCTTTAGTAGGGTAGAGGACTAGGCTTGTTAGGTAGTTGCCCTTCTTATTAAGAGTTAGAGCTGTTAAGTATAGTGTAATAAAAACGTATCTCTTAAACGTATATAGGGTCTATCTAAGTATACCGTTAATATAGTTATTGGTTATCTAGGCTTGTTCTAGCTATATCCTATATATATTATATAGGATAGCTAAAACTGATTAGAGATCTCGACCTAGGACCTTCTCTCCTATAATTATAGCAACTTAACCAGCTATTCTAGAGAAGTAACGATCAAAATCCTTCTTATTAACAGTTATCTTATTAAAGAAGTCCGGCCGGCTATCCCTTATAATATGCTACTCTAGGTAAAAAGCAATCTTGCCTACCAGCTTGAAGTAGTTACTACTAAGTAGAGTATAGCAGTTGGTAACGTTGTCGATATCTTTAGCAGCGTTGTACTTATTAGTCTTCTTTCTAAGTACTTTGAAATCTTTAAAAGTTAAATAGGAGTATATATAGCCAGGCCTGTTAAAGCGCTTTATTAAGGACTTAACTAGATTAGATATAGGTAGCTTGGTTTAAGGGACATTACCTAAGGAAATCGAAATTATATTATCCTTGCCTCTTATAGATAAGTACTTAAATTTGCTTAGTGTTGAAACGCTGAATAGCGTATTTAATTGGCTAATTGGTCACGACGAAAAGTGGGTCCTAAAGTGGGGGCTTAACCCCACTTTACCTAACTAGGCCTAGCTCCGGCTAATACGTGGCACTAGGGCCACGTATTTAGGGGGCCTAGGTAGGTGCAGAACAGCACATCTAGAGACAATCCATACCAATCTATACTATACCAAACCAGTGATCCTGATCGTTATTCTGCTTTTATCCCTTGTTATTGTTATTCCTATTCTGTTTCCTACCGACCGACTAGAAGCCTTTCACTACAGTAAGAGCGAATCAACACTGATTAGTTTCTTTCGTTTTACAACGTTAGAAATAGAACGGCAAGATTAACAGTATATTAGAAGTATACCCGAAAAGAGGAAGAGCTAGGCGTACTATTTACCCTTTAAGATCAGGAACCCTTAATTAGGCTTTTCTAGCGACCTTCTAGCGCAACGAAATCAATAGGAAATCGATTCCAACTAGCGCTATACAATAACCCAAAAACAGGCATTGTACGACCGTAAGAAGCGCAGTACGTATGCGAGACTTAGGAGATAAAGCGCACTGCGCTTAGAAAAAGATAGAGGGAATAAGGGAAGAAGACTTGGTTCGAAGGCTCCCCTATTAGATACTGCCGAATAAAGCCCACCTGCTCGACCTAGTTACCTTCTATTGGCCGCCACGATACCTTTAACCTAGCTGTTAAAATCAGAAGGTAATTACCGCCTATTTAGCGGCGGTAATCGTGGGCTTTAAACAAGAAGGGGGGTAACAGCTATTATATAGGCTAGTATCTGCCCTATACGGCTAGACTAAACAGGACTTCGAAAAAGCGGCGTTTATAGTAAAGGACTAGCTAGTAGAAGTCCTTCGATTTACCGGCTATTCGATCAGCCGGCAAAGGAGCGGTCAAAACGCTTAACTAGCTGCATTTATTGCCGCTTTTTCGTCTTCTTCCCTAGGCAGCTACGATTCGGCGCCTACTCCATTCTTAGGCGGCTTCGATTTGGCGCCTTCTTCTTCTTTTTCGGGCAGCCACAATACGGCTTTTTCCTCCCTATAGTACAACGGTTATTCAGCTCCTTATTCGCCGTTATATAGTAGCTATTTACCAGCTCCCTCTTAGTCGCTATACTAGGCATAAAGAGCAGAAGAAGCTAGAATAGAAAGGCAGGAAGGCCTGGAGACCCTGAATTCTATATAGGTAGGGGTCTCCTAATTTCAAGGGGTAGGGCCGTTTTCAGCAACCGCAGGCGCGCTATAGAACGCAAGTTAAGAGCACGACTATACTTATAATACAACTTGTACAATAGCGGCAAATTTTTCACGCCCTACTAGGACAGCGCCCTAGCTTTTGCCAGGAAACGTGGCCTCTTTACTACTGGTAGACCCGGCAGCCCTAGCAGTAGTAGCAGCTCTTTTACCTGCTTTTTCTTCTCCTTCTACTGCTATAGCTATAGCAGTAGAAAATACACTGAAAAAAGAAGAGAAAGTAGTAAGGGGTGGACTACTACCCCTAGTTACAGCTACTACTGTACAATCACTTTCGCTGCCGGCCCCCCCGTCGTCGCCGTCCTTGCCGCCCTTGCCGCCCTTGCCGTCCCCGTTGCCGGCCCTATTGCCGGCCCTATTGCCGGCCTTACCGCCGGCCCCTCCGTCTTCGTTGCCGGCCCTGTCGCCGGCCCTGTCGCCGGCCCTGTCGCCGGCCCTGTCGCCGGCCCTGTCGCCGGCCCTGTTGCCGGCCTTACCGCCCCTGCTACGGCGGATCGAAACCGCGGCCGCGCTTATAAAAGCGCTTTATCGCCGTACGTACAGTAGGGATCGGCGCTGTACGACGCTTGTTTTTCCCCTGCCCTTGTTCCCTTAGCTGTTGTTATTGCCTCCCCTACTGCCCGATTTTTCGCCGCTTATTAGCGGTATAGGGCGTCTATAGCTAGGCTATAGAAGGGAGGCAAAAGGAGAAGGGTAGAGGCGCACTTTAAAAGCGCGATTACGGTATATCTTCGCGTTTTAGAACGCATCTGCTCTTTTGAAATTCCCTTTATTAGCGAAAGGTCGTTATAACTAAAAAGAAAAAGAGCCAGTGTCGAAACGCTAAATAGCGTATTTAATTGGCTAATTAGTCACGACGAAAAGTGGGTCCTAAAGTAGAGGCTTAACCCCTACTTTACCTAACTAGGCCTAGCTCCGGCTAATACATAGCACTAGGGCCACGTATTTAGGGGGCCTAGGTAGGTACAGAACAGCACATCTAGAGACAATCCATACCAATCCATACTATACCAAACCAGTAATCCTGATCGTTATTCTGCTTTTATCCCTTGTTATTGTTATTCCTGTTCTGTTTCCTACCGACCGACCGGAAGCCTTTCACTGCAGTGAGAGCGAATCGACACTTAGGGTACCCTATAACTTTTATAGGGAAGACTAGGGTTTATATAGAGTTAATTACGGCTTATATAGAGAGAACTGTACCTTATATAGCGAAGAGCGAAGCTTATAAGGCGACGACTATAGTCTTTGCGGCGTTAATAGGAGAATTGTTAGGGCGCTTGCTAGTATAAGCTTGTCCTTATCCTTACTATATACCAGCCTACTAACTATATAGCGACGCTGCTCCTCTTAGAGAACTTCCTTTAAATCTAAGTTTATCTAGGGCAGAGCTTACTTGCTAGATCCCTTCTTTAGAGGCATCTTGATCTTATATAATTGTAGAGAGAAGGTAGAAATAACAAGCAAGATCGCTTAGAGGAAGTTAGGGCTGGAATTTTTCTGCTAAGAGTACTAAGAAAAAGATCTTAGAAGAGGTAAAGGTCTAAGAAGGTTATACTAGAGAAGTTAGGGAGAGAAAAATCTAAAGGGTAAGGGGGGCAGGTCCTAATATAGGGCAAGTCCTTTTAGGGGGAGGAAGGTATATAAAAATTCTTTCCTACTATTAAGTAAGCTGTTTACTCCTTTATCGGCGCTTAGGGCTTCTATCTGATTCTTTTTGTTGGTAAATAGCCCCTAAAAGTTAGTATAGTATAATCAGGTTTACTTAGTTTTTATTAACCTCTTCTGATTAGAATTAGGACTAGCGTAGGTGGCTTCCTTAGGTATAAAGACCTGCCGTTCTTCCTCTTTTTCTCCTATAAAAACTTTTCTAACCTTAACAAACCGACTTTATTCTCTTTTAGGACTTGACTCTCTAACTTAATCTTATCTATATAGAGATATCTTCCAACGCTCTTATTAAGAAAGCTCCTATAAGCTAGGTAGCACGTCTAATTCGTCTTAAGGCATTCTAGGTACCTGAAACTTAGGTAACTACTTTCCCTACTAATCCTAGAAGATTCTATATCTTCCTAAAGCAGGTAATCTAGAAGACAGTTAATAATACGAAGTTCTATAACTTTGTCAATCGTATATAGTACCTGCTGCTAAACCTAGCTATAATCAGATATAGTATATTTCGAATCTAGGTTTTTAAAGAGAAACCGGCTAATACTTATTAACAGTATATATCTCTAGATCTAGAACCTAGTCTGCTCGACTGTCTATCTTCGACTTAGCTAGCGGAAAGTAGTCAGGATCCTACTATTATTAGTTTTAACTACTCTTTCTCTATAGTCAGACGTCGATCCCCTATTATTATCGAGTATTTTAGGTTAGACTTCCTAAGTAAGTATATCTAAGAAATTTGCAGTAACTAACTATACTAGGTCTAAGGTCTTTTTATCTAAGAGTTCGGATATTAGTATATTTAAGCTTATCCCTAGATGTCTAATTAGGGCTAATATAGTAGGTAGTAATATAGTAAACTATAAGGAATATAACGAAACCTAATTTCGGTTAAGTTTATCTAACTAGTGTAATACCAATAGTCCTTATCTGAATGTGTCTTAGCCATTTATCTACTGTATCTTGGTTCTGGAAGTCGACTATAGTACTTATAGGAACTGCGTTTTCTAGGATAAGAAGTGCTTATAGGCATATATCGACTCTTCCTACGACAAATAGCCGCTTTAGGCGTCTAAGCAGGCTAAGAAGACAATAGCTCTACGCTAGTTCGATCTAGGCAACTTTCGTACTAAGGATATAATTGTTAACCAATAGGATAAGGAAACCGTTTATAAGGTATAGCAATTACAGGTCAAGCAGAAGTCGGTCAAACTAGTAGTTAATATATACTATACTGAGTAATTAGAAGGGCAAGCTAGATAGTAGTCTAGAAAATAGGTCGGGGTAGGTATCGAAGGTTGTTAGAGTAGTCGATTAGCTAAGTAATAGGATCCGTTAACGCTAAACATACTCCTCCTCTTAACCATATATATAAGCTATGAATAGAGCTTCTACTTCTTAAGAAGAAAAGAGCCGAAATAAAACAAAACGAAACAGCATAAAACAAAATCTTAGACTTATAACTAGATAAAGCAGACAATATAAATACTTAAATCAAGGGAATACTATACGGCATAGTATATACCCCCCCCCTTGCTAGTATATATATACTTATATAGCAAAGAGCTAGAGAAAAAGAAAAGAATAAACTACTTCTATAAACAGGGGAAAAGACGTAAGAAAAAGGTAAGCATATAAAAGAACTTATACTACCTCCCCTTCGACAAAAACCTAGCCTAAGTCAAACAGGCCGAAAACTTAGTGCAAATTAAGTTGCCTAGGAAGTACCTTTAAGACCTGCTTTTCTTCCCTATGTTAACAGTCCTTCCCCTCTAACTAGATTACTAAGCCTGTTAGGATCTTTAATACCTGGCCTAATAATATCATCCTTACTAAACCGTTCTAGCTAGGAATCGTCCTTTAGTTATAGTCTACTTAGATTATAAACAAATACGCTGTCTAATTAGAAGAACTTCTTTACTATAGTTAGCAGGAAAGTCTGCTTAAGCTCGATCCTATCTAAGGTCTCTAGCTGGTAAGCCCTCTTAGGACTCTTTTATAAGACTCGAAAAGGGCCCTTCTACTAGAAGGATAGCTTACGCTAGTAACTTATGTCGATCTGCCTAACCTTATTATAAATAAGGACCAAATTACCAGGGTAGATTTCCAACTAATCTAGGCGTAACTTCCTAGATAACGCGTAATTCCTTACCTTAGCAGCGTTCTTACAGGCCTTAGATACCTTGTCCTGCAGCTCTATCTAGGTAAGCTCTATATTTATAATAGACTTAACTTGCTTTGCAAATAGATCTAAAGCAGCCTTTATATTAGCTAGCTTTCTAGGTTAACGAACCCTAGCCTAGACTTGCTCCTATCTAATTAGATGTTAGAAAGGGATATTAAGCTTAATTTCAGTAACTAGGTCTTAACCAAAAAGTACAAAGTAAGGTAAGATACTAAGAGAGGAACGAATCAAGGTACGGTTAACCTAGAGAACAAAGCGTAGGGACTTCTTCTAATCTATCCTTATTATCTCTATAATTATAGCAAGTATAGTTGTAATTAGTAGATAACCTACCTTGTTAATGCTGTTAGCTCTTAAGTTGTAGGATAAGCTAGTAATTCGCTTAACTCTAATAGTTTTTTAGGGATGCTTTAACTATACCCTTAAACTTAGAACCGCTGTTAATAACTGCGATTAGGGGAAAACCATGTCTTAAAAACATATACTGAAGTATAAAAGTCCAAACTAAAGCCGAATTGACTTTGCCGAGGATAGCAGCCTCTATATAGCTAGTAAGGTCATCTCTTGCCTCGATTATAGTATTACGCTTATCCTTGAAAAACTGGACGTCGAAGTGGACCTTAAGAAATAGGGTTAAAGAAGGTATAGTAAACTAGGCTTCTTCCTTATACTAGGATAGGCAAATCTTCTAACAAACCTTATAGTAACAGTACTAGTTAATAAGATCTAAGTAGATTGTCAGCTACTAGTATAGTTAGGCGATCTAGTAGTAAGAAGTGTCCCTTCTATAGTATCCTATTTTGTCGTAGCAAGTTGACTAGATACACCGTTGTTTTTCACTATTTATAATCATAAGGCAGGGGCAATTACCCTTATAAGTAAGGCGCAGAAACAGCATCCTATCGTAGACTAAAAACTTAAGGGCTTAATGCTTAAAGTTGACCCTATCGCTACGGCAAACTAGATAATTAGGCATTTGAAGCGTGATCAGATAGGTAGCATACTCCTAGTACTCTTTAGGCTAATTACCCTTAAGTATATCCTTCTTAAGAGTCAAGGTGAAAATCCAAGCGTTAATAAAGTCATCTATATCTTCCTTATAGGCTTTTTCTTTAATATCGGCTTAAGTTAAGGGTTACCTGCTTAGGGCGTCCGCAGCAGCGTTCTTTAATCCTAGAATATACTAAATCTTAAAATCAAAAAGTTAAATCTAGGCTATCCAGCATATTATAAGGGCGCTAGGTACATTACTAGCTAAGCCGTTTATCTAGTAGACTAAGACTTAAGCGTCTATCTCGATTATAAACCTTATACTATAAAGGTACCGCTAAAACCGCTTTAAACTATAAAGAAGACCCTAAAGCTTGCGTTTAGTTGCATTGTATCGCTACTTAGCTGGAGACTAGATACTAGACTTAAATCAATAAGGGTACTGTTTACCGTCCAGGCCCTTTTGTTCTAGGACTGCTCTCTATCTATCTAGAGAGGTATTAACCATAAGGTAGATTTTGCTGTAGCGGTTGTCCCTATAGGTAAGTAGTGCAAGATAGGGCGTAGAGGCAATAAGGAAACCGAGATAAGTAAAGGTATGCTAGTGATTTGGCGTCTATACCTATATTGCATTCTTCTTCGCCAGATTAAAGAGCAGGCGGGTAATATGGCCGAAATAGGGGACCTAAATACAGTAGAAACCAGCAATACTAAGAAAAGAGCGGACTTTAGAAAGAGACTTTAGGGTTAACTATTTACGAATCTTCTAGATCTTAGTATCGTTAGGCAAGCAGCTATCTAGCATGTACTTATAGCTAACAATAATAGCCTCTAAGACTAGGAACTAGGACTTAACCGTAGTAATATAGGCTCCTACTAGCTTAGCGTTAAGCAAGACTTAGTCATAGTTCTAGACCTGTTCTACTATAAATCGTCGAATTCCAGGTATAATTAGGGCATTATCGTATTGTGTCTTTGGTCCTTTTATGCTAATATTATCTAGGAAAGCTTGGCAAATCTAAGGTATTAAGTTATAGAAGATCCTATGTATTGTATGTATGAACTAGGCAACTGAATTTATACTGCCTTATAGAAGTATAGTTAGGCGTAGTAGACCGATCAGACTGGCGAACGTTGTAAGATCCTGACTCTTCTTATCTAGTATAATATTATTATAACTAGAAAACAGATTAAGTATAGATATGATTATATAGCTAGAAAAGTCCTTTAAGAATTCCTCTATATTCGGTAGGATAAAGGTATCCTAAATAGTAACGGCATTATATTGCTAAGTATCGTTGATTAGGCGGTACTTACTATTCTTCTTCCAAACAAGGAACTAGTTATTTTAGTAGGCTCTATAGGTATCTTCTAGGATCCCCTTAGCCTTCTGCTTCTTTAGGATGTCTATATATGCCGGAATTATTGCCTTCCCTATAGGTATATATTTAGCTTACTAGGCAGAGTAAGAGATGGTCTTAATATGCTAAGGCGGAATAATTAACAGATCGATATAGCTAAGGTCCTTAAATTCCTATATAAGGGCTTGTTCTCTGTTAAAGAGTATATAGGTAAATAAGTTGAATTCGTCCTTAGAAAGCTAGAGAGCTAGGTCTACGTTGTCCTTCAAGCCCTTTAACCGATCAGGCGTAAGTTAAGAACCATAAGGTAAATCCGAAAATCGTGGAAAAACCCATTGATTGTACTTATACCTAGGAGTTGCCTTTTCTTTAGCTAACAACAACTTAGCAGGCTTCTAGTCGACAATTCCTTCTAGTACCGACCTATTAGATAGGATATTATCAATAGGGTAAACCTTCTATCTAGTAGGCTTATATATAGTAAAAGATTGAAAGATAGAGGGTTTTTTAGACTTAATAGAGGAAGGAGATGGACTAGGAGCTATCCCTAAAGGAAAGAAAGAATTAGAAGAAACTATTCTTATATAAGGAAAACTCTAAACACTAATAACCTGCTCTAAATTACTTCTACCTAAACGCCAAACGCTAGACCCCTGCTTAAAGGAAGTATATAAAATATTAGTAATAGTTTTATCGTTAAGCCGATCTCCTAGGACCTTATTATCGTCTTCTAAAGTAAGTGCCTAGTTAGGGACTTTATCAGCCTTATTCACCTATCCCTGTAAAGTAAATAGGCTGTCTTAGTAGCTATTAGATAGGGATTCGACAGCGTCCCCCCCCTATATAGAGGAATCCTATTTAACAGTGTAAAGGGCTCTAGCGACATCTAAAAGGGTAAGGCAAGTAATAAATTCCCGGTCTTAGAAAGTCATCTAGACTATATTAGGACCGCTAAGACCGTAAATTACCTTATAGTCCTTCTAGAAAGGCATCCCTAATAGGATATTATAAGCCTTGTTAGACCTGTTATTAGAAGAGATATAGTAGTAGACTAGGACCCTATAACCTTAAATATAAAAAGGTACTAGGACCTCCCCTTAAAGAGATTACAAATCGCCCTATAAACTACAGGACTATATCTTGGTTTTTATAATTATAAGGTTAAGGTGGTTTATAACCTTAAGGGAGATAAGGCTGCACTCTAATCTACTATCTAGAAGTATGTATAGCTGTAGGCTACTATTGTAAAGGGCTATTAGGAAAATCCAGGGTAAAGAATAGAACTTAGTTACTCTTTAAATAAGGGAAGCTCTGTTAGTCTGTATTATTAGATTGCTATTAATAATACTGCTAGAAACTGCATTTTTCGCTATAACGATAGAGTCGTTATTTAGGGCGCTAAAGTCTTATAGTAACCTGATTATACAATAGTTATCTGCTATATCTAGGAACTAGGCTATCTAAGACTCCCCTATAGGCTTAACTAGAGAAACGACATTCGTCTTTGCTATCTCTTATTACTTAGATAGGCAACCTTATAGACGTTTAAACAGAGCTAGGCCAGCCTAACCTAATACTAAGGCTAAAGCAGAAGTAGAGAGAGTATCGTCCGAGCTAGAACTATCTAGTATAGCTATTTCTTTAACAATTCTAATACCTTTAGAGACCTACTTATGTATAATCTTAGAAAGTAGGCTCTAGCCTCCTATTAGGTTAAGGGCTTCCTTGTTCAAAAGACTATATTTTCTATCAAGCATTTTCTAGAGTATTCCTCGGCGAATATCAGTAGCTTTAATCTTATAAAAAGGTTCTTCTCTCGCCTATATAAATAGGCTGCCAGCGGTAGGAATCTCTGCCTAATTAGATAGAGGAGTATAGAAGGGACCTGCCCTTAGTAGCTTATCGTCGTTGCTTTCTAGTCGTAGCTGCTTCTAACTTTAAAAAGCTATACTTAAAGCTTTGGCTATAGCTAGCCGCGTTCCTTTGTTACTAAA
The DNA here is from genome assembly GCA_029339225.1 of Phyllachora maydis. NCBI lineage: Eukaryota > Fungi > Ascomycota > Sordariomycetes > Phyllachorales > Phyllachoraceae > Phyllachora > Phyllachora maydis. Next base: position 4,438,577 of record JAQQPM010000001.1, on the reverse strand, counting down.
CACGTTGTTTGCTTTTACAATTGTATTCTATAGTATAAGCAAAATATCGATAGTACTATTACTATAAAGACTACTGTAAAGCTTAGAGCCTGTCTAAGTAGAGAGTAAATCCTATAAAAAGCAAGCTATAGCCTCTAGAGGCTTTGAAAAGAAAACGTCTAGCTCCTAGCGCTATACTATATTAAGAAAATCCAAAACCTAACTAGGGACCTCTATTGTATAAGCTATAGATTTAGCTTCCTTATTATTAACCTCCCCTCTAAACAGACCTTAAAGACTTAGATCTAGATCTAAGACCTCTATAGGGTTAACTACCTATAACAGAAAAGATATAATACTAGGTGCTAGGGACAGTAAGTAATAGACTCCGGTTTGTACTATTAGGGCTGTAAATATATTCTCCCCTTATATAGAAGAGCTATAAGTAGGAGAGGAAGATAAAGATATAATAGGCCTAACACTGTAAGAAGTGATATTAAAAAGCCGGCTTTTCCTTCCTTCTTCTATTAGAAGAAAACGCATCTTAACTTGCTCTTCCTCTAGCTAGGCGTAAGTATAGCTTAGTATAGAGAGAGAGTCGAAAAAGGGTTCGAAAGCCTTGTTATACTTAGTCTTATAGTTATACTTCTATCGGAGATAAGTAGGGTGGAACTTAGTATTATAAACCTTGTAAAGCGCTTGAATAAGGTAGAAAAGGGCGCCTTCCTTATAGGCCTTTATTACTAGGACTGGGTTAATCCGGTATAGGTCGTAAGGTAGGTCTTCTCTACGGATTTTCTAACTAAGGTAAGCATTTGCCCTAAATATATACCTAAGCCCAAGTTCATTGTCAGCCTCTATTAGATTATATAAGCTGATATAATACTGTTAACTATACTAGTAGCAATAGATCCCTTTAAAAGCCTTATACCTTTAATTAGTATTAGAGTAAAAAGGCCTGCTAGCGTAACTGTTGACTTTACCCAGCTCTATGTTCTAAAGCGAAGTATACGCCGTAAGTAGAGGAAGATCGACTTGTTTATCTAGATAGGGGTAGTAGTATTAGGGTTTATAACACCCTTTTTATTTAGCTATGTCTTGTTCCTCCCTTAGGTATACTACCTGATTAACGTTGGTTGCGAAGCTCGGTAAGTCGTTCAGCTTATCTCTTAGGCGTATAACCGATTTTACTATAGGGTCTATCTCGTTTAGCGAGATTCTAAGCAAGGCTATCTAATTATATAGGTCTTAAACAGCTCTTTTAGTTACCTTGTTACCTTGCTTCTGCAAAAGGTTAGTAGTATAAAGCTTTGTTACTATCTTCTAGGTATTAGTAAGTTGATTAAACTATATTTCTTTAACTGTTAGCGGCTTTAGGATGATCTTAACTAATTCCTATCTAGTACTCCCTTAATTAGAGAATAAGACCCGGTTCTTACTTGCTTAAGCAGACTTAGTTAACTTAGGTAAGAAGTTTCGAGAAAAGATAGAAGAAGGCTTTTTAACTTTAGCTAAAAGGAGATAAGTCTCCCTACTATTATTATTACTCTTATCTAAACAGACGTCTTAGCTTGGTAGTTCGATCTAAGTTAGTACTTCTTAGTAGATAAATCCTTTAAATAAAACTGCTGATACTAGGGTTTAGAAGTTATCCTAGGTAGCTTTATATAAGTCTTATATAGGCGTAGTGCCTTTAAGGCAGTGTCCTTAAACGAGTAAGTATTAGTAGTCCTTAGGTAACTTTTCCTAAAAGTATTAAGGGGTATCTTTCTAAATAGGGGCTAACTTAGTAGCTAGTATCTAGGTAATTATAGCGTTAAGTTCTTCTATAGCCTGTTTGATCTATATAGCTAAGACGTTTAAGATAGTATGCTTATAGAAGTGGTTAAGCTGCTTAATAGGGTCCTCTAACGCCTTAGGGTCGAAAGCCTTCTAATACTTAAGCATTATCCTATAGAGTTCTTGCCATATTGTTACTCCCTTATCCTTAATTATAGAGGCAACTTTATAATATTGGTTAGAATTATACTACCTTTTCTACTAGGTAAACTTCTTAATATCGGTCGCTATACTATAGTCCTTATAAGCATTGTTAAAAGCTTATAAGTAATCTGTAATATTAGTGTTATAGAATTGTCTACTAAGCCCTTTAGACTAAACAGATAGGAAGCTAATATTCTATATAGGATTTGACTAATAAAGAGTATTAGTTAATATTCTAACTATAGTATCTAATTAGTCCTAGTTACTAGTATCTATTTCCAATATACTGCTAAAGAGTAGTAGTAGGGAAGATTCTACTTAAGGAGGAACTAGGGGAGAGAGGTTATAAAAGGAAAAAGGGGGTCTAGCTTCTTAAAGCTGGTTTTTAGTAGAGTCTATTATCTAATTAGACAAGTCTTATAATCCTGCTACTAAAGGAGTAGAGTTGCCTATAAGTCTATAAAGTCGATGGATTTCCCTCCTTAAAAGGATATACTCTGGGAAATCCTATTAGATAAGGCTTTTACTAATAAATAACTAAGTAGAGGGTTAACGTATAATTATACTAGGTAGTAAAATGTTGATACTTAGTCTAGCTGAATATACTATAGACTTAAAGTCTTTAGAAGAAGTCGGGAAAGTACTAAGGAGTACGTCGATAGGTAATAGACATGAAGTATAGATGTTATTCTTCTAATTAGATAAGCCTTAGTTTTATTAATGTAAGGAGCTACTAGTAGCTTCTATTAATTTGTTAATAGACTTTATCTAAAGGGGAATTTAGAAGGGATTAGATCGTAGGATAGAGGAGAGATATAGGATAAGAGAGAAAGGATATAGTCCGCTACTATAGTATAATTATAGTAACATTATACCTACCCTGCCTTTATAAAACATCGCTTATACCTAGTTCCTACCTAGTATAAACTCCTTTTCCCTCTATTGCAAAATCAAATATATCTAACTTTTTAAAAAGCTTATATCGAACAGATCTATAGCTTAGTCTATCTCCTTGCTATAGACTTAATTAGTTAAGCCTTATACTATATACTCCTACTATATAGAAAGCAAGTGATACTTGTTTTACTAGTTTAAATATATACTATTAAGATACCTTAGACATACTTAGTTATGTTCCTCCCCTATCTAAAGGACAAAGAAGGTAGTCCTAAAAATACAATTAAAGGTCTAGTACTAGAGCTATCCTAACTTAACTTTCCTATTGCCCCTACCTCTTGTTATATACCCCGGGTATAGTAATCTTGTAAATTGTCGTTGCTATATAGGGGTGCTACTTCTAGGTAGGTACTAAGACAATGCCTTTATCTAGATTAAGACTAACCAGCTAATACTAGCTAGTTAACTTAAGAAGCTAGAACGAAAAGGACTCTGTAATATCTATAACCCTGGTATATATAGAGGTGGCAAAGTAATACTAGATAGTAAGCTAAGCCTAATTGTTCGTTAATATAGCCTAACCTAAGATAACTCCTTTTATTTCAACTAAGGATTTGTAATACTAAAATAAGTTAGGATAGCTAGCTACTTATCTAGATAGAGAAGGAAATCAAGGATAAGACTACGTTCCTAAGTTGTAAGTAAGGTCTATATATCTAGCCCTAGTATCGAAATCTTCCTTAGATATAGGAAATCTCTTTACCAGGCTCTAATCCTTATATAATTGCTAATACTAGAAATGTCGAATAAAGGGAAAGGAACTAAAGATAAGAGTTATATAAGTTATATCTAAAGGAGACTCTTATAGCTGATATACCTGATAGAACAAGAGAGGGGGGGTTTAAGTACTTCCCTACCCCCTTTTATTTAACATAAGGTATATCTACTAGAATGCTTAGACAACTAAGTTTCTAGGATAGCTAAGATTATACTTATCTTAAGCTTAACCGATATATCGGGTCTCGAATTGTTATATAACCTACGACTAACATAACTGTTATACTAAGTAAGATTATCGTTGTCTGATCAGAGGTTAGAGGCCTAGAAACACCAGTCTAAGTCGTTAGAGCAGAAAATTCGAAATAATTGTCCTATTAATACTATACTACAGAGTTGTCTAGCCGACAGTCTATAGGTCGTCCTTATTAATAGCAAGACAACCCTAATATAAGTAAGGCCTGCTTATAAGTATCAGAGCCCTTACTTAGTTTATTCCCAGCTAAGCCCCTATATAAAATAGAGTAGTAGACCTATAAGAAAGTAGAAGTAGCTGTCTAAAGGTAGTAGGTAGCTATATATCAAACAGCTGTCTAGACAAGAGGATAAGAGATATATGTATAACAAGGTTATAGTCTCCCTAATTAGAGGAGACTAAGGTAGACAGGTATAATAGAACCAAGTAAATAGGCTAAAGTAGCCTAGAGGCAAAAAGTAGATAGAATATCTAAATAGGTAAAATGTAACTGTATAACTGTAATAATTTAGGATAGATAGATGATTCTCTCTCTCTAAATATAGGAAGGAAAGCCAGCTTCTTATACTATTGTCCTTCTTATACTGCTAATTCGCAATCTTATTGTCAGCCTGGAATAAGATAAGGGGCGGAAAAGAAAGACCGGCCTTGTCCACCTACTCTACTGCATAACAGAAGAGAAAGTGGACACAAGCCTCCTCTGAACAGAGGGAGAAGAAGAAGAAAAACAAGCGGCGGCTAGTCGTGCACTAGCTACGCCGATCCAATATCTAGAACCTAAATTCTATACCTTTGATTAAGATCTATAAGGCCATCGTCTAAGGCTATAAGAATACTCTTAACTAACCGATTATAAAGATAATAGTCCTATATTAGGCCTAACTTATAATCTAACAAGAGTATAATAGATATAAAGCCTTCCTTAGACCTTTTAATATTGTAGAAATTAAGGGCTAGGATATTACTAGGGTATTTTAGGTCTGGTTGGACTACCCTTAAGACCTAGCGATTAGGGCCTTTTCCTATACTATACTATAGGTAGTCTACCGTTCTAATTACCTTGTGATTTCTAGTAACCTTAACTCCCTTACTGCTTTAAATAAGGTAATAGAGTACTTCTAGGTTTAGATGACCTAACTGCCAGTACTATACTTAGATTGTCCTAGGCTTAGTCTTCTTCTTCTAAGACCTACCCTACTCCCTTTGTATTATAAAAGCTAATGCTAAGATATTAGTTATAATATGCTCTAGTAAGAACTAGCTATAAGCTTCTTAGATTTCGCAGATCTTATTATAGTCCGACATCCTTCTAAGGTAGGAAAGGGTGCCCTACTTCTAGTAATCCTACTATATTCCCTTCTTATAAAGGTACCTTAAAGAGACTAGGTTAGTAGCTACCTTAGGGTAATATGCTATATAATTAAGCCGAAAGAGCACCTATTTATACTAACCTAGGCTTAGATATAGGAAAACTATCCTATATCCTTTAATTAGCAACTTACTATTAGCTGCTATAAGATAGTCCCCTTCCCCTACTTCCTTAAAGCTTTTAAATCTCTTCTAATTGTTAAAAATATAGATAGAGGTACTGGAATCTAGGTAGGCTAAGTGCTTAAGAGGGTATTCGCTAATGCTACTTACTTATAGTATGCTCTTTAGTACTATAAATTCGATAGGGACTTAATTCTTGTTCTTCTTCTTAGGTATAGGAACAACTTCTACTTCTAGTTTTAAAGCCTTTACTTTCTCCTTATGCCCTATATACCTTTAGGCCTTCTACTTATCTTTTAGCTTTTTTTAATAAGCTGATATCTTTGATCGAAGTTGCGAATCCTTCTTAATAGCTTGTTTCATACGCTTTTCTATATCTAGCCTTAGTTCCTAACCTTTATATATAAAAGATAGCAATAGATACTAGTATACCTTCTAGTTATACTAGATTATTCTATAGGTATACTTCTTATAATAAGAACTAGGTCTCCCTATAGGATAATTAGGTCCTAAGGCTTAGGGTGCTTTTAAGGCTCTTTAGAGATTTCGGTTGCTATAGGTGTTAGCTCTCCCTTGCTTAAAAGCCTCTTCTTATATGTCCCTTCCTTTTTTGCCTTTCTTACTAGCCCTATTAGGAAGAGGCTGTTCGCCGTTTAGTATAACGTATGTACCTCCTCTTCCTACTAGGTTCTTAAGCTTTAGCTTAGGAGGCTTATTGAACTTAAGGTCTTATAGGAAATCCCTTGTTACTTTACGGTAATTAAGGTTCTTCTGTTTAGTCTGCTTCTTAAAGTCCCTGTATAAGGCCGATATCTAGCCCTAGAATCTTTAGATTGCTTCTATGAAGATTAGCAAGTTGTTAAACCATAGTTTAGGGTTAGCTACCCCTTTGACTTTATAATACTCTGCTAGGTATAGTAGCTTTTACTACTTTTCTATCTAGGTTCTTTAGTTATTAACTGCTTTCGCCTTACTAGCGTTAAGGTACTCCTTATAGTCCTTATATATTGTCCTTATTCGCTTATAATCCTTTAAATATATTGACTTAGTAAGGTTCTAATACTACTAGTAAAGGCTTTACTTAAGTAGGTAGTATAGATTTAGTATATAAGTCTCGACGTACTCCCTAATCTACTTCTTAACCTCTATAACATTATCCTAGTTGTATTTCCAGTTTGCTATAGCAGTATTATATATTATTAATATACTCTAGAAGGTAGCCCTTCTATTAGTAGTTAAATCAGTATATATAATACGCTTATTAGGAAGAGAAGGAGGCCTGTTAGCGTTTGCCTGCTTGATATACTCTTCTATAAGCTATACTCCCTAAGTAAGGCCGTAATACTAGCAAACGTAGGTCTAACAAACGGTCTTAATATAGGCGGTTAATAACCTAAGAATAGGTATATTGTTAAGGGTTAAAGGGACCGGACGTCTACCTAATTCCTTAGTATCGTTTAGGTCTATAAACTCTATTACCTTACTTATAATACGCTAAAGCTGCTGCTTAAAGTCGATCTACTGCTCTGGCTTAGAAAGAAGGATAGAGCCCTCCTTAGCAGCCTTCTTATTATTCTCGTTGTTTAATATAATAGCGGCTATTAAGGTACGTTCTTAGATATTATAATAATAATATATATGTTAGTAGGTTTCCGGAGATCGTAGTGATCTAAAACGATAAGAGCAAAGAGAGCAGTAAGGAAATACTGGTTTAAGTTCTGGTTCTGGATTTTTTTATCTGTCTCCCTCTATCTAGGGGGTGGTTGCGCACCCCTTAAATACCTATGTTTAAGCAGAGCGCTCGTTGGTAACTATTATGTAGTGTACGGGTGCGCTACTCGTGGCTATTGTATAAGTGGCGTAGTACGCGCCCTATTCTCTAGAACGGGAGGCTTAGTAGCGCAGTACGTACCCTATTCCCAGAGCAAGAGGCTTATATACTACGCGGTTATAGGGATTAGTACCTGACCCTCTTTACTGCAATTAATACCGGTAACTCTTTTTTTGTAACTGTACTAGTGCTTTATCAACTAAAATAGGAAATCCTAGATCATTTTACTCCTCTTATTGCCAGAATAGGAAATGCTAATCACTTAACTTCTCGTTTGCTAATTAGAATATTGAATTCTAGTTGCTGATCCCTAGTATAGAAGGCGCGACTTTAGCGCCTTCTAGATATACCTCTAAACAGCGCAACGGTAAGCGCGTTATACTAGCAACCATTGTTGCAAAAGCTTATAGTCCTAAATAGGAATTATAATAGGAAAAATCAGAGCTCTAGGCTAGCTAATTACGAACTCTAAACACTCTTACCCTAAACCTATAAATAGGTAGGTTCTCCTACTACATACCACCTGTTCTTTTTCTTCCTACAATCCGTACTAGCAGTAGTAGTAGTAGTAATAATAATAGTAGTAGCTATAGTAGTAATAACAATAGTAGTAGTATTAGCAGTATTAGTAGTAATAAGTAAGTTGCTTACTATTATATACTAATGCTTAAGTATACTAGTCTTAAACTTAAGTGTGCTAATCTTATTGTTTATAATATTGGATTTTAATAATAAGTAGAGTAGGTACTCCTATAGGAGCATAGGCGGCAATGCCTATATATATACTAAAGATAAGGGCGGCAATGCCCTTAATATGCTTATAACTAACGTTCCTAACAAGCATCTTGCCTAGAAGGGTAATAATAATGCATTTAAGGACGCGTCTAAGCGTACTATTGCTAATAACGGTAACTAGGAGAGCGTAGTAGGCAGTAACAATAGCAATAACGATAATAATAACGGCAACGATCCTAACACTACAGACGCAGCTGCTCTTGCTGTATAGCCTAAGTCCGTAGGCAGCCGTACTAACGCCGACTCTACGCCCCTTGATTCTAAGGGGCTGATCACGCGTATATACGTCCTACTTAAGCAGGCTACTATGCTCTGGCGTAAGGAGGAGGTAGAGGAGGAGGCGGCGTATAAGGCGGAGATTGCTACGCGTAAGGCATGTATCTCTAAGCCCGCTAAGCACTCCCTACCTGTATTACCGGCTATAAAGAAGATAGTGCTAGCGGCTATATATATATGGCATACGGCACTACGTACCGTTATAAGCGTACCTATACCGCTAGTAGCGACACTAGCAGCAGCGATAGTAAGTTCGTCGCCTAGCGAAAGCTTAGACGACTCTATTGTCTGCTCTAGCCGCTATATATACTATGTATTGGACTGTATAAAGCCTTGTAAAAGGTCGTTACACGCTTATATACGTAAACTAGAGGGTAAGCGTCTTACTCTTGTTAGCCTTATTATTAATATTGCTAATATATATGAAGTTTATAGCCTATATGGTACTATACGCGCTGTTGTTTGCCTTAGCTGCCTACGCTTGCTTTTGGCAGGTATTAAGGACTTGTTTAACAAGTCTGGCAATTTCACGCTATATACGGTATACTACGACCGTATGTTAGGCTACGGCCTCTAGTACTAGCAGTGCTTATCCAGGCCCTTATATATACCGATTAAGTTCTATTTGTATATTATTTCTATTGTTTTATTATTCCTAATGTATATTATAGCCCTAAGTTAGTCTGCCTGTTCTTAGACTGCTTTTTAGAGCTCTGCACTAACCTAGCTATAAAGGCTAAAGTAAGTTACGATCTTTAGTAGTATCTATTGTTTAATCGGAATACTTATTAGTTATAGGATTGGAAGATATAGTACGACGGCGCCACGTACGCCTTAGTCCTAATAGATAAAGCACGTACTTTCATCGAGTATAGGGTACCTATAGCAGGCATAACGCCTATATAGAAAAAGCTTGTAGCGATAGCCGCTATAAGTAAGGCTATTAATGTTTTATTATTGTAATTAGGGGGTAGGGGGCACTGGCGCATATATCGCACTAGCTATAAGAGTATAAATTAAGATCGTTTTGTACTTTGCCTTATGTTCCTTATTATACTATAAATAAATCGTCCTAACAGTCTTTATCTTTTGTACTGGCGATCTTGCCCTAAGTTATATAGACTCTTTCTATTGCTTGGCCGGGCGTTAAACCTAGCCTTCTACTCTAATCTTAGCCGTATTAGTAGTAACGAGCTTTTCAAGCGTTTTGTTCGGCGCGCGCTTGGTTATAGCGTTGGCTAGGTTATCGTTGCTACTAATCCACCTGATTTCTGCGATTTTACGGTTTTCGTAGCTCTATTATAGAGCTATTATATCGATTATAAGGCGCTTTTCTACCGTTGTCCTAAGCTTTACCAGGTACTTATATAAACTAAACAAGTCTATATGTTGATTGCGGTAAGGGGGGTTAGGTGCTGATCCCCGTGACCGCGCAGCATATGAGCCTCTCGCTCTGGGAATGGGGCACGTACTGCGCTACTAAGCCTCCCGCTCTGGGGAATAGGGCGTGCACTGCGCCACTTATGTAATAGCTACAAGTGGTATACCTGTGCACTATATAATGGTTACTAATAAGCGCTCTGCTTAAATATAGGTATTTAAGGGGTATGCAACTACCCTTTAGATAGAGGGAGATAGATAATCTAGAACTAGAACTTAAACTAGTATTTCCTTGCTACTCTCTTTGCTCTTATCGTTTTAGATTACTACGATCTCTAGAAACCTACTAATACTAATCAGTATTATTTCTATATTGCGATATAGGGGTAATATAGAGTAGTAAGGTAGTTAGTCGAGTGCTTAACAACCTTAACTAAGTAGATTGCAGTTTACTTACTAAGGGCTATCGATCAGGCAACTAGATAACCACCCTATTAACTTAGTAATATCGCTTATAAGAAAACCGATACTATAAACCTATCCTCCTAGGCTAAGGAAGCTTGATCTAAGCTTCTAGACTAAGGAAGCGTTGCTTAAGAGAATACTACTAAAACTATATTGCTAATAAACTTTACTATAATTAATATACTATAGTATCCTAAGATCCTTCTGCTTATAGAACCTTAGGAAGGGAGGATACTAAGACGAATCTCTATTATATACTAAGTATTTCGTTAAGTATAGCCTAGGATCTTAAAGAGTATTTTAAATGAGAATTCCCTGCCTAGCTACCTATTATAAGTATCGATAAATTTAACGCTTAAACCTTCTATAGACTGCTAAAGCGTATCGATCTAGAGTACAATAGTAATAAAGTACTTAGCTTATATATGCTCTCCTGCCTTGGCACTTATAAAGGGTAACAATCTAAAGATCTATACTATAAATTCCGCTTGGATTTTAAGGACTAGACAGCTAACTACTTTAATAAGTTGAACAATAAACTACGCTTATAACTACGCTAAATGCTTAACGACAGCTATGTCCTAGTAGATAGCTTAAAAGGGTAGAAGCTCTTTAAGGGACTCGTAATACTTGCTAACAACCTATCTAACAATCCAGGGCCTAACGTACTCCCTTAAATCTATAGACTATTGATCTAGGCTAAGTATGGACGGCAGGTAACGACATCTCTTTCTACTTAAACAGAAAAAGGGAAGGAGATTGTACTAATAATAACATAAGACTCCGGAATTAGTACCTAGCTGTAGAAGGCACTATAGGGGGAAATGCAAATCGGTAAGGAAGTGGATTGTATCGGTAATATAGCCGCAAATGCTACCTAGCAATATAGACTAAAAAGCAGCTTAATTATAAACAACGATTAACTGGTAAGCGGCTAAGACCTAGGTATATGCCAGATAGTGGCCTAAAGCGGAATGCTCTACGCTAGTAACCGCGGCCAATTCGGAAATACCCTTTACCTGCCAAATCCGGACCTATAGATAACACTTCCAATTCGTAGACTTAGAAGTATAATAGGAGTAGGATTCCCGCTAGCTAATAAGGGCGCTGGCGAAGACCATAGATTCCTACTAACCACCTAAAGTGCCGGCTAAGGTTATACCTAAGGTTATAGCTAAGGTAACTACTAAGGCTATAATTAGAGAACTAATTAAGGGGGACGATAGAACCCTATATAACCTATATAAACCTCTGGTATTAGTACTAGATATAGGCTAGAACATGCTTAACCTTAAGTAGATAATGAAGAGCGGTATGCCTGGTATGAGTATATTACGTGTAGAAGCACGGAGTATATAGCTATCCTACTGATCGAAATAGGCTGGATGAACAAGATAAGCATTGATTGAAAAACCCTAACCGATTTTATCAAGTTTTAGGACTTAAAGGACAGCTATTCTAGGTCTAATAATAACATCCTTAATGACAAAGTTCGTTTCTTTCTATACTAATGCTGGACTTTCCAGATCGATTATAGCCTACTAGGCACTGTTTTTCCAAATGCACTTTCAGGATAAGCTAAGGAATATTACCTATACTATATCCCTTTTAGCATCTCTTTTATATAACTATATAGTATCTTAAAGGGATACTTTAAGATAAGTACTGAGTAGAACAACTACTTACATATCTAAAATACTATTACTTTCCAGTCTATATACTTTAAAAGCGAGAATAGCAATAAGTCTATAAAGGAAATTCTCTAGATCTTGCTTAATAGACTCTAATAAAGCTAATATAGGCTTAGTCTACTCTATAACTATAAGGAGTTCCTAGTTACGAATATAATCCGAGCCTGCTAAGGAGTATCTAAGCTAAAGATTACCCTATATAAACTATTAACAAGCTTCGAAGAGCTAGTAGCTATATTTCGCCAAACACTTAACGTTAAGAAAGCGGATTGTATATATTGCTAATTCTTAATGGACTATAGGTTTACTATAATAAAGGCTAGGCCTATAAGAAACTATTAGAGTAACCCAATTATAGATTCGATCTTTAAGAGAAACTAGGCAACGTATATACAATAACCTAGAAGTACTACTAGGTATGGAAAGCGAAACGAGCTCTAGTAAGAGGACTATAACAAAGCCTATACCAAAGTAGGTTATTAGATTTACAGTAAGCTAGATCACTGCTCCTTTATATATAGCTAAGAGGAATAAGCAATAGCTAAGAGCGAATAGCTTAAGCGAAAAGGCATTAACAAAGATCGCGGACGATATACAGCATTCCTTCTTGATTATAAAGGTTTAGACGATAAATATAAAGTAAGGGAAGAAGATACCGAGCTTAAAGCTTAGATAGATAACTATAAAACCGATTAAACTTAAGGTAGAAATGAAGTACTAGTAATTAGTTTTAAAGAAGAATAAACGGCAGTGACTTACTTTATAAACCAAGCTTTCCTCTATCTAATTACTAAGAGTAAATAACTGTATAAAGATGGCGAAAAGGATACTGAGAAAATGAAAGCCGTTTAGTTCATACTTAATAGGTATACCAAGACTAAATTCTAAGGGATTATACCCGATACTAGGGCTACTAATGTTTCGACTACTGGACTCTGACAATTCCTTATACTAAAGAAGATAATTAGATTGCTTAAGATTAACAAGTTATATATAGGAGAAGCAAATATACTTTTTAGGTCTAAGGATTTAAAATGATTACTTAGAACAGTCAAAGTAGAGCTCGATATTAGTTATATAACTTTCTATATATTAGAAACGCCAACCCCTTTTCTTATATATCTAAAGGACATAGACAAGCTTAGTATCTATCTTAATAATACTATAAATAAGCTTATATCTAAGTTAGGGAAGTGTATATATGTTTAATAGAAATAGGGATATCTATAGATCCCTATAAAAGGGATTAAACTCCTAAGTATAGTATTTATAGCAGATAACGAGCATCCTACGCCTTTATAACTTATAGAAGCCGAACTAAGACGCATTTATCGACATTATAGATACCCTATAGTCAATAGATTGTATAAACTACTATAATAAGCAGACTACTAAGTAGAACATAGCGCTATTAAGATGATTAATAAGTTCTGCTACTTCTGCTAGATTAAAGGTACAGTGCTATAACGATTTAGATTTGCGTTATAAGACGATATTTACTTTAATTTTAAGATTGTTATAGATGTTCTAGACATTAACAATTCTAAGGTACTGTATATAGTCAACGCTACAACGTTATTCTAAGCAGCCTACTTTCTGAATAATCTCTTAACTAAAGAGATATAGGAGCAGCTAAAGGAATGTTAGATTAATATATACCTTAGACTACCTAATGTTTTGCACTATGATAAGGGCACTAATTTCAAAGTGTGTAAGTTCTAGGCAGAGGCTAAGCTTATAGGTATAACCTGTTATTCAGTACTAGTCAAGGTATACTAGTTAGTCGGTAAGATCGAGTAGTATTATAGGCTACTAAGAAGAGCCTATAACATTATTAAATCAGAGACCGCTGGATCTTGCTTAAAAGAGGCATGCCTATAAGCGGTACTAAGTATAGTTAATAACACTGCTGGCCTGGATAGGCTAGTACTAACGCTCTTAGTTTTCGGCGTATACCTGTGCCTTACTATAGATATACTACCTTCTCTATCTTAACTACGCTAAGTAGGTGCAATTCAGAAGGCTATAATATAATTGTAAATCCTAAATAATATAAGGACTATATAAGACGCTCTTATATAACGTAATAGACTAAGTATAGAAGATGTACTACCATGCTTACTAGAATTAGGTATAGAAGTACTAGTATTCTAGGAAAGTGACCGATAGATAGGACCCTATAAGGTAATCTCGGCCATAAATATAACGGTAATCGTTAACATGGTTAATAGACCTAAAGAATTTCGGAATATAGTAGTTAAACTATATTACTAGGAGCTAATATAGGACGAGTAAGATAATTAGACTGGCATTAAGCGGCTAGAACTATTCTAATATCCCTAGCCTAAGTAGCCCTACTAGTATGGACGACCCTAAAAGAACCTAGTACCTGCTAATAACTTCGTTTTAGAAAAAGAAAAGCGTAACTACAATCTTGCGCTTAAACTATAAGCCGAAGGTAAGATTACTATACCTAATATACTATTCTAAGAATCTAACAAAACGGAACTGAACTTACTTCTAGCAGCTAGGGTAATTAAAGCGATCTAGATGCTAGTAGACACTTCAGACTACTAGATCTTTAAGTTAAGGATTGTCTAAAAAGTGAAAGACAAGCTTATTCTACTATATAAGAAATTACACTTTATAGCTTAGGGATTTAGTAATAAGGATAAGAAGTACCTACTTACTTAATCACTAATAATCTAACGCTGCTTATAGCAACTTATACTCTTACTACTCCTAACACTACAAACGCACTTTGGCTTTAAGGCGTAGGTACGTAATGTTATCTAGGCTTATATATAAGCTAAGTTATAGCTAGCAAGGAAAGTGATTCTTCTATTACCTAAAGAACTTAAGATACTCTATCCCCCTTATACCATCTTACTTGTTAAAACCCTATTATATAGACTAGCTAAAGCCGGACTATACTAGTAGGTAATATATATAAACTAGTATACTAAATGTCTCGACCTTGAGCTAAGCGCCTTTAACCTATACCTTATAATTAGCAAGATGCAAATTAGAAGCGGATTTGGAATTATCGGCCTATAAACCGATGATACTCTTAATATCGGCAAGTAAGACTTTATAGATAAAGAGAAGCTTGAGCTAGACAAGGCTAGCTTTAAGTACAAGCTGCTAGTATTTTTAATAGATAAATTAATTATAGACTTTAACGGATATAGGCTTGAAACGAGCGTAGATACTATCGAGATTCAGCAAAAGGGGTAAGCTATATAACTCAAACTTATAAGCCTAGATGCCGAAATAGCGAAATAAGTATATGTCGAACAATGTATATAAGGTGTATATATTACTATAATTTGCTAGCTAAAGGCGACTTTCGACTTATTAGTAGTAGCGCAGTCAACTAAGCTAGGTATAGCCGAGATTGCTAAGCTTAACGCTTGATTATAATAGCAGATCGAGAACTCGACGTACAGGCTATACTACCTGTAACTCGAACTCGAGATAGCTAAGCTCTTCGTCTTTATAGACAGATTATTCGCTAATAATATAGATATTGGATCGGCGTAGCTAGTGCACGACTAGCCGCCGCTTGTTTTTCTTCTTCTTCTCCCTCTGTTCAGAGGAGACCTGTGTCTACTTTCTCTTCTGTTATATAGTAGAGTAGGTGGACAAGGCTGGTCTTTCTTTTCCGCCCCTTATCTTATTCTAGGCTAATAATAAGATTGCGAATTGGCAGTATAAGAAGGATAATAGTATAAGAAGCTAGCTTTCCTTCCTATATTCAGAGAGAGAGAAGGATCAATTATCCCAATTATTACAGCTATATAGTTATATTTTACCTATTTAGATATTCCATCTACTTCTTACCTCCGGGCTACTTTAGCCTATTTACTTAGTTCTATTGCACCTGTTTACCTTAGTCTCCCCTGATTAGAGAGACTATAGCCTTATTATATATATACCTCTTATCCTCTTGTTTAGACAGCTGTTCGATATACAGCTGCCTACTACCTTTAGACAGCTGCTTCTACTTTCTTATAGGTCTGCTACTCTGTTTTATATAGGGGCTTAGCCAGGAATAAACTAAGTAAGGGCTCCGACACTTATAAGTAGGCCTTACTTATATTAGGGTTGTCTTACTATTAATAAGGACGACCTATAGACCGTCGGCTAGACAACTCTATAGTATAGTATTAACAGAACAACTATTTCGAATTTTCTACTTTAACAACTTAGACCAGTGTTTCTAGGCCTCTAACCTCTAATCAGACAACGACAATCTTACTTAGTATAACAGTTATATCAGTTGTAGGTTATATAACAATTTAAAACCCAATATATTAGTTAAGCTTAAGATAAGTATAATCTTAGCTATCCTAGAAACTCGGTTATCTAAGCATTCTAGTAGATATACCTTATATTAAATGAAAGGGGTAGGGAAGTACTTAAACCCCCCTCTCTTATTCTATCAGGTATATTAGCTATAAAAGTCTCCTTTAGATACGACTTATACAACTCTTATCTTTAGTTCCTTTCCCTTATTCGACATTTCCGGTATTAGTAACTATATAAGGATTAGAGCCTAGTAAAGAGATTTCCTATATCTAAGGAAGATTTCGATATTAGGGCTGGATATATAGACCTTACTTATAACTTAGGAATATAGTCTTGTCCTTAATTTCCTCCTCTATCTAGACAAATGGCTAGCTATCCTAACTTATTTTAGCATTGTAAACCCTTAGTTGAAATAAGAGGAGTTATCTTAGGTTAGACTATATTAATAAACGATTAGGCTTAGCTTACTATCTAGTGTTACTTCGCTACCTCTGTATATACTAGGGTTATAGACATTATAGAGTCCTTTTCGTTCTAGCTTCTTAGGTCGACTAGCCAGTATTAGCTAGTTAGTCTTAATCTAGATAAAGGTATTGTCTTAGTACCTACCTAGAAGTAGCACCCCTATATAGCAACAACGATTCGTAAGATTACCATACCTAGGGTATACAATAAGGGGTAGAGGCAATAGGAAAGTTAAGTTAGAATAGCTCTAGTACTAGGCCTTTAGTTGTATTTTTAGGACTACCTTCTTTATCCTCTAGATAGGGGAGGAACATAACTAAGTATATCTAAGGTATCTTAGTAGTATATATTCAAACTAGCAAAACAAATATCGCTTGCTTCCTATATAGTAGGAGTATATAGTATAGGGCTCGACTAATTAAATCTATAGCAAGGAGATAGACTAAGCTATAGATCTATTTGATATAAGCTTTTTAAAGAGTTAGATACGTTTGATTTTGTAATAGAGGGAGAAGGAGTTTATACTAGATAGGAACTAGGTATAAGCAATGTTTTATAAAGGTAGGGTAGGTATAATATTACTATAATTATACTATAGTAGCGGACTATATCCTTCCTCTCTTGCCCTATATCTCTTCTTTATCCTATAATCTAATCCCTTCTAAAATTCCCTCTAGATAAAGTCTATCAACAAATTAATAGAAGCTACTAGTAGCTCCTTATATTAATAAAACCAAGGCTTATCTAATCAGAAGAACGATAACTGTACTTTATATCTATTATCTATCGACATACTCCTTAGTACTTTTCTAACTTCTTCTAGAGACTTTAAATCTATAGTATATTCGGCTAGACTAAGTATCGATATTTTACTATCTGGTATAATTATATATTAACCCTCTGCTTAGTTATTTATTAGTAAAAGCCTTATCTAATAGGATTTCCTAGAGTATATCCTTTTAAGGAGAGAAATCCATTAACTTTATAGACTTATAGGCAACTCTACTCCTTTAGTAGCAGGATTATAAGACTTATCTAATTAGACGATAGACTCTACTAGAAACTAGCTTCCAAAAGCTAGACCCTTTTTTTCCTTTTATAACCTCTCTCCTCTAGTTCCTCTTTAAGTAGAATCTTCTCTACTACTACTTTCTAGCAGTATATCGGAAATAGATACTAGTAACTAGAACTAGTTAGGTACTATAGTTAGAATATTAACCAACGTTCTTTATTAGTTAAATCTTATATAGAGTATTAGCTTCCTATCTGTTTAATCTAAAGGGCTTAGTAGATAATTCTATAGTACTAATATTACAGATTACTTACAAGCTTTCGACAATGCTTATAAGGACTATAGTATAGCAACTAACATTAAGAAGTTTACCTAGTAGAAGAGGTAGTATAATTCTAACTAATATTATAAGATAGCCTCTATAATTAAGGATAAAGGAGTAATAATATAGTAAGAACTTTATAGGATAATGCTTAAGTATTAGAAGGCTTTTAACCTTAAGGCGTTAGAGGACCCTATTAAGTAGCTTAACCGCTTTTATAAGTATACTATCTTAAACGTCTTAGCTATATAGATCAAACAGACTATAGAAGAACTTAACGCTATAATTACTCGGATGCTAGCTGCTAAATTAGCCCCTATTTAGAAAGATACCCTTTAATGCTTTTAGGAAAAGTTACCTAAGGATTGCTAATACTTACTTGTTTAAGGATACTATCTTAGAGGTGCTATACCTATATAGGACTTATATAAAGCTACCTAGGACGACTTCTAATCCCTAGTATTAGTAGTTTTATTTAAAGGATTTATCTACTTAAGAGTACTAACTTAGATCGAACTACTAGGCTAAGACGTCTGTTTAGATAAGAGCGATAATAATAGTAGGGAGATTAATCTCCTTTTAGCTAAAGTCGAAAAGCCTTTTTCTTCTATCTTTTCTTGAAACTTCTTACCTAAGTTAACTAAGTCCGCTTAAGCAAGTAAGAACCAGGTCTTATTCTCTAATTAAGAGAGTACTAGCTAGGAATCAGTTAAGATCATCCTAAAGCTACTAATAGTTAAAGAAATATAGTTTAATCAACTTACTAATACCTAGAAGATAGTAATAAAGCTTTATACTACTAACCTTTTATAGAAGTAAGGTAATAAGGTAACTAAAAGAGCTGTTTAAGACCTATATAATTAGATAGCCTTGCTTAGAATCTCGCTAAATAAGATAGACCCTATAGTAAAATCGGTTATATGCCTAAGAGATAAGCTAAACAACTTACTAAGCTTTATAACCAACATTAATTAGGTAGTATATCTAAAAGAGGAACAAGACATAGCTGAATAGAAAGGGTATTATAAACCTTAATACTACTACCTCTGTCTAGATAAACAAGTCGATCTTCTTCTGCTTATAGCGTATACTTCGCTTTAGAATATAGAGCTGGGTAAAGTTAATAGTTATATTAGTAGGCCTTTTCGCTCTAATACTGATTGAAGGTATAAGGCTCTTAAAGGGATCTATTACTACTAGTATAGTCAATAGTACTATATCAGCTTGTATAATCTAATAGAGGCTAACAACGAACTTAGGCTTAGGTATATGTTTAGGGTAAATACTTACCTTAGTTAGAAAATCTATAGAGAAGACCTACCTTATAACCTATACTGGATTAACCTAGTCCTAGTAATAAAGGCCTATAAGGAAGGCGCCCTTTTCTACCTTATTTAAGCGCTTTATAAGGTTTATAATACTAAGTTTCGCCCTGCTTATCTCTAATAGAAGTGTAATTATAAGACTAAGTATAATAAGGCTTTTAAACCCTTTTTCGACTCTCTCTTTATACTAAGCTATACTTATACCTAGCTAGAGGAAGAGCAAGTTAAGATGCGTTTTCTTTTAATAGAAGAAGGGAGGAAAAGCCGGCTTCTTAATGTTACCTCCTATAGTATTAGGCCTATTATATCCTCTTTATCCTCTCCTACTTATAGCTCTTCTATATAGAAGGGAAACACGTTAGTAGCCCTAATAGTACAAACTAGAGTCTATTACTTACTACCCCTAGTACTTAGTATTATGTCTTTCCTGTTATAGGTAGTTAACCCTATAGAGGTCTTAGATCTAGATCTAAGTCTTTAAGGTCTATTTAGAGGGAAGGTTAATAATAAGGAAGCTAACTCTATAGCTTATACGATAGAGGTCCCTAGTTGGGTTTCGGATTTTCTTAATATAGTTTGGCGCTAGAAGCTAGACGTTTTCTTTTTAAAGCCTTTAAAGGATGTAGCTTGCTTTTTATAGGATTTACTCTCTGCTTAGACAGGTTCTAAGCTTTACAGCAGTCTTTACGATAATAGTACTATCGATATTTTACTTATACTATAGAATACAATTGTAAAAGCGAACGATATATTTGGTAATAAGGTAATGTAGCTAGCTATAGCTAAAGCTTTAAGTATAGCTTTTTAAAGTCGGAAGCAGCTACGACTAGAAAGTGATAATAATAAGCTACTAAGGGCAGGTCCCTTCTATACTCCTTAGTCTAATTAGGTAGAAACCCCTACTACTGACGGCCTATCTATATAGGCAAGAGAAGAACCTTCTTATAAGATTAAAGCTACTGATATTTGCCAAGGAATGCTCTAGAAAATGCTTAATAGGAAATATAGTCTTTCGAATAAGAAGGCCCTTAACCTAACGGAAGGCTAGAGTCTACTTTCTAAGATTATACATAAGTAGTTCTCTAAAGGTATTAGAATTATTAAGGAAATAGCTATACTAGATAGCTCTAGTTCGGACAATACTCTCTCTGCTTCTGCTTTAGCCCTAGTATCGGGTTAGGCTGGCCTAGCTTTATTTAGACGTCTATAAGGTCGCCCATCTAAGTAATAAGAGATAGCAAAGATAAATGTTGTTTCTCTAGTTAAGCCTATAGGAGAGTCTTAGATGGCCTGGTTCCTAGATATAGGGGACAGCTATTATACGATTAGGTTGCTATAAGACTTTAGCGCCCTAAATATCAACTCTATCGTTATAGCGAAAAATGCGGTTTCTAGTAGTATTATTAATAGTAATCTGATAATATAGGCTAATAGAGCTTCTCTTGTTTAGGGAGTAACTAAGTTCTATTCTTTACCCTGGATTTTCCTAACAGCCCTTTATAACGGTAGCCTATAGCTATATATACTTCTGGATAGTAGATCGGAGTGTAGCCTTATCTCCCTTAAGGTTATAAACCACCTTAACCTTATAATTATAAAAACCGAAATATAGTTCTATAGTTTGTAGGGCAATTTGCAATCTCTCTAAGGGGAGGTCCTAGTACTTCTCTATATTTAAGGTTATAGGGCTCTAGTCTACTGCTATATCTCTTTTAACGATAGGTCTAACAAGGCTTATAATATCCTATTATAGATGCTTTTCTAGAAGGACTGTAAGGTGATTTATGGTCTTGGCGGTCCTAATATAGTATAGATAACTTTCTAAGACTAGGAATTTATTACTCGCCTTGCCCTTTTAGATGTCGCTAGAGCCCTTTATACTGTTAAATAGGATTCCTCTATATAGGGGGGGAACGCTGTCGAATCCCTATCTACTAGCTGCTAGGATAGCCTGTTTACTTTATAGAGATAGGTAAATAAGGCTGATAAAGTCCCTGACTAGGCACTTACTTTGGAAGACGATAATAAGGTCCTAGAAGATCGGCTTAACGATAAAACTGTTACTAATATTTTATATGCTTCTTTTAAGTAGGAGTCTAGCGTTTAGCGTTCAGGTAGAAGGGATTTAGAGCGGGTTGTTAGTGTTCTAAGTTTTCCTTATATAAGAATAGTTTCTTCTAATTCTTTCTTTCCTTTAGGGATAGCTTTTAGTCTATTTCCTTCCTCTATTTAGTCTAAAAAACCCTCTGTCCTTTAATCTTTTACTATATATAAGCCTACTAGAAAGAAGGTTTACCCTATTGACAATATCCTATCTAATAGGTTGGTACTAGAAGGAATCGTTAACTAGAAGCTTACTAAGTTGTTACTAGCTATAGAAAAGGCAACTCCTAGGTATAAGTACGATCGATAGGTTTTTCTATGATTTTTGGATTTACCTTATAGTTCTTAACTTATACCTAATCGGTTAAAGGGCTTAAAGGATAATATAGACCTAGCTCTCTAGCTCTCTAAGGACAAATTCGACTTGTTTGCCTATATACTCTTTAACTAGGAATAAGCCCTTATATAGGAATTTAAGGACCTTAGCTATATCGATCTATCGATTATTCTGCCTTAGTATATTAAGACTATCCCTTACTCTGTCTAGCAAGCTAAATATATGTCTATAGGGAAGGCGATAATTCTAGTATATATAGACATCCTAAAGAAGCGGAAGGTCAAGGGGATCCTAGAAGACGCCTATAGAGCCTACCGAAACAACTAGTTCCTTATTTGGAAGAAGAATAGTAAGTACTGCCTAATTAATAATACTTAGCAATATAATACTATTACTATTTAGGACGCCTTTATCCTACCGAACATAGAGGAATTCTCGGAGGACTTTTCTAGCTATATAATCATATCTATACTTAATCTGTTTTCCGGTTATAATAATATTATACTGGATAAGAGGAGTTAGGATCTTACAATGTTTGCCAGTCCGATCAGTCTACTATACCTAACTATACTTCTATAAGGCAGTACAAATTCAGTTACCTAGTTTATACATATAATATATAGGATCTTCTACAACTTAATACCCTAGATTTACCAAGCTTTCCTAGATGATATTAGCATAAAAGGACTAAAGACTCGATATAATAATACCCTAATTATACCTAGAATTCGACGATTTATAGCAGAATAAGTCTAGAACTATAACTAAGTTTTGCTTAATACTAAGCTAGTAGGAGCCTATATCGCTATAGTTAAGTCCTAGTTCCTAGTCTTAGAGGCTGTCGTTATTAGCTATAAGTGTATATCAGATAGCCGCTTACCTAACGATACTAAGATCCGGAAGATTTGTAAATAGTTAACCCTAAAGTCTCTTTCTAAAGTCCGCTCTTTTCTTAGTATCGCTGGTTTCTACTGTATTTAGGTCCCCTATTTCGGCCATATTACCTATCTGCTCTTTAATCTAGTAAAGAAGAATGTAATATAGGTATAGACGTTAAATCACTAGTATGCCTTTACTTATCTTGGTTTCCTTATTACCTCTATACCCTGTCTTATACTACTTACCTATAGAGACAACTACTATGGCAAAATCTACCTTATGGTCGATACCTCTTTAGACAGATAGAGAGTAGTCCTAAAATAAGAGGGCCTAGACAGTAAACGGCACCCTTGTTGATTTAAGTCTAGTATTTAGTCTCTAGCTAAACAGCGCTATAATACGACTAAGCGCAAGCTCTAGAGTCTTCTTTATAGTTTAAAGCGGTTTTGGCAGTACCTTTATAGTATAAGGTTTATAATCGAGATAGATGCTTAAGTCTTAGTCTACTAGATGAACAGCTTGGCTAGTAATATGCCTAGCGCCCTTATAATACGCTAGATAGCCTGGATTTAACTTTTTGATTTTAAGATTCGATATATCCTAGGATTGAAGAATACTGCCGTAGATACCCTAAGTAGGCAACCCTCGACTTAAGCCGATATTAAGGAGAAGGCCTATAAGGAAGACGTAGATAACTTTATTAACGCTTGGATTTTCACCTTAACTCTTAAGAAGGATATGCTTAAGGGTAATTAGCCTAAAGAGTACTAGGAGTATACTATCTATCTAATTATACTTTAAATGCCGGATTACCTAGTTCGCTATAGTAATAGGGTTAACTTTAAGCGTTAAGCCCTTAAGTTTTTAGTCTGTAATAGGATACTGTTTCTATGCCCTACTTGTAAGAGTAACTGCCCCTACCTTATAATTATAGATAGTAAGAAATAACGGCGTATCTAGTCAACTTACTACGACAAAATAGGACACTGTAGAAGGGATACTTCCTACTACTAGATCGCCCGACTATACTAATAGCTGATAATCTACTTAGATCTTATTAACTAGCACTGTTACTATAAGGTTTGTCAGGAGATTCGCCTATCCTAGTATAAGGAAGAAGCCTAGTTTACTATACCTTCTTTAACCCTGTTTCTTAAGGTCCACTTTAATATCCAGTTTTTCAAGGGCAAGTATAATGCTATAATCGAGGTAAGAGATGATCTTACTAGCTATATAGAGGCCGCTATCCTTAGCAAAGTCAATTCGGCTTTAGTTTGGACTTTTATACTTTAGTATGTATTTTTAAAATATAGTTTCCCCCTAATCGCAGTTGTTAATAGCGGTTCTAAGTTTAAAGGTATAGTTAAAGCTATTGGAATGGGTAATCCTATATAAGGATCTGTAACCACTATAGCCTACTAGTAGTAGTCGTATAGGGTACGTAGGGGCAGCAACAGCGTTGATATGGCCTAAATAGCACTTCCTAGGTATGTGCTAATATAGTAAAGTAGGGCCCTTTACTGTATTCCCTCTATAAAAGTCCTTATATAACGGTATAGTTATAGGCTATAGCGCTATATTATAGGGGCTTTAAGCTTATATATCACGGCTTTCAGTGGGTCTTATAGGCCTATAAGGCTTATAGCTGTAGGTAACGTAGTAACTTGATTTCTAGTCCAAGTAGGTAAGGCCTCGTAATTTCCTTCCCTATATATACCCTCCGGCACCGTTCCTGCCCTCCACACGGCAGGAGCGCCTTAGTAGGTGCATGGCCACTTCCCGAAAAACCAAATAAGCTGGCGATTTTAAATAATCGACTTACGGCCACCTAAGCTGCAGGGTAAGCCGCACGACTTTTCCTGTAAGTTCTGTTTTCGCTCCTGCAGTGCAGGGTAGGTACAGGGTAGGTAGGTGACCTAGTAGAAGAGCCTTTTAAGGCTATTTCTAGCGCTTATACAGCCTAAGGAGGCTGTCTCCACAAAAGTGGGGCATAAATCTAAAAATAGAAAAGCCTTTTAAAGCTATTTCTAGGCTATATAGTGGAGTATATAGCTTAGTCAGCGGTATCCACAAAAGTGGGTCTACCCTCAGAATATAGCTATATATCTAGTAGTTCGAGAACTGAAATCCGTTTTGCCTAAGCTATAACCGTTAGAGCGCTATAGCTTATTTTGTACGTTTAACACCCCCTCTATTCTTCTGTTCCTTTATAAGCCTTAGAAAGCTATATATAGGTAAAGAATAGAAGAATCCTAAGAAATAAGAACGTAAGAGCAAAACTATTCCGTTAGACAAAGGGGTTAGGCCCTTATATATATATAGGATAAACCCCTATTATATATAGAAAGAAGTAAGAATATATATGATGTTGAAATCAAACCTATAACCTATTTAAAGGTATAGGTACTATAGCTTTGAAGCGTATAGTAATATATAATATCTAAATATTCTATACCCTAGCGACTGATAGACGCACTAGAGTATAGAAGGAGTAAAGGGCTTATAAACGCCTTTATCCTCTTATAGAGAAAACAATTTTTAGCACAGTTTTAAATTTTATGCCCTTTTTTACTCCGTTCTTTCAGCCAGTTCTAGTAAGGAAATAACAGGTAGTTACATAGAGAATCCCCCTCTAAAGGAAAGTATACTACTAGTAATAGCCGGAGCCTATATTTTCCAAATATAGCTATACTATATACTAGAGTACTTCTAGACGTAGCTAGAGTAATATAGGCCTCCCTAACGCCGCAGGGAGCTGATGCCAGCACAAGGGCGCCTATAGAACTGTACTACAGTAGCTAGGACCTTATAAGCCTTTTAAGGCTATATAGAGGAATTAGGTGATTCCAGAGGGCTGTAAAGTAGCCGGTACTATTGACTGGTCTTATAAGCTAATCAGGCTAAGCCAGGCCTTCTATATATATAGTATAGAATATATATATATATAGGGGTAGAGGGTAGCTTAGTAAAAAGCTCCCTTAGGTTGTAGGCCTAAAAGCCTGATAAAAGACTGAAAGCCATTAACTGGTAGGGCTTTAGTAAGTCCGTTAGCCGGCATACACTTAGTATTAAGATATATAATAGTAACTATTTTAGCCTTAACCTGCTCTCTAACGTACCGGAATTTCAGTAGGGTATGCTTAGTTCTAGCGTGTAGCGCTGGGTCATTAGCCACCGTTATAGAGCCCTGATTATCTCTATAGAGAGTAATAGGGTAGTCTATAGGTCTGTGAAGTTCAGAAAATAGCCCTATAATCCACTGTACTTCGCGTATAGCCTCTGTAAGTCCATCAGTTTCAGCTTCCAGGGTAGAGAGAGCAATAGTAGTAGCTCTTTTCGTTTTCCAGCTAATAGGCCTACCGGCTAACTTATATAGATAGCCGTAGGTGGATTTACTAGTAGCCTTATCCCCTGTAAAATCAGAATCACTAAAGCCTATAGGGACTAGACTACTATTAATTATAGAAGTCCGGCTACTACCTTTACTATTTCTGGAATCTACTATAGTAGTAGAGGTAGTAGTTAGGGGCCTAGGCCCTTCCTTAGAGTGAAAGTCTCTACTAAGCTTAGTAGTTGTATTACTACTATTACTAAGCTTAGGCCCTAAATCAGCTACTGTATTTCCGTTACAGCTAAAACAGATGCTATAGTTTTTAGTACTGTTAAGATACTTAAAAAGATTTTTAGCAGCGTTTAAGTGTGATTTTGTAGGTCTATTTAAAGACCTAGAGAGCCACTGTACGGTAAAGCTAATATCTACCCTAGTAAGGAGCATTATATACATAGCTGTTCCTACTAGGCTTTGATAGAGCTTAATTTCCGTAGAATTACAGAGGTGGCTAGCAATATCTTCCTCTAGTTAAAGTTGACTTACTAGCCCCGGCTGTAAGGGAATAGATATAGGCTTAGAATCGGCTAAGTTAAAGCGGCTAACCGCCTCTTCTACATACTGTGACTGGTTAAGCCACAGGCGCCTATTAGGTCTATCCCTTATAATCTGTACGCCTAGGAAATAGGCGGCAGGCCCTAAGTCTTCTATAGCGTAGACCTTATTAAGCCGTTTCTTTAAATCAGTTATATAGCCTATATTAGGCCCTATAAATAGACAGTTATCTATATAGGTAACGATAAAGTGGCAGGTTTTAGCATTATAGAAGACCCCTGGATCTGAAATAAGAGGGAGATAGCCTAGGCTCTTAAGTAAGATTTTAAGCTTATCTTGCCACTCTCTAGGGCTTTGTTTTAGACTGTATAACGCTTTAGATAGTTTAATAATATTAGGAGTAGAAGGATTATAGCTGTATTTCAGTAAAAGCTTATAAATAGCCTTATTAGAAGCCGCTAGGTCTAATAGTCCTTCAGGCCTTTAGGGATTTCCATATATATTTCTTCTCTAAGAGCGCTATTAAGAAATGCCCCTATAAAGTCAGCTTGTTCTATTTCCCAGTCTAGAACAGCACCTATAGCTAGAAGTATACGCCAAGTAGGTGGTATACTAGTAGAGGCGTAGGTTATAGTATAATCTAGGCCTTCTACCTGCATAAAGCCCCTAGCTACTAACCGAGATTTATACTTAATAGGCCTATTTTTAGCGTCCTTTTTAACCTTAAGAACGTTTCGACAGGTAATAAGCTTACGGTTAGAAGGTAATAGACTCCTAGGTAGGAATTTAAAAACCCCTAGCTCTAATAACTGGATAAATTCCTTAGTAATAGCCTCTAACCACTTACTACGCTCATCTCTAGGTAGTTTTAAGACTTGCTTATAAGTAGTAGGCGTACTATCCTTAGATATTACCCTTTTTCAAGCCTTATAGACAAAAGACAGTATATAGCTACTAGTCTTAGCTAAAAGCTTATAGTAATCGAGCTGCATTTTATCCCCCTCTGAAATAAGATCACTATTATCAAGAGGTTCGTTCGTTATAGGCTAATTAGGCGCTATAACTTCTATAGGCTTAGGTGCAAAAATAGGCTCTATAGTTTAGGGAAACACCTCTGGTAATTCAGGCTTTCTAATAGATATAGTAGGCCTAGTAGACTCTACTATAACCGGATTTATAGGCTTATCCGGTGAGGGTTCATCTAATTCACTATCGGAAGAAGATTCGTAGGGTTCTAGCTTACTAGGTCCTATTTCTATACTAATAGGCTTTTCAGTATTAAGATTAGAAGGGTCCGGGCTAACAGCCCCCTCTAAATCTAAGTCTAGGTCTACTAATTCCCCCTCTAAAGCCGTATTATCAGTAGGCTGACTTAGTACTGTATTATCCTCTATAAACTTAACAGTAGAGGTTTTAAGTACTGCTCTTCTAGACAGTATATATACTAGGTAGGTCTTAGAACCTAATACCGCTAGTAATTTACACTCTTCCATTCTAGAGGTAAATTTTAACGATTTAGACCGTTTTTCTAGAGGTATAATCGCCTCTCCTCTAGCGCCTATAGCCCTATAGCGCTCTAGGTTAGGTATATATGGAATACCAGGCTCTAGCTCGTCAAATAGCGCCTGGAAAGGAGTGGTTTCCTTATTAGTTATAGCTGTACTATTAACTAATTCCACTACAGCCTCCAGTATAAAGCACCATAAATACTAGGGTAAAGCGCTACTAAGAATAGTACACCTTACACGGTCTAGTATAACTCTAACTGATCGTTCTACTAAGCCGTTCTGCTCGTAGATATAGGGGGCAGAAGTGCTAAATTTAATACCCCTTTTAGCTAACCAAGTAGTTAATAAATCAGTTATTTCAGTACCTCCGTCAAAGTGGAATTTAGTAGGATATCTACCAAATCCATTCCTTAGGCCCCTAAAAAAGCCCTTAATAGCGTGAGCTACTATAGGGCCTGATTTATTAGGTAGGTTAAAAACCCACCTATACCTACTTTTACGGTCAACTAGAAGTAAGACTATAGGGTTTCTATTATAAGGCCTAGGCCTAATTTTAACAGTATCGCCCTCTATTGAGTCTAAGACCCTAGGTGGGTCAGGTATTAAAGCCTTACTAACCCTTCTCACTGCTTTACCTCGATCACAGCTAGAGCAGTGAAAATCAGCTTCCTTTATTTTATCAAAATTAGGCAGCCCTTTAGTAATACTAGAGGTCTTTTTCAAAAGACGTAGGCCTATATGGCCTAGCCTAACGTACCACAATTTAGCTAAATTAAGTAGATTATAGTAATCTCGCTGACCTATATTAGGCTCCTTTAAAGTAGGGCTAGATATAGCCTTTTCTACTACTTTATTCCCCTCTATAACTGGCTCTTTTAGCACACAGGGCAGGTCTCCAGTGCCAGTTAAGGGCTCAGGCTCCCTAGTCTTACGGGGACTTTAATAGGGGGCCTGGGCAGTGGCTAAGGGCTCTACAGGCCTACGGGGCCTTTTCCCCCTTAAAGAAGGTCCTACACCTTCTAAAGTAGTACCCTTAGCCAGAGAATTCCTTAGCTTATAGCGCTTATTAGGCTCTATAGCTTCGGATACTATAGCATCCTCTATAATAGGTCTATAGTCTTCCTTTCTAATAGAATTAGAAGGAATTTCCACTACTATCTTATTACGCTACAGCTCTATACTTTTAGTAGTATAACTAGAAAGGCCTAAAGGAAAAGCAAAATTTGCATGTAATATAGGCTTAGAGCTGCCTTTAACGTTAAGAAAAAATCCTGATTTCTTAAAGTCTAGTACAGCTATATAGCGTCTATCACCCCCGTAAAGGGTTTCCTTTATAAGGCAACCTCCTGAATTATAGTACCTAACCCTGCTAACAATATTTATATCAATATTAGGTAGGTATAAAACGTTATCTAATACTAATTTAGTATAGGTAGGGGGGGCCTTTCTAGATAGTACTTCTAGTATAATAGAGCCTATACTAGCCGGGCTTACAGGGCTATTTCCAGTGTTAATAGGGCGTAACTGGCCTGTGTTAGGCGTAAAGGTAGTAAACCGCTCTTTACTATTACTGATATGGTCCGTAGATCCTATATCGTATAGCCAACTATTATAAAGAGCGGGGCCTCTAGGGCGTCTTCTAGGCTTATTATCTTTATATTTTGCCTTGTTATTAGAAGAGGTTTTTAGGCCTTTTCCTTTAAAGTCCTTACGCTTTTTATACCCTTTTAACGCTAATAGCTGTGCTAATTGGGTATCAGAATTGCTAGAAGAACTAGAATTGGAACTAGAGTTGGATTCCTCTTCTTCTTTTATAGCTAGGTTATAGGACCCTAGTATAAAGGAGGCCTGTTCGGCACTTTTAGCACTATAATTCTGCCCTTTAACATTATAACTAGCCTTCTTCTTACCCTTTTTCTTATTTTTACCCTTCTTACTAGGGTTAGAATTTGAATTAGGGGTTGAATTAGAGCTATTAGCTATGTGAGCTGCTCTATACGCCTCTGTAGCCGGGTTCCTAGATTCTTTTAAAATATCAGCCATTAGATATTCTATATTAAGGCTAGAGGCTATAAGGCCTAGCATTCTAGCCTGTCTTATAGAGCTCTTTTGGCGTGATACCTAGCTAGGAAACTTAGATTCTAGAGCCTTAAAATACTAATTTAGTATTAAAGAGGGATCTATATCTATTTTAGCCATAGTAAGCTTAGCAAGATAGCCGTTAAATTCAGCGTTAAAAGCTGATAAGCCTTTTTTATAGGTACTAAAGGTAAGGGCGTGGAATTCGTTATAGACGTCCTCCTTTTTAGACTCTATAGGTCGGCTATACTGCCTAACAAGCAGCTTAAAGGCCTTAGAAGGTATATGAATCTACGATATAGCAGCCCTAGGGCTACTAGATAAGCTATCATGTAGAAGCATTAAAAGAACAGCTTGATCAGAGTCGCTATAAGTGTTAGATATATCAGGGTTTTCTAAAAAATTAGATATCCCTAACGCTCTTAGCACTATACTTAAAGCCTGAATCCACTGTTTAAAATTGCTTTCCCCGCTAAGCTTACTATCGTCCGGTATAGTATAGGCCTTTTTAGAAAGCTCCTTTACTATACTACTAGTAATAGTATCCTTAAAGCCTTCCTTAGACCCTGTATCTATAGGGGGGTCTAAATTACTAGTAGCTGTATTATCTACAGCCGGCCCTAGATGGGGCTCTTTCCTAGGAGGATATAGAGGAGAATCTAAATCTATAGTACCGCTAAAAGGATCAAATCTAGGACTATAACTAGTCTTTCCAGTAGTAGCAGCATTGCTACTATTAGTTAGAGAAGCTAAAGTAGAAGATATATTCTTTATAGCGCTAACGCTATCCTTGATAGAGGCTTTTAGGGTATTTAGACTTAAAAGTAGTGTTTTTATATCACTAGATTAGCTAGCTATAACTCGGTTATAAGATTTTATATTCTGTTTTAGGAATTCTATAACCTCGCTATAATCTTCGCTATCTTCCTCATCTTCTAATAGGGTTCGTATAGGTAGTAGAGGCCTAGAAGATTGCCCTGGATCAGCTGGGTTACTAGCCCTTTTAGGGGCTATACCCTTCCCTTTAGCTTGATCCGCCATTGTAAATAGGCTACTATTTACTTTATAGTGCTAGCTAAAGCACTTAATTAGCTTCCAGTTTACTAAAGCTAATTAGCTAGCTTACTAATTATAGTAGTGATTTTCTAGGCTAGTCTTAGCGCTTAGTAGGTTTATAGCACTGCCTACTTGCTACTTAGTAGGGCTTTCTAGTAGAAATTCTAAACTAGGCTCTAAGATAGGGACTAGAGACTTCGACGTAGGGACTTAACTACCGCCTATAGATATATCTATAGAAAGGGCTCTATAGTAGGGAAATATAGGTCTTTAGCGCTAGAAATTCTAAAACGCTAGCCTTTCTACTTCCAGCTATAAGTAGAAAGGTCTTTTAGTATAGGTAAGTATACTAGCCTAAGTGTATAAGAGCCCCAAATGCTCGTCAATACTATAGGACTTAGATTTCTTAGCGATTTCTCCTTCTAGATTTTCAGGCTTTTTAGTCCTTAAATAGCCTTTAATAAGATGTAATATATAGCTTTTTAGGGCTAATATAGTACTATATTTTCAGCTATAAGAGGCTTAAATAGCCCTATATATATAGGCAGAGGTAGCGCTTTGAAATTGGACTCTAACGATAACTATCCCACAGGCTATCCGGGCTTATAACCTATTGGAATGGGTAATCCTATATAAGGATCTGTAACCACTATAGCCTACTAGTAGTAGTCGTATAGGGTACGTAGGGGCAGCAACAGCGTTGATATGGCCTAAATAGCACTTCCTAGGTATGTGCTAATATAGTAAAGTAGGGCCCTTTACTATATTCCCTCTATAAAAGTCCTTATATAACGGTATAGTTATAGGCTATAGCGCTATATTATAGGGGCTTTAAGCTTATATATCACGGCTTTCAGTGGGTCTTATAGGCCTATAAGGCTTATAGTTGTAGGTAACGTAGTAACTTGATTTCTAGTCCAAGTAGGTAAGGCCTCGCAATTTCCTTCCCTACATATACCCTCCGGCACCGTTCCTGCCCTCCATACGGCAGGAGCGCCTTAGTAGGTGCATAGCCACTTCCCGAAAAACCAAATAAGCTGGCGATTTTAAATAATCGACTTACGGCCACCTAAGCTGCAGGGTAAGCCGTACGACTTTTCCTGTAAGTTCTGTTTTCGCTCCTGCGGTGCAGGGTAGGTACAGGGTAGGTAGGTGACCTAGTAGAAGAGCCTTTTAAGGCTATTTCTAGCGCTTATACAGCCTAAGGAGGCTGTCTCCACAAAAGTGGGGCATAAATCTAAAAATAGAAAAGCCTTTTAAAGCTATTTCTAGGCTATATAGTGGAGTATATAGCTTAGTCAGCGGTATCCACAAAAGTGGGTCCACCCTCAGAATATAGCTATATATCTAGTAGTTCGAGAACTGAAATCCGTTTTGCCTAAGCTATAACCGTTAGAGCGCTATAGCTTATTTTGTACGTTTAACAAAAGCATCTCTAAAAACCATTAGAGTTAAGTGAATTACTAGCTTATCCTATAACTTAAGAGCTAATAGTATTAATAAGGCAGGTTATCTACTAATTGCAACTATGCTTACTATAATTATAAAGATAATAAGAATAGATTAGAAGAAGTCCCTGTGCTTTGTTCTCTAGATTAACTGTACCTTAATTTGTTCCTTTCTTAGTATCTTGCCTTACTTTGTACTTTTTAGTTAAGACCTAGTTACTAAGATTAAGCTTGATATCCCTTCCTAACGTCTGATTAGATAGGAGCAAGTCCAGGCTAGGGATTGCCAACCTAGAAAGCTAGCTAATATAAAAGCTACTTTAGATCTGTTTATAAAGTAAGTTAAGTCTATTATAGATATGGAGCTTACTTGGACAGAGCTATAGGACAAGGTATCCAAGGTCTGTAAAAGCACTGCTAAAGTAAGAAATCGCGCGTTATCTAGAAAGTTACGCCTAGATTAGTTGGAAATCCACCCTGGTAATTTAGTCCTTATTTATAATAAGGTTAGGTAGATTGATATAAGTTACTAGTATAAGCTATCCTTCTAGTAGAAGGGCCCTTTTTAAGTCTTATAGAAGAGTCTAAAGAAGGCTTACCAGCTAGAGACCTTGGATAGGATCGAGCTTAAGCGGACTTTCCTGCTAACTATAGTAAAGAAGTTCTTCCGATTAGGCGGCGTGTTTGTTTGTAATCTAAGTAGACTATAACTAGGGGACGATTCTTAGCTAGAACAGTTTAGTAAGGACGATATTATTGGGCTAGGTATTAAGGATCCTGATAGGCTTGGTAATCTAGTTAAAGGGGGAGGACTATTAATATAGGGAAGAAAAGCGGCTCTTAAGGGTGCTTCCTAGGCAACTTAATTTACACTAAGTTTTTAGCCTGTTTAACTTAGGCTAGGTTTTCTTTAAAGGGGAGGTAGTATAAGTTCTTTTATATGCTTACCTTCTTCTTACGTCTTTTCCCCTATTTATAGGAGTGGTTTGTTCTTTTCTTTTTCCTCTAGCTCTTTGCTATATAAGTATATATATGCTGGTAAGGGGGGGGGTATATACTATGTTGTATAGTGTTCCCTCGATTTAGGTATTTATGTTGTCTGCTTTACCTAGACATAGGTCTAAGATTTTATTTCGTATTATTTCGTTTCGTTTTATTTCAGCCCTTTTTTTCTTAGGAAGTAGAAGCTCTATTTACAGCTTATACGTCTAGTTAAGGGGAGGAGTATGTTTGGCGTTGACAGATCCTATTACTTAGCTAACTAACTACTCTAACAACCCTTAATACCTACCCTAACCTATTTTCTAGACTGCTATCTAGCTTGCCCTTCTAATTACTTGGTATAGTACGTATTAACTACTAGATTAACTGACTTCCGCTTAACCTGTAATTGCTATACCTTATAAACGGTTTTCTTATCCTATTAGTTAATAATTATATCCTTAGCGCAAAAGTTACCTAGATCGAACTAGTATAGAGCTATTGTCTTCTTGGCCTGTTTAGATGCCTAAAGCGGCTATTTATTATAGGAAGAGTCGATATATACCTATAAGTACTTCTTATCCTAGAAAACGCAGTTCCTATAAGTACTATAGTCAACTTCTAGAACCGAGATATAGCAAATGAATGGCTAAGCTACGTTTAGATAAGGACTACTAGTATTATACCAGTTAGGTAAACTCGACTGAAATTAGGTTTCGTTATATTCCTTGCAGTTTACTATATTACTATCTACTATATTAGCTCTAATTAGATGTCTAGATATAAGCTTGAATATACTAATAGCCGAACTCTTAGATAAAAAAACCTTAGACCTAGTATAGTCGGTTGCTATAAATTTCTTAGATATACTTACCTAGGAAGTCTAACCTAAAATGCTTAATAGCGATAGGGGATTAACGTCTAACTATAGAGAAAGAGTAGTTGAAACTAATAATAATAGGATCCTAACTACTTTCTACTAGCTAAGTCAGAGATAGATAGTCAAGTAGACTAGGTTCTAGACCTAGAGATATATACTGTTAATAAGTATTGGCCGGTTCCTCTTTAAAAACCTAGATCCGAAATATACTATGTCCGATTATAGCTAGGTTTAGCAGTAGGTACTATATACAATTAACAAAGTTATAGAACTTTGTATTATTAACTACCTTCTAGATTACCTACTTTAGGAAGATATAGAATCCTCTAGGATTAGTAGGGAAAGTGGTTACCTAAGTTTCAGGTATATAGAATACCTTAAGATAAATCAGATATACTACCTAGCTTATAGGAGCTTTCTTAATAAAAGTGTTAAAAGATATCCCTATATAGATAAGATTAAGTAGAAGAGTTAAGTCCTAAAAGAGAATAAAGTCGGTTTATTAAGGTTAGAAAAGTTTTTATAGGAGAAAGAGAGAAGGAAAGGCAGGTCTTTATACCTAAGGAAGCTACCTACACTAGTCCTGATTCTAATTAGGAGAGGTTAATAAAAACTAAGTAAACCTAATCATACTATACTGACTTTCGGGGGCTATTTACCAACAAAAAGAATCGGATAGAAGCCCTAAGTACTAATAAAGGAGCAAATAGCTTGTTTAATAGTAGGAAAGAATTTTCACGTACCTTCCTCCCCTGAAAGGACTTGCCTTATATTAGGACTTACCCCCCTCTATCCTTTAGATTTTTCTCTTTCTAACTTCTCTAGTATAACCTTCTTAGACCTTTACCTTTTCTAAGATCTTTTTCTTAGTACTCTTAGTAGAAAAATTCCAGCCCTAACCCTGACTTCCTCTAAGTAATCTTGCTTATTGTTTCTACCTTCTCTCTATAATTATACGAGATTAAGATGCCTTTAAAGAAGGGATCTAGTAAGTAAGCTCTGCCCTAGATAAACTTGGATTTAAAGGAGGTTCTCTAAGAAG
The DNA here is from genome assembly GCA_029339225.1 of Phyllachora maydis. Taxonomy (NCBI): domain Eukaryota; kingdom Fungi; phylum Ascomycota; class Sordariomycetes; order Phyllachorales; family Phyllachoraceae; genus Phyllachora; species Phyllachora maydis. Next base: position 4,403,125 of record JAQQPM010000001.1, on the reverse strand, counting down.
AGCAGTATCGCTATATAGTCAGTAGGCCGGCATATAGTAAGGATAAGGATAAGCTTATACTAGTAAGCGCCCTAACAATTTTCCTATCGACGCTATAAAGACTATAGTCGTCGTCTTATAAGCTTTGCTCTTTGCTATATAAGGTATAGTTCTCTCTACGTAAGCTGTAATTGACTTTATATAAACCCTAGTCTTCCCTATAAAAGTTATAGGGCACCCTAAGCAAATTTAAATACTTGTCTATAAGAGGTAAGAATAATGTAATTTCGATTTCCTTAGGTAATGTCCCTTAAACCAAGCTACCTATATCTAATCTGGTTAAGTCCTTAATAAAGCGCTTTAACAGGCCCGGCCATATATACTCCTGTTTAACTTTTAAAGATTTCGAAGTACTTAGAAAGGAGACCGATAAGTATAGTGCCGCTAAAGATATCAACAACGTTACTAACCGCTATACTCTACTTAGTAGTAACTATTTTAAGCTAATAGGTAAGATTGCTTTTTACCTAGAGTAGCATATTATAAGGGATAGCCGGCCGGACTTCTTTAATAAGATAACTGTTAATAAGGAGGATTTTAACCGTTGCTTCCCTAGGATAGCTGGTTAAGTTACTATAATTATAAAAGAGAAGGTCCTAGGTCGAGATCTCCAATCAGTTTTAGCCATCCTATATAATATATATAGGATATAGCTAGAACAAGCCTGGATAACTAATAACTATATTAATAGTATACTTAGATAGACCCTATATACGTTTGAAAGACACGTTTTTATTACGCTATACTTAACAGCTCTAACTCTTAATAAAAAGGGTAACTACCTAACAAGCCTGGTTCTCTACCCTACTAAGGGGAACGTCCGCTATAAGGCCCTTAGGAAGCACTTCTAGCTTATGATTATGCATATCCGTAGGAACTATTAGGTTCTTGCTATCTATAATCAGCTTAAGCAGATCTATAAGGTTTAGGATTCAGGCCTTCCTAACAAAGCTAATAATATAGACAACAAAATGATAATAATACAGGTAGACATAATTATCCCCTACCTACTTATATCTAGAGCTAGCGTCTTTAACCCGATATATATTTGCCGGTCGAAATTCTGCTTTAACATTAAAGACAACTTTTCCTATAGGTATGCCATTACTAAGGTAGCCTAATCCTTCTTCTATAACTAAGTTATTAAGGACAAGAATAATTTAATACCTATTCTATAATGGAAGATAGAGCCCTAGTTCGGCCAAGATATAATAGCAAAATAGGGATCGATTTCGACTTACTTACAGTATGCTTAGATGTTAGGGATCGCCAAAGTATTTAGAGTAAGGCTAGGATCCAGGGCGCTAAATCCACGTCCTATTAGCAGTTAGGTCTCTATTAATAAGCTTTTACCTATAAGTACGTTATAGATTGTCCGGACTTAGAGTTTCGCTACCCTAGCATTCAGTACCCCGGCTCTAACAGAGGTAATAATAGATAACAATGCCCCTATCTATATTTAAGGAACAAGGAGTGCTTTCTTAGGTTCGCTTAAGTCGATTTCTAGAAATTTAATAGTATAGATAGCCGAACTATCTGTCTAATAATCTCGTTAAAGCCCTTCTTTGCCAAAGGTACTAGTACTATAGTAAACTACTCCTATGCTATAGTAATAGACACCTATATACTAAGTTATCCCTAAGTAGATAGTATCTGTTTAGAAGACTATTCTACGTCCCTCTACTCCTATTAAGCAAAGGTCTATTAAAAAGGATCTTCCCCGCCCTATTACGCCAGAGAAGCCAAAGTCCGTTAAGAAGGCTGCTATATAGCCTACTATGCCTAAGCAGCCTAAGTTAACTAAGAAGAGCGTTGCTATACCGCAATTGCGGCGTACTAGGCGGAATGTTACTCCTTAGTCCGCTGTACTTTCGCTTACTAGAAGGGTAACTCGATTAACGCTTATAAAGGATCTTAAGCTAGACAATACGCCTGCTCTATAGTATAGAGAGGATAATAAGATAGATAAGGCTAATAAAGAGCTTTATATAGGAATAAATATTACTACGCTAGAGTTGTTACTACTATACCCCTAAGGCTATAGAGGTTAGGCTAAGACGGACTAATCAGCTATAATTAGGTAACAGTAGACAGGTTAGTTAAGTAGGTTTATAGTTTAGTACCTTCTTTTTCTTGCTTTTCTTACTTAGAGTATTAATAGCTATAGTTAGCTCCCTTAACCTTAATCCTATATAAACCTAGTACGATCTTAGTATACCTTATTATATATATGTAATCTATATTTCCCGATTATCCTTACTCTAGATAGAGGTACCCTACATTATCAATGTTATTCGGTGTTTGTTTTAGGGGTTTATATCTCCCGCTGCCTTCCGCCTTTCGTAGGAGCTATAAGGAGGTATAGATCGGCGTAGCTAGTGTACAACTAGCCGCCGCTTGTTTTTCTTCTTCTTTTCCCTCTGTTTAGAGGAGACCTATATCTACTTTCTCTTCTATTATGCAGTAGAGTAGGTAGACAAGGCTGGTCTTTCTTTTCTGCTCCTTATCTTATTCTAGGCTAACAATAAGATTACGAATTAGTAGTATAAGGAGGATAATAGTATAAGAAGCTGGCTTTTCTTCCTATATTTAGAAAGAGAAAAGGATTAATCATCCTAATTATTATAGCTATACAGTTACATTTTACCCATTTAGATATTCTATCTACTTCTTACCTCTAGGCTACTTTGGCCCATTTACTTAGTTCTATTACACCTGTTTACCTTAGTCTCCCCTGATCAGAGAGACTATAGCCTTGTTATACACATACCTCTTATCCTCTTATCTAGACAGCTGTTCGATATACAGCTGCCTACCACCTTTAGACAGCTGCTCCTACTTTCTCGTGGGTCTGCTGCTCTGTTTCAATATAACATCGTAGATTAGATTTGTTATAATATTTGGAAATAAGACGAGCGTTATAAATAAGTTCAACCTATGCGGCAATATTGTACACTGGTCTTCGACTAAGTACAAGTGTATAATAAGAAGCGTTTTAGCAAGCGAAATATATAGAATAGTAAGCGGGTTTAATCTTAGGTATATACTATACTAGACGCTCGCCAAAATCTACTTAGGCCTAGGTTTACTATCGCTACTACTAATCGTCGTTTATATAGACTTGTTTAGTTTATACAAGTACCTGGTAAAACTCGGGATAATAGCAGAAAAGCGTCTTATGATCGATATAATAGCGCTATAATAGAGCTATAAAAACCGTAAAATCACAGAAATCAGGTAGATTAGTAGCGACGATAACCTAGCTAACGCTATAACCAAGTACATGCTAAACAAGACGCTTAAAAGGCTTATTACTACGAATACGGCCAAGATTAGAGTAGAAGGCTGGGTTTAACGTCCGGCTAAGTAATAGAAAGAGTCTATATAACTTAGGGCGAGATCGTAAGTGCAAAAGACAAAGACTGCTAGGACGATTTATTTATAGTATAATAAGGAATATAAGGCAAAGCGCGAAACAATCTTAATTTATACTTTTATAGCTGGCGCGACATATGCGCCAGCGTCCCCTACCCCCTAATAACAATAACAAAACATCGATTGCCTTGCTTATAGTAGCTATCGCCATAAGCTTTTTCTATATAGACGTTATACCTACTACGGGCGCTCTATGCTTAACAAGAGTACGTACCTCGTCTACTAGGACTAAGGCGCACTTAGTACTATCGCGCTATATCTTCCAATTTTATAACTAATAAGTATTCCGATTAAACAATAGATAATACTAAAGATCGTAACTTACTTTAGCCTTTGTAGCTAGGTTAGAGCGGAGCTCTAAGAAGCAGTCTAAGAACAGGTAGACTAACTTAGGGCTATAATATTTATTAGGAATAATAAAACAATAGAAACAATGTATAAATAGAACTTATATCGGCATATATAAGTGCCTGGACAAGTACCGCTAGTACCGGAGGCTGTAGCCCGACGTACAGTCGTAGTATGCCGTATATAGCACGAAATTGCCAGACTTGTTAAACAAGTCCTTAACGCCTGCTAAAAGCAAGTATAAGTAGCTAAGGTAAACAACAGTATATATAGCACTATATAGGCCATAAACTTTATATATATCAGTAATATTAATAATAAGGATAATAAGAGTAAGACGCTTCTCCTCTAGTTTGTATATATAAGCGCGTAACGACCTTTTATAAGGCTTTATATAGTCCGATATACAGTGTATATAATGGCTAGAGCGGATAATAGAGTCGTCTAAGCTTTCGCTGGACGGCGAACTTGCTGTCGCTACTGCCGGTATTACTACCGGCGGTATAGGCACGCTTGTAGTAGCGCGTAGCGCCGTATACCGCATATGTATAGCCGCTAATACCGCCTTCTTAATAGCTAGTAACGTAGGTAGGGAGTGCTTAGTAGGCTTAGAGATACGTACCTTATGTATAGCGATCTCCGCCTTATACACTGCCTCCTCCTCTGCCTCCTCCTTATGCTAGAGTGTAGTAGCCTGCTTAAGCAGGACGCGTATATGTATGATTAGCCCCTTAGAATCGAGGGGCGTAGAGTTGGCATTAGCGTAGCTGCCTATAGACTCAGGCTATATAGCAAGCGCAGCTGCGTCTGCAGCGTCGGGATTATCGCTATTGTTATTATCGTTGTTACTATCGTCGCCGTTGTTGCTGCCTACTACGCTCTCCTAGTTGCTATTGTCGGTAATAGCGCGCTCGGACGTGTCCTTAAACGTATTATTATTACCCTTCTAGGCAAAATGCTTGTTAAGAGTATTAGTTATAAGTATATTAAGGGCGTTGCCGCCCTTGTCCTTAGTATATATACAGGCGTCGCTGCCTATGCTCCTATAGGAGCACCTACTCTACTTATTATCAAAATCCAATACTATAAACAATAAGATTAGTATGCTTAAGCATTAATATATAATAGTAAGTAACTTACTTATTGCTACTAATACTGCTACTACTATTATTGTTGCTACTGCTACTACTACTATTATTGTTGCTGCTGCTGCTACTACTAGTATGGATTATAGGGAGAAAGAGAATAGGTAGTATATAGTAGGAGAACCTACCTATTTATAGGTTTAGGGTAAGAGTGTTTGAAGTTTGTAATTAGCTAGCCTAGAGCTCTGATTTTTCCTATTGTAATTCCTATTTAGGACTACAAGCTTTTGCAATAATGGTTGCTAGCGTAACGCGCTTACCGTTGTGCCGTTTAAAGGCATATCTAGAAGGCGCTAAAGTCGCGCCTTCTATACTAGGGATTAGCGACTAGAATTTAACATTCTAATTAGCAAATAAGAAGTTGAGTAATTAGCATTTCCTATTCTGATAATAAAGGGAGTAAAATGATCTAGGATTTCCTATTTCGGTTAATAAAGCGCTAGTATAGTTACAAAAGAAGAGTTGCTAGTATTGATTACGGTAAAGGGGGTTAAGTGCTGATCCTTATAACCGTATAGTATATAAGCCTCTTGCTCTGGGAATAAGGCACGTACTGCGTTACTAAGCCTCCTGCTCTAAGGAATAGGGCGTATACTGTACTACTTATACAATAGCTACGAGTAGCGTACCTATGTACTACATAATAGTTACCAACAAGCGCTCTGCTTAAACATAGGTATTTAAAAGGTGCGTAACCACCCTCTAGATAGAGAGAGATAGACAATCCAGAACCAGAACTTAAACTAGTATTTCCTTGCTGCTCTCTTTGCTCTTATCGTTTTAGATCACTATGATCTCCGGAAACCTACTAACACTATATAAATAATGATTAGTAGTAGTAATAGCAGACCTAGGCCTAAGTAGATCTTAGTAAGCGTCTAGTATAGTATATATCTAAGATCGAACCTACTTACTATTCTATATATTTCACTTGCTAAAACGCTTCTTATTACCTATTTATACTTAGTTGAGGACTAGTGTATAATATTACCATGTAGGTTAAACTCGTTTATACTACTTATCTTGTTTCCGAATATTATAATAAATCCAATCTGTAATGTTATATCGGCATTATTAGCGAATGATCTATCTATAAAGACAAAGAGCTTAGATATCTCGAGTTTGAGTTATAAGTAGCGTAGCCTACGTATTAAGTTCTCGATCTGCTATTACAATTAAGTGTTAAGCTTGGCGATCTCGGCCATACCTAGCTTAGTTAACTATGCTACTACTAATAAGTTGAAAGTCGCCTTTAGCTAGCAAATTATAGCAATGTAGGTACCTTATACGCGTTGTTTAACGTATACTTATTTCGCTGTTTTAGCGTCTAGGCTTATAAGTTCGAGTCATATAGCTTATCCCTTTTACCGAATCTTAATAGCATCTACGCTTATTTCAAGCCTATATCCGTTAAAGTCCATAATCGATTTATCCATTAAAAATACTAGCGGCTTATACTTAAAGCTAGCCTTATCTAGCTCGAGCTTCTCCTTATCCGTAAAGGCTTACTCGCTGATATTAAGAGTATTATCGGTTTACAGGCCGACGATTTCAAATCTACTTCTAATTTACGCCTTACTAATTATAAGGTATAGGTCGAAGGCGCTTAGCTTAAGGTCGAGACATTTAGTATACTAGTTCATATATATCACCTACTAGTATAGTCCAGCTTTAGCTAGTCTATATAATAGGGTTTTAATAAGTAAGACAGTATAAGGGGGATAGAGCATTTTAAGCTCTTTAGGTAATAGAAGAATCACTTTCCTTACTAGCTATAACTTGGCTTATATATAAGCCTAGATAACGTTACGTACCTACGCCTTAAAGCCAAAGCGCGTTTGTAGCGTTAGTAGTAGTAAGAGCATAAGTCGCTGTACATAGTATTAGATTATTAGCGATTAAGTAAGCAGGTACTTCTTATCCTTATTACCGAATCCCTAAGCTACAAAGCATAATTTCTTATATAGTAAAGTAAGCTTATCTTTCACTTTCTAGACAATCCTTAACTTAAAGATCTAGTAGTCCGAAGTATCTACTAGTATCTAGATCACTTTGATTACCCTAGCTGTTAAGAGCAAGTTTAGTTCTGTTTTATTAGATTCTTAGAATAGTATACTAGGTATAGTAATCTTGCCTTTAGCTTGTAGTTTAAGCGCAAGATCGTAGTTATGCTTCTCTTTTTCCAAAACAAAGTTGTTAGTAGGTACTAGGTTCTTTCAGGGTTATCTACGCTAATAGGGCTGCTTAGGCTAGGGATATTAGAATAGTTCTAGCTGCTTAATACCAGCCCGATCGTCTTGCTCGTTCTATACTAGTTCCTAGTAATATAGTTTAACTACTATATTACGAAATTCTATAGGTCCGTTAACTATATTGATAATCACCGTTATATCTATAGCTAAGATTACCTTATAAGGTCCCGTCTATTAGTCGCTTTCCTAGAATATAAGTACTTTAGTACCTACTTCTAGTAAGCATAGTAGTATATCTTCTATACTTAGTCTATTATATTATACAAGAGCGTCTTATATAGTCCTTGTATTATTTAGGATTTACAATTATATTATAGCCTTCCGAATTGCTCCTACTTAGCATAGTTAAGATAGAGAGGGCAGTACGTCTATAGTAAGGCGCAGGTATACGCTGAAAACTAAGAGCGTTAGTACTAGCCTATCTAGGCTAGTAGTATTATTAACCGTGCTTAGTGCCGCTTATAGGCATACCTCTTTTAAGCAAGATCTAGCGGTCTCTAATTTAATAATATTGTAGGCCCTTCTTAGTAGCCTATAATACCGCTTGATCTTGCTAACTAACTAGTATACCTTAACTAGTACTAAATAGCAGGTTATACCTGTTAAACGTATAAAATAAGCTATAGCGCTCTAACGGTTATAGCTTAGGCAAAACGGATTTCAGTTCTCGAACTACTAGATATATAGCTATATTCTGAGGGTGGACCCACTTTTGTGGATACCGCTGACTAAGCTATATACTCCACTATATAGCCTAGAAATAGCTTTAAAAGGCTTTTCTATTTTTAGATTTATGCCCCACTTTTGTGGAGACAGCCTCCTTAGGCTGTATAAGCGCTAGAAATAGCCTTAAAAGGCTCTTCTACTAGGTCACCTACCTACCCTGTACCTACCCTGCACCGTAGAAGCGAAAACAGAACTTATAGGAAAAGTCGTGCGGCTTACCCTGCAGCTTAGGTAGCCGTAAGTCGATTATTTAAAATCGCCAGCTTATTTGGTTTTTCGGAAAGTGGCTATGCACCTACTAAGGCGCTCCTGCCGTGTAGAGGGCAGGAACGGTGCCGGAGGGTATATATAGGGAAGGAAATTGCAAAGCCTTACCTACTTGGACTAGAAATCAAGTTACTACGTTACTTAAAACTATAAGCCTTATAGGCCTATAAGACCTACTGAAAGCCGTGATATATAAGCTTAAAGCCCCTATAATATAGCGCTATAGCCTATAACTATACCGTTATATAAGGACTTTTATAGAGGGAATATAGTAAAGGGCCCTACTTTACTATATTAGTATATACCTAGGAAGTGCTATTTAGGCCATATCAACGCTGTTGCTGCCCCTACGTACCCTATACGACTACTACTAGGAGGCTATAGTGGTTACAGATCCTTATATAGGATTACCCATTCCAATAGGTTATGAGCCCGGATAGCCTGTAGGATAGTTATCGTTGGAGTCCAATTTCAAAGCGCTACCTCTGCCTATATATATAGGGCTATTTAAGCCTCTTATAGCTGAAAATATAGTACTATATTAGCCCTAAAAAGCTATATATTACATCTTATTGAAGGCTATTTAAGGACTAAAAAGCCTGAAAATCTAGAAGGATAAATCGCTGAGAAATCTAAGTCCTATAGTATTGACGAGCATTTGGGGCTCTTATACGCTTAGGCTAGTATACTTACCTATACTAAAAGACCTTTCTACTTATAGCTGGAAGTAGAAAGGCTAGCGTTTTAGAATTTCTAGCGCTAAAGACCTATATTTCCCTACTATAGAGCCCTTTCTATAGATATATCTATAGGCGGTAGTTAAGTCCCTACGTCGAAGTCTCTAGTCCCTATCTTAGAGCCTAGTTTAGAATTTCTACTAGAAAGCCCTACTAAGTAGTAAGTAGGCAGCGCTATAAACCTACTAAGCGCTAAGACTAGCCTGGAAAATCACTATTATAATTAGTAAGCTAGCTAATTAGCTTTAGTAAACTGGAAGCTAATTAAGTGCTTTAGCTAGTACTATAAAGTAAATAGTAGCCTATTTACAATGGCAGATCAAGCTAAAGGGAAGGGTATAGCCCCTAAAAGGGCTAGTAACCCAGCTGATCTAGGGTAATCTTCTAGGCCTCTACTACCTATACGAACCCTATTAGAAGATAAGGAAGATGGCGAAGACTATAGCGAGGTTATAGAATTCCTAAAACAGAATATAAAATCTTATAACCAAGTTATAGCTAGCTAATCTAGTAATATAAAAACACTACTTTTAAGTCTAAATACCCTAAAAGCCTCTGTCAAGGATAGCGTTAGCGCTATAAAAAATATATCTTCTACTTTAGCTTCTCTAACTAATAGTAGCAATGCTACTGCTATTGGAAAGACTAGCTATAGTCCTAGATTTGATCCTTTTAGCGGTACTATGGATTTAGATTCTCCTCCACGTCCCCCTAGGAAAGAGCCCCATCTAGGGCCAGCTGTTAATTCAGCTACTAGTAATTTAGACCCCCCTATAGATATAGGGTCTAAGGAAGGCTTTAAGGATACTATTACTAGTAGTATAGTAAAGGAGCTTTCTAAAAAGGCCTATACTATACCGGACGATAGTAAGCTTAGCAGGGAAAGCAATTTTGAACAGTAGATTTAGGCTTTAAGTATAGTGCTAAGAGCGTTAGGGATATCTAATTTTTTAGAAAACCCTGATATATCTAACACTTATAGCGACTCTAATCAAGCTATTCTTTTAATGCTTCTACGTAATAGCTTATCTAGTAGCCCTAGGGCTACTATATCGTAGATTTATATACCTTCTAAGGCCTTTAAGCTGCTTGTTAGGCAGTATAGCCGACCTATAGAGTCTAAAAAGGAGGACGTCTATAACAAATTCCACGCCCTTACCTTTAGTACCTATAAAAAAGGCTTATTAGCTTTTAACGCTGAATTTAACGGCTATCTTGCTAAGCTTACTATAGCTAAAATAGATATAGATCCCTCTTTAATACTAAATCAGTATTTTAAAGCTCTAGAATCTAAGTTTCCTAGCTAGGTATCACGCTAAAAGAGCTCTATAAGACAGGCTAGAATACTAGGCCTTACAGCCTCTAGCCTTAATATAGAATATCTAATGGCTGATATTTTAGAAGAATCTAGGAACCTGGCTACAGAGGCGTATAGAGCAGCTTACGTAGCTAATAGCTCTAATTCAACCCCTAATTCAAATTCTAACCCTAGTAAGAAGGGTAAAAATAAGAAAAAGGGTAAGAAGAAGGCTAGTTATAATGTTGAAGGGCAGAATTATAGTGCTAAAAGTGCCGAACAGGCCTCCTTTATGCTAGGGTCCTATAACCTAGCTATAGAAGAAGAAGAGGAATCCGACTCTAGTTCCAATTCTAGTTCTTCTAGCGATTCTAATACCCAATTAGCACAGCTATTAGCGTTAAAAGGGTATAAGAAGCGTAAAGACTTTAAAGGAAAAGGCCTAAAAACCTCTTCTAATAACAAGGCAAAATATAAAGATAATAAGCCTAGAAGACGCCCTAGAGACCCCGCTCTTTATAATAGTTGGCTATACGATACGGGATCTACGGACCATATTAGTAATAGTAAAGAGCGGTTTACTACCTTTACGCCTAATACAGGCCAGTTACGCCCTATTAACACTGGAAATGGCCCTGTAAGCCCGGCTAGTATAGGCTCTATTATACTAGAAGTACTATCTAGAAAGGCCCCCCCTACCTATACTAAATTAGTATTAGATAACGTTTTATACCTACCTAATATTGATATAAATATTGTTAGCGGGGTTAGGCACTATAATTCGGGAGGTTGCCTTATAAAGGAAACCCTTTACGGGGGTGATAGACGCTGTATAGCTGTACTAGACTTTAAGAAATCAGGATTTTTTCTTGATGTTAAAGGCAGCTCTAAGCCTATATTACATGCAAATTTTGCTTTTCCTTTAGGCCTTTCTAGTTATACTACTAAAAGTATAGAGCCGCAGCGTAATAAGATAGTGGTGGAAATTCCTTCTAATTCTATTAGAAAGGAAGACTATAGACCTATTATAGAGGATGCTATAGTATCCGAAGCTATAGAGCCTAATAAGCGCTATAAGCTAAGGAATTCTCCGGCTAAGGGTACTACTTTAGAAGGTGTAGGACCTTCTTTAAGGGGGAAAAGGCCCCGTAGGCCTGTAGAGCCCTTAGCCACTGCCCAGGCCCCCTATCAAAGTCCCCGTGAGACTAGGGAGCCTGAGCCCTTAACTGGCACTGGAGACCTGCCCCGTGTGCTAAGAGAGCCAGTTATAGAGGGGAATAAAGTAGTAGAAAAGGCTATATCTAGCCCTACTTTAAAGAAGCCTAATATAGGTCAGCGAGATTACTATAATCTACTTAATTTAGCTAAATTGTGGCACGTTAGGCTAGGCCATATAGGCCTACATCTTTTGAAAAAGACCTCTAGTATTACTAAAGGGCTGCCTAATTTTGATAAAATAAAGGAAGCTGATTTTCACTGCTCTAGCTGTGATCGAGGTAAAGCAGTGAGAAGGGTTAGTAAGGCTTTAATACCTGACCCACCTAGGGTCTTAGACTCAATAGAGGGCGATACTGTTAAAATTAGGCCTAGGCCTTATAATAGAAACCCTATAGTCTTACTTCTAGTTGACCGTAAAAGTAGGTATAGGTGGGTTTTTAACCTACCTAATAAATCAGGCCCTATAGTAGCTAACGCTATTAAGGGCTTTTTTAGGGGCCTAAGGAATGGATTTGGTAGATATCCTACTAAATTCCACTTTGACGGAGGCACTGAAATAACTGATTTATTAACTACTTGGTTAGCTAAAAGGGGTATTAAATTTAGCACTTCTGCCCCCTATATCCACGAGCAGAACGGCTTAGTAGAACGATCAGTTAGAGTTATACTAGACCGTATAAGGTGTACTATTCTTAGTAGCGCTTTACCCCAGTATTTATGGTGCTTTATACTGGAGGCTATAGTGGAATTAGTTAATAGTACAGCTATAACTAATAAGGAAACCACTCCTTTCCAGGCGCTATTTGACGAGCTAGAGCCTGGTATTCCACATATACCTAACCTAGAGCGCTATAGGGCTATAGGCGCTAGAGGAGAGGCGATTATACCTCTAGAAAAACAGTCTAAATCGTTAAAATTTACCTCTAGAACGGAAGAGTATAAATTACTAGCGGTATTAGGTTCTAAGACCTACCTAGTATATATACCGTCTAGAAGAGCAGTACTTAAAACCTCTACTGTTAAGTTCATAGAGGATAATACAGTACTAAGTCAGCCTACTAATAATACGGCTTTAGAGGGGGAATTAGTAGACCTAGACTTAGGTTTAGAGGGGGCTGTTAGCCCGGACCCTTCTAATCTTAATACTGAAAAGCCTATTAGTATAGAAATAGGACCTAGTAAGCTAGAACCCTACGAATCTTCTTCCGATAGTGAATTAGATGAACCCTCACCGGATAAGCCTATAAATCCGGTTATAGTAGAGTCTACTAGGCCTACTATATCTATTAGAAAGCCTGAATTACCAGAGGTGTTTCCCTAAACTATAGAGCCTATTTTTGCACCTAAGCCTATAGAAGTTATAGCGCCTAATCAGCCTATAACGAACAAACCTCTTGATAATAGTGATCTTATTTCAGAGGGGGATAAAATGCAGCTCAATTACTATAAGCTTTTAGCTAAGACTAGTAGCTATATACTGTCTTTTGTCTATAAGGCTCGAAAAAGGGTAATATCTAAGGATAGTACGCCTACTACTTATAAGCAAGTCTTAAAACTACCTAGAGATGAGCGTAGTAAGTGGTTAGAGGCTATTACCAAGGAATTTATCCAGTTATTAGAGCTAGGGGTTTTTAAATTCCTACCTAGGAGTCTATTACCTTCTAACCGTAAGCTTATTACCTATCAAAACGTTCTTAAGGTTAAAAAGGACGCTAAAAATAGGCCTATTAAGTATAAATCTCGGTTAGTAGCTAGAGGCTTTATGCAGGTAGAAGGCCTAGATTATACTGTAACCTACGCCTCTACTAGTATACCACCTACTTAGCGTATACTTCTAGCTATAGGTGCTGTTCTAGACTAGGAAATAGAACAAGCTGACTTTATAGGGGCATTTCTTAATAGCGCTCTTAGAGAAGAAATATATATGGAAATCCCTAAAGGACTATTAGACCTAGCGGCTTCTAATAAGACTATTTATAAGCTTTTACTGAAATACGGCTATAATCCTTCTACTCCTAATATTATTAAACTATCTAAAGCGTTATACAGTCTGAAATAAAGCCCTAGAGAGTGGCAAGATAAGCTTAAAATCTTACTTAAGAGCCTAGGCTATCTCCCTCTTATTTCAGATCCAGGGGTCTTCTATAATGCTAAAACCTGCCACTTTATCGTTACCTATATAGATAACTATCTATTTATAGGGCCTAATATAGGCTATATAACTGATTTAAAGAAACGGCTTAATAAGGTCTATGCTATAGAAGACTTAGGGCCTGCCGCCTATTTCCTAGGCGTGTAGATTATAAGGGATAGACCTAATAGGCGCCTGTGGCTTAACCAGTCACAGTATATAGAAGAGGCGGTTAGCCGCTTTAACTTAGCCGATTCTAAGCCTATATCTATTCCCTTACAGCCGAGGCTAGTAAGTCAACTCCAACTAGAGGAAGATATTGCTAGCCACCTCTGTAATTCTACGGAAATTAAGCTCTATCAAAGCCTAGTAGGAACAGCTATGTATATAATGCTCCTTACTAGGGTAGATATTAGCATTACCGTACAGTGGCTCTCTAGGTCTTTAAATAGACCTACAAAATCACACTTAAACGCTGCTAAAAATCTTTTTAAGTATCTTAACAGTACCAAAGACTATAGCATCTGTTTTAGCTGTAACGGAAATACAGTAGCTGATTTAGGGCCTAAGCTTAGTAATAGTAGTAATACAACTACTAAGCTTAGTAGAGACTTTCACTCTAAGGAAGGGCCTAGGCCCCTAACTACTACCTCTACTACTATAGTAGATTCTAGAAATAGTAAAGGTAGTAGCCGGACTTCTATAATTAATAGTAGTCTAGTCCCTATAGGCTTTAGTGATTCTGATTTTGCAGGGGATAAGGCTACTAGTAAATCCACCTACAGCTATCTATATAAGTTAGCCGGTAGGCCTATTAGCTGGAAAACGAAAAGAGCTACTACTATTGCTCTCTCTACCCTGGAAGCTAAAACTGATGGACTTACAGAGGCTATACGCGAAGTACAGTGGATTATAGGGCTATTTTCTGAACTTCACAGACCTATAGACTACCCTATTACTCTCTATAGAGATAATCAGGGCTCTATAACGGTGGCTAATGACCCAGCGCTATATGCTAGAACTAAGTATACCCTGCTGAAATTCCGGTACGTTAGAGAGCAGGTTAAGGCTAAAATAGTTACTATTATATATCTTAATACTAAGTGTATGCCGGCTGACGGACTTACTAAAGCCCTACTAGTTAGTGGCTTTCAGTCTTTTATCAGGCTTTTAGGCCTATAACCTAAGGGAGCTTTTTACTAAGCTACCCTCTACCCCTATATATATATATATTCTATACTATATATATAGAAGGTCTGGCTTAGCCTGATTAGCTTATAAGACCAGTCAATAGTACCGGCTACTTTACAGCCCTCTGGAATCACCTAATTCCTCTATGTAGCCTTAAAAGGCTTATAAGGTCCTAGCCACTATAGTACAGTTCTATAGGCGTCCTTGTGCTGGCATTAGCTCCCTGCGGCGTTAGGGAGGCCTATATTACTCTAGCTACATCTAGAAGTACTCTAGTATATAGTATAGCTATATTTGGAAAATATAGGCTCCGGCTATTACTAGTAGTATACTTTCCTTTAGAGGGGGATTCTCTATATGACTACCTGTTATTTCCTTACTAGAACTGGCTGAAAGAACGGAGTAAAAAAGGGCATAAAATTTAAAACCGTGCTAAAAATTGTTTTCTCTATAAGAGGATAAAGGCGTTTATAAGCCCTTTACTCCTTCTATACTCTAGTACGTCTATTAGTCGCTAGGGTATAGAATATTTAGATATTATATATTACTATACGCTTTAAAGCTATAGTACCTATACCTTTAAATAGGTTATAGGTTTGATTTCAACATCATATATATTCTTACTTCTTTCTATATATAATAGGGGTTTATCCTATATATATATAAGGGCCTAACCCCTTTGTCTAACGGAATAGTTTTGCTCTTACGTTCTTATTTCTTAGGATTCTTCTATTCTTTACCTATATATAGCCTTCTAAGGCTTATAAAGGAACAGAAGAATAGAGGGGGTGTTAAACGTACAAAATAAGCTATAGCGCTCTAACGGTTATAGCTTAGGCAAAACGGATTTCAGTTCTCGAACTACTAGATATATAGCTATATTCTGAGGGTGGACCCACTTTTGTGGATACCGCTGACTAAGCTATATACTCCACTATATAGCCTAGAAATAGCTTTAAAAGGCTTTTCTATTTTTAGATTTATGCCCCACTTTTGTGGAGACAGCCTCCTTAGGCTGTATAAGCGCTAGAAATAGCCTTAAAAGGCTCTTCTACTAGGTCACCTACCTACCCTGTACCTACCCTGTACCATAGAAGCGAAAACAGAACTTACAGGAAAAGTCGTGCGGCTTACCCTGCAGCTTAGGTAGCCGTAAGTCGATTATTTAAAATCGCCAGCTTATTTGGTTTTTCGGGAAGTGGCCATGCACCTACTAAGGCGCTCCTACCGTGTAGAGGGCAGGAACGGTGCCGGAGGGTATATGTAGGGAAGGAAATTGCGAAGCCTTACCTACTTGGACTAGAAATCAAGTTACTACGTTACCTAAAACTATAAGCCTTATAGGCCTATAAGACCCACTGAAAGCCGTGATATATAAGCTTAAAGCCCCTATAATATAGCGCTATAGCCTATAACTATACCGTTATATAAGGACTTTTATAGAGGGAATACAGTAAAGGGCCCTACTTTACTATATTAGCACATACCTAGGAAGTGCTATTTAGGCCATATCAACGCTGTTGCTGCCCCTACGTACCCTATACGACTACTACTAGTAGGCTATAGTGGTTACAGATCCTTATATAGGATTACCCATTCCAATAATACCTATAAGCTTAGCCTTTATCTAGAACTTATGTACTTTGAAATTAGTGCTTTTATTATAGCGTAAAATATTAGGTAGTCTAAGGTATATATCGATCTAACATTCCTTTAGCTGCTCCTATATCTCTTTAGCTAAAAGATTATTTAGAAAGTAGGCTGCTTAGAACAACGTTGTAGCGTTAACTATATATAGTACCTTAGAATTATTAATGTCTAGGATATCTATAACAATCTTAAAATTAAAGCAGATATTGTCTTATAATACAAATCTAAATCGTTATAGCACTGCGCCTTTAATCTAGTAGAAGTGGCAGAACTTGTTAATCATCTTGATAGCGCTGTATTCTACTTAGTAGTCTGCTTATTACAGTAGTTTGTACAATCTATTAACTATAGGGTATTTATAGTATTGATAAATGCGTCTTAGTTCGGCCTCTATAAGTTATAGAGGTATAAGACGTTTGTTGTCTACTATAAATGCTATACTTAGGAGTTTAATCCCTTTTACAGGGATCTATAGATATTACTATTTCCGTTAAACGTATATACACTTCCCTAACTTAGATATAAGCTTGTTTATTGTATTATTAAGGTAGATACTGAGCTTGTCTATGTCCTTTAGACATATAAGAAAAGGGATTGGTATCTCTAATATATAGAAAGTCGTATAACTAATGTCGAGCTTTACTTTAACTGTTCTAAATAATCGTTTTAAATCCCTAGACCTGAAAAGTATATTTGCTTCTCCTATATATAACTTGTTAATCTTAAGTAATCTAATCATCTTCTTTAGTATAAGGAATTGTCAGAGTCTAGCGGTCGATATATTAGCAGCCCTAGTATCGGGTATACTCCCTTGGAATTTAGTCTTAGTATATCTGTTAAGTATAAACTAAATGGCTTTTATTTTCTCGGTATCCTTTTCGCTATCTTTGCATAGTTATTCGCTTTTAGTAATTAGGTAAAGGAAAGCTTGGTTTATAAAGTAAGTCGCTACTGTTTATTCTTCTTTAAAACTAATTACCAGTACTTCGTTTCTACCTTAAGTTAAATCGGTCTTATAGTTATCTACCTATACTTTAAGCTTAGTATCTTCTTCCTTTACTTTATATTTATCGTCTAAACCCTTGTAATTAAGGAGGAACGCTGTATATCGTCTACGATCTTTGTTAATGCCTCTTCGCTTAAGCTATTTGCTCTTAGCTGTTGCTTGTTCTTCTTAGCTATATATAAAGGAGTAGTAATCTAGCTTACTGTAAATCCAATAACCTACTTTAGTATGGTTTTTATTATAGTCCCCTTGCTAGAGCTCGTTTTGCTTTCTATATCTAGTAGTACCTCTAGGTTATTATATATATGTTGCCCGGTTTCTCTTAAAGATTAAATCTATAATTAGGTTACTCTAATAGTTTCTTACAGGCCTGGCCTTCGTTATAGTAAACCTACAGTCCATTAAGAATTAGCGATATATACAATCCGCTTCCTTAATGTTAAGTGTTTGGCGGAGCGTAGCTACTAGCTCTTTAAAGCTTATTAGTAGTTTATATAGGGCGATCTTCAGCTTAGACACTCCTTAGTAGGCTTAGATTGTATTTACGACTAAGAACTCCTTATAGTTGTAGAGCGGACCAAGCCCGTATTAGCTTTATTAGAGTCTATTAAGTAAGATCTAGAGAATTTCCTTTATAAACTTATTACTATTCTTGCTTTTAAGGTATATAGACTAGAATATAATAGTATTCTAGACGTGTAAGTAGTTGTTCTACTTAGTACTTATTTCGAAGTATCCCTTTAAGATACTATAAAGTTATATAAAGGAGATGCTAAAAGGGATGTAGTATAGGTAATATTTCTTAGCTTATCCTAAAAGTACGTTTGGAAAAATAGTATCTAGTAGGCTATAATCGATCTTGAAAGTACAGTAGTAGTATAGGAAGAAACGAACTTTATTATTAAGGATATCGTTGTTAGACCTAGAATAGCTGTCCTTTAAGTCCTAAGACTTAATAAAATCAGTTAGGGTTTTTCGATTAATACTTGTCTTGTTTATCCAGCCTGTTTCGATTAGTAGGATAGCTATATACTTAGTACTTCTATATATAATGTACTTATACTAGGTATACTGCTCTTTATTATCTACTTAAGGTTAAGCGTATTCTTGCCTATATTTAGTATTAATACTAGGGGTTTATGCAGGTTATACAGGGTTCCGTCATCCCCCTTAATTGGTTCTTCAGTTATAGCCTTAATAGTTACCTTAGCTATAACCTTAAGTGTAACCTTGGCCGGCACTTTAGGTAGTTAGTAGGAATCTATAGCCTTTGCCAGCGTCCTCGTTAGCCGGCGGGAATCCTGCTCCTATTACGCTTCTAAGTCTATAAATCGGAAGTATTATCTATAGGTCTGGATTTAGCGGGTAAAGGGTGTTTCCGAACTGGCTATAGTTACTAGTATAGAGCGTTCTGCTTTAGGCTACTATCTAGTGTATACCTAGGTCTTAGCTACTTACCGGTTAATCGTTGTTTATAATCGAACTGCTTATTAGTCTATATTACTAGGTAGCATTTATAGCTATATTACCGACTTATATCTCCCCCTATAGTACCTCCTATAGCTAGGCACTAATGTCGAAGTCTTAGGTTATTATTAGTACAATCTCCTTCCTTTTTTCTATTTAAGTAGGAAGAGATATTGTTATATAACGTCTATACTTAGCCTAGATCGATAGTCTATAGATTTAGGGGAGTATATTGGATTGGCGTAGCTAGTGCACGACTAGCCGCCGCTTGTTTTTCTTCTTCTTCTCCCTCTGTTCAGAGGAGACCCGTGCCTACTTTCTCTTCTGTCATGCAGTAGAGTAGGTGGACAAGGCTAGTCTTTCTTTTCCGCCCCTTATCTTATTCTAGGCTAATAATAAGATTACGAATTAGCAGTATAAGAAGGATAATAGTATAAGAAGCTGGCTTTCCTTCCTATATTCAGAGAGAGAGGATCATTAATCATCCTAATTATTATAGTTATACAGTCATATTTTACCTATTTAGATATTCCATCTACTTCTTTGCCTCTAGGCTACTTTGGCCTATTTACTTAGTTCTATTATACCTGTCTACCTTAGTCTCCCCTAATTAGAGAGACTATAGCCTTATTATATATATACCTCTTATCCTTTTATCTAGATAGCTGTTTAATATATAGCTACCTACTACCTTTAGACAGCTACTCTTACTTTCTTATAGGTCTGCTACTCTGTTTTATATAAGGGCTTAGCCAGGAATAAACTAAGTAAGGGCTCCGACATTTGTAAGTAGGCCTTACTTATATTAGGATTGTCTTACTATCGATAAGGACGACCTATAGACTGTCGGCTAGACAACTCTGTAGTATAGTATTAATAGGACAACTATTTCGAATTTTCTGCTCTAATAACTTAGACTAGTGTTTCTAGACCTCTAACTTCTAATTAGATAACGATAATCTTACTTAGTATAACAGTTATATTAGTCGTAGGTTATATAACAATTCGAGACCCGACATATCGGTTAAGCTTAAGATAAGTATAATCTTAGCTATCCTAGAAACTTGGTTATCTAAGCATTCTAGTAGATATACCTTATATTAAGCGAAAGGGGTAGGGAAGTACTTAAACCCCCCCTCTCTTGTTCTATTAGGTATATTAGCTATAAGAGTCTCCTTTAGATACGACTTATACAACTCTTATCTTCAGTTCCTTTCCCTTATTCGATATTTCTAGCATTAGCAACTATATAAGGATTAGAGCCTAGTAAAGAGATTTCCTATATCTAAGGAAGATTTCGATACTAGGGCTAGATATATAGACCTTACTTACAACTCGGGAATATAGTCTTATCCTTAATTTCTTCCTCTATCTAGATAAGTGGCTAGCTGTTCTAACTCGTTTTAGTATTACAAACCCTTAGTTCAAACAAGAGGAGTTATCTTAGGTTAGGCTATGTTAACGAATAATTAGGCTTAGCTTACTATCTAGTATTACTTTACTACCTCTATATATACTAGGGTTATAGATATTATAGAGTCCTTTTTATTCTAGCTTTTTGGGTTAACTAGCTGGTATTAGCTGGTTAGTCTTGATCTAGATAAAGGTGTTGTCTCAGTACCTACCTAGAAGTAGCACTCCTACGTAGTAACGACGATTCGCAAGATTACCATACCTAGAGCATATAACGAGGGGCAGGGGCAATAGGAAAGTTAAGTTAAGATAGCTCTAGTACTAGGCCTTTAGTTGTGTTTTTAGGACTGCCTTCTTTATCCTTTAGATAGGGGAGGAACGTAACTAAGTATATCTAAGGTATCTTAGTAGTATATGTTTAAACTAGCGAAACGAGTATTGCTTGCTTCCTATATAGTAGGAGTATATAGTATAAGGCTTGACTAATTAAGTCTATAGCAAGAAGATAGACTAAGCTATAGATCTGTTTGATATAAGCTTTTTAAAGAGTTAGATACGTTTGATTTTACAATAGAGGGAGAAGGAGTTTATACTAGGTAGGAACCAGGTATAAGTAATGTTTTGTAAAGGTAGGGTAGGTATAATATTACCGTAATTATACTATAATAGTAGACTATATCCTTCCTCTTTTACCCTATATCTCTCTTTTATCCTATAATCCAATCCCTTTTAAATTCCCCCCTAGATAAAGTCCATCGACAAATTAATAGAAGCTACTAGTAGCTCCTTATATTAATAAAACTAAGGCTTATCTAATCAGGAGAATGACAACTGTACTTCGTATCTATTACCTATTAATATACTCTTTAGTACTTTCCTAACTTCTTCTAGAGACTTTAAGTCTATAGTATATTCAGCTAGACTAAGTATCGATATTTTACTATCTAGTATAATTATATGTTAACCCTCTACTTAGTTATTTATTAGCAAAAGCCTTATATAATAGGATTTCCTAAAGTATATCCTTTTAAGGAGAGAAATCCGTTGACTTTACAGACTTGCAGGTAACTCTACTCCTTTAGTAGCAGGATTATAAGACTTGTCTGATTAGACAATAGACTCTACTAGAAACTAGCTTTAAGAAGCTAGACCCCTTTTTTCCTTTTATAACCTCTTTCCCCTAGTTCTTCCTTAAGTAGAATCTTCTCTACTACTACTCTCTAGTAGTATATTAGAAATCGACACTAGTAACTAGGACTAATTAGGTACTATAGTTAGAATATTAACCAACGCTTTTTATCGGTCAAATCCTATATAGAGTATTAGCTTCCTATCTGTTTAGTCTAAAGGACTTAGTAGACAATTCTATAGCGCTAATATTACGGATTACTTATAAGCTTTCGACAATGCTTATAAGGACTATAGTATAGCGACCGATATTAAGAAGTTTACCTAGTAAAAGAGGTAGTGCAATTCTAACCGATATTATAAGGTTGTCTTTATAATTAAGGACAAAAGAGTAATAATATGGCAAGAACTCTATAGGATAATGCTTAAGTATTGAAAGGCTTTTGACCCTAAGGCGTTGGAGGACCCTATTAAGTAGCTTAACCGCTTCTATAAGCATACTATCTCGAACGTCTTAGCTATATAGATTAAACAGGCTATAAAAGAACTTAACGCTATAATTACCTGGATACTAGCTACTAAGTTAGCCCCTATTTAGAAAGATGCTCTTTAACGCTTTTAGGAAAAGTTACCTAAGGATTGCTAATACTTGCTTGTTTAAGGATACTACCTTAAAGGCGCTATACTTACATAGGACTTATATAAAGCTACTTAGGACGACTTTCAATCCCTAGTATTAGCAGTTCTGTTTAAAGGATTTATCTACTAAAGAGTACTAACTTAGATCGAACTACTAAGCTAAGATATCTGTTTAGATAAGAGCGATAATAATAGTAGAGAGACTAATCTCCTTTCAGCTAAAGTTAAAAAGCCTTTTTCTTCTATCTCTTCTTAAAACTTCTTACCTAAGTTAACTAAGTCTACTTAAGCAAGTAAGAACCAGGTCTTGTTTTCTAATCAAAGAAGTACTAGCTAGGAATTAGTTAAGATTATCCTAAAGCTACTAATAGTTAAGGAAATATAGTTTAATCAACTTACTAATGTCTAGAAGATAGTAACAAAGCTTTATACTACTAACCTTTTATAGAAGCAAGGTAACAAGGTAACTAAAAGAGCTGTTTAAGACCTATATAATTAGATAGCCTTACTTAGAATCTCGCTAAACGAGATAGACCCTATAGTAAAATCGGTTATACGTCTAAGAGATAAGCTAAATAACTTACTAAGCTTTACAACTAACGTTAATTAGGTAATATACCTAAGAGAGGAATAAGATATAGCTGAATAAAAAGGGTGTTATGAACCCTAATACTACTACCCCTATCTAGATAAACAAGTCGATCTCCCTTTACTTACGGCGTATACTTCGCTTTAGAATATAGAGCCGGGTAAAATTAATAGTTATACTAGTAGGCCTTTTCGCTCTAACACCAATTAAAGGTATAAGGCTCTTAAAGGGATCTATTACTACTAGTATGGTTAATAGTACTATATTAGCTTATATAATCTGATAGAGGCTGATAATAAACTTGGGCTTAGGTATATGTTTAGGGTAAATGCTTACCTTAGTTAGAAAATCCGTAGAGAAGACCTACCTTACAACCTATACCAGATTGACCTAGTCCTAGTAATAAAGGCCTATAAGGAAGGTGCCCTTTTCTACCTTGTTCAAGCGCTTTACGAGGTTTATAATACTAAGTTTCGCCCTGCTTATCTCTGATAGAAGCGTGATTATAAGACCAAGTATAATAAGGCTTTCAAACCCTTTTTCAACTTTCTCTCTATACCAAGCTATATTTATACCTAGCTAGAGGAAGAGCGAGTCGAGATGCGTTTTCTTCTAACGGAAAAAGGGAGGGAAAGCCAGCTTCTCGATATTACTTCTTACAGTATTAGGCCTATTGCGTCTTCTTTATCCTCTCCTACTTATAGCTCTTCTATATAAGAGGAGAATATATTTGTGGCCCTAATAGTATAAACCGGAGTCTATTACTTGCTACCTCTAGTACCTAGTATTACGTCTTTCCTATTATAGGTAGTTAACCTTATAGAGGTCTTAGATCTAGATCTAAGTCTTTAAGGTCTGTTTAGAGAAGAGGTTAATAACAAGGAAGCTAACTCTATAGCTTGTAAGATAGAGGTCCTTAGTTAGGTTTTGGATTTTCTTAATACAGTTTAGCGCTAGAAGCTAGATGTTTTCTTTTTAAAGCCCTTAGAAGACGCAGCTTGCTTCTTATAGGATTTGCTCTCTGCTTAAACAGGCTCTAAGCTTTATAGCAGTCTTTACGGTAATGGTACTATCGATATTTTACTTACGCTATAGAATACAATTGCGAAAGCAAACAATATGTTTGGTAATAAGACAATATGGCTAGCTATAGCTAAAGCTTTAAGTATAGCTTTTCAAAGTTAGAAGCGGCCGCGACTAGAAAGCAATAACGATAAGCTACTAAGGGCAGGTCCCTTCTATACTCCTCTATCTAATTAGGCAGAAATCCCTACTACTAGCGGCCTATCTATATAGGTAAGAGAAGAACCTTCTTATAAGATTAAAGCTACTGATATTCGCTAAGGAATGCTCTAGAAAATACTTGATAGAAAATATAGCCTTTTGAACAAGGAGGCCCTTAACCTAATAGAAGGCTAGAGCCTACTTTCTAAGATTATACGTAAGTAGGTCTCTAAAGGTATTAGAATTGTTAAGGAAATAGCTATACTAGATAGCTCTAGCTTAGACGATACTCTTTTTACTTCTGCTTTAGCTCTAGTATCAGGTTAGGCTGGCCTAGCTCTATTTAGATGTCTATAAGGTTACCTATCTAAGTAATAGGAGATAGTAAAGACGAATGTCATTTCTCTAGTTAAGCCTATAGGGAAGTCTTAGATAGCCTGGTTCCTAGATATAAGGGACAGCTATTGTACGATCAGGTTGCTATAAGACTTTAGCACCCTAAGTGTCGACTCTGTTGTTATAGCGAAAAATGCGGTTTCTAGTAGTATTGTTAATAGCAATCTGATAATATAGACTAATAGAGCTTCCTTTGTTCAGGGAGTAACTAAGTTCTATTCTTTACCCTAGATTTTTCTAATAGCCCTTTATAATAGTAGCCTATAGCTATATATACTTCTAGATAGTAGGTCAGAGTATAGCCTTATCTCCCTTAAGGTTATAAACCACCTTAACCTTATGATTATAAAAACCGAGATATAGTCCTATAGTTTATAGGGCGATTTGCAATCTCTTTAAGGGGAGGTCCTAGTACCTCTCTATATTTAAGGTTACTAGGCCCTAGTCTATTGCTATGTCTCTTTTAATTATAGGTCTAATAAGGCTTATAATATCCTATTAGGGATGCCTTTCTAGAAGGACTATAAGATGATTTACGGTCTTAGCGGTCCTAATATAGTCTAGATGACTTTCTAAGACCGGGAATTTATTACTTGCCTTGCCCCTTCGGATATCGCCGGAGCCCTTTATACTGTCGAACAGGATTCCTCTGTATAAGGGGGGGATACTGTTAAATCCCTGTCTACTAGCTACTAGGATAGCCTGTTTACTTTATAGGGATAGGTGAATAAGGCTAACAAAGTCCCTAACTAGGTACTTACTTTGGAAGACGATAATAATGTCCTAGAAGATCAGCTTAACGATAAAACTATTACTAATATTTTATATACTTTCTTTAAGCAGGAGTCTGGTGTTTAGCGTTTAGGTAGAAGGGGTTTAGAGTAGGTTATTAGTATTCTGAGTTTTCTTTATATAAGAATAGTTTCTTCTAATTCTTTCTTTCCTTTAGGGATAGCTCCTAGTCTATCTCCTTCCTCTTTTTAGTCCAAAAAACCCTCTATCCTTTAATCTTTTACTATATATAAGCCTACTAGAAAGAAGGTTTACCCTATCGACAATGTCCTATCTAATAGGTTAGTACTAGAAGGAATTGTTAACTAGAAGCCTGCTAAGTTGTTGCTGGCTAAGGAAAAGGCGACTCCTAGGTATAAGTATAATCGATGGGTTTTTCTACGATTTTCGGATTTACCTTATAGTTCTCGACTTATACCTAATCGGTTAAAGGGCTTAAAGGATAACGTAGACCTAGCTCTCTAGCTCTTTAAGGACGAATTCGACTTATTCGCCTATATACTCTTTAATAGGAAACAAGCCCTTATATAGGAATTTAAGGACTTTAGCTATATTAATCTGTCGATTGTTCTGTCTTAGCATATTAAGACCATCCCTTACTTTGCCTAGCAAGCTAAACATATACCTATAGAAAAGGCGATAATTCTGGCGTATATAGATATCCTAAAGAAGCAGAAGGCTAAGGGGATCCTAGAAGACGCCTATAGAGCCTACTAAAACAACTGGTTCCTTATTCAGAAGAAGAATAGGGAGTACTGCCTAATTAACAATACTTAGCGATATAATGCCGTTACTATTTAGGATGCCTTTATCCTACTAAATATAGAGGAATTCTTAGAGGACTTTTCTAGCTATATAATTATGTTTATACTTGATCTGTTTTCCAGCTATAACAACATTATACTAGATAAGAAGAGTCGGGATCTTACGACATTTACTAGTCTAATTAGTCTACTACGCCTAACTATACTTCTATAAGGCAGTATAAATTCAGTTACCTAGTTTATATATACGATATATAGGATCTTTTACGACTTAATACCCTAGATTTGCCAAGCTTTCCTAGATAATATTAGTATAAAAGGACTAAAGACTCGATATAATAATACCCTGATTATACCTGGAATTCGACGATTTATAGCAGAATAGGTCTAGAACTATAACTAAGTCTTGCTTAACGCTAAGCTAGTAGGAGCCTATATCGCCGCGGTTAAGTCCTAGTTCCTAGTCTTAAAGGCTATTATTGTTAGTTATAAGTATATGCTAAATAGCCGCTTGCCTGACGATGCTAAGATCTAGAAGATTTGTAAATAGTCAACCCTAAAGTCTCTTTCTAAAGTCCGCTCTTTTCTTAGTATTGCTGGTTTCTACTATGTTTAGGTCCCTTATTTCGGCTATATTGCCTGCCTGCTCTTTAATCTGGCGAAGAAGAATGCGATATGGGTATAGACGCCAAATTACTAGTATACCTTTACTTATCTCGGTTTCCTTATTACCTCTACGCCTTATCTTGTACTACTTACCTATAAAGACAACTGCTATAGCAAAATCTACCTTATAGTTAATGCCTCTTTAGATAGATAGAGAGTAGTCCTAGAATAAAAGGGCCTAGATAGTAAATAGCACCCTTATTGATTTAAGTCTAGTATCTGGTCTCTAGCTAAGTAGTGCTACGATACGACTAAGCGTAAGCTCCGGGGTCTTCTTTATAGTTTAAAGTAGTTTCGGCAGTACCTTTATAGTATAAGGTTTGTAATTAAGATAGATGCTCAAGTCTTAGTCTACTAGATGAACGGCTCGGCCAGTAATATACCTGGCGCCTTTATAAGCCCTGAATAGCCTAGATTTAACTTTTTGATTTTGAGATTCGGCATATCCTAGGATCGAAGAACGCTACTATAGACACCCTAAGTAGGTAACCCTCGACTTAAGCCGACATTAAGGAGAAGGCCTATAAGGAAGATATAGATAACTTTGTTAATGCTTAGATTTTTACCTTAACTTTTAAGAAGGATGCGCTTAAGGGCAATTAGCCTAAAGAGTACTAGGAGTATATTGCCTATCTAATTACGCTTCGAATACTAGATTACCTGGTTTGCTATAGCAATAGGGTTAACTTTAAGCGTTAAGCCTTTAAATTTTTGGTCTATAATAGGATACTGTTTCTACGCCCTACTTATAAGGGTAACTGCCTTTACCTTGTAATTACAGATAGTAAGAAATAACGGCGTATCTGGTTAACTTGCTACGATAAAATGGGACACTATAGAAGGGACACTTCTTACTACTAGATTACCTGGCTATACTAGTAGCTAATAATCTACTTAGATCTTATTAACTAGTACCGTTACTATAAGGTTTGTTAGAAGATTTGCCTGTCCTAGTACGAGAAAGAAGCCTAGTTTACTATACCTTCTTTAACCCTGTTTCTCAAGGTCTACTTTAACATCTAGTTTTTCAAGGGTAAGTATAATACTATAATCGAGGTAAGAGATGACCTTACTAGCTATATAGAGGCTACTATCCTTGGCAAAGTTAATTCGGCTTTAGTTTAGACTTTTATACTTTAGTATATGTTTTTAAGATACGGTTTTCCCCTAATTATAGTTGTTAACGGCGGTTCTAAGTTTAAGGGTATAGTTAAAGTATCTCTAAAAACCATTAGAGTTAAGCGAATTACCAGCTTGTCCTACAACTTAAGAGCTAATAGTATTAATAAGGCAGGTTATCTGCTAATTGCAACTATACTTGCTATAATCGTAGAGATAATAAGGACGGATTGGAAGAAGTCCCTATACTTTATTCTCTAGGTTAACTATACCTTAATTTATTCCTCTCTTAGTGTCTTACCTTACTTTGTACTTTTTAGTTAAGACCTAGTTACTGAAATTAAGCTCAACATCCCTTCCTAGCGTCTAATTAGATAGGAACAAGTCTAGGCTAGGGTTCGTTAATCTGGAAAGCTGGCCAATACAAAGACTGCTTTAGATCTATTTACAAAGCGAGTTAAATCTATTATAGATATAGAGCTTGCCTAGACAGAGCTATAGAACAAGGTATCTAAGGCCTATAAAAGCGCTACTAAGGTAAGAAATCGCGTATTATCTAGGAAGCTACGCCTAGATTAGTTGGAAATCTACCCTAGTAATTTAGTCCTTATTTATAACAAGGTTAGGCAGATTGATATAAGTTGCTAGTACAAGCTATCCTTCTAGTAGAAAGGCCCTTTTCAAGTCTTATAGAAGAGTCCTAAAAAGGCTTACCAGCTAGAGACTTTAGATAGGATCGAGCTTAAGCGGACTTTTCTGCTAACTATAGTAAAGAAGTTCTTCTAATTAGACAGCATGTTTATTTATAATCCAAGTAGACTATAACCAGGGGACAATTCCCAGCTAGAACGGTTTAGTAAGGACAATATTATTAGGCTAGGTATTAAGGATCCTAATAGGCTTAGTAATCTGGTTAAAGAGGGAGGACCGTTAATATAGGGAAGAAAAGCAGGTCTTAAAGGTACTTCCCAGGCAACTTAATTTGCACTAAGTTCTCGGCCTGTTTAGCTTAGGCTAGGTTTTCGTTAAAGGGAAGGTAGTATAAGTTCTTTTATATACTTACCTTTTTCTTACGCCTTTTCCCCTATTTATAGGAGTAGTTTGTTCTTTTCTTTTTCCCTGGCTCTTTACTATACAAGTATATACATACTAGCAGGGGGGGGGGTATATACTATGCCGTATAGTGTTCCTTTAATTTGAGTATTTATATTGTCTGCTTTACCTAGTTATAAGTCTAAGATTTTGTTTTATACTGTTTCGTTTTGTTTTGTTTTAGCTCTTTTCTTCTTAGGAAGTGGAAGTTCCATTTACAGCTTATACGTCTAGTTAAGGGAAGAAGCATGTTTAGCGTTGACGGATCTTATTACTTAGCTAACCAACTACCCTAATAACCCTTAACACCTACTCTAACCTATTTTCTAGACTGCTATCTGGTTTGCCCTTCTAATTACTTAGTATAGTATATATTAACTACTAGATTGACCGACTTCTGCTTAACCTATAATTGCTATGCCTTATAAACGGTTTCCTTATTCTATCGGTTGATAATTATGTCCTTAGCGCGAAAGTTACCTAGATTAAACCAGCGTAGAGCTATTGTCTTCTTAGCCTGCTTAGACGCCTAAAGCGGCTATTTGTTATAAGAAGAGTCGATATATACCTATAAGCACTTCTTATCCTAAAAAACACAGTTCCTACAAGTACTATAGTTAACTTCTAGAACCAAGATATAGTAGATAAATAGCTAAGCTACGTTTAGATAAGGACTACTAGTATTACGCCGGTTAGGCGAACTTGACTGAAATTGGGTTTTATTATATTCCTTATAGTTTACTATATTACTACCTACTATGTTAGCTCTAATTAGACGTCTAGATATAAGCTTAAATATACTAATATCTGAACTTTTAGATAAAAAGACCTTAGACCTAGTACAGTTAGTTACTATAAATTTCTTAGATATACTTACCTAGAAAGTCTAACCTGAAATACTTAATAGTAATAAGGGATCGACGTCCGACTATAGAGAAAGAGTGGTCGAAACTAACAATAGTAGGATTCTAACTGCTTTCCGCTAGCTAAGTCGGAGATAGATAGTTAAGTAGACTAGGTTCTAGACCTAGAGATATATACCGTTAATAAGTATTAGCCGGTTCCTCTTTAAAAACCTAGATCCGAAATATACTATATCCGATTATAGCTAGGTTTGGTAGTAGGTACTATATATAATTAACAAAGTTATAGAACTTTATATTGTCAACTACCTTCTAGATTATCTACTTTAGGAAGATATAGAATCTTCTAGGATTAGTAGGGAAAGTAGTTACCTAAGTTTTAGGCACCTAGAATACCTTAAGATAAATCGGATGTGCTATCTAGCTTATAGGAGCTTTCTTAACAAGAGCGTTAGAAGATATCCCTATATAGATAAGATTAAGTTAGAAGGTTAAGTCTTAAAAGAGAATAGAGTTAGTTTATTAAGGTTAGAAAAGTTTTTATAGAAGAAAGAGAGGAAGAAAGGTAGGTCTTTATACCTAAGGGAGCTACCTATACTAGTCCTAATTCTAATTAGGAAAGGTTAATAAAAACTAAGCAAACCTAATTATACTATACTGACTTTCGGGGGCTGTTTGCTAATAAAAAGAATTAGATGGAAGCCCTAAGTGCCGATAAAGGAGCAAACAGCTTGCTTAATAGTAGGAAAGAATTTTTATATGCCTTTCTCCCCTAAAAGGACTTGCCCTATATTAGGACCTACCCTTTCCTACCCTTTAGATTTTTCTCTCTCTAACTTCTCTAGTATAACCTTCTTAGACCTTTACCTTTTCTAAGATCTTTTTCTTAGTACTTTCAGCGGAAAAATTCTAGCCCTAATACCAACTTCCTCTAAGCGATCTTGCTTATTATTTCTACCTTCTTTCTACAATTATATAAGATCAAGATACCTCTAAAGAAGGGATCTGGCAAGCAGGCTCTGCCCTAGATAAACTCGGATTTAAAGGAAGTTTTCTAAAAGGAGCAGCGTTACTATATAGTTAGTAGGCCGGCATATAGTAAGGATAAGGACAAGCTTATACTAGCAAGCGCTCTAAAAATTCTCCTATTAACGCCATAAAGACTACAGTCGTCGCCTTATAAGCTTTACTCTTCGCTATATAAGGTATAGTTCTCTCTATATAAGCTGCAATCGACTCTATATAAACTGTGACGGAACATGGTGACGGTTATGGAGTGACCCATCTGGGACTGGGGCTCTCTATGTTTAGACATCCTGACAAGCTGCTTGTCAGGCTTAGAGATACCTATATAAGGAGTGGCAGGTCCTGTAGTAAGAAGAAGAAAAACAGGCATATTCACTTCTTTATATCTATTACCTGCTCTTTACGTAACAGTTATAAGCCTAGTGCTAGTATTATTAACTTGACCAACTGCGTATAATATGTATTAAGCCCTTCTATTATTATCACTACTTTATTATCCTCCCTTTAACTCCCTGCTTAAGATGTTAATAACCCTAAATTCAATATATTCAATGTCTATTATCCTAAAAGGCCTATTAATATAGACAGCCTAGCGTCTTAACGTATAGATACTAGCTTTAGCCCTTAGAATTTAGAAAGATATTAATCTAGACTCGACATCTACTCTAGTAGATATAGAAATTCTCAACCTAGGACAGGAAGAATAGGCTTATTAAGCTAATTCTAAGTAGGCAGCCTAGTACAACAAGGCTATCGTATATTATTAAGAGAAAATTCAACTTCTTAGTATATTAACTTAGGATATAGCCTTAGTACCTCCTCTACTAGTTTGGCCAACCCTTATCACCCTATATAACTTAGAAGAAGTATATAGGACTTACCTTCTAATATAACAGTCTAAGAGGGCTACCGCTAAGCTAAAAAAGGCAAATTACCTAAAGTTTCTAAACTAGATTCTTTAGTCTATAAATTATAATGTTAGAGAGACAGCTATTCAGTTATATTAGTTATTAAAGTAGGGACAAGGGTTAAAATAGCACTGGAATCTTTAGCCTTTTATATAAGCTCTAAAGAAAGATAACGCTCTGTTAGACTTAGTAGAGAAAGTCTAGATCGAATCTTAGTATAAGATAGTACTTAGATAGGCTAAGAATAGCCGAACTAGGCTAATCTGCTAGTATAAGGACTAGTAGAAATTTTACTAGGTTATACTAATTAAGAGGATTCTGGCTATTATAGGCATTACCGCTATTAGAAGAGTTTTTTAAGCCCTAGTAGTAAGGCTAACTCTATAATAGGCTAATAGTTAGCTCTAACAGATCGTTCTAGCTAAAGTAACTAGCTAAGTAAGTCTACTTATACTAGAGATTATTAATAGGACCCTTCTCGGCCTTATAACGGAATCTTAGTAGCAATAAGCCTATAGAAATCCAGCTAGAGTATACTCTACCTTTACTTAACTTTCTAACAATAAGAACCTGCCGCCTACTCTATACTCTAATTAAGAAAGAGGCCAAGGATAGCCTTAAGGATAGTATACCTAGGGTAGTTAGAATAGAAATCATTAAAGATCCTGAAATAAAGGCTACTAATACCTTTATCTACCTCTTCCTTATACCTACCTCTAGAAACCTAAAGATTATAGAAGAGTTAAGCTATTATATATAGGATTTATAAGACGAAGAATTACTTTATCTGTAAAGGAGCAATAATCTATTTGAAATCTCGTCTATTAAGATCCCTAGTAGGCTAACCTCTATATAACCCTAGAATCAAAAGGATAGTCAAAGGGTAAGGGGCTAGATACAAAGAAGCTGTAGATTCTAAAGTCCTTTAGTGCTTAAGGACAGGATCGTTAGCCAGATAAAGTTTTTAAGAGTTTTTAGTTATTACCTTAGCTTAAAAATCAGAGTTAGAATTTTTCCAATATACCTTTCTTTAACCCTACCCTATTTACCGCTACCCTAAGTACAGTCTATAGAGTATTTAGTACTTAGAACCCTACTTATTATCCTCTTTTAGACAGTACCCTCTTAGACAACTATATAGCAGTTTATATAGTTAACCGTAAAGATCTACTTAACTATAGGATATTCAAGCTATCTACCCCTAACGCCGTTATAGGAGTAGGCTTAACGATATTACCTATTTCTAGGATAGGACGCCGGACTTTAAGAAAGATTTTTCAGAATAATAAGGACAATAAGACGATAGACTTGATTCTTTAGAACATAGTTATTATAAAGGGATTTTATACTAATATTATATCGGCTATACTTCTATGCCGAAAGGGAATCTAGCTATTAAGGGCTAACAATACCCTAAAAGTTAGAGATATAGCAAGCTCGGTTGTTCTTATAACGCTATAGGAAAAGTTCAACTTAACGGTGCTTAAATATAAGCCGTTTACCTCCTATATAGTATTAAAACCCCTCCTAATAAGTAACAATAGTATTATAATAATAACAGCTTGGAAACAAGTAAAACAGAGAGGATAAAAAAGGATATATAAGCTATATAAGGCTTATATAGATCCTAAAGAACTATAGTACTTAAGGATAGGATACCTAGGTCCTAAGGCACTACAATTGTTAGTAAACTATACTTAGGATATAAATTTATTATAGCCTAATAACGGCAATCTAACTAGGATACTATAGCTGAAATACTTAGTATATGCCTAGTTATACGCAATAAAAGTGATATCTAGGAGGGAGTTAAGCGGAAAATCCGCTAGACCGTTTTATAGGATTGCCTAGGATCTTTTCGAATTCTCCTAGGGATATATAAGCTATAATAGGATTCTCTTTATAGTAGATAAGTTTAGTAGGAAGGTATAGGCCTTCTAGATAAGAGGTAAAGGATAAGAAAACCTTCTTTAGGTCCTTAAAAGGTTCGACGTCTAGACTAGGCAATAGTATAGGTTATCTATTTATTTCTTCTGCTATAACAGTAAGACATTAGTTATATCTTCTTAAGGAAAAACCAAGTATAAGAAATAGGCAGATTATAAAGGAATTAGCTTGGAAATCCCGCCGTTATACATATACGGCCTAACAGGACTTATCGAAAGAAACAGGAAGACTATCGTTGATAAGTTAATAGTAATACAGTTAGGGGTATGTCTTTCTAAGGATCTATAGCCTAAGACTATAGAGGCTACGGTATATCTTTACAACTTATCTCCTAGGCTTAGGGATAATCCAAGATCCCTAAACAAGAAGCTTCTATTATAGTTTTAGAACTATTTTCGCTTTTATAACCCAGCTGTTATCTATAAAGCTACGATTGATCTAAGGCCTTAGCTTAGTAGCCTTTATGCATATAGATACGCCGGTTATCCCCTTAAGAAGGATAGAGAGAAGGACATACTTTAGAGACTTTATAAGATTCGACCTTAAGCTTATATTAGCTATCTTATAGGTTATATTGCTACTATATTGTATAGGATATAGGTCCTAGAGCTTAACAGGGTAATTACCACCTGGAATATTCAGTTTAATAAGATAGTTTTCTATATAGAAAGGGAGGTAGAATCTAAGGCTTAGGCTATCCCTGTCTTAAGAGAACTAGCAGACTAGCTAGACAAGCCGGCAGAGGAATATAAGTTTAACACTATCCTTAAGATAATATAGAATCTAGATCTTATAGGTTCTATTAGGCTAATAGCTACTAGAGAGAATAAGGAAAAGCTCTTAGCTATAGAGCTAGAAGAGCGTTAGTTAGATGCTGTTACTAGCTAGGACAAGGTATATACCAATATTATAACCGGACTATTTACCCTAGAGCAAATACCTAAGCCTGGAATACCGAATCTAGATTACACTAGGATTAACAGCCGTAGTAATAGAGCAGACTCTCCCTAGAGCGTAACTAGAGGAGGAATATAGTCTAAAGGTAAGGCGTATTGCTATAGACCGTTAGAAGGATTTAAAGCTAGGGTAGGTGTTATAACCCGCTAGTATACCGACGATAAGACAACAGATAGATTATTAGTCGGAGAACCGGACTCTAAAGCCAGGATCTTAGGGGTATATACTAGTAATACGTAAGTACTAGATAACCTAGCCCCTTAAAGACAAGGTCGGCCCTATAGTAGTAGAAATCGGGTATTTACAATAGAGCCAGGCTGATATAACCTTTGTTAGTATAATACTGTACTTAAGAATATCTTTAGTATTCTTAATATAGAGAGAACGGCAGTATCATTGCTACTACTTGTTTTTATAGCCGACTACTTTCCTAATCAGCTAGCAGCTAGCTATAAAAGGGAGTTTAAAATAGTATATACTATAGTAGCAGGCGCTATTTAATATCAGAAATGCCTAATAGAGTGAAAAGAGAAGTAAGAGTCGTAGAAAAAGGACTTGCTAAAAGGCCCTTAGGATAAGAAAGAGTTTGTCCTAGGGAAATAGCATAAATTAGAAATACTGCCAGAGCCTAGGACTTAGAGTAAGGCTATAAAGTCGCCTTTTAAGAAAACATAGAAGTCTATAGCTTAGGCTGAGATTAATTAGCTGCAAAAGCTATAGACCTATAAGAAAATTCCGAAGGATCAGTGCAGGATATAGCCTCTTCTGCTTAAATAGGTACTAAAGTATAAGCTTAATCCGGACAGGATAGTTATTAGGCTAAAGGTAAGGATTTATATCTAAGGAGATCTTTAATATCTAGAGTTAGTCGAGTTAACTTATATAGTAATATTAGCTGCTAAGTCCCTTAGAGTAAGTATAGCTCTAGCAGCGTATTTTGATCTGGAGATTGACTTATAGGACGTTATAAACGCCTTCTACAACGTACTCCGGGAGTTGTTTAGCTAGGGCCTAGTAATCTGCAATCTTTTAGAAGGGTTTAAGGAGCCGGGACTTCTTACTTAGGTCGACAGGACTTTATATAGGCTTTAAGACTCTCCTCTCCTCTAGTATCTCGAATTCTTAGGCTTTCTTAAAAATCTTGGACTTTAGAAGTCTAAGAAGGAGCTATATCTATTTTATAATACAGATAGACGTATCCTCTTAATATTCTATATAGATAACGTAATGCTTCTCTATTATTGTTAGTATTAGGACTATACTATAGACCTAAAGGCGAAACTACTAGGTAAATATAAAGCAAAAATTTAGCCTAAGGCGGAATAGTTTCTCGGTATTTAGATTATAAGGGATAGAGTTAACTGTACAATTACGCTAGTTTACGATATATATATTAAGAAGGCGGCTAAGAAGTATAGGCTAGATGGATCTGCTGTTATCCCCCCTATACTACTCCTAACAGTCGGACTTAGCAAGAATAAGGGCCAGGCTACTAAGAAGGAGGTGAAGCTTATATAAGAACTAGTAGGGATGATACTATATACGGCAATTATAGTCCGTCTAGATATAGCCTTTGCTGCATCTTATCTTTCCTGCTTTTTAACAAACCTGTTAGCCCGATACATTAAGGCTGCTAGGCAGACGATCCGGTATCTATATTATACAAGGTTTCTCGGGATTATATATAGTAGCTACTCTAGTTAGGCCTATATACTTTATATTGCTAGTAATGCCTCCTTTACGGATAACTTAGACTTACGATAATCGTCTTAAGATTATATAATTATAATGTTTAGGGGACTTATCCAGTAGAATACGTCTTGTTAAGCTATAGTTACTACGTCGATAACAGAAGCAGAGCT
The DNA here is from genome assembly GCA_029339225.1 of Phyllachora maydis. Taxonomy (NCBI): domain Eukaryota; kingdom Fungi; phylum Ascomycota; class Sordariomycetes; order Phyllachorales; family Phyllachoraceae; genus Phyllachora; species Phyllachora maydis. The sequence goes on along the minus strand of JAQQPM010000001.1, from coordinate 4,366,831 downwards.
TTATAGTCTCTCCCTAGCTACAAAGAAGGCTATAGGGATAAAAAGATTCCTCGAAGACCTAATAGTTAAACTGTCAGTTCTATGGCGGATTTTCTGCAATAATACTTAGACTATTAGGCTGGTAGTTAATAAAGGGGAGCGTATAGTAATAGCGCTCTATTACATTAATATTCAGAATATATAGCTTAAACAAGAGTATAGTAAAGGCAGCTTTATAGTATCTTATATCAAGACAGCTAATATACTAGCTAACAGCCTAATAAAGAATTTATTAAAGGCAAAGTTCAAGTACTTCCAGGCTATACTAAATCTAAGGGACGTATTACGGATTATAGCCGATAATCAAAAAGGGGGGAATTTAATTACTAGTGGACAATTATCTAGTCCGCTATAAAACTTATAAAAGAAGCCTACTATAGGGCGCTATAGCGCTTAACAGCCTTCTCTAACGTACTAATAGCCTGATTAATCTTAGCTAGTACCTACGATATAGCTAATACGTCTATGCGATTCTTATTAAGATAATGTAGCATCGACCGTAGTAGAGCCCTAATATATCTACTAATTCCTTATCCAAGGCGCTAAGTAAACTTAGCGCTGCTTATACTTAGAAACGCCGCCTATATAAAAGGATTGTTAGCTAGAGACTTAATCGACTAATAGAGAGGCGAAAATATACGTCCTAGTCCAATAGATAGGGACAGGGATAGGCGTAGGGGTAGAGATAATTCGCAAGACGCTTTTCGCTTATAAGGCGGATCTTTAAATTTCAGCTTCTTATAGAACGCCTAGGGCGGACGTAAAGGAGTAGGTAGAGCGGGTAATACAGGCATTAGCCTATATAGCGATAATCCGGATAACAGGTCAAGGATAGTGTATAATATTTTCGAAACAATAGCAGCCTTGCCCGCTATTACCTCCTAGATACAACTATTAGTCTAAGTATTGAATTTTAAAATAGATGGATATACTCTACTAGCCTTTATATTTTTCTTTTTTAAGTCCTGAAGAACCTAGGTAGTCTTCTCGGCCTTAACCGACCTATAATATACGCGGTTAGCTTTATAGCAAAATTGTTAGGCCTAGACGGACTTATATAGAACAATAGTAGTAAGATGTAGTCTATGTTAGAAGATAGTAGTAACAGTGGCTGTTAGTATCGTTATACTAAGAAAAGCATTCTCCTATAGTATATCCTTTTAGTAGTAACTAGACGTAGGGCTTATAAAATAGCAGATAAAAAGGGCCTAGAAGGCCGGATTTTTCGGATTAAGGTGTCTTTACTTGACCGGGAGTCTGGCCTATAATCTTCTTAGAGCAGCCTAGTGTCTTAGGAGCGGGAGTTTCCAGTATAGCCGCTAGGATAGGGCTTAACGGTATATCGTTACTAACTCTCTTGATATCTAAGGATATAACATAGCTACTAGTATTATTAGCGAGCTGATAATAGCTAGAACAGAGCTAAGTAAAGTTTAAGGTCAGATCCTAAAGCTGTTTTTACAGGGATGCCTATAATCTTAGCTTTAGAGGAATACCGTTATCTAGCTATAGGACGCTACAACTAGTAATAGTAATAATTAGAAAGACTTACCACTCCTTACTTAGGTATAATAATAGGAAAAAGAGAGCTAGGCGAGAATAGAGGCAGGCTTATAAGAAAACTTTACCTTAAAAAGGTAGTTATAAAGAAGAGAAAAGGAATAGGGCTAGAAGGAATTCTCTATACTCTTCTTATATCTAAAAAGAGTAGGCCTATAGTAAGCTCTAGAGAAAAGAGGAAAGAGCAGGTTAACCTTGCCGTCGCTATAGTGACTTACAACGGTAAGGTTAACAATCAAGTACGCTTACCTTCTTTTAGAAAAAAGGCTGCCTATATAGCCAGCAAAAAGGCAGTAGGTAAGGCTACTTAGGATAAAAACTAGTCCTATAACTTACAAATAGGAAAGAGAAGGTAGTAATAGCAAGTAGGCTAGTAAGAGTATTGTCAACCTGGCGAAGTTTTCGCTAGTAAGGTATTTGCTAGATGCCCATACTAGGCTTAAGTATATCGCTATCTTGATATACTTAAGAGGGTATAGGAGTTATAGTTACTATAATCCTACATTCTATAGGTTAGACTCCCCATAGGATGGCGAATCTAAGGGGGTGTATAACGGAACATAGTAACGGTTATAGAGTAACCTATCTAGGACTAGGGCTCTCTATGCTTAGATATCCTAACAAGCTGCTTATCAGGCTTAGAGACGCCTATATAAGGAGTTGTTAAACGTACAAAATAAGCTATAGCGCTCTAACGGTTATAGCTTAGGCAAAACGGATTTCAGTTCTCGAACTACTAGATATATAGCTATATTCTGAGGGTGGACCCACTTTTGTGGATACCGCTAACTAAGCTATATACTCCACTATATAGCCTAGAAATAGCTTTAAAAGGCTTTTCTATTTTTAGATTTATGCCCCACTTTTGTAGAGACAGCCTCCTTAGGCTGTATAAGCGCTAGAAATAGCCTTAAAAGGCTCTTCTACTAGGTCACCTACCTACCCTGTACCTACCCTGCACCGCAGGAGCGAAAACAGAACTTACAGGAAAAGTCGTGCGGCTTACCCTGCAGCTTAGGTGGCCGTAAGTCGATTATTTAAAATCGCCAGCTTATTTGGTTTTTCAAGAAGTGGCCATGCACCTACTAAGGCGCTCCTGCCGTATAGAGGGCAGGAACGGTGCCGGAGGGTATATATAGGGAAGGAAATTGCAAAGCCTTACCTACTTAGACTAGAAATCAAATTATACGTTACCTACAACTATAAGCCTTATAGGCCTATAAGACCTACTGAAAGCCGTGATATATAAGCTTAAAGCCCCTATAATATAGCGCTATAGCCTATAACTATACCGTTATATAAGGACTTTTATAGAGGGAATACAGTAAAGGGCCCTACTTTACTATATTAGTACATACCTAGGAAGTGCTATTTAGGCCATATCAACGCTGTTGCTGCCCCTACGTACCCTATACGACTACTACTAGTAGGCTATAGTGGTTACAGATCCTTATATAGGATTACCCATTCCAATAGGTTATGAGCCCGGATAGCCTGTGGGATAGTTATCGTTGGAGTCCAATTTCAAAGCGCTACCTCTGCCTATATATATAGGGCTATTTAAGCCTCTTATAGCTGAAAATATAGTACTATATTAGCCCTAAAAAGCTATATATTACATCTTATTGAAGGCTATTTAAGGACTAAAAAGCCTGAAAATCTAGAAGGAGAAATCGCTGAGAAATCTAAGTCCTATAGTATTGACGAGCATTTGGGGCTCTTATACGCTTAGGCTAGTATACTTACCTATACTAAAAGACCTTTCTACTTATAGCTGGAAGTAGAAAGGCTAGCGTTTTAGAATTTCTAGCGCTAAAGACCTATATTTCCCTACTATAGAGCCCTTTCTATAGATATATCTATAGGCGGTAGTTAAGTCCCTACGTCGAAGTCTCTAGTCCCTATCTTGGAGCCTAGTTTAGAATTTCTACTAGAAAGCCCTACTAAGTAGCAAGTAGGCAGCGCTATAAACCTACTAAGCGCTAAGACTAGCCTAGAAAATCACTACTATAATTAGTGAGCTAGCTAATTAGATAGATTCTATTACGCTATCTGATCCCCGTAGGGGATATCTAGGTAGGCTGAACTAGTGCTATAGGAAAACCGTACAACGGGTAAAAAACCTATAACCGTATATAGGAAAAGGGGAGGGTGTGATAGGGGGTAGGCCAATCTTCACCAGGGTAGATACCGCCCTTTTAGGAGTATGAAAACATACTGCCTAAAGGGGTATAGGCTAGACTGCTCCTAGCCTCTGAGCAATAGAGTATTCTGGCAGTCTAGTAGCGATATGGCGAACTAGGGGGCGTATAGCGCTGCTGCCCCCTTTTTCAAGTCTGTAGAGAAAGCTGTATGTATCCCCCCTTTTTCTCTCTCTAAAGGAGGCTGAAGGGTAGGCCGGGCAACCGTCGAATATATGTCGGATGTCTTCTGTAGCTAGGTGGTAGTGGCAGAGGGGGTTATTAACCCTAGGCACCTTATAGGTATATAGGAATCCCCTTAGGCCTATCTTCCCTGTATGGGCCTGTATTAGTAGTGAGCTTTCAGCCTTAGAGAGGTTATAGTGGTGTCTTTGGAAGGCCTTCTTAAAGGCCTTAGCTAGGTTCTCCTTTTGAAAGGCGGCTTTAGCTGATTTCTTAGAAAGGCTCTCTGTATAGGGGTTATAGCTAGAGGCCCTAGCCTTCTATAGATAGCGATCCTTCTAGGCGGTATAGAGGGGTTCCTCGTTAATAGCCTTCCTTAGCTGTTAGTGGTGCTATTAAGCTGTTGCCTTCCTTTTTCTTTCTTGTTTTGTATGCCCTTTTAGGGGGAGGCTGGTCCTAGGGGTCCTGTTTCCAAGGGTAAGGCGTAGGGCTTCCTTCTACTTAGCTACCTCTTTCCCTATAGCCCTGTTTATCCTGGCTTAGCTGGAGAAGGAGAGGGCGTTAAGGTAGAGGTTAAGGGGGGGGACGTTAGCCTTGTAGTAGAGGCTTTAGACCGGTATTCTTTTATAGGCCCCTGTAACTCTCCTTAGGGCTTCGTTTTCGGCTGCTAGTAGGCCTCTAGCTATACCTTGTGGCCTGTTTGGTGCTATAGGCGTAGGGGTATGCTAGGCTAAGGCTGCGTAGGCTAGAACCGGCCTTATTACTGCTATATATAGGAGCCTAGTCTTTTTGATTCCAGGTCCCTAGGTCTTTCTAGCTAGCCTAGTAATAGCAAGGGACTGCGTTTTTAGCTTCTGCTATAGGGTGTTGGCATGGGCCTTCCAGGTAAGCTTAAGGTCTAGCCAAACCCCTAGAAAACGGGCTTCTTTAGCTGGTTATAGGGGGGAGTCCCCTATTAGTCCTAGGTTGATAGGGTTGGTCTAGGGCCTCCTTTTAGGGGGGAAGTGTATAAGCTTGCTCTTTGCTACTGAGAAGGTAACTCCAGCGGTTGTTGCCCAGTCTAGGCACTTTTTCCAGGCTTCTTCTAGCTGTCTAACCGTTATTATAGCCTCTCTGCCGAAGGCTAGTAGGTTGGTATTGTCTGTGTAGCCTATAGTAGAGATAGTAGGGTATTTTCTCTCTAGCTTTTTATATAGGGGGTAGAGGTATAGGACTGAGAGGATTGGTGAAAGTGGTAAGCCTTGGGGTACTCCTGTTGGTACTAGGATTTGCTGGCTTTTTTGGCCGTTAAACAGGAGGCTGGTAGTCCTAGAGGAGAGGAATTCCTTTAGCTAGGTTAGTAGCTAGGTAGGTAGCCCTAGCTGGTCCAGTATAGCTAGGAGCCTGTTGTAAGGGATGCTGTTGAAATACCCTGATAGGTCTAGCTATAAAAGGGAGGCCCTAGCTTTATACTTCTATACCTTCTGGATCTAAGCTATAAGGAGGTGTATAGCCGATTCGGTGGATTTATAGCGGCAGTAGCCCTGTTGTGTTGCTGGAATTAGCTTAAAAGCCTTGGCCACGTCCCTTATTTTATTCCCTATAACTTTCTCCAGGACCTTGCTAATGCAGTTAAGTAGGGCTATAAGGCGGTAGCCTCTAGGGGTGTTATAGGCATCTGGCTGTTTTCCTGGTTTAGGGAGGACAATAGTAACCGCTTTCTTATATTCCTATGGATAGAAGCTATAGAGGAAGGATTTCGAGGCTAGTATAGCGAGGGCCCTATATAAGGGGTTGCCATAGGCCTTTAGAAAGCCTATAGGGAGTTCGTCCGGTCCTGGTGCTTTCTAGGGTTTTGTTGTTTTAATAGCCTCCTTTATATCGTCCGGCCTAACCGTCCAGCTAACTAGTAGCCTTGGGCCTATTAGGGGTTCCTCCGGGCTATCCTCTTAGGGGGAGGGGGGGAAGAAGCGTGCTGAAAGGGCCTCTACCTTCTCCTAGAAGGTACTGGCTTGTCCGAGGGTTGGCAGCTTAGGAGGGGGGGGGGCGGTGGTGCTTCGTAGCCTGAGCTAGCTAATTAGCTTTAGTGAACTGGAAGCTAATTAAGTGCTTTAGCTAGCACTATAAAGTAAATAGTAGCCTATTTACAATGGCGGATCAAGCTAAAGGGAAGGGTATAGCGCCTAAAAGGGCTAGTAACCCAGCTGATCCAGGGCAATCTTCTAGGCCTCCACCACCTATACGAACCCTATCAGAAGATGAGGAAGATAGCGAAGACTATAGCGAGGTTATAGAAGTCCTAAAACAGTATATAAAATCTTATGAGCGAGTTATAGCTAGCCAATCTAGTGATATAAAAACACTACTTTTAAGTCTAAATACCCTAAAAGCCTCTGTCGAGGATAGCGTTAGCGCTATAAAGAATATATCTTCTACTTTAGCTTCTCTAACTAATAGTAGTAATGCTGCTGCTACTGGAAAGACTAGCTATAGTCCTAGATTTGATCCTTTTAGCGGTACTATGGATTTAGATTCTCCTCCACGTCCCCCTAGGAAAGAGCCCCATCTAGGGCCGGCTGTTAATTCAGCTACTAGTAATTTAGACCCCCCTATAGATATAGGGTCTAAGGAAGGCTTTAAGGATACTATTACTAGTAGTATAGTAAAGGAGCTTTCTAAAAAGGCCTATACTATACCGGACGAGAGTAAGCTTAGCAGGGAAAGCAATTTTGAACAGTGGATTCAGGCTTTAAGTATAGTGCTAAGAGCGTTAGGGATATCTAATTTTTTAGAAAACCCTGATATATCTAACACTTATAGCGACTCTGATCAAGCTGTTCTTTTAATGCTTCTACGTGATAGCTTATCTAGTGGCCCTAGGGCTGTTATATCGTGGATTTATATACCTTCTAAGGCCTTTAAGCTGCTTGTTAGGCAGTATAGCCGACCTATAGAGTCTAAAAAGGAGGACGTCTATAACGAATTCCACGCCCTTACCTTTAGTACCTATAAAAAAGGCTTATCAGCTTTTAACGCTGAATTTAACGGCTATCTTGCTAAGCTTACCATGGCTAAATTAGATATAGATCCCTCTTTAATACTAAATTAGTATTTTAAGGCTCTAGAATCTAAGTTTCCTAGCTGGGTATCACGCCAAAAGAGCTCTATAAGACAGGCTAGAATGCTAGGCCTTATAGCCTCTAGCCTTAATATAGAATATCTAATGGCTAATATTTTAGAAGAATCTAGGAACCCGGCTACAGAGGCGTATAGAGCAGCTTACGTGGCTAATAGCTCTAATTCAACCCCTAATTCAAATTCTAACCCTAGTAAGAAGGGTAAAAATAAGAAAAAGGGTAAGAAGAAGGCTAGTTATAATGTTGAAGGGCAGAATTATAGTGCTAAAAGTGCTGAACAAGCCTCCTTTATGCTAGGGTCCTATAACCTAGCTATAGAAGAAGAAGAGGAATCTGACTCTAGTTCCAATTCTAGTTCTTCTAGCGATTCTAATACCCAATTAGCACAGCTATTAGCGTTAAAAGGGTATAAGAAGCGTAAGGACTTTAAAGGAAAAGGCCTAAAAACCTCTTCTAACAAGGCAAAATATAAAGATAATCAGCCTAGAAGACGCCCTAGAGACCCCGCTCTTTATAATAGTTGGCTATACAATACGGGATCTACGGACCATATTAGTAATAGTAAAGAGCGGTTTACTACCTTTATGCCTAACACAGGCCAGTTACGCCCTATTAACACTGGAAATAGCCCTGTAAGCCCGGCTAGTATAGGCTCTATTACACTAGAAGTATTATCTAGAAAGGCCCCCCCTACCTATACTAAATTAGTATTAGATAACGTTTTATACCTACCTAATATTAATATAAATATTGTTAGCAGGGTTAGGCACTATGATTCGGGAGGTTGCCTTATAAAGGAAACCCTTTACGGGGGTGATAGACGCTATATAGCTATACTAGACTTTAAAAAATCAGGATTTTTTCTTGACGTTAAAGGCAGCTCTAAGCCTATATTACATGTAAATTTTGCTTTTCCTTTAGGCCTTACTAGTTATAATACTACTAAAAGTATAGAGCCGCAGCGTAATAAGATAGTAGTAGAAATTCCTTCAAATTCTATTAGAAAGGAAGACTATAGACCTATTATAGAGGATGCTATAGTATCCGAAGCTATAGAGCCTAATAAGCGCTATAAGCTAAGGAATTCTCCGGCTAAGGGTACTACTTTAGAAGGTATAGGACCTTCTTTAAGGGGGAAAAGGCCCTGTAGGCCTGTAGAGCCCTTAGCCACTGCCCAGGCCCCCTATCAAAGTCCCTGTAAGACTAGGGAGCCTGAGCCCTTAACTGGCACTAGAGACCTGCCCCGTGTGCTAAGAGAGCCAGTTATAGAGGGGAATGAAGTAGAAAAGGCTATATCTAGCCCTACTTTGAAGGAGCCTAATATAGGTCAGCGAGATTACTATAATCTACTTAATTTAGCTAAATTGTGGCACGTTAGGCTAGGCCATATAGGCCTACGTCTTTTGAAAAAGACCTCTAGTATTACTAAAGGGCTGCCTAATTTTGATAAAATAAAGGAAGCTGATTTTCACTGCTCTAGCTGTGATCGAGGTAAAGCAGTGAGAAGGGTTAGTAAGGCTTTAATACCTGACCCACCTAGGGTCTTAGACTCAATAGAGGGGGATACTGTTAAAATTAGGCCTAGGCCTTATAATAGAAACCCTATAGTCTTACTTCTAGTTAACCGTAAAAGTAGGTATAGGTAGGTTTTTAACCTACCTAATAAATCAGGCCCTATAGTAGCTAACGCTATTAAGGGCTTTTTTAGGGGCCTAAGGAATGGATTTGGTAGATATCCTACTAAATTCCACTTTGACGGAGGCACTGAAATAACTGATTTATTAACTACTTGGTTAGCTAAAAGGGGTATTAAATTTAGTACTTCTGCCCCTTATATCCACAAGCAGAACGGCTTAGTAGAACGATCAGTTAGAGTTATACTAGACCGTATAAGGTGTACTATTCTTAGTAGCGCTTTACCCTAGTATTTATAGTGCTTTATACTGGAGGCTATAGTGGAATTAGTTAATAGTATAGCTATAACTAATAAGGAAACCACTCCTTTCTAGGCGCTATTTAACGAGCTAGAGCCTGGTATTCTACATATACCTAACCTAGAGCGCTATAGGGCTATAGGCGCTAGAGGAGAGGCTATTATACCTCTAGAAAAACGGTCTAAATCGTTAAAATTTACCTCTAGAACGGAAGAGTGTAAATTACTAGCGGTATTAGGTTCTAAGACCTACCTAGTATATATACCGTCTAGAAGAGCAGTACTTAAAACCTCTACTGTTAAGTTCATAGAGGATAATACAGTACTAAGTCAGCCTACTGATAATACAGCTTTAAAGGGGGAATTAGTAGACCTAGACCTAGATTTAGAGGGGGCTGTCAGCCCAGACCCTTCTAATCTTAATACTGAAAAGCCTATTAGTATAGAAATAGGACCTAGTAAGCTAGAACCCTATGAATCTTCTTCTGATAGTGAATTAGATGAACCCTTACCGGATAAGCCTATAAATCCGGTTAAAGTAGAGTCTACTAGGCCTACTATATCTATTAGAAAGCCTGAATTACCAGAGGCGTTTCCCTAAACTATAGAGCCTATTCTTGTACCTAAGCCTATAGAAGTTATAGCGCCTAATCAGCCTATAACAAACGAACCTCTTGATAATAGTAATCTTATTTCAGAGGGGGATAAAATGCAGCTCGATTACTATAAGCTTTTAGCTAAGACTAGTAGCTATATACTATCTTTTGTCTATAAGGCTCGAAAAAGGGTAATATCTAAGGATAGTACGCCTACTACTTATAAGCAAGTCTTAAAACTACCTAGAGATGAGCGTAGTAAGTGGTTAGAGGCTATTACCAAGGAATTTATCCAGTTATTAGAGCTAGGGGTTTTTAAATTCCTACCTAGGAGTCTATTACCTTCTAACTGTAAGCTTATTACCTGTCGAAACGTTCTTAAGGTTAAAAAGGACGCTAAAAACAGGCCTATTAAGTATAAATCTCGGTTAGTAGCTAGGGGCTTTATGCAGGTAGAAGGCCTAGATTACACTGTAACCTACGCCTCTACTAGTATACCACCTACTTGGCGTATACTTCTAGCTATAGGTGCTGTTCTAGACTAGGAAATAGAACAAGCTGACTTTATAGGGGCATTTCTTAATAGCGCTCTTAGAGAAGAAATATATATGGAAATCCCTAAAGGACTATTAGACCTAGCGGCTTCTAATAAGGCTATTTATAAGCTTTTACTGGAATACGGCTATAATCCTTCTACTCCTAATATTATTAAACTATCTAAAGCGTTATACAGTCTGAAACAAAGCCCTAGAGAGTGGCAAGATAAGCTTAAAATCTTACTTAAGAGCCTAGGCTATCTCCCTCTTATTTCAGATCTAGGGGTCTTCTATAATGCTAAAACCTGTCACTTTATCGTTACCTATATAGATGACTGTCTATTTATAGGGCCTGATATAGGCTATATAACTGATTTAAAGAAACGGCTTAATAAGGTCTACGCTATAGAAGACTTAGGGCCTGCTGCCTATTTCCTAGGCGTGCAGATTATAAGGGATAGACCTAATAGACGCCTGTAGCTTAACCAGTCATAGTATATAGAAGAGGCGGTTAGCCGCTTTAACTTAGCCGATTCTAAGCCTATATCTATTCCCTTACAGCCGGGGCTAGTAAGTCAACTTCAACTAGAGGAAGATATTGCTAGCCACCTTTGTAATTCTATGGAAATTAAGCTCTATCAAAGCCTAGTAGGAACAGCTATGTATATAATGCTCCTTACTAGGGTAGATATTAGCTTTACCGTACAGTGGCTCTCTAGGTCTTTAAATAGACCTACAAAGTCACACTTAAACGCTGCTAAAAATCTTTTTAAGTATCTTAATAGTACCAAAGACTATAGCATCTGTTTTAGCTATAACGGAAATACAGTAGCTGATCTAGGGCCTAAGCTTAGTAATAGTAGTAATACAACTACTAAGCTTAGTAGAGACTTTCACTCTAAGGAAGGGCCTAGGCCCCTAACTACTACCTCTACTACTATAGTAGATTCTAGAAATAGTAAAGGTAGTAGCCGGACTTCTATAATTAATAGTAGTCTAGTCCCTATAGGCTTTAGTGATTCTGATTTTACAGGGGATAAGGCTACTAGTAAATCCACCTACGGCTATCTATATAAGTTAGCCGGTAGGCCTATTAGCTAGAAAACGAAAAGAGCTACTACTATTGCTCTCTCTACCCTAGAAGCTGAAACTGATGGACTTACAGAGGCTATACGCGAAGTACAGTGGATTATAGGGCTATTTTCTAAACTTCATAGACCTATAGACTACCCTATTACTCTCTATGGAGATAATCAGGGCTCTATAACGGTGGCTAATGACCCAGTGCTACACGCTAGAACTAAGCATACCCTGCTGAAATTCCGGTACGTTAGAGAGCAGGTTAAGGCTAAAATAGTTACTATTATATATCTTAATACTAAGTATATGCCGGCTGACGGACTTACTAAAGCCCTACCAGTTAGTGGCTTTCAGTCTTTTATCAGGCTTTTAGGCCTACAACCTAAGGGAGCTTTTTACTAAGCTACCCTCTACCCCTATATATATATATTCTATACTATATATATAGAAGGCCTGGCTTAGCCTGATTAGCTTATAAGACCAGTTAATAGTACCGGCTACTTTACAGCCCTCTGGAATCACCTAATTCCTCTATATAGCCTTAAAAGGCTTATAAGGTCCTAGCTACTGTAGTACAGTTCTATAGGCGCCCTTGTGCTGGCATTAGCTCCCTGCGGCGTTAGGGAGGCCTATATTACTCTAGCTATGTCTAGAAGTACTCTAGTATATAGTATAGCTATATTTGGAAAATATAGGCTCCGGCTATTACTAGTAGTATACTTTCCTTTAGAGGGGGATTCTCTATGTGACTACCTGTTATTTCCTTACTAAAACTGGCTGAAAGAACGGAGTAAAAAAGGGTATAAAATTTAAAACCGTGCTAAAAATTGTTTTCTCTATAAGAGGATAAAGGCGTTTATAAGCCCTTTACTCCTTCTATACTCTAGTGCGTCTATTAGTTGCTAGGGTATAGAATATTTAGATATTATATATTACTATAAGCTTTAAAGCTATAGTACCTATACCTTTATAGGTTATAGGTTTGATTTCAACATTATATATATTCTTACTTCTTTCTATATATAATAGGGGTTTATCCTATATATATATAAGGGCCTAACCCCTTTGTCTAACGGAATAGTTTTGCTCTTACGCTCTTATTTCTTAGGATTCTTCTATTCTTTACCTATATATAGCTTTCTAAGGCTTATAAAGGAACAGAAGAATAGAGGGGGTGTTAAACGTACAAAATAAGCTATAGCGCTCTAACGGTTATAGCTTAGGCAAAACGGATTTCAGTTCTCGAACAACTAGATATATAGCTATATTCTGAGGGTGGACCCACTTTTGTAGATACCGCTAACTAAGCTATATACTCCACTATATAGCCTAGAAATAGCTTTAAAAGGCTTTTCTATTTTTAGATTTATGCCCCACTTTTGTAGAGACAGCCTCCTTAGGCTGTATAAGCGCTAGAAATAGCCTTAAAAGGCTCTTCTACTAGGTCACCTACCTACCCTGTACCTACCCTGCACCGCAGGAGCGAAAACAGAACTTATAGGAAAAGTCGTGCGGCTTACCCTGCAGCTTAGGTGGCCGTAAGTCGATTATTTAAAATCGCCAGCTTATTTGGTTTTTCGGGAAGTGGCTATGTACCTACTAAGGCGCTCCTGCCGTATGGAGGGCAGGAACGGTGCCGGAGGGTATATGTAGGGAAGTAAATTGCGAAGCCTTACCTACTTGGACTAGAAATCAAATTATACGTTACCTACAACTATAAGCCTTATAGGCCTATAAGACCCACTGAAAGCCGTGATATATAAGCTTAAAGCCCCTATAATATAGCGCTATAGCCTATAACTATACCGTTATATAAGGACTTTTATAGAGGGAATACAGTAAAGGGCCCTACTTTACTATATTAGCACATACCTAGGAAGTGCTATTTAGGCCATATCAACGCTGTTGCTGCCCCTACGTACCCTATACGACTACTACTAGTAGGCTATAGTGGTTACAGATCCTTATATAGGATTACCCATTCCAATAGGAGTAGCAGGTCCCGTAGTATGAAGAAGAAAAACAGGCACATTCACTTCTTCATATCCATCACCTGCTCTTTACGTGACATAAACCCTAGTCTTCCCTATAAAAGTTATAGGGCACCCTAAGCAAGTTTAAGTACTTGTCTATAAAAGGCAAGGATAACGTAATTTCGATTTCTTTAGGTAATATCCCTTAAACCAAGCTACCTACGTCTAATCTAGTTAAGTCCTTAATAAAGCGCTTTAATAGGCCTAGCTATATATACTCCTATTTGACTTTTAAAGATTTTAAAGTACTTAGGAAAAAGACCGATAAGTATAGCGCTGCCAAAGATATTAATAACGTTACCAACCGCTGTACTTTACTTAGTAGTAACTACTTCAAGCTAGTAGGAAAGATTGCTTTTTACCTAGAGTAGTATATTATAAGGGATAGCCGGCTAGACTTCTTTAATAAAATAACTATTAACAAGGAAGATTTTAACTGTTACTTCTCTAGGATAGCTGGTTAAGTTACTATAATTATAGAAGAGAAGGTCCTAGGTCAAGATCTCCGATTAGTTTTAGCTATCCTATACAATATATATAGGATATAGCTAGAACAAGCCTAGATAACTGATAACTATATTAATAGTATACTTAGATAGACCTTATATACGTTTAAGAGATACGTTTTTATTACGCTATACTTAACAGCTCTAACTCTTAATAAGAAGGGCAACTACCTAACAAGCCTGGTTCTCTACCCTACTAAGGGGAACGTCTGCTATAAGGCCCTTAGGAAGCACTTCTAGCTTATAGTTATATATATCCGCAGAAACTATTAGGTTCTTACTATCTATAATCAGCTTAAGCAGATCTATAAGGTTTAGGATTTAGGCCTTTCTAACAAAGCTAACGATATAGACAACGAAATGATAATGATATAGGTAGATATAATTATCCCCTACCTACTTATATTTGGAGCTAGCATCTTTAACCCGATATATATTCGCCAGTCGAAATTCTACTTTAACATTAAGGACAACTTTTCCTATAGGTATACTATTACTAAGGCAGCCCGATCCTTCTTCTATAACCAAGTTATTAAGGATAAGAACGATTTAACGCCTGTTCTATAGTAGAAGATAGAGCCCTGGTTTAGCTAAAACGCAATATAGAAGTAGGGGTCGATTTCGGCTTGTTTATAACATACTTAGATATTAGGGATCGCCAAAGTATTTAGAGTAAAGCTAGGATCTAAGGCACTAAATCTACGCCTTATTAGCAGTTAGGTCTCTATTAACAAGCTTCTACCTATAAGTACATTAAAGATTATCTGGACTTAGAGCTTCGCCACCTTAGCATTTAGTACCCTAGCTCTAACAGATATAATAATGGATAACAATGCCCCTATCTATATTTAGGGAATAAGGAGTACTTTCTTAGGTTCGCTTAAGTCGATTCCTAGAAATTTAGTAGTATAGATAGCCGAACTGTCTGTCTAACAAATCTTATTAAAGCCCTTCTTTACTAAAGGTACTAGCACTATGGTAAACTACTCCTACGCTATAGTAGCAGATACCTATACGCTAAGCTATCCCTAAGCAGACAGTATCTGTTTAAAAGACTATTCTATATCCCTCTGCTTCTAGCAAGTAAAGGTCTGTCAAAAAGGATCTTCCCTGCCCTATTATACTAGAGAAGCCAAAGTCCGTTAAGAAGGCTGCCGTATAGCCTACTACACCTAAACAGCCTAAGTTAACCAAGAAGAGCGTTACTACGCCGCAATCGCAGCGTACTAGGCGGAATATCACTCCTTAGCCTACTATACTTTCGCTTATTAGAAGGGTTACTTGATTAACGCTTATAAGAGATCTTAAGCTAGACAATACACCTACTCTATAGTATAGGGAGGACAATAAGACGGATAAAGCTAATAGAGAGCTTTATATAAGGATGAATATCACTATACTAGAATTGTTACTGCTATACCCCTAAGGTTATAGAGGTTAGGCTAAGATAGACTAATTAGCTATAATCAGGTAATAGTAGATAGGTTAGTTAAGTAGGTTTATAGTTTAGTACCTTCTTTTTCTTGCTTTTCTTACTTAGAGTATTAATAGCTATAGTTGGCTCCCTCGACCTTAATCCTATATAAACCTAGTATAATCTTAGTATACTTTATTACGTATATATAATCTGTATTTCCCGATTATCCTTGCTCTGGACAGAGGTGCCCTATATTGTCAATGTTGTCCGGTATTTGTTTTAGGGGTTTATATCTCCTGCTGCCTTCTAGCTTTCGTAGGAGCTATAGGGAGGTATAGATCGGCGTAGCTAGTATACAACTAGCCGCTACTTGTTTTTCTTCTTCTTCTCCCTCTATTTAGAGGAGACCCATGCCTACTTTCTCTTCTGTTATATAGTAGAGTAGGTAGATAAGGCTGGTCTTTCTTTTCCGCCCCTTATCTTATTCTAGGCTAATAATAAGATTGCAAATTGGCAGTATAAGGAGGACAATAGTATAAGAAGCTGGCTTTTCTTCCTATATTCAGAGAGAGAGGATCATCAATTATCCCAATTATTATAGTTATACAGTTATATTTTACCTATTTAGATATTCTATCTACTTCTTTACCTCTAGGCTACTTTGGCCTATTTACTTGGTTCCATTGCACCTGTCCACCTTAGTCTCCCCTGATCAGGGAGACTATAGCCTTGTTATACACATACCTCTTATCCTCTTATCTAGACAGCTGTTCGATATACAGCTGCCTACTACCTTTAGACAGCTGCTCCTACTTTCTCGTGGGTCTGCTGCTCTGTTTCAATATTAGGCTCTAGATTGTTAGACAGGTTATTGGCAAGTGTTACAAGTCCTTTAAAGAGCTTCTATCCTTTCAAGCCGTCTATAAGGATATAGCCGTCGTTAAGCGTTTAGCATAGTTATAAGTATGGTTTATTATTCAACTTATTAAAGTGGTTAGCTGTCTAGTCCTTAAAATCTAAGCGGAATTTATAGTATAGATCTTTAGATTATCGCCCCTTATAAGTGCTAAGGCAGGAAAGCATATATAAATTAAGTACTTTGTTACTATTATACTCTAGATCGATATGCTCTAGCAATTTATAGAAGGTTTAAGCGTTAAATTTATTAATACTTGTAATAGGTAGCTAAGTAGGGAATTCTCGCTTAAAACGCTCTTTAAGATCCTAGGCTATACTTAACAAAATACTTAGTATATAATAGAGGTTCGTCTTAGTGTCCTTTCTTTCTAAGGTCCTATAAGTAGAAGGATCTTAGGACGCTATAGTATATTAATTATAGTAAAGTTAGTTAGTAATATAGTTTTAGTAGCGTTCTTTCGAGTAATATTTCCTTAGTCTAGAAGCTTAGGTCAAGCTTCCTTAGCCTAGGAGGATAGGTTTATAGTATTGGTTTTCTTATAAGTAATATTGCTAAATTGACAGGGTAGTTGTCTAGTTGCCTAATCGACAGCCTTTAGTAAGTAAACCGTAATCTACTTAGTTAAGGTTGTTAAGCACTCGACTAACTACCTTGCTACTCTATATTACCCCTATATTGCAATATAGAGACAATACTGATTAGTATTAGTAGGTTTCCAGAGATTATAGTAATCTAAAACAATAAGAGCAAAAAGAGCAGCAAGGAAATACTAGTTTAAGTTCTGGTTCTGGATTTTTTTATCTATCTCCCTTTATCTAGGGGGTAGTTACGCACCCCTTGAATACCTATATTTAAGCAGAGCGCTCGTTGGTAACCATCATATAGTGCGCGGGTATGCTACTCGTAGCTATCGCACAAGTGGCGCAGTGCGCGCCCCATTCCCCAGAGCGGGAGGCTTAGTGGCGCAGTACGTGCCCCATTCCTAGAGCGAGAGGCTTATGTGCTGCGCGGTCACGGGGATCAGCACCTGACCCCCCTTACCGCAATCAATAATATATACTAATACTAGGCTTGTCTATACTAGGCTAACGACTTCTAACTGTTAATTATTAGAATCTATAGGCTCTAATTAATCAATTCTATATACTAATCTATATTCTATCTTAACCTGCGCTCTAGCTGCCTAGGGTAGAGATTTTCTCTATCCCCCCTATAACATTCTTAGGCCCTTAAGTAGGCTTAATCTGCTTAATATAGGGAATCGTAGCTATATCTACCTTAATTAATCAGGGTGTTGATTGCGGTAAGGGGGGTTAGGTGCTGATCCCTGTAACCGCGCAGCACATAAGCCTCTCGCTCTGGGGAATAGGGCGCGTACTGCGCTACTAAGCCTCTCGCTCTAGGGAATAGGGCGCGCACTGCGCCACTTATATAACAGCTACGAGTAGCGCACCTACGTACTATATAATAGTTACTAACGAGCGCTCTGCTCTAACATAGGTATTTAAGGGGTATGTAACTACCTTTTAGATAGAGGGAGATAGATAATCTAGAACTAGAACTTAAACTAGTATTTCCTTGCTACTCTCTTTGCTCTTATCGTTTTAGATTACTATAATCTCTAGAAACCTACTAACACTAATCAGTATTATCTCTATATTACGATATAGGGGCAATATAGAGTAGTAAGGTAGTTAGTCAAGTGCTTAACAACCTTAACTAAGTAGATTACAGTTTACTTACTAAAGGCTGTCGATTAGGCGACTAGATAACTACCCTATTAACTTAGTAATATCGCTTATAAGAAAACCAACACTATAAACCTATCCTCCTAGGCTAAGAAAGCTTAACCTAAGCTCCTAGACTAAGGAAGCGTTACTTAAGAGAATGCTACTAAAACTATATCACTAGTAAACTTTACTACAATTAATATACTATAGCATCCTAAGATCCTTTTACTTATAGAACCTTAGAAAGGGAGGATACTTAGATAAACCCCTATTATATACCAAGTATTTCGTTAAGTATAGCCTAGGATCTCAAAGAGTATTTTAAACGAGAATTCCCTACCTAGTTACCTATTACAAGCATTAATAAATTTAACGCTTAAACCTTCTATAGATTGCCAGAGTATATTAATCTAGAGTATAATAGCGATAAAGTACTTAACTTATATATACTCTTCTACCTTAGCACTTATAAAGGGCGATAGTCTAAAGATCTATACTATAAATTCCGCTTAGATTTTAAGGACTAGATAGCTAACTACTTTAACAAGTTAAACAATAAACTATGTTTATAACTATGCTAAACGCTTAACGATAGCCATGTCCTAGTAGACGGCTTAAAAGGGTAGAAGCTTTCTAAAGGACTTGTAATGCTTGTTAACAACCTGTCTGATAATCTAGGGCCTGATATACTCCTTTAAATCCGTAGACTGTCGATCTAGGCTAAGTATAGACGTTATATAACAATATCTCTTCCCGCTTAAACAGAAAAGAGGAAGGAGATTATACTAATAATAACCTAAGAATCTGAATTTAGTACCTAGCTGTAGGAGGTACTATAGGGGGAGATATAAATCGGTAATACAGCTATAAATGCTACCTAGTAATATAGACTAATAAGCAGCTTGATTATAAACGACAATTAACCGGTAAGCAGCTAAGACCTAGGTATATGCTAGATAGCGGCCTAAAGCGGAACGATCTATGCTAGTAACTATGGCTAGTTTGGAAACACCCTTTACCTGCTAAATCTAGACTTATAGATAATACTTCTGATTTATGGACTTAGAAGTACAATGGGAGTAGGATTCCTGCCGGCTAGTAAGGGCACTAGCGAAGGCTATGGATTCCTACTAACCGCCTAAAGTGCCGGCTAAGGTCATACCTAAGGTTATAGCTAAGGTAACTACTAAGGCTATAACTGGGGAACTAATTAAGGGGGATGACGAAACCCTACGCGACCTGCGCAAACCACTAGTATTAATACTAGGTATAGGTCAGAACACGCTTAACCCTAAACAGATAATAAAGAGCGGTATGCCTAATACAAGTATATTATATATAGAAGTACTAAGTATATAGCTATCCTACTAATCAAAACAGGCTGGATAAACAAGACAAGTATTGATCGAAAAACCCTAACTGATTTTATCAAGTCTTAGGATTTAAAGGACAGCTATTCTAGGTCTGATAACGATATCCTTGATAATAAAGTTCGTTTCTTTCTATACCGATGCTAGACTTTCTAGATTGATTACGGCCTATTAGGTACTGTTTTTCCAAATATACTTTTAGGACGAGCTAAGGAATATCACCTATACTACATCCCTCTTAGCATCTCCTTTATATAACTGTATAGTATCTTAAAGGGATACTTCAAGACGAGCACTAAGTAGAACAACTACTTATATATCTAGAACACTATTACTTTCTAGTCTATACGCCTTAAAAGCAAGAATAGCAACAAGTCTATAAAGGAAATTCTCTAGATCTTGCTCGACAGACTCTAACAAAGCTAATATAGGCTTAGTCTACTCTATAACTATAAGGAGTTCCTAGTCGCAAATATTATTAGAATGGGTAATCCTATATAAGGATCTATAACTACTATAGCCTACTAGTAGTAGTCGTATAGGGTACGTAGGGGCAGCAACAGCGTTGATATGGCCTAAATAGCACTTCCTAGGTATGTGCTAATATAGTAAAGTAGGGCCCTTTACTATATTCCCTCTATAAAAGTCCTTATATAACAGTATAGTTATAGGCTATAGCGCTATATTATAGGGGCTTTAAGCTTATATATCACGGCTTTTAGTGGGTCTTATAGGCCTATAAGGCTTATAGTTATAGGTAACGTAGTAACTTGATTTCTAGTCCAAGTAGGTAAGGCTTCGCAATTTCCTTCCCTATATATACCCTCTAGGACCGTTCCTGCCCTCCATACGGCAGGAGCGCCTTAGTAGGTGTATGGCCACTTCCTGAAAAACCAAATAAGCTGGCGATTTTAAATAATCGACTCACGGCCACCTAAGCTGCAGGGTAAGCCGCACGACTTTTCCTATAAGTTCTGTTTTCGCTCCTACGGTACAGGGTAGGTATAGGGTAGGTAGGTGACCTAGTAGAAGAGCCTTTTAAGGCTATTTCTAGCGCTTATACAGCCTAAGGAGGCTGTCTCCACAAAAGTGGGGCATAAATCTAAAAATAGAAAAGCCTTTGAAAGCTATTTCTAGGCTATATAGTGGAATATATAGCTTAGTCAGCGGTATCCACAAAAGTGGGTCCACCCTTAGAATATAGCTATATATCTAGTCGTTCGAGAACTGAAATCCGTTTTGCCTAAGCTATAACCGTTAGAGCGCTATAGCTTATTTTATACGTTTAACACCCCCTTTATTCTTCTATTCTATTGATTGCGGTAAGGGGGATCAGGTGCTGATCCCCGTGACCGCGCAGCGCATGAGCCTCTTGCTCTGGGAATGGGGTATGTACTGCGCTACTAAGCCTCCTGCTCTGGGGAATAGGGCGCGTACTGCGCCACTTGTATAACAGCTACGAGTAGTGCACCCGTATACTACATAATAGTTACTAATAAGCGCTCCGCTTAATATAGGTATTTAAAGGGTATATAACTACCCCCTAAATAGAGGGAGACAGATAATCCAGAACTAGAACTTGAACTAGTATTTCCTTACTACTTACTTTGCTCTTTATTATTTTAGATTACTATAATCTCTAGAAACCTACTAACACTAATCAGTATTATCTCTATATTACGATATAAAGGTAACGTAGAGCGGCAAAGTAGTTAGTCAAGTGCTTAACAACCTTAACTAAGTAGATTGTAGTTTACTTACTAAGGGCTGTTAATCAGGTAACTAGATAACTACCCTATCGACTTAGTAATATCGCTTATAAGAAAACCGATACTATAAACCTATCCTCCTAGGCTAAAGAAGCTTAACCTAAGCTTTTAGATTAAAGAAGCGTTACTTAAGAGAACGCTATTAAAACTATATTACTAACTAACTTTACTATAATTAATATACTATAGCGTTCTAAGATCCTTCTACTTATAGAACTTTAGGAAGGGAGAATACTAAGACAAACCCTTATTATATACCAAGTATTTTATTAAGTATAGCCTAGGATCTTTAAGAGCGTTTTAAACAAGAATTCCCTATTTAGCTACCTATAGTAAGCATTGATAAATTTAATGCTTAAACCTTCTATAGATTGCTAGAGCGTATCGATCTAGAGTATAACAGTAATAAAGTACTTAACTTATATATACTCTTCTGCCTTAGCACTTATAAAGGACAATAATCTTAAGATCTATACTATAAATTCCACTTGGATTTCAAGGACTAGATAGCTAACTACTTTAATAAGTTGAATAATAAACTACGCTTATAACTACGCTAATCGTTTAACAATAGCTATATCCTTATAGATAGCTTAAAAGGGTAAAAGCTCTTTAAGGAACTTATAACGCTTGCTAATAACCTGTCTAACAATCTAGGGCCTAATATACTCCCTTAAATCCATAGACCGTCAATCTAGGCTAAGTATAGACATTATATAACAACATCTCTTCCTGCTTAAACAGAAAAGGGGAAGGAGATCGCACTAATGACAACCTAAGACCCTAAATTTGATACCCAGCTATAGAAGGTACTATAGGGAGAGATATAGATCGGTAATACAACTGTAAATACTACCTAGCAACACGGACTAATAAGCAGCTTGATTATAAATAATAATTAACCAGTAAGTAGCTAAGACCCAGGTACCTACTAGACAGTAGCCTAAAGCAGAACACTCTATGCGAGTAACTATAGCCAGTTCGGAAATACCCTTTACCTGCTAAATCCAGACCTATGGATAATACTTCTAATTTATAGACTTAGAAGCGCAATAGGAGCAGGATTCCCGCTAGCTAACAAGAGCGCCGGCAAAGGCTATAGATTCCTATTAACCACCTAAAGTGCCGGCTAAGGTTATACCTAAGGTTATAGCTAAGGTAACTACTAAGGCTATAACTAGAGAACTAATGAAGAGGGACAACAGAACCCTATATAACCTATATAAACCCCTAGTATTAATACCAGATATAGGTAAGAACATACTTAACCTTAAGCAGATAATAAAGAGCGGTATACCTAGTATAAGTATATTATATATAGAAGTACTGAATATATAGCTATCCTACCGATTAAAACGAGCTGGATAAACAAGACAAGCATTAATCAAAAAACCCTAAGCGATTTTATTAAGTCTTAAGACCTAAAGGACAGTTATTCTAGGTCCGACAACGATATCCTTAATAATAAAGTTCGTTTCTTCCTATACTAATACTAGACTTTCTAGATCGATCACGGCCTACTAGGTACTATTTTCCCAAATATACTTTTAGGATAAGCTAAGGAATATCACCTATACTATATCCCTCTTAGCATCTCCTTTATCCAACTATATAGTATCTTAAAGGGACACTTCGAGATAAGTACTAAGTAGAACAACTACTTATATATCTAGAACACTATTACTTTCTAGTCTATACGCCTTAAAAGCAAGAATAGCAATAAATCTATAAAGGAAATTCTCTAGATCTTGCTTAATAGACTCTAATAAAGCTAATATAGGCTTGGTCTGCTCTATAACTATAAGGAGTTCCTAGTTGCAAATACAATCTAAGCCTACTAAGGAGTGTCCAAGCTAAAGATCGCCCTATATAAACTACTAATAAGCTTTAAAGAGCTAGTAGCTATACTCTACCAAATACTTAACATTAAGGAAGCAGATTATATATATTGCTAATTCTTAATAGACCGTAGGTTTACTATAACAAAGGCTAGGTCTATAAGAAACTATTAGAGTAACCCGATTATAGATTCGATCTTTAAGAGAAACCAGGCAATATATATATAATAACCTAGAGGTGCTACTAGGTATGGAAAGCAAAACGAGCTCTGGTAAGGGGACTGTAATAAAAGCTATACTAAAGTAGGTTATTGGATTTGCAGTAAGCTAGACTACCGCTCCTTTATATATAGCTAAGAGGAACAAGCAATAGCTAAGAGCGAATAGCTTAAGCGAAAAGGCATTAACAAAGATTATAGATAATATATGGCATTCCTTCTTAATTATAAGGGTTTAGATAATAAATATAAAGTAAGGAAAGAAGATATTAAGCTTAAAATATAGATAGATAACTATAAGACCGATCAAACTTAAGGTAGAAAGAAGCACTAGTAATTAGTTTTAAAGAAGAATAAACAGTAGTAACTTACTTTGCAAACCAAGCTTTCTTCTATCTAATTACTAAGAGCGAATAACCGTATAAAGATAGTAAAAAGGATACTAAGAAAATAAAAGCCGTTTAGTTTGTACTTAATAGGTATACCAAGACTAAATTCCAAGGGATTCTACCTAATACTAGAGCTACCGACGTTTCGACTACTGGACTCTGGCAATTCCTTATACTAAAGAAGATAATTAGATTACTTAAGATTAACAAGTTATATATAGGAGAAGTAAATATACTTTTCAGGTCTAGGGATTTAAAACAATTACTTAGAACAGTTAAAGTAAAGCTCGACATTAGTTATACGACTTTCTATATATTAGAGATACCAACCCCTTTTCTTATATATCTAAAGGACATAGATAAGCTTAGTATCTACCTTAATAATATAACAAATAAGCTTATATCTAAGTTAGGAAAGCACATATATGTTTAATAGAAATAGGGATATCTATAGATCCCTATAAAAGGGATTAAACTTCTAAGTATAGCGTTTATAGCAGATAATAAGCGTCCTATGCCTCTATAACTTATAAAGGCCGAACTAAGACGTATTTATCAACGCTATAGACACCCTATAGTCGATAGATTGTATAAACTACTATAACGAGTAGACTACTAAGTAGAATATAGCGCTATTAAGATAATTAACAAGTTCTGCTACTTTTGCTAGATTAAAGGCGTAGCGCTATAACGATTTAGATTTGCGTTATAAGACGACATTTACTTTAACTTCAAGATCGTCATAGATATCTTAGATATTAATAATTCCAAGGTACTATATATAGTCGACGCTGTAACGTTGTTCTAAGTAGCCTGCTTTCTATACGATCTCTTAGCTAAAAAGATATAGGAGCAGCTAAAGGAATGTTAGATCGATATATACCTTAGACTACCCAATGTTTTGCACTATAATAAGAGTACTAATTTCAAAGCGTATAAGTTCTAGACAAAGGCTAAGCTTATAGGTATAACCTATCATTCAGTACCAGTTAAGGTATACTAGTTAGTCGGCAAGATCGAGCAGTATTATAGGCTACTAAGAAGGGCCTATAACATTATCAAATCAGAGACTGCTAGATCTTGCTTCAAAGAAGCATACCTATAAGCAGTACTAAGCGCAGTTAACAATACTACTAGCCTAGACAGGCTAGTACTAACGCTCTTAGTTTTCGGCGTATATCCGCGCCTTATAATAGACATACCGCCTTCTCTATCTCAACTATACTAAGCAGGTGCAATTCGGAAGGCCATAATATAATTGTAAATCCTAAATAATATAAGGACTGCGTAAGACGCTCTTGTATAACATAATAGACTAAGTATAAAAGACGTACTATTATACTTACTAGAAGTAGGTACTAAAGTACTAGTATTCCAGGAAAGCAACTAATAGATAGGACCCTATAAGGTAATCTCAGCTATAGATATAACAGTAATCGTCGACATAGTTAATAGACCTATAGAATTTCGGAATATAATAGTTAAACTATATTACCAGGAGCTAGGGCCCAGAACTGCCGGAACTGCTAAGGAGACCACCACGCTAGGGCAGAGGAATGCCCTGAAAGAAAGAAATATAGGGCACAAGCAAAGGCCTACCTTTAAAATAGGCCTATTAACTTCGACCTTCCAGGCCCTCTTAAGCCAGCAATATCGACAGAAGACCGGCTAGAAGGAGAAGAGGGCTATACAGTAGTAGCTGGAAAACGCCGCCGTGGACGCCCTTCTATAATACCCGCTACTACCGCTACTACAGCCCCCCTTTCCCAAAGGACAATAAGGGAGGCTTTCAACAAGATCCCTACTACTACCTTCACCGCTACCACTAACCCTACCGCCACCACCAACCCTACAGCTATAGCTACAGCTATAACTATACCCTCCTCCCTAGAGCCGGCAAGGGGCTCTACAGAGGAGGAGGATACAGATATGCTCTAAGTCTCTTCTTTCCTTTTATTTCTACTCCTTTTGTTTAAAACGGCCTCCCTCCTTTTCCTTTAGACTGCTTTCCTTCTACCCTTCCCTATAGCTGGTATCTCACTACTATACCTAAGGTAAGAGGAAAGGCTATAAGGCTAAGCTTATAAGCTTTTAAGCTTTAAGCCTAGACCTACCTTTACCTCTTTCGCTGATAAGACCCCTTTCTTATTCCCCTACCCCGAGCCCTATATTAATTGAGATATAGGGCGTTCTTACGGGAGACGGGTAGGGGAATAGGCGCGATTTCCCTTAGTAGCCTCCTAGACGGCCTCCCCTTGCGCTGTTTTTCTTTTAGTACTGCTCTTTTCCTCTTGCTAGGTTGCCCGCCTTGTTGAGCTCGTTAGAGGTTTTTCATCCGTTTTCGGTTTTCCTCTAGCATTAGTGTAAGCTAGCAGCTCCTTATAGTCCAATAAGGACTCTATAGGTGGAATACAATATATATATATTACTAGGAGCTAGCGCAGGATAAGCAAGACAATTAGGCTAGCGTTAAGCGGCTAAAACCATTCTAATATCCCTAGCCTAAGCAGCCCTACTAGCATAGACAACCCTGAAAGAACCTAGTACCTACTAACAACTTTGTTTCAGAAAAAGAGAAGCGTAACTACAATCTTACGCTTAAACTACAAGCTAAAGGCAAGATCACTATACCCGGCATACCATTCTAAAAATCCAATAAAACAGAACTAAACTTGCTCTTAGCAGCTAGGATAATTAAAGCAATCTAGATACTAGTAGATACTTTAGACCACTAGATCTTTAAGTCAAAGATCGTCTAGAAAGTGAAAGACAAGCTTACTCTACTATATAAGAAATTACGCTTTATAGCTTAGAGATTCGGTAATAAGGACAAGAAGTACCTACTTACCTAATCACTAATGATCTAACACTATATACAGCGACTTATACTCTTACTACTCCTAATACTATAAACGCGCTTTAGTTTTAAAGTATAGGTATACAACGTTATCCAGGCTTATACATAAGCCAAGTTATAGCTAGCAAAGAAAGTAATTCTTCTATTACCTAAAGAGCTTAAGACGCTCTATCCCCCTTATACTGTCTTACTTATTAAAACACTATTATATAGACTGGCTAAAGCTAGACTATACTAGTAGGTAATATATATAAACTAGTATACTAAATGTCTTAACCTTAAGCTAAATGCCTTTAACATATACCTTATAATTAGCAAGATACAAATTAGAAGCAGATTTAGAATCGTCGGCCTATAAACCGACAATACTCTTAATATCGGCAAGCAAGCCTTTACAGATAAGGAGAAGCTTAAGCTAGATAAGGCCGGCTTTAAGTACAAGCCACTAGTATTTTTAACGGACAAATCGATTATAGACTTTAACAGATATAGGCTTAAAACAAGCGTAGATACTATCGAGATTTAGCAAAAGGGGCAAGCTATACAACTCGAACTTATAAGCCTAGACGCCGAAATAGCAAAATAAGTATATGTCAAACAACGTGTATAAAGTGCCTACATTGCTATAATTTACCAGCTAGAGGCGACTTTCGACTTGTTAGTAGTAGCATAGTCAACTAAGCCTAGCAAGGCTAAGATTACTAAGCTTAATACTTAATTGCAATAGCAGATTAAGAACTTAACGCGTAGGCTACGCTACCTGCAACTCGAACTTAAGACAGCTAAGCTCTTTATCTTTATAGATAGATCCTTCGCTAATAATACCGATATAAAATTGCAGATTAGATTTATTATAATATTTAGAAACAAGACGAGTAGTATAAACAAGTTCAACCTATATAGTAATATTGTATACTAGTCCTCGACTAAGTACAAGCGAGTAACGAGAAGCGTTTTAGCAAGCGAAATATACGGTATAGTAAGTAGGTTCGATCTTAGGTATATACTATACCAGACGCTTACTAAGATCTACCTAGGCCTAGGTCTATAATTACCACTACCAATCGTCGTTTATACAGACTTGTTCAGTTTATACAAATGCCTAGTAAAGCTCAGGACAACAGTAGAAAAGCGCCTTATAATCGATATAATAGCTCTATAACAGAGCTATAAAAACCGTAAAATCGCAGAAATTAGATAGATTAATAGCAACAATAACCTAGCTAACGCTATAACCAAGTATACGCCGAACAAGACGCTTGAAAGGCTCGTTACTACAAATACAGCTAAGATTAGAGTAGAAGGCTAGGTTCAACGCCCGGCCAAGCAATAGGAAGAGTCTATATAACTCAGGGCAAGATCGCAAGCATAAAAGACAAAGACTGTTAGGACGATTCATTTACAGACGATTCATTTACAGTATAATAAAGAACATAAGGCAAAGCGCAAAACAATCTTAATTTATACTTTTATAGCTGGCGCAATACACGCGCTAGCACCCCCTACCCCCTAATCACAATAACAAAACATTAATAGCCTTGCCTATAGCAGCTATCACTACAAGCTTTTTCTATATAGGCTTTATGCCCGCTATAGGCGCCCTATACTCGACAAGAGCGCGCGCCTTATCTACTAGGACTAAGGCGTACTTGGCGCTATTACGCTATATCTTCCAATCCTACAACTAATAAGTATTCCAATCAAACAATAGACAATACTAAAGATCGTAACTTACTTTAGCCTTTATAGCCGGGTTAGAGCGGAGCTCCAAAAAGCAGTCTAAGAACAGGCAGACCGACTTAGGGCTACAATATACATTAGGAACAATAAGATAATAGAAATAATATATAAATGGAACTTACATCGGTATATATAAGTGCCTAGATAAGTACCGCTAACACTAGAGGCTATAGCCTAATATACGGTTATAGTATGCTATATATAGTGTAAAATTGCCAGACTTATTAAACGAGTCCTTAATACCTGCTAAAAGCAAGTGTAGATAGCTAAGGTAAATAACAGCGTATATAGCACTATATAGGCTATAAACTTTATATATATGAGTAATATTTGTGAGAATAGGGGCAGTGGAAGTAGGTGGTGAAAGTGCTTGATTGCTTGATAATCTATCTAGCTATTTGGTGGTGAGGAAGATGGTGATATATACCCTCTTTTTCACCATCTGTTATTTGTTCTACGCTATTCCTATTACTAGAGACCTTGCGGTACTATTCCTAATAAGGAATAGTGTTATTCTAGCTCAACGCTAGTCTACTAGCTTGAGACCTAGGCTTGTCTCATTCTATATATTTATCCGATATTTATTTAGTCTTAGACTAAATAGGATAAGCTAGATATTTGTGTTTAGCATGAGACTTATGCAAGATTTGTGTATTTGGCCTTGTGGGTGACTAAGCATGTGTCCCTGGGACTGCAGCCTTGTGAATGTCACACGGCAAGGCTGTGGTATTTGCTAGATATTCTAACATACCCCTTAAAAGTTATATATATAATCCTAGATATGGAATCTTTTATAGAAAGGAATGTATAGCAAGGGAAAAAATAAAAACCCCGTTATAATTATAAGTATATGCTTATATGGAAAATAGGCAAAAACCATATTATACTAAGCTGTAAGTAAAGCGGAATTACCAGCTTAGGCTTATCGTATTTTAGTGGAATTAATTGCTGAACCACGGACAAGACTTTTATATATATGTTTTAATTGCGGTAAGGGGAATTAGGTGCTGATCCCCGTAACCGCGCAGCGCATGCGCACTTCGCTCTAGGGAATTGGGCGCACCCTGCGCCACTTATACGACAGCCATAAGTGGCGCACCCGCGTACCACGTGATAGTCGCTAATGAGCGCTCTGCTTAATATATATATTTAAGGGGTGCGTAACTACCCTCTAGATAGAAGGAGATATAACTATCTAGAACTAGAACTTAAACTAGTATTTCCTTGCTACTTACTTTACTCTTTATTGTTTTAGATTACTATAATCTCTAGAAACCTACTAATACTAATTAGTATTATCTCTATATTATAATATAGGGGTAACGCAAAGCGGTAAGGTAGTTAGTCAAGTGCTTAATAACCTTAACTAAGTAGATTACGGTTTACTTACTAAGGGCTATTAATTAGGCAACTAGACAACTACCCTATTAACTTAGTAATATCGCTTATAAGAAAACCAATACTATAAACCTATCCTCCTAGGCCAAGGAAGCTCGACCTAAGCTTCTAGACTAAGAAAGCATTGCTTAAGAGAACGCTACTAAAACTATATTACTAATTAACTTTATTATAATTAATATACTATAGTATCCTAAAACCCTTCTACTCCTAAAGCCTTAGAAAGGGAGGATATTAAGATAAACCTTTATTATATACTAAGTATTTTGTTAAGTATAGCCTAGGATCTTAAAAAGCGTTTTAAACAAGAATTCCCTACCTAGCTACCTATTATAAGCATCGACAAATTTAACGCTTAAACCTTCTATAGATTGCTAAAGTATATCGATCTAAAGTATAATAGTGATAAAATGCTTAACTTATATATGCTCTTCTACCTTGGCACTTATAAGGGGCAACAATCTAAAGATCTATACTACGAATTCCGCTTGGATTTTAAGGACTAGACAGCTAACTACTTTAATAAGTTGAACAATAAACTATACTTATAACTACGCTAAACGCTTAACGACAGCTACGTCCTAGTAGACAGCTTAAAAGGGTAGAAGCTCTCTAAGGGACTTGCAATGCTTGCCAACAACCTGTCTAACAATCTAGGGCCTAACGTACTCCCCTAAATTCGCAGGATATTAATCTAGGCTAAGTATAGATAGCTTAGAACGGCATCTCCTCCTACTTAAACGGAAAAGAGGAAGGAGATTATACTAATAATAACCCGAGATTTCGCTACTAGTTCCTACTAGGAAGAGGCAATACAGGGGGATATACAAATCAGTAATACAACTATAAACGCTATCTAGTAATTTAAACCGGCAAGCAGCTTAATTATAAATAACAATTAACCAGCAAGCAGCCTAGGCCTAAGTACACGTTAAACAGCGGCCTAAAGCAGGACACTTAACGCCGGTAACCGTAATAAGTTCGGAAATACCCTTTACCTGTCAAATTAGGAGCTATAGATAATATTTCCGATTTATAGACTTAGAAGTGTAATAGGAGCAGGATTCCCGCCTACTAACAAGGGCGCTGGCAAAGGCTATAGATTACCACTAACTACCCAAAGTGCTGGCCAAGGTTATAGCTAAGGTTATAGCTAAGATAACTACTAAGGCTACAACTAAGAGACTAATTAAAGGGGACGATAAAACCCTATATAATATATATAACCCTAGTATTAACCCTAACTATAGGCTAGAATACGCTTAACCTTAGGCAAGCAATGAAGAGCAATATACTTAGTATAAGTACATTACGTGCGGAAGCGCTAAGTATATAGCCATTCTACTAATCGAAACAGGCTAGATAAACAAGATAACTATTAATCGGAAGACCCTTACCGATTTCATTAAGTCTTAGGACTTAAAGGACAGCTATTCCAGGTCTAATAATAATATCCTTAATAATAAAGTTCGTTTCTTCCTCTATTACTACTGGACATTCTAGATCGATTATAGCTAGCTTAGTACTGTTTTTCCAAACGCTCTTTCAGGATAAGCTAAGGAATACTACTTATACTACATCCTACTTAGTATCTCTTTCGTTAAACTATATAACATCTTAAAGGGATACTTCGAGACAAGTACTAAGTAGAACAACTATCTATACGTTTAGAATACCGTTACTTTCCAGTCTATATACCTTAAAAGCCAGAATAGTAATAAGTTAATAAAGGAAATTCTCTAGATCTTGCTTAACAGACTCTAGTAAAGCCAATATAGGCTTAGTCCGCTCTATAACTATAAGGAATTCCTAGTTACTAATATAATCCGAGCTTACTAAGGAGTATCCAAGCTAAAGATTACCCTATACAAACTACTAATAAGCTTTGAAGAACTAGCAGCTATATTCTGTCAGACACTTAACGTTAAAGAGGCGGATTATATATATCGCTAATTCCTAATAGACTATAGGTTTATAACAACGAAAGCTAGGCCTATAAGAAACTATTAGGGCAACTCGATTATAGATTCGATCTTTAAAAGGAACTAGGCTATATACGTATAGCAGCCCGGAGGTGCTATAGGGTATAGAAAGCAAAACGAGTTTTAGCAAGGAGACTATAACAAAACCTATACCAAGGTAGGCTACTGGATTTATAGTAAGCCAGATTACTAATCCTTTATATATAGCTAAGAAGAACAGGTAACAGCTAAGAGTAAATAGCTTAAACAGAAGGGCATTGATAAAGATTATAGACAATATATAGCGTTTCTCCTTAACTATAAGGGTTTAGACGATAAATACGATATAAGGGAAGAAGATACTAAGCTTAGAGTATAAGTAGATAACTATAAGACCGATTAAGCTTAAGGTAAAAACAAAGTACTAGTAATTAGTTTTAAAGAAGAATAAACAGCAGCGACTTACTTCGCGAACTAAGCTTTCCTCTATCTAATTACTAGGAGCGACCAGCTATAGAAAGATAGTAAAAAGGATATAGAGAGAACGGAAGCCGTTTAATTCGTACTCGACAGGTATACTAAGGCCGAATTCCAAGGAATTATGCCTAATACTAGGGCTACTAACGTTTCAACCGCCGGACTTCGATAATTCCTTATACTAAAAAAGATAATCAGATTACTTAAGATCGACAAGACGTATATAAGGGAAGCGAATATACTTTTTAGGTTTAGGGATTTAAAACAATTACTCGGTATAGTTAGAGTAAAGCTCGATATCGGTTATATAACTTTCTATATATTAGAGACGCTAACCCCTTTTCTTATATATCTGAAAGATATAGACAAGCTCGGCGTCTACCTTAATAATATAACAAATAAGCTTATATCTAAGTCAGAGAAGCGCATATATGTTTAGCAGAAATAGAGATACCTATAGATCTCTGTTAAAGGGATTAAGCTACTAAGTATAGCGTTTACTATGGATAACAAGCGTCCTACGCCTCTATAACTTATAGAGGCTAAGCTAAGGCGCATTTATCAACGCTATAGACACCCTATAGTTAACAGATTATACAAACTACTATAACAAGTAGACTACTAAGTAGAATACAGTACTATTAAGATGATTAATAAGTTCTGTTATTTTTATTAGATTAAAGTAGCAGCGCTATAACAATTTAGATTTACGTTACGAAATGACATTTACTTTAACTTCGAGATCGTTATAGATGTCTTAGATATCAATAGTTCTAAGGTACTATATATAGTTAACGCTACGACTTTATTCTAGGCAGCCTGCTTTCTAAACGATCTTTCAGCTAAAGAGACGTAAAAGTAGCTAAAGGAATGTTAGATCGACATATACCTTAGACTACCTAACGTTTTACACTACAACAAAGGCACTAACTTCAAAGCATATAAGTTCTAGGCTAAGGCTAAGCTCGTAGGTATAACTTACCACTCTATGCCAGTTAAGGTATATTAATTAGTTGGCAAGATCGAGCGGTATTATAGGCTACTAAGACAGGCTTATAATATTATTAAATCCGAAACTACAGGGACTTGCTTGAAAGAAGCATGCCTATAAGCGGCACTAAGTACAGTTAACAATACTGCTAGCCCGGATAGGCTAGTACTAACGCTCTTAGTTTTCAGCGTATACCTGCGCCTAACTATAGACACGCCGCCTTCTCTATCTTAACTGCGCTAAGCGGGCGTAATTCGGAAGGCTATAGCGTAATTATACATCCTTAACAATATAAGGACTGTATAAGACGCTCCTATACAGCGTAATAGACCAAGTATAGAAGATATACTACTACGCTTACTTAAGGTAGGTATAGAAGTACTAGTATTCTAAGAAACTGATTAATAGATAGGACCCTATAAGGTAATCTTAGCCATAGATACAGCAGTAATCGTCAATATAGTTAATAGACCTATAGAATTTCGGAATATAGTAGTTAAACTATACTTCTAGGAGCCAGCGTAGGACGAGCAAGCCGACCAAACAAGGGCTAAGCAGCTAAAGCTATTCTAATATCCCTAGCCTAAGCAACCTTACTAGTATAGACAACCCTAAAAGAACCTAGTACCTACTAACAACTTTATTTCAGAAAAAGAGAAGTATAACTATAATCTTACGCTTAAACTATAAGCTAAAGGCAAGATCACTATACCTAGTATGCTATTCTAAGAATCTAATAAAGCGGAACTAAACTCCCTTCTAGTAGCTAGGGTAATTAAAGCGATCTAGATACTAGTAGATATATTAAGCTACTAAATTTTCAAATTAAGGATCGTCTAGGAAGTAAAAGACAAGCTTACTATACTATGCGAAAAGTTATATTTTATAGTTTAAGGATTTAGCGATAAAGACAAGAAGCACCTCCTTACTTAGTCGCTAACAATCTAGCAATGCGCATAGCAGCTTATACTCTTACTATTCCTAACGCTTTAAACGCGCTTTAGTTTTAAGGTATAGGTATATAATATGATTTAGGCATATACCTAAGCTAAGTTATAGCTAGTAAGAAAAGTAATTCTTCTATTACCTAAAGAGCTTAAGATGCTTTATCTACCTTATACTATCTTACTTATTAAAACCCTATTATATAGACTAGCTAAAGCCGGACTATACTAGTAGGTAATATATATAAACTAGCATACTAAATGTCTTGATCTTGAACTAAGCGCCTTTGACCTATACCTTATAATTAGTAAGATACAAATTAAAAGTAGATTTAGAATCGTCGGCCTATAAACCGATAATACTCTTAATATCGGCAAGCAAGCCTTTATAGATAAGGAGAAGCTTAAGCTAGATAAGGCTAGCTTTAAGTACAAGCCACTAGTATTTTTAACGGACAACTTAATCATAGACTTTAACAGGTATAGACTCGAAATAAGTATAGATGCTATAGAAATTTAGCAGAAAGGGCAAGCTATATAAATCGAACTTATAGACCTAAAGGGAGAAACAGCAAAGCAAGTATACGTTGAACAACGCGTATATAGTACCTACATTACCACAATTTGCTAGCTAGAAGCGACCTTTGACTTGTTAGTAGTAATATAGTTAACTAAGCCTAGCATAACTAAGATTGCCCAGCTTAATACTCGACTATAATAGCAGATCGACAATAATATACGCAGACTATGCTATCTATAACTTAAACTTAAGACAGCTAAGCTCTTTGTCTTTATAGATAGATCATTCGCTAATAATATAGATATAACATTGCAAATTAGGTTTGTTATTATATTTAGCAATAAGACAAGCGGTATAAACGAGTTTAACTTGCACGGCAATATCGTATACTGGTCTTCGACCAAGTACAAGTAGATAACGTAGAGCGTTCTAGCAAGCGAGATATATAGTATAGTAAGTAGGTTCAATCTCAGGTATATATTACACTAGATATTTACTAAAATCTACTTACGTCTAGGCCTACCTTTGCTACTACTAATTGTCATATATATAGATTCGTTTAGCTTATACAAATGCCTAGTAAAGCTTGGTATAACAGCGGAGAAGCGCCTTATAATCGACATAATAGCGCTGCGCTAGAGCTACGAAAACCGTAAAATCGCAGAAATCAGGTGGATTAGTAGCAACGACAACCTAGCCGACGCTATGACCAAACATACACCGAATAAGACGCTTAAAAGGCTTATTAATATAAATACAGCTAAAATTAGAGTAGAAGACTAGGTTCAATACCTAGCTAAGTAATAGAAAGAGTCTATATAACTTAGGGCAAGATTGCAAGTATAAAAGACAAAGACTACCAGAACAATTCATTTATAGCATAATAAGGAATATAAGGTAAAGCGCGAAACAATCTTAATTTATACTTTCACAGCTAGTACAACATATACGCCAGCGTCCCCTACCCCCTAATTACAATAATAAAACATTAATAGCCTTGCCTATAGCGGCTATTACCATAAGCTTTTTCTATATAGGCATCATGCCTGCCATAGGCGCCTTATGCTTAATAAGAGTATACGCCTTATCTACCAAAACCAAGGCGTACTTAACACTATTATACTATATCTTCCAATCCTATAACCAATAAGTATTCCGATTAAACAATAGACAATACTAAAGATTATAACTTACTTTAGCCTTTATAGCCAGGTTAGAGCAGAGCTCTAAGAAACAGTCTAAGAACAGGCGGACCGACTTAGGGCTATAACATATATTAAGAACAATAAGATAATAGAAACAATATATAAATAGAACTTATATCGGCATATATAAGTGCCTGGACAAGTACTGCTAATACTAGAGGCCGTAGCCTAATATATAGTTATAGTATGCTATATACAGCGCGAAATTGCCGGACTTGTTAAACGAGTCCTTAATACCTGCTAAAAGCAAGTATAGATAGCTAAGGTAAAGGATAGCATGTATAGTACTATATAGGCTATAAACTTTATATATATTAGTAATATTAATAACAAGGATAACAAGAGTAAGACGCTTACCCTCTGGTTTGTATATATAAGTATGCGACAACCTTTTACAAGGCTTTATATAGTCTGATACGTAATATATATAGTAGCTAGAGCAGACAATAGAGCTGTCCGAGCGTTTGCTAGACGATAAACTTGCCGTTACTACTGCTAGTATTGCTACTAACAGTATAGGCATACTTGCAACGGCGAGCAGCGCCTTACGCCGCGCATGTGCAGCCGCTAATACTGCCTTCTTTGCAGCCGGTGATGTAGGTAGAGCGTGCTTACGCGCCTTATATATAGCAATCTCTGCCTTATACGCTATCTCCTCCTCTGCCTCCTCCTTATGCTAGAGCGTAGTAGCCTGCTTAAGTAGAACGTGTATATATACGATTAGCCCCTTAGAATCAAGGGGCGTAGAGTTAGTGTTAGTGTGGCTGCCTATGGACTTAGGCTGTACAGCAAGCGTAGCCGCATCCGCAGTATTAGGATTATCGCTATTATTATTATCGTTATCGCTGTCGTTGCCGCCTACTATGCTCTTCTAGTTGCTATTATCAGCAATAATACGCTTGGATATATCCTTAAACACATTATTATTACCCTTCTAGGTAAGATACTTGTTAAGAGCATTAGTTATAAGTGTATTAAGGGCATTACTGCCTTTATCCTTAATATATATACAGGCGTTACTGCCTATGCTCTTATAGGAGCACCTACTCTACTTATTATTAAAATCTAATACTATAAATAACAAGATTAGTATGCTTAAGCATTAATATATAACGGTAAGCAACTTACTTATTACTGCTAGTACTGCTAATGTTACTGCTATTATTATTACTACTATAGCTGCTACTGTTATTGCTGCTACTCCTACTACTAGTACAGATCGTAGGGAGGAAGAGAACAGGTAGTGTATAGTAGGAGAACCTACCTATTTATAGGTTTAGGGCAAGAGCGTTCGGAGTTTGCAATTAGCTAGTCTAGAGCTCTGATTTTCCTATTGTAATTCCTATTTAGGACTACGAGCTTTTGCAATAATAGTTGCCAGCGTAATATACTTACTATTACGCTATTTAGAGGCGTATATAGAAGGTGCTAAAGTCGCGCCTTCTACGCCAGGGATTAGCTAGCAGAATCTAACATTCTAATTAGCAAATAAGAAGTTAAGTAATTAGGATTTCCTATTCTAGCAATAAAGAGAGCAAAGTGATCTGGGATTTCCTATTCCGATTAACAAAGTACTAGCGCAGTTATAAAAGAAGAGTTGCCGGTATTAATTATAATAAGGGGAATCAGGTACTAATCTCTATAACTACATAGCGTATATACACTTCGCTCTAGGGAATTAGGCGTACCCTACGCCACTTATATAACAGCTATAAGTAGCATACCTACGCACTATATAATAGTCGCCAATAAGCGCTCCGCTTAACATATGTATTTAAGGGGTGCGCAACTACCCTCTAGATAAAGGGAGACATAACTATCCAGAACTAGAACTTAAACCAGTATTTCCTTGCTGCTCGCTTTGCTCTTTATCGTTTTAGATCACTACGATCTCTGGAAACCTACCAATAATATGTATATATACACACATACTTATATAGAGATGCTACTTATCTCTATGTATTACCCCTAAGCCTATTAATCAGGGTATGCTCTTCTTAGTAGCATAAGAAGGGTGTTATTCTTCTAAGGTCATATTCGCTTGTTTTATAAATCCCTTTATCATAGTACTATTTAGGCTCTTAGTTAACCAGTCTGCAAGATTTTGCTTAGTTGGCTAGTGTACTAATTTCAGCTTATTGTCTCGTACTACTTCCCTTGTATAGTGATAAGTTATATCTATGTGCTTTGCCCTTTTATGAAATTCAGGATTTTCAGCTAAGGCTTATGCCCCTTTATTATCTATGTAGATAAGGGGTGTAGAAAGTGGCTTATTAGGCATAAATATATTCCTTAAGTAGGAATAGACGTATTGAAGATATATTGCCTCTTTAGAAGCATCTTTTAACGCTATATATTCTGCCTATAGTATATCATACGTAAAAAAAACACACGAAAACGAGTTTTTGGTCAATACCATACCAAATCGCGTGCAACCACATCTATTCGAACTGTCCGATTGAGGATACAACGCCCGCCAATTTTCGCTGCAGCACTGTCGGTTGCGCGACAGCCCTAGGCGTGCGAAAATGCAGAAAATAGCGAGCCTAGCTGCCCTCTTACAACTGCAATTTCCTTGTACACAGGCTAATAAGGCTCTGCGCCCTAGCAACCTTGCCCTACCTATAGCCAACGATAATAATAACAACCCCCTGAGCCAGCCCTTAAGCATGGACTACTAACCTCTAAGCACGGACTACCTAAACGGCAATATAGAAATGGAAGACCGCCAAACTACCACTATTGCTTCTACTACTACTAAGGAGACTGCTATAGGCGCTATAACTATAGCACCTATAGCACCTAGCTCTAGCACCCCCCCTACTATCAACGCCCCTACGATTAGCGCCCCCCCCTTAACCAACGTCTTCGCCTCTTTTCTTAGGGGCCTAAACGGTAGTTAGCACGCCCTAGCCCTAGCCCCTTCTAGCTAGAAAACCTCGAAAAAACTAGGGAAAAAACCGGAAAAAAATACAGGAAAAGAAGGAAGCAATAACAATGCTACCAAGGCCGGCCACATCACCCTAGCAACTAAGAAAACCGCCTAGGCTGCTCTTAGCCCCCCTAAGCTTGCCCTTACGCTTTCTGGCCTTCTAGACCGGATAATCAGCCTAGCTAAGGATAGTACTAACTTCTATAGTATAGTAGAGGCAACTACTAAAGCTAGGTAAATTGCCCTTACAGCCCTGCTCTAGGACCCGCCTAAAGAAGCCCTAGCTATAACAGCAGTAGCTCTAGCACCCTAGAACCGCCCTACTACCTTAGCAACGCCTAAACTACAGTACTAGCAACAACCTTAATAGCCTAGCTACTACTAGTAGCAACAACAGCAGCAACAGCAGCAACAGCCGAGCCACTCCTAGCCTATAGCCCCTACCTAGGCTAATATAGCTAGTAAGCTAACAGCTAGCAAGGCAACTAGGCCTAGCCTTAAGCGCTAGGTGCTTATCCGACTAGGCTTAGCCTAACAACAAGTACTCGCTAAATCTGCCCTAAAGGTAGTACAGGCTATATAACAGGCCTCTGGCCTAGTAGTTTAGGGGGTTTGGACGCTCTCTAGCGGTAACCTCCTTCTAGTTATAGAGAACGTAGAGATAAAGAAGAGCCTGGAAAGCAATACTGCCTAGATTATAAAGGCCTTTGGCAAAAAGGCCTCTCTATATATAATAACCTAGGCAGTAGCGGTTAAAGGCCTTACAGTCTACGACTAGGTTATAGAAGAAGGCCTACTAGAAGAAGCTAAAAAACAATACCCTATAGCAGTTAGGGCAAAGGTCTAGCACCCTTAAGGGCTAGAACGGACTAGGGTTAAGGTACTAATAGCCTTTACCTCTCTAAAGGTAGCCTAGAAGGCTTGTAAGGAGGGGGTCTTCTAGAGCTGCTAAGCCCTAGAAGCAGAGCCCTAGATCGACAAGGCTAAGCCTATCCAGTACCTAAGGTACTGGAAATGGGGCTATAGGGCTAAGGTATGCCAGAGCAGAGAAGAGATCTGCTATAACTACAGTACTAACAGCCATACTACGCTAGAAGCCCCTACCTGCTCTAGGGCACCCCGCTGCCGCAACTGCCACTAAGCTTACTACGCCCGCTTAGAGGCCTGCCCCTGCCTAAAAGAGGCATAGGCATAGGCTAAGGGATACCTACGTTCTAGGCCTAAGGCCTTTAACGTTAACTAACCGCCCCTATACTAGTATTAACAGTAATAGCAACAACAACAACAGTAGCAACACCCTTAGCAGGCCCTATTACAAGAGGAGGGGGAGGAAGGCTATACTATAGTCTTAGGGAAGAGACAGAGGGGCCGACCAACAGTATTAAGAGGGTTAACCCCTAACTAAAGCACAATTACCGCCTGCTTTAGCCACCTAAGTAGCCAAACCCCCCCCTCTTCTACGCCAACTATAAGCCCTAAAGGGGCTACTAGACCTACTAGAACCCTAGAGCCTATAGGAGCCCCTAGACCCCTAAATGCTAGACCTAGACTAGACCTAGATACCAGACTAGCTAACGCTACTACTACTATATAACAACTACAGCCAACTATATAGCCAGAGGAGATAGAAATATAAAAGTATACCTCTAGAACGTATAGGGCTTAAGGGAAGTATAGGAAGTACTACTTTCTATAGTAAAGGAAGAAATACTTGCTATATAAGAGCCCTGGATTAATAGGCAGGTATAGCACTCTACCTACTGCCCTAGATCAGCCTCCTACCACCTTATTTTCACCCCTAACGGACGGGCCTCACTTTATATCTATAAATCACTCCTACTAGCAACATGGACTTACAGCTCTAGCCTAGACTAGGCTAGGGCTACTATATAGACTAAGAACAGCCCCTTTATAGTCTAGTCCCTATATAACGACCCCTAACCCTAAACTAGCTTAACCCCCCTTATAAAAGAAATAAGGGGGAAGATTAACGCCTACCTAGGCCTTTACTTTCTAGTAGGGGACTTTAACCTTTACTACCCCCTTTGGGACTAACATAACCGCTTTAGCCCTAGGTTAGAAGACCTACTGCTATTAATAGCAGAACAGGGGCTTACCCTCCGTACCCCCTACGGCACTATAACTAGGGCGCCATAGGGGAGCCAAGTAGGTAGGGCCTCTACTATCGACCACTTCTAGCTTAGTAGCAGCCTTACCTGCTCCTAAACTGGCTTAGATATACGCTTATACTTAGACTACTACCCCTAGGTACTGGATATCGACCTAGAGACTACAGAAACCCTACTACCGCCCCCCTAGTTCTAGTGGAAAAAGATGGATAAAGAGGGGGTAGCAAGAGAGGCCAGCTCCCTAATATATAATATAGGGGGCTATGAATATCTATTACACCTCTCTACCCTAGCCAGGCTCTAGGAGGCCTATAGGCGACTATCAGAGGAACTCCAGTATATTACTAGGGCTATAACCCCTAAAGGAGCCCTAGTAACTACTAGAAGGAAGAGCGCCCCCTAGTAGAACAACAAAATCTACTAGGTAGTTAAGGAGAGAAAAAGGGCAGAAAGATAGCTCCAACGCTCCCCTAGTAACTAGGCCCTTCTTACCACCTATAAGTCAGCCTAAAGGAAACAAACAAAGGCTATAAGAGAGAGTAAAAGGAAGACCTAAAAGGCTTTTCTATAAGAGGCTAGAGAAAAACTAGAAAAGCTCTAGCAACTGGAAAGATAGGCTAGGCTATAAAGCACTACTGCCCCCCCCCCTTCTAAGCTACCAACCCTTGGACAAGCTAGTACCTTCTAGAAGAAGGTAGAGGCCCTTTTAGCACGCTTCTTCCCCCCCTTCCCCTAAGAGGATAGCCCGGAGGAACCCCTAATAGGCCCGAGGCTACCGGTTAGCTGGACGGTTAGGCTGGACGATATAAAGGAGGCTATTAAAACAACAAAACCCTAGAAAGTACTAGGACCTAACGAACTCCCTATAGGCTTTCTAAAGGCCTGTAGCGACCCCTTATATAAAGCCCTCGCTATACTAGCCTTAAAATCCTTCCTTTACGGCTTCTATCTATAGGAATATAAGGAAGTGGTTACTATTGTCCTTCCTAAACCAGGAAAACAGCCGGATACCTATAATACCCCTGGAGGCTACTACCCTATAGCCCTACTTAACTGTATTAGCAAGGTCCTAGAGAAAGTTATAGGGACTAAAATAAGGGACGTAGCCGAGGCTTTTAAGCTGATTCTAGCAACGTAATAGGGCTACTACTGCTATAAATCCACCGAATTAGCTATATACCTCCTTATAGCTCAGATCTAGGAGGTATAGAAGTATAAAGCCAGGGCCTCCCTTCTATAGCTAGACCTATTAGGGTATTTCGACAGCATCCCTTATAGCAGGCTCCTAGCTATACTGGACTAGCTAGGGCTACCTACCTGGCTACTAACCTGGCTAAAGGAATTCCTCTCCTCTAGGACTACCAGCCTCCTGTTTAACGGCTAACAAAGCCAGCAAATCCCAGTACTAACAGGAGTACCCTAAGGCTTACCACTTTTACCAATCCTCTCAGTCCTATACCTCTGCCCCCTATACGAAAGGCTAGAGAGAAAATACCCTACTATCTCTACTATAGGCTACACAGACGATACTAACCTACTAGCCTTCGGCAAAGAGGCTATAACAACGGTTAGATAGCTAGAAGAGGCCTGGAAAGAGTGCCTAGACTGGGCAACAACCGCTGGAGTTACCTTCTTAGTAGTAAAGAGCGAGCTTATACACTTCCCCCCTGGAAGGAGGCCCTAGACCGACCCTATAAACCTAGGAGGGGACTCCCCCCTATAACTAGCTAAAGAAGCCCGTTTTCTAGGGGTCTAGCTAGACCCTAAGCTTACCTAGAAGGCTTATGCCAGCACCCTACGGCAGAAGCTAAAAACGTAGTCCCTTGCTATTACTAGGCTAGCTGGAAAGACCTAGGGACCTGGAATCGAAAAGACTAGACTCCTATATACAGCGGTAGTAAGGCCAGTCCTAGCCTATGTAGCCTCGGCCTGGCATACCCCTATACCTATAACACTAAACAAGCCATAGGGTATAACCAGAGGCCTATTAGCAGCCGAAAACAAGGCCCTAAGGAGGGTTATAGGAGCCTATAAAAGGACACCGGTCCGAAGCCTCTACTATAAGGCTAACGTCCCCCCCCTTAACCTCTACCTTAACGCCCTCTCCTTCTCCAGCCAGGCTAGGATAAACAGGGCTATAGGAAAAGAGGTAGCTAAGCAGAAGGAAGCCCTACGCCTTACCCTTGGAAATAGGACCCCTAGGACTAGCCTCCCTCTAGGAGGGCGTATAAGGCAAGAAAGAAAAAAGGAGGTAACAGCCCAGTGGCACTACTAACAACTAAGGAAAGCTATTAACAAGGAACCCCTCTATACCGCCTAGAAGGATCGCTATCTATAGGAGGCTAGGGCCTCTAGTCACAACCCCTATATAGAGAGCCTCTTAGAGAAATCAGCTAAGGCTACCTTCCAAGAGGAGAACCTAGCTAAGGCCTTTAAGAAGGCCTTCCAAAGACGCTACTATAACCTCTCTAAGGCTAAGAGCTCGCTGCTAATACAGGCCTGTATAGAGAAGATAGGCCTAAGAGGATTCCTATATACCTATAAGGTGCCTAGGGTTAATAACCCCCTCTGCTGCTGCCACCTAGCTACAGAGGACATCCGACATATATTCGATGGTTGCCCGGCCTACCCTTCAGCCTCCTTTAAAAAGAGGGAAAGAGGGGATATATACAGCTTTCTCTATAGACTCGAAAAAGGGGGCGGCAACGCTATACGCCCCCTAGTTCGCTATATTGCCATTAGGCTGCTAGAATACTCTGTTGCTTAGAGGCTAGGAGCGGTCTAGCCTATACCCCTTTAGGTAGTATGTTTTCATACTCCTAAAAGGGCGGTATCTACTCTGGTAAAGATTGGCCTACCCCCTATTACACCCCCCATTTTTCCTATATACGGTTATAGGTTTTTCACCCGTTATACGGTTTTCCTATAGCACTAGTTCAGCCTACCTAGATATCCCCTACGGGGATCAGATAGCGTAATAGAATCTATCTATCTATATATTCTGCCTCTATACTAGAGGTAGCTACTGTTTTCTGAACTTGTGAATTCCAGCTAATGCAATTAGCCGTGGTATTATTTATATCCTAAAGGCTGAAAATATAGCCTATAGTAGACCTTCTAGTATCTAGATCAGCTGCCCAGTCTGAATCTGTATATCCTATGATCTGTAAATTTCCTTTGCAGTTATATTTTATTCCTAGATTTGGGAACCTAATTAGGTAACCCCATAAATATTCTAGGGCATCGAAGTGCTCTTTACTAGGATTACTAGCAAATCTAGAGCACAGTATAACGTTATAGGAAATATTAGGGCGAGTCTTTAAGGCTAGGTATAGAAGTGATCCTACTTCTTGCTAATATCTTTTTATTTCAGCTTTAGTAGCCTAGCCTTTATTTTTTCTTAATGCCACGTTATTACTAGGCTTAAGCCTTGGTTTATATATGTATTTGGAATAGGGATTCTTCTCCTATATAGTAGAGGAGTCTTGTTTTAAGCAGTGCTTGCTTAGTATTTTATTTGTATAACCATGTTGATTTATTTCTACAGCCTTGTTTTCGTAGTCGATTATGATCTTATTACCTAGGTAATCAGTTAAGTTACCTAGTGGTTCTATTTTTAGATATTTAGATACTACTTTTTCAAAGGTATTAATAATATCTTTATTTGGCCCTGCTACTAGTAGATCATCTACATGGCTTGCTATTATGATTTTCTTTGTTGAGTGTATAAATACTCCCTTATTATAAGGCAGTATATAAAAGCCTAGCTTGTCTACTAATATAGAAGACATATGCTTATAGAATAACCTAGGGCTTTGTTTTAACCCATATAGGGCTTTATTTACCTTAGCCACTTTACCCCTGTATTTAGGGTTATTATATACGCCATAAGGTAGTTCTATATATATTTCATAATCTATTTTAGCATGTATAAATGCTAGGCGTATATCATATTGTTGGAATATATATCCTAGATTTAATCCTAGAATTAATATAGTATGCTATACTTCGGTTCTATATATAGTGCTAAACGTTTCCATATAATCAACACTAAAGACTTGATTAAAGCCTTGTATTACCTAACGTGCCTTATATCTAAAGGTCTTTTCTTTATTAGTTATATAGTGGTCTAGTATAAAGCTATTTTG
This sequence comes from Phyllachora maydis, assembly GCA_029339225.1. Lineage (NCBI taxonomy): Eukaryota > Fungi > Ascomycota > Sordariomycetes > Phyllachorales > Phyllachoraceae > Phyllachora > Phyllachora maydis. Next base: position 4,322,117 of record JAQQPM010000001.1, on the reverse strand, counting down.
AATTGCTTTCTTTTTAAATACCTAACGTCCTCTTATAGCTTGTTTTCCTTTAGGCAAATCTATTATTGTATAACAGCCTTTAGACTCTAGGTCCTTGACTTCATCTATGGCTGCTAGTTGCTACTGTTTATTTTCTGAAGTTAGCATAGCTTCTTTATAGCTAGCTAGTTCTATATCTGTATTTATTAAAAGGATATATTCAGCCTTATCCTTAGTATTATATTCTTCTTGTAGATATGATATTGTAGTATCTCTTAAGGTTAAGAGGATACTATATTCTTCCTTATTAAAAGGAAGTTCTGGTAGCTCGACTACTATTTCTTGATTTGCAGTAGGAAAATTGTTATTTTCTAGTATATTACTAGACTGTAGTCTATTAGAGATATGCTCTTGTTCTCCTCTTTCTTTCTCTTTTATAGAGGAAGAAATGGTTTCTGATAATTGTTCTTGTATTATTTTATCTTCGTTTTCTTCTTCTATATTTCCTAGTAAAGGAGGAAGAGGACTATCTTGCTTATTTAGAAGCATGTTGTTTAGATAGTCCTTCCTAGGTAGGAATTTTCCTTCTAGGATTTTCACATCTCTTGCCTAGATAAGAGTATGTTTCTTTATATTATATATTTTATAGTGGTTATTCTCTGTAGAAGAGTAACCTACTAGAATTCCAAAGTCTTTCCTTGTATCTAGCTTATTTTTTATTGTGCCTTCATTACTATAGAGGCATATTGAACCCCATATCTTTATATTATTAATATAGGGCTTCTTATTATAGAAAATCTCCTATAGGGTTTTATATTCTACCCCCTTATATGGTGTGATATTATATAGGTATGTTGCTGCTAGTAAGGCTTCTCCCTATAGGTATAAAGGAGACTTAGCCTTATATAGCATTGCCCTTACTTTATTAAATAGGGTAAGATTTATTCTTTCTATTAAGCTATTAGGCTCTTTGGTATATGGAGGAGTGAGAAGGTGTTTTATTCTGTATTTTGAAAGGGCTATAGTAAATCTTTCGTTGATATATTCTCCTCCGTTATCTGTGAAGAACTCCTTTATTTTCCTTTTTTCTATATTTCTCTTTTCTAAAGAAGTGTCTTTAGAGGTAGTATTTTCTACCTTTACCTTGAAGTATTCAAAGGCTTTATATGCCTCGTCTTTACTATATAGTAATTTAACAAAGGCGTATCTACTCTTCTTATCTAGAAAAGTAATATAGTACTTATATTTATTAAAAGTACTAGGAGTTATTGGACTACCTAGGTCACTATAGATTCTTTCTAGGATTTGATAGTCCTTCTTATTAATTGCTTTCTTAAGTCTTTTCTTAGAAGACTTAGCTAGATTGCAGGTAATACAGGTAATATCTTTATTATAAGCGCGAATAATATCGGCACTTATTGTTATATTTTTTGTTTTTAAGAGCTAAACAAGGGCACCTATATTTAGGTGGCCTAATCTCTTATGCCAGTTAAACAACTTTGTTATTTTCAAAGGCAGAGAAGCGGTATTAAAATCTCTAAGATCAGTAGATAAATCTAAGTCTTTTTTAAGATTTATTTCTTGTTCTTTTTCTTATTCTTGTTCAGTAACAATAGTATTACCCCCTACGATGTTATTCGGGTTTATAGAGGTTATATGTTGTATCACTCTGCTAGCTAGCACGTTATAAGAAGAAGATATAATATCTATATCTATAGAATAGAGATCTTCTTTATTTCTATATCCCTGTATAGATATTTCCCTACTTATTTTATTATATAGCTGGACAGTATCTTTACTAGTATCAAAGATAACTAGCTTATCTTTCAGTTTAGGGACTAATATTAGGTTAATACCTAGTTCTGGTATATAGTAGACCCCTTTAATAAGGTCTACCTTATTAGTATCCTATTGATTGCGGCAAGGGGGGTTAGGTGCTAGTCCCCGTGACCGCGCAGCATATAAGCCTCTCGCTCTAGGAATGGGGTATGTGCTGCACTACTGAGCCTCCTGCTCTAGGGAATAGGGCGCGCACTGCGCTACTTGTACGACAGCTACAAGTGGCGCACCCATGCACTATATAATAGTCACCAATAAGCGCTCTGCTTAATATAGGTATTTAAGGGGTATGTAACTACCCTCTAGATAGAGGGAGATATAACAATCTAGAACTAGAACTTAAACTAGTATTTCCTTGCTACTTACTTTACTCTTTATCGTTTTAGATTACTATAATCTCTAGAAACCTACTAATACTAATTAGTATTATCTCTATATTGCAATATAGGGGTAACGTAAAGTAGCAAGGTAGTTAGTCAAGAGCTTAATAACCTTAACTAAGTAGATTATAGTTTACTTACTAAAGGCTAGCAATTAGGTAACTAGATAACCACCCTATTAACTTAGCAATATCGCTTATAAGAAAACTAATACTATAAACCTATCCTCCTAGGCTAAGGAAGCTTAATCTAAGCTTCTAGACTAAGGAAGCATTACTTGAGAGAACGCTACTAAAACTATATTGCTAACTAACTTTACTATAATTAATATACTATAGTATCCTAAGACCCTTCCGCTTCTAGAGCCTTAGGAAGGGAGAATACTAAGACAAACCTCTATTATATACCAAGTATTTCGTTAAGTATAGCCTAGGATCTTAAAGAGCATTTTAAACAAGAATTCCCTACTTAGCTACCTATTATAAGTATTAACAAATTTAACACTTAAACCTTCTATAGATTACTAGAGTATATCGATCTAGAGTATAACAGCGATAAAGTGCTTAACTTATATATACTCTCCTGCCTTAGCACTTATAAAGGGCAATAATCTAAAGATCTATACTATAAATTCCACTTGGATTTCGAAGATTAGACAGCTAACTACTTTAATAAGTTAAACACTAAGCTATAATTATAGCTATACTAAACGCTTAACGACAGCTATATCCTAGTAGATAGATTAAAAGGGTAGAAGCTCTTTAAGGGACTTATAGCGCTTGCTAATAACCTGTCTAACAATCTAGGGCCCGATATACTCCCCTAAATTTATAGGACGTTAATCTAGGCTAAGTATAAACAGCTTAGAACGGTATCTCCTCCTACTTAAATGGAAAAGAGGAAGGAGATCGTACTAATAATAACCTAAGATTTCGCTACTAGTTCCTGCTAAAAGGAGGCAATATAGGGGGATATATAAGTCAGTAATATAACCGCAAACGCTACTTAGTAATTTAAACTAGCAAGTAGCTCGATTATAAACGACAATCAACTAGCAAGTAGCCTAGGCCTAAGCATATATTAAACAGCGGCCTAAAGTAGGACACTTAACACTAGTAACTATAATAAGTTCGGAAATACCCTTTACCTACTAAATTAAGAGCTATAGATGACATTTCCAATTTATAGACTTAGAAGTGTAATAGGAGTAGGATTCCTGCCGGCTAATAAGGGCGCCGGCGAAGGCTACAGATTACTACTAACCACCTAAAGTGCCGGCCAAGGTTACAGCTAAGGTTATAGCCAAGGTAACTACTAAGGCTATAACTAGAGGACTAATTAAAAAGGACGACAAAACCCTATATAATATATATAAACCCCTAGTATTAACCCTAACTATAGGCTAGGATACGCTTAACCTTAGATAAGCAACGAAGAGCAATATACTTAGTATAAGTACATTATATATAGAAGCGCTAAGTATATAGCTATTCTACCGATCAAAACAGGCTAAATAAACGAGACGACTATTAATTGGAAGACCCTTACTAATTTTATTAAGTCTTAGGACTCAAAGGACAGTTATTCTAGGTCTAATAATAATATCCTTAATAACAAAGTTCGTTTCTTCCTCTACTACTACTAGACATTCTAGATCAATTATAGCTAGCTTAGTACTGTTTTTCCAAACGCTCTTTTAGGATAAGCTAAGGAATACTACTTATACTATATCCTACTTAGTATCTCTTTCGTTAAACTATATAACATCTTAAAAGGATACTTTAAAATAAGTACTAAGTAAAATAACTATCTATACGTTTAGAACACTATTACTTTCCAGTCTATATACCTTAAAAGCAAGAACAGTAATAAGTTAATAAAGAAAGTTCTCTAGATCTTACTTAACAGACTCTAGTAAAGCTAATATAGGCTTAGTCCGCTCTATAACTATAAGGAATTCCTAGTTACTAATATAATCTAAGCTTACTAAGGAGTATCTAAGCTAAAGATTACTCTATACAAACTACTAACAAGCTTTAAAGAGCTAATAGCTATGCTCTATTAGATACTTAACGTTAAAGAGGCGGATTGTATATATTGCTAATTCCTAATAGACCGTAGGTTTATAATAATAAAAGCTAGGCCTATAAGAAACTATTAGGGTAACTCAATTATAGATTCAATCTTTAAAAGGAACTAGGCCACGTATATATAGTAGCCTAGAGGCGCTATAGGGTATAGAAAGCGAAACGAGTTTTAGCAAGGAGACTATAACAAAACCTATACTAAGGTAGGCTACTGGATTTATAGTAAGCCAGATTACCGATCCTTTATATATAGCTAAGAAGAACAGGTAATAGCTAAAAGCGAATAGCTTAAACGAAAGGGCATTAACAAAGATTATAGATAATATATAGCGTTTCTCCTTAACTATAAAGGTTTAGATGATAAATACGATATAAGGGAAGAAGATACTAAGCTTAGAGCATAGGTAGACAACTATAAGACCGATTAAGCTTAAGGTAAAAACAAAGTACTAGTAATTAGTTTTAAAGAAGAATAAATAGCAGTAACTTACTTTACAAACCAAGCTTTCCTTTATCTGATTACTAGGAGTAACCAGCTATAGAAAGACAGTAAAAAGGATATAGAGAGAATAGAAGCCGTTTAATTCGTACTTAATAGGTATACTAAGGCCGAATTCTAAGGAATTATACCTAATACCAGGGCTACTAACGTTTTGACCGCCAGACTTCGACAATTCCTTATACTAAAAAAGATAATCGGATCGCTTAAGATGGATAAAATATATATAGGGGAAGCAAATATACTTTTTAGGTCTAGGGATTTAAAACGATTACTCAGTATAGTTAGAGTAGAGCTCGATATCGGTTATATAACTTTCTATATATTAGAGATACTAACCCCTTTTCTTATATATCTAAAAGATATAGACAAGCTCGGCGTCTACCTTAATAACATAACAAATAAGCTTATATCTAAGTTAAGGAAACGCATATATATTTAGCGGAAGTAGGGACATCTATAGATCCCTATTAAAGGGATTAAACTGCTAAGCATAGCATTTACTATAGACAATAAGCGTCCTACGCCTCTATAACTTATAGAGGCTAAGCTAAGGTACATTTATTAACGCTATAGATACCCTATAGTCGATAGATTGTACAAAATACTGTAATAAGCAGATTACTAAGTAGAGCATAGTACTGTTAAGATAATTAATAAGTTCTGCCATTTTTGTTAGATTAAAGAAGCAGTGCTATAACGATTTAGATTTGCGTTATAAGATAACATTTACTTTAACTTTAAGATCGTTATAGACGTCTTAGATATCGATAGTTCTAAGGTACTATATATAGTTGACGCTGCAACCTCGTTCTAAGTAACCCGCTTTCTAAACGATCTCTTAGCTAAAGAGACGTAGGAGCAGCTAAAGGAATGTTAGATCGATATATACCTTAGACTACCCGATGTTTTACACTATAACAAGGGTACTAATTTCAAAGTATATAAGTTCTAGATAGAGGCTAAGCTCGTAGGTATAACCTATTATTTAATACTAGTTAAGGTATACTAGTTAGTCGGCAAGATTAAGCGATATTATAGGCTATTAAGAAGGGCCTATAACATTATCAAATTAGAGACTATTAGGACTTGCTTAAAAGAAGTATACTTATAAGCAGTACTAAGCATAGTTAACAATACTGTTAGCCTAGATAGGCTAGTACTAACGCTCTTAGTTTTCAGCGTATACTTACGCCTAACTATAGATACGCCGCCTTCTTCATCTTAACTACGCCAAGTAGGCGCAATTTAGAAGGCCATAGTGTAATTACATATCCTTAACGATATAAGGACTATATAAGACGCTCTTATACAGCGTAATAGACTAAGTATAGAAGATATGCTACTATACTTACTTAAGGTAGGTATAGAAGTACTAGTATTCCGAGAAAACGATTGATAAATAGGACCCTATAAGGTAATCTCGGCCATAAACATAGCGGTAATCGTCAATATAGTTAACAGACCTATGGAATTTCGGAATATAGTAGTTAAACTATACTACTAGGAGCCGGCGCAGGACAAGTAAGACAATTAGGCTAGAGTTAAGCAGCTAAAGCTATTCTAATATCCCTAGCCCAAGTAGCCCTACTAGCATAGACAACCCTAAAAGAACCTAGTACCTACTAACAACTTTATTTCGGAAAAAGAGAAGTGCAACTATAATCTTACGCTTAAACTACAAGCTAAAGGCAAGATTACTATACCTAGCATACTATTCTAAGAATCTAACAAAGCAGAACTAAACTCCCTTCTAGTAGCTAGAGTAATTAAAGCGATCTAGATGCTAGTAGATATATTAAGCTACTAAATTTTCAAATTAAGGATTGTCTAGGAAGTAAAAGACAAGCTTACTTTACTATGCGAAAAGTCACGTTTTATAGCTTAGAGATTCAGCAATAAAGATAAGAAGCACCTCCTTACTTAGTCGCCGATAATCTAGCGATACGCATAGCAGCTTATGCTCTTACTATTCCCGACGCTTTAAACGCACTTTGGTTTTAAGGCGTAGGTATGCAATGTAATTCAGGTATATACCTAAGCTAAGTTACAGCTAGTAAGGAAAGTAATTCTTCTATTACCTAAGGAGCTTAAGATGCTCTATCTACCTTATACTATCCTACTTGTTAAAACCCTATTGTATAGACTGGCCAAAGCCGGCTTATACTAGTAGGTGATATATATAAACTAGTATACTAAGTACCTTGATCTTAAACTAAGTACCTTCGACCTATACCTTATAATCGGTAAGATACAATTCGGTAATAGGTTTAGAATTGTTGGCCTATAAACCAACAATATACTTAATATCAGTAAGCAAGCCTTTGCTAACAAAGAGAAGCTCGAGCTGGATAAGGCCGGCTTTAAGTACAAGCTACTAGTATTTTTAATAGATAAATCGATTATAGACTTTAATAGATATAGGCTTGAAATAAGTATAGACGCTATTAAGATTCGGCAAAAGGGGCAAGCTACGCGACTCGAACTTATAAGCCTAAACGCTGAAATAGCAAAACAAGTATACGTTGAACAACACGCACGCAGTGCCTACATCGCTACGATTTGCCAGCTAGAAGCAACTTTCGACTTATTAGTAGCAGTACAATCAACTAAGCCTAGTATAACTAAGATTGCCCAGCTTAATACTTAGCTGTAATAGCAGATCGACAATAATATATATAGACTATGCTATCTATAACTCGAACTTAAGATAGCTAAGCTCTTCGTCTTTATAAACAGATTATTCGCCAATAATATAGACATAACATTACAAATTAGATTCGTTATTATATTCGGTAATAAGATAAGTAGCGTAAACAAGTTTAACTTATATAGTAATATTATATACTAGTCTTCGACTAAGTACAAATAGGTAACGTAGAGCGTTCTAGCAAGTAAGATATATAGTATAGTAAGTAGGTTTAATCTTAGGTATATATTGCACTAGACGCTCGCTAAAATCTACTTACGTCTAGGCCTACCCTTGCTACTACTAATTGTCGTATATATAGATTTGTTCAGCTTATACAAATACCTGGTAAAGCTTAGTACAATAGTAGAGAAGCGCCTTATAATCGATATAATAGCGCTGCGCTAGAGCTACGAAAACCGTAAAATCGTAGAAATCAGGTAGATTAGTAGCGATAACAACCTAGCCAACGCTATAACCAAATACATGTTGAACAAGACGCTTGAAAAGCTTATTACTACAAATACAGCTAAGATTAGAGTAGAAGGCTAGGTTCAACGCCTAGCCAAGCAATAGGAAGAGTCTATATAACTCAGGGCAAGATCGCAAGTGCAAAAGACAAAGACTGTTAGGATAATTCATTTATAGTATAATAAGGAATATAAGGCAAAGCGCAAAACGATCTTAATTTATACTTTTATAGCTGGCGCAATACGCGCGCCAACGCCCCCTACCCCCCAATTATAACAACAAAATATCAATAGCCTTGCCTATAGCAGCCATTACTATAAGCTTTTTCTATATAGGTGTTATACCTGCTATAGGCGTACTACGCTTAACAAGAGCGCGCGCTTTGTCTACTAGGACTAAGGCGTACTTAGCGCCGTTACGCCACAGTTTCTAATCCTATAACTAATAAGTATTCCAATCAAACAATAGACACTACTAAAGATTGTAACTTACTTTAGCCTTTATAGCTAGGTTAGAGTAGAGCTTTAAAAAGCAATCTAAGAATAGGCAGACTAACTTAGAGCTATAATATATATTAGGAATAATAAAACAATAGAAATAATGCATAAATAGAACTTATATTAGTATATATAAGTGCCTGGACAAGCACCGCTAGCACTAGAGGCTATAGCCTAATGTGCGGTCGTAGCACGCTATATATAGTACGAAATTGCTAGACTTGTTAAACGAGTCCTTAATACCTGCTAAAAGTAAGTATAGGTAGCTAAGGCAAATAATAGCACGTATAGCACTATATAGGCTACGAACTTCATACGTATTAGCAATATTAATAATAATAAGAGTAAGACGCTTACCCTCTGGTTTATACGTATAAGCGCGTAACAACCTCTTATAAGGCTTTGTATAGTCTGACGCGCAGTGTACGCGGCAGCTAGAGCGGACAACAGAGTTATCTGAGCTTTCGCCGGACGATAAACTTGCTGTCGCTACCGCCGGTATCGCTACCGGCAGTATAGGTACGCTTGTAGCAGCGAGCAGCGTCTTGCGCCGCGTATGTATAGCCGCTAATACTACCTTCTTTACAGCTAGTAATATAGGCAGAGCGTGCTTGGCGCGCTTAGAGAGACGTGCCTTATATATAGCGATCTCTGCCTTACGTACTGCCTCCTCCTCCGCCTTCTCCTTATACTAGAGTATAGTAGCCTGCTTAAGCAGGATACGTATATACGCGATTAACCCCTTAGAATTAAGGGGCGTAGAGTCGGCGTCGGTATAGCTGCCTATAGACTTAGGCTACGCAGCAAGCGCAGCCGCGTCTATAGTATTAGGATTGTTACTATTATTATTATTGTTATTACTATCGTTGCTACCTACTATGCTCTCCTAGTTACTATTATCGGTAATAGCGCGCTTAGACATGCCCTTAAACGTGTTATTATTGCCCTCCTAGGCAAGATGCTTGTCAGGAGCGTTAGTTATAAGTATATTAAGGGTGTCGCTGCCCTTATCCTTAGTATATATATAGGCATTACCGCCTACGCTCCTATAGAAGCACCTACTCTACTTATTATTAAAATCCAACATTATAAACAATAAGATTAGTACGCTTAAGCATTAATATATAATAGTAAGCAACTTACTTGTTACTGCTAGTACTACTGATACTACTGCTATTATTATTACTACTATAGCTGCTACTATTGTTATTACTGCTACTACTGCTACTAGTATAGATTATAGGGAGGAAGAGAATGGGTAGTATATAGTAGGAGAACCTACCTATTTATAGGTTTAGGGTAAGAGTATTCGGAGTTTGCAATTAGCTAGCCTAAAGCTCTAATTTTCCTATTATAATTCCTATTTAGGACTACGAGCTTTTACAACAATAGTTGTCAGTGCAACGTGCTTACTATTACGCCGTTTAAAGGCGTATATAGAAGGTGCTGAAGTCGCACCTTCTGCGCCAGGGATTAGCTAGCAGAATCCAACATTCTAATTAGCAAATAAGAAGTTAAGTAATTGGGATTTCCTATTCTAGCAATAAAGAGAGCAAAGTAATCTAGGATTTCCTATTTCGGTTAATAAAGCGCTAGTACAGTTATAAAAGAAGAGTTGCCGGTATTGATTATAGCAAGGGGGGTTAGGTACTAATCCCTATAACCGCATAGCACATAAGCCTCTTACTCTGGGAATAGGGTACGTACTATACTACTAAGCCTCCTGCTCTAGGGAATAGGGCGTGTACTACGCCACTTATACGACAGCTACAAGTAGCGCACCTATATACTATATAATAGTTACCAATGAGCGCTCTGCTTAATATAGGTATTTAAGAGGTACGCAACTACCCTCTAGATAGAGGGAGACATAATAATCTAGAACCAGAACTTGAACCAGTATTTCCTTGCTACTCGCTTTGCTCTTTATCGTTTTAGATCACTACGATCTCCGGAAACCTACTAACAATCCTTATATTTTATAAAGATATCTCCTTTATCCCTTACTAGTAATTCCCCTGCATTACCCCACTTAACGCTTTTACTTATATTCTTATAGGAGTGAAAGTAGCTTATATTGCAAGTGGTATGTATTGTAGCAGCAGAGTCTATAATAAAGGAGGTATTTTCTTTTTTATTTTTTCTTTCTAGACCTAGGATCTTCTTTTTAACAGTCATATAAATAAGGGCTTTATTAGTTCTATTGTAAGTAAGACTAGTAGAAGAGTGAATTGATTTCCAAAGTCTATATATAGTACTATAATATAATGAGAAAAGGAAAGATAGAAAAGAAAGAAGAAAAAGGAAGAGTAAATAAATACCCCTTAATTCCAAAGGACGTCTTCCTATTCGATCTAGTTTCTCAGTTATTAGTACCTTTCCCCTTTGTTATAAAGGGCTATAGTAAATAGTAGGGGAACTTACCCCTACTTCCTCAATTTCATCTAAGGCTTCTGCTATTGTTTTTTCTCTTTCTTCTTCATCTATCTCTATTTCAGAAGAAGGACCTGCTATACAAGCAGTAGAAGAAGAAGGGCTAGCAGTAGAAGAAGAAGAAGGTAGTATAGGAAAGCCGGGATAATACCCAGGAATAAATCCACTAAGGCCCTTATTAGTAAGATGCATTACCTTCTCTTTTTCTTTTCCTTTACCTTGATTTTTGTTAAACGTACAAAATAAGCTATAGCGCTCTAACGGTTATAGCTTAGGCAAAACGGATTTCAGTTCTCGAACTACTAGATATATAGCTATATTCTGAGGGTGGACCCACTTTTGTGGATACCGCTGACTAAGCTATATACTCCACTATATAGCCTAGAAATAGCTTTAAAAGGCTTTTCTATTTTTAGATTTATGCCCCACTTTTGTGGAGACAGCCTCCTTAGGCTGTATAAGCGCTAGAAATAGCCTTAAAAGGCTCTTCTACTAGGTCACCTACCTACCCTGTACCTACCCTGCACCGCAGGAGCGAAAACAGAACTTATAGGAAAAGTCATGCGGCTTACCCTGCAGCTTAGGTGGCCGTGAGTCGATTATTTAAAATCGCCAGCTTATTTGGTTTTTCGGGAAGTAGCTATGCACCTACTAAGGCGCTCCTGCCGTATGGAGGGCAGGAACGGTGCCGGAGGGTATATGTAGGGAAGGAAATTGCGAAGCCTTACCTACTTGGACTAGAAATCAAGTTACTACGTTACCTACAACTATAAGCCTTATAGGCCTATAAGACCCACTGAAAGCCGTAATATATAAGCTTAAAGCCTCTATAATATAGCGCTATAGCCTATAACTATACCGTTATATAAGGACTTTTATAGAGGGAATACAGTAAAGGGCCCTACTTTACTATATTAGCACATACCTAGGAAGTGCTATTTAGGCCATATCAACGCTGTTGCTGCCCCTACGTACCCTATACGACTACTACCAGTAGGCTATAGTGGTTACAGATCCTTATATAGGATTACCCATTCCAATAGGTTATGAGCCCGGATAGCCTGTGGGATAGTTATCGTTGGAGTCCAATTTCAAAGCGCTACCTCTGCCTATATATATAGGGCTATTTAAGCCTCTTATAGCTGAAAATATAGTACTATATTAGCCCTAAAAAGCTATATATTACATCTTATTGAAGGCTATTTAAGGACTAAAAAGCCTGAAAATCTAGAAGGAGAAATCGCTAAGAAATCTAAGTCCTATAGTATTGACGAGCATTTAGGGCTCTTATACGCTTAGGCTAGTATACTTACCTATACTAAAAGACCTTTCTACTTATAGCTGGAAGTAGAAAGGCTAGCGTTTTAGAATTTCTAGCGCTAAAGACCTATATTTCCCTACTATAGAGCCCTTTCTATAGATATATCTATAGGCGGTAGTTAAGTCCCTACGTCGATGTCTCTAGTCCCTATCTTAGAGCCTAGTTTAGAATTTCTACTAGAAAGCCCTACTAAGTAGCAAGTAGGCAGCGCTATAAACCTACTAAGCGCTAAGACTAGCCTAGAAAATCACTACTATAATTAGTGAGCTAGCTAATTAGCTTTAGTGAACTGGAAGCTAATTAAGTGCTTTAGCTAGCACTATAAAGTAAATAGTAGCCTATTTACAATGGCGGATCAAGCTAAAGGGAAGGGTATAGCGCCTAAAAGGGCTAGTAACCCAGCTGATCTAGGGCAATCTTCTAGGCCTCCACCACCTATACGAACCCTATTAGAAGATAAGGAAGATGGCGAAGACTATAGCAAGGTTATAGAAGTCCTAAAACAGTATATAAAATCTTATAAGCGAGTTATAGCTAGCTAATCTAGTGATATAAAAACACTACTTTTAAGTCTAAATACCCTAAAAGCCTCTGTCGAGGATAGCGTTAGCGCTATAAAGAATATATCTTCTACTTTAGCTTCTCTAACTAATAGTAGCAATGCTGCTGCTACTGGAAAGACTAGCTATAGTCCTAGATTTGATCCTTTTAGCGGTACTATGGATTTAGATTCTCCTCTACGTCCCCCTAGGAAAGAGCCCTATCTAGGGCTGGCTGTTAATTCAGCTACTAGTAATTTAGACCCCCCTATAGATACAAGGTCTAAGGAAGGCTTTAAGGATACTATTACTAGTAGTATAGTAAAGGAGCTTTCTAAAAAGGCCTATACTATACCGGACGATAGTAAGCTTAGCAGGGAAAGCAATTTTGAACAGTAGATTCAGGCTTTAAGTATAGTACTAAGAGCGTTAGGGATATCTAATTTTTTAGAAAACCCTGATATATCTAACACTTATAGCAACTCTGATCAAGCTGTTCTTTTAATGCTTCTACGTAATAGCTTATCTAGTAGCCCTAGGGCTGCTATATCGTAGATTTATATACCTTCTAAGGCCTTTAAGCTGCTTGTTAGGCAGTATAGCCGACCTATAGAGTCTAAAAAGGACGACGTCTATAACGAATTCCACGCCCTTACCTTTAGTACCTATAAAAAAGGCTTATCAGCTTTTAACGCTGAATTTAACGGCTATCTTGCTAAGCTTACTATAGCTAAAATAGATATAGATCCCTCTTTAATACTAAATCAGTATTTTAAGGCTCTAGAATCTAAGTTTCCTAGCTGGGTATCACGCCAAAAGAGCTCTATAAGACAGGCTAGAATGCTAGGCCTTATAGCCTCTAGCCTTAATATAGAATATCTAATAGCTGATATTTTAGAAGAATCTAGGAACCCGGCTATAGAGGCGTATAGAGCAGCTCACGTGGCTAATAGCTCTAATTCAACCCCTAATTCAAATTCTAACCCTAGTAAAAAGGGTAAAAATAAGAAAAAGGGTAAGAAGAAGGCTAGTTATAATATTAAAGGGCAGAATTATAGTGCTAAAAGTGCTGAACAAGCCTCCTTTATACTAGGGTCCTATAACCTAGCTATAGAAGAAGAAGAGGAATCTAACTCTAGTTCCAATTCTAGTTCTTCTAGCAATTCTAATACCCAATTAGCATAGCTATTAGCGTTAAAAGGGTATAAGAAGCGTAAGGACTTTAAAGGAAAAGGCCTAAAAACCTCTTCTAACAAGGCAAAATATAAAGATAATCAGCCTAGAAGACACCCTAGAGACCCCGCTCTTTATAATAGTTGGCTATACAATACAGGATCTACGGACCATATTAGTAATAGTAAAGAGCGGTTTACTACCTTTACGCCTAACACAGGCCAGTTACGCCCTATTAACACTGGAAATGGCCCTATAAGCCCGGCTGGTATAGGCTCTATTACACTAGAAGTATTATCTAGAAAGGCCCCCCCTACCTATACTAAATTAGTATTAGATAACGTTTTATACCTACCTAATATTGATATAAATATTGTTAGCAGGGTTAGGCACTATAATTCGGGAGGTTGCCTTATAAAGGAAACCCTTTACGGGGGTGATAGACGCTGTATAGCTATACTAGACTTTAAAAAATCAGGATTTTTTCTTGACGTTAAAGGCAGCTCTAAGCCTATATTACATGCAAATTTTGCTTTTCCTTTAGGCCTTACTAGTTATAATACTACTAAAAGTATAGAGCCGCAGCGTAATAAGATAGTGGTGGAAATTCCTTCTAATTCTATTAGAAAGGAAGACTATAGACCTATTATAGAGGATGCTATAGTATCCGAAGCTATAGAGCCTAATAAGCGCTATAAGCTAAGGAATTCTCCGGCTAAGGGTACTACTTTAGAAGGTATAGGACCTTCTTTAAGGGGGAAAAGGCCCCATAGGCCTATAGAGCCCTTAGCCACTGCCCAGGCCCCCTATCAAAGTCCTTGTGAGACTAGGGAGCCTAAGCCCTTAACTGGCACTAGAGACCTGCCCCATGTGCTAAGAGAGCTAGTTATAGAGGGGAATGAAGTAGAAAAGGCTATATCTAGCCCTACTTTAAAGGAGCCTAATATAGGTCAGCGAGATTACTATAATCTACTTAATTTAGCTAAATTATAGCACGTTAGGCTAGGCCATATAGGCCTACGTCTTTTGAAAAAGACCTCTAGTATTACTAAAGGGCTGCCTAATTTTAATAAAATAAAGGAAGCTGATTTTCACTGCTCTAGCTATAATCGAGGTAAAGCAGTGAGAAGGGTTAGTAAGGCTTTAATACCTGACCTACCTAGGGTCTTAGACTCAATAAAGGGGGATACTGTTAAAATTAGGCCTAGGCCTTATAATAGAAACCCTATAGTCTTACTTCTAGTTGACCGTAAAAGTAGGTATAGGTAGGTTTTTAACCTACCTAATAAATCAGGCCCTATAGTAGCTAACGCTATTAAGGGCTTTTTTAGGGGCCTAAGGAATGGATTTGGTAGATATCCTACTAAATTCCACTTTGACGGAGGCACTGAAATAACTGATTTATTAACTACTTAGTTAGCTAAAAGGGGTATTAAATTTAGTACTTCTGCCCCCTATATCCACGAGCAGAACGGCTTAGTAGAACGATCAGTTAGAGTTATACTAGACCGTGTAAGGTGTACTATTCTTAGTAGCGCTTTACCCTAGTATTTATAGTGCTTTAAACTGGAGGCTGTAGTAGAATTAGTTAATAGTACAGCTATAACTAATAAGGAAACTACTCCTTTCCAGGCGCTATTTGACGAGCTAGAGCCTGGTATTCCACATATACCTAACCTAGAGCGCTATAGGGCTATAGGCGCTAGAGGAGAGGCTATTATACCTCTAGAAAAACGGTCTAAATCGTTAAAATTTACCTCTAGAACGGAAGAGTGTAAATTACTAGCGGTATTAGGTTCTAAGACCTACCTAGTATATATACCGTCTAGAAGAGTAGTACTTAAAACCTCTACTGTTAAGTTCATAGAGGATAATACAGTACTAAGTTAGCCTACTGATAATACAGCTTTAGAGGGGGAATTAGTAGACCTAGACCTAGATTTAGAGGGGGCTGTCAGCCCAGACCCTTCTAATCTTAATACTAAAAAGCCTATTAGTATAGAAATAGGACCTAGTAAGCTAGAACCCTACGAATCTTCTTCTAATAGTGAATTAGATGAACCCTCACCGGATAAGCCTATAAATCCGGTTATAGTAGAGTCTACTAGGCCTACTATATCTATTAGAAAGCCTGAATTACTAGAGGCGTTTCCCCAAACTATAGAGCCCATTCTTGCACCTAAGCCTATAGAAGTTATAGCGCCTAATCAGCCTATAACGAACGAACCTCTTGATAATAGTGATCTTATTTCAGAGGGGGATAAAATGCAGCTCGATTACTATAAGCTTTTAGCTAAGACTAGTAGCTATATACTGTCTTTTATCTATAAGGCTCGAAAAAGGGTAATATCTAAGGATAGTATGCCTACTACTTATAAGCAAGTCTTAAAACTACCTAGAGATGAGCGTAGTAAGTGGTTAGAGGCTATTACCAAGGAATTTATCCAGTTATTAGAGCTAGGGGTTTTTAAATTCCTACCTAGGAGTCTATTACCTTCTAACTGTAAGCTTATTACCTGTTGAAACGTTCTTAAGGTTAAAAAGGACGCTAAAAACAGGCCTATTAAGTATAAATCTCGGTTAGTAGCTAGGGGCTTTATGCAGGTAGAAGGCCTAGATTACACTGTAACCTACGCCTCTACTAGTATACCACCTACTTGGCGTATACTTCTAGCTATAGGTGCTGTTCTAGACTGGGAAATAGAATAAGCTGACTTTATAGGGGTATTTCTTAATAGCGCTCTTAGAGAAGAAATATATATGGAAATCCCTAAAGGACTATTAGACCTAGCGGCTTCTAATAAGGATATTTATAAGCTTTTACTGAAATACAGCTATAATCCTTCTACTCTTAATATTATTAAACTATCTAAAGCGTTATACAGTCTGAAACAAAGCCCTAGAGAGTAGCAAGATAAGCTTAAAATCTTACTTAAGAGCCTAGGCTATCTCCCTCTTATTTCAGATCTAGGGGTCTTCTATAATGCTAAAACCTGCCACTTTATCGTTACCTATATAGATGACTGTCTATTTATAGGGCCTAATATAGGCTATATAACTGATTTAAAGAAACGGCTTAATAAGGTCTACGCTATAGAAGACTTAGGGCCTGCCGCCTATTTCCTAGGCGTGCAAATTATAAGGGATAGACCTAATAGGCGCCTGTGGCTTAACCAGTCACAGTATATAGAAGAGGCGGTTAGCCGCTTTAACTTAGCCGATTCTAAGCCTATATCTATTCCCTTATAGCCGGGGCTAGTAAGTCAACTTCAACTAGAGGAAGATATTGCTAGCCACCTCTGTAATTCTACGGAAATTAAGCTCTATCAAAGCCTAGTAGGAACAGCTATGTATATAATGCTCCTTACTAGGGTAGATATTAGCTTTACCGTACAGTAGCTCTCTAGGTCTTTAAATAGACCTACAAAATCACACTTAAACGCTGCTAAAAATCTTTTTAAGTATCTTAATAGTACTAAAGACTATAGCATCTGTTTTAGCTATAACGGAAATACAGTAGCTGATCTAGGGCCTAAGCTTAGTAATAGTAGTAATACAACTACTAAGCTTAGTAGAGACTTTCACTCTAAGGAAGGGCCTAGGCCCCTAACTACTACCTCTACTACTATAGTAGATTCTAGAAATAGTAAAGGTAGTAGCCGGACTTCTATAATTAATAGTAGTCTAGTCCCTATAGGCTTTAGTGATTCTGATTTTGCAGGGGATAAGGCTACTAGTAAATCCACCTACGGCTATCTATATAAGTTAGCCGGTGGGCCTATTAGCTGGAAAACGAAAAGAGCTACTACTATTGCTCTCTCTACCCTGGAAGCTGAAACTGATGGACTTACAGAGGCTATACGCGAAGTACAGTGGATTATAGGGCTATTTTCTGAACTTCACAGACCTATAGACTACCCTATTACTCTCTATGGAGATAATTAGGGCTCTATAACGGTGGCTAATGACCTAGCGCTACACGCTAGAACTAAGCATACCCTGCTGAAATTCCGGTACGTTAGAGAGCAGGTTAAGGCTAAAATAGTTACTATTATATATCTTAATACTAAGTGTATACCGGCTGACGGACTTACTAAAGCCCTACCAGTTAGTGGCTTTCAGTCTTTTATCAGGCTTTTAGGCCTATAACCTAAAGGAGCTTTTTACTAAGCTACCCTCTACCCCTATATATATATATTCTATACTATATATATAGAAGGCCTGGCTTAGCCTGATTAGCTTATAAGACCAGTCAATAGTACCGGCTACTTTACAGCCCTCTAGAATCACCTAATTCCTCTATATAGCCTTAAAAGGCTTATAAGGTCCTAGCCACTGTAGTACAGTTCTATAGGCGCCCTTATACTAGCATCAGCTCCCTGCGGCGTTAGGGAGGCCTATATTACTCTAGCTACATCTAGAAGTACTCTAGTATATAGTATAGCTATATTTGGAAAATATAGGCTCCGGCTATTACTAGTAGTATACTTTCCTTTAGAGGGGGATTCTCTATGTAACTACCTGTTATTTCCTTACTAGAACTGGCTGAAAGAACGGAGTAAAAAAGGGCATAAAATTTAAAACCGTGCTAAAAATTGTTTTCTCTATAAGAGGATAAAGGCGTTTATAAGCCCTTTACTCCTTCTATACTCTAGTGCGTCTATTAGTCGCTAGGGTATAGAATATTTAGATATTATATATTACTATAAGCTTTAAAGCTATAGTACCTATACCTTTATAGGTTATAGGTTTGATTTCAACATCATATATATTCTTACTTCTTTCTATATATAATAGGGGTTTATCCTATATATATATAAGGGCCTAACCCCTTTGTCTAACGGAATAGTTTTGCTCTTACGTTCTTATTTCTTAGGATTCTTCTATTCTTTACCTATATATAGCTTTCTAAGGCTTATAAAGGAACAGAAGAATAGAGGGGGTGTTAAACGTACAAAATAAGCTATAGCGCTCTAACGGTTATAGCTTAGGCAAAACGGATTTCAGTTCTCAAACTACTAGATATATAGCTATATTCGGAGGGTGGACCCACTTTTGTGGATACCGCTGACTAAGCTATATACTCCACTATATAGCCTAGAAATAGCTTTAAAAGGCTTTTCTATTTTTAGATTTATGCCCCACTTTTGTGGAGACAGCCTCCTTAGGCTGTATAAGCGCTAGAAATAGCCTTAAAAGGCTCTTCTACTAGGTTACCTACCTACCCTGTACCTACCCTGCACCGTAGGAGCGAAAATAGAACTTATAGGAAAAGTCGTGCGGCTTACCCTGCAGCTTAGGTGGCCGTGAGTCGATTATTTAAAATCGCCAGCTTATTTGGTTTTTCGGGAAGTGGCTATGCACCTACTAAGGCGCTCCTGCCGTGTAGAGGGCAGGAACGGTGCCGGAGGGTATATGTAGGGAAGGAAATTGCGAAGCCTTACCTACTTAGACTAGAAATCAAGTTACTACGTTACCTACAACTATAAGCCTTATAGGCCTATAAGACCCACTGAAAGCCGTGATATATAAGCTTAAAGCCCCTATAATATAGCGCTATAGCCTATAACTATACTGTTATATAAGGACTTTTATAGAGGGAATACAGTAAAGGGCCCTACTTTACTATATTAGCACATACCTAGGAAGTGCTATTTAGGCCATATCAACGCTGTTGCTGCCCCTACGTACCCTATACGACTACTACCAGTAGGCTATAGTGGTTATAGATCCTTATATAGGATTACCCATTCCAATAATTTTCTTTCTCGTTAAAGGAGGATTCCAGCTCTGCTATCTGGGCAAAAAGAGCCTGCTTTTTCATCCTCTTATTAGTAGAAGCCCCCTGTTGTCCTTTCCTCTTTGTTATTTTCCCCTTATTATTAGGGGGTGTTTTCTTAGAAGAAGAGGAAGAAGAAGCAGTAGTAGGGGAATTCCACTAAGAGGGTGCCTTTTCCGGATAAAGGAAGAAGCAGTTATCAGCATTATAACCTGGTTTTTTGCAGTTACTGCAGTGACTGGTCTTATTGCTTTTCTCCTTATTTAAAAGGAGGGCGTGTTTTTTGCCATTCTTTTTTATTTCTTACAAGGTATCGAGGAGGGCTGTAATATAGGACTAGAGCGTATAGGCATTGCTATTGCCCCTAAAAGCCTGTTTAATATTCTCCCTAAACGTATAGTAGTTGTAGGAGAGCCTATCTAATAAAATAGATATATAGGCTAGATCAGGCAGGGAGATATCGTTAATTCTAAGGCCTTCTAATATAGCCCTAAAAGAAGAGAGATATCTCTCTATATCCCTAAGGAAGTCAGTAAGCCTAATAGCCCATAGTTGACTAAGAAGAAGGAAGCCTGTAGAAATACCATAGGGAGAGTAGTTTTGTTGTAATATCTCCTATATTTGTTTTGCCCCTTTTTAGCCTTATAGCTCTATTGTTATTGGGTTATTAACGGTAAGCTAGAGCATAACAACAGTATAGCTGTTAAAGGGGTCTTAGTCTTCTAGGTTTTCCCTAATAGCCCTTATTGTTTAGGTATATCCCAGGAGAACCTAGATTCGTAGGGACCACGCTTGGTAGTTATTCTCCCCTTTTAGCTTAGGAATCTTGAATTTCTTAATATCTATAAGCTGGAAACGCTAAGGGGTTACCCCGGAAACAGCAGTAGTAGTGGCAGTGATCGAGCTTTGCTTAGCCATTTTTTCTGCTATTTTTTATTATAGTATAAGGGGAGGAAAGTAGTCGAATTCGTGGAATTTAAAAAAAGCAGCTCTACTAGCGTTGTACTGCAAAGCTTAAATCTACGGGTTATAGGGGCGGTTATCGACTAAGGACGTAGCTGTACCGTTATGCTAAGGAATTTTGCTGTAGAGCGATATAGGGTTGTCGAACTTGGAAATCGACGTTATTGTTAGATATATATATCGAAATCGACAGTATAGTCTTGTTGATCAAGGGCTTAGAGGGAATTGACAGGATAGTACAATGGTAAAGCGGCTAGCCTAATATCGAAAAAGGCGCTTGTTTAATTCGAAAGGACGTAGAAAAGGGCGGTTTTATCGATATAAAGGCGAACTGTAGAGCTAGCTATAGATGTCGGAATTAGGGAAGCGCGGGGAATAACGTTGCACTTGTCTATAGCTAAATATAGGTAGTAGGTGATACAGAGGGGTTCCAATTAATTCGAGTCGTACAACGAGAAATCGATTTGAACAGCGTTGCACTGTTATATAGCTAAATTTATATAGTAAGTAATGAAAGGCGGTTTTTGTCGATTTTAACGGAGTATGGCGAGAGGAAGCGCCGGGCTTATAACCTATGAGAATAGGGGCAGTAGAAGTAGGTAGTAAAAGTGCTTGATTGCTTGATAATCTATCTAGCTATTTAGTAGTAAGGAAGATAGTAATATATACCCTCTTTTTCACCATCTGTTATTTGTTCTACGCTATTCCTATTACTAGAGACCTTGCGGTACTATTCCTAATAAGGAATAGTGTTATTCTAGCTTAACGCTAGTCTACTAGCTTAAGACCTAGGCTTGTCTTATCCTATATATTTATCTGATATTTATTTAGTCTTAGACTAAATAGGATAAGCTAGATATTTGTGTTTAGTATAAGACTTATGCAAGATTTGTGCATTTGGCCTTATGGGTGACTAAGCATGTGTCCCTAGGACTGTAGCCTTGTGAATGTCATACGGCAAGGCTGTGGTATTTGCTAGATATTCTAATAATATTAATAATAAGGATAATAAGAGTAAGACACTTACCCTCTAGTTTACGTATATAAGCGCGTAACGACCTCTTACAAGGCTTTGTACAGTCCAACATACGGCATATATAGTAGCTAGGGCAGATAACAGAGTTGTCTAAGCTTTCGCTAGATAACAAACTTGCTATTACCACTGCCGGTATTACTACTAGTAGCATAGGCACACTTATAACGGCGTATAGCACCTTACGCCGCATATATACAGCTGCTAATACTGCCTTTTTCATAGCTGGCAACGTAGGTAGAGCGTGCTTAGCAGCCTTAGAGAGACGCGCCTTATATATAGCGATCTCTACCTTATACGCCGCCTCCTCCTCTACCTCCTCCTTACGCTAGAGCATAGCAGCCTGCTTAAGCAGGACGTATATACGCATGATCAGCCCTTTGGAATCAAGGGGCATAGAGTTAGCGTCAGTATAGCTACCTATAGACTTAGGCTACGCAGCAAGTACAGCCGCGTCCGTAGTATTAGGATCATCGCTGTTGTTATTATCGTTATCACCGTCGTTACCACCTACTACGCTCTTCTAGTCGCTATTATCGGTAATAGTACGCTTAGATATATCCTTAAACGTATTATTATTACCCTTCTAGGTAAGATGCTTATTAGGAGCGTTAGTTATAAGCATATCAAGGGCATTGCTGCCCTTGTCCTTAGTATATATATAGACGTTGCTGCCTATACTCCTATAGGAGCACCTACTCTACTCATTATTAAAATCCAATACTATAAACAACAAGATCAGTACGCTTAAGCATTAATATATAACGGTAAGCAACTTACTTATTACTACTAGTACTACTAATACTACTACTATTATTATTACTACTACTGCTACTACTATTGTTATTGCTACTACTACTACTAATACGGATCGTAGGGAGGAAGAGAACGGGTAGTATATAGTAGGAGAACCTACCTATTTATAGGTTTAGGGCAAGAGCGTTTAGAGTTTATAATCAACTAGCCTAGAGCTCTGATTTTTCCTATTATAATTCCTATTTAGGACTATAAGCTTTTGCAATAATGGTTGCTAGCATAACGCGCTTACCGTTACGCCGTTTAGAGGTATATCTAGAAGGCGCTAAAGTCGCGCCTTCTACGCCGGGGATTAGCAACTAGAATTCAACATTCTAATTAGCAAACAAGAAGTTAAGTGATTAGCATTTCCTATTCTAGCAATAAAAGAAGCGCAATAATCTGGGATTTCCTATTTTAGTTAATAAAGCACTAGCGTAGTTATAAAAAAAAGAGTTGCTAGTATTGATTATAGTAAGGGGGATCAAGTACTAATCCCTATAACTATATAGCGCATAAGCCTCTCGCTCTAGGAATAGGGCATATACTACGCTACTAAGCCTCCCGCTCTAGGGAATAGGGCGCATACTACGCTACTTGTATAACAGCTACAAGTAGTATACCTACGTACTATATAATAGTCACTAACAAGCGCTCTGCTTAACATAGGTATTTAAGGGGTGCGCAACCACCCCCTAGATAGAGGGAGATAGACAATCCAGAACTAGAACTTAAACCAGTATTTCCTTGCTGCTCGCTTTGCTCTTTATCGTTTTAGATCACTACGATCTCTGGAAACCTACCAACATATTCCTTTATAAGCCTTAGAAAGCTATATATAGGTAAAGAATAGAAGAATCCTAAGAAAAAAAAAGAACGTAAGAGCAAAACTATTCCGTTAGACGAAGGGGTTATGCCCTTATATATATATAGGATAAACCCCTATTATATATAGAAAGAAGTAAGAATATATATAATGTTGAAATCAAACCTATAACCTATTTAAAGGTATAGGTACTATAGCTTTAAAGCTTATAGTAATATATAATATCTTAATATTCTATACCCTAGCGACTAATAGACGCATTAGAGTATAGAGGGAGTAAAGGGCTTATAAACGCCTTTATCCTCTTATAGAGAAAACGATTTTTAGCACGGTTTTAAATTTTATGCCCTTTTTTACTCCGTTCTTTTAGCAAGTTCTAGTAAGGAAATAACAGGTAGTCACATAGAGAATCCCCCTCTAAAGGAAAGTATACTACTAGTAATAGCCGGAGCCTATATTTTCCAAATATAGCTATACTATATACTAGAGTACTTCTAGACGTAGCTAGAGTAATATAGGCCTCCCTAACGCCGCAGGGAGCTGATGCCAGCACAAGGGCGCCTATAGAACTGTACTACAGTGGCTAGGACCTTATAAGCCTTTTAAGGCTATATAGAGGAATTAGGTGATTCTAGAGGGCTGTAAAGTAGCCGGTACTATTAACTGGTCTTATAAGCTAATTAGGCTAAGCCAGGCCTTCTATATATATAGTATAGAGTATATATATAGGGGTAAAGGGTAGCTTAGTAGAAAGCTCCCTTAGGTTAAAGGCCTAAAAGCCTAATAAAAGACTGAAAGCCACTAACTAGTAGGGCTTTAGTAAGTCCGTCAGCCGGCATACACTTAGTATTAAGATATATAATAGTAACTATTTTAGCCTTAACCTGCTCTCTAACGTACCGGAATTTCAGCAGGGTATGCTTAGTTCTAGCGTGTAGCGCTAGGTTATTAGCTACCGTTATAGAGCCCTGATTATCTCTATAGAGAGTAATAGGGTAGTCTATAGGTCTGTGAAGTTTAGAAAATAGCCCTATAATCCACTGTACTTCGCGTATAGCCTCTATAAGTCCATCAGTTTCAGCTTCTAGGGTAGAGAGAGCAATAGTAGTAGCTCTTTTCGTTTTCCAGCTAATAGGCCTACCGGCTAACTTATATAGATAGCCGTAGGTGGATTTACTAGTAGCCTTATCCCCTGCAAAATCAGAATCACTAAAGCCTATAGGGACTAGACTACTATTAATTATAGAAGTCCGGCTACTACCTTTACTATTTCTAGAATCTACTATAGTAGTAGAGGTAGTAGTTAGGGGCCTAGGCCCTTCCTTAGAGTGAAAGTCTCTACTAAGCTTAGTAGTTGTATGACTACTATTACTAAGCTTAGGCCCTAGATCAGCTACTGTATTTCCGTTATAGCTAAAACAGATGCTATAGTCTTTAGTACTATTAAGATACTTAAAAAGATTTTTAGCAGCGTTTAAGTGTGATTTTATAGGTCTATTTAAAGACCTAGAGAGCCACTATACGGTAAAGCTAATATCTACCCTAGTAAGGAGCATTATATACATAGCTGTTCCTACTAGGCTTTGATAGAGCTTAATTTCCATAGAATTACAGAGGTGGCTAGCAATATCTTCCTCTAGTTGAAGTTGACTTACTAGCCCCGGCTGTAAGGGAATTGTCGATTCGCTCTTACTGCAGTAAAAGGCTTCCGGTAGATAGTAAGGAACAAGAACAGCAAGACAGAGAAAGAGCAAAATAACAAGTACGATTCCTATAGTGATGATTAATGATGTATTCTCTCTCCCTCTCTTTCTTACTCTCCTAGATATAGGGCGTTGTAGCCCTGTATCCTGACTAGGGTTGTGCCTAGCGCTAGTATAGGGGTTATGCCCTATATCTAGCTATTCCCTTACTATGACTAACCTATACTAGCTATGATAGCCTGCTAGCAATCGACACTGGCTCTCTTTTCTTTTTGGTTATGGTCCGTCCTTATAGGACATCCTTCCCTGTAGTCCGCCACTTAACGCACTTTATCTATGCAAGACAGAGCATATATCGCGTCCTATAATCAATTCTTAATACGTCCTATTCCTATAAAATAAGTCGTACGTTGCGTCCTATAAGTACTATATAAAGCACGCATTGTGCTTTGTCTACCGTGATATATCCGCGTCGCCCGTTACCGTACTAATCCTATTATATAACCGCCTTCTATCTCCTTTACCCTTTTCTTTCTTAGCTATAGCCTACCTATCCCTTAACTAATTAACAATGCCCTTTTCTGCTGGCATTGTCTTCTTATTATTGTATACTCCTAGACCGCCTGCTGTAGAATAAATAGAACAATAGGCCAGCCTGTACTTCCAATATAGTCCTTCTCTTTTAAGTCTTGCTAATAAAAATGTATATGTATATAGCCTTCTCGCCCTACTGCTACTACTACTGTGATTTGTTATTTACTAACCTGCTTATAGCTAATATAGACTCCCTTTCTAACTTGGATAACTCGGTATATAATATCCTAGGTAAGTACTTCATTGTTATCCGCCGTACTAGCTTTATTATCTACCGTGTATATGTTGTGTCCTATGTGTTATTAGCGTAGGCGCGTCTTGTTTATTAACATCCTAGCGCGTTATAGGCATACCTACCGCATCCCTAGCCCTAGCACCTACGTTGACTAAGCCGGCTAAGATTACGCCAGCTATACGTTATATAGCCGCTTGTAAGGCCAAGTAGCGCGAGTCGGCCAAGGCCTATGCTATAGTAGGTAGGGCAACAGCCGCTAAGCACTGCAAGAAGTATAAGGAGGCCGCGGCTAATGCCTAGGCTAGCAAGCTGGCTAAGAAAGAGGGCCTATAGCGCTCTAAGCGCACTACTAGCAGCGACGCTGGCAGATACACTACTGATTCCGGCCTTATGGCCGATAAGGACGATAATAACGGCTATAACAGGGCGTACGTCCCCCCTACCGATGTAGAGGAGGAGAAGGAGGAGGAGGAGGATAGTAGCGGCAACGATAACAGCGTTAATAACAGTACTAGCAATAGTGCTAATAAAGGCAAGGGTAGCAGCGCGTATAAGTATGGCGAGGGCGCTTTGCGCTGTAAAGGTAGGTTTCAAAGCATAGCCACGCTTTGGAATACAGCTGATATTTTCATGATTTCTAGACATACCGCTGTATAAGTAACAGCGTGTTACGTCCTACCCTTACAGCCCCCCTAATACGCCCTACGCCGATATATATATCTACTATGTCTAGGTAGTAACGGCCGGTAAAGGCCAGGGTCCTAACAACATATAGCGTTAGGACTAATATTACTAGGATCGCGTTAGGGTTGTTAGTAGCTATTATTAGTCCTGCTTAGCTAATAGTAGTTATAAGCCGCTATAAGCGCTTTATCTTATGAAAATAAAACCGCGGTCGCGCTCTAATTTGCCTATATAGCTCTACGTTAGTACGCCCTATTATAGCGCGCTATCTTAAAGTCCTTATAGCTTCCAAGCCTGCCTCTGCTGTAAGTCCTCCCCTCTATCTTCTTAGCAATATACTGACTTGTTAAAGGCTGTTAAGAAGCAGTAGTATAGGGACTAGTAGGAGTAGCGGTCCGCCATCCGCTACGTTCTTATACTACCTAGCGGCAGTAAGGAGGAGGTAGACTTGGCAGAGATAGGGAAGAAGGCCTTGCAAAAGGCCTATATATAGGTATCGGCCTATATAGCCAAAGCACTTTTATTGTTAGCAGTATAGGGGGAGGAGAAGGAGGAAAATATAAAAATATAAAAAAAATATGAAAGTATATTACGCTTTGTCTTACAGTCTTACTACGCTTATTGCGTTTTATACTTCCGTTTTACAGTATGTCCGTGCCTTATCCTCCCTCCTCTTCCGCGGCGTATTAGCGTATAGTATATCCTGCCCTTACTATCTTTCTTTTATCGGCGTGCTACGGCTGCTATACGGCAATTATCGCTATGTTACCCAACCCTCTATATATATCTTAGCTATATTATTATCGACCAGCGCTATAAGTGCCCGGTTAGGCAGTCTTTTTGTTATAGCGTCTACTAGATTGTCCTCCCTGTTAATCCACCTAACCTCCTAAATCTCCCTATTCTTATAGCTCTACTATAAAGCCATAATATCGATTATAAGGCGCTTTTCGACAGTACTGCCAAGCTTAACAAGGTACTTATACAGACTAAAAGAGTCTGTACAAAGAATAATTAGAAGGTTAGCCCTTAGGCTAAGATAGGCAAAAATCGTAGAAATAGTCCGCTAGACTATAAAACCGATATTAAAGCCGGCTACTATCCCGTAGATCTCGCTGGCTAGTACGCTTCTTATCACCCTCTTGCACTTCGTTAAGGACTAGTAGACTATATTTCTATAAATTCAAAAAGCAGCCTCTCCTAGTACGTCGTCTTTGTTAGCTAGTAGTATAACATAG
This sequence comes from Phyllachora maydis, assembly GCA_029339225.1. Lineage (NCBI taxonomy): Eukaryota > Fungi > Ascomycota > Sordariomycetes > Phyllachorales > Phyllachoraceae > Phyllachora > Phyllachora maydis. The sequence continues at coordinate 4,294,360 of JAQQPM010000001.1, read as the reverse complement.
CCAATCTAAGAAGTCAGGTCTACGTTATTAGTAAAGGACCTATTAATAAAGATAAAGAGCTTAGCTATAGTAAGATCCAAAGGGTAATAAACCAGGCCTTTTTCTACGTTATCTATCTACTACTAGATCTAGGCGTTAAAGTGCTTATAGTCCTTTAGCTAGGGCTACTAGGCTTAGACAGCTATAGCTAAGTTGAAAGCCGCCTTTAGCTAGCAGATAGAGGCTAAATAAGCCTCCTAAGTACGTTGCTTAACGTATTACTAAGCGGGCGTTACCCCCTTTATATCGATAAGGGATAGGCGTTTACCCTGCCCTTTTTGCCGTATCGAAAGGTTACCGTTAGAGAGGTAAAGCCAGCAGCTGTTAAAATCCACCTTTAGCCTATCTACTACCTTAGTAGCCAGCTTTAACTTAAAGCCGGCTTTTTCTAGCTCTTTCTCTTCTAACTAGGAAAAGGAATTATCCCTAATAATAAGGGTATTGTCGGTTTGCAAGCTAATAAGCCTAAATCCCTTTCCTAGTATAGTAGTAGAAATCAGAAGATAGGGATTAAAAGAAGAAGACTAAAGACTAAGGTAATTCATATGCTACTGTATATAGGTAGCAAACTAGTAAAGCCCTACCTCTACTATACTATATAGCAGGCGGTTTACCCGTAAAACAGCGCTAATAGGATATTTACCCTAAAGCTCTTTAGGTAGATAAAGGAGTATTTTGCGGTTTAGGGCTATCTTAGACTGCGTATATACCTATATAATATCTTATAACTATAGGTATAGCCTAAAATCGTAAAGAAGAGAAGGGTAAAGGGTAAGTAGAATCTGCTAGATATACTGTTGGATAGTTAGTAACTAGGTAAGAAGACTATTCTTTCCTAGATTACTATACCTCTGGGCTACTAGTCTTGATTTTTTATATAGGCTAGAAGTCTTGTCCTTTACCTCTTATACTATCCTTAACTTGAATACCTTAACGCTATAGAGGTCTTTTGGTTCTTAGATCACCTTAATAATACTATTTTCAAGGAGGGCGTCGATCTCGGCCTTATCTAAGGCCTTAAACGGCTTACCTAGTATAGTAATCTTACCTTAGTACTATAATTCTAGGGCTAGAGCATAGTCCTTCCTCTCCTTCTTAGAAAAGAAGAGTCCTATAGGAACTTAACTTGCAAGGTCTTTACCTGATATAAGGGTACGGCTGCAGTCTGAAATGGTAAAACGCAGCGTAAGTCGCGGCTTGTCCGGCATACTAGAATTGCAGATTGTCCGTCTAAGTTATAGTATATCGGTTGTTAATGCAGGCTACACCTTGTCCTAGGGTTTTATAGCGCAAGTTGCGCTATATCTAGGTAGTATATTAGGTTATAGGTCTATAATCTCTGGTAAAACCTAGGCCCCTCTTTCTCTCCTAGGCCGGCCCTACCTCTTTAGTAGTATAGGGTTAGGGTAGACGAACTTTTCTGCTATATCTAGATCTTCTAGGTCTTTAGTATCCCCCTCCTCCTATAGCTCCTTCTATAGCCCCTTCTATAGCTCCTAGTAGTATGGTTTTACAACTATACTCCTAAAGTCTATAGTGCTATTAACTATATCTATAGTTATAGAAGTCTCTAATACTGCTAATACCTTATATAGCCCGGTCTACCTATTATTTTTGTAGTAGACCAAGACTTCCTGGCCGATACCTAGTACACTAGGTAATACTACCTTGGTATTAGGGCTGTTTCGGCGGCTAAGAGCCTCCCTAATAGCCTGCTTGCCTTGCTACCTCTTAAGCTTAGCTATTGCTTTTTCAATGGCTTCTGCCCTTGTAACTTGATCTAGACTTGGTAGCGAATTTCCAGTTAGCTAGGGAAAAGCACTAAAGACTAGTAGGGTAGGGATTAAACTGCTAGGCCCTGCTATATTATTAATAGTGGAGACCGTAGCTTATAAGCTAGCCGTTTTCGACATAGTAGTGCCGGCCTCTTCCTATATAATCTTATATGCCTGGCGTAGTAGGGCGTAGTAGCGCTCTATCTTCTCTACCGAGTTATAAGCCTTGACCGGAATGTCTACTACTATAATACCAGCTAATTTCGCCTCTACCTGGAATTCCTTAGCTACGAAATTAGTCCCTTAGTTATAATAAAGGATATCCGGCAGTCCGAGATACGTATCTATCTAGCACTTCTTTAACCGTTCCTAAGTCTCTTTTACCGTTATATCCTTTAGAAAACAGGCTGCTTAAAAGGAGATAGCCGTATTAACTATATAGAGGACTTTCTGGCTGTCGAGATCTAGGATATCCACTACCACCTTATAGTTAAAGTAGATATTATCCCTAAGCGTAAATTTAAAACGCCTAGGTACCGGCCTTTTAACCTAGTAGAAGTGGCAGAACTTATTAATAAGCTCTAACGCGCTATGTTCCACTTAATAGTCGGCGTAGCTAAGGAGCTTATACAGCTTTTCTACTAACAGGTAGCCGTAATGTCGATAAATTCGCTATAGCTGGGATTCTATAAGTTCCGTTAAGCGCAGTTGCGCTTTATCCTATATAAACACGGCGTATACCGCGCCGTTAAGTGCTAGGATTTATAGGTAGCCCTATCTTCGGATAATTGGGATCCGCTGCTTACCCTTAACCACGATATCCGTCGTATTATCCAGGTATACCCTAAGCCGATCTATATCTTAAAGGTAAAGAAGAAAAGGGGTAGGTATGTCTAGAATATAGAAAGTTATCTTCCTAGCAGTAGTATCTACTATAACTATGCCGATAGATTCCTTTACTTTACCTAGGCTAAAGGTAATACTAGCCTCTCTAGCCCTTGCCCTATCAATATAGATACTAGGTACTTAGCGTTATAGGGCTAGTACTTAACGTATACTAGCAGTCGAAAAATTAGCGGTACCTATATCTAGCATAATCCTCTAGAATACTATTTCAGAATACTTGTCAAGTACAAATTACGCGGAAGAGAGCGTGGTATATGGTATATCTTTAGGTTCCCTACTATAGCAGGGTTCTTCCCTGTATAATCTATATAGGAAAGCCTTATTAGTAAAGAAAGCTACTACTATATCGTTTCTAACAGAGTCTTCTATAGTATAATCCTCTAGGCTATAGTTGTTAAAATCGTCCTCTGCTATACTCCCCTTAGACTTAGAGCCCTTATAGTTAACTAGAAACGACTAATATCTCTTCTTCCCCTTATTAGGGTTGATTTACCGGCTTTTTAGCTAGTTAAGTCGATTCTTCTTCTGCTTCTCTTCTAAGTGCTTAATAAAGTAGCACCTATCCTTCTTACAAATCTAGCAGTGTTAAGACCTTCTAGGGGTAAACCTTAGCTATAACTTCTTAAAGAAATACCGCTGGTCTGTTAAATACTACTAGCTTTTTATTTTCTTTACTTCTAGTATACCCTATAGCGTAGCTACTAGCTCCTTAAATCCTTTAATCGGCTTATACAAAGCCAACTTTAGTTCGGGCACTCTATAGTATACCCTTACTATATTCGAAGTAAGGATTTCCTTACTACGGTAAATAGGCCCTAAAGCCCGCTAAATTACCGGTAGCTTATCAAGCAGTAGCTAGAGGACTTCTTTATTGCTTTTTCCAGGGTTTTCTTATTATACACTTCTAAAAGTAATAGAGCTCTATATCATTACTAGGTTCTGCTTTTTAGTATCTATCTTAAAATGCTTACTTAGTTTAGCATAAACTAAGTAGAAAGGAAGAAGGCGGTTAAAGTGGTTAACCTAGTAGTCCCTAGCCCTACTAAAGAGGATATAGGGAAAAACCAGGTATAAAACAATATGGTTAATCTAGAACATTATATACTAGTAAAGGAAAATCTTGACTTTGTTGTCTAGTATCTCTGTTTCTGCCTTATTATAGTAGTTGCTACTATTCTATGCTTTTCCAAAGTCTATATATAGCTTTCGATTAATATAGGGGTTGTTATCCCTCTAGGTTAGCCTTAGGGGAATTTCCAGATATTCTGGACTCCCTATTTCAACTCTAGTAACCTCTAGTAGATTAGCTAGAACAGAAGGCTGGTTATGTCTTCTTTGTTGCTACTACTAAGGGTAGTACTGCTAGTAGTACTACTGTAGTTGGTATTACTAATAGGGGTAGTGTTGCTAAGGTTATAGGTTAAAGCCTAGTAGTTCTAGAATAAACCCTGGTTACCCTAGGTTAAATCCGTTTCTATATCTAGGCCTAGTTCTGTTCCTATACTTAGGTCCTCCCCTATATCCTCTATTTCCTCCTAGTCCTTATACTAAGCTCCCTAGCTTAGGCCCTAAATTTGGCAGTTTAGGTGGTAAAGGGAAGCCTAGTACTAATAGCAGTAGAGGTATACCTTCGCTTAGGGTAGGTAAGAAAACTTATAATAGTAGAGGTGCTATTACTGTCTAGAGAGGTAAGGAGGCGGCTAATAGGGCTGGCTAATAGATAGGTTTACTGATAAGGCTCTTATCGTTGGTAAACCTAGCTAGTTTAGCGTCTTAGTAGCTTTTTATCAGGCTTATAGTAAAACTACTAGCTCTAAGTAGTTCTACTAACTCTGTTTTAATAATTATAGAAGCCTTCTAAAATTCCCTATTAGTCTACCTGTTAAAGCTGTTAATTACCCTTATTTACAGCCTTTCTCCCTCTATTTTTAACCTCTAGTATTCTACTACTTCTATTAACATATAGGTATTAATGATCCTCTTATCTTTATAGCCTAGTTTAATATAGTCTAGGGTTTTAAAGAAGGTTGCTATATCTAGTAGGTAGGCTTTGCTAGATAGTAGCTACTAGGGTAGCTTGTCGAGTATCTTGTCTTTGGCTATTAGCATATACGTCTATATTATAGTATTGGCTATTTCGAATTGCGTTTTGCGTTCTATCTTTAAGTTTTAAGCTACAGTTATAGTATTAAATTGTCGTTCGTTATATCTGCTAAAAAATGTCGGATAAGTAAAGTCGTTTTTCAAAAGTATATCTGCGTTTTGTCTTCTTATTTCGGGGTATATTTGCAAGTTGAATATGCTTAATAAAGAGATCCGTCTCTTATTATAGCTAGCCTAGCTCTTTCTCTTTATAGGTATACTTCTAGTATAGTTGTTAATCTAGCTACTCTGCTCCTACTATCTATTAAAACAATAGAAACTGATTAATATTGATTTGCTCTTACTATAGTAAAAGGCTTCTGGTAGATAGTAAGGAACAAGAATAGTAAGATAGAGAAAAAGCAAAATAACAAGTATAATTCCTATAGTAATGATTGATAATATATTCTCTCTCCCTCTCTTTCTCGCTCTCCTAGATACAGGGCGTTATGGCCCTGTATCCTGACTAGGGTTGTGCCTAGCGCTAGCATGGGGGTTATGCCCTATATCTAGCCATTCCCTTACCGTGACCAACCCATACCAGCTACGATAGCCCGCTAGCAATCGACAGGAATAGATATAGGCTTAGAATCGGCTAAGTTAAAGCGGCTAACCGCCTCTTCTACATACTGTAACTGGTTAAGCCATAGGCGCCTATTAGGTCTATCCCTTATAATTTGCATGCCTAGGAAATAGGCGGCAGGCCCTAAGTCTTCTATAGCGTAGACCTTATTAAGCCGTTTCTTTAAATCAGTTATATAGCCTATATTAGGCCCTATAAATAGACAGTCATCTACATAGGTAACGATAAAGTGGCAGGTTTTAGCATTATAGAAGACCCCTGGATCTGAAATAAGAGGGAGATAGCCTAGGCTCTTAAGTAAGATTTTAAGCTTATCTTGCCACTCTTTAGGGCTTTGTTTCAGACTGTATAACGCTTTAGATAGTTTAATAATATTAGGAGTAGAAGGATTATAGCCGTATTTCAGTAAAAGCTTATAAATAGCCTTATTAGAAGCCGCTAGGTCTAATAGTCCTTTAGGGATTTCCATATATATTTCTTCTCTTAGAGCGCTATTAAGAAATGCCCCTATAAAGTCAGCTTGTTCTATTTCCCAGTCTAGAACAGCACCTATAGCTAGAAGTATACGCCAAGTAGGTGGTATAGTAGTAGAGGCGTAGGTTACAGTATAATCTAGGCCTTCTACCTGCATAAAGCCCCTAGCTACTAACCGAGATTTATACTTAATAGGCCTGTTTTTAGTGTCCTTTTTAACCTTAAGAACGTTTCGACAGGTAATAAGCTTACGGTTAGAAGGTAATAGACTCCTAGGTAGGAATTTAAAAACCCCTAGCTCTAATAACTGGATAAATTCCTTGGTAATAGCCTCTAACCACTTACTACGCTCATCTCTAGGTAGTTTTAAGACTTGCTTATAAGTAGTAGGCGTACTATCCTTAGATATTACCCTTTTTCGAGCCTTATAGACAAAAGACAGTATATAGCTACTAGTCTTAGCTAAAAGCTTATAGTAATCGAGCTGCATTTTATCCCCCTCTGAAATAAGATTACTATTATCAAGAGGTTCGTTTGTTATAGGCTGATTAGGCGCTATAACTTCTATAGGCTTAGGTGCAAAAATAGGCTCTATAGTTTAGGGAAACGCCTCTGTTAATTCAGGCTTTCCAATAGATATAGTAGGCCTAGTAGACTCTACTATAACCGGATTTATAGGCTTATCCAGTGAGGGTTCATCTAATTTACTATCGGAAGAAGATTTGTAGGATTCTAGCTTACTAGGTCCTATTTCTATACTAACAGGCTTTTCAGTATTAAGATTAGAAGGGTCCGGGCTGACAGCCCCCTCTAAATCTAGGTCTAGGTCTACTAATTCCCCCTCTAAAGCTGTATTATCAGTAGGCTGACTTAGTACTGTATTATCCTCTATAAATTTAACAGTAGAGGTTTTAAGTACTGCTCTTCTAGACGGTATATATACTAGGTAGGTCTTAGAACCTAATACCGCTAGTAATTTACACTCTTCCATTCTAGAGGTAAATTTTAACAATTTAGACCGTTTTTCTAGAGGTATAATAGCCTCTTCTTTAGCGCCTATAGCCCTATAGCGCTCTAGGTTAGGTATATGTGGAATACCAGGCTCTAGCTTGTCAAATAGCGCCTGGAAAGGAGTAGTTTCCTTATTAGTTATAGCAGTACTATTAACTAATTCCACTATAGCCTCTAGTATAAAGCACTATAAATACTAGGGTAAAGCGCTACTAAGAATAGTACACCTTACATGGTCTAGTATAACTCTAACTGATCGTTCTACTAAGCTGTTCTGCTCGTGGATATAGGGGGCAGAAGTACTAAATTTAATACCCCTTTTAGCTAACCAAGTAGTTAATAAATCAGTTATTTCAGTGCCTCCGTCAAAGTGGAATTTAGTAGGATATCTACCAAATCCATTCCTTAGGCCCCTAAAAAAGCCCTTAATAGCGTTAGCTACTATAGGGCCTGATTTATCAGGTAGGTTAAAAACCCACCTATACCTACTTTTACGGTTAACTAGAAGTAAGACTATAGGGTTTCTATTATAAGGCCTAGGCCTAATTTTAACAGTATCCCCCTCTATTGAGTCTAAGACCCTAGGTGGGTCAGGTATTAAAGCCTTACTAACCCTTCTTACTGCTTTACCTTGATCATAGCTAGAGCAGTGAAAATCAGCTTCCTTTATTTTATTAAAATTAGGCAGCCCTTTAGTAATACTAGAGGTCTTTTTCAAAAGACGTAGGCCTATATGGCCTAGCCTAACGTGCTATAATTTAGCTAAATCAAGTAGATTATAGTAATCTCGCTGACCTATATTAGGCTCCTTTAAAGTAGGGCTAGATATAGCCTTTTCTACTACTTTATTCCCCTCTATAACTGGCTCTCTTAGCATACAGGGCAGGTCTCTAGTGCTAGTTAAGGGCTTAGGCTCCCTAGTCTTACAGGGACTTTAATAGGGGGCCTAGGCAGTGGCTAAGGGCTCTACAGGCCTACGGGGCCTTTTCCCCCTTAAAGAAGGTCCTATACCTTCTAAAGTAGTACCCTTAGCTGGAGAATTCCTTAGCTTATAGCGCTTATTAGGCTCTATAGCTTCGGATACTATAGCATCCTCTATAATAGGTCTATAGTCTTCCTTTCTAATAGAATTAGAAGGAATTTCCACCACTATCTTATTACGCTGCGGCTCTATACTTTTAGTAGTATTATAACTAGTAAGGCCTAAAGGAAAAGCAAAATTTGCATGTAATATAGGCTTAGAGCTGCCTTTAACGTCAAGAAAAAATCCTGATTTTTTAAAGTCTAGTACAGCTATATAGCGTCTATCACCCCTGTAAAGGGTTTCCTTTATAAGGCAACCTCCCGAATTATAGTACCTAACCCCGCTAACAATATTTATATCAATATTAGGTAGGTATAAAACGTTATCTAATACTAATTTAGTATAGGTAGAGGGGGCCTTTCTAGATAATACTTCTAGTGTTGGTAGGTTTCCGGAGATCGTAGTGATCTAAAACGATAAAGAGCAAAGCAAGCAGTAAGGAAATACTGGTTTAAGTTCTAGTTCTAGATAGTCATGTCTCCCTCTATCTAGAGGGTAGTTACATACCCCTTAAATATATATATTAAGCAGAGCGCTTGTTAGCGACTATTATATAGTACGTGGGTATGCCACTTATAGCTGTCGTATAAGTGGCGTAGGGTACGCCTAATTCCCTAGAGCAAAGTACGTATATACTGTACGGTTATAGGGATTAGTATCTGATTCCCCTTACTACAATTAACACTAGCAACTCTTCTTTTGTAACTACGCTAGCGCTTTATTAATCGGAATAGGAAATCCCAGATCACTTTGCTCTCCTTATTGCTAGAATAGGAAATCCTAATCATTTAACTTCTTGTTTACTAATTAGGATGTTGGATTCTACTGGCTAATCCCCGGCGTAGAAGACGCGACTTTAGTACCTTCTATATACGCCTCTAAACAGCGTAATAGTAAGTATATTACGCTGTCAACCATTGTTGTAAAAGCTCGTAGTCCTAAATAGGAATTATAATAGGAAAATCAGAGCTCTAGACTAGCTGATTACAAACTCCAAACGCTTTTGCCCTAAACCTATAAATAGGTAGGTTCTCCTACTATATACTACCCGTTCTCTTCCTTCCTACAATCTGTACTAGCAGTAGTAGCAGTAGTAACAACAGTAGTAGCTATAGCAGTAACAATAATAGTAGTAGTATTAGCAGTACTAGTAGTAATAAGTAAGTTGCTTACTATTATATATTAATGCTTAAGCATATTAATCTTATTATTTATAGTATTGGATTTTAATAATAAGTAGAGTAGGTGCTCCTATAGGAGCGTAGACGGTAATACCTATATATATACTAAGGATAAGGGCAGTGATGCCCTTAATACGCTTATAACTAATACTTCTAACAAGTATCTTATCTAGAAGGGTAATAATAATATGTCTAAGGACGCATCTAAGTGTACTATTGCCGATAATAGCGACTAGGAGAGTATAGCGGACGGCAATAATAGTAATAACGATAATAACGATGGCGACGATCCTAATACTACGGACGTAGCTATACTTGCCGTATAGCCCAAGTCCGTAGGCGGCCGTACTAACGCTAACTCTATACCCCTTGATTCTAAGGGGCTAATTGTATATATATACGTTCTGCTCGAGTAGGCTGCTATACTCTAGTATAAGGAGGAGGCAGAGGAGGAGGCAGTGTGTAAGGCGGAGATCGCTATACATAAGGTATATAAGCATGCTCTGCCTATATTACTAGCTGTAAAGAAGGCGGCGTTAGCGGCTATATATATACGGCGCAACGCGCTGCTCGCTGCTATAAGCGCGCCTATACTATTAGTAGCAATACCGGTAGCGGTAATAGCAAGTTTGTCGTCCAGCGAAAGCTTAGACAGCTCTGTCGTCCGCTCTAGCCGCTATATACGCTGCGCGTTAGACTATATGAAGCCTTGTAAGAGGTCGTTGCGCGCTTATATGTATAAACTAAAGGGTAAGTATCTTACTCTTATTATCCTTGTTGTTAATATTGCTAATATATATGAAGTTTATAGCCTATATAGTGCTATATATGCTATCCTTTGCCTTAGCTACCTACGCTTGCTTTTGATAGGCGTTAAGGACTTGTTTGACAAGTCTAGCAATTTTACACTATGTATGGTATACTACGACTGTATATCGGGCTACGGCCTCTAGTATTAGCGGTCCTTGTCTAGGTACTTATATATACTAATATAAGTTCTATTTATATATTATTTCTATTGTCTTATTGTTCCTAACGTATGTCGTAGCTATTGGAATGGGTAATCCTATATAAGGATCTGTAACCACTATAGCCTACTAGTAGTAGTCGTATAGGGTACGTAGGGGCAGCAACAGCGTTGATATGGCCTAAATAGCACTTCCTAGGTATGTGCTAATATAGTAAAGTAGGGCCCTTTACTATATTCCCTCTATAAAAGTCCTTATATAACGGTATAGTTATAGGCTATAGCGCTATATTATAGGGGCTTTAAGCTTATATATCACGGCTTTCAGTGGGTCTTATAGGCCTATAAGGCTTATAGTTGTAGGTAACGTAGTAACTTGATTTCTAGTCCAAGTAGGTAAGGCTTCGCAATTTCCTTCCCTATATATACCCTCCGGCACCGTTCCTGCCCTCTATACGGCAGGAGCGCCTTAGTAGGTGTATGGCCACTTCCCGAAAAACCAAATAAGCTGGCGATTTTAAATAATCGACTTACGGCTACCTAAGCTGCAGGGTAAGCCGCACGACTTTTCCTGTAAGTTCTGTTTTCGCTCCTGCGGTGCAGGGTAGGTACAGGGTAGGTAGGTGACCTAGTAGAAGAGCCTTTTAAGGCTATTTCTAGCGCTTATACAGCCTAAGGAGGCTGTCTCTACAAAAGTGGGGCATAAATCTAAAAATAGAAAAGCCTTTTAAAGCTATTTCTAGGCTATATAGTGGAGTATATAGCTTAGTCAGCGGTATCCACAAAAGTGGGTCCACCCTTAGAATATAGCTATATATCTAGTAGTTCGAGAACTGAAATCCGTTTTACCTAAGCTATAACCGTTAGAGCGCTATAGCTTATTTTGTACGTTTAACACCCCCTCTATTCTTCTATTCCTTTATAAGCCTTAGAAAGCTGTATATAGGTAAAGAATAGAAGAATCCTAACAAGTAAGAACGTAAGAGCAAAACTATTCCGTTAGACAAAGGGGTTAGGCCCTTATATATATATAGGATAAACCCCTATTATATATAGAAAGAAGTAAGAATATATATGATGTTGAAATCAAACCTATAACCTATAAAGGTATAGGTACTATAGCTTTAAAGCTTATAGTAATATATAATATCTAAATATTCTATACCCTAGCGACTAATAGACGTACTAGAGTATAGAAGGAGTAAAGGGCTTATAAACGCCTTTATCCTCTTATAGAGAAAATAATTTTTAGCACGGTTTTAAATTTTATGCCCTTTTTTACTCCGTTCTTTCAGCTAGTTCTAGTAAGGAAATAACAGGTAGTTACATAGAGAATCCCCCTCTAAAGGAAAGTATACTACTAGTAATAGCCGGAGCCTATATTTTCCAAATATAGCTATACTATATACTAGAGTACTTCTAGACGTAGCTAGAGTAATATAGGCCTCCCTAACGCCGCAGGGAGCTAATGCTAGCACAAGGGCGCCTATAGAACTGTACTACAGTGGCTAGGACCTTATAAGCCTTTTAAGGCTATATAGAGGAATTAGGTGATTCTAGAGGGCTGTAAAGTAGCCGGTACTATTGACTAGTCTTATAAGCTAATCAGGCTAAGCCAGGCCTTCTATATATATAGTATAGAATATATATATATAGGGGTAGAGGGTAGCTTAGTAAAAAGCTCCCTTAGGTTGTAGGCCTAAAAGCCTGATAAAAGACTGAAAGCCACTAACTGGTAGGGCTTTAGTAAGTCCGTCAGCCGGTATATACTTAGTATTAAGATATATAATAGTAACTATTTTAGCCTTAACCTGCTCTCTAACGTACTGGAATTTCAGCAGGGTATGCTTAGTTCTAGCATGTAGCGCTGGGTTATTAGCTACCGTTATAGAGCCCTGATTATCTCTATAGAGAGTAATAGGGTAGTCTATAGGTCTATAAAGTTTAGAAAATAGCCCTATAATCTACTGTACTTCGTGTATAGCCTCTGTAAGTCCATCAGTTTCAGCTTCTAGGGTAGAGAGAGCAATAGTAGTAGCTCTTTTCGTTTTCTAGCTAATAGGCCTACCGGCTAACTTATATAGATAGCCGTAGGTGGATTTACTAGTAGCCTTATCTCTTGTAAAATCAGAATTACTAAAGCCTATAGGGACTAGACTACTATTAATTATAGAAGTCCGGCTACTACCTTTACTATTTCTAGAATCTACTATAGTAGTAGAGGTAGTAGTTAGGGGCCTAGGCCCTTCCTTAGAGTGAAAGTCTCTACTAAGCTTAGTATTTGTATTACTACTATTACTAAGCTTAGGCCCTAGATCAGCTACTGTATTTCTGTTATAGCTAAAATAGATGCTATAGTCTTTGGTACTGTTAAGATACTTAAAAAGATTTTTAGCAGCGTTTAAGTGTGATTTTGTAGGTCTATTTAAAGACCTAGAGAGCTATTGTACGGTAAAGCTAATATCTACCCTAGTAAGGAGTATTATATATATAGCTGTTCCAACTAGGCTTTGATAGAGCTTAATTTCCATAGAATTACAGAGGTGGCTAGTAATATCTTCCTCTAGTTGAAGTTGACTTACTAGCCCCGGCTATAAGGGAATAGATATAGGCTTAGAATCGGCTAAGTTAAAGCGGCTAACCGCCTCTTCTATATACTGTAACTGGTTAAGCTATAGGCGCCTATTAGGTCTATCCCTTATAATCTGCACGCCTAGGAAATAGGCGGCAGGCCCTAAGTCTTCTATAGCATAGACCTTATTAAGCCGTTTCTTTAAATCAGTTATATAGCCTATATCAGGCCCTATAAATAGACAGTCATCTATATAGGTAACGATAAAGTGGCAGGTTTTAGCATTATAGAAGACCCCTGGATCTGAAATAAGAGGGAGATAGCCTAGGCTCTTAAGTAAGATTTTAAGCTTATCTTGCCACTCTTTAGGGCTTTGTTTCAGACTGTATAACGCTTTAGATAGTTTAATAATATTAGGAGTAGAAGGATTATAGCTGTATTTCAGTAAAAGCTTATAAATAGCCTTATTAGAAGCCGCTAGGTCTAATAGTCCTTTAGGGATTTCTATATATATTTCTTCTCTAAGAGCGCTATTAAGAAATGCCCCTATAAAGTCAGCTTGTTCTATTTCCTAGTCTAGAACAGCACCTATAGCTAGAAGTATATACCAAGTAGGTGGTATACTAGTAGAGGCGTAGGTTACAGTGTAATCTAGGCCTTCTACCTGTATAAAGCCCCTAGCTACTAACCGAGATTTATACTTAATAGGCCTGTTTTTAGCGTCCTTTTTAACCTTAAGAACGTTTCGATAGGTAATAAGCTTACAGTTAGAAGGTAATAGACTTCTAGGTAGGAATTTAAAAACCCCTAGCTCTAATAACTGGATAAATTCCTTGGTAATAGCCTCTAACCACTTACTACGCTCATCTCTAGGTAGTTTTAAGACTTGCTTATAAGTAGTAGGTGTACTATCCTTAGATATTACCCTTTTTCGAGCCTTATAGACAAAAGACAGTATATAGCTACTAGTCTTAGCTAAAAGCTTATAGTAATCGAGCTGTATTTTATCCCCCTCTGAAATAAGATTACTATTATCAAGAGGTTCGTTCGTTATAGGCTGATTAGGCGCTATAACTTCTATAGGCTTAGGTGCAAAAATAGGCTCTATAGTTTAGGGAAACGCCTCTGTTAATTCAGGCTTTCTAATAGATATAGTAGGCCTAGTAGACTCTACTATAACCGGATTTATAGGCTTATCCAGTGAGGGTTCATCTAATTTACTATCGGAAGAAGATTCGTAGGATTCTAGCTTACTAGGTCCTATTTCTATACTAATAGGCTTTTCAGTATTAAGATTAGAAGGGTCTGGGCTGACAGCCCCCTCTAAATCTAGGTCTAGGTCTACTAATTCCCCCTCTAAAGCCGTATTATCAGTAGGCTGACTTAGTACTGTATTATCCTCTATAAATTTAACAGTAGAGGTTTTAAGTACTGCTCTTCTAGACGGTATATATACTAGGTAGGTCTTAGAACCTAATACCGCTAGTAATTTACACTCTTCCGTTCTAGAGGTAAATTTTAACGACTTAGACCGTTTTTCTAGAGGTATAATCGCCTCTCCTCTAGCGCCTATAGCCCTATAGCGCTCTAGGTTAGGTATATGTGGAATACCAGACTCTAGCTCGTTAAATAGCGCCTGGAAAGGAGTGGTTTCCTTATTAGTTATAGCTGTACTATTAACTAATTCCACTACAGCGTCCAGTATAAAGCACCATAAATACTAGGGTAAAGCGCTACTAAAAATAGTACACCTTATACGGTCTAGTATAACTCTAACTGATCGTTCTACTAAGCCGTTCTGCTCGTGGATATAGGGGGCAGAAGTACTAAATTTAATACCCCTTTTAGCTAACCAAGTAGTTAATAAATCAGTTATTTCAGTGCCTCCGTCAAAGTGGAATTTAGTAGGATATCTACCAAATCCATTCCTTAGGCCCCTAAAAAAGCCCTTAATAGCGTTAGCTACTATAGGGCCTGATTTATTAGGTAGGTTAAAAACCCACCTATACCTACTTTTACGGTTAACTAGAAGTAAGACTATAGGGTTTCTATTATAAGGCCTAGGCCTAATTTTAACAGTATCCCCCTCTATTGAGTCTAAGACCCTAGGTGGGTCAGGTATTAAAGCCTTACTAACCCTTCTCACTGCTTTACCTCGATCATAGCTAGAGCAGTGAAAATCAGCTTCCTTTATTTTATCAAAATTAGGCAGCCCTTTAGTAATACTAGAGGTCTTTTTCAAAAGACGTAGGCCTATATGGCCTAGCCTAACGTGCCACAATTTAGCTAAATTAAGTAGATTATAGTAATCTCGCTGACCTATATTAGGCTCCTTTAAAGTAGGGCTAGATATAGCCTTTTCTACTACTTTATTCCCTTCTATAACTAGCTCTCTTAGCACACAGAGCAGGTCTCTAGTACTAGTTAAGGGCTTAGGCTCTCTAGTCTTACGGGGACTTTAATAGGGGGCCTAGGCAGTGGCTAAGGGCTCTACAGGCCTACAGGGCCTTTTCCCCCTTAAAGAAGGTCCTACACCTTCTAAAGTAGTACCCTTAGCCGGAGAATTCCTTAGCTTATAGCGCTTATTAGGCTCTATAGCTTCGGATACTATAGCATCCTCTATAATAGGTCTATAGTCTTCCTTTCTAATAGAATTAGAAGGAATTTCCACCACTATCTTATTACACTGCGGCTCTATACTTTTAGTAGTATTATAACTAGTAAGGCCTAAAGGAAAAGCAAAATTTACATGTAATATAGGCTTAGAGCTGCCTTTAACGTTAAGAAAAAATCCTGATTTTTTAAAGTCTAGTACAGCTATACAGCGTCTATCACCCCCGTAAAGGGTTTCCTTTATAAGGCAACCTCCCGAATCATAGTGCCTAACCCTGCTAACAATATTTATATTAATATTAGGTAGGTATAAAACGTTATCTAATACTAATTTAGTATAGATAGGGGGGGCCTTTCTAGATAGTACTTCTAGTATAATAGAGCCTATACCAGCCAGGCTTACAGGGCCATTTCTAGTGTTAATAGGGCGTAACTGGCCTGTGTTAGGCGTAAAGGTAGTAAACCGCTCTTTACTATTACTGATATGGTCCGTAGATCCCGTATCGTATAGCCAACTATTATAAAGAGCGGGGTCTCTAGGGCGTCTTCTAGGCTGATTATCTTTATATTTTGCCTTGTTAGAAAAGGTTTTTAGGCCTTTTCCTTTAAAGTCCTTACGCTTCTTATACCCTTTTAACGCTAATAGCTATGCTAATTGGGTATTAGGATCGCTAGAAGAACTAGAATTGGAACTAGAGTCGGATTCCTCTTCTTCTTCTATAGCTAGGTTATAGGACCCTAGCATAAAGGAGGCCTGTTCGGCACTTTTAGCACTATAATTCTGCCCTTTAACATTATAACTAGCCTTCTTCTTACCCTTTTTCTTATTTTTACCCTTCTTACTAGGGTTAGAATTTGAATTAGGGGTTGAATTAGAGCTATTAGCTACGTAAGCTGCTCTATACACCTCTATAGCCAGGTTCCTAGATTCTTCTAAAATATTAGCCATTAGATATTCTATATTAAGGCTAGAGGCTATAAGGCCTAGCATTCTAGCCTGTCTTATAGAGCTCTTTTGGCGTGATACCCAGCTAGGAAACTTAGATTCTAGAGCCTTAAAATACTGATTTAGTATTAAAGAGGGATCTATATCTATTTTAGCCATAGTAAGCTTAGCAAGATAGCCGTTAAATCCAGCGTTAAAAGCTGATAAGCCTTTTTTATAGGTACTAAAGGTAAGGGCGTGGAATTCGTTATAGACGTCCTCCTTTTTAGACTCTATAGGTCGGCTATACTGCCTAACAAGCAGCTTAAAGGCCTTAGAAGGTATATAAATCCACGATATAGCAGCCCTAGGGCTACTAGATAAGCTATTACGTAGAAGTATTAAAAGAACAGCTTGATCAGAGTCGCTATAAGTGTTAGATATATTAGGGTTTTCTAAAAAATTAGATATCCCTAACGCTCTTAGCACTATACTTAAAGCCTGAATCCACTGTTCAAAATTGCTTTCCCCGCTAAGCTTACTATCGTCCGGTATAGTATAGGCCTTTTTAGAAAGCTCCTTTACTATACTACTAGTAATAGTATCCTTAAAGCCTTCCTTAGACCCTGTATCTATAGGGGGGTCTAAATTACTAGTAGCTGTATTATCTACAGCCGGCCCTAGATGGGGCTCTTTCCTAGGGGGACGTAGAGGAGAATCTAAATCCATAGTACCGCTAAAAGGATCAAATCTAGGACTATAGCTAGTCTTTCCAGTAGCAGCAGCATTGCTACTATTAGTTAGAGAAGCTAAAGTAGAAGATATATTCTTTATAGCGCTAACGCTATCCTTGACAGAGGCTTTTAGGGTATTTAGACTTAAAAGTAGTGTTTTTATATTACTAGATTGGCTAGCTATAACTCGGTCATGAGATTTTATATTCTGTTTTAGGAATTCTATAACCTTGCTATAGTCTTCGCCATCTTCCTCATCTTCTAATAGGGTTCGTATAGGTAGTAGAGGCCTAGAAGATTGCCCTGGATCAGCTAGGTTACTAGCCCTTTTAGGGGCTATACCCTTCCCTTTAGCTTGATCCGCCATTGTAAATAGGCTACTATTTACTTTATAGTACTAGCTAAAGTACTTAATTAGCTTCCAGTTCACTAAAGCTAATTAGCTAGCTTACTAATTATAGTAGTGATTTTCTAGGCTAGTCTTAGCGCTTAGTAGGTTTATAGCGCTGCCTACTTGCTACTTAGTAGGGCTTTCTAGTAGAAATTCTAAACTAGGCTCTAAGATAGGGACTAGAGACTTCGACGTAGGGACTTAACTACCGCCTATAGATATATCTATAGAAAGGGCTCTATAGTAGGGAAATATAGGTCTTTAGCGCTAGAAATTCTAAAACGCTAGCCTTTCTACTTCCAGCTATAAGTAGAAAGGTCTTTTAGTATAGGTAAGTATACTAGCCTAAGCGTATAAGAGCCCCAAATGCTCGTTAATACTATAGGACTTAGATTTCTCAGCGATTTATCCTTCTAGATTTTCAGGCTTTTTAGTCCTTAAATAGCCTTTAATAAGATGTAATATATAGCTTTTTAGGGCTAATATAGTACTATATTTTCAGCTATAAGAGGCTTAAATAGCCCTATATATATAGGCAGAGGTAGCGCTTTGAAATTGGACTCCAACGATAACTATCCCACAGGCTATCCGGGCTCATAACCTATTGGAATGGGTAATCCTATATAAGGATCTATAACCACTATAGCCTACTAGTAGTAGTCGTATAGGGTACGTAGGGGCAGCAACAGCGTTGATATGGCCTAAATAGCACTTCCTAGGTATGTGCTAATATAGTAAAGTAGGGCCCTTTACTATATTCCCTCTATAAAAGACCTTATATAACGGTATAGTTATAGGCTATAGCGCTATATTATAGGGGCTTTAAGCTTATATATTACGGCTTTCAGTGGGTCTTATAGGCCTATAAGGCTTATAGTTGTAGGTAACGTAGTAACTTGATTTCTAGTCCAAGTAGGTAAGGCTTCGCAATTTCCTTCCCTACATATACCCTCCGGCACCGTTCCTGCCCTCTATACGGTAGGAGCGCCTTAGTAGGTACATGGCCACTTCCCGAAAAACCAAATAAGCTGGCGATTTTAAATAATCGACTCACGGCCACCTAAGCTGCAGGGTAAGCCGCACAACTTTTCCTATAAGTTCTGTTTTCGCTCCTACGGTACAGGGTAGGTACAGGGTAGGTAGGTAACCTAGTAGAAGAGCCTTTTAAGGCTATTTCTAGCGCTTATACAGCCTAAGGAGGCTGTCTCCACAAAAGTGGGGCATAAATCTAAAAATAGAAAAGCCTTTTAAAGCTATTTCTAGGCTATATAGTGGAGTATATAGCTTAGTCAGCGGTATCCACAAAAGTGGGTCCACCCTCAGAATATAGCTATATATCTAGTAGTTCGAGAACTGAAATCCGTTTTGCCTAAGCTATAACCGTTAGAGCGCTATAGCTTATTTTGTACGTTTAACAGTAGCCCTAAGTTAGTCCGCCTATTCTTGGACTGTTTCTTAGAGCTCTGCTCTAACCCGGCTATAAAGGCTAAAGTAAGTTACGATCTTTAGTATTATCTATTATTTAATCGGAATACTTATTGGTTATAGGATTGGAAGATATAGCGCAACGGTACTAAGTACGCCTTAGTTTTAGTAGATAAGGCGCGCGCTCTTATCAAGCGCGGGGCACCTACGGCGGGTATAACGCCTATATAGAAAAAGCTCGTGGCAATAGCTGCTATAGGCAAGGCTATTAATGTTTTGTTATTGTAATTAGGGGGTAGGGGGTACTGGCGTACGTATTACGCTAGCTATAAAAGTATAAATTAAGATCGTTTTGCGCTTTGCCTTATATTCCTTATTATACTGTAAATGAATCGTCCTAGCAGTCTTTGTCTTTTACACTTGCAATCTTGCCCTAAGTTATATAGACTCTTCCTATTGCTTAGCTAGGCGTTAAACCTAGCCTTCTACTCTGATCTTAGCTATATTCGTATTAACAAGCCTTTTAAGCGTCTTGTTCAGCGTACATTTGGTTATAGCGTCGGCTAGGTTATTGTTGCTATTAATCTACCTGATTTCTACGATTTTACAGTTTTCGTAGCTCTGGCGCAGCGCTATTATGTCGATTATAAGGCGCTTCTCTGCTGTTATACCGAGCTTTACTAGGCATTCGTATAAGCTAAATAAATCCATATATACGATAATTAGTAATAGTAAGGGTAGGCCTAGATATAAGTAGATTTTAGCAAGCGTCTAGTGCAATATATACCTAAGATCGAACCTACTTACTATGCTATATATCTCGCTTGCTAGAACGCTCTGTATTACCCGTTTATACTTAGTCGAAGACTAGTATATAATATTGCTGCGTAAGTTAAACTTGTTTATACTACTCGTCTTATTACCGAATATAATAACAAACCTAATTTGCAATGTTATATCTACATTATTGGCGAATAATCCGTCTATAAAGATAAAGAGCTTAGCTATCTCGAGTTTAAGTTACAGATAGCGCAGTCTATATATATTATTGTCGATCTGCTATTATAGTCGAGTATTAAGCTGGATAATCTTAGTTATACCAGGCTTAGTTAACTACGCTGCTACTAATAAGTTAAAGGTCGCTTCTAGCTGGCAAATCGTAGCGATGTAGGTACTATATACGCGTTGTTCGATATATACTTACTTCGCCGTTTCCCCCTTTAGGTCTATAAGTTTAATTTATATAGTTTGTCCTTTCTACTGAATTTCTATAGCGTCTATACTTGTTTTGAGTCTATACCTGTTAAAGTCTATAATCGAGTTATCCGTTAAAAATACCAGCAGCTTATACTTAAAGCCGGCCTTATTTAGCTTAAGCTTCTCCTTATCCGTAAAGGCTTACTCGCTGATATTAAGAGTATTATTAGTTCATAGGCCGATAATTCTAAATCTACTTCTAATTCGTATCTTACCGATTATAAGGTATAAGTCAAAGGCACTCGGTTTAAGATCGAGACATTTGGTATGCTAGTTTATATATGTCACCTACTAGTATAGTCTAGCTTTAGCTAGTCTATATAATAGGGTTTTAATAAGTAAGATAGTATAAGGTAGATAGAGCATCTTAAGCTCTTTAGGTAATAGAAGAATTACTTTCCTTACTAGCTATAACTTAGCTTAGGTATATGCCTAAATCACGTTACGTACCTTTATCTTAAAACCAAAGTATGTTTAAAGTATTAGGAATAGTAAGAGCATAAGCTGCTATATATATCGCTGGATTATTAGCAACTAAGTAAGGAGATGCTTCTTATCTTTATTACTAAATCCCTAAGCTATAAAACATAACTTTTTACGTAGTATAGTAAGCTTATCTTTTACTTCCTAGACAATCCTTAATTTGAAAATTTAGTAGCTTGATATGTCTACTAGT
Organism: Phyllachora maydis; assembly: GCA_029339225.1. Taxonomy (NCBI): domain Eukaryota; kingdom Fungi; phylum Ascomycota; class Sordariomycetes; order Phyllachorales; family Phyllachoraceae; genus Phyllachora; species Phyllachora maydis. The sequence continues at coordinate 4,273,605 of JAQQPM010000001.1, read as the reverse complement.
ATCTAGATCGCTTCAATTACCCTAGCTACTAGAAGGGAGTTTAGTTCCGCTTTATCGGATTCTTAGAATGGCATGCTAAGTATAGTGATCTTGCCTTTAGCTTATAGTTTAAGCGCGAGATTATAGTTATACTTCTCTTTTTCCGAAATAAATTTATTAGTAGGTACTAGGTTCTTTCAGGGTTATCTATACTAGTAAGGTTGCTTAGGCTAGGGATATTAAAATAGCTTTAGCTACTTAGCCCTAGTTTAGTCGGCTTGCTCGTCCTATACTAGCTCCTAGTAGTATAGTTTAACTACTATATTCCGAAATTCCATAGGTCTATTAACTATATTAACAATTACTGCCGTATCTATGGCCGAGATTACTTTATAGGGTCCTATCTATCGATTGGTTTCTTAGAATACTAGTACTTCTATACCTACCTCGAGTAAGCATAGCAGTATATCTTCTATACTTAGTCCATTATACTGCGTAAGAGCGTCTTATATAGTCCTTATATTGTTAAGGATATGCAATTGCGCTATAGCCTTCTAAATTGCGCCTGCTCGGCGTAGTTAAGATGAAGAAGGCAGCGCGTCTATAGTTAGACATAGGTATACGCCGAAAACTAAGAGCGTTAGCACTAGCCTGTCCAGGCTAGCAGTATTATTAACTGTACTTAGTACTGCTTATAGGTATACTTCTTTCAAGCAAGTCCCTATAGTTTCGGATTTAATAATGTCGTAAGCCCGTCTTAGTAGCCTATAATACCGCTCGATCTTGCCGACTAATTAGTATGCCTTAACTGATATAGAGTAGCAAGTTATACCTATAAGCTTAGCCTTAGCCTGGAACTTACGCGCTTTAAAGTTAGTACCTTTGTTATAGTGCAAAACGTCGGATAGTCTAAGGTATATATCGATCTAACATTCCTTTAGCCACTTCTATATCTCCTTAGCTGAAAGATTGTTTAGAAAGCGGGCTACCTAGAATAAAGTTGCAGCATTGACTATATATAGTACCTTAGAACTATCAATATCCAAGACATCTATAATGATCTCGAAGTTAAAGTAAATATCATCTTATAATACGAATCTAAATTGTTATAGCACTACTCCTTTAATCTAACAAAAATAATAGAACTTGTTAATCATCTTAATAGCGCTATATTCTATTTAGTAGTCTACTTGTTATAGTAGTTTGTATAATCTATCGACTATAGGGTATCTATAGCGTTGATAAATACGCCTTAGCTCGGCCTCTATAAGTTATAGAGGCATAGGACGCTCATTGTCTATAGTAAACGCTATGCTTAGCAGCTTAATCCCTTTAATAGGGATCTATAGGTATCCCTATTTCTGCTAAATATATATACGCTTTCCTTATTTAGATATAAGCTTATTTATTATATTATTAAGGTAGACGCTAAGCTTATTTATATCTTTTAGATATATAAGAAAAGGGGTTAGTATCTCTAATACATAGAAAGTCGTATAACTAATATCAAGCTCTACTCTAACTATACCGAGTAATCGTTTTAAATCCCTGGACCTGAAAAGTATATTCGCTTCCCCTATATACGTCTTGTCGATCTTAAGCGATCCAATTATCTTTTTTAGTATAAGGAATTGTCGAAGTCCAGCGATTAAAACGTTAGCAGCCCTAGTATTAGGCATAATTCCTTGGAATTCGGCCTTAGTATACCTGTTAAGCATAAATTAAACGGCTTTTATTCTCTCTATATCCTTTTTACTATCTTTCTATAGCTAATTACTCTTAGTAATCAGATAGAGAAAAGCTTAGTTTGCAAAGTAAGTTACTGCTGTTTATTCTTCTTCGAAACTAATTACTAGTACTTTATTTTTACCTTAAGCTTAATCGGTCTTATAGTTATCTACCTATACTCTAAGCTTAGTATCTTCTTCCTTTATATCGTATTTATCATCTAAATCCTTATAGTTAAGGAGAAACGCTATATATTATCTATAATCTTTATTAATACCCTTTTATTTAAGCTATTTACTCTTAGCTATTGCCTGTTCTTTTTAGCTATATATAAAGGATCGGTAATCTAGCTTGCTATAAATCTAGTAGCCTACTTTAGTATAGGTTTTATTACAGTCTCCTTACTAAAACTCATTTCGCTTTCTATACCCTATAGCGCCTCTAGGCTGCTATACGCGTATAGCCTAGTTCCTTTCAAAGATCGAATCTATAATCGAGTTACCCTAATAGTTTCTTATAGGCCTGGCTTTCATTGTTATAAACCTATAGTCTATTAGGAATTAGCAATATATATAATCTGTCTCTTTAACGTTAAATGTCTAACAGAGCATAGCTACTAGTTCTTTAAAACTTATTAGTAGTTTATATAGAGCAATCTTCAGCTTAGACACTCCTTAGCAAGCTCGGATTATATTAGCAACTAGGAATTCCTTATAGTTATAGAATAGACCGAGCCTACGTTAGCTTTACTAGAGTCTGTTAAGCAAGATCTAGAGAATTTCCTTTATTAACTTATTACTGTTCTTGCTTTTAAGGTATATAGACTAAAAAGTAACAGTGTTCCAAATGCGTAGATAGTTGTTCTACTTAGTACTTATCTCGAAGTATCCCTTTAAAATGTTATATAGTTTAACAAAAGAGATACTAAGTAGGATATAGTATAAGTAGTATTCCTTAGCTTATCCTAAAAAAGCGTTTGGAAAAACAGTACTAAGCTAGCTATAATTAATCTAGAATGTCTAGTAGCAGTAGAGGAAGAAACGAACTTTGTTATTAAGGATATTATTATCGGACCTAGAATAGCTGTCCTTCAAGTCCCAAGACTTAATAAAATCAGTAAGGGTCTTTCAATTAATAGTTATCTCGTTTATCCAGCCTATTTCGATCAGTAGAATGGCCATATACTTAGCGCTTCTATATATAATGTACTTATACTAAGTATATTACTCTTCGTTACTTGCCTAAGGTTAAGCATATCCCGGCCTATAGTTAGGGTTAATACTAGGGTTTTACGTATATTACATAGGGTTTCGTCGTCCTTCTTAATTAGTCCCCTAGTTATAGCCTTAGTAGTTACCTTAGCTATAACCTTAGCTGTAACCTTAGCCGGCACTTTAGGTGGTTAGTGGTAATCTGTAGCCTTTGCTAGCGCCCTTATTAGTAGGCAGGAATCCTACTCCTATTGCACTTTTAAGTCTATAAATCGGAAATGTTATCCATAGCTTCTGATTTAGCAGGTAGAGGGTATTTCCGAACTTGTTATAGTTACTAGCGTTAAGCGTCCTACTCTAGGCTACTGTTTAACATATACTTAGGCCTAGGCTGCTCGCTAGTTAATCGTTGTTTATAATCGAGCTACTTGCTAGTTTGAATTGCTATATAGCGTTTGCAGTTATATTACCGACTTGTATATCCCCCTATATTACCTTCTTCTAGTAGGAACTAGTGGCGAAATCTTAGGTTATTATTAATACAATCTCCTTCCCCTTTTCCGTTTAAACAGAAGGAGATGCCGTTCTAAGCTATCTATACTTAGCCTAGATTAACATTCTACGAATTTAGGGGAGTATATTAGGCCCTAGATTGTCAGATAGGTTGTTAATAAGCGTTGCAAGTCCCTTAAAGAGCTTCTGCCCTTTCGAGCTATCTACTAGGATATAGCTATTATTAAGCGTTTAGCATAGTTATAAACATAGTTTATTATTCAACTTATTAAAGTAGTTAGCTGTCTAGTCCTTGAAATCCAAGTGGAATTCGTAGTACAGATCTTTAGATTATTGCCCCTTATAAGTGCCAAGGCAAAAGAGCGTATATAAGTTAAGTACTTTATTACTATTATACTTTAGATCGATACGCTCTAGCGATCTATAGAAGGTTTAAGCGTTAAATTTGTTAATGCTTGTAATAGGTAGCTAGGTAGGGAATTCTTGTTCGAAATGCTCTTTAAGATCCTAGGCTATACTTAACAAAATACTTGGTATATAATAGGGGTTTGTCTTAGTATCCTCCCTTTCTAAGGCTCTAGGAGCGGAAAGGTCTTAGAATACTATAGTATATTAATTATAGTAAAGTTAGTTAGTAATATAGTTTCAGTAGCGTTCTCTTAAGCAATACTTCCTTAGTCTAGAAGCTTAGGTTAAGCTTTCTTAGCCTAGGAGGATAGGTTTACGGTATTGGTTTTCTTATAAGCGATATTACTAAGTTAACAAGGTGGTTGTCTAGTCGCCCGATCGATAGCCCTTAGTAAGTAAACTGCAATCTACTTAGTTAAGGTTGTTAAGCACTTGACTAACTACCTTGCCGCTCTATGTTGCCCCTATATCGCAATATAGAGACAATACTAATCAGTGTTAGTAGGTTTCTAGAGATTATAGTAATCTAAAACAATAAAGAGCAAAGCAAGTAGCAAGGAAATACTAGTTTAAGTTCTAGTTCTAGATAGTTATATCTCCCTTTATCTAAAGGGTAGTTATATACCCCTTAAATATATATGTTAAGCAGAGCGCTTGTTAGCGACTATCATATAGTACGTAGGTACGCCACTTATAGCTGTCGTACAAGTGGCGCAGGGTGCGCCCAATTCCCCAGAGCGAAGTACGCATGCGCTGCGCGGTCACGGGGATCAGCACCTAATTCCCCTTACCGCAATCAACATCTAGTGTAATAGAGCCTATACCAGCCGGGCTTATAGGGCCATTTCCAGTGTTAATAGGGCGTAACTAGCCTGTGTTAGGCGTAAAGGTAGTAAACCGCTCTTTACTATTACTAATATGGTCCGTAGATCCCGTATCGTATAGCCAACTATTATAAAGAGCGGGGTCTCTAGGGCGTCTTCTAGGCTTATTATCTTTATATTTTGCCTTTTTATTAGAAGAGGTTTTTAGGCCTTTTCCTTTAAAGTCCTTACGCTTCTTATACCCTTTTAATGCTAATAGCTGTGCTAATTAGGTATTAGAATCGCTAGAAGAACTAGAATTGGAACTAGAGTTGGATTCCTCTTCTTCTTCTTCTATAGCTAGGTTATAGGACCCTAGCATAAAGGAGGCTTGTTCAGCACTTTTAGCACTATAATTCTGCCCTTGAATATTATAACTAGCCTTCTTCTTACCCTTTTTCTTATTTTTACCCTTCTTACTAGGGTTAGAATTTGAATTAGGGGTTGAATTAGAGCTATTAGCTATATAAGCTGCTCTATACGCCTCTATAGCCGGGTTCCTAGATTCTTCTAAAATATCAGCCATTAGATATTCTATATTAAGGCTAGAGGCTATAAGGCCTAGCATTCTAGCCTGTCTTATAGAGCTCTTTTAGCGTGATACCCAGCTAGGAAACTTAGATTCTAGAGCCTTAAAATACTGATTTAGTATTAAAGAGGGATCTATATCTATTTTAGCCATAGTAAGCTTAGCAAGATAGCCGTTAAATTCAGCGTTAAAAGCTAATAAGCCTTTTTTATAGGTACTAAAGGTAAGGGCGTGGAATTCGTTATAGACGTCCTCCTTTTTAGACTCTATAGGTCGGCTATACTGCCTAACAAGCAGCTTAAAGGCCTTAGAAGGTATATAAATCCACAATATAGCAGCCCTAGGGCTACTAGATAAGCTATCACGTAGAAGCATTAAAAGAACAGCTTGATTAGAGTCGCTATAAGTGTTAGATATATCAGGGTTTTCTAAAAAATTAGATATCCCTAATGCTCTTAGCACTATACTTAAAGCCTGAATCCACTGTTCAAAATTGCTTTCCCCGCTAAGCTTACTATCGTCCGGTATAGTATAGGCCTTTTTAGAAAGCTCCTTTACTATACTACTAGTAATAGTATCCTTAAAGCCTTCCTTAGACCCTGTATCTATAGGGGGGTCTAAATTACTAGTAGCTATATTATCTACAGCCGGCCCTAGATAGGGCTCTTTCCTAGGGGGACGTAAAGGAGAATCTAAATCCATAGTACCGCTAAAAGGATTAAATCTAGGACTATAGCTAGTCTTTCCAGTAGCAGCAGCATTGCTACTATTAGTTAGAGAAGCTAAAGTAGAAGATATATTCTTTATAGCGCTAACGCTATCCTTAACAGAGGCTTTTAGGGTATTTAGACTTAAAAGTAGTGTTTTTATATCACTAGATTGGCTAGCTATAACTCGCTTATAAGATTTTATATGCTGTTTTAGGACTTCTATAACCTCGCTATAGTCTTCGCTATCTTCCTTATCTTCTAATAGGGTTTGTATAGGTGGTGGAGGCCTAGAAGATTGCCCTGGATCAGCTAGGTTACTGTTATGGCTAGAGCAAAGATGGGTTATGGAAAGATGTTGTTGTATATAGGACAGAAGGTCCTAGTGTAAGACGAAGCTATATATATATAGGATAACAACGGACTATAACAGCACTCTACCCTAAAACTGCAGTTGTCCTTGACTGCAAATAATGATCGTATATAGTAGTGTCATATGTATCGTTGTTTAGTTGTAAGTATATCGCTTCCGGTTCGCTTCTAAAGGTAGCAGTAATAGGACCTATATATAGGGTCGAAATAACAGTGCCGAGGCCTGTATATATCTAACCTATATCCGGGCCTATACATTTTAACCTACCTTCCTAATTAGGTACCATAGCCTACAAGTTAGGCCTACCTTCCCTAATAGGCGGCAGACCTACCTGTTACTAGGCCAAACACTAGTACAGCGCCGAAGCTGCTTTTCTATAACTTCAATACTAGCCTAAGTCGCTATCGAGTCATTAAAATTTTCTCCCCTATATACTAACCGTATAACCTAGTTAGCTTTTATCAAGAATCGTCGCCGAACCTCTATAGATATAGCCCTAACTCCCTAATCTACTCCTTTAGTAAAGGAGGTCCTATGCAAAGTATGTATTAGGTCCGTTATATTCTATACAACGAAAGCTATATATCGTAGTAGGCCTATTAGTATTTTTTCCATAGAGCCCTATATAGTAACTACTGCTAGAGGGCAGCAGTATAAGCATTATATAAAGTAGAAGAAGGCTAATTGTTTAGCAGTATATTAAGGAGCTTCTAGCAAGTTAGGTATAATGCAGTACTAATGCCTGTAGTAGCCTATAGGGGTTCTATAGTATAAGATAGAGGAATATATACCTATATACTATATTACTAAGAGATTTTGCACTATATCGATGACGGATCCTAACAGACCTGTTAGAAATGTATAGTATTATTTCAACTAGCCGGAACAGTCCTAGGTCGCTATAGCAGCATACTAGCTGCTATATAATCTTAATACTACAACTAAGGTATATTACGCGAAGTATAGTATAAATAGGACAAAAGTTTTCTCTATAATAGGTAACTGATAAGATGGTATCTAGGTGGAGGTTCGGTTGTAAGTTAGAGGCTAGTTACTAACGTATTATATAGGAGAAGATTATCGCATACGAAAATTTCATATAGAATCGTCGTTAGTACTACGCCTATATTATGCCGCCGCTTGCCCTCTAGGGTACTAACAAGGCTTTAGGAGATTTTACGTGCTATTGTAATATATGGTTTTGTTAGACGTAGCCTAGTCTTGATATATATAATAGCTACTATATAGTCGTAGTAGCCTTGAAGAAGAGGCTGGCTAAGGTGCTATATAATAGTACCGAACCTTATAACAGGGATACTTAGGCAGCGGCCTGTACGAGTGTTTGTGCCGAATTAGGCAAGTGGTTGTTTCGTAGAATATAGGGTTTTTTGTTTAGCATATTTTGTACTAAGTCGGTGCTAAGTCGATACGGCGTTATAAAATAGGCAATCCCTACTCTTAGAACCAATCTGATAGGCTGGGCTTAGTAGGATATTTGGTATGAAAATCCTATATATTGCTTATATAGCCTTAAATGTTCGTTACTAGTTCCTAGGTAGGTTTATAGGGTTTCGGCCATTAGATCCTATATTTAAGGGCGCCGTTTCTAAGGCAAGAGTTAAGTATCTTATTAAAGTACTACTTAATCTCTAGTTCAGGGCCTTTATTGGATAGGACAGCTCTATAAGGTAACAATAGTAGGTTTGCGGAATGTTAGCCTAGTAGCCTCTTAGAGGCAAATTGGACTAGAGATATATAGAAGATAGGGAAGATCTTATATAGGGGTAGGATATATACTGCTACTGCCCGTCTATATACCTTAGATACCCTTTAAGGGCTAAGCTACTTATAGCTAAGTTTTTTAAGTAGCCGACCCTATTAAATGTTAGCAGTACTAACCTATACCTTATCCCTAACTTTATACTAAACTAAGTCCTAGCGTTTTTTATTTATAGTCTTAGCTATGCAAGTTTAAGCTTGTTCTATAAATAGTCGAGTATGGTTAACTACTCTTTATAGTCTCTTACAGATAGACTAGGTATTTAGGAACTCTTTTTGTTCGATATCGGTATATAGGGGAGTTGTAGATAGCTTAGGTTCGACGCCTATATTAGGGTACTATCCGTAATTAGCAAAGAATAATGTAAGATAGGTCGACTCTAACTTATAGTTATTGCTTGTAAATTCCGCTAGGGGTAACTAGTCTATCTAATTATCTTGGTAGAACGAAATAAAAGCTTGTAAGTACTGTTCTAGGTAGGCATTTACAATTTCTATCTGTCCGTTAGTTTCGGGGTAAGCTATAGAGGAGTGTTATAGGGTAATTCCTAAAAGGCAGTAAAGTTCCCTCTATAAGGTACTAACAAACTAAGTACCCCTGTCTAATATAATATAGTCTAGGGTACTATAGAGTTGGAAGATGTTTATAATAAAGGTAGAGGCAAGTATAGTAGTAGAAAGGTTAGGTATTATAGCAAAGTATCTTATTTTTATTAGTCTATTAACTATAACTAGAATATACTAGTAGTCGACCCTATATTAGTAGTAGGTTAGAAGAGGTAAGATATAATCGATACTTATTATAGTCCAAGGCTAGAAAGGGACTAGCAAAGATACAAAGAGGCCTGGCAGAGCTCCTTTAGCGTTCTTAGTACAACGGCAAATATAGTATACTACAATGAATTGCATAATATCCTACTTGATATATAGCTAATAATAGGAGCGTTATAGGAGTTCTAGTATCTTATCATAGCCTAGGTGCCCTACTAGCAATAGACTATGGTTTCTGTAAATAACTTATAGCCTTATCCTGTTGTAAGGTAGGATAAAAAGACGGTTATTAATATAAAGTTAGCTATAAATCACCGTATAGTCGGCTATAGCAGCCTGTAGGAGCGGTCTAAGCTAAGGCAGAAATGTACGGTAATTGGGGTCCTAAACGTAGTCTAGAAGCCTCTAAGAATCCTAGTAGTTGGAATAGGTAGCCTAAATAACAGAGTTGATTGAATTAGATGTATTAAGTATAAGAAGAAGAAGAGGAGGGACAGTAGTAAGTCGGATGCGACCCTATTTAGAGTCTAGAAGTAAAACCTAAGATCTCCTTACAATCCAGGCGTCTGATAAATCTAAGGAAGTCGCTAGGGAGTCGCTAGGACGTCGGGAAAGGGCGTCTAGTACAACATAGTTACTGCTAGGCCTATAGGTGATTTGGAATTGGAAATTACCTAGGAATTTAGACTACTAAACCTGCCTCTGGTTAAGGATTTTTGTTATATAAAAGTACTATAGGTTTTTATAGTCTATAAATATTTCGATAGGGCGGTCTAGGCTCTGTAGTTCCGGTCTTTATTCCTTAAACGCTTTAATAATAGCTAGGAGCTTCTTATTATAGATCTCGTAGTTGTATTCTACTAGTATATGTTTTGCTAAGAAGAAGGCAACTAGGTGTAGAACCCCCTCTAAATCGTATTAGGATAGTATGCCTCCTAAGGCCCAGTTAGATATATCTATCTCTACTACTATCCTACGGCTAGGGTCGAAGTATTATAAGATAGGCGCTATAGTAAAAGCCTACTTTAAACGTTAGAAGGAGGTTTCCTCCTAGGAGGAACTAGACTATAGCCTAGTCTAGGCCCTGTTATAGTAAAGAGATGTTAATAGGCATACTATAGATGAAAAGCCGGAGATAAAGCGTTAGTAGTAATTAGAGAAGTCTAAGAATCGCTATAGATCCTATAGTGATTCTAGGCAGGGCTAAGATATAATTACTCTAATCTTTTTAGGGTCTATAGAGATACTAGATATTAAAATAATAAGTCTAAGGTATCGTATCTAGGTAGTATAAAAGTTATACTTCTTAATATCTACTATAAAGCCTATATTTATTAGCCTTGTTAGTACATTATAGACATATTAGGTATAGTCTATAGGTATATCGCTAAAGATAAGGATATCGTCCAGATAAGCAGTTGCGTATTTGTCTAATATGTTAAACAAAATATAGTTGATAAAGTGTTGCTAAGTGCTAGGTATGCCTGTTATGCCGAAATTTGCTACTAAGTATTCGAATAGGCCAAAGTAGGTGGTAAATATAGTCTTCCATTCGTTACCAAGGGCGATTCGGATCTGGTTAAATGCTACTATAATATCGAGTTTTGTTGATTGCGGCAAGGGGGGTTAGGTGCTGATCCCCGTGACCGCGTAGCACATGAGCCTCTCGCTCTGGGAATAGGGCATGTGCTGTACTACTGAGCCTCCTGCTCTGGGGAATAGGGCGCGTACTGCGCTACTTGTACAACAGCTATAAGTAGCGCACCTACGTACTACGTAATAGTCGCTAACAAGCGCTCTGCTTAATATATATATTTAAGGGGTACGTAACTACCCCCTAGATAGAGGAAGACAGATAATCTAGAACTAGAACTTAAACTAGTATTTCCTTACTACTTGCTTTGCTCTTTATCGTTTTAGATTACTATAATCTTTAGAAACCTACTAATACTAATTAGTATTGTCTTTATATTGCGATATAGGGGTAATATAGAGTAGTAAGGTAGTTAGTCGAGTACTTAACAACCTTAACTAAGTAGATTGTAGTTTACTTACTAAGGGCTATTGATCGGGCAACTAGATAACTACCCTATTAACTTAGTAATATTGCTTATAAGAAAACCGATATTATAAACCTATCCTTCTAGTCTAAGGAAGCTTAACCTAAGCTTCTAGACTAAGGAAGCGTTACTTAAAAGAACGCTACTAAAACTATATTACTAACTAACTTTACTATAATTAATATACTATAGTATTCTAAGACCCTTCTACTTATAAAACCTTAGAAAGGGAGAATACTAAGATAAACTTATATTAGGTACTAAGTATTTCGTTAAGTATAGCCTAGGATCTTAAAGAGCGTTTTAAACGAGAATTCTCTACCTAGCTACCTATTGCAAGTATTGACAAATTTAACGCTTAAACCTTCTATAGATCGCTAGAGTATATCGATCTAAAGTATAATAGTAATAAAGTACTTAACTTATATACGCTCTCCTGCCTTAGCACTTATAAGGGGTAATAATCTAAAGATCTATACTATAAATTCTGCTTAGATTTTAAGGACTAGATAGCTAACTACTTTAATAAGTTAAACAATAAACTACACTTATAACTATGCTAAATACTTAACAATAGCTATGTCCTAGTAGATAGCTTAAAAGGGTAGAAGCTCTTTAAGAGACTTATAACGCTTGCTAACAACCTGTCTGATAATCTAGGGCCTAATATACTCCCCTAAATTCGCAGAATGTTAATCTAGGCCAAGTATAAACAGCTTAGAACAGCATCTCCTTCTACTTAAACAAAAAAGAGGAAGGAGATTGTACTAATAATAATCCAAGATTTCGCCACTAGTTCCTACTAGAAGGAGGTAATATAGAAGGATATATAAGTCGGTAATACAACTATAAACGCTTCCTAGTAATTCGAACTAGCAAGCAGCTTAATTATAAACGACAATTAACTAGTAAGCAGCCTAGGCCTAAGTATATATTAAACAATAGCCTAGAGTAGGACGCTTAACGCTGGTAACTATAATAAGTTCGGAAATACCTTCTACCTATTAAATCAGGAGCTATGGATAACATTTCCGATTTATAGACTTAGAAGTGCAATAGGAGTAGGATTCCCGCCGGCTAATAAGGGCGCTGGTAAAGGCCACGGATTACCACTAACTACCCAAAGTACTAGCCAAGGTTACAGCTAAGGTTATAGCTAAGGTAACTACTAAGGCTATAACTAGGGGACTAATTAAAAGGGACGATAAAACCCTATATAATATACGTAAACCCCTAGTATCAACCTTAACTATAGGCCAGGACATACTTAATTTTAGGTAAATAACAAAGAGTAATACGCTTAGTATAAGTATATTATATGCAGAAGCGCTAAGTATATAGCTATTCTACCGATTAAAACAGGCTGGATAAACAAGACAACTATTAATCGGAAGACCCTTACCGATTTTATTAAGTTTTAGGACTTAAAGGACAGCTATTCTAGGTCTAACAATAATATCCTTAATAACAAAGTTCGTTTCTTCCTCTACCGCTGCTAGACATTCTAGATTAATTATAGCCAGCTTAGTACTGTTTTTCTAAATGCTTTTTTAGAATAAGCTAAGGAATACTACTTATACTATATCCTACTTAGTATCTCTTTCGTTAAACTATATAATATCTTAAAGGGATACTTTAAGATAAGTACTAAGTAGAATAACTATCTATGTATTTAGAATACTGTTACTTTCCAGTTTATATACCTTAAAAGCAAGAATAGTAATAAGTTAATAAAGGAAATTCTCTAGATCTTACTCGATAGACTCTCGCAAAGCTAACGCAGGCTTAGTCTGCTTTATAACTATAAGGAATTCCTAGTCGCTAATACAATCTAAGCTTACTAAGGAGTGTCTAAGCTAAAGATCGCCCTATATAAACTACTAATAAGCTTCGAAGAGCTAGTAGCTATACTCCGTTAGATACTTAACGTTAAAGAGGCAGATTGTATATATCGCTAATTCCTAATAGATCGTAGGTTTATAATAACGAAAGCTAGGCCTATAAGAAACTATTAAGGCAACTTAATTATAGATTCGATCTTTAAAAGGAACTAGGCTATATATATACAGTAGCCTAGAGGTGCTATAGAGTATGGAAAGCGAAACGAGTTTTAGCAAGGAGACTACAACAAAACCTATACTAAGGTAGGCTACTGGATTTACAGTAAGCTAGATCACTGATCCTTTATATATAACTAAGAAGAACAGGTAATAGCTAAGAGCAAATAGCTTAAACAGAAGGGTATTAACAAAGATTATAGATAATATATAGCGTTTCTCCTTAACTATAAGGGTTTAGATAATAAATATAATATAAGGGAAGAAGATACTAAGCTTGGAGTATAGGTAGACAACTATAAGACCGATTAAGCTTAAGGTAAAAACGAAGTGCTAGTAATTAGTTTCGAAGAAGAATAAACGGCAGCGACTTACTTCGTAAACCAAGCTTTCCTCTATCTGATTACCAGGAGCGACCAGCTATGGAAAGACAGTAAAAAGGATATAGAGAGAACGGAAGCCGTTCAATTTATACTTAATAGGTATACTAAGGCCGAATTCTAAGGAATTATACCCGATACTAGGGCTACTAATGTTTTGACTACCGGACTTTAACAATTCCTTATACTGAAAAAGATAATTAGATTGCTTAAGATCAATAAGACGTATATAGGGAAAGTAAATATACTTTTTAGGTCTAGGGATTTAAAACAATTACTTGGTATAGTTAGAGTAGAGCTTAACATTGGTTATACGACTTTCTATATATTAGAGACGCTAACCCCTTTTCTTATATATCTAAAAGACATAGACAAGCTTAGCATCTACCTTAATAATACGATAAATAAGCTTATATCTAAGTTAGGGAAGCGTATATATATTTAGTAGAAATAGGAATATCTATAGATCCCTGTTAAAGGGATTAAGCTACTAAGCATAGCGTTTACTATAGATAACAAGCGTCCTACGCCTCTATAACTTACAGAGGCCGAGCTAAGGTATATTTATCGACGCTATAGATACCCTATAGTCGATAGATTATACAAACTGCTATAACAAGCAGATTACTAAGTAGAGCATAGTACTATCAAAATAATCAACAAGTTCTATTATTTTTGTCAGATTAAAGGAGCAGTACTATAACGATTTAGATTTGCGTTATAAGATGATATTTGCTTTAACTTCGAGATTGTTATAGACGTCTTAGATATCGATAGTTCTAAGGTACTATATATAGTTAATACTACGACTTTATTCTAGATAGCCTACTTTCTAAACGATCTTTTAGCTAAGGAGATATAGGAGCAGCTAAAGGAATATTAGATCGATATATACCTTAGACTACCTAATATTTTACGCTATAATAAAGGCACTAACTTCGAAGTACGTAAGTTCCAGGCTAAGGCTAAGCTTATAGGTATAACTTGCTACTCTATGCCAGTCAAGGTATACTAATTAGTCGGCAAGATCGAGCGGTATTATAGACTATTAAGACGGGCATACAACATTATTAAATCTAAAACTACTAGGACTTGCTTAAAAGAAGTATACTTATAAGTAGTACTAAGTACGGTTAACAATACTACTAGCCTGGACAGGCTAGTACTAACGCTCTTAGTTTTCAGCGTATACCTATACCTAACTATAGATACACCGCCTTCTCTATCTCAACTACGCTAAGTAGGCGTAATTCGGAAGGCTATAGCGCAATTGTATATCCTTAACGATATAAGGACTGCGTAAGATGCTCTTATATAGCATAATAGACCGAGTATAGAAGATATACTGCTATGCTTACTTAAGGTAGGTACAGAAATACTAGTATTCCGAGAAACCGATTAATAGACAGGACCCTATAAGGTAATCTTAGCTATAAATATAGCAGTGATTATCAATATAGTTAACAGACCTATAGAATTTCGGAATATAATAGTTAAACTATACTACTAGGAGCTAGTATAGGATAAGCAAGCCGACTAAACTAGGGCTAAGTAGCTAGAGCTATTCCAATATCCCTAGCCCAAGCAACCTTACTAGTACAGACAACCTTAAAAGAACCTAGTACCTACTAACAACTTTATTTTAGAAAAAGAGAAGCGCAACTACAATCTTACGTTTAAACTACAAGCTAAAGGTAAGATTACTATACCTAGCACGCTATTCTAAGAATCTAATAAAGCAGAACTAAACTCCCTTCTAGCAGCTAGGGTAATCAAAGTAATCTAGATACTAGTAGATACATTAAGCTACTAAATTTTTAAATTAAGGATTATCTAAAAAGTAAAAGACAAGCTTACTTTACTATGCGAAAAGTTACGTTTTATAGCTTAGGGGTTCGGCAATAAAGACAAGAAGTACCTCCTTACTTAGTTACCGATGATCCAGCGATATACGTAGTAGCTTATACTCTTACTATTCCTAACGCTTTAAACGCGCTTTGGTTTTAAGGTATAGGTGCGCCGACGTTATCCAGGCTTATATATAAGCTAAGTTATAGCTAGTAAGGAAAGTGATTCTTCTATTACCTAAAGAGCTTAAGACGCTCTATCCCCTCTATACTATCTTGCTTATTAAAACCCTATTATATAGACTAGCCGAAGCCGGACTATACTAGTAGGTAATATATATAAACTAGTATACTAAATATCTTAATCTCGAACTAAGCGCCTTTGATATATACCTTATAATCGGCAAGATATAAATTGGAAATAGATTTAGAATTGTTGGCCTATAAACCGATAACACTCTTAATATTAGCAAGCAAGCCTTTACAGATAAGGAGAAGCTCGAGCTAGATAAGGCTGGCTTTAAGTATAAGCCGCTAGTATTTTTAATAGATAAATCGATTATAGACTTTAACAGATATAGGCTTAAAACAAGCGTAGATACTGTTGAGATTCGGCAAAAGGGGCAAGCTACGCGACTCGAACTTGTAAACTAAGACGCCGAAACAGCAAAACAAGTATATGTCGAACAACATATATACAGTACCTATATTACCACGATTTACCAGCTAGAGGCGACTTTCGACTTGTTAGTAGTAGTATAGTTAACTAAGCCTGGTATAGCCGAGATTGCCAAGCTTAATACTTAATTGTAATAGTAGATCGAGAACTTAATATATAGGCTATGCTACTTATAACTCGAACTCGAGATAGCTAAGCTCTTTGTCTTTATAGACGGATTATTCGCTAATAATGCTAATATAATATTACAGATTAGATTCGTTATAATATTCGGAAACGAGATAAGTAGCATAAACGAGTTTAACTTATACGGCAATATCGTATACTAGTCTTTAACCAAGTATAAGCAGGTAATATAGAGCGTTCTAGCAAGCGAGATATATAGTATAGTAAGTAGGTTTAATCTTAGGTATATATTATACTAGACACTTGCTAAGGTCTACTTATATCTAGGCCTACCCTCGCCACTACTAATTATCGTATATATAGATTCGTTTAGCTTATACAAATGCCTGGTAAAGCTCGGTATAACGGCGGAGAAGCGTCTTATAATCGATATAATAGTACTACGCCAGAGCTATAAAAACCGTAAAATCGCAGAAATTAGGTGGATTAGTAGTAACAATAACCTAGCTAACGCTATAACTAAATATACGCCGAATAAGACACTTGAAAAGCTTGTTACTACTAATATAGCCAAGATTAGAGTAGAAGGCTAGGTTTAACAACCAGCTAAACAACAGGAAGAGTCTATGTAACTTAGGGCGAGATCGCTTGTACAAAAGATAAAGATTACCAGGACAATTCATTTACATTTACAGTATAATAAGGAATATAAGGCAAAGCGTAAAACAATCTTAATTTATACTTTTATAGCTAGTGCAATATACGCGCTAGCGCCCCCTACCCTCTAATCACAACAATAAAACATCAATAGCCTTGCCTATAGCGGCTATTACTACGAGCTTTTTCTACATAGGCGTTATGCCTGCTATAGGCGCCCTACGCTCGACAAAAGCACATACCTTGTCTACCAGGACTAAGGTACACTTGGCGCTATTGCACTATATCTTCCAATCCTATAACCAATAAGTATTCCGATTAAACAAGAGATAATACTAAAGATCGTAACTTACTTTAGCCTTTATAGCTAGGTTAGAGCAAAGCTCTAAGAAGCGGTCTAAGAACAGACAGACCAACTTAGGGCTACAATATACGTTAGGAATAATAAGATAATAGAAACAATATATAAATAGAACTTATATCGGTATATATAAGTGCCTGGATAAGCACTACTAGTACCGGAGGCTACAGCCCGATATACAGTCGTAGTATGCCGTATATAGCGCGAAATTGCTAGACTTGTTAAACGAGTCTTTAACGCCTGCTAAAAGCAAGCGTAGGCAGCTAAGGCAAAGGACAGCGTATATAGTACTATATAGGCTACGAACTTTATATATATTAGTAATATTAATAATAAGGATAACAAGAGTAAGACGTTTATCCTTTAGTTTATACGTATAAGCGTATAACGACCTCTTACAAGGCTTTATACAGTCTAATACGCGGTATATACAGTAGCTAGAGCAGACAATAGAGCTGTCTAAGCTTTTACTAGACAACAAACTTACTGTTACTACTGCTAGTATCGCTACTGACAGTATAGGTACGCTTATAGCAGCAAGCAGCGCCTTACGCCGCACGCGCGTAGCCGCTATCGCCGCCTTCTTTATAGCCGGCGACGTAGGCAGGGCATACTTGGCGTGCTTAGAGAGACGCGCCTTATATATAGCGATCTCTGCCTTATACACTGCCTTCTCCTTTACCTCCTCCTTACGCCAGAGCGTAGTAGCCTGCTTAAGCAGGACGTGTATATACGCGATTAGCCCCTTAGAATCAAGGGGCGTAGAGTCGGCGTTGGTATAGCTGCCTATAGACTCGGGCTATATAGTAAGTATAGCTGTATCTATAGTATCGGGATTATCGCCGTTGTTATTATCGTTATGGCCGTCGTTACTGCCTACTATGCTCTCCTAGTCGCCGTTATTAGCAACAGTACACTTAGACGTGTCCTCCAACGTATTATCATTACCCTTTTAGGCAAGATGCTTGTTAGGAGCGTTAGTTATAAGCGTATCAAGGGCGTTGCCGCCCTTATCCTTAGTATATATATAGGCATTGCTGCCCACGCTTCTATAGGAGCACCTACTCTACTTATTGTCAAAATCCGACACTATAGACAATAAGATCAGTACGCTTAAGCATAAAGGCCAATACGCTTAAGCATTAGTATATAAAGGTAAGTAACTTACTTATTGCTACTAGTACTGCTAATACTACTACTGTTATTACTGCTACTACTACTACTATTGTTACTACTATTATTGCTACTGCTGCTACTACTAATATAGATCGTAGGAAGGAAGAGAACGGATAGTATATAGTAGGAGAACCCACTTATTTATAGGTTTAGGGTAAGAGCATTCGGAGTTCGCAATCAGCTAGTATAGAGCTCTGATTTTCCTATTATAATTCCTATTTAGGACTACAAGCTTTTGCAATAATGGTTGCCGGTATAATATGCTTATCGTTACGCCGTTTAGAGGCGTATATAGAAGATGCTAAAGTCGTACCTTCTATACCAGGGATCAGCCAGTAGAATCCAACATTCTGATTAGCAAACGAGAAGTTAAGTAATTAGGATTTCCTATTCTAGCAATAAAGAGAGCAAAGTAATCTAGGATTTCCTATTTCGGTTAATAAAGTACTAGTATAGTTATAAAAGAAGAGTTGCTAGTATTGATTATAGCAAGGGGGGTCAGGTGCTAATCCCTATAACCGCGCAGTATATAAGCCTTTTGCTCTAGGAATAGGGCATATGCTATACTACTAAGCCTCCCGCTCTAGGGAATAGGGCACGCACTGCGCCACTTATACAACAGCTATAAGTAGCGCACCTGCGCACTACGTAATGGTCGCCAATAAGCGCTCCGCTTAACATATATATTTAAGGGGTACGCAACTACCCCCTAGATAGAGGGAGACAGACAATCCAAAACCAGAACTTGAACCAGTATTTCCTTGCTGCTCGCTTTGCTCTTTATCGTTTTAGATCACTACGATCTTCGGAAACCTACCAACAAGTTTAGTATATATTTTTACCTAGTATAATATGTCTAAAGTTTCTCTAATAAGTAGAATTAGATATCGATTTTTAATTATAACGTTATTTAGGCCTTAGTAGTTAATACAGACTTATACCCTACCACTAGGCTTTTTTACTAATAGTATTAGTATAGCTACCGATAATATACTACTCTATATAAAGCCTTTAGAAAGGTAGTTATCCAGGTATTTCCGGATTACTAGGAGCTCCTAGGAGCTTATAGGGCAGCATTAAGTAGCTAGTAGTAACTCGCCTAGGATAAGTTTAACTTGGTAATTAAAGGGACAGTAAGGTAGTAGTGTTTCTGAGTTTGTAGGAAGAAAAGTAGTAATTAAGTTGTAATATATAGGTAGTAAGAGTTTCTTAATATTGTTTTCTAAAATAGGTAGGTTGATTTTAAGATACTTTTTAATATCCTTGTTAGATACCCTAAAGAGACAAGAAAGGAAGGCGTTAGTGTTATCTAAAGTTAGGAATAAGTCGGTAGTAAACCCTCTTTAAAGCAATATATCTATTACTATATAGAGTTCTACTATTAATATACTAGAGACGCTAGAGTCCTTTATAAAAGATAGGAATAGTATAGTAGGTAAAAGCTATAAGTTAGAAGGATCCTAGTTGGTAATTAAAAGGGAGTTAAGAGAGCCTTAGGTAGATATTAGAGGGTCCTTATCCTAAAGTATAACCAGTATCCTTCTATTAATAGTTATAGTACTAAAAGCCTAGTCCAGTAAAGGATTATAGGCATAAAGCCAAAGAAGGCCAAGAATTATATCTAGTCTAGAAGAGCTTAGAGGCCAGATATATAGGGATAATAGCTCAAAAGTACAACTAGAATCAGATTGACCAAACAAATAGTCTAGGATATAGAAATCTATAATAAGACTAGCCTGCTTGCTATCTATAAGGTATAAAGGGTAAGGTAAATCTAAAATAGATTGCTTTAACCCTAAGCAATCTACTATAAAGGAATTGACGAATCTAAGCAGAGAATAATTAGAGTTAATAAGGGTTTAGAGGGGGACTGCCTTGCCTTATATACATATTAAGGTAGTAAAAAGTAAAGAAGAATTAGCATAAACTACGCCTAAGGTAATAACAAACTCTAGATTAAAGGTAAAAGGCCTAGGATAATAATCTAGTATTCTTAGGCCTAGGCTTTTCCCTTAGAGTTTAGTTATAGAGCTATGGCTAAGGCAGTAGTAGGTCGGTTCTTCTTTACTCTATAGTTGCAGGCAAGATAGCCTAGCTTATTATAATATAAGTAGAGGCAGTTGTCGATTCTATAGGCCTTTTCCTTAGAAGAAAGGTAGGAACCTAGGGTTAGGATAGCTCTTAATACTATAGGGTTACTATTATTATAAAATCCTGGTTAAGAAGGCAGTACTAACCTAGAGCTAATCTAGGATTAATGCTATTCTATAGTAATATTGTTTTAGAGCTTTTAGTAAAGCTCTATCCACTTTATAAAGTCTATAGGGCTAGGTCGGTCTACTACACTAACGACAGTATAGTATAGCTTTTAACCTACTTTCCATTAGAGGTAGGTAACACGTTATATAAGGGTCTAGTTAGAATATTCGTAGAATTGTACTAGCTCTATTAGAAAGTCGGCGAATAAAAGCTTATCTCTATCTATATCTAGTTTTTCTAGTTTAGTAAGGCTAATTGCACTAACATCTTCTATAAGATACTAAGGGTCTAGCAGTACGAAAATATTAGTAATATATATAATTGTAGAAGCGTTAAAAGGGAGGCTATAAGCTAGTGCAACTAGCTTATCCACTTCTAGGCAAATTCACTAATAAGGTTCTCTGCTAAGACACTGTAAGATATAGAGGACTTAGACCAGGGTATTAGAGAAAAAAGCTTTATCAATGGTAAGCTTTACCAAGACCTAGGACTTCTAGGTAATATAGGCTATCTGCCGTTTAATAGAGTTTATAGAGGTTCTATTAAAGGTCAGAGGATTAATACTAAAGAGTTAGGATAGAGTTATATAACTTATTAAGATAAGAGCTAGAGGGGGTTAGGGAAAAGTAGCTAGAGGGGGGGCAGAAGGAGCCCTAGAGGAAGTTATAGCTAAGTCAGTAGAGATACCTAAAATCCTAGAATTTGCAGCTTATAGAAAATAGAGTAGTTAATTGTCGCTAGATAAGACAAGGTTAGCTAAGTTAGTAGCTGGCATTCCTAGGGAGCCTAATACCCCTAAGCCTTATATTTAGAGCCAGTCTTCCGCTGATTAGTTACTATTAGTCGCTATTGTAGAATCGGTAGTAACTCGTAGTTAAAGTGTATATAGAAACAAGGGGATTTGTCAAATCGTTTGTCAAAATAGACTTTTAACAAGAGGTTTTCTTTGCTTACTAAATCTTGCTAATTTAGCAAGAATATATCAGTACAACAAACTGTCATAGCTAGAGCAAAGATAGGTTATAGAAAGATGTTGTTATATATAGGACAGAAGGTCCTAGTGTAAGACAAAGCTATATATGTATAGGATGACAACGGACTGTGACAGTTACTAGCCCTTTTAGGCGCTATACCCTTCCCTTTAGCTTGATCAGCCATTGTAAATAGGCTACTATTTACTTTATAGTGCTAGCTAAAGCACTTAATTAGCTTCTAGTTCACTAAAGCTAATTAGCTAGCTTACTAATTATAGTAGTGATTTTCTAGGCTAGTCTTAGCGCTTAGTAGGTTTATAGCGCTGCCTACTTGCTACTTAGTAGGGCTTTCTAGTAGAAATTCTAAACTAGGCTCTAAGATAGGGACTAGAGACTTCGACGTAGGGACTTAACTACCGCCTATAGATATATCTATAGAAAGGGCTCTATAGTAGGGAAATATAGGGCTTTAGCGCTAGAAATTCTAAAACGCTAGCCTTTCTACTTCCAGCTATAAGTAGAAAGGTCTTTTAGTATAGGTAAGTATACTAGCCTAAGCGTATAAGAGCCCCAAATGCTCGTCAATACTATAGGACTTAGATTTCTTAGCGATTTCTCCTTCTAGATTTCAGGCGTTTTAGTCCTTAAATAGCCTTTAATAAGATGTAATATATAGCTTTTTAGGGCTAATATAGTACTATATTTTCAGCTATAAGAGGCTTAAATAGCCCTATATATATAGGAAGAGGTAGCGCTTTGAAATTGGACTCCAACGATAACTATCCCACAGGCTATCCGGGCTCATAACCTATTAGAATGGGTAATCCTATATAAGGATCTATAACCACTATAGCCTACTAGTAGTAGTCGTATAGGGTACGTAGGGGCAGCAACAGCGTTGATATGGCCTAAATAGCACTTCCTAGGTATGTGCTAATATAGTAAAGTAGGGCCCTTTACTATATTCCCTCTATAAAAGTCCTTATATAACGGTATAGTTATAGGCTATAGCGCTATATTATAGGGGCTTTAAGCTTATATATTACGGCTTTCAGTAGGTCTTATAGGCCTATAAGGCTTATAGTTGTAGGTAACGTAGTAACTTAATTTCTAGTCTAAGTAGGTAAGGCTTCGCAATTTCCTTCCCTACATATACCCTCCGGGACCGTTCCTGCCCTCCACACGGCAGGAGCGCCTTAGTAGGTGCATGGCCACTTCCCGAAAAACCAAATAAGCTGGCGATTTTAAATAATCGACTTACGGCTACCTAAGCTACAGGGTAAGCCGCACGACTTTTCCTATAAGTTCTGTTTTCGCTCCTACGGTACAGGGTAGGTACAGGGTAGGTAGGTAACCTAGTAAAAGAGGCTTTTAAGGCTATTTCTAGCGCTTATACAGCCTAAGGAGGCTGTCTCCACAAAAGTGGGGCATAAATCTAAAAATAGAAGAGCCTTTTAAAGCTATTTCTAGGCTATATAGTGGAATATATAGCTTAGTCAGCGGTATCCACAAAAGTGGGTCCACCCTTAGAATATAGCTTTATATCTAGTAGTTCGAGAACTGAAATCCGTTTTGCCTAAGCTATAACCGTTAGAGCGCTATAGCTTATTTTATACGTTTAACAAATATAATCTAAGCTTACTAAGGAGTGTCTAAGCTAAAGATCGCCCTATATAAACTACTAATAAGCTTCGAAGAGCTAGCAGCTACGCTCTGCTAAATACTTAATATTAAGGAAGCGGATTACATATATTGCTAATTCTTAATAGACCGTAGGTTTACTATAACGAAAGCTAGGCCTATAAGAAACTATCAAAGTAACCCGATTATAGATTCGATCTTTAAGAGAAACCAGGCAATGTATATATAATAACCCGAAGGTACTACTAGGTATGGAAAGCGAAACGAGCTCTAGCAAGGGAACTATAATAAAAACCATACTAAAGTAGGTTATTGGATTTACAGTAAGCTAGATCACCACTCCTTTATATATAGCTAAGAGGAACAAACAATAGTTAAGAGCAAATAGCTTAAGCGAAAAGGCATTAACAAAGATCGCGGACGATATATAGCGTTCCTTCTTAATTATAAGGGTTTAGACAATAAATATAAAGCAAGGGAAGAAGATACTAAGCTTAAAGTATAGATAGACAACTATAAAACCGATTAAACTTAAAGAGGAAACAAAGTACTAGTAATTAGTTTTAAAGAACAATAAACAGCAGTAACTTACTTTATAAACTAAGCTTTCCTCTATCTAATTACTAAGAGTAAACAACTATATAAAGATAGCAAAAAGGATACTAAGAAAATAAAAGCTATTTAGTTCGTATTTAATAGGTATACTAAGACTAAGTTCTAAGGGATTATACCTAATACTAGAGCTACTAATATTTCGACTACTAGACTCTAATAATTCCTTATACTAAAGAAGATAATTAGATCGCTTAAGATTAACAAGTTATATATAGGAGAAGCAAATATACTTTTTAGGTCTAGGGATTTGAAACGATTACTTAAAACAGTCAAAGTAGAGCTCGATATTAGTTATACAACTTTCTATATATTAGAGACGCTAACCCCTTTTCTTATATATCTAAAGGATATAGACAAGCTTAGTATCTACCTTAATAATATAACAAATAAGCTTATATCTCAGTTAAGAAAGCGCATATATATTTAACGGAAATAGGGATATCTATAGATCCCTATAAAAGGGATTAAACTCCTAAGTATAGCATTTATAGTAGACAACAAGCGTCCTGCGCCTCTATAACTTATAGAGGCCGAACTAAGACGTATTTATCGACGCTATAGATACCCTATAGTCAACAGACTATACAAACTACTATAACAAGCAGACTACTAGGTAGAACATAGCGCTATTAAGATGATTAATAAGTTCTGCTACTTTTGCCAGATTAAAGGTATAGCGCTATAACGATTTAGATTCGTATTATAAAACGATATTTACTTTAACTTTAAGATCGTTATAGATATCTTAGATATCAATAATTCTAAAGTATTATATATAGTCGACGTTACAACGTTATTCTAAGTAGTATACTTTCTAAATAATCTCTTAGCTAAAAAGACATAGAAGTAGCTAAAAGAATGTTAGATCGATATATACCTTAGACTACCCGACGTTTTACGCTATAATAAGGGTATTAATTTCAAAGTATATAAGTTCTAGGCAGAGGCTAAGCTTATAGGTATAACCTGCTATTCAGTACTAGTCAAGGTATACTAGTTAGTCGGCAAGATCGAGCGGTATTATAGGCTACTAAGAAGAGCCTATAACATTATTAAATCAGAGACTGCTGGATCTTGCTTGAAAGAGGTATACCTATAAGTAGTACTAAGCGCGGTTAACAATACTACTAGCCTAGATAGGCTAGTACTAACGCTCTTAGTTTTCAGTATATACCTATACCTGACTATAGACGTACTGCCTTCTCTATCTTAACTACGCTAAGTAAGCGCAATTTAAAAGGCTATTATATAACTACAAATCCTGAATAATATAAGGACTGCGCGAGACACTCTTATACAATATAATAGACTAAGTGTAGAAGACGTGCTACTACACTTGCTAGAAGTAGGTACAGAAGTACTAGTATTCTAGGAAAACGACTGATAGATAGGACCTTATAAGATAATCTCAGCCATAGATATAACAGTGATCGTTAATATAGTTAACAGACCTATAGAATTTCAGAATACAGTAGTTAAACTATACTACTAAGAGCTAGTATAGGATAAACAAGATAATTAGGCTGGCATTAAACAGCTAGAACTATTCTAATATCCTTAGCCTAAACAACCCTACTAGTATAGACAACCCTAAAAGAACCTAGTACCTGCTAATAACTTCATTTTGGAAAAAGAGAAGCGCAACTACAATCTTGCGCTTAAACTATAAGCTAAAGGGAAGATTACTATACCCAGTATACCATTCTAAGAATCTAATAAAACGGAACTAAACTTACTTCTAGTAGCTAGGGTAATTAAAGCAATCTAAATACTAGTAGATACGTTAGACTACTAGATCTTTAAGTCAAGGATTGTCTAGGAAGTGAAAGACAAGCTTACTTTACTATATAAGAAATTACGCTTTATAGCTTAGGGATTCGGCGATAAGGACAAGAAGTATATACTTACTTAATCGCTAATAATCCAACGTTGCGTATAGCAACTTATACTCTTACTACTCCTAACGCTATAAACGCGCTTTGGCTTTAAGGTATAGGTATATAACGTTATCTAGGCTTATATACAAGCTAAGTTACAGCTAGTAAGGAAAGTGATTCTTCTATTACCTAAGGAGCTTAAGACGCTCTATCCCCCTTATACTGTCTTGCTTGTTAAAACCCTATTATATAGACTAGCTGAAGCTGGACTACATTAGTAGGTAACATATATAAACTAGTATACTAAATGTCTTGACCTTAAGCTAAGCGCCTTTAACCTATACCTTATAATTAGTAAGACGTAAATAGAAAGCGGATTTAGAATTATCGGCCTATAAACTAATAATACTCTTAATATCGGTAAGTAAGCCTTTATAGATAAGGAGAAGCTTAAGCTAGACAAGGCTAGCTTTAAGTATAAGCCGCTAGTATTTTTAACGGACAAATCGATTATAGACTTTAATAGATATAGGCTTAAAATAAGCGCAGATACTATTGAGATTCGGCAAAAGAGGTAAGCTATACGACTTAAACTTATAAGCCTAGACGCTGAAATAGCAAAACAAGTATACGTCGAACAACGTATATAAGGTGCCTATATTACTATAATTTGCTAGCTAAAGGCGACTTTTGACTTATTAGTAGCAGTGTAGTTAACTAAGCCTGGTATAGCCGAGATTACCAAGCTTAACGCTCGATTACAATAGCAGATTAAGAACTTAATATATAGGCTATACTATCTATAACTCGAACTTAAGATAGCTAAGCTCTTTATCTTTATAGACGGATCATTTACTAATAATACTAATATAACATTGTAGATTAGATTCGTTATAATATTTGGAAATAAGATAAGCGGTATAAACAAGTTTAACCTATATAGTAATATTGTATACTAGTCCTCGACTAAGTATAAGTAGGTAATAAGAAGCGTTTTAGTAAGCGAAATATACGGAATAATAAGTAGGTTCGATCTTAGGTATATACTATACTAGATGCTCGCTAAGATCTACTTAGGCCTAGATCTACTATCGCTACTACTAATCGTTATTTGCACAGACTTATTCAGTTTATATAAGTGCTTAGTAAAGCTTAGGACAATAGTAGAAAAGCGCCTTATAATCGATATAATAGCTCTACGACAGAGCTACGAAAACCGTAAAATCGCAGAAATTAGGTAGATTAGTAGCAACGACAACCTAGCCGACGCTATAACCAAGCATATGCCGAACAAGACGCTTAAAAGGCTTGTTACTACAAATATAGCTAAGATTAGAGTAGAAGGCTAGGTTTAATGCCCGGCTAAGTAATAGGAAGAGTCTATATAACTTAGGGTAAGATTACTAGTATAAAAGACAAAGACTACTAGGACGATTCATTTATAGTATAATAAGTAATATAAAGTAAAGCGCGAAATAATCTTAATTTATACTCTTATAGCTAGCATAACATATATGCCAGCGCCTCCTACCCCTTAATTACAATAACAAAACATTAATAGCCTTGCTTATAGCAGCTATCGCTATAAGCTTTTTCTATATGGGCGTTATGCCTATTATAGGTACCCTATGCTTGATAAGAGCGCGCGCCTTATCTACTAGGACTAAGGCGCACTTAGCACTATCGTACTATATCTTCTAATCCTATAACTAATAAGTATTCCGATTAAACAATAGATAATACTAAAGATTATAACTTACTTTAGCCTTTGTAGCCAGGTTAGAACAGATCTCTAAGAAGTAGTCTAAGAACAGGCGGACTAACTTAAGGCTACGACATTTGTTAGGAATAATAAAATAATAGAAACAATATATAAATAGAACTTATATTAGTATATATAAGTGCCTAGATAAGCACTGCTAGTACTAGAGGCTATAGCCCGACGTATAGTTATAGTATGCTATATATAGCGTGAAATTGCCGGACTTGTTAAACGAGTCCTTAACGCCTGCTAAAAACAAGCGTAGATAGCTAAGGCAAATAATAGTACATATAGTACTGTATAGGCTACGAACTTTATATATATTAGCAATAACAATAATAAGGATAATAAGAGTAAGATACTTACCCTCTGGTTTATATATATAAGTGTGTAACAACCTTTTGCAAGGCTTTATATAATCCAACATACGGTATATACAGCGGCTAGAGCAGACAACGGAGTAATCCGAGCTTTCGCCGGATAATAAACTTGCTATCGCTGCTGCCGGTATCGCTACTAGTGGTATAGGCGCGCTTGCAGCGGCGCACAGCGCCTTATACTACGTACGTATAGCTGCTAATACCGCCTTCTTTGCAGCTAGTAATATAGGTAGAGAGTGCTTAGCAGGCTTAGAGATACGTGCCTTATACATAGCAATCTCTGCCTTATATACTGCCTCCTCCTCCGCCTCCTCCTTATACTAAAGCGTAGCGGCCTGCTTAAGCAGGATATATACATGCGCGATTAGCCCCTTAGAATTAAGGGGCGCGGAGTCGGCGTTAGTGTAGCTACCTACGGACTTAGGCTACGCGGCAAGCGTAGCCGCGTCTACAGTATCAGGATTATCACTATTATTGTTATCGCTATTATTATTATTGTCGTTACTATCGTTGCTACCCGCTATACTCTCCTAGTTACTATTATCGGTAATAGTACGCTTAGACGTGTCCTTAAACGTATTATTATTGCCCTTCTAGGCAAGATGCTTGTTAGGAGTATCAGTTATAAGCGTATTAAGGGCGTCGCCGTCCTTATTATTAGCATATATATAGGCGTTGCCGCCTATGCTCCTATAGGAGTACCTACTCTACTTATTATTAAAATCCAATACTATAAACAATAAGATTAGTATACTTAAGTATAAGACTAGTATGCTTGAACATTAGTATATAATAGTAAGTAACTTACTTATTACTACTAGTACTGCTGATACTACTACTATTGTTACTGCTACTACTACTGCTATTATTGTTGCTACTGCTACTGCTACTAGTGCGGATCGTAGGGAGAAAAAGAATAGGTAGTATATAGTAGAAGAACCTACCTATTTATAGGTTTAGGGTAAGAGCGTTTAGAGTTCGTAATTAGCTAGCCTAGAGCTCTGATTTTTCTTATATAATTCCTATTTAGGACTATAAGCTTTTACAATAATAGTTGCTAGTATAATGTACTTACCGTTGCGCTGTTTAGAGGTATATCTAGAAGGTACTAAAGTTACGCCTTTTATACTAGAGATTAGCAACTAGAATTTAACATTCTGATTAGCAAACGAGAAGTTAAGTGATTAGTATTTCCTATTCTAGCAATAAAAAGAGCGAAATGATCTAGGATTTCCTATTTTAGTTAATAAAGTACTAGTATAGTTATAAAAGAAGAGTTGCTAGTATTGATTATAGTAAGGGGGGTTAGGTACTAATCCCTATAACCATATAGTATATAAGCCTCTTGCTCTAGAGAATAGGGTATATACTATACTACTAAGCCTCTTACTCTAGGGAATAGGGCATGCACTGCGCCACTTATATAACAGCTATAAATAGCATATCTATATACTATATAATGGTTACTAACAAGCGCTCTGCTCTAACATAGGTATTTAAGGGGTGCGCAACCACCCTCTAGATAAAGGGAGACAGACAATCCAGAACCAGAACTTGAACTAGTATTTCCTTGCTGCTCTCTTTGCTCTTATCGTTTTAGATCACTACGATCTCCGGAAACCTACCAACACAGGGCCTCCCTATACCCTGCTCCTAAGTTGAACAAGGCAACCCTATGCCCTACTCCTGTCAGGGATACCGAGGTTCTACCGGAGCGACACGAGCGCCACGTTGTCCAACACACCCTGCAATTAAGCTTGTCACTACGGTATAAAGATTTCCCAACTCGTGATCATCCTTGCTTGATTAAGGCCGACTCGTCCACCTCGTTTTGATTGGGCAAGTGTAAGGGGTTTCCCCCTAATAAATATACTTCCCCAGGTTTCATGCTCTCTTGAAAGGGGGATCACGCTCTATCCCAACAGACAACCTCTATACCTAGCTATCATCAAAGTTCATACATACCTAGTACTTCTCGCGCAACCTAAATGACCCCAACGCCTACAGCGTCTTCAAAATGTAAACTCTGTATCCTATCTTCATTGCCCTTCTACACACAAGCAGTAGTCTCTCGCCTTGCCTGCAACCAGCACCTTACCAGCGACGAGAGAGACCGCGACGAGAGGGACCGCGGGTTCAGAGCTGATCCGGAGAGATGACTACACCGACGTGTGCTACAAGGACGTATGGGGCAACGCTCAGGACAATCCGGTTAATGTCACCGACCTAGACATCCTGGCCATAAGCCTCCTGAACAACACCGGCATGTTCTGGGTCGGAGAAGCTACGACGGAGAGCTTCCTGTACAGGAATGTGTGCCTCTGCTATATCAACCACGATGATGACAATGGGGTCCACGCGCATGATTGGGAGGCGGGCTGGGCGGCCAACTATATCGCGCACAGGAACTCCTTCGTCCCCAATGGCGAGAATTGCTGCGGCGATGCAGCGATGTGGTAAGTAGCCTCACCTCGTCACTACTCTACACGCTTTCCCTCTTTTGCGATCAAGCAGCATAGAGACCGGTACCCAGCACCTCTATACCTAGCGTAGTATCTACAGTCTACTAACAAGAAATCTTGACCTTGGCGTGCGGGGGGAAGGTGTGCTGGCCATGCTATTCATGGAAAACATAAGATCTACTTCCGGGTAATAAGAGATGGCTTATCTTGTGGCCAGTAGGGTTGGCAAAGATAAAACACGAGCATTTCAATCTTGTTGAGACAGTCGATCATGATCTATCACCATGCAAGCAACTGAGTGCGTACGAGGATGGCCTACTGGCATTCATGGACGTGAAGGATACGCTCACGCTCAAGCTCTTTGCTTCACCATCACGTACAAACCTTGCACATAGCCTCATTCCGTCCCGAACCGGACCCTCGGCGCTCAAATCTTGCTCGACTGCCTCTCTTTCTTGGCCAATTCCCGCAGGTCCTTGCGCAGGATCTTGCCCGCCGGGCTCTTGGGGATGGCCGGCAGGAAGACGACGCCGCCGCGCAGTCTCTTGTGATTCGACGCCTTCTCGGCCACATACCTGGCGACCTCCTCGGCGCTGATCTGCTTCGGGTCGGCAACGACGTACGCTCTGCCTGCCGCGTTAATACGCCTGCCGACAGGCCACCCGCGAGGTCTGAGGGACTCACCGCGGCACCTCGGTCCCCTCGCCCGGCGCGCCGATGACGGCCGCGTCGAGGATCTTGGGATGGGTGACGAGCAGCGCTTCCAATTCGGCTGGCGCCACCTGGTGGCCCTTGTACTTGATGAGCTCCTGAACGACAGAGTTCTCGTCAGTCGGCGTCCTCGGAGCGTGCAAGACGAAAACATACTTTCTTCCGATCCACGATGTAGAACAGGCCATCCTTGAACAGGCCAATATCCCCCGTGCGTAACCATCCATCCACGAACGCGTCCTGGGTCGCCTTGTCATTCTTGTAGTAACCCTTGACCACCATGGGCCCCTTCACCCACAGTTCCCCGGACTGGCCGGGCTCGACATCCCTGTGCTCGTCGTCCACGATCCTCGCCAGACAGCTCGGCACCAGCGCCGACACGCTCCCGGTCTCGTCCTCGATCCCGCGCGGCATGATGGTGACGGATCCCGTCGTCTCGCTCAGGCCCCAGGTCTGGCTCAGATGCGTCTTTCCCCGGCCCATCCTCCGCTTCGCCGCCCGCTGTAGCTCCTTCCCCAGCGGTGCGGCGCCCGAGATGGCAAACTCGAGCGTGTCGAATTGGTCCGTGACGAGCGGCGACTTGGCGATGAGCAGGTAGATGGGCGGGACGGTGAAGAAGGTGGTGATGCGGAAGCGCTTGTTGTGCTCCAGGAACCTCTCCCACTCGAAGCGCGTCATCCAAAAGACGGTGCCGCCGAAAAAGGCCGCGTTGACAAAGTAGCCCTGCACACCGGCAATGTGCGCGGCCGGCAGATGTGCCAGGGTGCGGTGCTCGTGGCCCGGCTCGTGGGCGCGCGTGTGGGCGCGCAACGGCGTGAGCGTCAGGAAGGCCTCGGACACCAAGTTGGCGTGCGAGAGGCGCACGGCCTTGGGCGTGCCGGTCGTGCCGGAGCTGAAGAGGATGCAGACGATGCTGTCCTCGAGCGCGGCGCGGTCCGTGACGCGCGACCACGGCAGAACCTGTCGCTCGTCCAGCCGCACGGGCTGCGGGGCCGCCGCGGCGTCGTCGCCGCCCTGCACGAGCAGCTCCAGGCCGCCGCCCGGCCAGCCGGCCCGGCCGGGCCCCAGCATCAGGACGCGGTCGGCAGGCAGGCCGGCGGCGGCGGCGGCGCGCACGGCGACGGGGCGGGTCTCGGGGGTGCAGTAGACGAGGCGGGCGTCGACCTGGCAGAGCTGGGCGGTCAGCTCGGGGACGGTGGCGGCGGGGCTGGCCGAGGTGAAGATGGCGCCGGCGCAGACGGTGGCGTAGAACAGGGTCGGGAGCTGCCAGTGGCCGGCGCACACGGCGAGGGCGACGTCGCGGCTGGGACCGCGGGCGCCGAGGCCGTAGGCGGAACGCAGGTGGAAGGCGAGCTGCTGGAGGAGGGCGACCTGCTGGACAAGGGTGAGGGAGAGGCGCGGGTCGTCGGCCGAGGCGTGCAGGACGCTGGTCGCGTGGGCGTCGGTGTGGGGGGAGTCGAAGATGAAGGTCAGGAGGTCGAGGGCGGGGGCCTCGAGCTGCTCGGCGGCCTTGTAGATGATGCCCGACGGGGTGCGCTCGTAGGTGCTCAGCATGGCGAATCACGGCGGCGTGACATGTCGTGACGCGTGCGAGTGCGTCTCGTCTGGATCGGATGGCTGCATTTCTAGGTAGCTACCTCCTTACATAGGTACTGCGCTTGAGCTGGCGATCCGAATGAGCCAAGGGGGAAGGTTGACCTCGTCTCCCTGCATGAGCACCTTCCCCTCAGGGACGTGCGCATCCTGTGCCGAGGCAGCTGCGACCAGATGAGCGGTCTGTCGTCTATCCGGAAGAGGCAAGCACATCATCCCTGCCCCGCCAGGACTGTGTTCCACTTGTCCGAAATTGGCGAGATGCAAAGGCCAAAGGCCATCTTGACTCCGGTTTCGCAACGCGGGGCAACGGAGCTGGAATGACCCGCGACGGCGGGACCCCCCCGGTTTGGCGGGCCGGCTTCCGCTTCGCGCACTTGCGTCTCTTGCGCGACTCTCCCAGAGGCCAGAGGGACTCCCAGAGGCCAGAGGGAGCCAGAGGGAGGCAACGTCGTACCATTTGTAAACGTGTCCGATGGGGAACGCCTCGGGAGCTTTTCAGCAGGTGGTGGTGGCGGCGGCCAATGAAGCGTGTGTGCAGCTGAACTCTCTTCCATGGGCACTCTGGCGGTCTTGTGCGGTGGAAAGCAACACCGTGTCATGACCACCTGCGTTTTTCGTCCCCGTCTGCAATCGCGATCGATGAACACACCTAGGTACGTCCCGATTCGCTCGGCTGCGAAGAGACTAGGGAGACGTTACCGGCCAGCCGGGTCGGCCAGCCGGGTCGGACATCAAGGGAAGCAAGACAAGGGGATAAAGTACCGACCTAGCGATGCATGGCGATCAGCGATGGACTTTGCCCAGCCACACACAAAACCCATAGGGTTGGTTGCAACCGGACAACCGAGTGGCACGGACATAGCCAGCGGCTTTTGAGGGGGACCCCACGGGCGCGCGAGACATGCATCGGGGCACGCACATGGATGTGACAGGCCGGCCGATCCCAGATCCCGGGCTGTGGGTATCGCCGGAGCGAGAAGAAACGCGAGGTGATTGATTGCATGGAGCTACCACTACAATGACCGACCTAGACGACCCACAACGCCTGTCTGCCCGACTCCTGAACGCCGTGAGCAGTCGTGATTGCATCTGCATGCGAAGAAATCCGGCATTCTTATAGAAGATCAACAAGGAAGGCTATACTCTAAATTCCACATCTCCGCAAGCCGTCGCGGTCTCCTGCTCCTCCGGAATGTCACGCGACGAGCCATGTTCGCCCGCGCTCAATGCCGCTGCGCGTACTGCTGCGGCACAGGCCTTTGCTTCGCTCCATCCCCCGCCAGCGGCCCATTCTGCCCATACGCCGCCTGGTTCTTGCGGTACTGCTCCGTCACCTGCGCGTAGTCGGCCGGGTTGTAGGCCGGGAAATGCGACGAGTGCGGGATGCGCCCCGGCTCCTGCCGCTGCCCCAGCGCCCCAGCCTCGTCCCGCCCGCTCGCCTGCTGCGTCTGCTGATCCTCCGACGCCTCCTGATGCGTCTGCAGTTCCGTCGCGAAGCCCTTGTGGTCCAGCCCGGGCGACGGGTATCCTGCGCTGCCGCCCGTCGCCGTGGACGCGACGGACGCGGGGCGCGAGAAGTCGACGCCGGCGGACCACCGGCCCGACAGCGGGGACGACTGGTCCGGGCTCAAGCGCGCGTCGGGCGGGAGACCGGGCGAGGACTGCTGGGATGAGGGCGGCGGCCGCGCGGCCTGTTGGCGCGGCGGGGGCTGCGGGTGGTAGAAGTCGCCGGGCATCTCGACGAGCGTCGGGAAGGCGGCGGTCCCCATCATCTCGGCGGCGCCGGCGGCGGGCGGGGCCACGCTCCACGATTGCTGCTGCGAGTGCGGCGCAGAAAAGCTGGGCGCGGTACCGGGCCGCGAGACGGTCAGGTACGATTCCGGGCGCAGGGCTTTGTAGTGAACGGCGGGCGACATGGACGGCGCGATGGAGGAGCGGGCCGAGTCGAGACCAACGCTGCTGCCGCCCGGCGAGGGCGACGGCATGCGCGATGGCATTTGAGCAGAGCGGTCGGCAGGGTTGATGGTCTTGAGGCGGCCATCCTGCATCATGGCCTGCAGGATACCAGCGTCGAGCAGCTCGGCCTTCTTGATAATGCGCTTGACCATCTCGCCGCCGGCCCTCTTGAGCTCCGCCTTGACGAAGCCGATGACGGTGATGTTGGCGCGGATCTCAATGTCCTCGAGAAGGTACAGCCCGTCGGCGGGGGCGCCGAGGGCGCCGAGCCCCATCTCGAGCGGCTGCGGCGGTTCAACGCCCGGCTGGTTGCCGGCGATGCGGTACGTGTTCTTGAGGTCGACGTTGAGCGGGGCGTAGATGTGCGTCTGCAGGCCCCACGGCATGTCGTGGAAGCAGCCATTGAAGCGGATCTTACCCGAGCCCATCTTTCCCAGCCCCGGGACATACTGGATGCGCTCCGTGATCTCGTACCAGGTGCTGAAGTACTCGTCGCGCGGGGCGTCGCGCGGGGCCGGGATGGGCCGGTGGTCGAGCACGAGCGGGTTGAGCGTGATGACCTCGGAGTGCGAGTGCAGGATGTCGATGGCCAGCTGACGCGGGATGAAGCCCGGGATCGGCGTCACCATCTTGAAGTGCTCTTTCTTGCTCAACATGCCGGCGGTGGTAGTGGTGGTGGAGGAGGAGGAGCCCGGCATGCGCGAGGGGCTATGCGGCGCGCAGGACGTAAGATGCCGGCGGCGGGCAGCGGGAAGCGGGAAGCGGGAAGCGGGGAGCGTGGAGCGGGGAGCGAGAGGCGTACTACTACGACGAGTGTGATTTCGGATTTCGTCGGTTTGGTCGAATGGGGGGGTGAAAAGGGTGGTACTCCGCTGCCGTGTGATCGATGATGCATCAGGCTCAGCCCAAGCTGACGTGGTCGGAATGGTGCGCACCCATGAGCAGAGCTAATCGTGCTCCCCTATTTCCCGACCTCTCATCGCCGCCGTGTCTGTCTTGGCTCTTGACCATCTGACTAGCTCGAGATGGCTGGAGTAGAAACTGCTGCCACTGACGGGCACCGGAGGGTTGGGGCCAAGGCCATATGTACCGAGGTACCTGCGCTCCCTGAACTTCTGATAAAGGGAAAAAGGGACGGGTGGAAAAAAAAGTGCTCGCACTCGCTTTCACACAACGAACATGGACTTTGGGAACTACACATTGAAAAGCAACAAGAGAGATACTGTTCCATATACAGCTCTCTAATGCCCCAAGTCAATACAAGTCATCGGGCCCGACTCACCCTGCTTTGTCATCTTCTATTCATTAGCCGAATACCCGAAGGTCGACCCCACCGTTGTCCAACGTACATCGCCACACCTATTATGTCGTCTGAGCCTCCACGATAAGACCATTCCAACCTCACTCGTGATTGACTTGTGTAGAATGCCAGAGTCTCGGCTGGAACATACAGTCTGGCAGGTCACAGAGCAGGGGAGCACACTTACAAACACCCGGCAAGTACTCTAGTGAACGGCGACATGTCACAGCAGTTGGCTTTTTTTTCTGTTCACGACCACGACCTCGGTCCCCAG
The DNA here is from genome assembly GCA_029339225.1 of Phyllachora maydis. Taxonomy (NCBI): domain Eukaryota; kingdom Fungi; phylum Ascomycota; class Sordariomycetes; order Phyllachorales; family Phyllachoraceae; genus Phyllachora; species Phyllachora maydis. The sequence continues at coordinate 4,237,594 of JAQQPM010000001.1, read as the reverse complement.
AATTGTAAATCGTTGAGTTTGCCGGTGATCTTCTTGTGAGACTAGAGGCAGAACGAAGAGGATGGTGAAGGCGGCCAATCTTCTTCATTATCCACATCCTAGGCGGAATCGTCGTCAAAGAGACAACATGAACTCTTGCAGACTGACTGCTCCAGTATAAGCTTGTAGAAAGAGGAAATGCTGCGTGTGTTGCAACGACTGGCATGGGTGAAGCGGTCTCGTCACAAAGGCTGGAATGTGGCGCTGCTATAGAGGGCGGGCGCGTGGGAAGACGCACCACGCGTCTTGACGCGGCTGAGCTGACCGGAACCCAACATCGAGGGAGGACGCGAGTGAGAAAAGATGGAAATCGACATATACTGGACGAGCCTGCTTCTTCTCTTGGCCCCGGTCGTATTGTTCACCGGACGATGGCTGCTCCCACAGACCACCTGGGCGCGAGGGAGGAAAGGAGAGACGGCCGGTCACGACGGCACCTCCGAGAAGCCCCCGAACGACGAGGAAGCGCGCAGATTTCGCCGGAAATTTCTTCAGGTCTACCTGCTGGTGATGGGATCCGAATGGCTGCAGGCAAGAAGTCATCCCGCACTGCACCACGCAGAAAGAAGGCAGCGCTGACAATGCGGCAGCAGGGCCCCTACATGTACGCGCTCCTGCGCGACGAAAAGAAGCGAGGCGAGGCGACGGTCGCCACGCTCTTCGTCACGGCCTACGTCGCGGCGGCGGCGGCGGCGCTGGCGACGGGCTTCCTGGCCGACCGGTTCGGGCGGCGGCGGGCGTGCCTGGCCTTCTGCGCGCTGCACTCGCTGGCCAGCCTGTCGGTGCTGGCGGACCGCCTCGCCGTGCTCCTGGCCGGCCGCGTGCTGGCCGGCGTGGCGCTGACGCTGCTGTGGACCGTGTTCGAGAGCTGGATGGTGACCGAGTTCAGGGCGCGCGGGTTCGACGAGGACGCGGCCCGGTCGCGGTCGGGCCTCTCGCTCGCCACCATGTTTGGCGTCATGACCACGTCCAACTGCTTGGCCGCCATACTGGGCGGCGTCGTCGCGCACTGTCTGGTGCTGGCGTTTGGGTCGAGGATGAGCCCGTTTGTGGTTGGGCCGGTGGGTTCTGCGGGACAAGTCCGTGAGGGCGGTGCCGTGTCTGACCGTATTTGCAGATACTGGAGGCTGTCGCCGTGGGTTTGATGCTCAAGGACTGGGTACGTCGGATGCCTGCGAAACGCCGGCTCGTGTGCTGACAGCCGCTCTTCAGAATGAGAACTATGGGTGCGAGGCCACCCCTTCACTGCCAGTGGCCACCCAGATCGGAGGTAAGCATCGCTCGGGCCCACGCTTTGAAGACGGAGGACGATGCTGACCAGATGGCATGCGCAGATCCAAAAGTCTGGATCCTCAGCCTGGTGACCTGCTGCTTCGAAGGCACAAACTTCCTTGTTCTCTTCTTCTGGCCCGGCATGTTCCGACAAGCCCACGCGCGCTCCCGTCCCTCCGCCCCGGCCGAGGACCCCAGCGGCGGCACCAGCACCGAAGATGCGGTCCCCTTCGGCGTCATCTTCGGCTCCTTCATGGCCGCCATGATCCTCGGCGCCATGCTCTTCAACGCCGTCGTGCCCTCCTCCTGCTCCGCCTCGTCCCGGAACACCAGCTTCCTGCAGCCCCACGTGCTCCTCGGCGCCGCCATGCTCGGCGCGGGCCTGAGCCTGCTCGGCGCCGTGCTGGCGACCAGCGAGGCCGCGACCTTGCTGGCCTTCCTGCTCTTCGAGGCGTGCAACGGCTTCTACGTCCCCGGCGTGGCGCACCAGCGCGGCATCCTCATCGACGGGACGAATCGCGCGGGGCTGTACGGTCTGATGAAGCTGCCGCTGTTTGGCTTTGTCGTCGTGGCTCTGTGCACCACGGTGGAAGGTAGGCTTGGGCAGGCAGGCTGTCGGCGACTTGTCTCGTCGCGGATGAGAGCCCCTCCCCGGGCGTGTGTGCGCGCTGACCGCGGGCTTGTCTGCAGATCCCCATCATCGCAGGGCTGTCCTCATCGCCTGCTGCGTGACGCTCGTTGGCGCGTCGGTGCTCAGCGGACTGGGACTGGGTCAGGGGGGTGGCAGAGGTTTGTTGCCGAGCACGGAGATGGGTCTCGGCGTCGTGCGCGTCTCAGACGACACCGCGGAAGAGCAGGCCCTCGAAAGAAGGTCTTTGGGGCGGGTCAGCACAGAGTCAGAAAAGGGGGCCTACTTGTAGAGAACTTTGGCATTCGCGTCGTCGCGACGCTTGCTGCCGCGCCTCTTCTGCTATTCAACCTCCCACTCCCCCCCACTCCTCCATACGCGCATTCGCCTGCTCCTCGGCATCGCCCTCCAGCCCCTCGCTGTCAAATACGTCCTCGTAGTCGTCGTAGTCGTCGCTCTGGGCATCCTCCATGTCCACATCACCCTCGCCGTCCTTGGCTCCCTTGGCCGCCTTCTTCGTCTCCTCCTTCGCCCTGCGCTTCTTTTCCACGTTCTCCTTCTGCTGCTTCTTGCGCGCCTCCTTGTCGCGCCGCCTCTGCTCCCACTTCTGCTCCAGCGCCTTGACCTCCTGCGGCGACTTGTGCAGGTACTCGTGCCACAGCACCTTGCCCGAGCACATGCCTTCCTCGACCTTGAGCATGCGCAGGCGCATCCGCGGGCCCAGCTCCACCAGCCGGACGCCGCGGCGCTCGACGTTCTCGTCGCGCTCCGGGGCGTAGTGCGCCTTTGCCGATCTCGGCCGGCGCTCTGTCGCACCCTCGTCGTCCTCGTCGTGCTCTTCTTCCTCGCCTTCCTCCCCGTCCTGCTTGTCCTGTTCGGCCGCCGCCTTGCTCGCCGCCAACGCCGCCCGCGCCTTGACCGACAGCACCTTGCGCGGCGCCGTATCCAGCACCTCGATCTCGGCGTCTGTGTCCATCTCGCTGCCGCTCGTGCCGCCGTCGGTGGCGTAGCCCTCGCCGTCCTCGCCGCCCAGCATGTAGTCGGCGATGTCCTGCAGCTTGGCCAGGTTCGGGAGCCCGCCGCCCTTGCGGCCGTTCTTGCGGGTGCTACTGCTGCTGCCGCCGCCGCTGCCGCCGTGGAGGAGCTTCGCGGCGGCGTCGAGGCGGCGCAGCGGCTTCGCCAGGCCGAGCCTTTTTGTCGTGATGGCGTAGTGGCGGAAGTTTAGGATGAAGGAGCCGTCGTCGTCTCCGGACGGCTCCCGGTTGAGAAGCAGGACGCGTCGGATCGACTTCAGCGGCGTGGTCGTCGGGTTGATGGGTGGGAAGAGGGACTGGAAGGCGGTGGTCGTGAGGGACTCGAGGTGTTTAGGAACCTTGGACTTGGCGTCGGCGTTGGGGGTGGAGAAGTTGTTCATGACGAGCTGTCGAGAGGTGCAGGTAAGTTAGCCCGGGTGCGACCGCATGGCATTCCGCCCGTCTGCAGCAGCCAGCGCGCGCGTTGCACGTACCAGCGGCGGCGTGATATACTCCTTGCCGCCCCCCTTGGGATGGCGCTGGGCCCTGCGCACGTCCTTGCACAGAGCGTAGGCCTCGACGCGGAAGAAGAAGGTGGGCCCACGCGGGGCGACGGCCAGGCGCAGGTGCGTGTTGCCCGAGGCGGCGGCGCGCGAGAAGAGCAGCAGGTGGGTGACGCCCAGGGGCCCGCACATGGTCACGTAGTCGCGCAGCCGGTTGGCCTTGCGCTCGCGCAGCCGGCTGGCAGTGCCGGGCTCCATGACGCGCCGCACGTCGGCCGCCAGCTGGCTGACGCTCGTGCCGACGGCGCCCGCGCCGATGCGGATCACCATGCTCTTGGGGTCGCGCGGGTTCGCATGCCCCGTTACCTCGGCCGGGGGCGCCGGGTTGTTGGCCCCCGGATGGGTGCGCTTCTTGGAGCGCCGTTTCGCCATGGTGGCCCGGGGGGGGGGGGGGGGTTGTGAGTGGGCGATTCGGGAGCGATTGGGACGTTTGCTAGCGAGTGCAATGCTGCGATGTTCAAATGTGGTGTTTTGCACTTGGTCTGGTTGAAATTTCAGTGGGGCAGGCTTATCGATAGGGAGGGGGCAACGACCTAGGTACTCTCGGAGTTTCTCGGAGTTGTCGCCAATGGAAGAACAGGAACAGCAGGTCCAAGTGGCCGATTAAAAGCTTGTATCAACATCATGAGAGTATAGCTCACCTTGCAGAAGGAAGGACAAGAAACCTACTCGAAATAACACCAACCAGTTTCTCCATGAGCCGGAGGTCAGGGGAACCCTACAGTGCTAGGTCAGGTTGTTCCTCGCCTCGTCGACCAGGCGGTGGCCAGTGGTCGGGTGAACATGATGTGATCCTCCGTTGAGTTAGGCTCTGGCGTTCGTGCCGACTCTAACACTTGACTTGTCTATGTAGGCGGAGTTTATGTCCTCCGGTCAAGTCACAGAGCACCGGGCACCCTGTGACACAGCGTGTGTTTAACATCATATATTCACGCCATCGGAGGCATGGTATTGGCCGGGACGGTATTGACGAGTACTCTGCATGACAGCTGGTCCTCCAAGTCCATCTCCACCAGCCCAACGCCACCTTTCCCTCGGCTGTGCCACTCGTGGAGTGATGGCACTGGTCAAAGCGTCCATAGGCCCATAGCTTTGTTTTCTACCACAGCCTTCCAGATCCGATGCTAGCACAAGTCTGACTAGGTGTCTGACTACAGTGAGCTGTTCACGAACGTAAGGTAGTTTTTCGACGGCTACCTGGAAAGAATATCGGCTTTGAAAGTGGTGTGTCCTAAGACGTGAGGGTCGGTAGGTACCTCGCTTTCACAATAAGAGTAACCATTTATGGGACAAATTCATGCCCCCATCATGCCACGGAATGGAAGTTAGCCCTTGTATAAGTCCAAGGTGCGTGATAGTCCAAAACCTCGCACGGCGCTAGCCTCTATATCGAGGCACTATCACATCTTGCAAACCAAAAGGACTTGCGACTGGTAGTTGGGCAACAAAGGCAATGAAACCGGAGCTGGAGTGTGGGGTGTACATGATATGACATCTCCGTGCAGCCGCGCAAGTAATGATGGCAGGGCTCAACCTGCTTCAAGTTCCAACGCCGCAAAGAAATTTTCTAGTACACAAACGCACATAGCCTTCAAAACTACCTACCTACCTGGTTTTGTCATTCATAGTACTGTTCTCGGTCGGAATGATCAACGACCAGCGGGTGCACACAATCGTCCACGACGGAGTCGAAGCCCTCCTCCATCAGATTGTCATAGAGACGCGCATCAAGGCCGGCCGGCAGCCTTTAGATCATCCTCACTTTCTTTTACGGCCGAGAGCCTTCGGCGACCAGATCTTCGTCATGGGATGTAGAGTAGGGGGCAACCCCGCCACATTTGACTTGGGTTTCGGAGGTATGGTGATTCGGGTGCGACCAGATCCCGGCACGATCTTCATCTTCGAAAGTAAAGTACGGCAACAGCATCATCTTTAGCTTGTGAGCACGAGGCCACGAGGTTAGCGATTGAAACTTCCGCGATCTTTGCTGTGCTGAAAGATGTGGCACGGGCATCGTTGCCGCCGCCGGGAGTAGATAGAGTAATGTACCTAGCTGGCGCAACTGAAGACTACCTAACAGGACAACGGCCAAATATCTAACACAGTCATCTCCGTATGACTAATCACGCCTGATGTCAGTGCGACCTTGTAGAATAAGTGACCCGGGGTTCACGGCTCGATACGGTCGAAGCCATTTCACTGAAGAAGCACTCTGTGAAGACGTTACTGTAGGCCTCTTCATCTTATCGCTAAGCGCCCCGATTTGTTTGCTAAATCTCCAAGGATATTAGCTACATCAAATTAAGGTTTGGGCATGAATCCTCACTGGTGTAGTGGTTATCATATGTGACTCTCAAGTAGGCAACTCACAAGATCCGGGTTCGACTCCCGGGTGGGGATGATTCTTGACTTGGGGTACCACCAAAGGTGCAATGCCTCCTTTTTGTCCATTGCACGCAAGTTAAGACTTATCGTCCAACTTCTTTAGATCTCGCAACTAGCTATCACTGTTCTCTTTTGGGGATGGTCGCTTTGAGGTTTTCATAGTTCATAGTTTATACAGTGCGAGCAAATTATGATTCATAGCCCCGCGGTCGCGCATGAGCTTGCCGCCGCGACGACGCAAGCAGGAATTTGGAGGGCTCTAGTAAAAATCCATAACATCCCCAACGGTGTAGCGTTCTTTCGACAGGGCGAAATATTGAAACGAGCAGATGTGCCCGACAGAACCGCCTACAGTAAATGCTTATGTAAGCCACACGAAGGAGGTTTCACCCGGGAGAAAAGTCTTTGGTCGACTCGTCGAGATTCGAGGAAGACCTGAGACGGCGCTAACGAAAGCAGATGAAATTGTAATCTCTCGGCGCGGGATTGCCAATATGGGCCATCTGACTCAACCAACGAGCGGTAACGGCTTATCGCTGGTTGCTTCGTGGGGACGGACAGGGCCATCCTGCCCTACCTATGAACTACCGGCAGCCCTGCGAGGCGAATTGACTGCTCCTGTCAGCTCTTTCCGCTGGGCACCGGGCCTTACACATCCGGACCGGCGAGTGCACTATTGAGTGACCGCATGTCGGACCGGTTCCTGCCCCAACGACTTTGGTCTTACTTTTTGGCAAATCGTCCCGTCCAAAATTCCGTCTTTATTTGCATTCCGGTTCTTCTTGCGCGCCCCATCAAAGACGGCCGCGCTCCGGCTTCAGCTCCACCCATGATTCGCACGTCCAGGGACAAACCAGTTCCAACGATGGGATATTGTTTCACAACGCACACTGCCACGATCCGCCATGGTGTGGTGATACACATTCCCTCCCGTGCGCTGCGTTCGCGTGCCTCTTTCTAGGCCTGTTGGTGCTGTTGGTGCCGTCGTCTTGGCCAACCTAGCGGCGTCGTGAGCTTGTCGTTCTAGTCAGGCACTCTTATGACTGCCCTATGACAGGCATCCCTATATGGGTACTTGAGCAATAGCTTCACCGCTCCCTTCACCGGTATCTTGCTGGCCTGGCCTCGGTCCGGCCAGCCGCTATCTTTACTCCAGCATCCTTTCTTTTTGTATATTGTCCTGTCCAGGCTCCAGGCGCCTCCGTCACCATCCGGCGCTGTGCCGACGTGCTCCACACTCTCTTGGCCCACGCCAGCCAGTTTCACCATGCTCCCCATCAACCCCGTCTTACTCGGTTCGTCCCCCGCCCCCACCTCAACCAAGCGACTACTCATCACTAATGGCCGCGCTAGCCTTCGCATCCCCCCTCACCCGCTACGGCGTCCCCGTCCCCCTCGGCAGCAGCTTCACGGGCCCGCGACTCCTCATGCCCTTGGACCCGGGCGTGCCCCTGCGCATCATGCCACTCGGCGCGTCCATCACGTACGGGTGGCAGTCGAGCACGGGCGACGGCTACCGCGGGCCGCTGCGCAACATGCTGACGGCGGCCGGCAGCACCGTCAACATGGTGGGCTCCCGCGAGCACGGCACCATGGTCGACAACGATGTCGAGGGCTGGCCTGGCTTCGTCATCGACCAGGTGGCGGCCAAGGCCAACCTTAGCGTGCCGACGTGGCGGCCCAACGTTGTGCTGGTCAACGCAGGCACCAACGACTGCCTGCAGAACCGCGACGTGGCCCACGGCGGCGAGCGCATGGAGCGCCTCGTGCGCTCCCTGTGGCGCATGAGCCCGCGCGCGCTGGTCGTGCTGAGCTCGCTCATCGTCAACAGCAACCCTGCGGCCGAGCAGAACGTGCTGGCCATGAATTCGCAGTTCCGCGACCTGGCGGGTAAGTTGCGCGCCGAGGGCCTGCCGATCGTCTTCGCCGACATGCACAGCGAGGTGGGCCCCGTGAAGGAAGACCTGAAGGACGGGACGCACCCGGACGACGCGGGTTACCAAAAACTAGCCAACATATGGTACGCGGCCATGGTGGAGGCGGAAAACAAGCGGATGTACAAGGCGCCGGAGCCGATCAAGTGCCTGCCGGACGACGGCGGCTCCTAGGACGAGGCCGACGACGAGGGCGGGGAAGGGGAGGGCAGGGCGGCGCGAGACGACTTGCGGGAACCCACAGACGTGCGGCACACATCGGCCGGAGTTCGGGCGAGGGGGTGGATTGGCTTGCACAAGGCGGCGTTCACGGTTTGGTTTGCGTGGCTGTGGGTAGGGCATGGGGGTGGCGAGGCATTGCATGGGGGTGGAGTACTGGTTTGGCTACGGCCTGAAGCGCGGTCAGACTCACGGGAAAGGCATGATATCTTAGGAGGACAATGGATGCAGCGAGCTCGAAAGCCAGCGCATTTTGTTTCTGCTGATGAGTCACGACTGCCTCGGCGGCGTGAAGCATGTATGTAGTACTACTGCACGTTGCACGAGCGGAACCTCAGATCTCGCAGGTCAGGGAAGGAGTAGTGGGGATCGGCGATGACGCCTAAAGTCAATCCCAGCCTTTGGGGGCGCTTGTTCTAGCGTGACAAGGCGCGCACTTGGGCGACCGTTTCCTGCGGCCGTTCCCCTGTGGTTAGACGCGGGTAGACTCTACCGTAGTGCCTGCTGCTTCTGTCGGCGACCGAGGCGAACATGGATGCCGGAAGTGCAAAAAGGGGAAGTCCGGCGCGACAACAGCGCGCACCCAATAGGCTGTTCAGACGAATCCTCCCTCCCCCCCCTTCTCCTGAGGTGAGACAGCAGGCGCATGCCAACAGGGCTGACGGAGTGGGAGAAAGTCCGGTAGGCACGCGGGGGGGGCACGCAGCGACTGGCGGGGTTTAACCCGGAGAGCCGGGCAGGCCGCCGCACGGCGTGCATCATGCATCAGCGCTGCTCTCAACATTTTCAGGTTACCTCTATCCGCTGATAAGACCGGCGGTGTCCGCCCCGTATGTACGGCGTACGTACGGGTAAGACTCTCTTCCAAGTCTCCCACTTTTTTCTACCATTCTCGTCCGTCTTTCACCATCCTCGATAGCCTTTTACCCCACGGCCGCATACACGTCTTGGGCGAAGGAGCACGTCCTTCCGGCCTATTTTGGTCCCCGCTAGTTGTTTTTTGGTCTGAGCGGGCATTAGTTCCCCAGCAGCCACGCCGCGCCGTTGACGAAGCACCCCACGCGCCGTTGGCATATCACGGCCGATTGCTTGGCCCACTTGCCTACATCTGGCCCTTTGTCCGGTCCCTGAACACGCTCGACATTCTCAGGGCAGCTCATCACGACCAATCACCATCTCCCTCGTCTGGCTGGCCTCTGCGTCCAAGTCCGGATCTCGGCGACAGTGTTTGCGACGTCTACAGCTTGGCAGCGACCCAACGAAACCGGTGACCCCGGAACGACACCCAATCATAGTCGGACCCGAGACAACCTCTCCACCGCAGCGACCTACGCGGCCACCATCCATCCACCCCAACAAAACAAAACCCCAACATCGTCAAGATGATGTCAAATGACGACATGGTTGCGGCCCCCCTCGTCGCCAGCCTCCCGCCCCCACCATCTTCCATAACGCCGACGTGCTGCCCCTCCCCCCTCTCGTCCCCCTCCTTCTCGCCCCTGTCCTCCCCCCACGCCTTCCCCGTCGACTGGCTCTGCAGCAGCTGCTCGGCGACGCACTCGGTCCTGACCCTGCTTGCTGCGTCGTCGTCATCGGCGGCGGGGAACGGCAGCTGGTGCTGTGAGCGTCCCACCCTGCAGGCCGTCTACGACCAGCACGGCCGTATCTTCCTCTACTGGCGCAACGACCCCGCCATCGCCGACCTGCGCGACCCGGCGCACGTGCGCGAGGCGGCCGGCCGTGTGGCTGAGGCGGCGGGGTGTGGCGCCGGGGCGGACGGGGCGGGCTGGCTGAGGGATGTACTGTTGGTACTGGGGCGAGAGGGCATGGCGGGGAAGGCCAGGGAGAGGGCTTTCTCGTGAGTTGTCGTCTCTTCCTCCTGATGATGATGGTGATGTGTTTTTGTGCTGACCAAGCTTGGCAGGGAGTCGAGCTATACGAGTGAGGACACGGTTATGAGTGCATGAGGGTATGGGCCGTGGTCAGAGAAGAGGAACGGGCGTGCGCTTGAGCAGGAACCTTGCGACACTCAGTTGAGCATCAAGAAGAGATGTTGCACTGGCCGAGCGGATGCAAGCACATGGCTTTGCGGAACGGCAGGATCGGGACTGGCGCTGATACCCCTGTCCATGAACGTGTTCAGGATAGAATTTGTGATTTTTCTGCCTACACTCGGCGTCGTCGGACACGACATGGATAGGGTCCCTTGGTAACTAGACATAATAATTCGATGATAGTTTAATCCCTGGCTGTCGATCCACGTCGTTCCCGAGGTCTCGCGGACTGCTTCCCATGGTTCCCTCGGGGTTTGGATACGGCTTGTTGGGTGAAAGAATACATCTGCATGCGTGCATTCAGTTCAATGCCAGACTATCCACGACATGCACGACATTCTATAAACCAGACCCCACCTGAAGCATTGTGCTGGCTCTTCTAATTGGTCAGTGGTCGCTGGGAACAGCATCAAGCATAAAAACAGTAGCTTGCTCCTTTGATCTACCTTAACTCTTTCGCCATGGATTCAAGCAAAGGTCGTAGTTGCCTGGAAGCCCCTTTTGCAAGCCCAAGTAGTGAGATTCAGGGCGTTGCAACCTGCAGGGTCACCAACAGCGCAGTGGATTGCCCTTTGTCACCATGAATCCTCTCCATACGCCAAACAACTCAACCTTGTCCAGAATCCTCCGGTCGGGGCATCAACACAGTCAAGCCCCCCCCTACCCCAACCCCCCAGCAATAATCTAACCAAGAAGCACGTCACGATGGTCCTTGCCAACCCCACTTTTCCTCCTCGGCGCCTCTTGTGTGTTCGCCACCCTCGCCATGGCAGCCAAATATCCCTCCGTAGACGAAGTCTTCCACGTCAAGTCCGGGACCACGCACGGGGGCTGCGACAAGTACAAGCGCACCCTGAATGGGTGGTGGAGTGACTGCCAATTGCTGATCGATGCCTCCATGGCGCTTATAACCGATGCGAAAGACAACCCGGACAGCCGCCAATATCTCGAGACTTTTTTCAAAATCGACAGCGCCCCCCATCACCCACATAGAAGCAAGTTCAATCTTCTTCCTGGGGGGGGTGGGGGGGGGGAAGCCGGGTACAAGCCCGTCCTAGACTAGTACTAACGGTCCAACACCGTCCCAGACGTGTTCAAGAACTTTCGGAATGTGCACAGGATTCTCAAGAGCGATTTCTACAACTCTGGGCCTGACAGACCCTGGTTTTTCTGCGGAAGCAGCTGGAGAGAAGGTACTCTTAAATGTTAATCAAACGGCATTCGCTAGGCCGCAGAACAGCTAGAGTATCAACCAGGGAGCGGCAGAGAGAAAGTGGAGCGATGTAGCTTACGACGCTTCTACAAGGCCGTACCGTCTCCGAGACGATGGGATGACGTACGAGCAGCTCAACCCAGAGATGGCGGCTGAAGCACAGAGATTGGATGGACAAAGTACGAGCCTACCCATCATCCCCCGTGTGCAAGGGCCTAGCCCGAGGCAGCATTGCCGTCCAGACACTCACGACTGCCGTCGCCCAACCCAGATTCGATCGTGTTCTGGCTTCCCGACTTTGGCTGGTTCAGACCGGGATTGCGAGGCGAAGCTGACATTTGCGAAAAGGACGGGAAGGAGGTGGGCGAGACCTTCAGCCCGAGGGCATGGTTGCCGGGCATGATCATGCTGTGCATGAACAACATAGCCAGACTCCACCACGGCCTACTCCCAGATTTACAACCCATCAGACAATCAGGACTTCGAGTCGACCAGGCAGCGCTGACTTCGACCACGCTCTTCCACGAGCTGTTTCACCTCGTCCTCCCTTTCGATCCGGAGGATCATGCCTGTATGCAACGCCAACCCCCCCCCCCCCCCCCCCCCTCCTCTCTTTCTGACTGTCCTTGGTTGGAACTCCCCCGGCTCCTTCCATCTGCTGACCATGTGTCCAGACGACCTGGACGATTGTCTCCATCTCACCGCCCGCCAGGCGGTCGACAACCCGCAGTCGTACCTGTTCTTCGCGCTGGCGGCTTGGCTCGCCCACGAGAACCCCCGGTACTCCTTCGCCACGGGCGTGTCGCAGCGCATAGACTAGCGGCCCCGCACTCGGACGAGCTTTGGCCCGAGCCTGTCCTCTTTCCCCCCAAGAGCCGGGAACCGATATTGCCCTTTCCCGTCGCGCCACAGCCATGCCGGTCCCATGAACCCGGGCCGGCCGGCTGCGCGCCGACCGTGCTCTACGGAATCGTCGTGCTTAGGTTGTTCCGGTGCGTCTCCGTGTCGGGCGGAACCGCCCGACGGAGGGCGGTATCCGGGCTGGGTCTGCGCCGAGGTCAGGACGGGCGTCGGCGGGCGCGTCTATAGGTATCGTAGTACCGGTCGCTCTCTGTGTGGGTAAGAGGGCGGGCGTGGAAAAGCAATTTCTCGATTCCATCTCGGCACAACACTTGATTTTATCTGCAGCAGGGCGGTATACTGGTCCTTATTCGAAAGAAATACTCGAAGGGGAAAACAGCACGGATGACCTGCTGCCTTGCTGTTTTAATCCTCTACAAAAGAAAGAGAAGGTAGATAGCCGGTCAATCAAACCGCTGAAAAACGAGGAGTCAAGTTGCGCAAAGCAACCGCTCCTTCCACAATAGGCACTTTCCCTGAACAATACCTAGGTACGTAGCACACATGTCGCACCTGCCTGCTAGCCAGCTTGCCACCACCTTAAAAGGTCAAATACAAGTGGGCACTTCCACGGCGGTGTGGTCAAGTGGCTAGAGCTCCGGCTCTCAGTTCCATATGTCACAACCGATAGTCCCGAGAGGTCGTAGGTTCAATTCTCGTTAAAAATTTAAGAACGGGCAAACCCACGAGAGGGTTTCGTAGTCTCTCCCCAACGGGAGAGGTGAGCTTTTTGAACCCGCTATGTTATTTCCCTTTCTTTTACTTTTTTCTTTCGCTCCATCCTCGTTTTATTGGTGACGTGTGAGGAATAACGCGAAATGACGGAAGCATGCAACCGAAGCGCAACAGTCAAGGAAGGAAGAAATGAATCTAGTGTACTCTTAAGCTCAGCTGACCACCTTGTACAGGTGAATGGGTGGCCATGAGCGACTCTTTCGCAATGATAGTAGCACCGCGCTTGCTACCGCAAATGGATACACGCACTTTTGGAACCATTCTACACGCTGACAACCGACAAAAGATACTACTTACTCCAAATAGGCGGGTGACATGGACCCCGGTCCAGTTCGGCTCGATTCGTTCCGGCAGGGAAGTGCTCCTCCCCATACCTATCTCGTGTAATCAAACCAAACCACATCATACTATCCATACTTCTACCATCCATCCCTCCTTCCCAGTTCCTACGGAGCCACTGCTTTTGCTGCTGCTGCTGCTGTCTACCATCACATACCGGGCTAGGCTTGGGTTGGGCTTGCCATCACCGTAGCCCAGTCCTCTCACATGCCCTCAAAAGTTGAACGGGTCCAAGCCTGTCCCGTCCTCGTAGTCCAAGCCCTCCCCGTCCTCGTAGTCCTCGATACCGTCACCGTAGTCCTCCCCCCCGCCCGGTCCGTCCTCCTCCACGTCGACGTTCTCCGCGCCCCCTTCCACGACCGACGCCGCCTCCGGGCTCGGACTGCGTGGCCCATCGTCCTCGATTGCTGCCGCTCGCACCCGGCCGCCGGCGCCGGCGCCGTCCACGCTGGCCGCGCGGCTCGTGACGGCGCTGCGGCTCGCCGCCGAGCTCACCCCGCCCAGGCTGCCGGGCCCCTTCAAGCGGCTCATGAACATGTCCCTGTCGAAGTCGTAGTTGATGCGCGTCGACACGGTCCGCCGCGCCAGGGCGTTGGCCGCCGCCTCGCCCGGCGTGCTGGCCGGCGTGCCGTCGCCCGGCCCCGGCTGCTGCTTCCTCCTGCGCTGCTGCCGCTTCTTCTTGGGGTACAGCTCTTCCATCTTGCGCTGGAACAGCTTCTGCTGCTGCTGCCGCATGTAGTCCTTGTTGTGGTTGGCCCAGATGCGCTCCTTGATGTCCGCCTCGGCCGGCGACAGCATGCAGAACTGCACCTCCAGGTCGTTGGCAAACTCGTCCTCGTCTATGATGGGGTTGGACGAGATCTTGGAGACCGGTGTCCGGCGGGGGTCGGGGGGCTCATTGGTTCCCTCGTCGGGGGCCTCGCCGTCGCCGTCACCATCTTGGGTCGTCGTATGGGCGCTCACCGCCCCGGGCGATTGTGTGGCGCGGCCGGTTTGCCCGCCAGGCGAGGGGGGGGCAGCAGTAGCTTCGTTGGAGATGCCGGCCGCCGTGTTCTGGGAACCGACATCCGAAGTGCTTGCCGTGGCTTCGTCTTGGGCCGTCTCGGTGGGAAAGGCGGGCGTGAGGTCGACTCCTTTCTTCTTCGCCGCCGCCTTCTTCACAGCAGCAACCCGCTTCTCCTTGGCAAACTTTTTATGGAGCCTCTTCTCCTCGGCCAGCGCGTCCTCGGCATTGGTGACAACGGCGGCACTGGTGAGGTGGTTCTCCATTTCATCTTCCAGAGCCGCCTCGTCGGCCTCCCACTCCTCATTGATGGGCAGAGCAGGTCCACCAGCACCGAGCTTTCCCTTCTTCTTGCCTTTGGACCTGCCCTGGCCGCGTTTCTGCCGGGTCCGGGTCGGCACTTCGATGCCTTGCCGAATGGCCATGGCCATCTCACTGTTGGGGTCCATCTCCGGCTCCGAGTCCTCTTCGCACTCGTCGTCGAACTTGTCTGCGAGCAGCGGCAGTGCGTCATCGCCTTCTATGGTTGCCATCTGAATGTTGTCCCGGTCGTCGTCATCCAGGGCGGCGCTGGATCCGGCTGTAGTGGGCCTTGCCGGTGACGGCGTGGGTCGAGGGGGCACGACAAATCCGTCCTGGGTAGTGACGGCAGAGGTGACGGCAGAGGGGCCGGGGGTGGATGCTTCGCCAGGACGAGGCTCCGGGTATGCGCTGGGTGGACATGACGAGGTTGGAGCCCCACGAGACGGCGCAGCTGCTGCCGTCTTCTGTCGCTTCCGTCGAGGCTGGTTGCCGTCCGCTCCATCTGTTGTTGCGATGGTCTCCTCCTCAATGTCCAGCAGCTTTCGGCGCTTCTGGCCCGTTTTCGGATGCTTCTCCTGCCACTCCTTGGTGCGCTTGTAGACCAAGGGCGGATCGTGATGCGCTTCGAGGAAGTCCATGTTGGTAAAATCCTGGACCGACATCTGTGCCGAAGGGACGTTGCTGAACTCTTCCATGCGGCTGTAGAGGGTATGCATGGTGACCTTGGCGATGTAGACGACCTCACGCACGGTTCGGCGATAGTTGTGTGCTCGCGCCGCCATGATGAGGGCTGCACCGCAAATTCCCGCGGGCTTGCGACCGTGGGTCATCTCGTCGTACTGCATACGCCTGGCGATGCGGATGGCGGACGCGGCGACCTTGTTGGTGTCACGGCCAAACTCGAGGCGGTTTGCGAAGCGGAAGATCAGATCCTCCATGTCGAGGGGACGGGTAAAGGGTCGGTGGTCCTTGTCGTAGGACCATAGGAACCTCTTGAAGTCCTGGCCGAGCAGGTAGACGTCGACGCGGATCAGATCCGCCAGGTCGATCAGCATGATCTTGCAGCGCTCGTCGGACCGGCACGCCGCGTAGAGGCACATGGCCGCCACCTGGTTCTTGGTGCGGCCCTGGACAAAGTTGAACTCGAGGGAGGCGTCCTTGTAGTAGCGGAAGCCGCTCTCGGCCAACGCGTCCGACAGGCGCAGCTGGCGCGCGAACTGGCTGATGAGCTGCTTGACCTCGCGGAAGCTGCGCTCGCGCCCCTCGCCGCCCGTCTTGCCGCTCCGGGCAAAGGCGTTGCCGCCCTGGATGCGGACGCCGCCCTGGTCGGCGGCTATGTGGGTTCCCTGGAGTACGGCGGCACCGTTGGACGCTTCGCCGAACTGTAGGTCGGCCACGATGTTGCTGTCGTCCACGATCACGCCACAGCCACGGCACGAGCCGTCGACAATATCGCCGCCTGGACAAGCCGCCGCGTTGGGACACTGCAGCCGCGAGGGTCGATTGGCAGCCAAGGCGGAGGCGGCGGCATTGGCGCGGGCACGCTCCTCGCTTTGCATGATCCGCCGGACCGCATTGGGTTTCCGGGGCTTGGCCCCTGGCTTCTTCAGCCCGGAAGACATGATGACTGAGTAAACTCACGACGGCAAGGTCCAGTTCGCAGGATTGCCAATTGAGGTGAATGACGACTGGCTGGAACAGAGCAATCAAGCCACCGTCTCTTCCCACTCCAGTCGAACAATGGATTTGCTGACCAATGCTCGATATCCACGGGTCCGCCAAACGGTGTAATACCATTGGCAGCATTTGTGTGAGGAAGTGAGCTGCGCAGAGCCTGGCGAGCGCGACCGTCGCGAGAGTTGCTCGACGAGGGGCAATATCCAGTTTCGGTGGCTCAGTGGGTTGCCGACAAAAAGGACCTGTGCACGGGCCAGCTCCGTGAGTCATCACCGTAAAGACATGGCTTCAAGCCGAGCACATGGCAATTTTTTTTTTTTGCACAGATCTTTCTTCGATATTTCTATTGTTCTTTTGTTAGCGTATTCAAGCCTGAGCGCACAAAACTTCACCGCAATACCCATCAACCCCCATCACAATAAGCTCCACTCTAAAAGCCACGCCCTCGCTGGGGATAGCCGGGGACTGGTCGATCCTGGGCTTCAAAAGTCTTGAACGGAATGATCAGAACCACGGGATGCAGGCACGCAGGTGGGAATAGCGAAGTGAACTGGTCAGAGCCAAAACGGACAGCGGCCAGAAAGACGCAGAATGGAGCACCCCACTATAGAGGTCCTCTAGTTTTGCCCAGCTGACGATCCTGACAACGTAAAGTTTATCTGATTTTTTTGGGGTTTCTCGGGGGAAAAAACCCCCCCCCCCCCCATCATTACATCATCAAACAGTCCCTTGCGAAACGACTGCTCCATTCCGCACCCGGCAAAAAGTCCCATGTAGACCTTTCTTGTCTCCAATCAAAAGACATCCCAACACAGCTGCCTCGTAGTGTCGGCAAGAAGAGAAAGCTGCGCGGGGCGAACGCGCCGACGCCGTGAGAAAGGAGTTGGGATTGCTGCCGCAGGACCAGAATGAACAAGTAAATGTCTCCGGGCCCCGTGGGTGTGTCGGTTCCAGTCTGGGGGCGGCGTTGGCGTTTGTCAATCTAGGCCCGTGATGCGATCTCCTCCGCGGGTGCTTGGCTGGTGTGGTAAGACTCAGAGTCCATCCTCAGTGCGGCGGAAAGAAAGGGGAGAAGGGAAGAAAAGAAAGGTGACGGCAGCGTGTGTCTGGTGATGTACCGAGCAGCACGAGCAAGAAAAGCGAGCTGTGAACCTCCATGCTCTCTCCGAACATCCCTCGTTGCCTTTGTTTCCCGGTGCGTTCACATGGCATCCTGCCCACCGTTTCGACCAAGCGAACATGGCTCGTTGACCCAATCTGGTGTGAACAGCAGAAAACACACGCAAAGACCGCGCAGTTCCGAAAAGCAAGTCCTGATGAGCCTGGGGAGGCAAATCCCAGCGAGAACTTCCGGAAGGTGTCATGAATCCCGAGACCGAGCAAGCGAGGGAAACCAAGAGAGTGGCAGAGTAAGGGGGCCGGAAGAACTGCTGCCCGCGTCTCTCGGCAACACCTTCTCCTCCGACATGGCGGGAGCATCATGAACGACCTCCTCCTCTCGACTCCGGGTAAACCCTGAACAAAAGGTCAGACAGGAACGGGCCGGCCAACCTCCGTGGAGTGGAGACACGTCAAGTGAATGAATATCTCCCGAATGGCGTGTCGTTCCATCTGATCATGCCAGACAATCTGCGGGAGACGTGTGATGAGAGGAGAGAGATCCGCCAAGATTGAGCCCCTTGGCACGCTGGATTCGTGGAGAGGGCCAGTTGACGACCGAACGCGCAGAAAGCCGACGACCCAACCTCTTGAGCGCAATCCTTGCTGGTCCACTCATTACCCGGGCAATTACCAATTCAGACCCCAAAAGAAAGGCCTCTACTGGGAGACCATCGTCCGGTCACCATGCGCAGAGCCGTTCATCCCTTCAGACCGTCTTCGGGGTCCGCGCGTTGCTCGCCTCAATGACATCGTCCAGGTGGTTGCACATGGCCACGAACAGGTCGAAGAACAGCTTGCCGCTGTCCTCGCCGTACCCGGCACCGCCGCCGTCCCCAACTCCTGCTCCTGCTCCTGCTCCTGCTCCTGCTCCTGCTCCTGCTCCTGCTCCTCCGCCGACGCACCTAATCATCTCGGCCTGCATGGTGCCGGATCGCTTGAAGGTCTTGCGGCACCGGATGATGAGTGCCAGGTAGTGGGCGCGCATGCGGCTGTCCGAGTCGGGCGTGTGGCCGTAGCAGTACTGCGCGCTGCGCAGGATGGTGCCGACGTCGACGCCTGCCTGCAGCCCCTGCTTGCGCAGCGCCAGCCGCTGCAGCTCGCCGAGCCCGTACCGCCCCGCCGCGCAGTAGAGCACCGTGTCGCGCAGCAGCGGCAACGGCCCCACGCGCGGGAGATGGACGGTGGCCTCGACGGCGCCCACGACGGCCGGCGCGTCGCCGCCTCCGAGGTGGGGTGAGCCGCGGTGGATCGTCGGGGAGGTGGTTGGCGTGCCCCGACGGCGGCCGCCGCCGCCGTGGTGGGTGTGCGCGTCCTCGAGCACCCACGAGCCGCGCTGGTGCTTGCTGCCGCCGTCGGCGGGCAGCAGACGCGGGTAGTAGTCACCCTTGTAGAGGTACTCGAGGATGGCGCTGAAGACTTCGGGCTCCTCGTCCAGCAGCGCGATCCGCCTGCCCTGCGGCGGCGCGTCGCCGAGATAGCCGCTGCGCAGGAGCTCGGCAAAGAAGGGCGCCTGGCACAGCACTTCCTCGTGCGCGGCGAACAGGCGGCCCTCGGGCCCCACCGTCAGCGTGACGATGGGCGAGGGCGCGAGGTTCTTGTTGCTGCCGCGCGCCGTGTCGTCGCCGCCGAGCGACCGCTGCCATTTCGACAGCTTCTGGGCGTCCCACACAAGTCCCGTCTGCCCCTTTTTCATCAGCCGCGCCGCCTTATCCACGCGGTGTTGCGAATCCATCGTCGCCATGGGCGGGCGGCCGTCCCGGTGGGAGGCGCCGCCGCCGCCGGTGTCGCGGGATCGGAACGAGCGGAACATGGTCGGTCGGTTGGCTGATGAGGAATTCGGAGGGATCGGGTATCGCGGCGTGTAGGACGGGCAGAGACAAGACCAAATAATGGGCACAAACAGGCACAGCGAGCGGAACGACGCCGGATGACAGAACGGCGTCTGAGATTGCGCTGCTTTCTTCCACTCGTTTTCCTTGTCCTGACCTTGGACTTGTCGAGCGACGAAACGAAGGGAAGACGAACGTCGGGAACACGCGGGGGAACCAGACAAAAGAGGGTGGTTGTGGACGCACAAAAAAAACGATTGACGGGGTCCGGGCGAAACTGTCTCAGCAGCAGATGACTGCAGAGACAACTCCAGCGAACGGCTTTGCGACCCTTGGTTGTGTGTAGAGGGGGAAAGGGGGAAGGGGGGGGGGGAGGGGGAGACCAAGAAGAAGAAAGCGGAAGAGAGCGGGGCGGCGGGAGTATTTATGTATGTTTCTCTGGGCGAGGAGGCCTGAGTGGTTGGCGGTTGCTTGGGTGCCTGCGTCCGAGAAGCAGACATTCGTCATTGAGACAGGGATTCTCAGCAACCAGTCACTCGTCCTACCTGGGGGGGGGGGGGGGAAATACAGGGATGCTGATCACACTCCCAGCTTCGAACTTGACCTGGTGTTCCATCTTGTCGATAGAAGCCAGACAAGCACAATGTACTTCGTACGGAACGTGCAAGACAGGAAAGAGGCTACACAATTTGAACGTCCTTCTGGTCCGTACGGGAGACCTAGAGTACGTGTCGAACCTGCTCCCTACTGCTTCAAAGGGGTATGACAAACTGGCACTGCAAATTTAGCAAGTGTTCTGAGGTAGGAAGTGCGAGGTTCAGGGGCAGGGATAATGCAAGTTCTGGACAAGCCAACGGCGAAAACCCCCAGGTAATAAGTAACTCTCAGGCCTCCCAGTGACTCACAGAGACGGGCGTCACAGAGCCACCGTCCCGTGCTCGACCATACTTTCAATCCAATATGAAGCGCCGTTGACCCAATGGGAAGGGCCACGCGAACCGACCCCTACTCTGTTCGGCACGCCATCCAGAACTCGCATTATAGAGCTTCTGGCTGCTCATTCACTGCAAAACGAAAACTTTGTTAGCTAGCTCGGATGTAGGTAGACCTCAAGATACCCAGCCACCAGGCAGCCTCGACGTTCTGGACAAGGGTCCAAATCGG
Source organism: Phyllachora maydis (assembly GCA_029339225.1). Classification (NCBI taxonomy): domain Eukaryota; kingdom Fungi; phylum Ascomycota; class Sordariomycetes; order Phyllachorales; family Phyllachoraceae; genus Phyllachora; species Phyllachora maydis. Next base: position 4,217,163 of record JAQQPM010000001.1, on the reverse strand, counting down.
CTCGCTGGCACGGGCATCGCCGATGGTAGATGAGCTCACCGAGTCGAAAGCGCCGGATGGTCTGCTCGTGACCTCTGGCCATGGTCTCGCGTATGCCGATGAGGCCGCACATCAGTGCAAACACTGTCGCAGCGCGGCTCAAGCTCAGTATCTGTGTCTCTCGGGTTCGCTACGGGGCCTGGCCAGTACTCACTTGCTGGAGCCAACAAGACGAACGCGCTGCAGTATGCGGCGACAGCCTGCCGACTGCCGACGATGGCGGGATCCATCCAAAAGAAAGCGTGATGGCCGGTGAGCATGCATCCGAGAGCAGCGTAGCCGAGGTAGCCAACGGCAAGAAGCGTAACGCCGACTGCGTGCGCGGCCACGGGCTTCATGGACAACCCAGGGTCAGCACACCTTCCCGCGGGCTGTCATCGGGCCGTCATCGGGCCTGTTGCACTCACCACCTGGCGCTTGATGCTGTTCAGAAACATGATCTCGACGACGGCGAGAAGGGCTGTGGTGCCCCACAGGTTGATGATGCAGAACGGCTTGAACCAGCCGCCCTCGAAAAGGTCACCCGCTGTGTACTGTCAGCTCAAGCGCAAGGCATCCGACAGCATCGCGGGTGACAAACAGTCAGAGACATGGCCCTGCGGGACCAAAACCGCCCAGAAGACCAGGGCGTTCATGAATGCAAAAACGTGGACGGCCGTGTAGAACTGGCTGAAGTACAGTCGCTTGCGCGAGTAGGGTCGCTGTACAGGCGGGGACAGGGCCCGGAGGAGAAACGAGTCCTAGCGATTGCCTCCGTCATCGATGCCCGGGTGGTACAGGTGGGTGAAGGTCCACGACTTGGGCTCAGGGTCAGTCAAGATGCGAGATGCGAGATGCGAGATGCGAAATGCGAGATGCGAGATGTCCGAGCAGGAGGGCGGCTCACAAAGGCAATCGCATGGTAGATCCAAAGAAGCACGAACGAGGCGAACGAGAAGGTGAAGAGGATGGCCACGCCCCCCCGGTGCTCCCCCTCCTTCTGCTTCAGCCTGAACCCGAGAAGTAGGCCGGCCAGTGCCGTCAAATAGGCCAGGATGAAACCGCGGACGTGGATGAGCTTCGTCTGGCTGAGACGGCGCCATGGCGAGTGGCAGACGCGCAGGAAGATGGGCTGCGCACCCCAGGTCAGCGGCGTCCCCCGACACGGCGTCGCGCAACGGCGAGCAGGGGCCAGTACGCACGTGGTCCTGGACCGCGGGCGCTACAGCTGGCACCGGGAGGTCTTGGCTAGTAGGTTGCAGGAGAGGGGTGTGAGCGTTCGCTTGCGGCCGAAGCCACGGCGCCATGGCGGGCGGGCCTGGCTCAGGATGGATTGGCCGCCTCGGAGGCCAGCGTTCGGGACTTGGAGACGTCGAACCCAAGAAGAATGGGTTCGCGAATGTTATCGCTGCCAGATTGGGTGACGTGTGCAGCCGACAGGAGGTGGAGGATGCAGGATGGCAATCCAGAGGGATGAATCCAGAGGGATTGAAGAGCGTTTGACGGCGGAGGGAGGAGCAGCAGGATGATGGGGGAACTGGAAAAAAGCCCCATGTTTTCATAACGAGCCGCCCAGCTGCTATTTGTACACTTGAACAGGGCAGGAAGGTGCGTGGTAAACTACCTCGAACTTTGTAGGGAAGTCCCGGGCCTGATGTGGCCGGCCGGGGTGCCCGGAGCCGAAGTGGGACCGGAAGTTCGGACCCGGGCCTGTCCCGTCTCACCTCGGGAGGTACCGGGGAACAGCTACGCCCCACTTCTTCCAGCTCAGGCCCTGCAGAGCCAATCACGACCTGCCCATTCGTCCAACTTGCCATCGTGTCCAACAAGCCCAGCAAGCCGGAACGGCGTTGCAGCCGCATCACCAAGTCGCCCCTCTCGCCGTCGCTCTCACCACCATCCTCGTCGCCGAAGCCCACGGCCGACAAGACGATGCTGTCCAGCCTCGGCAACCCACGGCAAGCGGCCGCCCAGCTCATGACCTTCGGGCTGATCCTGTCCACGGCGTTCATGGTAGGCGTTCCGCTGGCGGCGAAATTCGGCTTGGCCTGCAGTCAGCGGCGGCTGACAGTCGTCTCGATGTAGATGTGGAAGGGGCTTTCTATCCTGACCGACTCGCCGTCGCCGATCGTGGTGGTCTTGTCGGGCTCGATGGAGCCTGCGTTTGTACGTTTTCCCGGATCAATTCCTCCGGTGCCTCGGGGACTTACGTGTCATGGCAGCAACGAGGGGACCTTCTCTTTCTCTGGAACAGAAATCTCATGCAGGAGACGGATGTTGGCGAGATTGTGGTCTACGAGGTCAAGGACAAGTCCATACCCATCGTACACAGGGTGGTGAGGAAGTTTGGTTCTGGGTATGGCTACCTGTCTACATGGCCTCCTCCCACCCGAAATTGCCGCTAACACCACGCATGGGTGCTCAGGCCCGAGGCAAAGCTCCTGACAAAGGGCGACAACAATGCGGCCGACGACACAGAACTATACGCGCGGGGCCAGGACTACCTGGTGCGGAAGGATATCATCGGCTCCGTGGTTGGGTACATTCCGTTTGTCGGCTACGTGACCATTCTGTTGTCCGAGTACCCCTGGTTGAAGACGGTCATGCTGGGCATGATGGGCCTGATGGTTGTTCTGCAGCGGGAGTAGGGCGACTTGCGCCTTGTCGAGACAAAGAAGTGGCAGTCGTCAGGCAAACCATGCGCATTCTTGATCCGCGTTCCTGATCCGCGTGCCTGCGCCGCAGCCAATCTTGCGGCAGCCATGCGATTGGCTTGCTAGTGCTGACTGCAGGCTGTCCAGACACCAATACAGCCCAGGGTAGAACATAACAAGGGATCTCTCTCCTGTTTCTTCTCTCCCTTCGTTTGCTTTGTCTGCAGCTAGCTAGCTGCTTCCGTCTTTTGGTGTCTTTGTGTACCGGGCCGGGGGGGTGAATGGAAGGCAGCATGTTGCTTGGAGACGTGAGCACTCCATCTCTTTGCGCACACACTTTCACTCAAAAACTCACGAGGTGCCAGCGCCTACTGCCTATTTCGATAGATTCATAGTACTCGACATGGCGGCAAGCAATCCCGAGACTGCTACGACTCCAAGGCCTCAGCGTCCCCAGGAAGCAGCTTCTCGTTTTCTGGATCCCGCGCGCCAGCAGTACGCTCCGTTCCCCGACCAGTATACCGGATATGCCGACTTCCCACATAGCCACCCGTGGCACATTGCCAAGATGGCATTGGGCACGGCGTCCATAGTAGCCAGCATCGTCATCATTGCTCTCGACATCTACCTGTTCACAGCCAACCGGTCGTCCCTGGGCGCCCTCGTCCTGGGCGTACCCGCCGTCCCCGTACGTCCCTCATCGCCCCCAGCCTCCACGTCCACGAGCACATGCTAACAGCCCCCTCCAGGCTGGTCTCGCCCTTCTCTGGCTCACAGCTGAGTTCCTCACCCTGGCCCTCTCGCGGCCCCCGCGGCGCCGCGGCATCGTCCCGGGCGCGCACGTCGCGCTGCACCTCCTGATCTGGCTGCTCGCGAGCCTCGCCGCCGCCGTGCTCGGCTCCCTCGTCGGCCTCGGCGACCTCAACCCCGACTACAACACCGGCTGCGACCCGACCGCCCCGCCGCGCGACGCGGAGGCCTGCGCGACCCCGCCCCCGGACGGCTTCGCCACCGCCGCGCGCGCCCTGCTGGCGTTTGTGGGCCTGCTCCTGCTGCTGCACTTTGCCCTGTTCGTGCGCGCCTGCGTCGAGACCAGTCAGCACAACCACCACCGCAGGGCCTGCCGGCACGTCGTCTACGTCCCCGTGCCGGTCGACATGGACGGCGTGCCGGTCCGGGGGGTGGGCGTCGCGGGCGGGGGCGGAGAGGGGGGGGTACCGGGTGCGAATGGTTCGCCGCAGGGCTTCTACGGCTCCGGGGCGGGGGCCGGCCCGCAGCGGGTGGGGAGCGCGGGAGGACTGGACGCTTCGCTGTTTGGATACTACGCGCCGCAGCCGCAGCCGCCTCCTGGCTCGAGCCTGGCGACTGTTCGGGAGTGACGACGACGGCTGCGGAATGGAGACGGGGCCGTAAGACTTGTCCGTGGCCTGCGGTAGGAGTTTGTCCTTTTTCTCGCCCGCTGAATACGACATTTTGGGCGAGGCTAGGAAATTAGCGTTCGGGGGGGGGGGTTACCTATTGTACTACCATCTTCAACTGCTTGACGAGATAGCTGAACGACAGGGCCGAGGGACAGCAAGCCAGTACGAGGCCAGGACTGAACTGGCCCTCTCCGTGCGGTAAAAAGCCCGCATCGACTGGAGTGGGGTTTCCGCTTCCTTCCATCGAAGATCGATCTGGATCGGGTCGGGCCCTCCTTTTTTTGAAAAGCAGGCACCCGGCTCGTCACGACCGGACTTTCCTGACTGCATGCCACCTAGCCTGCGCCGGCCCTGCGCCGTCGGCGCGCCAACGCAGGGCGCAGACGGCGCCGTCCTGGGCGTGTCGTCACTGGGACTTGGCTGGCTGCAGCGCGATGGGATTTAACTCCATGACGACGGAGAGGTGTGACGTGACGACTGACGACTGACGATGTGCCCAACGGCAGCTCAAGACCTGTGGAGGTATAAGAGGACAAGACGTCTCGGTCTCAGGTGCAAGCTTGGCAACCCAGATATTACAGACATACTCATCAGCTGTTGTACTCACATCTTTAACCCCTTCACCCACAATTTGTCTCACCTGCACACTGTCCGTCTTCGCATCATGTCCGACAAGGCCACTTCCGAGGACGTCCCCACCGGCGAAGTCCAGGACGACTCGTACGTGTCCCGCCCAGGTCACAAGAATGAGCCCGTGCCCGTGAGCTCCGACGCCGAAGTGGTTGAGGACCCCATCGACGGGGAATCTGCCGACTCGGACGCCCAGCTTGGTGAATTCCAGTGCCACATTTCCACACTAGGAGTAGTGTTATGCTGACACCCTTGTGCAGAGACCGATGAGCGTGATGCCATTGACAAGTCGAACATCGTCGAGGAGCGCACCCGAGGAGCGAAGCCGGCCGGCGGGTACCGCGAGCCCGGCGATGAGGAGGGCTTGCCCACAGATGATGGGACGAGCTCGACCTGATCGGGCATCCCAAAATCATGACTGAGTATACCGCATATGGTAAATGTGATTTTTTTTGTGTAACACGATCCGTTGTCAAAGTCAATGTGTACGTATCTTGAGACCGGGTTAAGCAAGCGAATCATGTACGTCATAGTATCTATTAGTCATCTCATGAACCCGAAGGATTCATTCCTTTTTCCCCAAGTTGAGCAAACAGTCACCATCGTGAATTTGTCGATATCTTGAGAGGGGAACATGTCGGTATGGTTTTCGAGTAATGCCTGGCTATTTGTGTAGAGTGGAAACTGATCGCATGTTAGGTTCCCTTGAAATATGGGTATGAAGGAACAATTCCACAATCATCAAAGGTGTACAAGCGTCTATGTAGCCCGCGCCCCTTGCACGCTGCAGAGCCGAGTTTCACTCTCCTGCTCTCCCAGCTTGGGTATTTGCAATAGGGCCTCGCTGTCTTGTTCAACGAGCCCCGGAGTAGAGCACAACCAACCAAAAGTTCAAAAGAGCAACGACTCGCACAGGTAATACCACCCTATTCAAGACCCAATCCGTAAACCGTGAGCCGAACACGTCGTGTATCACCTGATGTACGTTCCTGTTGGGACAGTGGCAGGCAGGTAGTTGGGTCACAGTTCCGAGTTGATTGGCCGATGCTCACCTTGGGAAGTTTTCCATCAAAGAGGCAAAGGGCCTCCTCTGTGTGCGAGCAGCAATAACTACCTATACCCAACCCCGTTTTTTTATTGTGTTCCTGGATGAAACAAAAAACATCGCAATCCTGTCCGCCTAGAAGTATTCATTAGGCAAAAAAAAAGAAAAAAAAACAAAAAAAACACTGCACATCCCCAGCTACACCCTGCTCTGCATCTCCATCTGTTCCATCCCCGCCCACCGCCGCATCTGCGCAACCGTTTCGACGCTCTTGAACCCCCATCCCAGCTCGGCCTCCAGCTCGTCGTTCCGGGCCTGCAGCCAGTCTATCAGCGTCGCCGTCATATCCAGCAACTGCGCACGGTTGACCTGGACCTCGCCGTTGGGCGCCCCGCTGGCGGAGCCACCGGGCGTAATATCGATTCTATTGCGGTGCAGGGACGCTTGGAACCTTTCCAGAAGCGTGTCGTATTTGATGTTTAAATGTAGTCGCGACTTCTTCTCGATCTCGTTATGAGACCGGCGCGACCTGTCCTCCTTGGCCGAGGCGGGCGCATGCCACCCGGGTGACTTTTTCTTTTGCTTCCGGGAAGCGGTGCGAAGGGTGAACCCTGCGATCCAGACGACGTCACTCGTTAGTCGTGGACAGAGGAAAAGGAGCCGAGCGTTGAGACTGGAGAGGGGGGAGGGAGGAGGGGAAGGAGATGCCGGCATGGCCACCAGCTCGGTACTGGAGCCAGACTCGCAAACAGGCGACTCACGTGGCGGCTCGGAATGGTGGCGGACCTGGGGGCTCTCCTCGGCGGGCGGCGAGAACGTCATCGGCATGTCCACCGGCGTGGTCACAGCCGTGGCCGGCAACAGCGTCTCGGGCGACATGGGGTCCGCGCACTCGGTCGGGGTTGGGGCCGGCGAGACCCAGGCGCTGCGACCGTCGTGGACGGGGTACTGTGGCACGCCGTGTTGGGTCGGGGCCGCTGGCGACACCGACAGCAGGGCCGCGTCGCGGGAGACGGCACGGCCATCGTAAGCCACGAATTCGGGCTGATAGACGGACGGGCTGGCCAACAGGACCCAGTCCGGTTCTTGCATGGCTTCTTGTTGGAAGTCTATGTCGACGATGTCGTTGCGCGTCCACTTCCATCATTACGTTATCAACTTTGATTTCAAAACGGGGATGAACCGGACAGGTTGTGCTACTCACAGCTTGCAGGTTGTAGCTGTCCTGTGGACGTTGGTATATGGACATGATTGATGATGGTGGAGGTTGAGAGAGGGGTGCTAGGTAGTAGTTGGGACTTGAGCTGATATAACTGCTGTGGAAGCGGGCCAGAGTTGGGCACAGGACTCGGCGCGTAGATCTGAAGAACGTCCACCCCCCCCCCCCCCCTCTCCCCTCACACCAGACTCGTCATCCGGCCACGGCTTATATTTGCACCAGGGGAATCTGCTGTCTGGCCTGCAGTCCTTCCCCGGAACGGTCCAGGATGCTGCCCCGGAGTGGAGCCATATAGCGGCACACCTACGCATCGCAGGGAGTTTTCCAACCTCAGTCGGGCCAGTATGAGTCCGTACAACCATGGAAAATTAAGGCACGGCTGGGAGCAAGAAAACGAGCCGCAGGGCCGTGCAGCAGCGGCCGCCGTCTGCGTGACCAGAGCATCCCTCCATTGGATGGCCTCGGGGTGGGCTACGGTCGGTAAGATGAATGTTGACATCATGGCGCGCAGGAAATTACATGAAACGACCAAGAAACCGAGAGGCTGCTTTTTCCTCGTCGAATCAGAATGAAAATGAAACAGAAGAAAGGGGAAAAAACAAAGAAAGGAAAAAAAAAACCAAAGGCCAAGAAAAAGCAAGCAAAGAAGTTGGGACGGATAGGCAGGGTGGCCACATGCAAGACGGGTTGCTGTCGCTCCAGATTTGTCATTGGCGCCGACAAAATTCGATGAGACTCGGGCAGGTGTGCATGGACAGTTGGTTGCCAAATACGTTGACTTCTTTGAAAGTCCGGCTTTCCTCCTGGATCCCGAGAAAAGACCCACTTTTTCTCCGGGCGGGGCCGAGATCTCCTCCAGCTCCGCGGGGGTCCCGGCCGCTGTTTTCAGCGCTGGGCTCGACAGGGAAAAAAATGAAAGCCCGCACGGTCGAACATCAGAGTACGGCTTGTTTGCAGTGGGATCGACATGTTTCTGTATCTACAATGGGCTGCGACATGGAGCGCGAGCCTCGCCATGCTGCCCTCCCCCTTCAACCTCGTCTTCTCGAATCCACCCGCTCCTCCGTTCCCAGTTCGGGAAGGCGGAGAGAGTCAAGGTGTAGAGTGCCCCGGTACGAGCGGAAGGCCTCGCCTGCGGACTCGCTGCTCCCCAAATCGTGGGGGCGGCCAGGGACACGGGATACGCGGCGGTCGACAAAGCCAGCGAGGACGGCCAGGCTGCCGGCGAGGCACTAGTAGCCTGCACGCGATTGATTTCGGCAAAGAGACGCCTTGTGTAGGTAGGCTTGGCCGCCTCTTTCGTGGCCGCCCCGCTTACCGGCATCGGCGTGGCCGGCAAGTACATAGGGTCCTTACTGGACCCCCGCCTCCCAAGAACTGGACCCCCGCCTCCCAAGAGGCTCAGGACACGGCTGAGCTTTTATGTATATACATTCAAAAGAGACCATCTCTGGCCAACTTGGGCACATTTGTATGTCAGGTGAGGGGGTCCTTCATGGGTCCCCTATTTGTACCAAGTACAAAACGGTAGTCGTATGGAACACCAACGGATCAGGGTCCCCCCCCCACCCCCACCCCTTTCCCCCTGGTGGCTTAGCAGGGGGTGGTCGATCATAAGTGCGATGATGGTCTCCGGGAATCTGGTCTTGTTCTGTTCATGGCATAGCTAAGGCATCAACGGTTTTTATTTCTCGAATAAAATTATAGGGGCAGCGCTGCCACCCCGTCATCACAACTGCATTGAAAAATTGTCCTCGAGATACCAGAATCGGGAAGGGTTTGAAGCCGCCCTCCCACACATACTATCTCAGCTTACGAAGCATCTTGTTTTGCACCAGACCTCAGCTGCGGGGGCTAGGGCTCGGGGCCCCACATCTCGCTGGATGGTGGGTTCATTTTTGCTTACTCTTCTGTTTTCTGTCTTCTGTTTGGAGGGCATGGAGGGCATGGAGGGCCTGTTGGGGGAGGCCGGTAAGGGCGAGGCTGTTGCCATCTTGGGACGAGCGGAGCCGGATGGAACATCATTTGGCTTGAGGAGGTTAACCGTGTGACTTGCGAGGCCAAGCTTCTTACTTTAGCGTGTGATGGACTCACTTCTTGGCTTGACTCGCCAGAAAGAAAAGGCTACGCCCGGTTGCGAAGTAAACAATCCTCTGGGTTATGGTCCAAATGACCATGTATGCTTTGCAAATAACTTGAATACTCGGGCGCTCAACCTGAAGTCCTGTTTTGCTTGCAAAGCTCTGCCAAGACTTGCCTCATTGCTAGCATTGTGGCCAGTAAAGCTGGCTCAGTCCTGCTTCTCCGCCTTGTTTCCTTTTTCTCTTGTTCGCCTGGGCGGCTCATTTGGACCCTCCTGCTCTGCCTTTGCAGACCACGGCCACACTGACGCAAGCGACGGGCTACCAATGCAGGGATCCCGGCTCCCAACTTCTAGTACCAAGAGTTTGCCTGGGATTCCAGGGCTCGGTGGCGCGGTGACGCGAGGAATGGCGACACGGTGGTGCGCGGGAGGTTACGGTTACATACAAACAAGAAGCAAGCCTGGCGGAGCAGGTACTTCGTACTTTGCTCGACTCTTAGTTCCATGGTACCACGGGTGGAGCATCAACTAGTAATGCAGGCGCACAAGTAGACACAAGGCAGCAGGATGGGGTAAAGGGAGTCGAATTCCTCTGGGGCTCCTTGCTGACGTGGTCTGCGTCTGGCGTCCCATTCGGACAGAGGACCAACTGCCCGTGACGATTTGAATCTGGTGAGTATCTCAAGACTTGAATCGGCCTATCGATGAACCACTGAAGTAGAGTAAGTCATGGTGACTCGACTTGGTGGCACACAAGTGCCATCTCCAGGAACCATCGCTATGACCACCTGTCTTGAACACATTTTCGGTGGGCGGCCATCAGCCAGTGAGCCAGCCAAACGCCCCCCATACTACCCAATCCCGGCTGAACAGGCCCCCCGAACGGGCCGCATCTTCCCTCATGGAGGAGACTTCAAAGCCCCCCCCCCTCCAGGTCCCGTCCTTGCCCCCAATGGATAAAACAGGCGGAGATGGGGTCCGAGACCTGGATGTCCGCGGCTTGCTTCAGTCCTGGGTCGAGGAACTTACGTCTAGTTGCAGCAGCCTTGCTGCGTGAGCTCGTGTTTGCGGAGCGCGGCAGAAAAGGACTGCAGTGGCGGGGGTGCCGCTGCGGCATTACTTGCTGCTTCAGTTTGCCGTGGCGCGCGACCAGTGTTGCAATCTCGGGTTCTAATGAGGTTTCGAGGCGGCAATCGATGCGGCCAAGAGCCTGATGACGCGGGACGGTGAGGGGACGCAGAGTGGATTGGAGATGGATGGGTGGCGAAGGGGGGGTTCAATTTCTTTGGTAAGAATCAATGACCCGTATTTCGTATGAGGGAGGCCGTACACGGTATTCGGTCCTCGGGCTAGAGGCCTGAATGTTGCCTCTGCGGAGCTGTCCATCGGTTGGGCTCTGTGGAATCAAAAGGATACAACCTGACATGGAACATCGATCTGGACCTATGCCTGCCTGTGTAGTGTTCTCTAGCCTTTGAATGCATTGATCAGGCTTTTTGTTTGCAAGTCTCAACCTTGTTCGATTCCCGGTATCTCGGGCTGCTCGTGCCAGAGTTTCCATGGATCACCTTGTTTTTCTTCCCAGGTCTGGCGTGTGACGCTTTGTCGGAAAAAGTTCCAGAGCCTACTTCGTACCTTTTTGCCCTATAGTACATTCTTGTAGAGCTATATCACGGGGTCCTGTACTCCTATGCTCGTGGCAGGGTGCGCGCCGACGTTGTTGGACCAGAGCAAAGCCTAGCTCCCGACTCCAGTACTAGAGTAGGACTTGTTTAGCTCGTCATGTACATCGCTAGTAGCAGGAAGACGAGTCTACTAGCCCCTAATCTCTAGCGTACAACCCTCACAAAACATGCTCGACGGCGAAACCGAGTAAGTTGTTGTTACCACTTGGGGGGGGAGAAATGCCGCGCTGCGAGACTGACTTGTGGTTGGCGGAACTACTCCTACTACAACCACTACTACTGACCACCTACTACTAGTCACCCGCCTAGCAAGATCCCGCGTGCAGCCAAAGCAGAAAGACTCTCGAAATCTCCCTCCTTCCCAACGCTCCGTCACGTCTTACCTGCCGATGGCGATGGTTGATTCTGATGTTTCCCGTCGCTAACTAACCAGCCGTCGGCCTCCTCACGAGAGTGCTACATTACCAGCCTCGGCCGAGCACCGCAACGAGCCGCAACGAACCTCGACCAAGCAGCGCAGAAAGCCCCGAGCAGCATGACGAGCCTCGATCAAGCAGCGCAAAGATCCCAGAGCAGCGTCGAGAGCGCCGAGCAGCACAAAGAGTCTCAAGCAGCAAAACGGAGCCCTAAACAGCGCAGGGCGTTTCAAGTAGCATGACGAGCCCTGAGCTGCCTACGACGCAACGAGTCCGCAGCGCAACGAGCCTCGACCAAGTCGCGCAACGAACCCCGACCAAACAGCGCGGAGAGCCCCACGCAGCGCGGAAATTCTCAAGCAGCACCACCGGCTGCTCTTGGTACTACTGGGAGCTTATTGCGCTGCTGGGGCAAGCCTCGTTGCACTGGTCGGGGCTCCCTGTACTGCTCGGCGCTTGTTGTGCTGCTCGGGGCTCCGAGGTCTCTAGGTGCGCTGTTCGGACGAGAGGCGTTGCGCTTCTTGAATATACTTGGTAAAGGTATAGATGGCTCTGCTGTGTGATTTGCAGGAATTAGAGTACCTACAACCACTCAAGACTTGATCTCGAGATTAGCAGAACAGTAGAAATCAGCAAACGACGGTGCTTCTCATGTATGCTGCTTCCGCCGTACGCAGGGCAATTGTGTCATTTTTCTGTTTGAACAACGTACACAGAGGCCTACGATCTGTGGAGTAGTTCCATGGCCCGGGACGGCGTCAGCAAAAAGGGGGGCTCAACTTCTCCGTCGCCAGATTCTCGACGCTGATATCAAAAGCCGGCGGCGCAGCATCGAGAGAGAGGCCGGAAATCCTCTACTTCGACGACAAATACGTCTTATTCGACAGCACTTGTGAACCTCGCCGAAGAAACGCGTCGCAGATCACTGCCGTTTCATAGAGTGGGCGGGGCAAGATGTCATGGCGCGACCTGTGCGATGCATCATGGCGAAGAGTAATACGTCAAGCAGAGAAAACATGATTCCGTCATGCCAATCGTCCGCCATCAGTGACCTCTTTTCGATAGTGCCTCCGAACTCAACAGCTGAGACATGCGATATTCTTTGCGACCTGAGCTTTCTGCTTGAGTCACGCTGTGTGCGTTAGAAGCAAGTTTCATCGCTGGAAAGAGATGGAGGTGCACAAAGGGGTCTCCCGGTGGTATCGCGTGACCGCGATTCTCGGTGAGCTCCTTCGATTCCTTTTAAAACGTGCACAAAAAAAACCCTTCCCCTGAAAAAACCAAGCGCAAAAAAAAAAAAAACTTAAAAGCCAGACCCTGTGCGCATCATCACGAAATTGCGGCTCATGCCTTGAAACCCGATCGGCCACCTCCAGAGCTTCAGCCGGACGGAAAGGACGGGGCACTCCCCAGCATGCATCGCACGGCCTTGCGAAGGGATCGTTGTGATCGTCGACCGTGGCCCGCTGGCTACTATATCGACATTGGTGCAGACAAGTGCTGAGCTGGGTGTGACCTTGGACATGGGAGATCGGAATCGGCGAAAGCCTCGGTACAACTGTAGCGCCGCCCCCCCGAAGTGCCAGTCCTGCCGCCAATGCTTGGTTAGAGTCGGACTCGGACGGTTGCAGATTCATCCGATCGTCTTACAGAATTGAACGGGAGGAGAGCGGCAAAAAAAAAAAAAGGAATCCAAGACCTCCAATGATTGGCGCCCGGTGGTTCATCGCGTGGACAAAAAAAAAAACCTCATCGCATTGTTTACTCTCCTATCCGGACGCTACCCCTGCTCTGCCCTTTGCTTTGTCCCCACATGGACAACGCAACCCGCGCTAGTTCGTGATTTGTCGGACTCATGCTCTACACCTTAGGCAGAAAGGACCTGACGTGGTTTTATTTCTTCAGATTGGGCCGCTGTGTCGCCCTCGCGTCTTTCCCACCACGCCCCAGCACAATGGCACAGAAACAGTGGCACGGAAACGACTGGACCGTTTCCTTTCCAGCGCAAGGACTCGCCTCCGAGAATCACGCGTCCAGATGGAGAGATCTATTTGCGCCAGAGAGCCAAGACAGGGCAGCTATTCCTCCCGCCTACATTGGATTCTATGGAGAACTCTTCACGACAAGATCACACGTCGCATTGTGCTGCCATCCTCTCTCACACAACCTAAACACAACAGACGAAGCGGATCAGAGAACAGGGAAGAAACTGTCAAGGCCAGCAGCATGCGCCCAAGGTACGCGATGGCAAGCGAAGAAACACCCCACCCAAGGCCGATGACGGCTGGCAGACTGCACTGGCGAATAGGCCCATGGACGAACCGAGTCGAGGCATGAGAAGAGGCGAGAACGGAGAGACGGGTCCGACGAGGATCAGGACGCCGATGACTTCTAGTCTTCCTCGTCATCGCCACCGACTACGACGCCCTCGTCCTCGCCGGCGTGGTCAGCAGCTGCCGCGGCGCCTGCTGCCTTGACACCCTTTGCTGGGGCCGCGTCGGTGGGCTCCTCGTCCTCGTCGTCCTCGTCGCCTTCGTCTTCGTCTTCGGGAACCTCGTCCTCGTCAGACTCCTCCTCCTCCTCCTCGCCGCCCGCCTCCTCGCCGTTGGCCGCGGCGGCTTTGCCGTTCTTGACGGGCGCGTCGGCAGCCGGGGCCGTCTTTTGCTTCTTTTTGGGAGGGGCTTTGTCTTCGTGCGCGGATTAGCAGGACGGCACGTTACAGGTGGTATGCCGACGCCGCGAAAGCTCGAGACCAGCGGGGTCCCGATGGCCGAGATCATGGACGATGTTGCACGGTGATGCTCCAGAGTGGGCTTACCGGATACACCATTCTCTTCCTCCTCGGCGGGCCCGCCTTCCTCATCGCCTTCTTCATCCTCTTCGTCACCCTCTTCCTCTCCGTCACCCTCCTCGTCGTCTACAAACCTAAAGGACTTGTGTCAGTGCCCGTACAAGCGGTTCGTCGCACGGCGTGAAACGATCAGTCCCGGCAACTGAATCTTGGGGGCGCATTGAAGCTTGCATGTCCGAATGGGGGCGACCAAGCTGGCAGTTGGTGCAGCGGAGCGCGATATGCGCCGCGATGTGCGCCCAGAGAAAGTGCCACGAGGACTTCTCGGGAAGGTCGCATCACCCATGCGATGCGGGAGATGGGTTCGGATGGGGTTTGCGACGGCACGGCGCGAACTTACTCCTCCTCCTCCTCGTCGCCGCTGGGGAGCGAAACAAGCTCCTCCTCCTCCTCCTCCTCTTCCTCCTCCTGCTTTCTCTTGCGGCTGGACATGTTTTGGCAATGTAATCTGAGCAGTTGACCCAGTCTAGCAGAAGACGCCTCCCAGAGGGCTACAGGGACAATTCCAACAAAAGGACGGGGACAGTAGGAAGTGACGGCTGATGGGAAGAGAGAAAAGGCAGAGAGGAAGGGAGAGTTTCGGGGGCATGGAGTTAGCACAGGCCGGGGTGTCCAGCCAAACGGTACGTAGTGGGCTTCAGCTTGCTGGCCGCCGGCCTGCCACCTCAGGCTCCATTTTTCGACAGTGCTTCCGATGGGCGAGGGGGTGAAGCTCCAAGCTGGGGGAGGTCCGGTTGGTGGCTGGAACCGGGGATGACGGGCAAAGGGAGGGGAATGGAGGGAGTGTGGCACTCGGACCGCCGTCTGGCCCCTGGGTGGACCGATCTCACCTTGGCGGCAAATAACATGTAGCCCACGCCTCCCATGGCGTGAAGGATGTGAGCAGTTCAGGCCGCCTGGACAACAATTGTTATTTGGCGGTCTTCGCCAGGCATGCGGGGCAACTCTGCGCACACAAGCAAAAGCGAAAGCTTTGACCCTTCAAAAGTGGATAGGTAGTACCTACGGAGTACAAGATGCGGCACAGCTAGCGAATCGCACGTCATCGACTGCTGGAAACTAAGGTGCCTGACGGACCAGGCCTCCTGGATCACGTGGGCCAGCTCAACCTAGCTCATTCGAGCATCTGTCCATCCCCAACCTCCTCAGGCCTCTTTCTCACGCATCATCGACGTCGATGAGGGCCCCCTGTCAGCTGGGAAGTCCGACGAGTACGAGGAAGACTGGCCCCGGCAGTTCATTTCCTTATAATTCACTCATCACGTGTTAGTTGGTATCCGGGTCTAGCACACGAAGAAGTCGAACCTTTCCGACGCCCGCGCATCCGGGAAGCACCGATGTTCATCAAACCACCGACGGGCACACCTGGTAGGGCTTAGACTGGCCAACCGACTGGACGGGCCTACAACTCCACTACTCCTCCTACGGAACCTCCTACGGCTACGGAGCTACTGACAGCGTGACGGGCAAAAGCATTCTCTCGGGGCCACCATGACACGGCCATGTTCCGGTCACGTTTATATATACCCGAGTAGCAGAGTTTCCAGCAAAACCCTTTTCTGGCGTTTGTGGCGCGGAGACCTCGGGTGGTCCTTGCTGGATACAGTTGTGCGGCCAATCTCATTTCCGCTTCGGCCCCGCGCGTCTTCCCCAGCTTCTTCCACGAGCGGGACCTTGAAGGCCCATGGGTGTGAAGCACCTCTTTTCTCTTCTGTGCCCCGTCTCCGTAGCTACAAGTAACAAGGAATGGTTTGGTGTGATCCAAGGGTGGCGAGAAGAACTGCCGTCCCGTGTGCGACAGTGTGCACGGACATTCGAAGCCGACACACGCCAGATGCGACCGTCCCGTACCAAGTAAACGCGGTCGACTTCGCCCAGTTGCTCGGCGGAAACGGCTGCCCCGGCCTGGTTTTGCAGCCCACCCGCGACGTGACTGGGATGCAGCCCCCCTGGAAGATAGATTTCCTGCCAGACTGACTTGCCCACAGCCGGTCCCGCGGTCTGCGTTTGACAATCCGCGGCAGGTCCCCGCCTGCACACCCCGGCCCGTGGTGAATTTGCGCTAGACAGGGTTGGTGCGGTCCGACAGGAAATCTTTGACCAATCGAGAAGGAAGGAGGGAAAAGGGAAAAAAAAAAAAAAAAAAAAAAGGATGGCGACACCGAGCAACGACGAGCAGGCCTCACTTCCTCCTGCGCCAATCCTCCCGTCCGCCGACCCCGATCCTTCCAATGCCGCAGACTCGACCCTCAACTTCCAGCTTGCGCCCGAAGAGCTATTTGCTCGAGCTGCCTTCGTGCGGGCCGAGCGCCGACGCAGCATCATGCACCGTCACGAAAATCCTGCCAGAAGCAGCTCCCGCCCGGTGCGGCGCCGACCACGGCTTCAGACGGGACGATTGTTGAAACACGAGCCCGCACCTGCAGCTGCCTCAAGTCAGGCCCAGCTCCACCTCCCCCGAGCCGAGGGACTGGAGCTCGACTCGGCAGGCGACTTTGAACCGATGCAGTTTTCGTCGTCGGCCGTACATGCCGTGCACGGATTGATTCCCGAGGACTCGACACTGCCCAGTCCGCCCGTCTCACCGCGCTGGGATTCGTTGCCCAGTTACTATTCAGCAGCGAGGTCCCATCGACGACCTGGAGTCTCGAGCAATCCGCAGAGCCCGGTGAGATCTAGGGGCGGTGGCGGTGTGTCTGGCTCCTCGTTCTCGTCCGAACTTCGGCCCGCCGATCCTCGCGACAGCGACCACAGCGCGCCGGGGTACCACGATGTGCCTCGCACGCCTGTGGACCCCTCCTCGATGTCGCTGCTCTACGACCCTTACATTCGCCCCTCGACAGTGACAGGAGGCAGCATGGCTGTCGAGAACTTCTCTCGTCCGCGGAAACCTAGCATCAAAAACTCCGACCCCAGGCTCGGTGATGCAAAAGTGGCAGAGCTTGCTCCCGCCGACGCCTTCCAGAACGGCAGGACCATGCCTTACCAGGGACAGTACAGCCCAGCATATTCCCAGGGAGCGCTGCCTCGGCCACGCGGTCACTCGAGCGCCTCTGCACAAACCTCAACCACCCTCTCCTCCCTTCGCCAACGCCCGTCCAACGACCAACTACACTCTTCGCGGGCCGCGTCCTTACGACAGGCCAATGTTGTAAGCCCGCACCAAACCTCACCCATGTCGCGACCACCGCTGGCATTCTTGCATGATAAGCTGGGTGGTGCCGCGTCGTCTCAACCAGGAACCGATGAGACCCGCTCCAGCTTTCGGTCCCAACTCACCACTTCGACCACTCAGGGAACTCTTTTCACAGGGCGCGGTACGGAGCGAAGCAGCATCCTTACCAACACCAGTAGCATCACAGAGTCGCTCATTATTAATGGATATGCGCGCACCTCGCGGAACAGCTCCATGCTGGATGACGGACCCAGCGTCGACGACGTGATGAGGCTGTACGCCAACGGATTTGGCGATGACTCGGATACCGAAGACATTCCCAACGTCTCCGTGGACGGGCATCACTTCAAGCATGATAAGCGCAACCCATCTGGCAGCGACGTCGGAGGCACGCCATACCCTCCTCCCGATGTAGGAAACGTGGGAGCCAAGATGCTGGAAGCGATGAGCGACATGCTTCCCATACCCAAGGCTACACCGACGGCGAATTCGAGTCCGAGCGTGGCAAGGGACTCGGTCGCCATGTTCCGACATTCGTTACCGCCGAGTTCTCTGCCACAAGATGGCAGCTTAGACCTTGCGAGCCTGGCCATAAGTAATAAGGACGAGGGAGCCCTGGAGCCAGAGAGATCGCGCCATGATTCCGGAAAGTTGGTGGGTGCCGACGAAGAAGACTCCAGGACAAAGCAGAGGAGTGGCAGCAGCGACTCGACCAGGCAGGCAGCGGCTGAGATGGAAATTTTGTCGCTCTCGTCTTCCTCCTCGGCATCGGCTCCGTCGTCGTCGTCTACCCCTGGCGTCCAGGAGGCTGCTCCGGCGGCAAGCTCGCAGCTTCCTGCAGCCCCCATCCACGCGCCAATGCCGCAAGAGCCAGTCGAGGAACCCGGCAGCCGTGATCGCTACGGCTTCCGGAAGGCGAACGCGTACATCACTCGCGAGCAATACGATGCTTGGGACAAACCGTACTCGGAATACTTGGCGAGACGGCACAAGAAGTGGGTTGCCTTTTTGAGGGAGAACTCGCTCATGACGGAGCAGCCAAACCGGTTTCCGCAACGCAGCGCCAAGGCGAAGCGTTTCGTCCGGAAAGGTATTCCGCCGAATTGGAGAGGAGCTGCCTGGTTCTATTATGCGGGCGGACCGGCTATTTTGGCGAAGCATGGGGGGGTGTACGGCCATCTGGTAGGGCGAGCTGGGTTCGACGCGGATACGGGTGACAAAGTGGGCGAGGTCGAATCCGAGGTGAAGCCGCACGTGGCCGAGGACATCGAAAAGGACCTCCACCGAACGTTCCCAGACAATGTTCGCTTCAAGCCCCCACTCCATGCAGAGGCCGACGACTCAGTCTCTAGGTCCACCGGGGCCACTCCGACCGAACCGTCTCCTAGAGGCTTCTCCACCATCGGCTATGTAACGGAACCGAAGATCATCGGCTCTCTGCGGCGCGTTCTTTACGCGTTTGCCTTGTACAACCCACGTATCGGCTATTGTCAGTCGCTCAACTTCCTCGCCGGACTCTTGCTGCTGTTCGTCGAGAGCGAAGAACATGCGTTCTGGCTGCTGAATGTAATCACGCGGGTGTACCTACCGGGCACCCACGAAACCAGCCTGGAAGGCTCCAAGGTCGACCTCGGAGTCCTCATGGAATCGCTCAAGGACTCGCTCCCCGCTGTGTGGAAGCATATTGCCGCCGAGGACGGGATGACGGGCAAGCGGCCGAAGCCGAAGCGCGGCGACCGCACGCCCCAGGGCCACGACCCAAACCGGCTCCCGGCCATCACGCTCTGCATGACGGCGTGGTTCATGTCTTGCTTCATCGGCACGCTGCCTATCGAGTCGGTCCTGCGCGTCTGGGACGTCTTCTTCTACGAAGGGTCGCGCACCCTCTTCCGCATCTCGCTCGCCGTCTTCAAGCTGGGTGAGGCCGAGATCAGGCGCTGCACCGACCCCATGGAGATGTTCACCGTGGTGCAGGCGCTGCCGCGCCGTCTTCTAGACGCGAATGCCCTCATGGAGGCCTGCTACAAGCGCCGCAACGGTATCGGCCACATCTCGCAGGAGGCCGTCGAGGAGCGCCGCCTCGAGGCGCGCACCGGCATCCGCCGCTGGAAGGCCGAGCAGGAGGCAGCCGCATCGGGGGCGCCGGCCACGCCGACCACGGGCGCGACCGCTTCGGGCCTGGACCTGGCGGAGCTGCCGCGGAGCGCCAGCGAGGCCGTGCGCCGCAAGGGCACGCTGTTCGGGCGGCGAAGGGAGCGCGAGCGCGACCGGGAGCAGATGCGCGCGGCCGAGGTCGTGTAGAGCGCGCCTCGGCCCTTGTCGATCTTCCTCTTGTCCAGCCTCCTGGCGCGGAGCGAGTCCTCTCATCTTCACTTGCGGGGTTGAGCTGTTGTGGTGGTGGCAGATTTCCTTGCTCACATCCATCTCTTCTTTCTCTTGTCTGGACGGCCTTGACCGGCGTGTCGATGCCGATATAGCACCGTGCTTCTCGCGAGCTGAGCTTTGTTTTTGTTCACCGCCCCGCGAGGACTCTGCTCTCTTGTCACCCTTCTCCCCCGTCCTCCTTTAATTCGTGTGATCCCCATTCCGAGGCTGTAAGACCCCCACGCGCCATAGGTCGATTCTCATTTTCCTTTTGTTGTTTGCATGTAGTGTTGGAGATCGCTACAGCTTCTCATCAAGCATTCCGGATGGGTGCCGGTGTTGTCATCTGGGTTCGGGGCGGTCGCGTTCTTCTTGGCTGATATGGCAGTACCTCAAGCATCAGAGAGGGCGGGTGAGAGGGAAGGAAGCAGAAAAAGAAAAGAACACGGTGGGATCATTTGTCATGGAGGAAGAAGTAGGTTACGCTGCTGAGGCATGCTACACGCGTCGATTTGAGACACCAAATAGGCAGAAAACCAAATTGGGGCATTTTTTTGCCGAATGAAACCAACAGGTCACGCCCGCCCAGGGAGGTTTGTGCCAATCATGCATGCCCGGCAGTTCTTGGGAAATCTACTGGGGGCTTGTCGCACAACGAGGACGTTGACGCGGTGGTTCTGTTGTTCCAAGCTTCCACCGTCGACGCACCATCGTGCGAAGACTCCCTCCAAACTCCCTGTCCTCTCCCATGCATGGCTTCGCCCAGACGCGGCGGGAAAGATGGTCATCTCTCATCCCTCGTGTCTCAGGTACTCATGCAGCCCGGCCGGCCCGGGCCTCCCTACTTCTTCTTGGCCTTCTCCGCCGCCGCCGCCAGGGCCTCGGCAAATCTGGGCTGCCCCTTGGCGTAGCGCTGGGTGTACATGCGGGCGTTCTTGTCGAACGCGGGCCTGTCGCGCTCGTACTCCTCGGCGATGCGCAGCTCGAGCGGGTCGGCCGGGTTGGGCTGGGCGAGCAGGGCGCGCACGGCGAGCAGCACCTTCTCGAGCTTGACGCTGGGGCTCCAGCAGTCGCGGGCCGCGCCGGCCTCGGAGCCCTGCTTGAGCAGGTCCAGGCAGATCTGGCCGGGCGTGTCGTTGGTCACGTTGGGGTGGTAGACGCGCGTGGCGAACGTCACCGCCGGCGGCTGGAACGGGTACCCCTCCGGCAGCGCCACCAGCAGCCCGAACACGCCGCCCTCGTACGGCGTGCCGGCCGGGCCGGGCAGCGTCACGTGCCAGTGCGTCAGGTCACCGTCGTTGGGGAGCGTGACGGAGATGCCGTCGGGGCGGGGGGTGGGGCCTTGGAAGGCTTGGAGTTCCTGTCGTGAGGGTGGTTAGTCTTGGGGGGGTTGAAGCTGAAACTGCTGCGGACCTTGAGCAATCGTTTCTGCGTGGCTGCCATTGTGGTGGTGATGGTGATGGTGGTTGTTGTTGTTGTTGTTGTGGTTGTTGTTGTGGTTGTGGTGGTGATGGGAGAGTGGTGTTGTTGTAGTTGTTTTTGGTTGGGCACGGGTAGGCTTTGGTGGTAGAGTCCAGAGGCCAGTTGCGAGCTGTGAGAAGGGTTCCTTTTATTCTTTTTTTCGTGACAGCCGACGATGCCACCGGATGCGACATCAAAGTGCTGGTGATGCCACTCTCCAGGCAACTGTGCCCAAAAAGTGAGGTAGCTGTCTAAGAACCTTTGTGCCCCGCGGTCCGATATGAAGATAAGACACATGACATACGTCACAAGAGGTGGGGCCCGACTCACGCATGTCGTGTTGACCCACAGGCCTGGGTATCAGATCCAGACACACGCCATCTTTCAAGCAACAAGGTTGGTGGGTTGCAAACTGAGACCGGGACTCTCAGGAACGAGGCGGTCTGGTCTATTTTGGTGTTTGTTTCTCATTGTCCGCAGATTCGGACGCTGCCTGGTGCCGATGGCTTGTCTCTACCCCACACCAGACATGTTCTATTTCGTGGTCTTCTCCCCCTTGCCCTGCCCTTTCACCCTCCGCCTTGTCCCCTGGTCCGGCTTCCAGTCCAGCGCTTTCGGATCCAAGCCCCGCCGGCGCATCGCATTCCGCTTCGCCCGTTCCATGTACTCCTTGTCCTCCTCCTCATCGAAGCCGCCAAAGTCATCGTCCTTCGCGCTCACGCCGCCGCCCGCCTCGTCGCCGCGGATCGGTGTCTTGTCCACGGCCTCGTCGTCGTCGTCTGGGCTGCTCTTCTCGCCAGCGACGCCGCTGCCTTTCCTGCTCGCGTTCGCGTCGCCGTTGGCGAGCACGGCGTTTGCGGGCGTGGGCCCCGTCTTCTTGAACTTGGCCACGTAGAACCCGTCGACGTTGTAGTTGTGCGGGTAGAAGCGCCGCGTCAGCTTCAGACTGGGGTGGAACTCTTTGCCTGCGTAGCTGGTGAAGCCCGGCTTGCCGAAGACGAGACCCGTCTGTCGCGGTTGGCAAGCGTCAGCACACGCACAAACGCAGGCCAGAGCTGTTCCGGGGCAAATGACCCAGACCTACCTCGACCAGTCTCACATTGGGCCGGCGGCTGAGCGCGTAGTTGACGACAGCTTCGTTCTCCTCCACCGTGACACTGCAGGTTGAGTACACGACGTAGCCGCCCGTCTTGCTGGTGTGCGATACTGAGTCGATTGCAGCAAGAAGAAGTTGCTTCTGCGTGTGAGGCAGCGTCATGAAGTCTTTCTCGTCCTTGTTCGTCTTCACAGACGCGTCTTTACTTATGACGCCGGTGCCCGAACATGGTGCGTCGAGCAGAACCCGGTCAAAGCCCTTGAAGATGTGGGGAAACTGCCGTGCGTCATATGCGCTCACGATCGTGTTCTGCAATCCGTGTCAGGTCCGTCTTGTCGCCTGGCTCGCGAGGCAGGGGTGCAAGATTCTGCCAAGTGCTCACCTTCACGCCGAGTCTATGTATTTGACCGATGAGACCCTTGGCTCTGGACTTGCTGGGATCGTTCGAGAATATGACCCCGGTATTCTAGTCCATGTCAATGCCTAATCCGTGAGAGCACGAGAGGAGAAACAACGAACCCTCATTAAGGCTGCCATATGCGTTGTTTTACCGCCTGTGAATCAACATATCAGTATGTGCCTCGATGCAGCAGCATCATGCCAGGGACGGCGTTTTCATTGCGCCGAAAATAGCATACCGGGGGCAGCGGCCATCTGGAAACCCGTCAGCAATGGTACGAGCGTATCGGAACACATGGTTCCACCTACATCGAGGACGCGCTCGTTCTCCTGGGGCGCCAACGCCATCACGGGTAGAAACGAACTTGCAGCTTGGAGCTGATGCGGCATAAGCTCTCACGAACATGATGGAATTATGGAAGCAGACGACGCACGATATAATGACCAGCAAGGTACTCGGGGGCTGGAGGTGCGGGTCATTAGCAAACGGACCAAGACGCTGGACAGTAACACATACTGGCACCCAGGGGGACAGTAGACTCGAATATTTGCAACCCGACTTTGGTCCATTTGCCCACAGGCTCTAGCACCACGCCGCGATTGACTGACAACACGTCAGTACAGCTCAAACCATCGGTCAGACAATGCCCGGGTACTTACTGAGCGCCTGCGCCAAGTCTCGCCGATGTGTTCTCAGGGTATTTGTCCGTATGACGATGGGTCTTGGTGTCTACAACCTCGGTAAGCAACCAATCCATATCGCGCTGTTGGCTTGTTGCCGCCTACCTCGTTAGCCTCGAAAAACGCAAAGGCTTCCCTGACTGGGAACAGGCTCCTAGACAAGGCGCGTCAGTTAAGCCATCCGATTGACGGCAGACTGGATTCTGCGCCGCGGACAGAGCAACGCACATGAGCTTCTCTGCCAAAAAGTCGCTGTAGCCATAGTCTGATGTTGCAGTCAGTGTCAATTTCTCCGCCAGACAACCGAGGAAGATGGCCAAAAGCCCAAACCCCCGCAGCAGGCGATCGAACGTACAGTCGCAAAAGTCCTTCCTCAACTGATCCATGTATTCGACCCGACTCTTCCCCTCCTCGCCCAGCTTCGCAAAGTCCTCCAGCACCCGGATCGTCTCGGTGATGCGCGTCCGCAACATCTGCAGATCCGGCGCCAGCAGCTTCTTCTGCTTGGTCCCCTCGACGCCCTCGTCGCCCTCGTCGTCCTCGTCAATGTTCGTCGTCAGGGCCGCCTCCTCCCGCAGCTCCTCTTCGTGCGCCGCCGCCTCCTCGGCCCGCTGCGCGTCCAGCTTCGCCGACAGGCCTTCGATGTTGGCCGCCGTCAACCGCTCCTCGCGGCCCAACTCGTCGTCATCCTCGTCGTCCGAGAAGACAAACTTGCCCTTCATGCCGTCCTGGTCGTCGCCCGAATTGAGAACCGAGTCATCGACGGCGGAGTCGGAGTCGGAGCCGAGGAAATTATCGCCTAGCTTCGCGGTACCAGCCGTGGGGTCTGGGTTAAGGTCGCTGTCCGACGATGCCTCCAGCAGCTCCGCACCCCCAAACTCGTCGTCATCGTCATCATCGACGTCGTCCATGGACTCATCGTCCGACTCGGACTCGGGCTTAGGCGCGCGCTGCGCTGCGGCCTTCTTCCCGCCCCGTTT
Organism: Phyllachora maydis; assembly: GCA_029339225.1. Taxonomy (NCBI): domain Eukaryota; kingdom Fungi; phylum Ascomycota; class Sordariomycetes; order Phyllachorales; family Phyllachoraceae; genus Phyllachora; species Phyllachora maydis. The sequence continues at coordinate 4,192,985 of JAQQPM010000001.1, read as the reverse complement.
GCTCGCGGCCGGGACTGCTGCACCATGGTTCTTCGCGCCCCCATTTTGCTGTTGTGCGATCCAAGTCTGCTTGCCGTCGACCACCTTCGCCGCGGCCGACTTGCCGTTGACGCGCTTCTCCGCCGCCGCCCCCTTGGCCTTCCTCGCCGCCGACGGCGCCGCGTGTTCTATCCTCTGCGCCGTCTTCTGCTTCTTCTTCGTGCGGGGACCCTCCGCCGCGGGCTCATCGACGGGGATGCCCTTCTTGCGCTTGAGGTTGGCGAAGTGTGCTTCCGACAAGGGCTCCGGAGGCCCTTGCTTCTTCATGCGCCGACCGACTCCCATGTTTAACCACGGCTGAGATGGTTCGATGTGAGACAAGGAACGGTCGCGAATTCCGGCGGTGGGAGGTCTGTCGCGCAGAGGCAGAGGGCAGCGGGATGCTCTTCACTTTTTTTCCTGCTCAGAAAAATCGAGTGGGGCATGTAGCGATAATGCTTATCGGTGGTATTAAACCCTAACCCTACTTTTACATGCCTCGATTTCAGAAAGGGGTAAATCATAGCAATAAACAAAAGAAATCACCAGATTAATACATATGTGTAGACTTGGAATCTAGAGGACAAGAACTTTAAGCTACCTGGGAATTAAATTGTAGAGCGCTATGATCAAAAGAGAAGAAGAGAAACACCGAAAAGAAAGGGAGTCTTGTGAAAAAGGGGGAGAAAAAAAGCTCACCTAGCAACCTGCCCGGGATTCGAACAGGGTGCTAGGCTACGAAAACCCAAGGGGGTTTTACTTCGGTCTACGGCCTACGATCTACGATCAATGTCTAGCTGGGGGAGCAACGCTCTTACCCACTCGACCATTGAGCCGCGCCACGTGGGCTTGCGGCGAGGACTGTTCAGCAAACGAGACCTTATATAGTCCAATCGGAAAAGTACGTACCATGAGAATCAAACCGGAGCTTTGCAACAATGACTTTCCAATAAGTTGTAAGAGCCTCCGTTTTCAAAGGGCAGCTTTGAAAATTCACGTTGCCCGTTTGTCATGGAGTTTTTGCCAACTACGCGCCGGGGAAAGAATTTCTAAATCCGCACCCTTTTCTCTTGGAGTGTGAATCTATTTACATCCAGATGGTCGTTCACCCCAAAAGTGCATGGTAGCAGAGGGCGACACTACTGTTGCGAAAGAGTCCATCGTAAGGTTTCACAAAAATTCGGGTCGGTGGTTGAAATTGTTCACTATGCGTTGTGATCGTCGCCAGTCCGCCTGTTCGTGAGGTACTAATCATCGCCGGTCCGCCTGTTCGAAAGGTACTTGGCACTCGGCTTGCCCTTTCATCTTCCCGTCTAGTTATTTTTCTTCTAGCCGTGTTTGAAGTTCCAAGTTCTCCATTCGCACCTAAAGCATCGAGTCCTCGTCCAACTCTTTTCCTGCGTACTCCAACTTTGCTCCCTGCGGTCCGACGTTTTGTTTTTCGTCGAAGTCGCCGTCTTCATCTGCCATCTCTTCTTCACCCTCCTCTCCAAGCTCGATCCCTCCTGCAACTTCCTCTCCGATCTCCTCTTCAATCTCAGCCCCCGCCTCTTCCCCCGCTTCAGGCCCCTCATGCTCAGCTCCATCCCCTTCCACCCCTCTTTCCTCCTCCTCCTCCTCCTCCTCCTCACCCTCTTCCTCATTCTCCGACAGCGCCGAGCTCGTGTTACCCGCACTATCCCCAGCCTCCCTCGCCGCATCCACACTCCGCCGCAAGTTCGGGAACAACAGCTCCGGCGGAACCTCCTCATCGTAGTCGGGCGGCACATCGCTAAGCTCGCTCTCGTCGTCGGCCGAGTCGTGCACGCTCCCGGGCGGGCTCGACGCCTCGCTCCTCACCGCCCCCGACCCCGCCGCGCCTCTCTGCTTGGCGCCCCCTGCTGGGCCCCCCTCCCCGTCCTCCGTGCCGACATCCTTCATGTCCACGTCCTCGTCCTCGTCCTCGTCCTCGTCCTCCTCTTCGCCGTCGTTCGGCCCGTCCTCGACGAGGGCAGCGGCTGCCGCACCACCACGCGCACCAGCACCAGCAGCCAAGCGCCCCGCCCCGTCATCGTCCTCCTCGGCATCCGACTCGAGGTGCGGCGTGCCATCGCCGTGCTTCCCGCTCGAGGCCGACCCAACGCGGGACTTGTGCCCGCCGGCGCCCGGCCCCACCGCCTTGGGCGGGCCCTCAGCCGCCCGCAGCACCGCCTGCTCCGCCTTGCGCAGGATGTCGGGCCTACGTATGCCCAGCTTCCGGCCGCGAGGCCCCGGCTCGCCCACGACCGCACCCACACCGATCGACGAGATCGTCTTCTCCATCTTCTCGCCCACCGCGCCGCGTTCCGGGCTCGCCCGCAACGACCCCAGCGTCGTGGCTTCGCGCTCCTGCTGGCGGTTCAGCGCGATCGCGGCGGCGGCGGCCTCATTTGCGGCTTGCTGCTGCTCCATCTCCTTCAGGCGGTGGCGCGCCTCGACAACCTCGGCCGGCGGCGGGCCCGGCAACTCGGCGCGCAGGTCGGTGTAGATGAAGGCGTAGCAGTCGGCGATGAGGTCGTCGATGGGGGCGGCCTTGAGCAGGCCCGCGTTCAGTTTCTTCAGCTCGACAGCCTCGCGCAGCGCGGCCATGCCCGGGTGCGACGCAGCGGCGGGGCCGGCGGCCCAGGTGTTGATGCGCTCGGCCACTATATCGAACTCGTCCGGGCTCAGGCCCTTGAAGAAGTCTTCGGCGGTGGCGGTGGCGGGGACGTTGGGTGTGGCCTCGGCGGTGGCGGCGGCGGCGGCGGCGGCGGTGGCGTAGTTGCTCGGAACGCGGTGCACCCGGCGGAGCAGGCGCAGGTAGGTATGGATGCAGAACTGCCACAGGTCGGCGAAGTGGTAGAAGTCGGCGCCCTTTTTGCGGATGCGCCGCAGCACCGCCTCCATGAGCTCGCGGTCGCGCAGATGCGCCAGCAGCTGCACCATCAGCCGCACATACTGCTCCGTGTACACGTGGTGGCGCCCCGGCCGCTCGGCGTCGCACTTCCACACGTTCATGACCATGGTCTTGGTGAACATACTCTCGCGCAGCACCATGGACGCCGCCTTGGCCGCCACGTAGCTGGCGCTTTCTTCGCCGGTGTCGCCGGTTTCGCCGAATTCGCCGTCGCCGCTTGGCTGGCTGCTGCCTCCCGGGGCCGGTCGGTCATCGGGGTCGAGGAGGATGCGCGCGTGCCGGATGATCATGCGGTGCTGCCAGTTGGACTTGTCCTTGTCGCGCAGCGCCCGCAGGCACTTGACAGCGAAACCTTCCCAGTCGCTCTTGTCCTGGATTGGCAGTGTCCCACCAGGTTGAGGCGTGTACGGTTGGCGCTCGATAATAGCGGCTGCTTCCTGCGCGGGGAAATCGCCGCGCATGACGAGCTTGTGGGCGACAGAGAGCATCTTGTAGTGTGGCTCCAGGATCGGATCCTGTCCATGCCGAGGCTTGGGCAGCGCAGTAGAAATCAGTATCGTCTTTTCGAGCGCCGCAACCACCTGCTCGACGGTCGGCCTTGTCTCGCGGTCCTTGGCGTCCAGGGTCTCGAGCGGCGTCTGGTACATCTTCCAGAGGCACTTGGACAACATGTACGAGTTTTTCCAATCCTTCGGTCTGCCCTTGACGGCTCTCCCGAACAGGTTGGCCGCGTACTTCCAGACCTTGTATGTCGTCATCTCGTCGTGGACAATCTTTTTAAAAGTCCCGGCGCCCATCGACTCGATAAAGAAGCGCTGCTGGTCGGCGTGCTGGAAGGGTTCCATGGCGAAGGGCTCCCGGCTTGACGCGTACAGCCGCATGCCAAAGCTCTGGTACAGGTCGTAGAGCACCTCTTGCTCGTCGACTGACAGCGGCTCCCCGCCCGCACTATGGGCGTTGGACAACGCCAGCGTATAGCAATGAATAGAATTGCGCTGGAACTTGACCAGCTCGGCGCGCTCCTTGTTCATCTTGTCCGCGGTCCAGAGCACGGCCTCGTCGAGCTCGTAGTCGAAGCACTCGGCCAGACGGAACCAGGCCTCCCAGCGGTCTGGCGTGAACTGCAGTTGGAGCCGCAGGTATGTTGCGCCGAGACGGAGATCGTCAGTGGCCCCCGGCGTCTGTCTCCGGTTGAGGTCGACGCCCTTGAATCTCGTCAGGGCAATCATCCCGAGGAGGAAGAACCAGCCCTGCTTGGCAAGCGCCCCTTCGCTGGTGTTGACGGTCACAACGTCTAGTGTAACCTTCCCTTGCAATGCTTGGTATAAGCGCAGCGGATGTATGGGTTTCTTGAGATATTCGGTGAAGTTCCGCAGGTTGTGGATCATGTGGGATGTCGACCTGGGAGATCCAATGGCCTGCTGTATGTGCTCAATGGTGGACTTCAGATCCGACTTCAGCAGATCCTTCATCGACATGCGAGTGGCCAACAGCATGATCTTATCCACAAGCTGGATGGCTTGTTTTCGTTCCAGCGTCTCGGCCTGACAGCCGTGGTCTTGCACTTCCCATATACCGACGCCAAGTCTCAGGCCGTACAGGTCGTACAGAACCTGGCCGAGATAGTCTTCCCAATTCTCAATGTTTTTCTGCTTCAGAAGCTCCACGCGCATCATCTTGAGGAAGATCTTGAGGGACACCTTGCAGGATTTCCGCAAGCCTAGGACCTGGTGCACGGCAGCAAGGTAGTCGGCGAGATCGTTCTCCGGCCGGGAAAACATTGATTTATGCTGGTAGATGCCGACCTTGATGACCATGTACTGGAGACACCACGCCCGGACTTGCATCTCACGTAGCTTGTTGATGAAGCTTGTCCACGTCGCGCCGCTTGCCGGCGTCGGCGCCATTCCAACTCGAACCTCGTCCTCGAACATGGCGGCGGCGTGAAGGAGACAATTCAGCTTCGCAAGCGCGGAGGAGGACGACTTGAGGTGTTCCTCGTCGATGATATCAAACGAGTCGTTGTCGCTGAGGGCCAGCTGTAGCGCGGCAACGAGCACGTCGTCGAGAGAGGCAAGCATGTCCATGAGCAGCGATCGCCTCGACTTCTCCGCTGTGTTTTTGTAGGACTCCTTCTCCAGGTCCATGATGATCATCTCAATGCTTCGGAGAAGACAGGAAAACTGTTTCGTGGTGTACTTGATCTTGCCGTAGGCGCCACTGAGTCTTGTCCAGAGGAAAAGCCGGAGTTCAGTGGTCCCATCCTCGAGGAACTTCCAGAGATCGCGCAGCCCTTGGCTTGCACAATCGCGTATCGATTGCCTTGCGTTTTCGGCATCTAATTCAGAGCTTTCTTTGGAATTCATACCGTCGTCGTCATCCTCGTCCCCGTCCCCGTCCCCGTCCTCGTAACCGTCCTCATCCTCGTCCTCGTCCTCGTCCAATGATGATTTCACAAACACCGACTCCGGATTCAAGACAGGTTCCAATGTCTCTATGACGGACACCGGATCACTCAGGTCCTCCCTGAACAGACCCAGGAAGAACTTCATCGTCGTCAGCTTGGAAATCTCCCGGTCGGCAGCTGCGGCGCAGAGATCCGGCATAGCGGCATTGTTCGGGAGGCTGATATCGGCTACTTCGGCACTGGCCAAGCAGTCTCGCAAGCTCGCCCAACACGCGATGACATGCTCCTGGGATACTGCGTCGCCCAGCGTAGTAAAAAGCACCGACGTCCACAGAAAGCGGATAAACGCAGGCTCGTTCTCCGTCTCTCTAGGCAGCTCCCGAACCAGGTCGGCCGCCAGGTCTGCCCACCTGCTCAGACGCCACTTTGTCTGGACGCGTGTCTTGTACTCCACGGCACTGTTCGGATTCGTGATGCGCTCATAGATGTCGAGATGGAGTTCGAACACCATCTCGACCAGTGAGACAAGACGAGCCAACTGTTCGTCAGAGTGGCGACATCTCAACCCGTCCACTTCGTACAGGGTTCGGTCGTAAAGGGTCTCGTCCAGACGACTTATGACCTGCACCATGGCCCTTTTCATGGCGTCGGACCACTTGGTGTTGGCATAGGACTGGACAAGAGCTATGACATACTCGAAACCAATGTCGTGGATGGTGAAACAACCCGAGTTGATGACCTGAACAAACTGCCTCAGATCCTGCCCTTCGTCAAAAGCCGGGACTTGATGGCTTCGCTGTGAGCTAGACATGGTGTGTTCTATCAGCGTGGTGAGACCCAGCTCAGGCTTCTCCTTCTTATCGAGAAATGCTTCAGCGAGCTCTTCGTCGAAGTTGACAATAACATTGCGTAGATCGTTGGTCGACAAGTTGCCGACGCGACTCACCCGATCCTCTGAAGCGCACGAATCCAGAATCTCGGCTATCCTGTCCAGCGTCCCCTTGTCAGTAACACCGAGGTTTTCGAGTATGTCCTTGGTCATTTGGAACAGATTCTGATCCGCTGCTTGGTAGGGTTGCAGCTGTGTGGCAAGACGAGTGGAGGGGTCCATAACCTCCTCCCCTGCTGTGTCGCGCCGCCTGGTCCGCTTGCTTCTCTTGTGGTCACCATTCTCCTCATCGCCCGGATCCCTGAAGCCGGCTTTTGACTGTGAGCGTTTCCGAGTTGCGGGAGTGCCTGCCTGGTCTTTGGCGGCGCTATCCTGGGTTGCTGCTGCGTCTCCGTTCGTGACCAGCAAATCTTTGCTCTCTGACGCATTGTCCCGGAATTTGCGTCCCTCGGCATCTTCAAGACGAACTTCGGCTGGTTCTTCTGCTGCCTGCGGGTGCACGTCCGGGGCTTCGATTTGCTGGTCAAGCTCCATCTGCACATGATCGACGTCATCCTCTAGTGCCTCGGGTAGCTGAAGATGGAGCGCCTGGCCAGATTGTCCGACCTCTGTGATGAAGTGCACTAGGGCCGTCCCTAAAGCTGACCAGGAGAAGGCTGGAACGTCTAGAACGGCTCGTGGAAGGCGGAGCTCATCTTTGGGCATCTTTCCCGGCGCCAAGTTCTCGGTCGGGTCTGGCAGGAATGGCGTAGGGTCCAGATGGCGTTTCAACAAGGCCGGCAGTTCTCTATCCCGGTAGGTGTTCATGATAGGATGCGTCATGGCAACATCATCTCCAAGGACCTTGAGCCGATTCCTCAATTGGATGCCGGCAAAGCCCTCGGCCAGAGATGGCGGCTCCACGTCCACCACAGCCGGATCATCGTCGAGTTCGATGGCCGCCTCCAGGCTGTACCGGCTCAAGCGTGTGCTTCTCAAAAAGGCGGCAACGCGGGCCGTCTTCCTCCACAGTTCGGCATCTGATGGGTCCCAATCGAGTGCGGCAGCGTATTTGTCGAGGGCCCTGCGTGCGTCGTCCAGCACCTCCTGCTGCTCAAAGACAGCCTCGCGTGCGGGCCCCGGCCCTGCCGCTCGAGCCTTGTGCTTTATACGGTCCAAGATGAATTGGCCATAGTTTTTTTGGGAGAGGTACAGCGCCTGCGGCAGGGTGTTTGCGATGCCATCCTCGTCCCCGGCGCCGGCGTCCAGGCCCGAGACAAGCGTCAGCTCGACCGCGAGGGTTCCACTTCGCTGCTTCTCGGCGCGTTCGTATTCCGTCGTCGACTCCGGGAACTTGAAGATCTCGGTCTCGAACAAGGCGTTGTAGGTGTCGGCGGCGTCGTCGAAGAATTGAGGTCCTTGCGCATGGAGCTTCAGGGCTGTTTGGAACAGCTTCAGGGCCTCGTCGACCTAAGCGAGGGCTTGCACACATTAGAACATTTCCATGCGCCGACCGAAGGAATCGACCGCACCTGTATCGCCTTTGCCGTGTCCACCTCATCTTGAAAGCTCTCTTCGGGCTCGACGTTGATGGCTAAAAAGGCAGGCTGAATAGGCAGATTAACAACCTCTCAGATTCCGACACATGGCGTATCTAACTTACCATTGCTGCTGCTGTCTGTGAAAACGTCTCATGGATACGCGTCTGGCTTCTGCAGCCTTGATCTGATGCGATTCCGAGACTGTCAGACGCAGTTCAAGCAAGCTCTTTGTACGCGACACTGACAGCCCAGGTTCAGCCTGACTGACGACGGGTTTCGCTCGGGTCCGTGCGAGCTTCGTACTCCATAGCTCCGTAGCTGTACCCTACCTCTAGTGCCAAGACAATTCTAGAGGCCAAGACAACCACTTTCTCGTTCGTTTCTTGTGAGGCGCTTTGTCCTCGGTGGCTCGCTGTGCTGAAGTGCGGCGACTACGAGGTGCCCGCGTGTTGATTCCAGGACCCGAAGAGATCCAGAGCCACTCGCCATCATGGTTGCGCCGGCTGTTCCCGAGTAAGCTCGCTCGCGCTCGTCGCATTGGCAGTTGGATCTTGTGCTCATGGTTCCCCAGGATTACCGAGGAAATCATTCACGAGTCCATTGAGGCGCGCACCGAGTCTCTCGCGTCGCTGCGCGAACTTGGCCCGCCAGACCTCGTCCACCTCCTGAAGCAGCCGTTGCGGGCCACAGCAAAACAGGTACACACTGGGCTTCCCACCCCCAGGGCTGGCTGGCTGGCTGCTCAGGCAGTGTGCTGATGATACCGTGACGCCAGAACGGTGTTTACCATCACGTTACTGGTGTCGACGCGTCGTCGTCAGCAAGCTTGGCGGCGTATATAAATACGCTCACCCACCGCGAGCATGGGCCGAATGCCACGTCCAAGATCGTCGAAGGAGTTTACTGGTGCGACCGCCGTGGACTGGCACAGTTCCATGTCCTGCGCTAACCATTGGCAGCTGCTACAATGCCTTTTCGCGCATAGACATGCGCGTCCACGTCACGATCCCGGGAACGGTCGAGAGCTACTGCGTGGACGAGCGCGGCGAGAAGAGAAAGGCAACAGACGAGCTGTGGCTGGAGACATACTTGTGTAGCGTGCTGAGAGCGTACTCGTACGCCGACGATGGAAGCGGCGACACCATTCGGAAGATTATGGGCGTCCGGCGCTTCAACCCGGTCATCAACCAGGAAACCGAGCAGCGCTTCCTGGGCGTGGCCGAACAGCTTTTCTTCCGAGGTAGGTAGAGCTGCCAGCCCAAGGCACTCCGTCTCCAGCTGACGAGCGACAACAGGTTGGCAGTTGGGTTCCGACTCTGTTGTCCAGGTGCCAAACACGGTCTCGAACCACCTGACGACCGGTCTTTTGAAGTACTTCCACACCACGGGCCGCTATGGCCCCGCGCTCAATCTTTTCGAAAAGTTGCGAAACCAGAATGTCGAGGTTGCATCGCTCCTCGCCAAGGTTCTATTCATGGGGAACGAGGAGGTAGAAGGAGTGCGGGCACTGTACTCGGGACTCAAGGAATCCGGGATGGACTACGTGATGCTGGACACGCAAGCCGAGTTTCTCCTCAAGAAGGCCGCCCGCGCCGCCACGCCGGAACAGAAGGAAGAGAGGTTACGCATGGCCCTGGGCTGCGCCGACAGGAGCACCATTGCCGCGCCTAGCGAGTTTGGCACGTGGGCGAGGTTGGCACAGGTCTATGTCGCGATGGAGGACTGGGAAAACGCGCTGACCACGCTCAACTCCTGTCCTATGTTCACCTATCAGGACAAGGACGCGCCCATCATGCCGGAACCCAAGGACGTCAACTTGCCGACGTTGCCCGAGACGAGACTAGACGAAATCGACAGCGAGCCTGAAGCGCGGTATGGCGAGCAAGTCGATCCGAGTTTGCTCAATCTGCGGGCGGCAGCATATCGCGGCACTTTTAAGCAGGCCTACAGCATCCTTACGGAAATGACGGCCAAAATCGGATGGGATCAGCTTCTCAAGATCAGAAGCCAAGTCTTCGTCATGGAGGACGAGTACCGAAGTGAAAAGGACCCGCAGCCGAGCTACCCGAAGAAAGCCAACGCTAGCACCGATGTTCTGCGAGGGACGCCGGAAGCTGCCTTGAATGGTGACGGGTCCGACCCGGAGAGCGACGAAGAGGATGGGGAGGGCGACGAGAAGTCCAAGCTTGGTGACCGCTCATCAATTGGTGGCACTACGCTGACAAAAGGGGACGACGGATCGTCACGCGCGCCTACTGTGACCAACGGGAAGACGGACAGTCTGGATGTACCAACCAGCACGATCGATCCAGAGGTTGTGAAGAATGCGGACGCGGACCACGTAAGAGATGGCTCGCCAAAGAGCATGAGTAGACAGCTGACACCCTGCAGGACTCGAAAGATCAAGACAACCTCTCCCGGCTCAACAACAAGCGGCTGTGCGAGCGGTGGCTCGACAGCCTCTTCATGGTGCTGTACGAAGACCTGCGCGTGTACACGATCTGGCGGACACAGATGGCGCAGTACCGGGCGCAGAGCATGCAGTACAAGAAGTCGGCCGAGGAGTGGGAGATCCTGGGCAGCCTGGCGGAGCGGCTGCAGCACGTGGACGAGGCGGTCGAGGCGTACCGGGCGTGCCTGGCGCAGCGCTTCAGCCCCAAGGCGCTGGCGGGCATCCTGCGCGTGTTCGAGCGGGCGCGCAACACGCGCGAGACGGTCGGTGCCGTCATCCGCCTGGTCACCTGGCAGTACCGTTGGTACAGCGAGTTCTCGCCCGAGCTGCTGCGCACCCTGCGCACGCTGATCGAGGACGAAGGCGCCGTCAAGGTCCGCAGCATCATCCAGGCCACGAGCCTGCCGCAAAACGTGCTCGAGCTGACGCACCACTACGCCGTGCTGTGCGCGACCTTTCGGAGCAGCGGGAGCGATGGGTAGGGAGGCCGAGGAAGAGGAGACACGGGGTCGGGCGAGGGAGACGGGCGATGAGCCGGGCAGGGAGCTTTGATATCCCTTCCTTTCTTTTCTGTAGCAACACTGATTTGAAGCCTTGACCAATGCACACGGCGCGAACAGAGACGCCCCCGCCCGGGTCCATGCCGGGCCCACTCCGGAACCGTCGGCCGGGGTGGGTCGCCTCTCCGGAATCGGGTGAACCGATCGGCCCCGTTCGTTGTAGGTAGCCACGGCGGCGCGCTTAACGTCGGCATTGCCTGATGACCCCTTTTGCCACCGCCAGAGGCACCCCGTGTGCTCGACCAACTGACCCGATTCCAGCACTTTTGGCGTCCCACTCAAGCGTTACGATTCTCCCATACACCAAGCATACCTCCTCCTCCTCCTCCTCCTCGTCATCGTCGTCGTCGTCGTCGTCGTCGTCGTCGCACCAGTGACCATTCGGCATGCAGCGCGCCGCGGCATCGCTCAAGAACACGTCGTACGTACAAGCCGCACAGCGCGGGGCCCCCGTCGTCGTGTAGGTAGGTAGTGCTGGACTGACATTACCTCCCCCCAAACCTCGCCCCAGGCGGAATTTCAAGCTCAACACGGGCGCCGTGATCCCCGCCGTCGGGCTGGGGACGTGGAAGTCCAAGCCGGACGAGGTGAAGGATGCCGTAAAGTGCGCCCTGGCGGCCGGCTACCGCCACATCGACACGGCATACGATTACGGCAACGAAAAGGAAGGTCCGTCATTTTCGTCTTCGTCGTCGTCGGCAGGAGGCAGGAGAGATGGGAGACCAAACAACATGAGCACGAGGGCTTACTCGGTACACACCCCGCGCCGGCAGTCGGCGCCGGCATCAAGGAGTCGGGCGTGCCCCGCGACGAGATCTGGCTCACGACCAAGCTCGACAACCCGTGGCACAAGCGCGTGCCCGAGGCCATCGCCACGTCGCTCGAGAGCCTGGGCACCGACTACGTCGACCTGTACCTCATCCACTGGCCGTCCAGCACGGACCCCGCCGACCCCAAGAAGCACTTTCCGGACTGGGACTTCGTCAAGACGTGGCACAAGATGCAGGAGCTCGTCAACGACGGCACCGGCCGCGTCAGGAACATTGGCGTCAGCAACTTTGGCATCAGGAACCTGGAGAAGCTGCTCGCCGACCCGGGCACCACGGTAAGGCTTCCCCCTGGTCTGGTCATCGACCCCGAAGCCGCGGGAGCGCTGGCGCGTCTGCTAACAGCAGCGGGCCTTCCGTTCCTCTCCCCCCTGCCGCCAGATCGTCCCCGCCGTCAACCAGATCGAGCTGCATCCGGGCAACCCGTCGCCCAAGCTAGTGGCCTACAACGCGTCCAAGGGCATCCACACGACCGGCTACTCGCCGCTCGGCAGCACCGAATCGCCTCTCTACAAGAACGAGACGCTGCTGACCATCGCCAGGGACAAGGGCAAGACGGCGCAGCAGGTGCTGATCATGTGGGGCCTGCAGAAGGGTTGGAGCGTGGTGCCCAAGAGCGTCACGCCGTCGCGCATCCGGGCCAATTGGGACCTCGACGGCTGGAACCTGAGCGAGGCCGACGTCAAGAAGATCGACGTCATCCCCGACCGGTTCAAGGTGTGCTCCGATGCGTGGCTGCCGATCAAGGTGTTCTTTGGCGATGACGCGTAAGGCCTAGGAGTACATAACAGAACAGTCTTGGCCATGGCGCTGCCCGTTCTGTGGTCATGTTAGCCTTGCCCTGCATGTGGACAGGTGGACAAGAAGAAGGCATACAAATAGATCTTGACCTTTCACTTGAAGAGGCGTCCAAGTGATACCAACTTTCACAGCTTCGCTTTCCCGTCTCTCTCGTTCCCTGCCTCCTCCACCTCTCGCTGTCCCCCCTCCTCTTTCTCCTCCCTCAACACCTCCGCCACCGCCCTCCTGATACCCTCAGCCAACCGCCCCCCCTCCTCATCATCCAGGTCCTCCCTCCTGCCCCGGCCAAACATGGTGGCCGTGAACCTCTCCCGGCCGACGGCGCGCAGCCCCGGCCGCGGGATGACGTGGAAGTGCATGTGCGGCACGACCTGGGCGGCGGCGGCGCCGTTGTTTTGCACGACGTTCCAGTCGTGCACGCCCGTGGCACGCGCCACGGCGGCCGACAGCACACGCAGCCAGGCGCCCAGGGCGGCGGCCTCGGCGCGCCGCGCGTCCGTCAGCTTGCGGCGGTGCGCGCGCGGGCACAGCAGCACGTGGCCCGCCGACAGGGGCATGATGTCAAGGAAGGCGACGCACAGCGGCGTCGAGAGCACCACGAAGGCCGGCGGGGCCGGCTGCGTGGCCGACGGGGCCACGAGGGGGCTGGTGGCCGGGGGAGGGGCGCAGGGGTCGTAGGAAGGGTAGGCGGCGGCGATGCGGCAGAACTGGCAGGTGGTGTCGCCGTCGTCGGAGGTGGTGGTGGTGGGAGCACCAGGGTCGAAGGCCGAGGGGCCGGTGGCGGCCGGGAGGACGGGCGGCATGATGGACCGCGGGGGTTGCGACGCGAGGTGTGCGACGCGGCAAGATCAGCGTCCGCGAGGCAATCGTAGACCGGAAGCGTTATGGGACAGGCGACATCGCGCTAGACAAGCAAGCACCGCCAAGGCAGAGGGCAGCGAAGGAGTGACACACGGCTTCGATTCGGAACAGGCGCATTGCGAACATCAGATCCGACAGTGGACCTCGCGACGAGATCGCCATGGAAGAACCTCGGCAGCCAGATCGGCCCCCCCCCCCCACACCCCGAGCAGTGCTGCATGATTAGATAAGCGGGCGGCACGGATTCTGCCGCTTCACCGCCCTATTTCTGCGTTGGATCTCTGTACGCCCATCCTTCCCTTCGAAAAGACCGACGAAAGTCAACACGTACGATGTCGCGCGAGGCATACCAGGTCCCCACGACGGCAGCGCCCAACTTCCTGAGCGGCGGCTCCTTGGACGCGCCGCTCACCGTGCAGATCAAGTACAACTGCGGCGACTGCGCGCAGGAGTGCAAGCTGGACAAGGGCGCGCCGATCCGTTGCTTCCACTGTGGTGGGCGGGTGCTGTACAAGCAGCGGACCAAGAGGTCGGTCTTTTGCGATGCGCCTTGTATCCGGTGTGGGAGATGAATGTGGACATGGAAATGCTGACGCGGGTACTTTTGCAGAATGATACAGTTCGAGGCGCGTTGACCTCTGGGAGATGTAGAGGGATCGGGCGATGCGGGCCGTTGGACACCCCTCGAAGGCGATATCAAGCGCTGCGCCACTGGGCCTTCTCGCTGGGTCTTGTCGCTCGCCTCGGAGGGTGCTTAGATTGGATGGATAACTCGGTCGCTGAGTCCCTCGTCGCGTTCGCCGGTCGTCAAGTGTTGTCGGCGGCCGTGATTGATTCCTGGACGGCTTGGCTCTCGAGGATATATCAAGTGGTCGCGCATGAGCTCGACAGGCCTTGGCGATTTGACTGTGGCAAGCGTGGTAGCGTGAAAGTGGGCGTTCGGGGTCGATCATGATTGTTCTCTAGCATTTGGTGCATGGTCGGTGGATGGAAACCCCTTACGGAAGACGTCACGGCGATTCGGCCTTGGCTTGAGCTTCGGTCTCTCACCTCTTGCTCATCTATACTCCTCATGCAGCCCAGGCTCAGGAACGAGCAATTGTCATGGTTCTGGCCCGGTAATCTTCGCCGAATTGGTATCTCTCTTTTTGTACGCCCGCAATGCTACCCTGCCCGCTCTAGATTCGCCTCTAAAAACAGCCCGGTCTCATGACCCTAGACCCTTTCCCTCATTGCCTCTGCCGCTGCGTATACAGGTACTTGGCAAAGCTCGCTTCCGCCCCCGTTTCGTTACCCTCCCCCTGCGTCGCAGCAGCATATCTCGCCTGCAGGCCATCCCGGTCATCGTCCCCGTCCCCCTCCAGTCCGTCGTCGCTCGAATTCGCACTGAAAGTCTCAATGTCGGCGTCCTCGGCCCCATCCTTCACGTCCTTGACACCCGCCCCTGCGCCCGACGCTCCTCCCATCGACATGGCGCTCATCATCTTGTTGACCTCCTGCTCCCTCGCCTCCCTCTCCGCTTGTTTCCGCTGCTCCTTCCGCCGCTCCAGCTCCGGCGCATAGTCCCGCTGGAACTCCGCCGCCTTCTCCCTCACGGCCTCGAAGAAGTCGTCCACGCCCGTGCCCAGCAGCGAGCTCACCGCCACCATGCTCAGGTGCGCGTAGAACTCTTCCAGCACCAGGCTCATGCTGTTCAGCAGGCTGCTCATGTACCCGCTGCCCATTCCCTGGCCGTCGCCGCCCTCGGCGCCGCCAAACGCATTGTCCAGCTCGTCCTGGTGCAGGGCGGCCTGGAAGGCGTCGAAGTCGGTCATCCACTCGCGCGCAAATGCGGCGTCCTTGACGTCGGTCTTGTTGAACACCAGCACCATGGGAAGGCGCGTCTTGTACAGGATGCTGCACGCGTACAGCATGTTGCTCATGAAGGTCGACGTCGAGCTCGTGCGCGGCGTGTCGATCACGTAGGCGATGACGGTCGGGAAGGCGCTCGCCAGCGACTCGAGCAGGATCGTGCCCGACGCGGACCACACGAAGGCCTCGATCTGGCCCGGCGTGTCGACCAGGATGTGCGCAAAGGGCGGCTTGCGCGCGCGCGCTAGGTCGTCCGCTGGGTCGTCCGTCGGCGGCGGCGGCGGCGGGGGGGGGGCGGCGCGCTTCTCCAGCAGGCCGATGATCTGGTCGACCTTGGTGGCGAAGAGGTTTAGCGAAGTCAGGATGCCGCCGTTGGGGCCCAGGTTGTACTGGCGCATGACCTCCTTGTAGT
This sequence comes from Phyllachora maydis, assembly GCA_029339225.1. NCBI lineage: Eukaryota > Fungi > Ascomycota > Sordariomycetes > Phyllachorales > Phyllachoraceae > Phyllachora > Phyllachora maydis. The sequence continues at coordinate 4,177,473 of JAQQPM010000001.1, read as the reverse complement.
TGACCGAGTCGCGAATGTCGATGTTGCTCTCAAAGGGCGCGTACACGACGGCGGGGTCGAGATTGATGACGTAGGGCGGCGAGTCCTTACCGTGCAGATGGGCGTTGATCTGCTGCATGAAGGTCGTCTTGCCCGAGCCTGTGCGGCGCCGTCAGTCATGTCTGTGGTCTTGTTGCGACCAGAGTGCGTTGAAACGCTCACCTGCCATGCCGACGCAGACCACCACGACCGGCTGGGGTGTCTTTGCTTCGGAGGCTGCGGGTGCCGACGACGCCATTCCGCTGTCTTTGGGTGTTGGCAGCAACTTCTTTTGACTGTGCTTCCTGAAACTCCGTACGGTGGCGGGAGGCGGCCCGGGCTTGAGTTCCGTCGCGCAGCCAATGTGGGGCGACCGTTAATGTGGAACAGCTGACAACGTACGAAAGACTACAAAAGCACACAGAAGTCGGTTATACGGCTTAACTTGCGCTACGACTGAATGCTCGAGGTACAAAAGAGAACTTCGGTGCGATTGCTGAAAGCTAGAAGGTTTGGCGACCCGGGAAACCTGCTCGCAAGCAAACACCATTGCTATCCAACTTGGTCTCTTTCTTCCACCAGCCGAACAGGCCAGCTACGGCGACGGCGGCACGGGGCAGCCGATGGCAAAGCTGGCGTTGTCTATGGGCAAGACTGCGTTGACGGCGCAGCACGAGCCAGCCGCATCGGCCAGGAGGCAACTATGGCCAACGGCATCGCCATTGAGTTTGCTGTCCCCACCATAAGGTTTGATACACCAGGTGCCGGTCAGCTTGGTCGCACTTTCTGTATAGTTGTGCGCGATTTGGGCGCTCGGTTCAAACTCGGCACACATCGCTGCGGTAGCGGAATTGTCGAGCGTTTGGTTCTTCTGGCAGGCGCATTCGTACCAGTTGTCGGCAGCGACGATGAGGCTAAGATAGAGGAGAATAGCGGTCGTGAGGGGGGCGACGAAGGATTTCATTGTGGTGGTCGGCCTGAGTTGGTGGAATATGGTCTAGGAGAAGGAATTCCCTCTGCACCTTTTTGAAAGTGGCAACGCAGCTAGGCACTCTATAGAGGTACGGACGGAAACCCGTGGGTGGCGGAGCTTTTGCGGACCACGCCCGGATAGGCCGGGTAGAGGTCTCGCGAGGCATGAGGCACGTATTCGTATCAAAGCCCTGATGCATTACTATATACACGGAATGTCAGCCCAGTCGCTCGGCAAGTCGGGAGAATCTTGCAGATTATCTAAGCTCCGGCACGTGCCTCTTCTCCGCTTTTGACACCTACCCGGTGGACTCCCCAGGTCAGAGTGTCTTTCCTCAAGCATAAGCACGTAGACTGAGCTGCTTGTGCTTGTGTGCTCGACAGGATGGCAATCATGGCATGCAGTCCGGTGGCACCAGCCTATAAGGGGGCTTCGGACGGGCAGGGGTAATGTCACACAGGAGGGCGGACCACGACAGACAAGCTGAGAGTAAGAGGCAGCTCGATGCCCCGCAATCTTTCCCTGGCTTTCTTGGCCATGATTCGACTCGGTGATCGACACTCGAGAGACTTGCCAAAATGGATCCCATCACCGCCATAGGCCTTATCTCGGGCATCATCAGCTTCGTCGACACGGCTGCAAAGATCATCAAGCTTGCGCGGGTCATCTATGATTCTGTCGAGGGGTCGCCCGAGGAAATGGCGGCGAGGTCGGAGGTGTCAGCGGACATGTTCCTCATGTCGCAATTGCTGGCCCGCCCGAGCCAGGCTGCCGTGACTCCAGACCCGGACGAACAATCCCTTGTCGCACTAGCCGGGAGGTGCGCTGCCTTGTCCGCCACGATCATAGAGGAGGTCGACAGCCTGAAGCCGAAACGGCCTGGTTCCAAGACTGGGGTCCTTCGGGCGGCTCTCAAGATGCTGCGTGTCGAGCCCAAGATCAAAGATCTGGAGTCACAACGCCAAAGGTGCCGGGATCAGCTGAACATCCACATTCTTGCCTTGTCGAAGTAAGCTTCCAAGAATGTAACAGGCCGGTGCGAGCAGAGTGAAGATTATGAGGCTTCTTTCGACCTTCCTCGCAACCTTCTTCTCCTCGCCTACTTCGCACCTAGTCTACTTTTATGGTGCGGTCTGAAGCAGTTGAACTTTCATTAACCACCTTGTCCAGTCGCGATATCAAGACGCTTATGGAGTCTTTGCGACAGGACGGTATTAAGTTGACGCAAATTGATGGTTCGATGCGCCAACTCAGGAGCGCTCTGGCAGAAATTGAGGTTCAAACTCTCAGTGAAAAAGCCCTGAAGCAGCTGGGCGATATCCTGCACATCGGCCAGGACGTCCTGGACCAGATCGCACAGGAACGGATTTTGCAAGGAGTCAAAGGAGGGTTCGAAGACATGGACTACCGCTATCAGGCTGTCGATCGACCTTACGGGAACACGTTTGAATGGGTATGGAACGCAGATGGCGACGGAAATTCATCACCATCGGTCAAGATCATCCAGTGGATGTTGTCAGACAGCGGAATCTTCCATCTGTGCGGCAAGATCGGCTCGGGCAAGTCGACACTGATGAAGAAACTGTGCGACCACGTGAAGACTCGGGCGGCGCTACAAAAATGGGCAGGTACGTGAAAGTCCCTGTTTCTGGAAGCATCCGTGCCAATGGCTATCATCTGCCCAGGGCTTGGAGCTCACTCCACGCTTTTTCCACGCCAGATGCAAATGGCGAGCGAGAGCTCGTGATGGCCAACTTCTTTTTCTATGCTCTCGGTACCGATGCCCGTCAGAAATCTGTCTTGGGTCTATACAGGACCCTGCTGCACCAGATTTTAGCCAGGAGCCCTGGCTTCACGCCTCATGTGTTTCCGGACCAGTGGAACAAGGCACTCTCGCAGCCGACGTTGCAGACCGCCATCAGCATTCTCGACGACGAGATCACAACCGCCTTCGAACGACTTGCTAGGTACCATGACGCGTTCAGCGTGGGCAAATACTGCTTCGCTCTGTTCGTCGATGGACTGGACGAGTACGAGGAAACAACGTCAATCGACCGACGCGAGATGGTCAAGCTTCTGACTGATCTGGCCAACAACAAGACCTTCAAGATATGCGTCTCTAGTCGCCCCGAAAATCCATTCCTGGACCTCTTTGACGAGGGTAGCCGTGTCTATCTCCACGACCTGACCAAGACTGACCTGATCGAGTACGTCGAGGGAAAGCTGCAGGATGTTGACTCAAGCGATGAACGCCAGCAATTGGCATCAGCAATCACCAGCAAGGCAGAGGGTGTATTCCTCTGGGTTGTACTGGTCATTCAGAGGATCCGCAGCCAGGTAAGCAACGGGGCCCGGTTTCCCAGCTTACTGCGAGAGGTCGAGTCACTGCCGACAGAGTTGAACCGCCTGTTTCAGCGGATTGTGGACATGCAAGAGGGCTTGGATCGCTTGATGTTGAGCCACACCGTCAGCTTGATCCAAGATTTCAATAATGCACGGCTTTGGCTGTCGATCTTTGATGTTTACTTTCTCGAGGATTACGAGGCCGACCCGCACTTTGCCGAGAGGGCAGGTTTCGCGAACGAAGCGCGAGAGGTGGCCTCACTGCAAGGAACCCGAGTTCGGGCTGAACGTCGTCTCAGGGGATTCTGTCGAGGGCTCGTGACTACGAGTACGTGTTGTTGTCGCCTGGACTTCGTTCATCGCAGCGTCATGGACTTTTTTAGCCAGCATTTGCACCCGGAACAAGCAGATTTTATCGACAGTTCTTTCGACAGCCTGGAAGCCCTGTCTCAGCTCAGGGCTGCGAGTACGACTCGAAGATTCGATCTGCCACAAAGTACTCTGCAAAGGGGACAACTGAATACAGACTCGTATTCCAATTTGAAGTCCTTGCAACGTTTTGCCAGATCTCTCGGCATGATTTTGGATCGCCGGCATTCGCGTCGGCTGGACACACCTCCTTATTCCTTTCTCCTCTGCCTCGAGACCACCCTCCCGCTTTTCTCCTTGGGCGTCACTCGCGACTTAGATCCAGACAGACTACCCTGTGAGTATAAGGATTGGCCACCGCTCATCATCAGAGGACAAGTCGAAACCGGGGCTGCGTACAGCTTGCGAACACTCCGCATACTGCACGTTGAGGGAAGACCACTCTGGGATATGGAACATACGAACATACTGAGCGCTTTACGGTTTTCGCCCATTCTGCACAAACTGCACAAGGGGCAGTCCAAATATCCCAACTGGATGCTTGAAAATATGAGCATCTTGCCTGTCACTCCATCAGAGACATGGGTTTTGGTTGTCTATTCCCTCATAGCTGACATGATGACTCGTACTAGAGCCATGGCTACCAGGGTTGCTGCCAATGTTGATTTCCTTGGTCGAGTTTTTGAGAGCTCAGCGATATCTCCCTCCACTGAAACACCGCTAGCTTTCTCTCTCGGCATTCATCTCAAGTTCGAAGCAGAGTTTCTCTATTCTTCAACATGTCAGCAACAGCTGGATCTCTGGCAACACGTATTTCTGTGGTGGGCGTTTGTCGTTGCCGCGAACGAAGATTTCCACTCGACAGAAGCAAGGAACAAATCGTACCGTAGGCTCACCATGGGCCCGGTGCTGGAAACTTTCATCAGGAACCATGCAGATTTGGGGTTGACACTGAACATTCGGAGGGCCGACCCCTACGCCAATATACTTTTGAGGGAGAAGAGTGGGAAGAGGGAAGGTCCGGAGAACCTCAACGTTCCGACTGGTCCGACCACCAATCAAACGCGTGGGCTGTTCATCATGGAAATGAAGACGAAAGCCCAGGGGGGCGGGGACAAATCGATCAAGCTTTACGGACTGGTGGACTTTTCGAGAGACGCAACCTCCCCAGATGATGCGGTTTGGCCCATGAGGAAGGCCTGTGACTTGTACAGAACTAGACTTGAAGCGGGACAAGAGCATCCCCAGCTGCCAGGGGCTGACAAATTCATGTCTGTGAGGGATTGGATCGAGTGCTCCCGGCTTGCCGACAAGCAAAAGTTGCTGCAGCTGATCGATGAGAGGCAAGGCAACTCGGAGCAGGAGCTCCCGGAATGAAATTGGCTTGTGATGGAACAGAGTAGCGTCGGCTTCTTCAAGCTAGGCAGCAAGCTGTTCTTCAAAGAATCTGCTGAGAGGAGTCCCAGACCTACGGGGCCGGAAGAAGATGGAAGACTGTCGGAATCTGGTCACGTGGGACGTGTCAGAATCCGGTCACGTGCAGTATTCGGCAGCGGTCTTGGGTGCAGTGCGCAGGGCTACCACGACCACAGATACGAAGGGGAGACGGCGCATGGAATAAGGCGATCAGTGCTCTTGTACGCCCTGATTGCACCCTCTATACAACGGCCGTATTATACCTCTTACTTATCGGTGTATAGCTGTCCACTAGAGAGAGTAGACAGTCAATCAATCATACAATCCTTTACCTTTCAGGTTACCTTATTCTGAGTTTACACGGAGACTACCGAGAATGACAAAGATGGTAAGAGCGTGAGACTTGGATGATGGTTCGAACGTGCTCTGCCGTTCACCTGTGAGAAGCATTATTTGAGAAGCATTATATTATGATGGATACCTACTTGGGTCGGATACTCGAGATTACAAGGTAAACGGCGAGTTGGACGTGGCAATGGACGCTGGGAGCCTGAGATGAGTCGCGAGAACTGTTTTTGGTACAACTAGTACATCCACCAAACACAATGCCAACAAGGACTGACTTCAAATTGGCCGCCTGAGAGATCAAAGGACCGGACTATCTTGATAGAGTAAAAAGGCACCAGATCATGTGAAACGCTACAGGACTACCGAGCTGTGGAGATTAGGGTCAAACACAAAGGATGAATGAGACATAGCTGTCCCTTGACTGTAGTAGTGCCCCCTCATCTTCTCCATCGACCATCACCAGGTCGTACTCATGATAGCCCCCTGCTGCTCCAGCAGCCGTGCGGCCCGCGGCGCCATGGCCAGGCGGATACGCTTGCCGTATATGATGAGCGGCACGAAGAGCATGGCGATGGCGAAGCAGAGGACGCCGGCGACGGTGAACATGTTGGTCAGGCCCATGGCGTCGCGCCACGGGGCGATGGCGAAGGGGATCGGGATGCTGATGGCGTTGCGGAGGAAGGTGATGCCGACGAAGGCCTCGGCGGTGAGCTGTGGCAGGGGGAGAAGCAGCTCGTCAGAAAACAGCGTGTGTACTGGGTGACGGAGAAAAAGGAGGGACCCGGGAAAAGGGAACGCACCGGCCTGTATGCATCAATGACAAGGGTGAACGCGGCGTCCCCCATGGCGCAGGCCCCGAAGGTAAAGCAGGCGCCCCCAATGCTGGGGAAGATCCAGTGCATGCCCTGCTCGCGCTGTCAGCCGGGTGCACCTCACACGACCAAAGTCCCACAGGACAGCCCAGCCAGTCTCCCGCGGCAAGACTCACCCGGTCCGCCGTCACGCCAAACATGACCAGGCCGCCGCCCATCAGCAGCGAGGGCAACAAGAGCAGATACAAGCGGAACTCGGGCTCGAAGTAGCCGCCGTTGCGCCGGGCCAGGCGCTTGACGGACCAGTCGCTCAGGACGGCGGCGTAGACGGCGCCGACCACGTTGCCGAGGAAGGGCCCGAGGCTCATGTAGCCGACGCCGGCCGTGTCGAAGTTGTAAGGCGGCGCGCTGAAGATGATGGAGATGCTGGCGACCAGGACCGTCGTCCACACGATGCCGGCCGCGAACTGCACGCCCGTGAAGAGCACGTGCGGCAGCACCGCCACGAAAACGGGGAAGTAGGCCACCTTCCACAGCGACTCGCCCGTCGGCGTCGTCCACGGCAGCCGCAGCCGGTGAGTGCGGCGGCGGCGGGGCAGGGCGGCGGCGCCCGACGTGGTGGTGGTGGCGGTGCGGTGGACCTTGGCGGCGGCGCCGGCCTTCTTTTCGTCGTCGGTGGACGGGCGGGCGGCATCGGCGGCCTCGGTGGTGCGGGAGACGACGCCGTCGAGGAGGGCCGGCCGCTTGGTCTCTTCGTAGGCGAACAGGAAGACGAGGAACATGACAGTGATGATGATGGCGAAGGTGTAGTACGCCCAGCGCCAGCCCACGGAAGCGGCCTGTGTGCCGGCGGCCATGGGGGTCAGGAAGGCGCCCGCCACGACAGAAAGCATGTAGAGGGCGTTGATGCGGCCTCGCTGGTGGACGAAGAAGAGGTCGGCGATCTACAGTAAGGGCAGGCGGTCAGTTAACCATCTTCCACCCACTCACTCTCAGCAGACTCGACGTGATAAGGCAGGTGGGCGAGCTCACCGTCATCTGCACCAGCGTCTCGTTCATGGCGCCTGCCAGGCCGAACAGCAGGTTCGTCACGTATAACTCCCACAGCGACTGCACGCGGGTGGCCCACCAGGTCACGGCGGCCAGCACGGCGACGGAAATGACGTAGGCGGGGCGGCGGCCATACTTCTTGGCGAAGGGGATGAAGAAGATGCAACCAAACGCCAGACCTGCCAGCATTGCCGACTGTGTGCGGTTGAGCTGCTGGAAGCTCAGACCCAAGTCCACCGACATTTGCTGCCAGAAAACGCTTTGCACATAGAGGCTGTGTGGCAGTGCTCGGTCAACGCGGTGTTGTCGAGGTGAGGGGGAGATATAGGGGCCCGTCGGCGATGGGACTCACCCGTGGAAGCACATGATTGTGACGGCGCACACCAGGGCGTAGTTGAGGGTTTTCCGCCATGTGCTCCAGTTCTTGAGGCTTGATTAGATGGAGGTCGGGAAGAGCGTAAGGCGAGGGAAGGGGGGGGGGGGGCTCACGAGAGGGTCATCTGGATCGTCCGAAGGGACCGGGGACAAGTGGGTTACCGTTGCCTGGGTGCCGTCACGCTCTGGTATGCCATGCGCGTCGCTTGTCAGCTCATGGTAGGTAGCTACTGAGGCGGACTAGAGGTACTGACCCTCAATGAGCAAAACATCTCCTGGAACGAGATTACGTCCGTCCCCGGCTTCGTGCGGCGCCATTGTGGTCTCGGTCAAGGATGCTAGCTGGCAGTAGATGGGAATAGAAGGGGGATGGAAGAGTTGGAAGGAAGGGCTCAGGATTGGACCTAACAAGACGGGCAGAAGACTGCTCGTACGGATTATATACATCACGAGACTCGCACAGCAACAAGTCTAGAACCAACGAGGGCTTCAGGGGCCTCGCCAGATCATCCCGGACGGCTAAGTCGGCCGAGCAGAAGCCTGCATGGCGGACCGAGCCGACGAACCCGCGGTCACAGGTGACACGAGGTGCCCACTGTTTCCCGATCTGCTGCGCTGCTGCGGTGGCATCGATGTGGCATGCTGCGCTGACTCGCGGCTTTGTGAGTTCAGCGCGGCATATGACACGGCTGCCTGGCTGTCAAGTGCCACTGTCAGCGTTGCGATGCGAGCCAGAGCCAGAGACACCTCCTCTGCTTACTCTATCAGCCTGGCTGGTTGTGGGCGTGGAAGAAGAAAAGAACAGACGGGATTTAGGAATGTCACGGCGAAATCGGCAACGATCTGGTATACCTATATGTCTACTTAGCCCTGGAGGTAGGTACATGTAGGTGGGTGGCGTTGGCCGGTGTAGCGTCGGGCGATTAGGTCATAGGTTGGCTGTTGTGGATGGTGGCTCTAGTGCCACTGTTGTGTAGGAAAAGTGGTCCACCATGCTTGAGCTGGCCTAGATTTGGTGGGGCCCTGCATTTCTCCTCACGTGCTATATCACGCAGGGGCCCAGCCAACATGGTTTCAATGCCGTGGAGGGTGACGTTGAAAGTTCGGGTAGTAGCGGCGATTACCTCATTAATCTCATCGTCCCCGCATGCAAGACCACCTCGAAGAAAGTTGAGGCCGTCGAAGAACATGGAAGCACAGCCCTCGAAGGACATGGAAGCACAGCCCCCGAAGAACATGGAATCGGCCCCCAAAGAACATGGAAGCGGCCCTCAAAACAGGATCCCAAGAGACTTTTGACGGAGCTTTTGGACACGGAACGTGCCGCGGTCAAGCAAGCTGGTGGGAAACTGAACTATGGACCCAATATCCCTCCTTCTCATGTCTGAGGAGTATATACAGAATTAAGCCGGGCTCAGGGGCCAGGAAGGATGCCGCATCCTTGCCAGCAAAGACGTCCTGGCTGAAGGTGGAAACGTTTGATGGCGGACACAGTCACACAGATGCCCGTCCCGTTGAGAGAGCAAAGGATAGATAGACTCTCGGGCGAGTTTGACCTCGTCAAAACGGGGCCATTGTTTGTTGATCATCCATGGGTCGGGGTGGGCCCGTCCCGCTTTCCCCAGGTCGTTTTCCCAGTGCGGCTTGCCAGGAATGCGTCGTCACTTGCAGCCATTTCCAACCATTCCATCCGAGCATCCCCTCTCCATATCCTTCCTACTCTACACCCTCGACAATTCAGAAGACGTTTTCCACCCGGAGCATGCTTGCCTACAACTGGGCACTGCCCCACGCGCACGCCAACCAGGTGGCCGAGGACCTGCTCCGGCCCCTCCAAGACTCCATCAACCTGTTGCAGACACAGCCCCAAGAGCAGCATCGGAAGGTCGTGACAACGAGGTCCGTAATCCTTGCGGGACTGGGCGCATCTGTCGCCGACCGAAACGTCAAAGAGATGTCGCGCACGCAGCTCGTACACGCAGAGTTGTTGGTGCTGAGGGCGTCGCTGCTGGAATATGACAGTCTTGTACATGGACTCGCAGTTCCGCAACTTTAAGCCTCAAAAATCAATGCGTGCAAAGAACTCCTCCGCGAATAGCGCGATGGAGCCTCGTTCGCGCCGAACGCCGTGTATCAACTCGACCCCCCCCATCCGGACCCGGCTTCCAATAAAACCCCCAGGAAGAACCGCTTCGTGCGGCCCCTGTACAAGGGGCCGCGGCCGGAAGACGACAGAGAGGACGTTGAGATGAAGGGCTGATGCGGGCCATTACCGATTTGATGCTGCCTTTTTATTTTTCTTCCTGCTTGGTCAGTCACGTCCGATTCATCACTTTGTACGTGCGTGTCTCCATGCACGACGATGTAGCTTTCGATTGCATCGCAGACGCTTAGTCACAACTCGAGCCTTTGCCACGGATTCGCAATACAAAGTGCTGGCAAGAGTGCGGGCAGGATAGACAGCCCAAATGACAATGAAACATGTCGACGGACACCTGATGCAGATTGGTATGCGCATGAAAAAAGGGGGCTGTGCTGGCTGCCGCGTGCTTGAAAAAGCTCCACGACAAATCCCAGGAGGTGCTTCGGCCTGCACAAGCCGGAGACCGGTCCTTTCTAGAACGCTTGTTTACAGTACACGAAGATCCAGCTTCATCGCGCGTGCGCCGCGAGGTTTCAACAGCGGTCAGTGAAGTGGGCCACTTAGGTACTATAGCCGGGTCGCGGATGTGGACGTGACGCGTAGGTGGGTCGTGGGTACGAGTCGATGGTTGCCAGGGCATGCTAGCGCGGCCGAGAGACGGCACGATGCAAACGCAAGAAAACAACCTTAACCAGCCCCCCCCCCCTCCCCGCCAGCCTCTTGGATCCACCGCATGCTTTTTCGACAAACATCTCTCCGCGACAAGACACAAGACGAGTCCGACAACGAACCGGACGGCCAGCCCGGACCAGGTAGGTTCAACCGTCCGCGGCGCCCACAACCACAACCGGTAAAGTATTCGGACGTGTCACTCCCGTCGCGCTTGGCGCTTAGCGCGGGTATTCTAGGCTAGAGGTAGGCGGCTATGCGACATTACTCCACCGGCCGCGAGCGCTATGGAAGGCGAATTGCTGATCCGGGGATTGCAGCCAGCGAGACAACACGACTTCACATCGATTCATCTTCTTTTGATTGAACCCGCCTTTCTTTCCTTTGCTCCAAATTCCCACGACCCGAGCACCCAAATGGCGGAACCACCATCGTCCCCACCGAGCGCCGACGCGAGCGTGGAGGACGCCCTCGCATGGTACAAGTCACAATACGAGCAGCTCGAGCTTGAGTTATCCGAGTTTCAGACGTCGAGCAAGGAGTTGGAGGCTGAGTTGGAAAGAGACCTCAACGCGGCCGACAAGAGAGAACGGAGCCTCCGAGAGAAGGCCGAGAGTCTTGACTTCGAGGTGGAGGAATGGAAGGTCAGGCTGCTGCGATGCCTTGGTGGCACCCGAGACTTCTCCAGTCAGCCCAGGCTAACTCGCTCTTAACGAGCAGAGGAAGTACAAGGATTCCAAGGCAGAAGCGAACGCGGCGCAAAACACGCTCGAAAAGGAGATCACGACGCTGCGGGACGCGAACAGGACGCTGCAGCTCAAGCTACGCGACATTGAAGTGGCCAACGATGACTTTGAGCGACAGGCAAGGAATACGACGTCCTCGTTGGAAGACCTCGAGTCCAAATACAACATGGCGATCGAGCGTGCCGTCATGATGGAGGAGGAGATCAAGATAGGCGAGCAAGAGCGCGAGCAACTACGTGTCGAGGCCCAGCGACTACGCGAGGAGCTCTCGGATCTCAGGGTTGAGGCCGAGATTTTGCAGGATAAGATGAAGAAGCAGGAGAACCGTCATCTCTCCGCCATCTCGACCGATCTATCCATACCCGACACGCCGACCTTCGCGGCATCGCCGAACTCGACGGCAAGTTCACCGCTGATCACCACACCCCCCGACACCAAGTCCATGTCCACCGTCGCAACAGTGTCCGAATTGCAAGACCCCCCCTCACCTCCCATGTCCGATGCCTCAGCACATCGGCCTAAGGCGGCGGCGGCGGCAAAAACGCCTGCGCTGACAACGAGGAGATCTCGCCTGCCGTCGGCCGACAACAGCGTCACCCCCAAGCCAAGAACTTTCAACTCGTCCGTCTCATCCGCCCGTGGTCCCGGCTCCCGCATTGCCACCACAGGCAGCGTTACCCGAACACCAGCACCACGCCCTACTGCGGCCCCTGCGGCAAAGGGCACGCGGGCCACGTCCCATCGCATCCCCGCCTCCAACTCCCTCGCGCACGTCCGATCTCTTACCGCTCAGATGCAGCGGCTCGAGGCGCGCGTGCACTCTGCGCGTTCCAAGCTGCCAGCGCCCATCACTACCCCCCCGCGCGCATCACCGAGGTCCTCGATCGCCATTCCGTCTTCAGTTACTGTCCGCAGCCGGAAGCGCACGGGCGGATCAGCGGCATCCTCGGTTGCTTCGAGCAGCGCCGGCGGCGCAAAAGAAGAAGCCGCACCGGCAAACTTTCGAAGCAGCACGACGGGGGCAGGCACAACAAAGCACGTGCCGCGACTCAACAACTCGGGCGTCTCGAGGTTGTCCTTTGGGCCGCTGCCCAACCGACACCCAGGCGGCGGCGCCATCGACCTGGAGGGCTCCCGACCGAGCAGTCGAGCTAGCATCTCGAGCTACGCACGGCCGGCGAGCCGCGCGGACTCGCACGCCGGCTCCATGATCCCGCCACCGCGGCCCGCCAGCCGGACGGGCCTGAGCGGCACCCGTACGCCCAGGCCGCGCAGCAGCCTGAACGGCAGCCTGCACGGGCACAACGCCAGCATGCGCTACAGCACGGCCGAGGTCGACGAGGAGGGGGGGGACGAGGACTTGCGCACGCCGAGCAGGCGGAGCACGTACAGCCGGCTCGAGTTGGAGGCTGGCACTAGCGGCTTACCGGTCCCCGGGAGCGCGATCCCGGTGCCTGCTGGCGCGAGGCGGTCGCTGGGGGGCGGGGCCGGGGCGAGCCGCCGGGCCAGCTCGGCCATGGCGAGCAAGCCCGATCTGGGAGAGACATACTGAGCTTGCACGGGGCTTGGGGACGTGGTTGCGCGCTCGCGGCTTGATGATTGATGTTGCCTGCTAGCGTTTTGGTGGGCATGAGCGGGCATGGACCTTACTGTTTGAGCCCGTTCTGGACGGTCGTTGCAGTCGCGGCTTACCCGCGATTACGTATTGCACGAAGTAGAGCGAGAGAGACGAGTCGCCACGTTTCGGTTTTTTTTTTCTCCCCCGATTTTCTGTCTCGTCGACATGATACCTCTGCTTGTTATACTGGGGCGAGCCGAGGGCACTGACACTAGCACTGATGTTTTTCTGATGACACTTTCCCTATGTCACGCTTCTTTGCCTAGTAGCTAGGTACTTGGTGATGGACAGGAATACAAAAGTATGCTTCTTTCGCCACTTGTGGTTTAAACAAGAGGGTACGAGTTAGCCAGGGCAGAGTACCTAGCTTGCAGGCTGTACGGACGGTGTCGTGCTCGCATGCAGAAAAGCACCCTAGAGAGTGTCTACATGTGAGGTTGGGATGACAACATCCTCTCGCGCCTCGTTCGCCTTGTATGGGACCAGCGCTGACTAGGTAGGCTGCTTGGGCGAAGAAATGCTTCCGTTGTGCCATCCTAGACCTACCTGGTCCCATCCCAGGCGTTGAAGGGATCGCGCCGGCTTCCCCCGAGAAGTGCTGCCAAGAGCCCTGTGCAAGCCGTCTTCCTCCGATGGTCCACACCGGCGATGGACTAAAAGCATCGCCTTTGTCGTATCCTATAGCTCCCGTACGGATGCATGGAGATCTGCCACTTAGGGGAAGATTGGGATGGTCATGGCCGGTGACTATGACGATGCTTGACCGCGGGGTGGGATACGAAAAGAATACAGCTAACAACTCATCCATCATTCAGCGAAGAGATGGGCAATTTTTTTTTTTTTTGGTTTCTCACCCAACCCATGCCTCGGTGCCTAGCTACGGGGTGTGGGCATAGCCGGCGATGGTAGGTAAGCACAACCGGCTTCGGTCCTGTCTAGCGGAGCGGAAAAGCCCCAAAGGTGTAGCCCCGAAACTCCGCAAACAAGTCCGGAACTTTCCTGGCTAATACAGAGTGCTTTGCTTTGGCTGTCAAATCCGTGACAGCCGATTCCATATGCCGTTCACAAGGCTGACTGCCATCTGAAGTTGAGCTCGCAGCTCCAAGACGCACAGACGGGAACGAGTAGGAAGAATGTTCTGGAAGTACAAGGTTTTTCCCGGCACAAGCCCACACTGTACATTAGGCAGAGCCGAGGGGTTCCGCCTGCCACTCGGGATCGAGATCGTGCCGCGACCCGCGGACAAGATGTTGGGGATCCGCGACGCCGCCCGCACATTGCCGAGAAGGTCTCTCTCTGCTGGGGCACCTCAACAAATGGAAATTGGTTGAACAGACTGTGATGATCGGTCCCCTGCGGCGTCGCATCTTGGAGGCTTGTGCGGAGTTACAACGCTCCACGTCGTCTGTTTGGGACGCGCGAATGCATTTCCCTAAGGAGACGGGAGACTGGCAGGGTCAGCCTCGTCGATCGCCATGGTGACGCGCACTTCCCCGGAGTTGCACGAGCGGCTGGAAGGACGGGTGCGGCGTAGCCACATGTCCTTGCCGTTGCTACAGTATCGTGTGCCCCGTATCAGCAATTTATCGCGCAAGAAACTGGAGGATACCATGTCGTCGAGGACCAGGACCGTAACGTGAACGCGATCCCGATCGCAGTGCGGTGGTTTGAATGAATGCCACGACGGAGACCGCCGGCGGCATGACAAAAGCGGATCGGCAGGCAATCTCGAGGACCGGACTTGGCCACAGCGGACGTGTTAGGTAGCGAAGTAGCTATTGAACCAGACACGGGACTGCACAGAGCTTAGCAAGCTCTGCAGGTACTTACGCTTGCATCCCGGTGAGGTGGAGACCCGGGATGCCTAGCTTCATCATGCAGGCTGACGTTTTGGAGGGACCCGTGGGGTGTGATCCGCTCGGCATCCCCAACATTGGGTAGCCCATCTGATTGGTCGACGTTTTGCCATTCTGACAGGCGCGGGGCTGCATACAGACCTGCGTCAATGAGAAGCCTTCATTAGACCAGCTCTCTGCCTCGAACACAAGGTCAATTGCTCGATTGATCCACTTTCTGGGGGACTGCTCATCACGGGAGATCAAGAGGCAGGCAAGGAACAGACCTGGCCCTTGCTCAAGAAAAGGACAAGAAGGGGGCAAAGGCGATGGATGTTGGTGGATCGGTAAGCTTTGCGTCTTGCGAGCCCGCCAAGTCCCCGCCCTGATTCATCAAGCTCCTCTCCCGCTCGCTGGTTTCCTAGGAGCTGCTTGGGCCTCACCATCCACCCAGATATCATCTCAACGCCACCTTGCGCTCGCCCCTACTTCGCCAAACTCTCTTCGCCCTCCTTTGCCGTGGCGTCTCTTGACTTTTGGCTTGCGAACTGCTTTTGTGCACCAGCTCTAGGGCTACAAACCGAGTCCCATCCTGCCTCTGTTTTTTCCTCGAGATACCCGCTTCGCGATTCCGTGCAATTCAGCACAACATGAACGGACACGGTACCGCGAACGGCGTGGTCGTCCCCCACGTCAACGGGAAGCAGAGTTATGCCGAGAAGTACAAGCTCGCGCCGCACTTCATCGGCGGCAACAAATTAGACAACGCCCCGGCCTCCAAGGTCAAGGACTTTGTCGCAAGTCACGATGGACACACCGTCATCACCAACGTGAGTCAAAGAAACAGCGCCGGTCATAGGACACAGAAGCTGAATTGGCCGTCAACAGGTGCTTATTGCGAACAACGGCATCGCAGCGGTCAAGGAGATCCGATCAGTCCGAAAATGGGCATACGAGACGTTTGGCGACGAGCGGGCCATCAAGTTCACGGTGATGGCCACGCCAGAGGACCTCGCAGCAAACGCCGACTACATTCGGATGGCGGATCACTACGTTGAGGTTCCTGGTGGCACGAACAACCACAACTATGCCAACGTCGAGCTCATCGTTGACGTTGCCGAGCGCATGAACGTCCACGCTGTTTGGGCCGGATGGTGAGTCTGACACGTAACCTCCCACAGCAAGTATGCACTAGGCTGACGAGACGCACAGGGGTCACGCATCCGAGAACCCCAAGCTCCCCGAGTCCCTCGCAGCATCACCAAAGAAGATTGTCTTCATTGGGCCTCCTGGATCGGCCATGCGCTCGCTCGGCGACAAGATCTCGTCTACCATTGTCGCCCAGCACGCGAAAGTACCTTGCATCCCGTGGTCTGGCACGGGCGTGGACCAGGTCACTATCGACGAGAACGACATCGTCACAGTACCTGACGATGTGTACATGAAGGGATGCGTCAGCTCCTGGCAGGAAGGCCTGGAAAAGGCCAAGGAAATTGGATTTCCCGTCATGGTCAAAGCCTCGGAAGGCGGCGGCGGCAAGGGTATCCGCAAAGTCCTCAGCGAGGATGGGTTTGAGCAGCTCTACAAGGCTGCGGCCAGTGAGATTCCCGGGTCCCCAATCTTCATCATGAAGCTCGCCGACAGCGCGAGACATTTGGAGGTCCAGCTGCTAGCGGACCAGTACGGTCACAACATCTCGCTGTTCGGCCGCGACTGCTCCGTTCAGCGGCGACACCAGAAGATCATCGAGGAGGCACCCGTGACCATCGCCAAGACCAACACCTTCCGGGCGATGGAGGAGGCTGCCGTGCGGTTGGGCAGGCTTGTCGGCTATGTCTCGGCCGGCACAGTTGAATATCTCTACTCCCACGCCGACGACAAATTCTACTTCCTCGAGCTCAATCCGCGTCTGCAAGTCGAGCATCCGACAACGGAAATGGTCAGCGGTGTGAACCTTCCCGCTGCACAGCTGCAAATTGCCATGGGTATCCCACTCCACCGGATCAGCGACATCAGGCTGCTGTATGGCGTCGACCCCAAGCTCTCCACCGAGATCGACTTCGACTTCAAGAATGAAGGGAGCGAGAAGACACAGCGACGACCTCAGCCGAGGGGCCACACCACGGCTTGCCGCATCACATCGGAAGATCCTGGTGAGGGTTTCAAGCCGTCCAATGGTGTCCTCCATGACCTCAATTTCCGCTCGAGCTCCAATGTCTGGGGCTACTTTTCCGTCGGTTCTGCCAGTGCCATCCACAGCTTCTCCGATTCCCAGTTTGGCCACATCTTTGCCTACGGCGAGAACCGGGCGGCGTCTCGGAAACACATGGTGGTTGCTCTGAAGGAACTGAGCATCCGCGGTGATTTCCGCACGACCGTCGAGTACTTGATCAAGCTCCTTGAAACCGAGGCCTTCGAGGAGAACACCATCACTACAGGCTGGTTGGATGAGCTCATCACCGCCAAGCTGACTGCCGAGCGCCCGGACACCATGCTTGCAGTCGTTTGCGGCGCCGTCACCAAGGCTCACATCGCCAGTGAAGCGTCGTTGAACGAGTACCGCGCCGGTTTGGAAAAGGGTCAAGTTCCGTCCAAGGACATCTTGAAGACGGTGTTCCCCATCGACTTCATCTACGAGGGTTACCGGTACAAGTTCACGGTGACCCGTTCCAGCGCCACCAGCTATCACCTTTTCATCAACGGCTCCAAATGCTCGGTCGGTGTACGCGCCCTGAGCGACGGCGGCCTGCTCGTTCTCCTCGACGGCCACAGTCACAACGTGTACTGGAAGGACGAAGTCGCGGGGACCCGCATCTCCATCGACAGCAAGACGTGCATTCTCGAGGTGGAGAACGACCCGACTCAGCTACGGTCTCCATCGCCCGGCAAGCTTGTCTCGTTCTTGGTCGAGAATGGCGAGCACGTCAAAGCTGGCCAGACCTTTGCCGAGGTTGAAGTCATGAAGATGTACATGCCTCTTGTTGCCCAGGAAGATGGTATCGTGCAGCTGATCAAGCAGCCTGGCGCGACGCTGGAGGCTGGCGACATTCTGGGCATACTCGCCCTGGACGACCCGAGCCGGGTGAAGCAGGCCCAACCCTACCTCGGCCACCTGCCCGAGTACGGCCCTCCGGTCGTGGTCGGCAACAAGCCCTCGCAGCGCTTTGCCACGCTGTACCACACGCTGCAGAACATTCTCCTGGGATACGACAACCAGATCATCATGCAGCAGACGCTCAAGGAGCTCATCGAGGTTCTGCGTGATCCAGAACTCCCGTTCAGCGAGTTCACGGCCCAGTTCTCTGCTCTCCACGCCAGGATGCCGCAGAAGCTCGACGCTCAGTTTACCCAGGTACTCGAGCGTGCCAAACAACGTCAAGCCGAGTTTCCTGCTCGTGGTCTCGCCAGGGCATTCCAGAAGTTCCTGGAGGAAAGCGTCCCGTCCAAGAGCGACGCCGATATGCTGAAGACCACCCTTGCACCTCTCACCGATGTTCTGGACGCGTTTGCCGATGGACAGAAGGTCCGCGAGATGAACGTCATCAACAGCCTTCTCGAGATGTACGCCGACACGGAGCGTCTCTTTTCTGGGCGCCAGTCGCAAGACGAGGACGTGATTCTCAAGCTTCGCGACGAGAACAAGGATGACATCAAGAAGGTGGTACAAACGGTTCTTTCCCACAGCAGAGTGTCGGCCAAGAATTCCCTGATTCTCGCCATTCTGGAGGAGTACCGTCCCAACAAGCCCCTTGTTGGCAACGTCGCAAAGCACCTCCGCCCGGTCCTGCGCAGACTGACCGAGCTCGAGTCGCGTCAGACAGCTAAGGTCTCTCTGAAGGCTCGCGAAACACTGATCCAGTGCGCCCTGCCGTCGCTCGAGGAGCGTGTTTCCCAGATGGAGCACATTCTGCGGTCCTCGGTCATCGAGTCGCGCTACGGCGAGACTGGCTGGGACCACCGGGAGCCCAACTTTGACATCATCAAGGAGGTGGTGGATTCGAAGTACACCGTCTTCGACGTCTTGACCATGTTCTTTGCTCACGATGATCCCTGGGTCACGATGGCTGCGCTCGAGGTATACATTCGCCGAGCGTACAGGGCCTATGTGCTGAAGTCGATTGAGTTCCACCGAGATGGGGCGGACGCTCCCGCCATGGTTTGCTGGGACTTCTCGCTGCGGAAGATTGGTCAAGCCGAGTTCGGCATGCCCCTGGTGTCTGCTGCGCCATCGTCCCCTGCCACGCCGTCGACGCCGGGCGACCCGGCGTTCAAGCGCATCCACTCGATCAGCGACATGTCGTATCTCGCGCAGAAGACGCAAGACGAGCCGACCAGGAAGGGCGTCGTCGTTCCTTGCAAGTACCTCGACGATGCGGAGGAGCACCTGGGCAAGGCACTCGAGGTGCTCCCTGTGGCCGGTGCGAAGGCCCGCCGGACCCCGAGCGGGCTGATACCCGACTTGAGCGGCAAGCGCCGACCGGCCATCCCGCGCCTGGAGAGCACCGATGAGCTCTCGGCCGTGGTCAACGTGGCCATCTGCGACACCGAAGGCCGGAGCGACGAGGAGATGCTCAACGAGATCGTCCCTCTTGTCAAGCAGTTCAAGGACGAGTTGCTCTCCCGCCGCGTGCGTCGCTTGACCTTTGTGGCCGGACATCGGGATGGCATGTACCCCGGCTACTACACCTTCCGCGGACCGTCGTACGAGGAGGACGACAGCATTCGCCACGTGGAGCCCGCCCTCGCCTTCCAGCTCGAGCTTGGACGGCTTTCCAAGTTCAAGTTGAAGCCAGTCTTTACCGAGAACAAGAACATCCACGTGTACGAGGCCATCGGCAAGGGTGTCGAGACCGACAAGCGCTACTTTACCCGTGCCACGGTCCGCCCCGGGCGTCTGCGGGAGGACATCCCTACGGCCGAGTATCTGATCTCGGAGGTGGACCATGTCATCAACGACATCTTCGACGCCCTCGAGATCATCGGCAACAACAACTCGGATCTCAACCACCTCTTTATCAACCTCAGCCCTGTCTTCCAACTGCAGCCCGAGGAAGTAGAGCACTCGCTGCAGGGCTTCCTGGACCGCTTTGGACCACGTGGCTGGCGTCTGCGTGTGGCCCAGGTCGAGATCCGGATCATCTGCACGGATCCCCAGACCGGCATGCCCTACCCTCTGCGCGTCATCATCACCAACACGTCGGGCTACGTCATCCAGGTGGAGATGTACGTCGAACGCAAGTCGGAGAAGGGCGAGTGGGTGTTCCATTCGATTGGCGGCACCACCAAGATCGGCTCGATGCACCTGCTTCCTGTCAACACGCCGTATCCGACGAAGAACTGGCTGCAGCCCAAGCGGTACAAGGCGCATCTGATGGGCACGCAGTACGTCTACGACTTTC
Source organism: Phyllachora maydis (assembly GCA_029339225.1). Lineage (NCBI taxonomy): Eukaryota > Fungi > Ascomycota > Sordariomycetes > Phyllachorales > Phyllachoraceae > Phyllachora > Phyllachora maydis. Next base: position 4,157,359 of record JAQQPM010000001.1, on the reverse strand, counting down.
CCGAGCTCTTCCGCCAGGCCATCCAGAACTGCTGGAGCAAGGCTGTCAAGGAGCATCCGGCCTTGGCCGAGAAGCAGCCTCCGGTGGGCGAGTGCATCGACTACAACGAGCTTGTCCTCGACGACCAAGACAAGCTCGCCGAGGTGTCCCGCGAGCCCGGTACCAACAAGTGCGGCATGGTGGGATGGTTGATCAGCGCCCGCACCCCAGAGTACCCGCGCGGTCGCAAGTTCATGGTCGTGGCCAACGATATCACGTACAACATTGGCTCCTTTGGGCCCAAGGAGGACAACTTCTTCTTCAAGTGCACCGAGATGGCGCGCGCGCTCGGCATCCCGCGCATCTACCTGTCGGCGAACTCGGGTGCCCGGCTCGGTGTGGCCAACGAGCTGATGCCGCACTTCAAGGTGGCCTGGAACAATGCGGAGAAGCCGGAAGCCGGCTTCAAGTACCTGTACTTGACAGAAGAGCTCAAGAAGCGCTTCGCGAACTCGGTCATGACCGAAGAGGTGGTGGAGGACGGCGAGAAACGCTACAAGATTACCACCATCATCGGTGCTGAGGATGGCCTGGGCGTCGAGTGCCTGCGCGGCTCTGGCTTGATTGCCGGCGCCACGAGCAAGGCGTACAATGACATCTGGACCTGCACACTTGTCACCTGCCGCTCTGTTGGTACGTTTATGCCCGAGCTCCCTTCTCTCATTCTGCCTTTGCGCTGGCTGGGATGACGCCGCTGACCTTGATCCCCCAGGTATCGGCGCCTACCTCGTTCGTCTGGGACAACGGGCCGTGCAGATCGAAGGCCAGCCTATCATTTTGACGGGCGCCCCCGCTCTCAACAACCTGCTTGGCCGTGAGGTCTATACATCCAACCTCCAGCTCGGCGGCACGCAGATCATGTACCGCAACGGTGTGTCGCACATGACAGCCAACGACGATTTCGCCGGTGTCAGCAAGATTGTCGAATGGATGTCCTTTGTCCCGGACAAGCGGAACAACCCGGTTCCCATCAGCCCCAGCGTGGACAGCTGGGATCGGGACGTCGTGTACACGCCCGCTCCGAAGCAGCCGTACGACGTGCGCTGGATGATCTCGGGCAAGCAGGACGACGATGGTTTCCAGCCCGGTCTTTTCGACAAGGACTCGTTTGTGGAGACGCTCGGGGGCTGGGCTCGCACCGTTGTTGTGGGACGTGCCCGTCTCGGCGGCATTCCCATGGGCGTGATTGGCGTCGAGACTCGATCGGTCGAGAACATCATGCCGGCGGATCCGGCCAACCCTGACTCGATCGAGCAGGTGACCAACGAAGCAGGTGGTGTCTGGTACCCCAACTCGGCCTTCAAGACGGCTCAGGCGATCAACGACTTCAACTACGGTGAACAGCTGCCGCTGATGATCCTCGCCAACTGGCGTGGCTTTTCCGGTGGTCAGCGCGACATGTACAACGAGGTTCTCAAGTACGGCTCTTTCATCGTCGACGCCTTGGTCAAGTTCGAGCAGCCCGTGTTCATCTACATCCCGCCGTTCGGCGAGCTGCGTGGCGGTTCGTGGGTGGTTGTGGACCCGACCATCAACCCTGTGGCCATGGAGATGTATGCGGACCAGGACGCGCGCGGTGGTGTCCTCGAGCCCGAGGGAATCATCGGCATCAAGTACCGCAAGGACAAGCAGCTCGCCACCATGGCCCGCCTCGACCCGACCTATGCGGCCTTGAAGAAGAAGGTGGAGGCGGAGGGCGAGACGGAGGAGTTGAAGAAGAAGCTGACGGACCGGGAGCAGCATCTGCTGCCCGTGTACGCCCAAATCAGCCTCCAGTTTGCCGACTTGCACGACCGCGCCGGTCGCATGAAGGCCAAGGGCGTGATCCGCGAAGCGCTCGAGTGGCGCAACGCTCGCCGCTTCTTCTACTGGCGCGTGCGCAGAAGGCTGAACGAGGAGTACATCCTGCGCCGCATGGCCACGTCGACGGCGCCGGCGGCCGCCCTCGAGGGCAGGATAGCCGCCATCACGCCGACGACGGTGGAGCCGCGCACGCGGGCCCGCCACCTGCAGCTGCTGCAGGCCTGGTCGGGCATTTCCGACTTCGACAAGGCGGACCGCGACGTGGCTGTGTGGTACGAGGAGAACCGGAAGACGGTGTCGGACAAGCTGGAGGCGCTGAGGACCGAGGCCATCATCGGCGAGGTCAGCGAGCTGATCCGCACGGGGTCGGCGGCCGCCAAGGACCCGGCGGCCTCGGCCTCGTGGAAGGGCGTGCGCGACGTGCTGAACGTGATGCCGGCCGAGGAGAAGGAGAAGGTGCTCCAGTTCCTGCGGACCCGGTAGGCGGCGGCAGCAACGGGGCCAGAAACAGATTGGGCTTTTCTACTGTTAATTTCCATGTGCTTCTTACGTGTTGGTTTATTCTTCACGAGGCTGATACGGTACGGTACGCACGGTATCATCTATCGCTGTTAGGTGCTGTGTGTGTAATTTAGTTTGGGCGGTTCGTCGTGACCCCGGGGTCCATGGTGTGGGGCGCATGCTTGGATTCCCGGGGGGCGATGAATCGTTGTTGAGATACGAGTGCGTCTGTGTGAGGAGGACGGAGTAGATAGAAAGAAGCTTGGTTACGTTACACGGATGGCGCCACCACCTGGGTGATTGGTTGGCATCCCCCTTTTGCTCCTTTGACAAGGGGGTCGGGAGTCGGGGCCGGCTGGAGCGGCTTGTTCCGGGGCATGAGCTTGACCTCGGTCGCGTAGGAAGGCGGAAGGCCGCGGTTGGTGCACGACGAAGGGCGGGGCCTGGAGAACATGTGACGACTCGTTCAGTTGCTAGCCAAATTGGGATGATGGTGGCGGACCCCATCGTTTGACGAGTGCGTCGCGCTTCACGCTGTGTCCCTTGGCCTTGGCCGCGGCCGCGTCGACGTGCCGAAGCCGGGTTTGAACCTCTTCGCACTCCTGCGCGAGGAAGGTGATGGACGCTTCGATCTCGGGGTCTGCCAAGTTGACCTCGGCAAAGGGGCTTTCGGCCAGGACCGAGTCGAGCAACAGCTGTGTGGCCCTTCGCGCGTCGGCCAGTTGCGTCATGGCCGCGCCCTCCAAGGACTCGTGCACGTTGCGCGCCACGTCGTCGGCCTTGGCCCTGCGGTGTGCGAGGGTCGAGGCCAGGAAGTCCTGTTGCAACTTCAGGGCCGAGGACGCGGGGGCGTCCGGGTCGGCGGGCTGCGGCAGGATCAGGCCCAAGCTGCGAAGGAGCTCGTCCAAGGGCGAGTCGTCGTCGTCGTCGTCGTCGCCGCCGCGCAAAGACGGTCGCCGTGCACCCGAGTTGGCCCGGCGGCGCACTGGAGACGACGACGATGCCGCCGCTGCCGTCCAGACAGTCGTGCCGGCGTGTTTGCCACGGCGTAGGGGAGATGGACCATCAACCTTGGCGGCCAGCTCCAGCCGGGCGGTGCCGGCAAGCAAACTGGCGGCCGTTTGGTGGGCGCGAAATTGGCTCGCACGCGCCGAGAACTGGGCCATGCGATCGACCAGGTGGTCAAGGCAGCCACGCACGTATTCCAGTGCACGTTCGGACCTGGCCATGCTGCTGCCGTCCCTCGCATCGACTGCTGTCAGTGCGGGCTCGAGAAACTGCTGCTCGGCCGACATCTGCGCGACCGGGAGGATCTCGGCGTACAGCGACTCCAGCTCCTCCTCGAGTGCCGAGAGCTCCTCGGCTGGAGCGCTCCCGACGACGCCAGAGCGGATAGACGCCTCCAGCGACTCCATGTACACGCGGTCGAGCTTTGTGCGGATGGCCTCGACCGTGTACTTGATCAGTCTGGCGGAGACGTCCCGGAGCTTGGCCAAGTCTTGCTGCTCCTCGGCATCTTCGACATCCAGCTCGCAGCCGAGCTTTTGCAGGCTGGACAGGAGCTTGTCGTCCAGCTGGAGGATGCTCTCGGTCGTTTGGTGCAAGCGGCTGGCGCTGCCGGCTTGCTGCTGTTCCATGTCGACGACTCTCGCGCCGATGCTCTGCGCCATGGTCTCTACCGAGGTGGAAAGCGATTTCCGCTCGGCCTGACATGCCTGCGCCTGCTTGTCGGCCAAGACCAGGCGGGCATCGCAGTCCCTCCGGCGGGCGGCCACCATGCGATGAAGCACGTCCTGCTGCTGGCGCAGCGTCTCGGACTGCCTGGCCATGGCCGCCGTGGAGCGCTCGAGTTCGTCGATGGCATCCCGGAGCTCGTGGGCCGCGAAGACGGGCGCGGCGGCGACATCATCATGGGCCGCGAGCTGGGCCGAGAGCTGGGCCGCGCGACCGGAATTCTCGAGTGCGGAGAAGTGGGACAGCTCGTCGGCCGTGAGTCCCTCTGGATTGTCCATTTTTGCATGTCGTGACAACTGCCGTGACTCTTTCCGGCCGCCTTTGGTGTTTCTCTCTCTCTTTTTTCTTTTTTCGGGCTCCGTACATGTTTTACGGTGCAGGGTGGGTGTATTTTCTGTGAACACACTTACCCAAGCACACAACCCCGCCCCCGCATCGTGCAAAGCACATGCAGATCCCAGGTCACGTGCCTGCCCTATCCTCTGTCTATTGTCGTTCAAATCTGGCTCCGGATCTTGCACTCGTGGCAGGGCATAATAATACGCACGTGCTACGCATTATTCACGTCATGCCTCGGACTCGGCAGCTTGTCCAAGCGGAGCGAGCCGACCTCACACGGCACCTGTACAGAGGCACCGAAGTACGGCAATTCCGAGTCTCGCCATGTCTCATGTGTTGTTCGTCACGCACCGTCACCATGAACAGCTGGCGTGGTACTTGCGAGTCTGCAGCAGGCGCCTTCATGACGATACTGGGGACTGGGCACTGAAGACTGGGCAGCAGCAGCACACTGGACGGCCCCTCCCGGCCTCCCGGACCTCACTGGCGCCACAAGACCGAGACAAAAAGAGAAAGACAAAAAGAGAAAAACGAAAAGAGAAAAGAAAAAAAAAAAAGGCAGGACAGTCTATATAAGCTCAGGGGTCCCCGCCAAGCACAAGGGAGCTTGGGCGGCGGGTGCAAATCTCCCGTGGACTTGCACGAGAGCGTGTGCGTGTGCGCCGTCGTCCCACGTTGCCCCGGCCGCCTTCTCCGGTGCCCATCCCAGCTTGGGCCATGCAGCAAACGGCTCGACCCGCCGCTGCCCGCCCGCACGGCATCCACTGTCGTGCGACTTGCCGTCCGGCAGACCGCCCTCGCCCTATTTTTCCGTTTGCTCGGGGGGAGGGAGGAGGGGGAGAGCGGACCAGCGGACCAGGGTAGGGATCCGGGAAGGGATCAAGGTAGGGATCAGGGTAGGGACCAGGGGACCAGGGGACCCACCCGTGACCGCGACCGTGACCGTGACCGTGACCTATCGACTCCGACTCCGCCTCGTTGTTTGTCGGAAAACTGATCCGGGCTTGTCAAGATCTGGCATATCCCACGGGGCAACGACCTGAACTGACAGTGTGTCTCCGGACAGGGTCGATATAATCGGGAGGGAAACCGGTTATCCCCCCCCCTTCCCCCACTCGAAAGAACCACCAGCAGCGCTCTCGTCACCGACAAGCCATCCATCATGTTTGTCGGTTCCCACTTTTCACATTCCTCCCACTCTCTCTTTGTCCGCATCCCTTCTCTCACCGACTCTTGTCTCGTCCTCTGCGGACCCAGCGGGCCACACACCTCTCTCGTGCGGTGCAAACGCGGCGTGCCGAAGCGAGCGAGATGCGTCTCGGTCTCCCCCCCCCCCCCCCCTTACCATCCGCACGTACTCTGACCGGGCTGGGTCGCCGAAAAGCCGTGTCACGAGTGCCGGCCATGCCCTCACACAGGTGGACACAGGTGGACACAGGCCATGCTCCTCCGCCCGAGAGCAGGAAGGGGCACGTTTGGGTAACTAGGGAGCATGCGGTGGACCCAACCGCGGCCGGCAAAGGGCGTCTGCTTTTGTGAGATGGGTGTGCATGTGTAAGGTCAACCCCCATTGTGCTTGGCTTTTGTTATTGCGCCCTTAAGATGCATTGGCCCTGGCCCTGACCCTGGCCCTGGCCGCCGTCATCCGCGGGCTTTTGCTTCTCTTTGGACCCGAGTATTGCTTGTCTTGCCATTTCGTCTGAAACTTTTTTTTTTTTTTTTGGTTTTTTTTTTTGGCAAATCTTTGTTTCTTATCAGGCTGGCGAATGCGAATCGAATCCGACTTGGACGTGAACGAAGAATGGTTGAGTATCTTATCAGGGGGAAGAGAGAATTTGCAAAAGATACAGCCAGCCAAACACCACCTTTCTCTCTCTCTCACACTCTCTCTCACACTCTCTATTTTTCTCCCTCTATCTATCTCTCTCTCACACACACACGCTCACGCAACACTCTCTATCCCCCTCCCTCTCTTTTTGCCACCACCAGCATCGCATCGCCTCAAAAGTCACAACAATGGAGGAGCCCTCAGCGTGGTGGCCGTGGCGCTGGCGCAAACTCCTCGCCACCGCCGTCCGCCGAGATGAATCGACCGTCCCGAGCCAGCACCTCGCCCCTTGGAACATCGCAGTCAAGCTGTGGGATGGCGTGCTCGCCGTCGTCATATTCATTCTGGCCCAGTTTCTGATCACCGGCCTGCAAGCCCTGGCCAACAAGATCTCCTGCCCCATCCCCGGGCAAATCCTGGCCATGGTCCTGGTTTTTGCCGTTTTCTCGTTCCTCGGTTGGCGGCGACACGCGCCCCTGGACCGTTTCTACGGACGTCATCTGAGGAATTCGGTCCGTTCTCCCCTGATAACATCCACCACCAACCATACTCTGCCCCCCGAGCCGCTTGCTGACGTCCCCGACAGGCCATGATCCTCAACAAGCACATGTCCATTGGCTTTACCATTCCCTTCATCAAAATCATGGGCGACACAGCTCTCGATAGCAAGACGGTGGGCGTCTTTGTCGGCTGCTTCCGTGAGTATATCATGATCGTGTCTCCAAGTTGAGTGAGTGGCACCAGCGCTAACTCCAGATCCGCGCACAGTCTTGACCGCCGTGCTCAACACTGTCGGGTCTTACGCTCTGTGCTATCCGTGCCAGATGATCATGGTCCGCGTCTTCAGGCGCCACAACGTGCAGCAGCAGCAGCAGCAGCAGCAGCAGCAAACAGACGAGGAGGCCGTTCGCACCATCGCAGCGCTCCATGAGTGCGACGGGGAGACAACTACGATGGGCCAGACGGGCTCTGCTTCTCCCCAGAACGGCGCCAATGTTGACTTACAACGGATCAGCTTCCATCCCACCTACGTCATGCCTACAGCCGACGCCGAGTCACTCAAGCCGCCCTCGTCGAGCGTTCCTACGCCGTGCTTGAGCAGAGCTACATCGAGCGATGGCCTGTCCGGAGGCACCAACAGCCTCTTGAAGACGAGCCCGAACGCATCGCAGCTACTGAACTGCAAGCCCACGCCGGCACCGGGGCTCTTGGTCCCGGTCATGCTGCTATGCTGGAGTCTTTTTGTCCTCGTCGGACTGCCCCTGCGCTATGTCCTCGGCCTTGAAGCCCCTCTCGCCACCTTCCTGCTCTTCGCGCTTTGGCTGAGCACCATCGCCATTCAGCAGCACCTGCGATCCGGCCATATCAAGCGTCGTCATCCGCGAACCAGCATCGTCCTGGCCGGCTGCTTCAACCCCGTGCTCTGGACCTCCCTCGTCATGATGGCCTACCTGCAGGTTGAAGCCGCCATCAGCCACCGCGCCGTCCCCGACGTCCTCGGCACCATCCAGACGAACGTGTCGTTGGCCGACTTTGTCCTGGGCGGCAACCCCGGGTGGCGGGACCGCGCGCTCGACTCCCCGCAAAGCGCGCAGCCCGCCGCGACGGCCAAGGGCATGGGCGCCGGCGACATCGCCCTGGCCGTGCTCAACGCCGGCCTCGTCTCCTGGGGCCTCAAGCTGTACGAGTGCCGCCAGCAGCTGTGGTCGCGCGCCGGCCTCACTACCGCCGTCGTCTCCGCCGCCGTCGCCCTCGCCAACGTGGCCTGCGGCCCGCTGCTGGCCCGCCTGGTCGGCCTGGGCGGCCGCCTGCACGCCCACGAGGCCCTCGCCTTTGCGGCCCGCAACGTGACTATTGCCCTCGGTGCGCCCGCGCTCGCGATCCTGGGCGGCGACACCAGCCTCAACGCGGCCATGGTCGTCGCCAACGGCATCCTGTTCCAGATGGGCCTGGGCTTCGGCCTCGACGTCTGGGTCGTCCGCCACATCAAGGCCGCCCGGTCCCGCTGCGGCGCCTGGTGCCGGACCCGCGCGCCGTCCTCCCCGCGCGGCGGCGTCGGCCCGAGGCGCCTCGTCCAGGCCCTTTCGCGCGGCCCGTCGCCGGCCGCCAGCAGCCTCGACCTGGGCCACGAGGGCGGCGGCGGCGGCGGTCGGGACGAGAAGCAGTCGCTCGGCCACCAGCCCGCGGCGCGCCGACCCGTCCCCTCGCGGCCTGCCAGCGCCCGGACGACGGCGGCGGTGGTGGTGGGCGCGGCCATCGACCTCGTCAACGACCCCGGCATCGTGAGCGCCGGCGTCACCATCGGCCTCAACTCGGCCGCCATGGGCACGGCTCACCTCTATGAGACGGAGAGCCCTGCCGCGCCCTTCTCCGCCCTGTCCATGACCGTCGTCGGCGTCATGACCGTCGTCTTCGCGGCGATCCGCCCGCTCGCGGCGTGGGTGGTGGAGTCGGCGAGCGACTGAGATGTGTGTTTGTGTGTGTCTGTCTGATGGGAATGCAATGCTTGGCGGCGGCGGCGACAGCAGGAGGTGGAAAGCGGAGGTGAGATGGGGGGGGGGGGGGGGGGGGGTGTGTGGTCTTGGGGCCGATTTTTCTTGGGTTCGGCGCGGAGTTCTGTCGAGGCGTACAGGAAAGATGTCTGTGGTGTCACAACGCAGGGCGGTTTTCAGGGGCATTGAGCCGGCGTCTGGGTATCATTTCCATCATCAGGGTAGAGAGGAGTAGCGATATCACCCCCCCCCCCTCCCCAAAAAAAAACAAGACAGCGAGACACGAAGACAGCACCAGTATTTACTGCTGCTGCGGAAATACATCATCTTTTTCACATGGGTGTTGCCACGAGAAACGCGTCTCATCGCACAGGAAGAAACACATCCATTCGCTCCTTTTTTTCTTTTTTTTTTTGGTTCTTCGAGCTCATACTGTACAGCATTTCGCATGCCTGTTTCCCACCAGATCACCCTCCTTCATGAACACCCCCTTACCTCCTACCCCCCCCCCCCCCACGCCCGGCATATCCACTTCACTCCAGCCTGGAGCGTCCAAGCCACACGCGTCAGCATCGACGCCCTTACGCGGAGGGAGGGAGGGGGGCAGGGGGGGGCGTGATCGGGACGGACAGGGAGGGGGGCCTCTCACCTCTCGATCAAGTGCAGGCCGCTCGCCGTGTCGACGATGCCCGACACCTCGCCCGGCTTCAGGCGGATGGCAGCCTCCTCGAACTCCTTCTGCATGTCGCCGCGGCCGAAGAAGCCCAGGTCCCCCCTCTTACGGGCGCTGCTGCAGTCCGACTCGGTGAGCGCCAGCTCCCCCAGGGCGATCTCGCCGCTCTTGATGCGGCTCTCGTAGCCCTCAATGATGGCGCGCGCCTCGGCCTTGCTGCGGGTGATCTTGGCCTGCACGGCAACTTTCGTCGTCAGCATGGGTCGGTGGGCAGCGTTGTTTGTTGATTTCTTGGGGGGTTTTTTTTCTTTTTTTTTTCTTTTTTTTTCAGGGCTCGGTTTCTTCTGCGTACCTCTCGCCAGCTCATCGGCCGCCGGCTGCCCTCGTGTTTGACCAGCAGGTGCGCGGCGCGGATCTTGCCGCTCGTCTCCTGGCCGGCGTCCTGGTGCTGCTGCACGGGGGCCGCGCCGCTGTGGTACTTGGCCATGTACAGCTTGAGCTTCTCGACGTCGGTCCCGGCCGGCGGCTCCCACCGCGAGACCTTGTTGACGGCGTCGAAGTAGTAGGGCAGGTTCTTGCTCTGGGAGTGGCGCACTTCCCAGTTGGCTGGGAGGCCGGCGTCGAGGGCCTGTGGTGGTGGTGGCGGCGGCGGCGGCGGCCACGGCGGCACGGCATACCCGGTTAGCGCCCGTTGCGATGGTGATGTTTGTGTTGTTGGGTGGGGGCTTGCGCCGCGAGCGGGCGGTAGGGACGGGACCCCTGGGGATGGCCGTCGCCCGGGGGCGGCGTCAAGTAAAGGAAGGGCACCCGACACTTGGAGCAGGAGGGGGGAAATCTCACGTTGTCAGCCATGGTGGTCGCACGGCACGTTGGGGCCCTTGAGGCGATGCGAGCCCCAGGACTGTTTTCCCACGAGAGCAATGATACAGCAGATCTGATCTGGAGACGGCGTCGCAACGGCAATTGTTGCCGAGGGAAGTTCGCGAGAACTGCTATCTAAGAGTAGGTACCTATCTTGTGCGCGTAGCGGCGGGGCGTGGCACAGAGGGGTTGCTCTACAGTAAGTACGGAGTAGGCAGGTAGGGAGTAGCTAGAGGAACCTCTAGGTATTGTAGAGGTAGAGAGAGAGGAGAGGTATGGGAGTCGAGCTTGGTGGAGGACGTGGTGCAAGGGGAAAAAAACTGGTCGCTTGGCTAGCGCGGGGTAACTTGGTATTTTTAAGCTCTTCTGTCAGCCGACCAGGTCCTTTCCAGGCTACACCTCTATGGTGTGGGCTGGTGGTGTGCGGTTACGAGGAGATCTCTCCTTGGCTGCACACCGAGGCGGCGGCTGTTGTTACACTGGCAAATCAGGAGCGCCCGTCATAGACACATCGGAATGGGTCGGAGGCGGGGGCGGGGTAGTCCCGCTCTGCGCACAGACCACTGCATTACACAGTCACATGAGTGGGCGTCGATCTTTGATTTCCCAATTCTGACAACACGCGCGCAATCCGCTCTACGACGGCAATCACGAGAAATCACGAAACGGTCAACGACCATGTCTTCTCCAGCTGCTTACGCCGCGTCCGAAGATGGCGCAAAGGTCAAGGCGCACGAGCAGATCACCTTTCGCTTCTGCTCCGAATGCAGCAACATGCTCTACCCGCGCGAGGACGAGCAGGAGCACCGCCTCAAGTTCGTCTGCCGCACCTGCCAGTACTCCGAGGACGCCAGCTCCACCTGCATTTTTCGCAACGTGCTTAACAACACGGCCGGCGAGACGGCCGGCGTGACGCAAGATGTGGGATCGGATCCTACGGTGGGTTGCGCCCATCCTGATTTGCAGCCTGATGTGACTCGCTCTTCCGACGAGCAGACCAAGATCACCTACAACGAGGAGGTCCCCGCTTCGCCTGTCTCCACCGCGAACGAACACCCCGTTTCGCCTGTCTCCGCCGCCTCCGAGGAAGCCCGTGCCGAGGAACATCGCGCACCCCGCGCCATCCTTGCCCACGCCGCCGCGCCCAGCCCGGCTTCCGGTCCCGTCTTCTGCACCCTTTGCGGAATGATCGTCCGTTGCCAGCAGTGCGGCGGGTGGCTGGAGCCAGAGAAACTCGCCGCCCATCATGTCCCCGATGAGAAGCCCAGCTCCACTGCGTCGTCGGTCGATCCATCCATCCAAGCCTTTTTGTCAGAAATGTGCAGTGTCGATGAAGAGGACTGCCTTGTCGAGTGACAAGGAACGATGCTGCGGCGCCTTAAAAAACAGCGACCGCCAGTCCCGACTTTGAACCATCGTCATTCTTTTTCCTGTTTCCTACCGGATCGGGGCTGCCATTTTTGATGAATCGGCCGCTGACTCACGGGTGTCCGTGTGTAGCTCCCGCGCGCGAACAAACAATGTCCGGCTTGCAAATTCGACCAGGCCGTCTTTTTCCAGTCTCAACAACGAAGCGCGGAAACCGGCATGGTGAGTGCGGAAAGCAGGTGGTGGGCCGATGCTTAGTGCACAACGGCTAAGAGCAGTCGCAGAAATTATTCTACGTCTGTTGCGATTGCGGCAACATCTACCAGTAACGGACCAGTTTACGATACCCACGACGTCACAGGCGTGCCTTGCTTGGAGTTGATTTGGCATAGGGCTGGCGTTTGTGCTTTCCGGTCCCGGGTCTCGGTTGTGGAGTTTTCTGAATTCAGGCAGGCCAATCAATACAAGCATCACCTACTGTCTGTCGAGTGGACTTGGTGTGACTTCCTCTTTTCCTGTTCCTCATGGCATGACTAACAAGGCCGTTGCCATGCTGTTCTATCCTTCACGTGAATACACTGCCGGAGAGGCATCCGGTTCTACTTGCATGTGTGCTCGGTCCACTCCAACGGCTGCCCGTCATGCCTGCATCGGTGCCATGCTGAGGATCTTGCTCCACTTCTTCTTCGCGAGCTCCTTCCCGACCACCCCGTTGATGCGACTCCCTATCGGATCGCCGGCCTTGCTCACCAATACGCACGCATTGTCGTCGAAGCGTATAGAGCTGCCGTCGCGCCGGCCGACCTGGTACTTGGTCCGCACCACCACCGCCTGCCGGATATCTCCGCGCTTGACCTTGTTGCCGGTCGAGGCCGCCATGCCCTCCGCCGAGGCTCCCCGTTGCTCCTGGACCACGACGACGATACGGTCGCCTATAAGCCGGGCACGAGTCAGCGTGTGCGTCCGGGGCAGCAGTATTATCGGGTGTGTTGCACGAACCGATCGAGGCGTGGCGCTTCTGGCCGACTACCATGGCGCATTCGACGAGGGCGGCGCCCGAGTTGTCAATGCAATTCAGTATCGTCTGGCCACGGCCGTGAGCAGATTATCATTCAAGATCTGGGACGCGTCGGAGAGGTTACCTTTAATTGGATCATGTCGACGATGGTACCAGGGAGGTGCGCCACGGCGTCAAGCTGCGAGCAGACTCGAGATGTTGTCGAAAACCGTCGCCGGCTGAACCCCGGGACAAGCACGTGGCCAGTGGGGTTTGGCCAACGGGCGAGCCCCCGTGGCCAATGGCAAAGAACTGAAGGATGCAGGCCTTTTACCCCCGGTCCGATGCCCCCAGTCTGGACACATCATGCGACAGTCGACACCCTACACCGAAAGCTTCGACGGTACGAAGTAAGCTGATGGTGAGTACCAAGAAGAGAGGTATTTGCACTCGTCCATCTCATAGTTGCTTCATCCTGAAAGCCTGCTGCATATCTAGTCAACTGGGCTTGGTGCAATTCTCGTCTGCCAGTGTTGTCAGTTTGGCTACATGCTGACAGCATACTCCGTCTGGGACAGGCAGCAGTCTTTTTTTAGATGACCACCCTTTGGTCCTACTCGAGGCTGAAGACAATCGATGTGAAGCAGGCAGGGCACGACCGCGGTACTCCAAGGAACGGTCCCAGGACTGAGGACCCCTGTCTAAGAAAAACGATCCAATCAGCGTGTAATCGTTCCTTGACAGCCGACCTCAACACAACCACGGGGTACGGAGGGTTGCATTATCTTGCACTGGGTGCAATTGTCGACTCGGTCTTGCCCCCCACGTTTCGAGCTTCTTTGCGTGCTGTTTCTGTGCTCTGCCTTTCTAAATGTGCCGTGCACACTTTCGAGACAGTGATGCGCGCTGTGGGGTAGAGGTATATACGTACATTTGGTTGCATGTGAGTGATGCCGATCGCTTGCCGGCATCGCATCAGCCCTCCCGCGCGCGGCCGTGGTCTCCCTGCAAAGCTGACATATGGAGCCTCATGCGACCGAGATCTCCCTGAACGAAGGCTATGTGCAAAGGGATGCGCCAGGCTATTTGACACTCGCAGGCCGAGGAACGACGTGGCGTGGTACGAGGCAACTACCTCTCCTGCGCCTTCTTGTTTTCAAACCGGCAAGGAAGGCTGACAATATATGCTGCAGGGCCGGACGCAATTTAGATGCCGTCCGTTCCTTCTACACAAGAAAACCCTAATCCTCCCCTTCTCCGCTGCATCGATTCGAGCCTTTTTCTCTGTTGTTTCTTCGCAGTCCAGAATCGTCGCCGTCTCCGGGCAGCATCCGACCAGACCTCAAAGGCCTTGACGCCGGCCGCGGCTTCGCACCGAGTCGCACCTAGTCGCACCTAGTCGCACGCTCCCTCCGTTCCCCCAGCTGCATCGCGCCGAAGACCCTGACCACAATTGGTGGCGTGGAGCGCCGCCAACATGCCTCGGCCGTCGCTGCTTGGCGCAGATAAGAAGCCGCAGCGCCTGACCCTCAAGCAGCTCGCTTCATACGATGATATCCTCACAGATGCTTTGGTAGACCACGTAAGCCCCCCCCCCCCGGCCAGACCGCGCGTCGCCTTACGACAACGCAGCACTGACATCTGTCTACCGCAGACGTTTTACTGGACGACGATACCGAAAAACCGCCCATCGTACCACCCGTCCCGCGGCATCAAGGAGAATGAAGTGACGAGAATCATTCAATCGCACCTCGTGGTCACGCCGGATGTTGTTGTGGCCGAGGCGAAGCTTCTTGGACTCGACGGGCTGAAGAGATACTGCAACCAGCTCGCAACCCAGAAAGAGAAGGACGATTTCAAGGCGCACCTGCGACGCTACATGGCCATTTACCTCCCCGACTGCCCCTTCGAAGTCAATGCCACGAACCGCTACACGATCGTGACACAGGAAGCCAGTATTACCGCACGATGCCTTATCCAGCGGAACCATCCCATTCGGTATCTCGTGGGAACTCAGGTGGTCATAACGCCCGAAGAAGAGGCGGACATGACGCTCAAGAAGAAAGACTTCAGCATGGTCGTCAGCAGTCGCCGCAAGAACACAAGTCTGTTCATGGGTCCCGCGCGATTCGCCAATCACGATTGCAACGCCAATGCCAGGCTCGTCACCAAAGGCCAGTCTGCGATTGAGGTCATTGCTTGCAGGGATATCGAAGTCGGAGAGGAGATCACCGTTACGTACGGCGAGAACTACTTTGGCGAAGACAACTGCGAATGTCTTTGCCAGACCTGCGAGACCCGCCTGGTGAATGGATGGGCTCCAGTGTACGGGCAGCCGCACATCGCGGGGAGTGTCGAGGACTCGCCCAGTGCAGAGGGCTACTCGCTGCGACGGCGGAGACGTGAGAGCACCTGCGATGTATCTCGCTCGTCGTCGGTTACTCCTACCATGCGGCCCCGAGTGCCCAAGTGCCAGAAAACCTTGGCTCGACAATTGTCGAATCTGGCAAGTATACCAGCGCCATTCACTACAATTGCGCCGGTTGTTGGCGTTGGCCGGAAGCGCAGGAGGAACCCTGAGACCGAGACCGAGACCGAGACCACATGGACACCTCCAATCACGCCATTTGCAAAGCAAGCAAAACAGGGACACTATAAGATTCATTCCCCACCAGTTGGAACTACGGCTTCGAGCGAATGCTCCAACTCCGATGCCGGCCATAGCCCGCTCGCCTCGGAGACCAGCAGCGCGTCCGCCGTGGTAACCGATGCAACCTCGCCTGAGAGCGTATGCGCAGAGCCAGAGACTCTGTCGCCGGTTCCATCTCTGGTCGATCAAGAGCCCCGAGCTCTGAAGCAGGAGCCCGAGGTCAATAGCATCAGCGTTGATCAAATTCCGGAGGTCGAGACAACCGCCGGGTCGATCATCATTGACACACCATGTGTTCTCCCGACGATTGAGTGTGTATCACCCGCAAATATGGCCAGCAGTGAAGCAGACATGATGGCTACGTCTCTCACCGGCGCGCCAATGTTGGCGGGTCCCAAAACTAACGAGGCGGAAGGAGCCTCGGCAGTCCAGACGGCCGATGCCTCGGATACGTCGCTATCTGGGCTTCAAGAGTCGCCACACTCGGCCGTGGTTGCTCTAGAGGCAGACGCGCTGATGCTGGACGATTCGGACGAAAAGAGCATCACAACCGCCGCTCAATCGTCGGCGGATCGGAAGGGGCTTGCCCGACTGACACATCACAAGCAGCGCAAGCCAGGCGACTACACACTCACGCCGGTCCTGCTCGCGGAACCGAACTCGGCTTGGATCTACTGTATGAACTGCAACACGGCGTTCGTGCAGCCGAATGCGTACTACACGAAAAGTAGCTGTCCCCGGTGTGAACGGCACTCCAAGTTGTACGGCTACGCCTGGCCGAAGACGCAGTCATCTGGCCGAGGTGACAAGGAGGAGCGTGTGCTGGATCACCGAACAGTCCATCGTTTCCTCGACCCCGAGGACGAGGCCAGGGCTCGTGGCCGTTTGTACTGGAAGGATGCCCTGGCCATGAAGGAGCCCAAAGCAAGCATATCGAAGGCAGGCAAGTCCTCTACTGTGGCGAGCGAGGACGGCTACACGCAAAGCAAGTTCGAGTCTCTTGTCAAGCCGACGCCTGGTCACGCGAAGGAGGAGCAAGACGCCCGCCGACGAAGCGGCCGCAGTCGTCGCCCGAGCAGCAAGTTGGTCACCGCGTGATGGTGGGAGACATGTTCGCGCTACCTACAGATACCTGCGCATCAGCAGCGCGTTGATCCGCCTCGATAGCTGGGAGCACGGTGACATGACTGGGCATAAAATATCATTGCACTGGCGTTTCGAAGGTGGCATTTGGATGTGCATTCGGGAGTCCAAGGCTACTGACGCACAGTTCTGTTAGTTCTCCTGGGACAGACGGGGAATAGCGGAACATGTAGGGAGGGCATAGAGCTGTGTTTGGCACGAAGTCAGAAGTCCACACGGCGAAACCAATCAACATTGCCTCTGGTACCACTATGTCTACGTAGACGCGACACGGCGGAAGTGAGACGCAAGCCTTGCAGTTCCCAAAATTGATCGATAGCAGACCACGACTTGCTGGGCAACATTGAGGGGTTCCCATGCCGAAGAGAAAATAGACACAGTGGGCGGCGGTTTCGTGAGCTACTGCCGGGTTTCCAGTTGACATACCAAGCGAAAAAACCTTGGGCCTTCATCGCTGAAAATACTGAGCGCACACGTTGGAGATGAGAAGAAGTGATGCAAGGGCCGCAGTGCGTCGAATCGCCACAGAGAGTCTGGGAGCTCGGACCCATACGAGACACGAGACCCCCAGTTTGACAGCTTAGGTTGAGCTCGAGAGCTCCCCGGGGCCGAGCTTGGAAGGAAGGTGCGAGCGACACTGGTCAGCTAACGCTCTTGGGCCAAGTGGGGTCGCACGACAGGTGCCCAGCAGCTGCAGCCAGCCCCAGCCACCGAATATTGGAAGCAATCAAGATGCTGCGCCTTCACACAACACACGCTCATTCAAGTAATTTGTCTCTTGTTTTCGGCGCCAGCGCAACGCTTTTCCTATCCTTCCAACATTTGTACTCCCTTGCGGTCGGCGCCATACCAGAAGCGATCCGAAACGGCCATGGCTGACGCCGCTCACGAGGAAATGGTCGACGACGCTCCTTCCACCGCGGCCGGCGACGTAGAAATGGGGGACGGCGAAAGCGTCGCACGCGAGGGTACCGCCACCGCTGCTGATGGCAGCGAGCTGCCTTTTGCGGAAGACGGTCCCGAGGATCCCGCGCCGCCGCGCGTCAGCTTCGTCAATTACTTGGCCACGCCGATTGTGACATTGCTTCTCGGTAGCGGCGAGAGCGAGACCATTCTCATGGCGCACCAGGGCCTGCTGGTTCGCAGCCCATTCTTTGCCGAGGCCGTGGGCGAGTTCGCCGACGACGGTAGCGTGAGTCCTTTCGACTTTCCTCTTCGGCCCAACGAGTCCGTGGCTTGTCGAGCGACTCGGGCGCTAACTTGCGTCTTGTCCGCTCTCACCACAGCCCCGTCAGGTTGAACTCGTCAAAGAGGACCTCGATGCTGTTGGTTGCTTCCTCGAATACTTGTACACGGGTGACTACTTTCCCCGCAAAATTCCCGGCCAGCGCATGCTGGAGGCCGACCCCACGATCCCCAAGGTCGACGAGACCGGCGACCAGCTGCTGAAACACGCTCGCGTTTACACCTTGGCCGAGAAGTGGGGCGTCGACGTGCTGAAGAATCTGGCCTCGAGCAAGATCCACTGCGTCAACTCGACGGCCAAGGGCGAGATCGCCTATGCGCGCTACGTGTATGCGTACACCCCCGCAGACGATGTCGCTATCCGCTCCCCCGTCGCGAGCTTCTGGGCCACGCGAAGCCACACGCTACGGTCCGAGGCCGAAGAGGAATTTCGCTCGCTTTGCTTGGAGTTCCCGCAATTCGGTTACGACGTGCTCAGTAAGTCTTGGCCATCCTCCTCTGTGCCGGGCGCGTGCGCCCTTGATGGCGGCTCGCGCGAGCTATCGGCTTGCCATGGGCCGTGTTTCTTCTTGCTTGTCGTGTTGACCTGGCGTTTTTCTAGCGCGCGTCCTCGACGAGAAGCTCAAGCGCGAGCGCAACGAGAAGCTCCATCCTGCCACTGGCAGCGTACGCAAGCGACCCCGTCACAGCAACGCCTGACAGCCGTGGGGAATGGGCCGTTGGGGAACGAGACTGCCGATCTCGGAGTAGCGCCGAAGCTTTGGTTGGCGATGCGATTTGGCGCCATTTGGAGGCACGACTCAATCTACTTGGACCAGCAACAATTTCGATTTAGTCGTATCGTGACAGGCGTCATTGTCGGACTGGAGCGTTGGGTTTGTGGACAACCGGTGGCCTTAGTAATCAATAACCTAAGGCCCACGCGGAAAGTGTTGCCTGCCGCCCGGATTAGGTGAGCAGCAGCACAGACCAACCGGGCCCTGTACTTGTAGATTTCCGTCGCGCGTTGCTAGCTTTCCTCAATCGACCGATCCATGTAGCGGACGACGGGGTGCCATGTGTTGGACGACGGGGTGCCCGGTTTTACCGAACGATCCGGGCACAACGTCGTTCAACATCCTTCTAGGCTTATCCCTATGCCCTACGCCCATGGTGGATACCGAAGTTCTACCGAACGGTCCGGGCACTCCGTCGTCCAACACTTGACCGATATCAACGAAATCACACCGAGGCTCATCTCTCGGAACCACAGGGGTTGGGGGGGTAATGGGTAGAAGGCAGCGATGCGGCCGAGAAGAAGATGGGTGTGGTGGGTGACTCTGGCTTTTGGATAATGCTACCTACCGCGTTACACACAGAGCTCGGGGGGGCTTTGCGATCCGGCGGGCGATGCGAACAATGTTGGTCGATTGGAGAAGGCACATGGCTGGCTGGCTGGCTGGCTGGATGGGGTCGTCACGGAGTTCTCCGTCGGGACGGGGCGACGGGCGAAATGGAATAGTGGAATCCATGGACGGAACGGAACGATGGGGCCGCCCGACCCGACCCGACACCCCAGTCCCGATCTTGGTACGTTCAATACCCCACACACACACACACACACACACACCAGAGGATCCAGACACGCAGTCTCGCAAAAGCCCGGGTGCGATAGTGCGGTGTGTTCACGAACAAGATATCGTCGAGTCACGGATTCTTCGCGTGCAGGCGTGCAACCTGAGCACCAGGAATGGCATTGTCCCCGAGGCGCTAGTGGAAAACGTGCGGACGTGGGACGTGCCGCGGTAGTGGGTGACACGGGCCATGCCTGCGGGTGGCTTTTGTCCTGTTTAGCGACACTAGTTGGTAGGTAAAGAGACCCCGGATTTGCGGATTTGCAGCCACACACATGTTGGTCCATCCCTGTTCGGGTTACGGATCTCGGAGATGTCCCCATGCACGTATTTCGATCGCATTTACGGATAGATCTAACCGATCGTGAATGAGTGGGGTCTTCAGGGACAAGGGCTTTTTCTTTGGTAGCGGTAAGCGAGCGAGAGAGAGAGAGAGAGAGAGAGAGCACAGAGGGAGAGAGAAAGAAAGAGAGAAAGAGAGAGAGAGAGAGAGAGAGAGAGAGAGAGAGAGAGAGAGAGAGAGAGAGAGAGAGAGAGAGAGAGAGAGAGAGAGAGAGAGAGATAGAGGGAGAAAGAGAGAGAGATAGGGGGAGAAAGAGAGAAGACAAGATCGAAATTGGATCTACGACACCCGGCAGGGCTGGTGATGGATGGATGGCAGTGGTACACCTGGTGGTGCCCTTTCCACGCTGCGGGCAGAACCTATTCATGTGTTTTCTTTTGCACGCCCGCGAGCCCACCAGGAAGACTACAGTGAGGTTCCCGCCGTCTCCCATGGTCAGTTACATGATCGCCTGGGGTCGGGCGGAGTCCTTCGTGGATCGGGCGGGGCGTCAGATCGCCATCAAGCGAGCCTGCTGGCGAGATCTCGACCAGACCCTGGGTCTCGGTGCCCTGGTCCCTGAAGATGACCAGGCAAAATAACCAAGACCTTGCGCGCTCTGGACAAGTGGCAACCAGGCAAAATCCGTTAAATAGGAACAAGTCCGTCTCGGTCCCGGTTTGCGTCCTCGGCCATCCCCAGCTGTACTGCCTCTCCTGTAGTCGTCGTCGTCGTCGTCGTACTCGTCGTCGTCGTCGTACTCGTCGTCGTCGTACTCGTCGTCGAGATTCTTGTTTCCCTTCCGGAGACGGTCACAAAACACCATGGTATGCCAGAGTCCACGAGTCCGTTTGGTCCTTGTCTTTGTGCCCGCCCTCCAAGCTCACCATCGACGACTCCCAGGCTACCGCGCCCCAAAGTCGCCATGGGGACCATCACCACCACCGCCCCACAAGACACTTGCACGCCGAGTACCCCTATGCCACCATGAGCGAGCCGCCCGCGCCCGAGCCCCGCCCAGGCGACGCCGGCGCCGAGGCCGAGGCCGTCCAGCACGTCCGCAGCCCCGAGGGCTGGGTGCAGATCAACAAGGCGCCGCCGGCGTCGAGCCCGCCCGGGTTCCCCATCCAGCTGGTGCTGGACTGGACCGTCGAGGCGGACCACGACCTGGTGCGCGACGACGACGACGACGACGACGAGTCCTCCCTCGGGCTGCACGGCCACTTCACGCTGTACCGCGTGGCCGACTGGGCCGCGCCGGGCACGTGGCTGCCCCTGGCGCGGGCCGACCCCGCCGGCCTGGACGACTACAGCGGGCCGCAGACGGCCGCCACGTCGCGCTTCAGCCCGGGCTTCTTCGCCGACGGCCAGCCGCTCAAGAGCTTCCGCATCCACTTCGCCCGCCTGCTCATCCGCCGCCCCGGCCGCTACCGCCTGCGTTTCTGGTGCAGCGTCCGCGGCGTCTGCCTCGATGCCGAGTTGTGGTCCGAAGCCTTCGACGTGTGTCCCGGCGCTGCGCGGCCGACGAAATGTGAGTGTGTGGTGGGGGACCGCGCGGGAGGGGGGCGTGCCGCCTGGTGTTGTTGTTGTTCTTGTTCTTGTCTCGTGGCTGACTGTGGTGGGCCATAGCCATCAACGAGGTCCAGCTCGACAGGGAGAAGAAGGGAGAGCGGAAGAGACAGTACGAGAAGAGAGGTCGGTGGATTCTTGGGCCTGGTGCACAAGTTGGCGGCCCAGCATGAAACCGACACTTTGTTTCATTCCCTACATCATCACTCTCAGCTCGGGCCGATAGATGCCCACGTTGACCACGCGTAATTCATTTCTGTATGGCCTGTTTTTTTTTTTTTTTTTTTTTTTTTTTTTTCTCCCTTTCTGCATGTCCTTCTCCCCGTACGAGCCAAAGGCCCCTGGCTTCTTCCTCCACCAGGTGTCGAAGCGACCGGCGTTGGATTCCCATGGCACTCGCAACTCCGACCCGGGCGCGAGGGAATCACCCGAACCAACAACGGCTGGACCGGCGCCAGAAGCTCATCCTCCCTCGGGCCCTGACCTGCTCGTCCAACTGGAACAGCAGCAAGGTGCAGAAGCCGATCCAGATCTGGTCCGCCAGCGATACCAGGTCGGGATGGTTCAGCCACCAGACCAGCGGGGCGCCCCGCCCGTCGTACAGCGCGACCAGCACGCGTAGGATGTAGCGGACGTAGTAGTCCTCGACCGTCCAGCCGGCGTCCCTGGGGGCGGCCAGCCACCGGGCGGCGGCGGCGGCGACGACGGGACAGGCGCGGCCGACGCCGTCGGCGTGGTGGTCGGGCGCGAGGGCGCCCAGCAGCGAGGTCATGACCAGGCGGTGGTGCGGCAGCTCGGCGGCGGCGGCGGCGCGGCGGCGCAGAAAGTCGCGGCCGAAGCGCGCCTGCTCCTCGCGCTCCACGGCCCAGGCCGCCTTGTTCTCGAAGCGCAGCCGGGCGAGCCGCGAGGTGCCCTGGTGGCAGACGTCGGCCAGCACGGCGGCGCGCCGGCCGGGCCCCGCGTGCGCGCGCGCCAGCTGCCGCAGCCGCGCCGCCGCCGCCGCCGCTTCCCCGCTGTACGGGTTCAGGCGCTCCCACGCCGGGAGGGTGGCGTAGTCGCTGGAGCGGGTGGCGGTGCTGGGTGACGGGGAGAGGGAGAGGCCGGGGGACCTGGTGGCGTGGGAGTTTCGGGGTGTGGAGGGCATGGTTGTGGTGGGTGGATGGTGCTGCTGCCGGAGATGCTGTGGGTCCATCGCCGGGCTGGTGGGTGAGGTGCTGGTGGAGTTCCCGAGGGGGGGAAGGGGGTGGTTCTTAACTAGGGACACGCTGAGCGGGAGGCCTGGGAACAGTGCCGTGGTTTTCGCGCGAACAATGGCCTTGCTGGCCACCATGGCCCGCGTCTTTGTTCGTCCAAGGGGGCTCAACAAGGCGTGGTGTGTTTCAGGATATCCCTCCGTGCAGACAGACCCAACATCTGATCAGGATCGGTTTTCATGGCCCGACAAGGCTCGCTTCTCGATTGTCATGCGCGCGCGCCTGGTGTTGGTAGTATACTGCCACTAGCATACCCTGTACACGTGAAATGCTGCCCGCAAGAGAGAGAAAAAACAAGGCGGATCAAGGCAAGGCAGAAGAGACAGAATCAGGCGTCATCGGTCGCCGCCACGGCTTCGTAGCCGCCGGCGCGGCGCCCTCCCCCCCTCGGCATGTCGGTGAGCCTGGCTCCCTCATAGATCTCGACCCAGTTCACGGGACTGCCACCCAGCACGCCGGCGCCCGTCTCGGGCCGGCGCGCGAAGACGGGCGCGGGGTCACACCAAAAGTCCCTGCAGTTGGCGACGAAGCCGCGGCTGTAGGGGTTCCTCTTCTTCTTCTTGCCCACGGCGGCACCGCCGCCCGACGCCGTCTCGATGAAGGCGTCGATGCCCAGGAGCCGGGTCCAGGACTTGAGAAAGCCGGCATGGGCATGGCCGTGCCCATGGCCGTGCCCATGGCCGTGCCCGTGCTGCTTGGGTCCGGCGTGGCCGTCGGGCTGAGCAGCCGACCCGGTCGGCGGCACGACGCCCGGGTCGAGCGGGGCGCCCGTCGACGTGAGGGCGCTGTTGAGAGCGGCGGCGGAGCGGCCGTCGATGCCAAACATGTTTTCGTACGTGGTCATGGCCTTGGACACTTGGACAAACTGGACGAACAAGAGCATGGTGACCCAGGTCAGTTGCAAGGTAGCCCATATGGCAACCAGCACCGTGTACGCATCCGCATTGACGGCTCTGCACAACGAGGGCGAGAGGAGATTGCATTCGTCCGACGAGTGGGCCGACATCAAGGCCAGGTAGTCGTACGTCACCCAGTCGAACGTGAGGATGGCGAGGGTCAAGTTGATGAGATAGAGGAAGAAATGGCGGTGGTTGTTGATGCCGATGCAGTTGTAAACCCAGGGACAGTGACTGTGTGTGTGTGTGTGTCCCATGTCAGCTCACGGCGCCGTGTCGGCCGGCAGGCAAAAGCGGCAAAAGGGCAAAAGGGCAAAAGGGCAAAAGGGCAAAAGCGGCAAAAGGGCAAAAATCCCTGACGTACTGGTCATGCTTCGCGACACAGCGCCGACACCTCCGGCAATGCTTGCTGCGGAGTGGCGTCCGGATCATGCAGCTGACGCAAAAGTTCGCCTCGTCGAATTGCCAGGCTCGGATCAGCTCATCAATCACGGCCTTTTGTTCGGCAATGCCGTTCAGCTTGGGCACAAAGCCCGGGTCGTATACCATGCAGGCGACGTAAAAGTAGGCCGTGAGGCCGAGGAAGCTGCCCAGGGCCAGGTTGAGCAGCCACTGAGGACGGGCGGCCAGCAAGGCGGTGCGCGGCAGCAGGGTGAACAGCCAGCTCAGGCCGGAGAAGAAGAGGGAGGCAGCAAAGATGCCCGTCATCCACGGCGTCTTGGAAAAGTGCCGCATGTCTGACGGGGCGTAGGTCAAGATCTGCCGCGCGATCCACTGGAGCACGTAGGCCACGGCGAGGCCCAGGGGAACTCCGGCGTATATGGGCATGCTGGAGAGGATGGCGAGCATGCTCCAGACGACGAGGAAGGGCCAGAGGAAGAGGAACTTGGTGACGGAGCCCCTCTTGTCCTTCAAGAAGGTGCTCGCGCCCGGCCAGTTGGGCACAATGGCGTTGCCCTCGTCGTCGTATCCGCACTCGGCCAGGGCCCTGTGCCAGGCGCCGGCCGTGTTGAGCTCCTGGGCCGTGAGCGCGGGCGTCTTGCCGGTCGACGTCTTGGCGAACCTGTCGGCGCCGTATTCGATGAGTTTCTGGATGCAGCCGAGGCTGCCCTTGACCAGGGCCCAGTGCAGCGCGGTGAAGCCCTGCTCGTCGGTCGCGTGGACGTTGGCGCCCCAGCGCAGAAACAGGTCGACGCATTGTGGATAGCCCTTGTAGGCCGCCCACATCAAGCCCGTGTGCCCGAACCGGTCCTCGACGTCGACCGGGATGCCCTGGTGCAGCAGGAGGACGATGAGGAAGACGTTGCCGTTGAAGGTGCTGATGTGCAGAGTGTTGTAGCCTTCCGCATCCGTGATCAAGGGGTCGGCCCCGTGCTGGAGCAGGAGGTGGACCGTGTAGTAGTGACACCTCTGCGCGGCCCACTGGAGCGGCGTTGCCACGCTCTCGCCGCCCTTCTTGTTGATCTCGGCGCCCCTCTCGACGAGGAAGTTGCACATGCCATACTGGTTGTTGATGGCGGCCCACTGTGGACCGTGTCAGCCTCGGCCTCTCGTCTCCCATCGGTCAGGGAACACGGACATGCAGAGGCGTGATGCCTTCGTCGTCGGTGTAGGTCGCGTCGAACTCGTTGGACGCGAACAGGCGTGCCATGGCGGCTATGTCCCCTATCCGGGCCGACTTCATAATCTCGGCTTCTGTATTCGCATTGGATGGATTCGGCTCCGGCTCCGGCTCCGGCTCCGGCTTCGGCTTCGGTTTCGGTTTCGGACCCTCTTCGTCTGCCGCCGCCGCCGCCGCCGCAAGACTTCCCATCTCGACCTCGCTGTTCAGCTTCGGCGCGGCCGTGGCCGACTTTGTCGAGGGTTGTGCGGGAGCTGCCATACTGGCACTGGCACGTCTGCGCAAAGCCTGTCGTCGTCGCCCATGCGCTCGCTACTCGAAAGTGGTCCGGACCGGTTCCGAAGTGTGGTGTGTCTGTCCCACCGTAGCGCCGTCCCCTGGTTTATCGCGAGATAAGGATGCTTGCATGCCCCACATGGCCTAACCCGTAACCGGAATAGCCAGGATCAAAGCGCGAGCCTTGCTGCGTGCGCCCGTCTGCCCCAAGACATGGCATCCCGCGCCGTCGCGTCAACAGCTGCCACTACAATGACCACCGCCGCGCCCCCCTCCCAGCTGCCGTCCCTCGCGGCCCTCATCAAGACCTTCTTCGAGGCAAGCCTGTCGCCGTCGCCCACCGTCTTCGCAATCGGCCTGCTCCTCGTCTTCCTCGGGCCCGTGCTGCTCCATCTCCTCGTCACCCGCGCCTCCCCGTCCGCCCTGCCCTCCGTCCTGCTCGTCGGGCCCTCCGGCGCCGGCAAGACCGCCCTCCTCACCCTCTACGAACGCGGCCCCGCCGAAAAGTCCGCCGCCCGCCCCTCCCCGACTCACACCTCGCTCAGGCCCTCATCGGTCGAGCTCGCCGTCCACGACGGCGCCGCCGCCCCGTCCTCGTACCGCGACGACCTCGACGCCGCCGCCGCCGCCGTCGCCCGCCGCTTCCTCCTCGTCGACACGCCCGGCCACCCCAAGCTGCGGCGCCAGGCGCTCCTGCGCCTCGCCGCGCTCAGGGGCCCCGGGAAGGGCAAGACGGCCGCGGGCGGCGCCGTCGCGGGCGATGCCGGCGACCAGGGCAGCAGGGTCCAGGCCGTCGTCTTCATGGTCGATGCCGCCGCCCTCGGCGAAGTCCGCGGCGATGCCCAGGGCCGCGCGCTCGCCGCCGCCGCCGACTATCTCCACGACGTCCTCCTGACGCTGCAGAAGAGGCCTGGCGCCGGCCGCTCGGCCACGCCCGTGCCGGTGCTGGTGGCGGCCAACAAGCTGGACCTCTTCACCGCCCTCCCGCCCGCGCTGGTCAAGAGCAAGCTGGAGACGGAGATCACGCGTGTGCGGAGGACGAGGAGCAAGGGACTGAAGCCTACCGGCCTGGACGAGGACGACCCGGGCCACGATGAGGACTGGCTCGGGGAGCTTGGCCAGGAGAACTTCACCTTGGACCAGATGCTGGGGCATGAGATCCATGTGGACGTCGTCGGCGGGAGCTTAGTGGGACATGGCCCAGGAGCGGACGCATGGTGGGACTGGCTTGCGTCCAAAATCTAAGCGCTCGGGCCTGTACACAAACACAAGGCCCAAGGTACTGACTGACTGAGCTGCCCTGTGATGGTTCCTGGTTTTACTACGGCCCATATTGCTCCCGCACCCGAGTTGCTCGACCTTGCATCATCATGCTCTAAGAATTCTGCTTCATCATCCATGTCAGGAGATCCACCTTTGTCGCCACAGCCACCGGCTTCTTGCCCTCGCCGCCTTGGGCCTTCTCCGTCACCACAGCAGCGCTGTTCCACTCGAGGAAACGGCTCAGCGCAGACAGCGGGGTGTCCATAGTAATCTCGACGTACTTCTTCTCCTTGTCCTGCAGGTCAGAGCCCATACTGCGCGGATCCGTAACGACCTCGTCGATCTGGGAAAAGTTGAACATGACTTCGCTGACCGGGCTGTTGCTGGCAGCGCGGCCCCGCGAGATGTAACTGAGTATGTTGCCCAGCGTGATCAGGCCGACGAGCTTGCCGCCACCGGGAGAGAGAACCGGCAGCTGGTCGAATCCCTTGTCGCGCATCGTCTCCACCGCTTCGGAACACGGGCTGGTCGACAGCACCGAGGTGATGGGCTTCAACCGCAGGGCCCGGATCGTCGCGCCTTCGTACGGGTCGCTGGGGCGGCGCTGCAGCATGGCAGGCAATTTCGGCGCATTGCCGTTGGACTCGTTTGCGTCGTCGGAAAACAGGCCGTTGGCAGCCAACCAGTCGTCGTCTGCGAACTTGGACAGGTACGAACGGATGCTGTCGGGGAGGATGACCACGAGAACATGGCCCCTGCCGAGCCCAAGGTCTTTGGCCGCCCGGATCGCGGCGGCCATGGCACTGCCGGAGCTGCCGCCGACGAGTATCCCCTCCTCGCGGATCAGTCGCCGCGCCAGCTGGAACGACTCTCTGTCGTCCGTCTTGTACCACTGGTCGACGACTTCCCGATCCAACACGTCGGGGATGAAGTCATAGCCGATTCCTTCGACCTTGTACGGCTGGTTGGCCCGCGCCTCGTTCAGATACGCGGGCAGGGCGAGGATGCTGCCGTACGGGTCTGCCGCCACGATCTTGATGTCCTTGCTGTGCTTCCTCAGGCCCTTGGACAGGCCCGAGATGGTGCCACCGGTGCCCGCACCCGCGACGACCACGTGGACCCTGCCTCCCGTCTGTGCCCAGATCTCCTCGGCGGTACCGAGCTCATGCGCCAGCGGGTTGTTCTCGTTGCTGTACTGATCGAGAATGTGCGCGTTCGGCATTTCCTTGACCAGCCGTCTCGCGACACCGATGTGGCTCTCGGGGCTGTCCCACGCGGCCTGCGTCGGGGTGCGGATGATGGTGGCGCCCAGGGCCTTGAGGACCGAGACCTTCTCGGCCGACATCTTCTCGGGCAGCGTGATGATGGTCTTGTAGCCCTTGACGGCGCCGACCAGGGCGAGGCCGATGCCCGTGTTGCCGCTGGTCGGCTCGATCAGCGTGTCGCCCGGCTTGATGCGACCGCTCTTCTCGGCCTCCTCGATCATGCGCAGCGCGATCCGGTCCTTGACGCTGCCGCCCGCGTTGAAGAGCTCGACCTTGGCGTAGACCTCGGCCTCGATGCCGTAGGATTGGGGGATCTTGTTGAGGCGCAGGAGAGGCGAGTTGCCGATCATGGCGAGCACCGAGGCCTTGGCGCCGGGCGCACCTACCGGTCCCTCGCCGTTGCTGGCGGACATGGCGGACATGACGGCACGGCTGTGGGAGGGAGGGAGGATGGGCAGGATGGGCAGGACGGGCAGGACGGGCAGGACGGGCAGGACGGGCTTCTGCGGTCGGATTGGTCGCCGGCTTCAACAAGATCAGTGAGAGCGAGATAGCTTGATGAGGAGTGCTTGGACGACCTCGCCTCCAGGCCGCGTCTTGCCAAGAGGGTCACGAGAGTCGCCCCGCGTCACGTGACGTCGTGTCGACCTTGGTGGGGCACAATGACGCGTTCGACAGATCAGGTACCTTTTCGCAAACGCGGAATACGACTTCACAGCTGCTGGCAACTTGGCGGAATCGGGACACGTCGCTATCAACACAGCCCATCCCCGGGTCTGCCGTCATCATGGGAAAGTCGCGGCCGGATGACCATTTTGACGGCGATGATCTGTTTGACGATTTCCAAGATGAGGATGTATTCGACAACATCGACACGGACACGCTTCTTTCCAGTCCCGTCATTGCGCGGTCACAGAAGCGGCCTACGGACGAGGACGACGACCAAGAGAAGCATGCCGCCCCAGCGACGAAGAGGCAGAAAAGCGGCCATACTGCCGCCCACCCAAACCTTGCCTCTCAGAGAATTGCTCTCGCCAAGAAGATCCTGTCGAGTAAGTTCGGATACTCCGGCTTTCGTCACGAGCAGGAAGCTGCCATTCAGCGCATTCTTCACGGAGAAAATACGATGGTCGTTTTTCCCACAGGCGCCGGCAAATCTCTATGCTATCAGGTAAGCAAGCAGTGACGAGGTTTCTGCTGGCGGCCTAGATTCAGCAGCTGGCAGCTTGCTTCTGTTTCGTGTATGTACCATGTTTTGACGCCTTGCAGATTCCGGCCATCGCCTTTGAAGAGATGGATCTGCAGGATGGCTCGAGGAGCGCCGGAGAGCATGGCATCGCCATTGTCGTCTCTCCTCTGATAGCCTTGATGAAAGATCAAGTCGACGCTCTCAAGAAGCGTGACATAGCTGCCGACTGCCTCGACTCGAGCAAGTCCTGGCCGGAGCAGCAGGTGGTGAACGCCGCCCTCCGAGACGGAAAGCTTCGCCTTCTCTACTGCGCCCCCGAACGCTTGAACAACGAAGGCTTCGTGGAGATGATCAAGCATGTCCGGGGAGGCGTTCGCCTGCTTGCCGTCGACGAAGCCCACTGCATCTCGGAATGGGGACATTCCTTTCGACCCGATTACTTGAAGGTGGCTCGTTTGGCTGTGGAGATCCAAGCCGAACGAGTTGTCTGCCTTACCGCGACCGCCACGCCCGCTGTTGCGCAAGACGTCTGCAAAGCTTTCAACATCAGTCCACAGGGAGTCTTCCGAACATCGCCCTATCGTCCCAACCTGAGTCTGAACGCCAAGGGCGTCCGCGAGAAGATGGAAAAGTATGACCTGATCTATTCGTTCCTGAGGAAGAACCCCGGTCCCACCCTGGTCTATGTTACACTGCAGGAACAGGCCGTCAACTTGGCCGGCGACTTGCGTTCCCAAGGATTCGACGCCAAGGCGTTCCATGCGGGTATGAAAGCGGATGAGAAGAAAGCAGTCCAAGACTGTTTCATGGCGAACAAGGTCCGCATCGTGGTTGCGACCATTGCATTCGGCATGGGTATCGACAAGCCAGATATCCGGAATGTTATACATTTCGACCTCGCCAACAGCTTGGAGGAGTACAGCCAACAAGTGGGACGCGCGGGACGGGACGGGAAACCAAGCACTTGCATGTTCTACCTGTGCCCTGAGGATTTCTACCTCCGCGAGAATTTTGCCCGAGGCGACGTACCCGCGAAAGAGTCTCTCGAGGGTCTCTTGCACGACATCTTCAACGCCGAGGTCGTCGATCTACCCGTGGGCCACGTGTTCACGCAAGAACACTACAAGCAGACGAATACGTTCGACATTCGATCGAGTCCTCTGGGCACAATCTACGCTGCCTTGGAGCTGCAATTCGGTCTGATCCGCGCAATCACTCCCGAGTATAGTGAGTACAAGTTCAAGCCTAGGCCGTCTTATCACGCCTTGGTCAAGACCGAGAAAAGCCCAGAGGCGAAAGCGATCTTCCAAAATGCGAAAAAGGCCAAAGAATGGTACAGCATCAATCTGACAGAAGCCATCACGACCCAGCCAGGCAGGCTCTCGAGAGCTGATCTGGTGCGCAAGCTGAACCAGTGGCACGAGACTGGCCACTTGGAGCTCAAGGCCAGTGGTGTGCGGCACAAATATCGTATTCTCAAGGAGTTACCACGTACTTCAGCCGAGATCGATAACCTGACTGGTCAGCTGATGGAGGATCTCGAGCGGCGGGAGCAAGCAGCTCTCGACCGATCGCAGCAAGTCCAGGACCTGATCACCGGGAACACGTGTTATGCCCTGGGCCTCGCCCAACACTTCGGTATGGAGTTACCAGGGGGCAAGTCGAAGTGCGGACACTGCTCTCACTGTGCTGGCGAGCGCGTCCCACAACCGGCCAAGCCACCAGCATGGATAGACCGGAAAAAGTTCAATGCCATTTTAGCAGCGTGTTGCGATCGAGACGACCCAAGGTTCCTGGCACGTATTGCCTTCGGCATCAAGAGCCCGAGGTTGACGAAACAGGGCCTCGACAAGCAGGCGGTGTTTCGATCCATGGCGGACCATCAATTCTCGGCAAGTACCCGCTCTGTTGCTGGCCCCGTATGCCCTGTTCTGCTGGCAAATGACGTCTTGGCTGATCTCTGGCGCCTCCAGTGCCTCTTGGCCGAGTTTACCAAAGTTTGCCATGCTGCGAAGGTCAAGCGGAAGGCTTGACAACTCGATCGAGTTCCGCCGGTGACTACTCTGAGCACCCAAAAGGTCTTGGTCGCTATCCACGAATAGTCGACGGCTGGTGCTGGCGGCAGTCGCATGCTATATTCAAAGACTCCATCCATGAAGCCGACGTGACCGTTTCTCCACCCCGTGGATAGGGGATCAAACATAACAATCTCTGCCTCGCCGCCCGATCTTGAAAGCTCAACGCAGTCTATTGAATTTTTCTCGCGAGGGTTTTGGTCTGTGTTTTTTCTCACGTGGGCGTTTCGGAACAGTTCTTGCACATGATCCGTAGCAGAGAACTGGTGTCCCATATACACTCTTACAACTGATTGCTTTGAGGACATGGTCTGGGATACTTTGATGTGCAATCAAAGCAAGTAGTGGAAATCATAAATGAAACTTGCAAAGTACAGGTTACCTAAGATGGATAGCTTCCACTTTGTCTCGTCTTTGCCTGGTCTACATGCGCAATGAATTGCCAAACAACTACCCACAATGTTCGAGACTAGCTGTTGTTTACTGCCTTGTGCCTTTTGTGAATGTGTATTTGCAACAACCACAGCAGTTGCACCAGATCGTGGCACACTGCTTCCATCTAGGATGATACATGTGTCCCTGTGGAGCAGAAGCGCAAGTAAGGTGTTCTTGTGGTCTCTTTCAACTCTTTGGAGGAAGCGGTCAGTATGCCTCTGGAACATTCGCCGGTGCTCCGTTATTCACTCGATTCTTTCAGTCACCGGACAACCAGAGTCCTTGGAAAAGACTTGACAAGTGAGCGGTTCTTTCCCGGTCTTACTCTTTGCCACACTAGCTACGACTCTGGGCCACCCGTGCTCTTCCTCCGCGGCGGCTGCAACTTTTTCGCGTTTTTTTTTTCGTAGACGCCACAGCACCCACGACGACAACAACAACAACAACAACAACAACAAGACTCGCTTGGAATCATGACCTCCAACATGTACGCATCCACCGAGTGGTTTTACATCTCAACCGGCGACCCTGAGCCGATTCAGGTACGTCCCACGCCGACGCGTCCACGGGATGCAACATGCAAGCGCACATGTGCCCCTGCAGTCAGTCATGGGAAGCTCATACGCGCTGGTCCGTCCTGGCAGACTCTCACCGACAACACGCGAGACGAGCAAGACTCGGGCAGGATCTGCGAATGGGACGGTCTCGCCGAGCCCCGACCCCCGGGTGTGGGGCGGGCCTACTGGTACAGGCTGTACAAGCAGGCCGACGAGGCCTTCGAGGACGACCAGCACGAGGTGAACGAGGCGTGCAGACTGCGCGGTCTCGAGGTCACCATGACGGCCAAGGAGCATGCCCAAGCCATGCGGATCGAGGGCTACACGTACGAGCAGGCCGTGTTCAAGCTCGTGCAGGACCTGTGTGCCGCACACCTGGCGGACCGCGACAATGACAGGGACGATGACACCCGAGACGAACTTTTCCCAGTACGGACATGGACGGACAAGAAGCGCGATGCGATCCTGGCGACTCGTCCCACGTAAGTCAGGGCTGTGAGGACGGACATTGGGGACTGGCCGGGTGAACCGTCACTTGTCGCACTAGAGGCCGAGACGTTTCCTTCCCCCCTCCGACCCCCTCCCCTCCCTCCAGCGGCCCGCTGACTGGGCTCAACCGTACCGCCGACGGCGTATGGCAAACATGGTACGACGTTGTCCTCACTTCTCAGCGCCCCGTTCTGCCTTGTTCCTTGCTGCGTGACTCGAGGACGACGCGAGGATTCCTGCTGACTAGCGACATTCCGGTTTTGCTTTTTTTTTAGGTTGGGAGAAGAGTTCTTTGAGTTCATGGAGGAGCACGGATACACCATGAAGCATCCGCGCGACAGAAATGGCGAGGCAGCGGAGTGGCGATGGCAGCCACGATGGTTCCCTGTCTCGCCGAACACGACTCGTTCGTATAAGAGGCGCCGCGGACAGGCGTATGCCTGAGTGTCTGTATTTAGACGCATGGGATAAGCGCGTATGTACCGTGCCTCACATTGTTGCCTCAACGGCAGGGCTATCTCAGCCGAGGCGTATCTCTTTAAATAGAAAACATGATGCAGCAAGCAGCACACCGAGGACTGGAAGGCGGCGGCGACGGTGGTGTCGTCGTCGTCGTCTGCGTCGTCGTATCACCACTCTTGATTCGGCCGAAGTAGCTAGCTGCCTGGAACTTTTTTTTTTCCGTCTCCCACTCATGGAGAAGTGTTCTTTCGTGCAGGCGCGCGAAACCGGGCGGTTGTCCGGCACACTATCATCGGAAATCGGATAACCGGGAGGGGGGGTGTGTGGGTGGGGCCTTGACTGGTATGGTTTTGGCGCATGGGCGCCGGTCTCGTGCCAGCTGCTCGCGCGCTCATGCGGCTACTGTAGTGGCAGCACGAGGTATATCGACTTTGCCAGGTAAGGGCGCCGGCGGCCCAGGCCGGTCCAGGGCCCCTGCCCTCCCCTGGGAAACTCTTGGCACGGCGGGAACGCTCGCATTAAAGCCGGGCGGCTTGTCGCTTGCTCATTTGTCGGATGCGAAACGAGCTTGGCGAGGAATGCCCCACATTCAGAAAGGCTGACGCATCAGGCCCGCTTGACATACTCCCGACACGCCACAAGCTCCGCCGCCCCTGGTTGCGCCCCGGGCTTTTCCCACTCATTGGAGCCTGATGTCAGATGACTGCCCGGCCTCCTGTCCACACCCGCCTCCCTCCTCTTATCTCGCCTCTGCTCGCTCTACTTTCCCGCCGACACAACCGGCCTCCCGTCTGATCTTGTCCCGAGCACCATCCCCCTCCCCTTCTCCTGCTTTGCGTGATTTTTCAATCGCCGCATCTTTTCGAGCGACGGTCTGTGCGCACGCCGACTTTGAAAAATCCAAATCCCGCAGCTTTTGCCGTTGCGTCTGACCGCCTGTTCACCTGTCCGCTCACGTCTGCGGATCGCGGCCCCGACCACTCGGAGTAGCCACACTCTTCTTCCCGCGACTTGCAATCCCAGCGATGAGCCAACCCACCATGGTATGCCGCCGTGCCAGTCTCTCTCCACCCTCTGCTCCCTCAACCTCTCTCCCTCTCCCCTTCTCTCCCTCTCCACTTCTCTCCCTCTCCCCTTCTCTCCCTCTCCCCCTCTCCCGCTCTGCCCCTCTCGTGTGCACACGTCGGCATGGGTACTGACAGCCCCTCGCAGGACCTCCGGGTCGGTAACAAGTATCGCCTCGGGCGGAAGATCGGAGGCGGCTCGTTCGGTGATATCTACATCGGCACGAACATTATCTCCGGAGAAGAGATCGCCATCAAGCTCGAGAGCATCAAGGCTAAACACCCACAGCTGGAATACGAGGCTCGTGTTTACAAGTCGCTGGCCGGCGGCGTTGGCGTGCCGTTCGTCCGCTGGTTCGGCACCGAATGCGACTACCACGCCATGGTCATGGACCTCCTAGGACCCAGTCTCGAGGACTTGTTCAACTTTTGCAACCGCAAGTTCTCCCTAAAGACAGTGCTCCTGCTCGTCGACCAGATGCTATCGCGCCTGGAGTATATCCATGCCAAAAGCTTTATCCACCGCGACATCAAGCCCGACAATTTTGTTATGGGCATCGGGAAGCGCGGTAATCAGGTGAACATCATCGACTTTGGTCTGGCGAAAAAGTATCGCGACCCTAAGACGCACTTCCACATCCCGTACAGAGAGAACAAGAACCTGACGGGGACCGCCCGGTACGCCTCCATCAATACGCATCTCGGCGTTGAGCAGTCCCGTCGTGATGATCTCGAGTCGCTCGGCTACATCATGATCTATTTCCTGCGTGGATCGCTGCCGTGGCAGGGGCTCAAGGCCGGGACGAAGAAGCAGAAATATGATAGGATCATGGAAAAGAAAATGACAACCCCGACCGAGATGCTCTGCCGCGGCTTCCCAAACGAGTTTGCCATATTCCTGAATTACACGCGGTCGCTTCGCTTCGACGACAAGCCCGACTACTCGTACCTGCGCAAGATCTTCCGCGATTTGTTCGTCCGGGAGGGGTTCCAGTACGACTACGTCTTCGACTGGACCGTGTACAAGTACCAGAAGAATGCTCAGGCTGTCGCCCAAGCTCATGCCGCTCGGGAGCAAGCTCGCCAGCCGGGCGGTTCCGCGGCCGACGTTGCTGTCCACACGCCTCGCACCCGTGGGCAGAAGCTGCTCGACGAGAAGGATTGAGATTGTTCGGGCACTGTTGGCCACGCAGTATGTCCTCCTCCCTCAGCACGG
Organism: Phyllachora maydis; assembly: GCA_029339225.1. Classification (NCBI taxonomy): domain Eukaryota; kingdom Fungi; phylum Ascomycota; class Sordariomycetes; order Phyllachorales; family Phyllachoraceae; genus Phyllachora; species Phyllachora maydis. The sequence goes on along the minus strand of JAQQPM010000001.1, from coordinate 4,122,121 downwards.
GTCCTCGCACCTCCCCGGCTTGGCATACGCTTACACGTTGCAGCTTACAGTCTGACAAAAAGGCAATTGACGCGCAGCCGCGTTCATCGTCCTCGGATCAGCAACCGTCGTCGATGAGCAGCATAATGGAACGAAGCGAGCCGCAGAATCTGAAGCTGATGCCAGCTGAGGGACTTTCAAGTGCTACGCGAGGCCACCGTTGCATGCCATGTCATCTTTTCAGTTTTTCCATTATTTCCCCCAGCTCTCCAGCCCAGTCACGCCTGAGTCTGGTGCTCGCCAGCCCAACCAGACCGCCATTCTTCCGCTACCATCGATGGCAATCAGTGCAAGACCGTCCCTCTCCTAGGCTGTTATCGGATCATTCGGCAGTGATGAGCAGCGCCGACTGTCGCGTGTCTAATGTGGCAGTCGTGCGTGGCACAAGGATGACTCGGAGAGGCCATTTACTCGCCGATCATGGTGTTCAGCACCGATCTTCCGGGAAATTTTGCTCGCGGCCTCATACTACGGCCCCAGCCAACATAACTAACGCTGGCAGTGTCCCGGAAGAATCGAGCGAGATACAGAGTGCAGCACATCACTAATACAACCTCGGGTCAATTATTCTTCGCGTTCACAATGGTCGTGGAACCACGATTCGGCAGCACTTGCCGCGGATTGGCCAGGTGAACGGACACGGGATCATCTGGGGCAGGGTACACATGACCCCAGTCGTCGACCTGGGCACGACCATGGGACTGCCGTCTCGTTGTGTGGGTTGCACCACCGTTCCGTCCATAATTTCTTACAGGTGGCACACCTGGGGCGCGAGATGAAGTCGCGCACAGGTGGCAAATCTCGCGTTGAACAAGGACCGGATCTTGGCAAAGCACCGTCCGACCCAGGGCTGCGAGGGTCGATGCGGGGACGGAGACCTGGGTAATGCTTTCAGCACTCACGCCGTTACAGTCTTTACCTGAGTCGAACAGCGGGCAATGCGCCGACGAGAATGAAGTAGATAGCGAGTGAAGACGACGTAGCGGAGGAATTGATTTATTTTCCATGCATGATCATCCTGGTCGCATCACCAATCCGTGTCACCGTGCCCCGGTTGTGACGGAGTTTGTTGGGGACGGCGAGCCCCGGTGCCAACAGAAACTGTACCTATGCAGTGTGATACAGCAAGCAAGCCCACCTGACCGACCGTCTGACAAAATTGTACCTCGTCTAGCCACACTTCCCATCAGCCCCTGCGGGTCCCGGCCGAGCCGACGGCAGCAGCGCTGAAGCAGCCCTGAGCCTCTTCTCTGGCCGCCGGGCCGGGCGGGACGGCTCCAAGAGGGTTAGGGTAGCAGGGCAGATCCGTACTCGGCGCCAATCCCAATCCCGTTCCTCGGGTCGGTCGGTTGGGCAGTCCGAGCGAGGTACGGTGTGGACGGGATCCAGCCAGCCCACTTCGCTTTCCCCGAGTCGCAGCCACCGACCTCCCTACTCCCTGCACAACCTGGCTCCCCCCGGCCCGGCCGACCGGTCTGCCCGGCCCTCGATGTGCTCGCCCGGAACGCCGCGCGCCGGACGCGTCTCCCCCGCCGTCGCGCGGCTCGGCCCCCTCCCCAATTTGCCCATCCTCCCGCGGCCGTCGTCCTCGTCGGCGGGCCGCCGCTCGTCGTCGCAGTCGTAGCTCCGCCTGTCGTTCTCGCCCAGCTCGTGCACCTTCTCGTCGACCGGCATCTGGTGGATCTGCGAGCTCTCGGCCGGCAGCTCCGACACGGGGTACAGCTGCTGCTGCTGCTGCTGCGGCTGGTGCGCGGCGAACCACTCGGCCGACAGCGAGCGCGGGCTGGTGGCCGATACGGGGGCGCTGCCCATGCTGGGCTGCTCGCCCGTCGCGAAGGTCGCCGACGTGGGCGACACCTGCAGGCTCTTGAACGTGGTCCAGTTGGACGTCGCGCTGGACCGGTTACTCCCGGGCTTGGCGGCTGTCGCCACGGCACCGTGGTTCGAGCCTGGGTCCACGTGTGCGGTCGGTCAGGTCAAGTAAGGATCCCAGCCGCTTGCACCAAAACAACCGCAGCAGTAGCAGCAGCAGCAAGGCAAGCAGGGAGCAGGGAGCAGACGCACCTTCATACGCGTCCATGGCCGGACTCGACGGCCTTCGCACCAGGGTGCTGTCGCAGCGACGACACGTGCTCGCGCGCCGCTTCCGGGTCTGCTTCACGCACAGCCACAGCAGCAGAGCGGCGAGCAGCAGCATGGCCAGCCCGCCCACCGCGGCCCCGGCCACCGCCCCGGACGACACCGCCATGGCGGCGCCGTCGGCGGGCTCGCCGAAGCCGTCGCCCGCGTCGCCCGCGCTCTGCTGCTGCTGCTGCTGCTGCTGCTGCTGCGGGCCGGGCGTCGGCAGCAGGAACTGGCTGCGGAACGGCTCGACGTCGCTCAGCTGGGCGGCGACCAGGTCGGCGGCCGGACAGCCGGCCGCGCCGCAGGGGTTGCTGGCGCAGCAGCCCAGGAAGGGCGGCTCGCCGAGCGCGCACGCGTGCCACAGGGCGGGGCCGCGCGCGTCGTCGCAGTCCTGCCGCGGCAGCTCGGGGTGGCTCTGCAGGCTGAAGGTTGCCGGGCGGAGGTTCGCCCGCGGGCAGATCCCCGACCTTTTCGCTGCTGTTGTTGCTGCTCGCTTCTCCCGTGGCGAAGCTTCGGCCACGGGGGATTCCCGCTCGCTGGTTGCGGCTATCGGGGCCCTCTGGAGGCATGGGTCGGTCGTGCAGCATCCGATAAAGGGGGGGGTGGTGTTGGTGCAGATGTGGAAGTTGCCGCCGTAGGGACAGCTCAGGCCGTAGAACTGGTAAGGGTCCTTGGCCGGAGGGGAAGAAGTCGCCATGATAGAGTGCTGTTCGGACGCTCGGGGGGTGGCCAGGCGATGATGCCACGGCAGTGATGATTCCGGACCTTTTGGTCAACCCTAGGCCGTGGTGACGAGACAGGTACCTCCCACGTTCGGTTGGCTTGTAAGAGATGGCTCGGCCACGAGTGGTCGGTCAGAGGCCGGAGCATGGCCATGGCCTAGCTGGCCGCCAAGCTCCTCCTTTGCATTCAGCCATGGCGGAAGGTGGCTTTCTGCGCCTAGACACCCGCGTCATCGTCATGAGTCGGTCGAGCCGCGCTATCATTTGTTGAAAAGACTGCCTTTACCGGCCCAGTTGGGAAATCTGGCCGTTCGAGAAGCGACACAGGACCGCCTTGTGTGTGTGTGTGTGTCTTTGTGGGTGTGCCCATCCCGCCATACTTGGCCTTGTCATCGAGGGTTTTCGGTCCTGCGTCTGCCGGTGAGAACGCCACGCTCGCCTGACCAGTCTAGCTACTCATGTCTAGCACGCGTCACGCTGGGCCGTCGAGGCGAGGAAGCCTGAGTGGATCTAGGGCTTGTTCGGCGTGAGTGGCCCGGGATCAACCTACGGAACTTATTTTTGCCTGACCAGAGACACGATTGTCGGCTTCGTGACTCATCTTCCAGCTCGGGGGGGCTCGAGCTATAGGACTGCACCGGGACCACGAAGCACATCTACGGGAGCAGTGTGTTCTTGGGACGACTCGGACATGGTCCGAAGCAGTGAACAGGACGGTTCAAGAGGTTGTGTTGCCCAGGAGCTCTGAACCTGAGGACTCGAGATTGCTGGACACACCAAAACCCGTACCAGGCCTTGTAGGATATCGTAGCAGTTGCTGTTGTCAAGACGCCTACGTCTTCCACATCCAAGTTTCCCCGTACCCTAGCGAGCGGGCCGCTTCGGCCTGCTGAAACCTTTCCGGACCTCCACCTTTGGGTGTAGCTCTTCGAGGACGGACTCTTCAGTGATCTCGCTCGGTTCCTCCACTTCAAACTTTTTCTCCACTCGCAGGCCAGCCTCCTTCTCCGCGGCGTCCAGAACAGCCCTCTTCATCAGGGGATACAACATTCTGTTCTTGATAGCCTTGTTGCCTGGGGTTGCAGGACAGGTATACACAAACAGTAACGGGTTGCTGTGATTTCCAGCGTAGGTATGAGCAAACTTGAAGAAGGTAAAGCGAGGCTCAGTCGTAGAAATTGTCTGGACTAGGTCAGGTATGGAGGCGGGGCTCGCGCTATCGGTAACCAATTCGACCACTTCACTTTCCGCGTTGATTTTCTGCGGATGACGTCGTCAGCGACAAGTAGACGGGCACAACAGAAACACATAGACATAGTCGCAAGTGCACTTACCAACATCACCAGGAGGCGGCCAGACTCTCCCGCCAGCTCCTTCAGTGCAGCCAGCGCATTTTCCGCGATTGGCATGGCAAAGCTCTTGCTCAGATGTATCTCCTTCGTGCCTGTTCCCGAGCCAGCCTCCTGTTCAGCCCGCTTCACCTCGCCCAATGTCCTTTCTTCTTCCGTGAGCGGCGCGGCCACTGCGCTGTGGGCATCGTGTTTCTGGAAACCGGCCGGGCTTAGGTCCTCGGGCGTTGTAGCAAATATGGACTCGCGAAAGTGCTCGCTGCCCAGTTCACGCAAGAGCGTTAGCCGCGTCGAGGCGAACAGCATCTTCTGGCGCACGTGCGCCGTGTCCGGGACGTATGTCACGGCGGCCAAGAAAGGCGCGGCTGCGTCGCGGCGGAGAATCACAAAGAGCGCCTCGTCTTTTTTGACGTGCGGGGTCAAGAGCGAGGAGACATTGGATTCAAAGGATTGACCCGGCGAGGCCGGCGTGAGGAGGGTGACAGGCTGGAGTTTCTCGCCGGAGACGGTGACAAGGATGCCGAAGTGCTTGTCGGACTCGAGGAGCTCATTGAACCGGTCCACCAGTTCCTGGGAAGCTGTACCTGGTTAGCTCCAGTGCAACACTCGAGTTGTTGTTCCCACCTGTGATACCGGACTGCATCTTGGAACGTCGACGGGGTGTCCGACTTCAAGTCACAAGGGACGTCGGGCCCGAGTCAATTAATGGATACCGCTACCGAACTCGTCTCCGTACCCCGCGTTGGTCTGTGCGTTGCATGTACGTCCCCTTATAGAGATACTTTGTAGAGGTACCTGTCCAGGCAAGCTACAACGTGCTCTAGCCAATTCGGTCTCTCCGATACATCTTCCTGCCGTTCGATAGTTGGTAGAGTTTCACCTGGGTAAATTGCAGAGCGCATTGGCTAGATGGAGTTATCCGTGTTTCTAGATGTACAGAGGTGCATCCACCTCTTGGGAATACTTCGTACTTGTGCCCCGCACCGATGACGACAACTCGAGCGGACCTCGGGACCCTTTTCAAATCCCGATTCCCGGGCCACGCCACCGATAGCCGCACGGTGAACCACTTGGGTGAGGAGCAGCATGTAGTAAATGCCTGCGAGGATGTAGAGGTAGTGAAGAAGTACGATCGCATCAGTCCCGGCAGGCCATATTGACACCATCTGCATAGGTAGCCATATTGATGGAGAGCTGGGCCTGCCTGCCCTTTGAACAAGCGGTCAAGGATGAATCCGATCTGTACTACTTCGTCGTTACCGTTGGCATAAGTACCTCCCTCTACTTCGCTGAGCACCTAGGCAAGGAAGTTTAACCTGGTGGATCCCTGGTTACAGCCCTCAACGATAACGCCATCCCGCTCGCAAAGCAACAAAGCAAGTTCGGCGCACAGTCGATGGCCATCGTCCACGAGATTTGACGAATGTCGCCATTCTTCGTCGCCATTCCGCCTAAAATTTGCTTGCTAGGTAGTCACTGATTGCCAGACAGCAAGGGCCCCGCCGTTTTCATTAAACTTCAATATTTCGCTGTCAGGCGTACAAAGTACTGCCGCCACAGCGACAAACAACAAATGTCGAGAAGCCGAATTGTCCCAATCGAGTAGAGTCGCGCCACCTTCCGCTGCGCCAAGATTCCTCGCATTGTACCTCGATTGCTGTATCAACCATCACGCTTTGGGGCTGACCGCCCGTTGTACAAGCACGCCATCGCTGTCCCTATCCCTGGTCGTTTCGCTTGCCCGGCTGTTCCGTGCGTATCCCAGTCCGCGATGGCTTGATGTGCTCGCTGTCACCATATTTCTCATTGACGGCGTGACCGCTCCTGAGACCACTCGCGCAGACCTTGTGCCACAGACCTTGCCATGGCGCATGTCGGCGCAACGTCAATGACGCCCAGCCGTCCGCAAAAACATTCACAGTCGAGGCAAGCATTCGCGCCTACCGATCAAGACGGCACCTCTGCACACGGCAACGGCCCGGACAAGGAGGACTGCGACAGGTTCCACCCAGAGGAAGATCGGTCCCGCTTGGCCAACATGGTTACCATGTCGCCGGCGTTGATCCGGCAGACGGTCATGCCGTTCTTGAAGGAGCATATACCGGAGCTGTACGCGCCGATTGGTAAAGCGGATAACCAAGAAACATCAAGACGGAAGGACCCAAACAGCAAATACTGCTATCGACACAGACCGGACTCCAAGTGCAGGAAAGCGGCCGACGAGAAGAAGATGGCCACGATTCAAAGCGATCTCGACAGGCTGCCTCCGGCTGACCAGCAAGCGATAACGCACGTGTGGTCGCTCTTCTCTGCCGCGCCCTCCAAGCACCGAGACTTGATGCTACAGGGCATTCTTACTCAATGCTGCTTTTTCCAGCTGTCGACTGTGGCGCGGGAACTACAAGAGTCACTTAAAATCGACTTCCTCACAGCCCTCCCCGTCGAACTGTCCCAGAATATTCTATGTTTTCTCGATAGCGACTCACTGCGTCGAGCTGCCCAAGTCAGCCAGAGATGGAGGCTTTTGGCAGACTCGGATGCTGTCTGGGCGCGCATGTGTGAGCAGCACATCGATAGGAAGTGCACCGCGTGCGGATGGGGTCTGCCCAAGCTCGAGAAGAAACGACTGAGAGAGTATACCAGGCAAAAACAGATAGCCATGACTCGGGAACACGAAAGAGTGGAGGAAACACCACCGGGTGCTGAGCCATCGCAGGCTTCTGGTCCTGGCTGCTCGAAGCGTGATGCGAGCTCACAGGATGATCCCAACGGCGGCGGTAGCGACTCCAAACGTCGGCGAACTGGCGCATGGACCATGCCGGAGGAGGACGTCCTCCATGTCCATGAGCCGCCGCAAACGAAGCCTTGGAAGTTTGTTTACCGTGATCGCTGGAGGGTTGGCTACAATTGGCGGTATGGCAGAGCCAGAACGGAGATACTCAACTCGCACTCGAACGGTGTGACGTGTGTCCAGATCTTGGAGAACTACATGGCGACCGCTTCTTATGACGCCACCATCAAGATTTGGGACATCTCAGGAGAAACGGCCGAGGAGGTGCGAACCCTCCGAGGACACACACGTGGCATACGGGCGCTGCAGTTTGACGAGAACAAGTTGATCAGCGGCGGGCTGGACAATCTGATCAAGGTGTGGAACTGGCACACGGGCGAGTGCATATCGACAATGAAATGCCACTCGGACGGTGTCATAGGCCTGCACTTCGAGAACGACTACCTCGTCAGCGGATCAGCCGACAAAAGCGTCAAGGTCTTCAACTTCAAGAGTAAGGAGACGTTTTGCTTGCGCGGTCATGACGACTGGGCCAACAGCGTGCGGGTTCATTCGGCGAGCAGGACCGTGATATCGGCGTCGGATGACTGCACCATCAAGATGTGGGACATGGACTCGAAACGCTGCATTTGTACTCTGACGGGCCACGTCGGTCATGTCCAGCAGGTCCTCCTCCTCCCGGAGGATTTTGAGCCGGATGATGAAATTCTCGGGACTGCAACCGCGCCGCCGGACGGGCAGGATGCCGCATCAGTGTCCAGCGAGCGGAGCAGTTCGCCCGTGGCAGCAGCGTCGGGCCCTCATGAAGCCTGCCGAGAAGATGAAGTTCGTGCCATGTACGGGCCTGCTTTCGCGTCGGACCCGAGTAGACAGCTGCCCCGACGCTACATTCTCACGGGCGGGCTGGACAGCACGATTCGACTGGTAAGCGGTCAGCGGCAGCACTCCAGAGGGGGGCACTACGCTAACGAAGGCATTTGTAGTGGGACACAGCTACTGGTCGGTGCTTAAGAACCATATTCGGTCACTTGGAGGGTGTATGGGGTCTCGCAGGGGATTCTCTGCGCATCGTGTCATCTGCCGAAGACGGCATGGTGAAGATATGGTCGCTGTCTGGCAAATGCGAACGGACGATTACAGGCCACCGTGGACCCGGTCAGTGACGCCTGGAATCTGCCATGGCTGTGCCGAAGCCTCCTCCGAGGGGCTGAGGCTCTTGCCGTCATTCAACTCTGTGTGCTCTGAACTTGACACTGACGCCGTTTTACCAGTAATGTGCGTGTCTCTCAGCGAGAGTCGGATGGCAAGCGGCGGCGAGGACGGCGAGATACGGTTATACACTTTCGACGGCACCGGCAACGTGGCGGAAATCGGTACTCCAAACTGATGATTGGGCGATATCGCGATGAATCTGCGATGAACCTGCCGAACTGCATCTCCGGGCGCTTTGTCTTGTCATGGGAACGGGGGCAGAAGGGCCCCCCCCCCCCGGGATTTGGCGTACTCGTACCACTTTTTAGTTTCTTGGTTCCGGTCTGGCTCCGGTGATGTAATGGGCCAAAGCAAGAGATGGAAAAGGCCTGGGTTGAGTCTTGGGCACACATTATTTGCAGACGTCCCAGGCGTATCGTGGGCAACGGGCCTCCATAACGCGTTCAGAGGAAGGAAGCTCTGCTTTGGTCCGGGCATCGGACGCACCGTGACGTGATGTGGAGTCCCCCGCACCATCACATGCTTGTTGGAGGTCGCACAGAGAAATCAGCCTTGGCGGGGACGCAGCTCGGATCTCGGCCAAACATTTCAGCTCCTGTCGACTCGGCGCTCACTAGAGGTCGTCACTTAACTGTCATGTGTCAGCAGTGCCTTGCACTCGGAGTCTCGGACGTTGCCCGCGCTTCCACTCTGCCCCACGCGCCTGCGCGCCCCTGGGCACATGGCAAGAAAAGACGACGGGACGGACGATGAGTCGACGGATTTGGTCTGCTACGTCTGCTCGGCTCGACTGGGATGTCTGGTCGTGGCATGCCGCAGGCTGGAGCTGCCCACTCCCACATGGGCGCTTCCGTATATACGTCTTATGACGTGACCGGTTCCTTCCTGCCATCCCCTCCTGCCATCCCCTCCCGCTCTCCCTCGAGCCGCGGCACAGCCGTACAGCCGTTGTTGCTGTTGCGTCGCCCGTCTTGTCTCGCCCCTTTCCATGTTTCGTTCTGATGGAAGAGCGGCATGCCCTCGGTTGTTGCTAGTGCTAGCTGGGTAGAGCTTTACATATCTCGGACGCGCTGCTTTTCCCTCTGGGCAACACCCCTCCCTCGCTCGCACCTGCCCAGTGCCTAGACACAGTGAAGTGGCATGACGGTCGCGCCCAAAAGGCCTGTTGAGCTACTCTACCTTCAGGCCCGAAGTCTTTGGCCCTTGGCTCGCTCGGCGCCGCCTCTTGGTCCGCCATCTGACCCCTGAACCGTGGCGTTGACGAACTGGTTTCTCCCGCCCCGTTGTCCCGTCGAGGGGTGAAGAGTGGCATCGGCAGGCCCTCTGTGCTGGGCTTCACCCTACATGGGCCTCTGTCGATAGCCGGCGCAAGCTCCTCTCGTGGGAGAAGAAGTACGGACGGCATCATGGCGATCAAGACCAACGGGGAGAGTGGCAAGAAGCCGCCCTCGGCTGCGACGAACCTGATCGGCAAGGCATTCTGGTCTTGGTCTTGGCAGATTGGCATGCGAACGTGGCTGACTCGATGTTGTCACAGCCGGCGGCGGAGCGGGCATGATGGAAGCATTGGCCTGTCATCCTTTGGGTACGTAGGAGGGCGCCGTGTGCAAGGTTGGACGAACGGGCAAGTCGACTTCTCTGGCTGACACGCCTTGGACCGGCAGATACGATCAAAGTGCGCATGCAGCTCTCCCGGCGCGGCCGACAACCTGGCCTTCCCAAGCGCGGTTTCCTCCGGACGGGCGCCGACATCATGCGACGAGAAACGCCGCTGGGCCTCTACAAGGGCCTCGGCGCCGTGGTCACGGGCATCGTGCCCAAGATGGCGATCCGGTTCTCTTCGTTCGAGGCATACAAGCAGATGCTGGCGGACACGGCCACGGGCGCCGTCAGCGGACAGGCGACGTTCGCGGCCGGGCTGGCGGCGGGCGTCACCGAGGCGGTGGCGGTGGTGACACCCATGGAGGTGGTCAAGATCCGGCTGCAGGCGCAGCACCACAGCATGGCGGACCCGCTCGACATGCCCAAGTACCGCAACGCGGCGCACGCGCTGTACACGGTGGTCAAGGAGGAGGGCGCGGGCGCGCTGTACCGCGGCGTCAGCCTGACGGCGCTTCGGCAGGGCTCGAACCAGGCCGTCAACTTCACGGCGTACGCCTACTTCAAGAAGTGGCTGTACGAGTGGCAGCCGCAGTACAGCGGCGGCATGCTGCCGGGCTACCAGACCACGCTGATCGGCCTGGTCAGCGGGGCCATGGGCCCGCTGAGCAACGCGCCCATCGACACCATCAAGACGCGCCTGCAGAAGATGCCGGCCGAGGAGGGACAGTCGGCGATGCAGAGGATTTCGAGGATCGCGAACGACATGTTCAAGTGAGTAACCCAACCCCCCCCCCCCCCCCCCCCCCCGCAGACCGAGAAGGCTCCGGCCTGATCCGGGGGACATGTGCTCATGCTGTACCGTGGGGGATTGGCGGGGGGGGGTTTGGGCAGACAAGAGGGGCTTCATGCGTTTTACAAGGGCATCACGCCGCGGATCATGCGGGTGGCGCCGGGCCAGGCCGTCACCTTCACCGTATACGAGTTCTTGAAGGACAAGCTGGAGAGGAGCGGACCGGCCATGTTGACGGGGGCGAGGTACGAGGAATGAAAACAAACATTACCCGACAGATTATTATTTTTCCCCCCATTTCCCTTTTCCCCCCCATTTCTCGATTTTTTTCCCCATTTCCTCCCCCCTCGCTGATTCCAACTGGTGGTGGCTTTGTCCCGGCTTGCTTGCAGTGCGCGCTACGACAAGATGGAGGTTCAGCCGTTGGCAGATTCTGGGTGGAGGCAAGGTCGTCGTCGTCACATGCATGCGGATGGGGAGGAGTCCCAAGTAGGAGGAGCATGCGGTACTAATCATGAATTACCTCGATGATCAGCTCTTATGAATCATTCCTCCCAACGTTGCAGCAGCCATCGCCTACTAATCAAGGAGTCCTGTCCTCATGTACAGCAATCCACATAAGAAGTCGAGCTGTGAGAAACACGAGCGGACAAGTGGGGCTGAATGGAGTCGACGGGGCGATGGAGTGGCGTGATGGAGTAGGTACCTAGGTACCAGGTCTGGCTGGACCAGGGTCAGATCGAGAACATCTTACCCCGCCCGAGCCTGGTTGGGAGCAAAACCTTCCTCATGCGCAGCGACGACACGCGTCGTGATTCCGGCGTCGCCCCCCACCACCATCACCTCAGGTCGTCTGGCTCCCGACCTGTGAGCATGCGAGGATAGGATGCTGCGGTGATGCGGGCCAAGGGCTTCAACCATATGGGTCCACGGTACCGCACCAATGCCATGCAGGCGAGTGGCGTTTGCTGTCATGGCTTTGTCGCGGGCGCGCTCCTGGCTCGAAGCGAAAAAGACGTCGGGACTCTCGGACCGCGAGAGCATCTACCTCTTCGGAACCATGTTTGAGGCGCTGGCCGGGACCTCCGTCGGCGACGCTGCTGTCATTCCTGCTCGCCGAGTCACAGAGGGGGGAAGTGAGTGAAGGCGGAAACGCGGAACATTCTCTTTTCCTGAGCTTGAGCTACCTCGGACCGGACTAGACCGACCACGTTTCAATGACGACCAGAAGGAGGTGCACGGAAAAAGCACGGCACACTGTACGCAGTTGTGTACGGCCCCTTCGCGGTACGATCGTAGCCAAAGTACCAATACAACCCTTCACCGTCCAAGTGCCGCCCGGGACTGCCAGATCATCATGCATGTCAGTGTCACGCGCCGCGAGCCTTTCTTGCGGGAGGGGGGGGGGGGAAAGGCACCACTTACACGATACGCGCCGCAGCGTCGACGCCCCGCGCAAACGTCTCGACGGCGGCCCCGAGACCCAGCTTGTGCAAGACGCCCTCGAAGTTCCGGACAGCGGTCCGATCGTTGGCCTGGTAGCCGCTCACCGGACAATACGGCCGGATGCGGACCTCACCGTCGGCGGTCGCCACGCTCAGCGTGGCGGCGCACACGATGCCCCGGAGGATCGAGTTGGGCCTCTTGGGCGGCGGGTCATGGTCGTCGGGCATACCCTCGGGCACGTCGATGAAGTGGTGCCAGCAGGCGTCCAGATCGCGGACGGCGGCGCGCGTCAGCTCGTCGTCCAGCCGGTTCCCGCGCGTCACGAAGTACTTGAGGGCCGCGCGCGACGCGTCGGTGATGCGCACGTAGACCTTGATGCGCGCGCGCGCCGGGTCACTGCAGTCGATGCCCACCATCTCGACGTGGTACCGGTACGGGCAGGCCTGCAAGAAATCCTCCAGCTGCTGCACCTGGGGCTCGAGCTCGGGGCCGAAGGGGTCCAGGGACCGGAGCATGTCCAGCGTCATCTTCTCCGTCGACCGGCCTGTCGCGTGGGCCAGCACGTTGGGCAGGAAGTAGGCCTTGAGCTGGGCCTCGGCGCCCACGAGATCGTTGCTCATGAGCACCTGGACCGAGTACATCTCGTCGGGGTGGCTGTCGGGGCCGTGCAGGCTCCCGTCGACGCGGTAGTCCTTATGTCCCGGGCGCAGGACCCATTCGGCCTCGAACTGGCGAAACCAGCGCGTGTCCACGCGGGCATTGTGCTTCTCCCACACCTTGAGGTACTGGAGCAGCTTGCCGTTGTCGAGCGGTTGGAAGAGGTACCGCACCGTGTTGCCCTGCGGGGTGAAGTTCCAGGACAGCTCGAAGGGCGAAGACGCCGGCTTCATGGCATGTTGCGCCATGGTGGGCAGGCAGAGGCACGTGATGACGCCGTCGCGCAGAATCTCCAGCTGGCTGAAGATGTCGTCCTCGCTGTACCGGCCCGACGCGACGAGATGGGCCCAGACAAAGGGCGCGAAATGGTCCCACCAGAACCGCCCGCCGGGGTCCGTAGGCGGCGGAGGGATGCGACTCGTGGCGTACTGGGCCGCAGAGATGGGCATCATCGCCTGCGCCCCGTTGGTCGGCCCGTGAGAGGAGAGGTTCAGCTTGCCATCCGAGGGCGCCGTGGCTGCAACAGCAGTAGCAGCAGCAGCAGCAGCAGTGCCGTTCATGGTGAAGCACTGTTCTCTCGACGGAGGAGGTGTGGTATCGGGCAAGACAGGGATGAACAGGGGAGGAGATCCTGGGTTGTGGATAATCTGCCTGACGGTCCGCGATGATTCATTATATTGGCCTTGCCACGCCGGAACGCCGAGGAGACCCTCGCCGTGGCCTGCCTGGCTCGGTCATCGCGAACGACTCTCGAGCTCCGTCCGATGATGGCACTTTCGCGAGGCTGGTCGGGGGGGGGGGGGGGCCGGGAGGCTGGGGAAAAAAAACCCCCTCGTGCGGTGAGTTCCTCGTCCGGGAGCCGCGCTGACGCGCCAATCCGAGACGACGACGGTCCGTGGCAGGGCAGAACGGGCCTTGGAGGACATACATCCCGGTCTGTGGACACTGCGATGTGTCTCGGTGGGTTGCATATCGCGACGCCATGCCCGATTCAGTTACCTCCTGCGGAAGTTCGTCCGAGTCCATACGTCTGTTTGGTTGGGCCGTCGATTCTTGGGACGCTTCGTGGGTCTCTCGAAAGTCGACTTGATATTCTTCGGCCAACGTATTTGTACTCGCCGCGCCGCAATCTTCTTGACGGAACAACATCCGCACTTCTTCGGTGCGTCAACCTGTTGCCACACACATCTCTCTTCACACCACCATGGCATCGATTCCCGTCCACGCTGAGGCCACCGGGGCCCAGGTGGGCCAAGCGGTCAAGAAGCAGCCTGTCTCGGACGCCGTCTCACTGCCGGCTCCGCGCTTCTTGCCGCCTGATGTAGAGCAAGACCGGTTCGACGAGTTTGCGAAGCGAGTGCTGGCCCTGGTAGGCCAGGACAACCTGGAGATCATCAGCGCCGACACGCCGCTGGTGAACAACGACATGGGCAAGACGGCCTACAAGTACGACGCGTACCGGTCCGCCGACAACGAGGTCAGCTATTCCCCCCACCCCCCATCACCCACGAGCCAAGGTGATAAGAGATGCATAGCACCTGGAAGCTGACTGGAGCCCGTGCAGTGTCTGCTGGTCGGCTGCGGTGTTGTGCATCCGCGCCACGTGCCCGACGTGCGCGCCATCCTGGCCCTGTGCAACGAGTTCAACGTGCCCCTGTGGCCGGTCAGCGCGGGCCGCAACCTCGCGTACGGAGGGAGTGCGCCGCGGGTGCCGGGCAGCCTGGTCATGCGGCTTGGCACGCACATGAACCGCATCCTGGAGGTCGACACGGAGCACTACACGTGTGTGGTCGAGCCCGGCGTGACGTACCAGGACATGCACGACTACCTGGCCAAGCACGATCTGCTGGACAAGGTGCGCCAGGACACGCCCGAGATCAGCTGGGGCAGCATGATCGGCAACGCGCTCGACCGGGGCGGCGGCTCCACCCCGTACGGAGATCACTGGGGCGCACACTGCGGCATGGAGGTCCTGCTGGCCAACGGAGACCTGGTCCGGACGGGCATGGGGGCTATGTCGAGCGTCGAGGGTCGTGAAGAGGCCAAAAAGGGCGTTGCCCCTTGGGACCAGACGCCCAACGGCTGCTTCTCCCTGTTCCCGTACGGATTCGGCCCCATCAACGATGGCCTGTTCACGCAGGGTAACGTGGGCGTCGTGACCAAGATGGGCTTTTACGTGAGTGGACGGACTGGAGTTTTCTGCTCTCTCTGCGGTGGTGGTGACGTCGGCTGACGAGTCCCAGCTCATGCCCAACTTTGCCGGCATCACGCCCTTCATGGTCACGTATCCGCGGGACGATGACATCGAGGAGGCTATGCGGATTGCGGCCAAGCTGCGGCTGAACCACATCATCCAGCACGCCTGCAGCATGCGCTACATCACCCTGGACGCGGGCTTCTACGGGCCGCGGTCCGACTACACGACGTCGGACAGGGACCAGATCCTCACCAGCGACGAGCTGGACGCCATGTGCGCGCGGCTCAACCTGGGCCGATGGAACTTCACGGGCTGCGTGTACGGCCCGCCCAAGATGCGCGAGATGGCGCTCGAGCACGTCAAGGCCGAGATGCTGCGGCTGCCGGGCAGCCGCTTCTTCACGCTCGAGGATCGGACCGAGCGGCCCAGCGTGCTGCACGCGCGCGCGCCCAACATGGAGGGCCTGTGCAACATGGACCAGCAGCGCTGGATCAAGCAGTGGATGCCCAACGGCGCCCACCTGCTCTTCACGCCCGTGTCGCGCGTCGACGGTAAGACGGCGCTGCAGCAGTTCCGCCTGGCCAAGAAACTGTTCGCCGAGCACCAGATGGAGTTCATGGGCCACCTGGTCGTCTTCCACCGCGACATGCACACGGTCTCGTGCATGGTGTACGATTCGACAGACGCCGCCATGCGCGACCGGGCCTGGAAGCTGGGCCGGCGCGTCGTGCAGGAGTGGCAGGCGCGCGGCTGGGGCGAGATGCGGCAGCACATTGGCCTGCACGACCAGGTCGCGGCCTCGTACGACTTCAACGGCCACGCGTTGCTGCGCTTCAACGAGACGGTCAAGGCCGCCCTGGACCCCAAGGGCATCATCGCCCCGGGCAAGAGCGGCATCTGGCCGCGCCAGTACGCCAAGGAGAAGTGGCTCATGGGCAAGGAGTTTATCCCCGCCTTTCCCGGCGTCGAGCCGGGCCTTTTGGGGGGCGGGGCGGGGGCAAATGGGAAGGTGAATGGGAAGAATGGAGACGATGGGAAGAATGGAGATGGTGCGAAGTAGCCAACGGGGGGAGGAATGTGTGTGTACATGGCCATTGACCGTCTTTCACGTTGTTGATTTGTCATTAGTCTAGATCTATATATACGAAATATGCGTAGTCAAAGTTTCTCAGCCAAGTTGTTCCCCTTAAGTCTGGTGACTTTACACACACACAAATCTCGCAAGGTCTGCACAAAAAAAGCGGCGCAATCGATTCGGGGTGAACAGTGTAGCGACGCCAATGTGGTGGAATGGAAAGGGGGGGGCAAGAGTAGGTGGTCGTAGGGGCATAAGAAGGAAACCCACACAACAACTCGGCCTCGGACCCTAACTACTCACCAGACTACTACTAGTAGATCACAGACAGGGCCCCACCGCCTCTGGCGCGTCTCGCATGCCCGTGCTTGCATCGCCACCCTCTCTCTCTCTCTCTCTCTCTCTCCCGCTCCTCGGCCATCCGAGAGGTGTCAGACTGGTATATCGGACGAGCCTCGCAGCACGGCGAAGAGGCTCATGGGTTGGTGGCCTGGGGTGCGTGCATGGGTCCATCGCCCAGCTCGGACACACCTGGTGACGAGGCCAGCAGGGCCCGCGCGGACGAGGCCATTGAAAAGGTCTCCCGCGCGCCATCGTGTAGTCGGGTGCGCGTGTCCACCTCTTCTCGTGTCCACCTCTTCTTCTTCTTCTTCTTCTTCTTGTTCTTGTCCCACAACCCCAACCGATCGAGCCAAAGCATCTCCCTCCCCCTCGCATCATGGCCGAGCCTCAGAAATCCCAGACGCCCAAGGCGCTCGCGGCGCCGACGAAGCAGCCGATCCTCATCCGGGCCCAGGACGCCCTGGACAAAATCGACATTGGGCCGCTCAAGGGCCGCATCCTCGAGGACGGCTCGAACACGGGTAGGCGTGATGCCCGGTATACGTCGAGGCCGAAGCTGACCCGCTCCCCACCCACGCCCGCAGACAACCGCAGCAGCACGGCCATCTTCACCCTCCCGGCCGGCCAGCCGGGCCCGCCGCCCATGTGGCACGAGATGCACGACGAGACCATCTACGTGGTGTCGGGCCGTCTGCGCTTCCACCTCGCCGGCGGCGTCACCACCGACGCCGGCCCGGGCGACTGCATGGTGTTCCCCGTGCGCACGTCGGGCACCTTCTCGAACGCGTCGGCGGACGAGGAGGCCGTGTACCTCATCCACTTCACGCCGGGCTACTTCATCCACTACATCCGCCTGATGGGCCAGCTCCTCGCCGAGGGCGTCGAGCTGACGCCGCAGCTGATGAAGGAGGCGGCCGCGCGGTATGCCACCGTCATGGACGAGGAGTTGGCCGCCAAGATGCGGGGGTGATTTTTTGTTTTTTTTTTTTGGTATTTGTTGTACGCTCTCTCCGGCTCGGGCGGTGGAAAGAAGACCGGGGTTTGGATTGACTTGATTGTACGTACTGCTGTCGTAGATACAACGCCTGTGTTTCTGGTCCACCACGCCGTTGGTTGCAAGTCGAGCAAACCGCGTGACTGTGACACGTGAGAGAAGATGGGGTCTTTTGCCCCCTCCGGTCGTCTCGCCTGCTTGCCCTTGTTCGCCTTGCCTCGGCGACCCGACTGCCATGCCACCGCACAAACGTCCGTCCGGTCCGGTCCTGTCCATGCCCTCTCTCTCTCTCTGCCTCCCTCGGATGAGCGGACGGAGAACAGAAAGCCGAGGCACTGGGCACAGCTCGACAGACTTGGGCTGCCCTGGTGCCCCCGGGACGGGCAGTGGGCAGAACTACGACAAGGCTGAACCGTTCTCGCCCGTCGGGCCCTCTTTTCCGACGACTCTGCCATGACCCCCAACCCCCCCAAGCCACTCCTATGCCGGTAGGGTGAGAGGTCCGAGGTCCTGGTCCTGATGCGGAGAAAAAAAAAAAAAAAAAAGGCTGCGGCAGCCCAGGGGCTTGGCTTGAAACGAAACACAGGCATGGGAACAGGCTCGGATGGATGGGTGGCCCATGTCCTTGCGTACGGATGGCGTTTGCTGCCAGCCCGCCCACTGCCCGGCGTGGACGGGTTGATCTGCCAGCCCCTGTTGGTCTCGTGCGTGTTCACTGCCGTCGCCGAAGCCCATTCACACACCCACACCTACCTCGGCCACGATGGCGTCTCCAGCGCCACAGACGACCCTCACCCTCATCCTATTCGGGGACCAGACCTACACAGTCCCGCAGGCCGAGCAGCGCAAGCTCATGGACGCATGCTCGGCCGCCTCGGCCGCCCATCCGGACCGTCCCCTGGCGCGCTTCCTGTCGCAGAGCGAAGAGGCGCTGCGGGCCGAGATGTTGCGCGAGGCCTGGTGGGCGCGCGAGGACCAGGACCAGGACCAGCGCCGCCCCTGGCCCCGCACCACCTGCCTGTACAACCTTTGGGGGCAGTGGCGGGAGCGCGGTGGGCCGGGCGACGATGCCGGCGACATGCGCCCGTGTCTGCCGTTGGACATGGCGCTTCTGTGCATCTATCACATCCTGCTGTTTATGCGGTGAGCACCTCCTCTCCTCACCCCGGCCGCGCTTTGCTCATTCGTCGTCGTCGTCCCCCGCCGCAGGCAGCACGAAAACGACAAGAGCGGCACCGGCCACGCACGCAGCGAGACGGCCCCGGGCAGCCATGTGGCCGTGCTCGGCCTCTGCACCGGCGCGCTCGCGGCCGCCGCCGTGGGCAGCAGTGCCAGCCTGGACGAGCTGGTCCCCCTCGCCGTCGCGTCGGTCCGCGTGGCCTTTCGCCTGGGCTGTACCGTGGCCGAGGCCGCGCGTCGGGCCGACGCGGCGGGGACGGAGCAGACCTGGGCCGTGGCCTGCTCGGCCGGGAGCGAGCACACCATGCAGCGCGTGGCAGCCCTCGTGGAGCAGGAGCAGCGCCGCCACGAGGCCGGCCGGCCCTCGTGCTGGATCAGCGCCTGGATGCCGTCGTCCATGACGGTGTCGGGCCCGCCCGCGGCGCTCGCCGACTTTGTCGGCTCCACCCTCGCCGGCCTGCCCGGGATCCGTCTCACCCCCTTGCCCGTCTTCGGGCCCTTTCACTGTGCGCCGCTGTACCTCGGCCACACCGACATGGCCGCCCTCCTCGAGGGCGTCGACCAGGCCTGTGCCGTGGCCGCCGCGGCACGGACCGACACGGACCTGTACCAGGAGGACGCGGCGGCGGCGGCGGCCCCGTGCGTGTGGTCCGCATCCACGGGTCAGCCCGTCATCGCGGCGGCGCTGAGCGTGCATGGCTTCCGCTTGCTGCTGCGCAGTGCCGTCGAGGACATACTCCTGCATCCGATGCGGTGGGACGTCGTGCTGCGCGAGCTTTGCGCCCGTGTGGAGCGCGGCGCCACCCGGGACGTGGTCGTCACGGCGCTGGCGTCGACGGCCGAACCGTCCATCCACGCGGCGCTGCGGCGGGCCAAGCCGAGCACCGGTGGAGCCGACGCCGCCGCGGCAGCGTCGACGGCCAGCGAAACCCCGATGGCAGTGATGCCGACGTTCCAGTGCGCCACGACGGTGCACCGCTGCTTTGTCGAGGTAGACCCGGCGGCGCCGGGCCGGGGAGGCGCCGCACGGGGTCCTGGAGTCGAGGGTACGCCGCTGTGCTCGCCGGTGAGTCGTCTGCTCGTCTGTTGTGTCTTGTGTGTGCCAGACCTCCCCCTTTCCCTTTTGTATAGACGGCAGCCGTTGACTGGGAGGGACTCGGCTTGTCGGGGGCAGTCCATCTTTGTCGACGTGGCCACCTCGACGGGCCGCTACACGACCGAGAACTTCCTGCGCAGAGGACCGGCGACGCGGCGGACCGACGGCGACGTGGCCGCCATGCTGGCCGCGAGCGGCGCCCACCACGACCGGGTGCGGGCCCTGCGCACGCGCCCCGGCACGTCACGCATCCTGGGCAGCATCGCCTACAAGATGATCTCGACGCTGATGACGGAGCTCCGGCCGAACCAGCGGATGGTGCAAGAGCTGGTCCTCGACATGCACACGCACGAGTGCGTCGCCCGGGTGCGCTTCCCGCCCGGTCTCGAGCCCGAGGACGCGAACGGGGCTCGGTTCCGGCCCTTGGCCGGCGTGCACCCGGCCGTGATCGATGCCTTCACCCAGCCGGCCGGGCTGTGCCTCAACCTGGACGACGGCACGAACCTGGACCGCAACGTGTACGTCATGCACGGGTGGGATGACATGTACCTCTTCCGAGACATCGACATGGCCGAGGAATACACCGTGTACGTGCGCATGGCCCAGGTGGGCAAGACGCGGAAATGGGAGGGGGATGTTGTGGTCTTGCACGGGGACGACACCATGGTGGCTCTGTTCGTGCGGTACGCCGTCACGGCTTTCCCGCGCCGCCTGTTCGACTCGCTGTCGCGGCAGAAGAAGGACGAGGTCGACGGCAGGGAGAAGGAGGAGGAGGAGGAGGAGGAGGAGGAGGAGGAGGAGGAGGAGGAGGAGGAGGAGGAGGAAGCAGGGCACGGGAAGAAGGCGGTCAAGTTCGAAGACACGACCGAGCTCATCAGCGACGGGGCGCCCGAGGCAGACTTGGAGGAGCAACGGTCGACGACGCCGGCGGACCTGACTCTGCGGCCAAGTGCTTCATCCGTGGCGTCGCCCGTCGGAAGCGACACCGAAAGCAGCAGTGCGCTCAACGGTCACAGTTGGTCCGATCGGCGGTCGCCCGTGTCCCCGCGGAACTGGCTCAAGTTACTCCCCGTGTCGCTGAACGGGGCGATTTCCGACGACGCAGGGCTCGACAGAACCAGCACCAGCACCAGCACCAGCGCCAGCACCAGCACCAGCGCCAGCGCCAGCGCCAGCGACAGCCTGGGCGGAGACGAGGCAGAAAAGTCAAGCCAGGTGGTGCCCGTCCCACGCTGCGACTCCATCGTGCTCCAAGGCACGCCCGAGTCGGCCACGCACTTCGTCTTTCTCTTCCCCGACGGCTCCGGCAGCGCCGCCTCCTACGCCGCCCTGCCCCCGATCCAGCCATCCAAGGCGGGCCAGGGCGGGCACGTCTGCGTCATCGGTCTCAACTGCCCCTTTCTGAAGGGCGACAGGTCCGCCATGGCGCACGTGTCCCTGGACCGGCTTCTCGGCCAGGGCTACATGCCCGAGATTGTGCGGCGTCAGACGCTGTCGACGGCCGCCTCGTCGGGCGGTTACCTCTTCGGCGGCTGGTCCTCGGGCGGCACGCTCGCCTTCCGCGCCGCCCAGATGCTCCTCGAGCACGGCCTCGGCCGCGTGGCCGGCCTGATGCTGTTCGACGCGCCGGTGCCGTTGCGTGGCATGAACTGCCTGCCCCGGCACGTCTTGTCGTACTGCGAGCAGCTTGGTCTCTTGGGCGGCTGGGCCAGCGGCCCGACCGCGGACTGGTTTGTACCGCACTGGGAGGCGACAAGCGCCGTCCTGGGGCGCTATCGCGCAACCAACCTGACCGCGGGCATGGGGCCGGCCACGACAAGACTCCGCGTCGACATGCTCTGGGCGACCGAGAGCGTGCTGGACCGCGCGGGAGCCAGAGCCGGAACGTCGCCGCTTCCGACGCGCCCCGACGACGACGACGACGACGACGACGACACAGAAGGCGTCAAGTTTCTGAAGGAGCGCCGCACCGACTTCTCGCCGGGCGAGTGGGCCACCCTCCTGCCCGGTGCCGAGCTGGTCTGCCATCGCGTCGAGCGTGCGCATCACTTTTCCCTCATGGTGAGTGCCTCCGTCTCGGTCTGTTGGTGCAACTTCACTGACGCCTTCTTCCTCTTCTCCTCCTCCTCCTCCTCCTCCTCCTCCCCAGCGCCCACCGCACGTGGCACGGGTGGCCGAATGCATCTCTCAGTGCATCGACGGCGTAGAGCGCGTCAAACAGCTGCGTGGCCGGCCCAGCGACAGCTCTCAGCTGGATAGTTGCGCCTCCATCGCCTCGGCCGTGTCCGACAGTGGCGACGATGCAGGCACGAAACAGACGCTGGATCGTGTGACGGAAATGATCGAGGCGCGCAAAGGCTTGAGGCGCAAAGGCTTGCTGCGGAGATGCACGTCCTAACACTATCTCGCTGCTCCGCCTCCTCTGGCACCATCTTTGTGACGACATCTGGCTTGGCCCAGGGACGTCCAGGGACGCCCTCGCCCGTCCGAAAGGCAGTCAGCTGTCATGACGGGGCACAGAACAGGACACGTGTCTCCTTCGTGCACATGGCCGTCCCCAGTCGCAGCCAAGAGGTGATCGATCGAGGGTTAAGCATGAATGGTTGGACCCGCCCCGCCGCTGCTGTCGCCATCATCGCCATGGCAGGGTCCCCCCCTTGGAAAGCGTCACAGGCTCTCGCAGGCTCGGTACCGAGTACTTCTCGTACAGGAAAGACTGGGCCGAGGTTGGGCGCGCATCCGAAGGTTTCCGTGTATGCTACGCGTTGCCTGCGACCTCTGCAGCTCGGGCCTATGTTATAACAAGACTTCGTTATGGACGTGCCATGCCCGGCCGAGCCCACGCCGGCATAGTAGCGCTGTTATGCCACTTGTTATGCCCCCGGTCCGTGCTTGGGCCGCGGCGGCAAGGTCGGGACCAGGACATCCTGGCTCTTGTCCCGTCGAACGCCAGTAGGTAGGTAGAATGCCTTGAGAGTTTGCTGGACTTTTGACGTAACCGGCCGTCGAGTGCGACGCAAGACGGGATTGGACAGGGGCCGTTATGAGATGGCAGAGAGAGAGTAAGGGCCCGGATGAAGTCGGAATCGGGAGACGGCCGTGTAGGTTCTGCTTCTGCTGACTGACTGGTCTGGACTGATCTTTCCCACCTCGATCGTTGCGTTGGAAACGCGAGTCAGGACTTGGCGCACAGCAGGTAACATATTGCAGTTCCCTGCCCCCCCTTGTGACCGTTTCACCTCCGGAACCTTGCCCGTCTGTCTGTGAGTGTGTGGAACTGCCGATGGAGTCTGGACGTGCATGTCAAAGTGGACAGACTCTCGCGCCCCCGGTGCCTGAACAAAAAAAAAATCTCTGCACCGTCTAAAGCGACCGAGCCCGATGTTGATGGTGGCACAGTAACCTGCTGTCCGTGTGTCTGCGTGGTGAGGAGTCCGCCACGACCAGAGCAGAGCCACCGCGCCGGGCGCTGCTTTCCTTCCTTTGCCCCGTGGGACTGTTGATTAACCATGAGCTTTTGTCAATTAGTCGTGGCTGGACCATCGTGAATCTCCGGTTCCCGGTTCCGGCTCGCTTCTTTCGGCTCGTCCTGCCCACGTCAGTGATAACCCAGACTGTAATACTACTTATTCCGCGTCGACCGTTTCACCACCATGGCTTCCCGATTACCACGCCCGTCACCACGCCGGTTACTCTTTCGGTCACTCCTCCTTCTCCACCTCTTGTGCGGGCTCGGCGTCGAGGCAGCCAACGTCTGCTACCTGCCCAACGGCTTCCAGTCCCACGACACTCCGTGCGATCGGTACGCACCAGTAAGCATGTGCTGCGGGACCGTGGACGGCTGTCAGTACCACCCCAAAAGGAGAGAGAGAAAGAGAGAGAGAGAGAGAGAGAGAGAAAAGAAAGAGAGAGAGAGAGAGAGAGAGAGAAAAGAGAGAGAGAGAGAGAGAGAGAGAAAAAAGAGAAAGAGAAAGAGAGAGACAAGAGAGAAAAAGGTGCTGACCGTGGACGCAGGCTTGTCCAACGGCCTCTGCAAGGACACGATGACGACCAACAGTTCGGGCAATTCATTCGCAAGAGGAACCTGCACAGACGCGACATGGCAGTCTCCGATCTGTCCCCAGCACTGTCTGTTGAGTATGGCCCGGACCCTCCCCGCTGAGGTCACAACACGGCCATGCGTGACGGGCGTGTTTTGCGACGACGGCGCCGACCGTTTCTGACGCCTTTCGCAGATCAGGACACAGGCAAGGTCAACGGCGCCTTCAACTTCCAGGCCAACGGAGTGCAGGTGTGGTCGTGCCACGGCCAGGGCTACGGCGTGCAGGACAACTACTGCTGCGAATCGGCGAGCGAGAAGATGCGGTGCTGCTCCACGCCCGCGGCCCTCTTCAACCTGCCGCCGGCCACGCCGGGAAACGCGCTGCCGGTGCAGACGTGGGCGGGCCTGACGAGCGGCGGCGCCGGCGGCGCCGCCGCCACCGCAGCACGGACTCACGCCACGACGGCGACGACACCCAACGCGGCAGCCCAGGCCACGGCCGGCGCCCCCCCCACAGCGCCCACGACGAGCGGCGCATCCCGCACCGCCGCGCACACCACGACGGCGGTGAAGCCGTCGACGAACAAGGCCACGCCGAGCCGGCCCCAGCCCATGCCGGCCGCCACCCCGTTTCCCGCGGCTTCGACCGGCGCGTACATCTACCCTCTGCCCGTGGCCGGCCGGCCGGCCACGCCGCTCAGCACGGGCACCTTGGTGGCCATCGGGGTCGCGACGTCGCTCGTCAGCGCCATCATGGTTGGCTCGGCCGTCATGTTCATCCTGCGACGGACCAAGCCGTACCCGGTTGTCACCAGATGGACCGGCAGTGGTCCCCAGCCGCCACCGCCGCCCCCTCATTATTACGGCGGCAGCCCCTTGATGGCCAAGAGCCTGCTGTCGCGCACCGACAGCTCCAAGGGGGTTGACGAATACAGTCTCAGCGCGCCGTCGTCCACCTACGGCAGGAGAGATGCCTTGGGCGGCATGGAACGGATCGTGGTGCCTGTCGCCAAGATGAGATCCCAGGGGACGGGCTTCTATGCATCGCCGCCGACGTCTCCGGCGGAAAAGCAGCGGCTCTCGCCGACCGTGAGGATGATGAACAGGCCTCCCATGAAGGTGTATGAGCTGGCATAGCAGGGGTACTCGTAACACGGAGAGTAATTCTTCAATATTAGCGCTTTTTTGTGGGGGGGGGGGGGGGGGGTTTTCTGTGCAGTGGAAATTTTTTTCTGGGCAATGGAAAAAAGGTTGAATTCTTGGTTTTCCCTCTCACAGTGCTGACTCGACACGGAGCCACAAAGCGGGGTCAACCGTGTGGGGCTCTTCTGCTCAGCCACACACACCTTAGCCCCGAGAGCTCCCCCGGCTTTCGCGACTTTTTTTCACCATGCAGCCGGCAGGCACCATGTCGCGGTCCATCATCTCCAAGTTCCCCCCGCCAGCGACCCCGCGGGGCTGGAGAGTGCCCGCGCCCTCCCGCGTCGCCGAGGCCGACGTGCGCGTCAGCGGACAGGCGCTGCTGAAGCGGATCCACGACACGGCCGCTTTCGGCGCGCAGCCGCACTATGGACCGCGGAAGCACGACGCCGGCGTGCGGCGGCTCGCCCTGACGCGGGCCGATGCCCACGTGCGCGACTGGTTCGTGCGCGAGGCCAAGCTCCACCGCTGCACCGTCACCACCGACGCGGCCGGCAACA
Organism: Phyllachora maydis; assembly: GCA_029339225.1. Taxonomy (NCBI): domain Eukaryota; kingdom Fungi; phylum Ascomycota; class Sordariomycetes; order Phyllachorales; family Phyllachoraceae; genus Phyllachora; species Phyllachora maydis. The sequence goes on along the minus strand of JAQQPM010000001.1, from coordinate 4,096,764 downwards.
TGTTCGCCGTGCGGCCGGGCCGCCGCCCGGGGCCGCCGACGTACATGGGCTCGCACCTCGACACGCAGCCGGCCGCCGGCCGCTACCACGGCGTCCTGGGCGTGTGCGCCGCCTTCGAGGTCCTGAGCAGCTTGGACATGTTCCGCGTCGAGACCGAGTTCCCCCTCGGCGTCGTCAACTGGACCAAGTAGGTCGCTCGCCGTCGACGCCGTGGCGCTGGCGCCGGCGCGTACTGACGCCTTCCTCGTGTCCAGCGGAGAGGGCGCGCGCTTCCCCAAGCCGACGATGGGGTCGGGCGTGTGGGCAGGCACCATCGATATCGAAGACGCCTTGAGGACCAGCGAGGTCCGCGGCGGCTCCGCCACCGTGTATTCGGCCCTCCGCCAACTCGGCTTCACCTCCAAGATCCCCGCCAGCCATCTAGCCGTGCCCATGGCCGCCCACTTCGAGCTGCACATCGAGCAAGGCCCCGTCCTCGAGGCCGCGCGGCAGCGCATCGGCGTCGTCCAGGGCGCGCAGGCCTACCGCTGGTACACGGTCGACGTGCACGGCCGCGAGGCGCACACGGGCACCACGTCCTTGGCGGCGCGCTCCGACGCCCTGCTGGCGGCCGCGCGCATGGTCACGCAGATCCACGACATGGTCGTCCGGCACGGGGAGGACGCCCTGGCTTCGGTCGGCCTCATGGAGGTGAAGCCGGGCAGTGTGAACACGATCCCGGGCCACGTGCGTTTCCACCTGGACGTGCGGGCGCCCAGGACGGAGACGGTCATGGCCGTCGAGAAGAAGATGCGGCACGTGCTGCGGGCTGTCGCAGCCGAGGGTGGCGCAAACCTGACGTGCGAGATCTCGACGGATGCCTCTTCGCCCGCTGTGACATTCGACCAGGAATGCATCAAGGTCGTCCGGGAAGCGGCCGACGGCGTGCTCGACGGCGGCTGGGGCAAGGGCCTGATCCGCGATATGACGAGTGGTGCCGGCCATGACTCGGTGAATACATCCAAACGATGCCCGACCGGCATGATCTTCGTTCCGTCCAAGAACGGTATCAGCCACAATCCGCGCGAGTTCACGAGGGACGAGGACTGCGAGCTGGGCGCCAACGTCTTGCTGCGTAGCGTCTTGGCGTACGATCGGATCAGGGGCGAGCGTGCAAGGGGGGGGGCCGATGGGGATGACCATGATCACGGGGTCCCGGGCGAGGAGGAGAGCCCAATGTCCAAGCTTTCCGGCGCCTTGCAATTCTTGTCATAGCAAGAAGCTCAAGACAACATGTCAAATCACTGCCCTCTACCAACTTTCCTGCACGTGCCCCAGTGGTGCCAAACTCGAGTAGTCGGCCGTCACAAAGGCTCTGTCGACCTCATCCATCCCCTCGTAACAGTACTGCAGCGTCTCGACAATGTCGTGCGCCTGCACGAGCGACGTCTTCTCGTCGAGCAGGACGTCCAACTCGACCCAGACACCGTCGCCGGCGTGGTACGCCGTCAGCCTCTTGTAGCCATCGACAACGGGGCTGAAGCGGTAGGCCAGGTACATGAGCTTCTGCTGCAGTTCCTCGTCGCCGCTCATGCCCGTGAGCCGACTCACGTGCAGCACGCACGTCTCGGCCCAGTCGTACATGACGTACAGGGCCAGCAGCGAAGCACCCAGGGGGTCCAGCCACCATACGTCGGCCGCCACGCCAATCAGCGGGAACAGCAGCGAGGCCGTGTTGAAGTAGACGTCGGTCTTGCAGTCCTGCACGAGGGCTTGGACCTGCGTCGTGCGCACGGGCAGGCACGCAAGACCAATCAGCCCCTTGACGACGGCGTTGGCCGCCATGGCCCCGATGGCCACGGCCGGCAGGTCGGCCACCTCGCGTCCGCCCCCCGGCAGGAGCTTCTGTGCCGACTCCAACAAGATCTGCAGGAAGGACACGATCATGATGACGGAGAAGACCAGGATGCCGAGCGGCTCCAGGCGCCGCCGGCCGACGGGGTACTTTGCGCGGAGTGACTGCAGCCTCCAGTCGACGAGCCGGTTCGTGCCGTATATGATCAGCGTGCAGAACAGATCGAGCCCCGAGTCGACCGTGCTCGCCACCAGGGAGAGCGACGGGCTGAAGCGCAGGCTGACGAGCTTGCCGGCCAGCATGACGACGTTGGCCACCACATTGACCTTGATGGCCCAGCGCGCGCGCCGGGCGGCCGTGGCGCGGCGCTCGCGGGCCGCCTCGGGCAGGAAGTCGAGCACGGCGCCGCGGGCGTTCTGCAGCGGGCCGGCGCGCTCGGCCACGCCGTCGCGGTCGGCGTCCGGGTTCAACGAGTCGATCACGTCGTCGGCGAGCGCGTACACCAGCCCGTCGACCTCGAGCCAGTCGTCGAGCCGGGCATTCTGGGCCTCGTAGAAGGCGCGCACCCGGCCGTCCCGCACCGCCCGGAGCTCGGCGTCCGACTTGCGGTACCGCTCCATCGAGAAGCCCTGCATGCCGTCCAGCACCCGGCGCTTGAGGTCCTGCCGGCGCTTCTCGGCCTCGGCGAGCTGCGCGGCCGTCTTGAAGGGCTGCTTGGGCGCGCGGCCATGGCGGTCCGCCGGCTGCTGCTGCTGCTGCTGGTGCTGCTGCTGCTGCTGCTGGGGGGTGGGGGGGGATCCGTTGGGTCGGAGAAGCACGGCTTCCTCGACGTCGTCGCGGTAGCGGGCGGCCGTCTTGCAGTCGTCGGCCGGGGATGCCTTGCCGCCGTCCGAGCGGTCGCTCCCGGTCTTCGTCTTTGTGGAGCGGTCGAGCAGGGGTCGTCGTCCGACCATGACGCTCGAGTGCGTGCGCGACCAGGATCGGAGGTGTGGGAGAAGGCTGGTCGAGCGGGGAACACGACGATGGTGACAGTCCCTTGACAGCAACCTCGACACTGCCTGTGTATGGGAAGGAGACGACGAATCCATGACGTAACTAGTACCTTCCTCGAGGAAGTCGAAACAGTAGGTACGTGTGTACTTTCGACCTCAAGCCGGAAAGAATGCCGGCGGCCCGGACCGGGAAAAGTGGGGTGCACACGATGACAGCTTTCTCCATGGGATGGATATCTATGTACAGGTTCATGTACAGGTTCATCAGGGTCAAGCGTTCACTGTTGGCCCTGGTTTGCCTGCGCTTCCAGAAACCCGCTTCGGCGTGAGGTAGACATTGAGCGGCCCCTTCTGCCACAGGAAATAGCACTTGTTGTCCTCGACCCAATTCTTGTGCGCCGCGTCGAGTCGGAGATCAAAGTTCCATACGATGCGTGCAAGAATCAAGCGCATCTCGCCATAGGCCAAGCTGCGAGCGCGGGCAAACATGGTCAGCACGGCTCTGGCCCTCCCACAAAACGACAAGAGAGGCTAGCTTCCGTCCGCTGTCTGCTGGTTCAGGCACACGTTGAACTCACTTCCTGCCGATGCAGTTCCGCGCGCCGTACGAGAAAGGCTGGAACGCTTCCTTGACGTCGGAAGCGAATCGAGCGTCGTCGAGCCATCTCTCCGGGTGAAAAGAGTAGGGGTCGGCAAAGTAGGCATCATTATGGTACATGGACCAGTGATGGATCGTCACCACTGTCTAATGTTGCCGTGATGCCCACCTACTGTCAGCAAAGCCGTCCTCCCCCCCCCCCATCCCCACGTCGGATCAGAGACTCACCTTTTCTGGGAAAAAGTGGCCGAGGATGACGTCGCCTCCTTCGGAAATCTGGCGGCCAATGCCCGTGCCGAGCGGGGAGAACTTTCGCAGGGTTTCGTTGAGCACGGCCAGCATGTACGTCAGCTTCTGCACGCTGATCAAGTCCATGTCGTCCTCGCTCTCAAAGTTGGCGTGCAGCTCCTGGTCGAGTTTCTGCATGACCTCCGGGTGCGTGGTGAGGTAGTAGATGGCGCCCGAGAGAGCCGTCGCCGTCGTCTCTCCCCCGGCCGTGACCAGGGTGGCAGCCGTCTCGTCAATCTCCTCGCGGCTCAAGCCCTTTTCTCCCTGTCTCTGGACCAGCGATTCGATAAAGTCGTGTCGCTCCGTCGTCAACGCCAGCCGCTCGGTGATTCGGTCATGGCCAAACTTCCTGTGCTTGCTCCGTGTGTCACTGATGGTCGGGCCCGCGGCCCACATGAGTGCCGCAAACAGCTTGGGGAATCTCTTGAGGCTGGCCAGGTAGACCAGGTTGACAAAGGACTCGAAGATGATGTGCACCCACGGGTGCCACTCCGTCTTCTCAAGACACCCAAAGGGCTCGCCAAAGGACAGGTCGCCAATAATGTCAAAGGTGGCCCAGTTGAACCATGTCGTCATTTCCACAGCCTCGTCCGACCGGCGGGTCGCGTGGTCCCGGAGACGCTGGATGAGGAGGTCGACGTACTTCCGGATGATGGGCTGCTGGTCCAGCATGGCCTGCGCCGAGAACCCGTGGGAAATGGCGCGGCGAATGCGGGCATGGTCCTCGCGGTTGGCCCCGATGACCGAGTGCTGTGCCTCGAACATGATGTACGGTTCCTTGGCGTGCTCTCCCTGTGCGCTCTTGCGGTGGCCCATGAGCTCCTTCCAGGCGTCCGGGTGGTTCAGCACCACGTCATTGGGACCGACGCGCACGACGGGGCCGTACTTCTTGTGCAGCGCGAGGATCCGCCGGTGGCTGTTGCCGCTGCAGTTGCACAGCGCGTACGGCAAGTCGGATACCGCCCACAGCTTGGGTCCCGGCACCGTGTGCAAGGGGTGTGCGACAAGATTGTAGACGGCCGCCCACAGCGCGCGGAAGACGCTCAGGACGAGGGCGATGGACAAGATGCTCAGAACCGTCTGCACAACTGGCACGCCCGCCGGGTTCAAAGAAAAGACGGAAACGGCCATGGCGTGTGCGGACGTGGCAAGTTTTCACGTTTTGGTACGTGTGGCCACGGCAAGTGCAACGCGAGCAAGCGGCAGACAGGGCTTTTTAATTGCTTTCGGCTCGTAACGGCAAGCTGTACTGGGAAAGTTGGACTAGTAGTTTGTGGAAGGCGACCGCGAGGACTTGCTTCGCAACTCATCTTCGGACGATGGTCCGTGGCAAGCTGCCATGCTGAACCCTCCGCGTGGGCTTGGGCAATTCCGACCAGGAAAAAAAAAGGGGCGGGGGGGGAAGTAAACAAGTCATTGCCCCTGGCCGGCTGCGTGTCTTGGCCGAGCATGGTTCACTCCAGAACAGGAGGCAGCCTCCACCCATCCCGACCTGCGGCTTTTTCAGCATCCGGTTTCCCACCGAGACCACCATCCCCTTGCCGAGAAGCAAGAAGCGGCTGCGCAACGCCAAACCAGCCAATGGCTGTCTGCCATGGGAGACACGCGGAGCTTGTCTCCGGTCACGTCTTCGGCCGCGGCGGACGGCCTGGGACACCAATCCTTCTCGCCCGCTGACGGTGACGGTGGCTATAAGATTTTTCTTCTCGTCCTCCTTGCGTCCCTCTTTTCAGCGTAACACCCCTCGTCATCCTCAACTACTTCCCGTTCTCTGAACTTGGCCCCGCCCACAAACCAGCAATCTGCCGGTCCGCTATGTCTTCACGCGCCGTCAGCACCATACTCGACCTGGCGGGCCTAGGCCGAGATGCTCGCCCCGGCGCCGGCGGCGGCGGCAACGTGTCCCTGGCGCTGTACTCGCGCGTGGCAGCCACCGAGGAGCGGACAAGCCAGAGCGACCCCGACAACAACCACAAAAACAATGACGACGACGACGACGACGACGACGACGTAGTAACCTACAGCGGCCCGCACAAAACCGGCGAAGAGCACGCGCAGGCTGAGCCGCTCCAGCACCAGCACCCGGACCAGCCGTCCCCGACGCCACGAGGTCGCTGGGCGCCGACGCGGCCCTCGCTCACGCGCTTCCTCGCCGACTTCACCCTCGGCTTCGCCGACGGCTTGACCGTCCCGTTCGCCCTCACGGCCGGCCTGTCGTCGCTCGGGCAGACGGACACGGTCCGATACGCGGGCATGGCCGAGATCTGCGCCGGCAGCATCAGCATGGGCATCGGCGGCTATCTCTCCGCCAAGGGCGAGAGGGCCGCTGCCGCGCGGGAGAGGGAGGCCCGGGACGGGCGGGAACCCGGTCTTTCGGAGAGCACCGACGATCCGGAGAAGAGCGCAACAGCCGCTTCTTCTTCCTCTTCTCCCCCTTCCTCTTCGGCCATGCAATGCCCCCGGCCCGTGGCCGAGTACCTCGCGCCGCTCCAGCTCCCTCCCCAGCTGCTCGGACTTGTCGTCGCCCATGTGCGCCGGCGGCCCGACGCGCTCCACTCGATCGAGCAGAAGGTGGCCGAGGACGACGATGAACAGGCTAGGACGCGCTCGCCTGTTGCCGTCGGCTGTTCCGTCGCGCTTGGCTATCTCCTGGGAGGCTTATTGCCGCTGTTCCCCTACTTTGTCGTGTCTCGCGTCGGCGATGGGCTGCTCTGGAGTTTTATCGTCTGCGTCATTGCTCTCTTCGGCTTCGGCTTCACCAAAGACTTGCTTGTCAGCTGGCAGCCGACGCCCAAGGACGAGGACTGGCTACGCAGGAAGACAACGCATCGTGTCCCATGGAAGAAGATCAGACACAGTGTGTGGGAGGGCATGCAGATGGTCATACTCGGCTCGGTCGCTGCTTTATCTGCAGTCCTGTGTGTCAGGCTGTTCGATGGAATGGATGTTGCGACGGGCAACACACCCGGGCCCTGACGGAGGACATCCATAGGAAGAGAAGCCTGAATTTCAGAGCATGCGAGATTGGCCATGCATCCGGGTATCTCGCCCACACTCGCCACTCATCAGATCCCGTGATCCTCTCCAACAGCAACCCGGTCACCCAGGAAACGGCCGCACCCCCCGAATCTGCGGCTCCCTCGTTTGCCTGTAGGGCGTATATCTCGTCGGCCTGATCCACGTCGGCGGCGGGTTCAGGCTCGTCCCCGGCATGTTGACGCCCCCGCCCAGTCCGACGGCCGCCAGCCACGCGGCGCGCTGCGGCCTCTGCCCCTGGGCCATGCCGCCGAACTCGCCGCCGCCGTAGAAGCGCCGCCGCTGCCGCCGCGCCTCCCGTAGCGCCGCGCTCCGCCGCCGCCGCTCCTGCACCGCGCACGCCCACAGCACAGCCGCCAGCAGCACGAGGCCGAGCACAGACCCGACCACGGCGCCGATGGGGCCGGGGGTCGGGCCGGACCCGGCGGCGGACGTCACCGACGCAGACGCCAGGGCCCCAGGGTCGCTGCCGGCCGTGAGCGGTGCGGCCGTGGGCCCGTCGCTGCCGCCGCCGCCCAGGGTGACGAGGACGGTGACGGTGGTGAAGGGGTGGGTGATGGTCTGGGTGATGACGTCTCCTTGGCCGGGCTCGAGGCCGGGGACGCGGGCCGGTGAGGCGTGGCCGTCGGGCGGGGCCATGGCGGCGCCGGCTCAACGATACGTTCAGGACGGACACTCGGCGGGAGGGCCGGCTTCGATGTGATCTTTCTCTGCTTGTCTTTGCGTCTTCTTCTCCGGCTACGCTATGTTGCGGGATGCCGTGAGCAGCAGTACCAGCAGTGATCGGGACCGGCCCACGCGACGGCGACTCCCAAGTTCCGCAAGTAGAGTAAGCAGCTCGCAGGGCTCCAGTCGGCGCCAGTCCCGTGCGCATGCAATCCCACCGGGACGTGCCACGCACACAAATGCCCACCCCGGCCTTTTGGCTCTCGCTCGACATCCCCAGGGCTCTGCTCTCTCTTCATGGTAGGCGGCCCGTCATGTGAACAAAGTCGCTCAGCACCAGAGCGATGGAGTCCCGGGGGCGCTTTTTATTCGATGGGTGAGCGGGCAGACGCGCCCCGTGCATGGCCATGCGCCCAATGAGAGATGCATGGACATGCAGGTGACGATAACCTCTTTCTGCCGCTGTCAGAAAGGAAGAGAACCGGTAAAGACGGACCACACATGAGCTCAGGGGGCAACGCGCGGCGAGAGAGGCGGGCGCGCATCGGCCTGACCTTTTACCATGACGCGGCAAAGCCGATTCCTGGAAAGGGTGCAGGCCTTCACAATGGAGAGAAGCAGTTAGGTGCCAAGTCTGAGCTATGCCACCGCGTGATGGGGCAATCCGACTAAACGCACGTGTCAAGGAGCATCTGCGTTCAGCATGGAAGGCCGGCGTCTACTGCGCCCTCGGAGATGGACGCCGAACTACCCACAGACCTTCTCGAATCGCGCCTTCGACCTGGACACCGGGCCTTCGACTCTCGACAACGCGGCGACGGGCTCCCAGGACTGGATGGCCCACGGCGCGGGGCGGAGCCGCGGCCTTCGGTCCGCCGGGCTGGCCGACCTCTATCTACCCCGGCGGACTAGTAAGGCGGGTAACAGCCGGACGGCGACTGGGTCCCGGCGGAGGTCCAGGTGCTGGTGTTCTGGGCGGAGATGCGGCGCGGAGAAGGGATGCGCGGGTCACGAGAGTCACAGTCTATTTTTTTCTGGTTTTCTGCTACCAACCGGGGCACTCGGACCACCTACTCTATAGGTGCAAACGCCAGCCAAATTCCACAACGGGTCCTAGCTTAACGGTGCAGTGGTTTAATCACCACTTGACCCTAAGCTAGCCTGTTACTGTAGAGAGAGCCTTCGGGTTCGGTTCCGGAGTAAATCCTATCAAGTGGATTTTCGTAACCTACCACCTGCGGACGATCGACTTTCCCCGTGATACCACACACGGATGTAGGCGAATCGAGCAGTTGGTAGGTGAGCTTTTTGGCGACGTTGCAGGGAGCCATTCAGTCGAATTAGAATAGCTTTTTGGCAACGTTGTCGGGAGCCATGCAGCCAAGCTGTGTGTGCGTGTGTCTAAAGGAGCAAACCCGCTCCGCTCTCTAATCCCTCCCCTTCGCCTAACCCGTGGCTCAACCCCCCCCCCCCCCCCCCCGAGGCCCCAGGCTATCTTGTCCCGGCGCCGCGCCTTGGCCGACCGCTCCGAGGCCTTGTCCCTATGCGCCTTGGCGGCCAGGCAAGCGGCGCACTTCTGCGCCTTGTTCGCCTCGCCCGGGCGCCCCAGGTCGAAGCGCCCGCAGTACTTGTGGACCACCGGCTACGTCCACTCGGCTGGCGGCACCTGGGCACTGGTCATGTCGCGCTTGCTATAGCTACGGGCCATAGAGGGTGGCCCTGTCTTGCGCTTCTTGTTGTCGTAAGGGGTTAGTAAAATAGGGATGCTTGATAAGCTGATCTTGGGAAATGCGTCGTGGTGGTGGGATAGAGGTAGTGCGGCGAAGAAAGATTGCATGTCGTTCACGCGATGCGGGCAGGGGTCTGGTGTGAAGGAAAGGATGATGTCAGGGTTGCCGCATGCGGAGACGCCTGAAAAAGAGGGGAAAAAAAAAGAAAATAAAACCCCAGAATGAAAGCTGACATAATCGTGTCCTGCCGCGGAGGAAGAGCTCCGGCCAGCCTCGGACGGTGACTCGGACGGACGTGGATCGTCACCGTCTCTTCTACCATGAATCGCTAGGTCCGAGTATCCGGACACCTACAAAGTACATATACACGGCAAGGCAGAAATGCCAACCGTGCTGCAAAGCCATGACAAAGGGGTATTGCGGTGAGCGTGCAGCAGCCGAAACGGCCATGATCTGCAATCGCCAGTCGGCCGAGTCGTATCGAGCCCGACTCGCGCCACGCGGGCCGGAGTTTGTGATGGGAAGGAGCGGAGAAGAAAAAACCATGGGAGATGCAACAAGATGTGTCAAATCCATTGTCGAAAACATGACCGACTGGTATGGGAATCTCTTCTCCCGAGCTTCTGCGTGCATATGTAGCTGCGTATGCCGACCGCTGCGTCCCACCCGGAGTCTGTAAGAGGGCAACTGGCCGACGATACCACCCTCCATGACTCCATCGTTGGTACTACGAAGCCACAGCCGGGATTATCCCAGTCGTCTCGGAAGGCGCTCATCGGCAACTGTCGTCTGAAGGCGCTCATCGTCAATTGTCGTCAGTTAGGTTTATTGGACGGGACGACAGAACCATCTGGAGCATGCTGGGAAACAATCAGCCCCCGTGGCTTCATCATCAGCTCTAAACAGGCATCATCAGACCAGCGTATCGCAGATGGTACAGCCGCACAGCCGCACAGCCGCTGCAGGACTGGTCCTGCCCAGGTCTTGCCCGGCCAATCGTCGGACTGGGTTATGCTGATGCACCCGCCGCACGGACAGAGGAAGTGGGCGGGGGACTGTTGCCACCGGCATGGGCGCAGCGTTAATGATCCGCGACGGCTTCCCCTGGTGCTCGTGCGACTAGTAGGTAGTACTCCCCCGGCTGTTGATTAGTGATTGATGGCCAATACATGACCCTGGAGCCCCTCGTTCCCCGAGTCTTGGCCAGCGCTTGCTGCGACGGATGGAATGCACAACTTATCCCGTGAAGTAGGGCGTGTGCAACTTTGTCCCATGGCAGTGGACGCGGAGAAGGAGCAGCAAAGCGGTGGGCTCGTCTGAGTGGTAGTACCCGGATTGGTCATGACTGAGTGATCGTGGGAATACCGAGAAAGCTCCGCGCCGAGCTGCAAGCGAAGCGGTTGTAGGAAAAGGGGTGGTGGGTGGCTTCGGGAATAGCTTCACAAATGAATACGGACGACACGCCGGCCGAGTTATGTCGATCTCGTGAAACCCTCGGTCTTGAATCTGGGCGGGGAAGGTGGGCGTACTTGGATGGGGGGAAGAGGTAGCTAGAGGTACCTACTCCTAGGTACCTACCTTCTTTGAGCTCACCGATAACACGGCATTTGATAAGAGGTGTCAACGAGTGTCCCAATCCAAGCTGCGACGCAATGCACAGCTCGCCGTAGCGTTGCAGCACCTACATAGCGCGGGGCGACGCTAGCGGATGGGCGGAGTAGTATAGGACCGCGAAGTGTAACTCTAGGAGCCTGGTGGCAACTAGTAGGTATTACCCACCGTGCGCCGATCTTATCTCGCCGCTTCAGGGACAGGGGACAGGGGACAGGGGCCAGGGGCCAGGACCGGTGATGGGGTTTCCCTGCTGCCACTATCAATCGCATCATATCGGCAAATTCAGTTGGACCTGGGGTCCCCAAGTATGTCGCCACCGCGCCGCCGTGCTCTGCTGCAACCTACAATGGGCGGGCACGCGCGACCGGCCTGTCAGAGCGAAGCCGCCCCCTCCCCCTTTCTCCGGGCTTTCCACTTGGCCCGCCCGTCCTGACATTGAACGCACCGTCTGTGTCGGGTGTGTGTGTGTGTGTGTGTGTGTGGCGTCAGTCCGCGCGTCGGCGGGTGGGTGCCTGTCTCGTCCGGCCAGTCTGACTTTTCGAAGCTCGCTCGCTCGCTCTCGGCCGGTGGCTCCATCACCACAATGCCGCCGACCATTCCAGGAGAACTGCTTTTTCCCGACGCCGCCGCCGCCGGAGGCCACCATCCCGGGCCTTAGCAACCGGTCCGTTGGGCTCTAGGCGAGCAGGCCCTTTGTCTGCAACGCACTTCACCCATCTACCTATTCGCACCCCGCTCCCCTGCCCGAAGTCGTCTTGGACGCCGGTGTTTCCACAAACGTGGACGACAAGAACCCTAATCGGCGTTTTGCGGGGTAGAGGACCGGGAGTCGGGACAGGTGACGAAAGATGGCTTCTGGATGGCGCAAGCCATTGTGCAACGCTCGTTCAGGCTAGCCAGCCGAAGAAAATCGTCTCTTGTCCCCCCCCCCCCAGTCTCTTTGGAAGGGTGGTCCTGGTATGGTGACAACGGGCCGGTGGACGATGTCTTGACTTCTCTGCCAGGGTCACTCTGGTGGGCGACAGCAATGTCGCAGTGCGTTCCCCATCGCGGCCTCACGATAGGGACTTAGTAGAGGTGGGCAACGGAGGGCATGTGCACCCTCGGTCAAGATCGTCACTATCTACCGGCACGGTCCGAGCAGTTCGTGGAACAGGTGAGAGACTCGAATTGTCGGCTGTGTGGAGCCGCGCACAGGGTGGGTGTAACGGCAGCATCTGTCACTAAACGCCTACCACGTTCAGCACCTTGGCTCGCCATGTCGTTTCAAAGAGAACGCCACACTGCAAACTCCGCACTGCGATATGGAACTGCTGACTGTCTCCATATGTATTGCCCGACACCGGAATGATGGATGTTGTACGCCATTTCGACACGCCATGCAGAGACACCCTAGCAGTGGACTGGTTCCTCCTCCAACTCTCCCTCTTCGGTGCCTTCGGCTACACTGACCGATCCGCTGTTAGATGCCGTTCGCCCGAAAGCCGAGCAGCATGTACTCCACTTGACGTGGGGACCGCTGTGGAGAAGATACACGACTGGGGTAGCCTCGATCATCGAGCCCGAGGAATTTTGGTCCTAGGATAATCCTGGATCCTGCGCAGAAGAGCTTTGTTTCTTTCCCGACCTGGCGTGACCGGCCGGCACAATTGGTGGTGCATCATCATGGTCACAGCCACGGCTGGAGATGGCGAGACAGCAACTTTGTGTCGTACGCATCGTACGCGGCACGGCTCGAGTTAGCGGTTCCGACGTTGCTGACGACAATGTGCAAATTCCCTCAGACCAATTCGGTCAGTCAATCATCCCGCAGCTGATGTGCAGTAAGCCGTAAAGCCGGCGACGTGCTTGATGAGTTTAACTACGAAGTACCTAGATGTAGAGGTAGTTCCTACTCGTATAAGCTTTGAGGCCACTCACTTGCTTGGGTGCGGGGGATCGCTGAATTGTACTTCGTAAGCACATCTACACGCATTGTAGGATTCTGGTTGGAATGCGAGTCTCCGCGCGCGTGATCGAGATGGACAGCTCCGTGACGTGACGTCTTGCAGCACCCCGCGGCAATGGAGCTGTGCCGCTGGGCTGGCTCTGTAAAGTGGGAATGCCCGCTGTGCAGCGGTGTAGCAATGTTCACCCGGCGGGCCAGTGTGTCCAGCCTCGTCGGTCAAGTCAATTTCAAGGCGGAAGGCTTCTGGATATCTCTGAAACCTGAAGCTTTGCCGTGTTTTCCCAAGACACACAGTTTTACCACGTTCATAGCGATGTGTCTCGTTTGGCACTCGCAGATCTTCACCTTTTCGAGCTTGAGACCTGGTATCTTGACACCTGGCGCGGGGCTGACTGTCAATACTAACCGCTGCGGATCGCTGCGGGAGAATCGCTTCTTCAGAATGTGTCCGGCCCCGGAGCCGAAAACTTGGCCATCGAGATGGAGCTTGGACAGCTCGTCCGTGTGTGTTCTGAGCGGCTGGTCCGGACGTCCGTGCATGCCGCATTGTTGCGCGTCGCTTTGCCCGCTTAAGGCTGCCCGCAATTGACGCATGATCTGATCACGCTCGATCGACTCTAGCTTTGAGTGACAGCACTGATGACCGTTTACTGACGGCGAAATCGAATTCTGCCGTCCAAGGCCGGCGCGTCCCCGCATCTGGTCGGGACGAGAAATGTACCCCGATTGAAGCTGACACTTGACTTGCGCGCTGAAAGAATTGATGGCAAGATATGATGGGTTCATTACCAAGTAGTCGCAGGATCCGGCCGGTGAAAAATTGACTTTGTTCACCGGCAAGCGGAGAAAGCGATGATAGCGATACGAGTCCATCCCGGTGCCGATCAGTGGGCACGCCGGACCTTGCCGACCCAGTATTGACAGGACTGAGCGAGCAGCTTGGTAGCGACATACCTATGGTAGCCTATGTCCAGATTTGGCTAGCCGGCCGTCTAGCTCCAACCCATCGTCGGATACGACGGGTTGGGGGGGTTTTTTCATGCCGGTAAAATCCACTACGATATGAAGATCTTCGAATCGCTCCAGCCCGGGGGAGTCCGCTGCGATCGCGTCTGCGATCGCGTGCGTGGTAGATTTCGTTGCGGGCATTTCTCTGCAGGGAGAGGAGGTTTACGTATGCAGGTAGTCGTTTGTAAACGACTCGCGCGGTCAGCAAGGTCAAAATTAGGTAGCTACAGGCACGCCAATAGTAGACGAACTTGCAGATTGTTGGGAAATGATGTAGATATCGCGAAGAAATTGATTCGTCAATGCCTGACGCGGTCCCAGCACTCAGCGAGCCCCACCCCTTTTCTCAGATAGAAGCGTCATGCAATGCCATTGGCTCATCACTTTTGTTCGAAGAGCGGCAAGCAGGTTTCTCTCGAGGGCCACCGGTCAACAATTGCATTGGCTGGAAATACTCGAGTCGACGCCCTTTGTTTTCGCTCACAGGCGTGGCGGCGTCTTGGCTGTTCTCCGATGCCGGCGGGCGTGGGCTAATCCAAATGCGGTAATCACCTTCTGTTTCCGCTCGCGGCCACTCGCCCCTGTGGCTTGTGGCTGACAGACAGGGCAGGGGATGCGCGTGGTTGGCGTCGCTGAAACGCGCAGCGAGGGGCGAAGCTCCCCTTGTCTACCTCTCAATCAAGCGAAAGCCGGAGTATGGAGCCAGGGTCAAGGGCAGGCCTGGCATTGAACAAACAAACGTGCATCGGACATTTCATCTGGGCCGGAGTGTTGGGTCTTGCGCTTGGCATTGTAGCACAGAACATGAGGGCTTCGAGGTCGCAAAACAATTAAATGCCCCGTGTCGTCGAACGAACAGCCAGTCTATCCCATTCCATTAACCAGGTCTCCCGGAGTCCGTCGGCAAGCAACGTGTCAGGCACTAGGCGCGAACGGACAAGCAACCTGGAATATCTCTAGCCGCACCGCCTCAAAGATAAGGACGGAAGAGCGCAATGGCTCGCTTCCTGACTCGGGTTCGGATTGCAACTTTGTACTGCAAGCGACGACAAAGGATGCACCTTGCTTCGAGATAGATGCATCCGTAGAGGTGTCGCTGCTTCATTTCCGTCCAATTCGAGCCGCATACCGGTGAGAACGATTTACTGTGACGCCACACTACGTAGATCTCGGCAGAGTTGATCAGGGATGCCAGCCGGACTAGGTTACGACCTTGCCCTGAACATGGGAATGCTACAGCGTTCTGCTGACTTCGGGCGAGCTGGGACTGCGAGCAACCCAGATGGCCGGCACTGCCGGATCTAGCACGGGCAGGAGTCGCAAGCCTCCGCGGCTGTCCGCTGCCGCGAAGCGACGGCGCAAACTCTCTTGCGCACTGAGGCCCGAAGTCGAACTCAAGGTGTTGGGGCGTGGAGTCCGCGTACCGGGTACGGCGTGTTGCCCCAGCCTTCTGTCAATTGTCCAGTGCCTTCTACCTAGCCCTGGCGGCATAGTCCTTTCGGCAGCTCGCTGTTGAGCGCCCTGCTGGGCGCGCCTGTTGGGGGCTGCTAAAGCTATTTGCGGCAAACTGTGTGCGGCAGCATCCGCTCCAAGCCTCCAACATTCCAGAGGTACCTTTAGTCTAGGTACCTACAGTGACAGGGAAGCCCATACCAAGCCTGCCAAGAGAAAAGCGGGCTGACATGGGTCCATAGAAGCAAGTGTTAGATCCCTGCAAGCTGAGTTCGAGTACTTCGTACCTTGTACTTTCCGGCGCACCCTTGTAATCCGATCAACCCACTCCTCCTCCACCGTCTTGTGTATCTATGTATCTTCCAGGTTTTCTCCTACTCCTTCCTCTGCTCTTTTACCTCTTCGTCTCTGTTCTCCAAGACGTTTCTTCATACACACTTTCGCCGGGGGTCTTGCAGTCTGCAAGCAGCTTCGTGATTGCAAACTTTGCATAGGCAAGCATTCCGTGCACCTTCCGTCAGAGGTACTTCCGCGTTCTCTTTCACCTTTTTTTTGTCTTGCAAATTACCCCCCCCCCCCCCCCCCCCAAACCAGGCCATCCGCATTCCTCCAGATCGGTCGATAAGAACCCGTCTCTCCGCTTCCTAGACTACCAATTGCATTCCTCAGCACATGTTTACTGTTGCGGCTGCGATACCATCGCTTCTCCGTAATAAATTCATCGCTGACGCCCAGCACCGCAGGCCAGTCAGTCAGAACGACAGGGCAGCCGCCTAGCCAACTTCGCCGGGCCCCTCTTGAGCCCTGGGGTTTCGCCCAACTTCGTCGAGCTTACCCGTCGACGAAAACCCCGGAGGCGTACTCTGGCGTTACTCCCCGCCAACTGCCAACCCGAACCGCCGTCTTTGTCGCGGATCACTCCTGGATTCCTTCATTGGTCTTTCTGGTGGTGCTCCCGGTCCTCCGGCGATTTTAAACACATCTTCGAAATCCTCACAACCGAGGTCGGATCACATCCTGGGTGACAAGCTTTGGAAATAACGACACTTGAGCTGGCTTGTTGCTGAGATACTGCCTCGCGGCTCTTGCCTTCACACGCCTCTGACATTTGGTGAGTTCACTGCCATGAATATCTCAACACTACACGGTGCGCCACTTGCAGTCCGCACCGCCCTCTGCGCAATCGGCCGGTATTATGAGCGTCGGTTGGAAAAAAAAAGGTCTTCTCGGCGGACCGGACAAAGTCCCAGCCACCAGCGATTCATGCTTCCCACAGGAACCTTTAAACCAAAGTTTTCACGCTAACAGGTCGCTGGAGCAGCATTTTACATATCCTAAGAACTGGACGACGACCTTCAGGGGCACCACTCGTCATCCATGAACTGAAGGCGATCTTCTTGACATCAGTCATTGCCTTTGTACCACTCCACGTTCGCGGTCGTGGTGATGCCTTACACGCCTCCCTCTCACCGATCGCCGGCGACATCCGCTCCCGCGTCACCTGAGATCAGCCGACGATCTTCAATCCAATCGGTAAACAGCAGTCCGCGGCCGCAACTCCCCCGATCAGCGTCGTACCTTACGAAACACCGAAGAACACCGGCCGCTGCGGCTCCATCAGGAGACAATGTCGACCAACTCACGCCGGAGAACACCTCTGACAACCTGAAAGGGATGTTAAGTAACAACTCTGTGCGGAAGTCGCCTCCTCCAGTAACCCGTGATCACAGCATGCCCGCTGGGGCCATATTATCTCCGCCTGAGTCGGGTGCTTCCAGCGACGAAGACGAGACGCAAGTAGGCAGGGGCAGGACCATTGAGAATCTCAAAGAGCTTCACGATGCCATTAGCCAGATTCCCCAGCACAGGGAGTGCTCTCCAGGCAAGGCGGGCGCGGCGTCGCATGAAATTCCTGGAGACTTGCACCTGCGCACCTCGCAGTCGGACGTGGTCGCCGAGGGGATACGCCGCAGCTTCACGACGGGCTCGCTGGACGGATTTGCAGCTGCTGCACCACGACGAATCTCGCACCTCAGGTCGGCTACGGAATCCTCGGTCAGCATTATGAAATCGGCAGAGAGTCTAATGTCCGAGTCTGAGGAGGACACGGAGGAGGACATGATGCAGAAGCCTCAGATGGTGAGGAAAAAGTCGGGCGAGCTTGTTCGACCTGCGTTGCGGCCGGCTTCGAGGAGGCGACCCTCGAGTATGCCGGGTACGCCCACCTTCAACAAAGCCGTCCATTTCGACTCGCACCTGGAGCATGTTCGACACTTCTTGCAGGTCGATCGTCCACTCGCCGTGAGCGCGGGTTCTTCGCCTGTGGATAACTATGACAGCGACACCGAGTACCCGTTCCACGGCGAGGAGAAAGCGATCCGCTCGCCGCCATTCGAGTGGGAAATCCTGATGAGCAACTTCCCTGTCGAGACACCGATACGAAAAGCCGCCCCAGTGCGGTTAGAAAGGGTTTGGCTGTCCAATGACCAAAACTGCCTCGTTGGGTCCGTGGTGGTGAACAATCTTGCATACCAGAAAATGGTTACATGCAGGTTCACGCTCGACTACTGGAAGACAACGTCCGAAGTGGCTGCCGAATATGTGAGCGAGGTTCGGCCGAGTGACATACCCGCAGGTCAGGACCGTTTCAACTTCACCATCAAGCTGTCCGACTTGGCCAACCTTGAATCGAAAACGCTCTTCTTCTGCGTCCGATACAGCGTCCATGGTCGGGAGTTGTGGGACAACAACAGCGGTACCAATTTCCAGGTCGATTTCCACAAGAAGATGAACCCAGTGAACGGCAAGAAAGGTGTGCTCGGCGCTGCGTCGCGCCCTTTCAACGGCCTGCCCCGAAGCAACCGTCGGCCAACCGGAGCACCGCGGCCCAAGTTTCTCTCAGTGGACGATGAGTTTGGGCACCACGGAAAAGTCGACTTCGACCAGAGCATCCAAGACTACCTCGGAGAGTCGGGGATGACGGGGCTCAGACTGAAAGGGGTCAAGTCCTCCAGCAGTCTTCCTAGTGACAACCTTCCAAGCCGGCTCTCGGCTCCGAGTGGACAAGCTTTTGCAAACCGATACGACTTTGGTGCGTCCCTGACTGCTGCTGTGCAAGCAGCCAAGGACTCGATGGGGACCAAGTCGGACGGACTGTTCATGAAGCCGAATCGGAAGACGGCTCCTCCTGTCACCAAGTCGAATCCCGCTGCCGTTCAGTCGCACAAGCACACCAACGAGATGGCGAGCAAAGTGAACAAGCAGGCGCCATCCGTTTCGGAGGCAGTGTCCCCGGTTCCTGGAATCACGTCGTCATCCTACGAAGAGCTAGTTAACAAATACTGCTTTGTACGTTGACCAAACTCGACCATCGCAGCCTCCCCCGGCCGGCATGGTAAAGCGCGAACCAGCGACGATGGAGAAGACGACTAACAGTATCGATGCAGTTTGGATCCAAACAGTCCAGTCCTTCACTCAAAGATGGGACAATCAGGAGTGGTCGCTTCGACGGATTCGATGACGGTGCAGCTCTGCGGAACAACGGCAACTCGAGCATGACCGCCAGTCCTGTCCCGGCTTCTCGCGCCGTTCGTCCAAATCACGGAGTAGTGCAACCAACATTGCAGGTGCACGAAGTAAACCCTTACTTCTCCCCGGCCATGGCCATGAGTCCCGTCGGTGCATCGCCCTCGGAATCGCCTCTCCGCGGCCTCAATGCCTCAGGGACCAGTAGCTCGATGCAACGATCGCGCACGGCTATCAGGCCGGCTTCTCCAGTTGACACTGTGAGCAGCTATCACCAACTGGCCGGTACGTCGCCAAATGAAATCACGTACCAGTTCAACCAGGATCGATTTCCATTCTCTGGCACGGACGCTCACAGTGCCTCGACAGCCATTAGGGGTTGAGAAAGGGTGGTGAAAATCCGTCCCGATGTCATGATCAACATCCCGATTGCCGATGCCGCCCACTGGCCGTTGAGAACGACTGGATGCGAGATGGATGGCGTCCAACCCTCAGTTATTTACCGCACACGACACGGCACGGGACTGCCGTCTGCCCCCTATTCCTACGGGGGAAGGGACAACTATAACAACAACTGCACCATGAACACCACGAACTTCAAA
Organism: Phyllachora maydis; assembly: GCA_029339225.1. Lineage (NCBI taxonomy): Eukaryota > Fungi > Ascomycota > Sordariomycetes > Phyllachorales > Phyllachoraceae > Phyllachora > Phyllachora maydis. The sequence continues at coordinate 4,077,471 of JAQQPM010000001.1, read as the reverse complement.
ACTGTACATGACGTGACGCGGTTGCCTGGTGTGTGGGCACATTTCAACGAGTTTTTCGATGCGGAATTGACTTGATTACGAGGCCCTCATGATTACGCGTCACGGACGGTCGTCGACTTGGCTTTGGCGCCAGCTCATCGCTGCCTAATCATCGCAAGTTGCTTTCAAGACTTGACACTGCATTTCTACGGCTACTCTGTCTGGCCTTGAGGCCCTTCTTCGGTTGTGTCGTTTATCATCTCGGGTTTAGCATCAGTTCCTGCGTCGGTCCGGCTTTTTCCTCCCAGTGGCTTTCCTTTCCTCCTATGTCAGTGTCCAAGAGAAAATGGACCTCCAGCACACGCAAGGAGTTGGGCCAAGGGGGGTTCAAGGTTTCAAAAAAAAAGGGTTCTTCATTAATTCGCACCAATGGGCTTTCACCGTCTTTCGAAAGAGCGATGTGTACAGGTATGGTTATGCAGTATTGCGTTCAGCGGCAGGTATGCCGGAGAAAAACAGGAAGAGCGAGGTGTAGCAGGACGGTTGTTCTGGCCTGTTCTGTGGCTGCCCCGACAGATAGCGAGAGATCGGGGAGACCTATTCTATAGACACGGCGCTGTCGGGTCGGGCTCGCGAGCTGCTGCTGCCGCGGCACACGCCTCGACACCGTCCACCACGGGGGGGGGGGGGGGGCAAGGGTGGCAAAGGACGACTAAGCAAGCAATCCAAACCATACTTGTTCTGTTATTTTGATGCCTCCTGTTTCCCTCCATCACGCCCGCGACCGTCATGACTGCCGGGTGTGTGAGCTGCATGATCTGATCCCGTGGCCGTTTGTTTCCCAACATTCGGCAGCCACCGCGACGTTTCTTTTTGACCTCCGTTCCGCCGTGGTCCTTCCGAACACAGGGCGTCCCCGTCCGGAGCAGCAGACCCCGAGGATACGGCGCCGAGAACGAACGACGGGAGGTGCTCGCGGCTGTCTGCGCAGTCCCAGAGTCAAGGGAGGCGAGGAGGGGGGGGGGGGGGGGGGGGTGAGGCCAGGGCCGGCAGCCGACGCCGTCGAGTTGCCGCCCGACCCGGGCAAGGCAATCTAGGTAGGACTCGAGCGGCATGCCTCGATTCGTGTGGCCAGCCAGTGGCGGCGCCGCCCTTGGATGGAGAGAGATGGTGTGGAACTAGCGCAGCGACTGCGGCTCCGGGCCGAAAACCTCGTCGTACCAGATCCTCACCGTCTCACACTCCTCCAAGAGGGTCCACTGGCAGTTCACCTTCAGCAGCTCGTCCCACAGCGTCCTCTCGACGTCGTAGCCGGCCGCCTCGATCAGCGGCTCGCTGTCGTCGCCCCACAGCCGCGTGAAGACGCCTTCCTCGGTCCCGCGCAGGATGGTGTCCCCCACGACCGAGCTGATCATCCTGCGCGCGTCGATCTTGACCCGGTTCAGGTGCGCAAACATCCACCGCGACGGCGCCACGTCCTCCTCCCGCGTCACGTCCGCCGCGTCCGGCTCCTCCTGCCACTGGCCGTCACGGGCCCGCGCGGCCGCGGCCGCGACCCGGGCGTCGAACTCGGCCTCGGCCTCGCGCGCCTGCTGCCGCTCCCGCGCGGCGCGCACGTCCTGCGCCGGGTCGGCCTGGCGGATGCCGCTGCCATAGTTCAGCTCGGGGCTGGTCAGCAGCCGCGCCGGCGTCTGCACCGCCCACGCCGGCCGCCCCAGCACGTAGGCGGCCTGCAGGAAGGTCTCCTTGTCGCCCTGGCCCCAGGCCCCCTGCGACAGCAGGGTGTAGTAGCGGTCCGGCCCGTAGAAGTTGTAGTAGGCCGCCAGCAGCAGCGTCTCGGCGTGGCGCGCCTTGTCGCACAGCAGGACGCCCGACTCGCTGGCGCGCGACTCGTCGGTCAGGTTGGGCGCGGCCACGCCGGCGACGGCGTAGAACTGCGGCGCCACCGTCGGCACCCAGTAGTCGGGCCAGGTCACCAGGCCGTGGCTGGCGAAGGGCTCGACGGCCAGGAGGCCGTCCGGGTTGTGCACGGGGAAGGCGTCGGCGTCGAGGAAGAGGAACTGCTGGAAGGACGAGAAGAGCAGGGCGAAGACCTTGAACTGGTACTTGGTGAGGTTGCGGTGGTCCTCGTCGGAGCCGTGCGCGCGCAGGGCCGCCTCCGCCGGCGAGTTGGGCTCGAGGGCGAGGTAGTCGTCGAGGTTCAGGCAGCTGACGTCGAGGTGGGCGAGGAGGTCGGCACACCGGGCGCGGCCGCGCTCGCCGGCGCCGTCGAGGAAGAGCTGCACGGGCAGGGTGGAGCCGGAGCGGCGGAGCATGAGCAGCGAGGTCATGGCGATGCCCAGGTAGTCCGGGCTGACCGTCATGACGATGCCGCGCGTGCCGCGGGCGTAGGGCAGGCGGGAGGCCAGCCGGGCTTGGATGCTGTCGACGAAGCGGGCGTGCTGGGCCGTGAGCGAGGCCATCTCGTCGTCGGCCACGTAGAGGGAGTCGAGGTTCCTCTCGTGGTCGGGGTCCTCGGGGTTGAAGACCCACATGTCCGGGTTCATGTGGGTGATGCTGGTCGTGGCCGGCTTGGCCACGGCGAGCTCGGCGACCAGCTCGTGCCAGAAATCGACGAGGGCATGCGAGGGGCCGGCATAGGGCCGGGCGCCAGACGCCGAGGAGGAGGAGGAGGAGGAGGAGGAGGAAGGGCGGGCGGCCAAACGAGTGTCGACGGGCGCGGAACAGTAGTCGGCCTGGGTACGCAGCAGGTGGACGAGCGTGAAGAGCGTCAAGACGGTCAGCAGGACGGCGAGGACTGCGTGCCGGCACCACCGCGCCGGGCCGGGGGTCGTCCATCGAGAGGACGAAGACTTCGCATACTTCAACGGCATGGCAGAAAATGCAGAAAAATGAGCGGACATGACGGCGAGCAGCAAAAAGTGCGGCGCGCGACGAAAAGATCTTCGCGAGGCTGCGACATCACCCAGTCATATATAAAACCAGGCAACAGGGTCAGGGCACCGCCGCCGCCGCAGCAGTGCGAGGAGCAGGGTATAGGCGGATACGAGCCACGTCGATCCAGCGGCGGCAAACCAACCTACGGCCGCGGTGGGTACGACCCTCCCACCAACATGACTCTTACATTACGGAGCACCCAGAGAGTGGAACGGGGGGCTTACTTATTGGATTATGAGTCGCAACGTGGTGACGAAGTCGAGTCCGGTCCGAGTCAGGTCGGGTCTCCCTCATGTCTCAGTCCCGGCGCCAGGATCATGGTTCAGGGGCACTCGCGTGTTCCGGACAAACGGTTTTGTCATGATGTTTCTATAGACAACGTGCATACTCTTCGGCGTCCTGGTCATTGAACAAATGCGTCCTCGCGCCCTCGTCATCCTCCATTTCAAACGAGCTGCCCCGGTAATGGCCGGTAACGTCCCGCTGGTTCGCCACCGTAAACGAGAAGGCGCTGCCCGTGAGGCCGAGGAAGAAGGCCGACCTCATCATGATGCCCAGGTCGATGACGCCCATGAAGTCAAACGGCAGCGCGTTGATCATGTGCGTGGTGGCCTCGTCGGCCAGTGCCCACTTGTGCGTGACCTCCCAGCCTCGCTTCTTGCCCTCGGCCGCAAATGTCTCCACCGCGTCCTGGTCGCCGCACGCCAGGTACACGAGCGGCTTCGCCTCGCCGCCGCCGTACAGCCCCCAGGCGCGGTCCAGCGCGTCCAGCAAACGTTGAAGCTGTTGGTCCATCGGGCTCCAGATGTTGTCCTTCTCGACGCGGAAGTGCACGCCGTAGTAGGGGCGGCCGGCGAGGGCCGGCATCAGCCTGGCGATGATCTGGCGCTGCTCGGGGAGAAAGCGCACGGCGTGCGAGAGGTCGTTCCACAGTCGGAGGTCGCGGCGCGTGGGGTCGTCGGTGATGCGGTAGACCATGAATTCCGAGTCGATGCCCACCACCGTGATGCTCTTCTCCGCCTGGGCCGCGTCGTGATGCGCCGGGTCCGCCTTGTCCTCTGCCTCCTGCACCTTGAGCTTCTCGTACTGCCTCTCGAAGAAGGTCCTGAAGGGACGGCCCGACCAGAAGTAGCTGTGAAGCTTGGTCCAGCCGGGCGCATCGCCGCAGCTTATGTCCCACTTGCGCCGCACCGGCACCGTCCTGTCCAGGTCGTCGGGGTGGATGATGCGCATGGTTGGGCAGGCCTGGGCCATGACGTTTTCGAGATGCTCGGCGTCGAACCACTTGTCGTAGGTGAGGTACGCGTCGCCATTCAGGAAATTGAAATTTGTCAAATCGGTACTGTCCCGGAGAGGCATGCTCGGCAGAACCAGCGAGGTCCCCGTGTCCAAGGCCATCTTCAAGCACACCTTGATCTGGGAAACCATCGTGGTCATGCCAGCGGCCATACCGCCGCACTGCAAGTATACATTGTCGCCATACCAGGCCTCGCGGGTCCCGTTCGGTCCATGCGCATTCCGCCACAAGCCGCGCTCGCAGGCTTCCTTCAGGGCCGCGTAGGCAAAGGGCCTGGGAGGGCCGGCCGAGAAGGCCTGATCGAAGTAGTCGTCCACGTGCCGCGGTACGCCGCCTGTCGTCGTGGTCCGGCCAGCGCCCGGAAGAAGGCCGCCGAGCGAGAAGCGCGCCGACTGCCGGCCCGTCCCAAGATTGCTGCGGAGCAGCCAGGTCAAGAGCAGGCACAGGGTCATGGCAAAGGCCCAGGTGCGCCGCCGATTGCACGCCTGGTTGATCATGATGGCTGTCGCGTTGACCAATGATTCTCGAATCCACCGTGACGACACGCAGGCAGGCGATGGGATACTCGACACCGACAACGACCGTCACCCCCGGCAAAACATGGGCAACGCGGGACATGCGTCCTCGGCCGCGAGTGATAAGGCGATGGCGATTCAGCTGCCGCCCGCCCGTAAAAGGATTTCCCGGGTCGAGTTCATAACCGGTGTCAGCTTTGTTGCACGCGGCCGGGCCATCCCTGCTTCCCGTCCACTTTCAGAACCACTATCAGAACATGCATGGTCCACCTGAAAACGTATTGGTAATACGACTCGAAAAATTCTTCCCTGTCGTGACAGTCGGTTGACCCTTCGCCGTCGTCGTCAAGGGTGGGCTGTGCGATGCCCATTGCCTGCTGGACTGCGGACTGCGGACCGCGGACTGCCGACTGTCGACTGTCACCTCCCTACCTGCATGGCGAGCAGTAGGTTGTTGTGATTGTCCACAGAGCGGACGACAGTTCAGCAAACCAATCAAGCTGCGGAGTTAGTCGGGTAACTGCATCATCAGCCCTAACCCTCCGTCAGGAACCGGTCGACCGACCAATCTCCGATGTCAAGCTCGGACCGCGCGCAACCGTCCCGAGCATCTCTCCTTCCTGCCGGCCCGAGCAAGCCAACATGTTCTGTCGCGCATGTCGCGCAGCTCGCGCCCCTCCGACTACAGCTACCGCATCTCCTACACGGCGCCTACTACCCCGACCACGAACCTACACCTCAGCCTCCCTTTCCGCTGCGCTTGCCGCCCGCTGCTTCTCCGCCGCCTTGCTTCGGCCATCGCCCCCGTCCACCGCCCCCCGTGCGTACTACACGTACTCGACAACCCCGGGCGCCTCCTCCTCGTCCTCGTCCCCCGCGGACGACGTAGCGCTCGAAAAGCCCAAGTTCGACACGGAGGCGGAGGGGCTGGTATGGGACCGGCTTGTCGCCGAGCTGGCGCCGACAGCGCTGCGGGTCCAGGACATCTCGGGCGGCTGCGGGTCCATGTACGGCATCGAGATTGCATCGGAACGATTTCGCGGCTTGAGCATGCTGAAGCAGCAGCGGCTGGTCAACGGCGCGCTGGGCGACCTGGTGGCGCAGTGGCATGGCGTTCAGATCAAAACGAGGGTGCCTTGATCTGTCCGGGCCGGGCGTGCTGGCAACATCTACTGCCCTCCTGGAATCATATGTACATAGGTAGACCGCACGCTCGTGTAATCGTGCCGAAGCGAGGGCGAAGCACACTCAGGTGCCCGCTATTCAGTCACAAGTCTCGTGGGTTTGGGATTCAAAGACCACGTGACTAAAGACATTGTTGTATGACTCTTGCCATTACCACGGCGCGTTGCCTAGACGTGATCAGGGCCATACTACCTTATTCCCTGGCGGAATAGGCTGTCTTTTCATCGGCTGCATCAAGGCAGACAAAGCACGAAGTAGGCTACCAATTGCAGTACCGTGCACTTGGCGGTGAAAACGGACCAGACACCTGCTAGCTTGTGGAGCCCTACCTTACCTTGACATAGCTAGATTTCGGCGTCTAACTTCACAGCGGTGTGGTCAAGTGGCTCGATTGGGCAATCGGAGTTCCATATGTCACACCGGGACAAAAAATGCAGCCCACGAGAGGTCGTCGGTTCGACCCTCATGTAAACCCAGGTAACAAAAGGGTTTCGTAGCCTCCTCCTTAAAATATTACTTGAAGTGGAGGAGGTGAGCTTTTTGCACATCACTCTGCACCTACCTGAACCTGCCAGCAACATCAAGGTCTCCATTTTCCTCTCGGGCTAACGTGGCAGATGTGACAGTATGTTTGACCGGCAGGTATAAAGTAGCTTTATAGTTTAATATGTTTCTAGAATAGCTCTTTCAAACAAGGCTAGTACCGCTGTTGAAACATGGGGATCATCCGGAACCATTTTCGATGCGACGTTAGCAGAGTCTCCGTAACCCTCAAACAAAACCTGCTGCGAGGGAGCTTCATATTTCATCTCCGACGCCAATTCTCGAGAGTCAACTGTATGACCTGATGGACTTGAGCTCTGTGGACTCGAGCTCTGGTACTATGAGTAATTGTTATCGCAGTAGGGTCATCTTTGCCTCGTCCCTCATCCCGTGATTCAGACTTTGGCTAGCGAGGTCGAGGTCTGTGATGATTGCGTGTTACATAAGGTGAGGAGGGGAAAAGCCCCAAGTACTAAAGTGGACCGATTCACAATCATGTCGCGGTAACGACCACCGCTCGGAAAAGAGAGGGGATTGTTCCAGCTCCTAGTCTCCGCGGTGAGACTTGAAACTACCCGTCTGTGGCGGAGCCTCTACGGATCACCCTCCCTCCCTAGTCCCCATGGTCATGTGCTTCAAGCGCATTTGGAGACTTCCGCGAGTCACCTCGCAGCTTTGGCGGTCGGCAAGCTGAGTCGAAGAAACGAGAATCCACCTGCGCAATACTTGACCACAGTACTAGGTAGAAGCCCCTTTCACACTTGCGTCTGGCTTAGCACGCCACGCCCCTGGTTGGATGGCCACCAGGGCTGAGTGCTATACAGCCTGCCTTGACGTTGAATGCTATCATCACATCATCATTATCATTATCATCAATATCATCATCATCATCATCATCATCATCATATCGTCTGTATATCAATTCATGCCCGGCTGCTTGATTGTAGGTACATGGGAATTTCAAAATTAGCCGATTGACCATGACCCCGACGTGCCCCTGAAGGTGTAGGTACCTATCATCCACATTCAGGAGAATTCCCCGGTACAACCGATTAATTAGTATTAGCCCAAGCCCGCCAGGCTCCCAAAAGGTATCAATCCCCCCACCCGGGCCGTACAAGTCAGTATGTACAGGGTTCATCAAGTAGAAGACGAACAGGCAAAAACGCCATGCAACACTGAGCCTCACGCCCAAGACTGCTGCACGTCCGGCTCTGCTCGCACATGAGGCTCTTGCCGGGCCCGGACCGTCCACGGCCAGACAGGCCCGCGAGTTCGCCGACGACGCGTCGTCGCTGGCGGGCTTGTCGGGCGGGCCCGTGTACTGCCGCATCATCGTGGTGGTGGGGGTGGTGGTGGGCAGGCAGGCAGGCAGGCAGGCCGCGATGACGTCGACGTCGAGCTCGATGCCCGAGAAGATGGCCATGGGCACCCAGTCGAGCGTGGGGTTGCGCTACATGGTGAACTTGTCGAGGACGGTGAAGCGCACGAAGGTGACGATGAAGCTGCCGATCAGGATGGGCTCGGCGCTCTGGTCGCGGACGATGCGCAGGTAGAAGAGCGTGATGGCCATGCGCACCCAGAAGCTGCCGCACAGGTACAGAAGCAGGATCACGTAGCCGTGGACCAGCATCGGTGTGATCTGCGGGAAGGGGACGGCCCATATGTCCACGCCCAGCAGGATTCTCACCTCGACATTGAAAGCCAGAGCCCACAGCTGCCGAACCCGGTGCTCGACCGCCCTAGGCAGGTCAACGATGGTATCGACAGAAGAAACCTGTGTCGTATTCAATGGCCACTCGGCGGGCTCAACGGCCCGGGAGTCAGAGGCAACCCCCTGGTGTCACCCTAGTACTGGCACACTTCGTCATGTCTTCGACGCACTGAAGAAAAACTGGCGGCATCATGGCCCCCGGGCTGTCCGTCTTCTTGAGGCTTTTTTCAATTCATGAATACTTTGGAGTGGGGTCTTCCTTTGGAGTGGGGTGGGTCACGGGATGCGTCCCGTGACCAATGTTCGCAGTTCTGACGACCATGACCCGCCACCCGCGCAGTTTCCTCTCGGCCAGCTGCCATGGACCTCCCCATCATCGATCTCGACGTATATTTCAAGAATTCACACGATTCGTCGGCTTCACAGGCGGAGTGTTCCAAAGCCGCCCAAGCGCTCGTCGCATACGGCGCTCTGGTGCTGCACGACTCGCGGGTGGCCGAGTCCGACAACGCCACCTTCCTCGACCTGCTCGAGGACTATTTTGCGCAGCCTGAAGAAGAACTCTGCAAAGATGAACGGCCAGAGCTCAGCTACCAGGTCGGTGTCACGCTCGAGAGCACCGAGAAGCCCAAATGTGCTGTCGACCAACCGTGCCTGGACATAATCAAGCGGCTGGAACCGTCGCAGCGCCCGCTGGATATCTCGGCACACCAGCCGGATCCGAAATGCCGTTTCTTTTGGCGGATGAATCCCGAAAAACCGCCCTACCCGACGGAATTCCCAGGCCTGAACGCGGACAACGTAGTGCCCGAGGCTCCTGGGATCCGTGAGCGATGGCCAACAGTGATGTCCACGTGGGGGACGTCGATGAAGAATGCGTGAGTGGCCTGGAAAGGTTTGTGTCAATCTCTGACGTCTTCGGCTGATTTCTCCCGCCAGAGTGCAAGGTTTGGCTGAAATGGCAGCTGTCGGTTTTGGTTTGCCGTCGGAAACATTCAAAGAAGCCGGTAGATACGGGTATGGGCTTCGTGGCCACGAAAGCCACGATCCGCCTGTATGCGTCATGAGGACTGACGTTGGAACCAGGCCGCATTTGCTTGCGCCCACTGCCTCCAACCTGCAAAAGTACGGCCAAAAGGACGCCATCCTTGCCGGGTTCCACACCGATCTGAACTTCTTGACGATCCATGGTCGTTCCCGATACCCCGGGCTGCACATCTGGGCGCGCAACACGGGCAAGCGAATAGCGGTCAAAATCCCGCCAGGAAACTATCTCCTCGTGCAAGCGGGCAAGCAGCTCGAGCACCTGACTGGCGGCCTGGTCAAGGCCGGCTTCCACGAGGTCGTCGTCAACCAGCAAACCTTGGACGCGATCAAGCGCCGCCGCATCGAGTTCCCCGACCGGCCGTTGATTCGCATCTCGTCGACCTTCTTTTGGCATCTCTCGTCGGATTTCGACCTGACGCCCATTCCTCAGCTTGCGGAGCAGTCGCGCAGGATGAGAGCTGAGCAGTCCAGTCTGGGAAAGGACGAGGGCGGGCTTGTCGACTACCCATCGATCAAGGTCGGGCAGCAGGTTCAAAAGTAAGTCGTGCCTTTGACATGAGAGAAGGAAATTCTCCGCGCGCTTGGTGCCGGTGACTGACTTTGTGTAGTGAGCTGAAATATATTGCCCTCTCTGCGTAGCTGGTTGGTAACATCCGGGTGCGGTTCTCGGACACAAAAGCGCACAAGGCAGAAGCAGTTTAGCAGGTACGATGTTGGTTGTCGGCTGGTGGATGGGGGATTTGTGTCATAGTGGGCACTGAGCAGGTCACCGCACCCCGCTGAATCCGGCTCTTGGCTTGTGCGTCCCCCCATCACCGTATAACCGTGTGGTACCCGGTTTGTGTGGTCGTGTTTATTTTTTGATTTCACTGCTCTGATCGTGAAGAAATCATCTGCTCTAGCTCCAAGTACATGAATGGTCTGGTAATCGGTAGAGGTAGTTACATTATTGCTATTATCGTCAATACTTGTCTGTTCTGGTCGTGAGTGAATGACTCACTGCTCGGACGGATCCTCCTTGTTGAATCTTTCTCGTCGTTTTGCAACTGGCTCGTGGATTTCTACCTCCTTGATAAAAGGCTGCTTTGGTGACGTGTCTATTGGCTCGAAAGTGGAACTTGCTGCTTAGAGGTAGTGTGCACCTCGAGGCTGGAGGAGGACGTATGTTGGAATCTGTGGGCTCTGATTGATCGATCCCGTGTGCCGCTCTGTGTGCTGTCTTGACCTGCGCTCTAGCTGCCCCGGGGCAGAGATTTTCTCTGTCCCCTCTGCAACGTTTATAGGCCTTAAAGTAGGCTTAATCTGCTTAATATAGGGAATCGTAGCTATATCTACCTTAATTGATTAGGGCCTCTTTATGCCCTACTCCTAAGTAGAATAGGGTAACCCTATGCCCTATTCCTGTTAGGGATACCGAGGTTCTACTAGAGCGATATAAGCGCTATATTATCTAATATACCCCTAGGTCTAGGTTCGTAATAGCGATCCTAGGCCTTGCTATAAGGCTCTTTCTTATTAACGACGTATTTAGTAGTAACGTGCGTTTATAGTACTTGTATTCTAGGATTATAGAGGTTATAGTCGGGCTTTATAGATAGCAGTATAGTCTTTTTTCTTAGTAATTATTATTACTACCCTTAAGGTCTCTATTCCCCAGTTATATAGTACTTCCTAGGCTAGTAGAAGGATAGTTATTCCACTACTTAATTAGAAAAGGGATTATACTATTAGGTAATACTTAGCTGCTCTACTACCCTATAGTCCTATTCCTTTATAGAGACTTGTTAGAGTACTTTAGATTATTAAGATTAAGCTTCTAATAGATATTACTAGTTACTAACCTAGATAGGGTCTAGGAAAGTTAGCTACTCCCTCTCTAACCTACTTTCTCTACTAATCTTAGAGGTACCTTCTTATAAGGGGAACTATTAGGCTCTTTTTAACTGTTATAATCTTATTTCCAAGGATACCTAACAGTTGTTACTATAGTTTACTATCTAGGTAGTTAACCAGCGTAATACCTTACTCTATTAGAGACTATTAGATTACTGTTTAGCTTAGGAACACTTATCTCTTTTGCCATACTCCCTTTACCTCTACTAATCTCGTAGGTACCTTATAAACTACCTTTAACGTTATAAATACTAGCTTATTACTTTAGCAATAGTCTTTTCTCTACTCCTTACTGTCTTTATAAGGGCTAATCCGGGTAACAAGGTAGTTAAACTAACATAGCAAGTCTTACTAAATCTAAAGGTCCAGGTATACTACTCTTTTCTATTTAGGTTAAGGTATACTACCTTTTCCTTATTTAGGTTAAGATATACTGCCTTTTCCTTAGGGTATACTGCCCTAGCTTCTCTTCTCTATTAGAGTATACTACCCTACTTCTTTCCTTACTTTTATATTTTACATCTATATATATTAAGGCTCGTTAATTAGTAAAGGTCTACTACCTCTCTCTTTAATCGGTATTAGGGTGTACTGTCCCTTCTTAAGGAGGAGGAAGTGGAATTTAAAGGAAAGGGCATGATTTTTAACTGCCTATATTATTGCTTTTTTTATATAATAGCTAGTTAGGTATAAAATCTGCTTGCTTTCCTAGGAGCTCTAAAAATTTCCTTCTTCTACTATAAACGCGTTTTTATCTTTCTACGCTCGCCCTTCTTACTATAAGGCTTCTTATAATTGCTATATTTAGTTTTTATAAGTTTTTCTAACTTCCTTTTATTATAGATATCTACTTAGAAAGAGAAGTCGGTTCTAGAACAGCCTACTACCCTAGTAGCAGGAGATTTACCCTTATTAGGCTAGAAACGCAGTTTATTCTTTTATCTTGCCTTTCTTAGGTGGTTCTCTTAAAGGCTAACGATCTATATCTAGTCTAGTTTGCCTAGGATAACGATAAGGAGGATAACAACGTTACGATACTACTATTATCAAAGAAGCTGCATTTCAGGGATTTAGGTCTATTATCTATACCGGCGGTTATTACTACTCTAGTCTTAACAGTCCCTAGGGTATATTCGCTAGCAGCTAGTGCTAGGGGGCCGGTAATACCGGTCTATAAGAAGCTAGTCACAAGCAAGCCAGCGTCGAGCCTAGCCTTACAGTCTATACCTATAGAGGCGTTACCGTCCGTATTACTAGCGGTTTCTACTATCTAGGACGGTAAGCCATATAAGGTATACTATAAGCGCTGTCTTATACGCTTAGTCTTGTAGGCCGATTCTAGCGATTTTTCCCCTCTAGCGCTGTATATAGCGCAGCTCAGTCCCTACGTTTCTTTGCAGTTATAGTACTTAAATTATTCCTGTTATCAGCACCTATATATATCTTGTAAGTCTAGTCTATATACCTCCTTAGCGCTATTCGCGCTAACCTACATTTCTAGTAAGTAATAACAAGATCTTAGTAGTAGCATAGGCCTATTAGGCCTATATTGTTAAATACTCTTCTAGTATTATAGCCCTAATAGTAAGTTACCCTATAATCCTGTTCTACTATACTTTTCTATCCTAACTATCCTTGTCTAGATGTTATATACTCTTATTAAAGAGTATACTAGCTTAATCTAAGAGCTATAAATATAGAAACAGGCTATAACTATCTAGAAGAAGGGGGAGATAAAGAAGAGGGTAAAAAAGGCAGTAATAGTATCTAACAACGACAATAATAACAATACTAAGGGAAAGAGCGTACTATAGGCTACTAACGTAGCTATAGAGGAGGATTCTACTACTACTCCGGCGTATTCTAGGCCTTCTAGCTAGGCCCTAATCAATTTACCCTTCGCGGATTATAGTAGCAATGCTTAGCTTAATAGACTAGTTTCTTAGGGTGCTCCTTTCTATGCTTAGAGTCTCTATATCTTGGCCTTTCTCCCTCTACTGCTTTTTAATCTTTTCTTTCCTTTCTACTATACCGACTTGTTTGCAGAAAGTAGTAAAACTATTATTTATAAGAACTTTCGTTAGGCTATCTGCTAATTGTTAATCTATTGGCATATAGTCTATAAGAACCTTTTCTATAACAACTTCCTACTAAAGCTAGTAATTCTTAATATCAATATACTAGAGCTTCGTTTTTAGCATTTTGTTCTTAGTTACTAGTCTTACAGTTTATACGTTATTATAGAACACTTATATGCTATACTCTCTTTTAAGACCGATTCTAAGATTATAGATTAGCCAGTAGAGATACAGCGCTTCTTATACTGCTTTTATTATAGATACTAATTCCGCTTCTATAGTAGAAGTTATTACGCAGGTCTGTTTGCTTGCCCTCTAAGTAACTAGCCTACTAAAAAGCTTGATTATATATCCCTAAGAGCTTTTTCGATCAGCTATGTTATTAGTAAAGGAAGCATTATACCAAACCTTATACGTATCTCTACCCCTAAGCTAAAGGCACTAATTCCTAGAATAGTATAGGTAGTTAAGGCAATAATCTACTGCCTTATAATACTCTAGACCTAGGTTTGTAAGAAATCTCGATAATCTTAATATAGTAAAGGCTATATCGACCCTTGTAATTACTGCTATATATATTATCGAGCTGACTTTTCTCTAGTATAACTTTATCTCGGCGTTCGTTATCTGTCTTAGGTTGCTCTTTAATTCTTCTAGTACTATAGGGGAGGTATATCTCTATACTATTAGCTTTATTGCCTTACTCCTAATTACTAGGTTGTCTACTAATCTAAAGATTTTCTTATAGTATACTGCCTATAAGAGATAGATCTTATAGTACTCCCGATCCCGAATTACTTATAGCCTAAGAAACTAGTTTAGCTTATTACTGCTAGTTATCTTATACTTCGACTAGAGCGAGCTTATTAGGTCTTTAGTAAGGGCTTTATACCTCTTATAGTACGCTATTATTACATTGTCTATATAAAAGAGAATAAAGACTCCTCCCTTTTAGAAGATATATAGTTTATAGGGTATTGTATTAAGCCTAAGATCCTAAAGAGTACTGCTAAACTCTTTATACTATAGGTAAGATGATTCCTAAAGACTATATAGTACTTTCTTTAGCTTATAGATCGTACCCTACTTCTTTTAACCTGCTAGGAGCCTTATATATACATCCCGGTTAAGGCGAGCATTATAGAAGGTATTAGAGGCGTCAAATTAGATCAGCTCTATATCGAACCTTGCTACTACTGCTATTAAGATCTAGAAAGACTTTCTAGCTAACGTTACTATATATATATCCTCCTTTAGGGTCCCTTGTTATTAATCGCCTTGGACTACTAACCTAGCCTTAAACTTCTCCAGGTAATTATCCTTATTGATTTTATATATATATACCTATATATTGTCTAAGACCTACTTGCCCTATACCTTAGTAATCGGTACTTCCTCCTACGTTTCTAGGTGCGTAAGAAGGTACTGCCTTTTGGCTTCCTTAAAGTGTTCTCTCTATAGGTAGCTTTCGAGGTTCTAGTATAGCTTAGGTGCTAGAGGTAGCTATAAGGAATAAATAGTACTAGGCTTAAAGTCCTTAATACCTAGGATCTTAGATATTAGTATACTCTCTTTCGTCTTAGGGTCCCTATTTATAAGCCTTCTAGTAGTAAAGGAGGCCTTTTAGGTAAGGAAATCTCCTTTTATAATAGTATTAAGGAACTGCTAACTAAGAACTTAATCTCTAAAACATACTATAAGGTATGCTCTTAGTATGCCCTATACTGCTAGTAGAGGTGTAGCTTCTAGAGTTGAATATAGGAGCAGATAAGCCTCTATATACTAAGGTTCTTGTATTACCTCTACCGAATTATCCAGTTCTACGTTATCTATAAGGTTAGGTATATCGATATTCTCTTCCTCTTCTTCTTCTAATCTATTACCTAGGTCTATTATCCCTAATTTATAGGGTATATCCTAGGTAGGGATATTAGCTACTATGGTATTTAGATTTTCGGATTCTGCCCTTTTCTCGATCTTAGTAAGCTACTCTTTTAGCCCTTCTAAGCTTAGATCTCTTAGCCTAACCGTAAGGTGCTCCTTAGACCTGTTAAATACTACTTTCTTGTTGAAAATCACATCCTAGGTTACTATAATCTTATTAGTTTAAGGGTTCTAGATTTAATAAATATTCGTCGAGTTATATCTAATTAGGTATCTAAGGAAAGCTCTTAGAGAAAACCTCTTTAGCTTATTCTTCTTAAACTATATATCTACTTCTAACGTAAAGGCTTTGTTAAACGTACAAAATAAGCTATAGCGCTCTAACGGTTATAGCTTAGGCAAAACGGATTTCAGTTCTCAAACTACTAGATATATAGCTATATTCTGAGGGTGGACCCACTTTTGTGGATACCGCTGACTAAGCTATATACTCCACTATATAGCCTAGAAATAGCTTTAAAAGGCTTTTCTATTTTTAGATTTATGCCCCACTTTTGTGGAGACAGCCTCCTTAGGCTGTATAAGCGCTAGAAATAGCCTTAAAAGGCTCTTCTACTAGGTCACCTACCTACCCTGTACCTACCCTGCACCGCAGGAGCAAAAACAGAACTTACAGGAAAAGTCGTACGGCTTACCCTGCAGCTTAGATAGCCGTAAGTCGATTATTTAAAATCGCCAGCTTATTTGGTTTTTCGGGAAGTGGCCATGCACCTACTAAGGCGCTCCTGCCGTGTAGAGGGCAGGAACGGTGCCGGAGGGTATATGTAGGAAAGGAAATTGCGAAGCCTTACCTACTTGGACTAGAAATCAAATTACTACGTTACCTACAACTATAAGCCTTATAGGCCTATAAGACCCACTGAAAGCCGTGATATATAAGCTTAAAGCCCCTATAATATAGCGCTATAGCCTATAACTATACCGTTATATAAGGACTTTTATAGAGGGAATACAGTAAAGGGCCCTACTTTACTATATTAGCACATACCTAGGAAGTGCTATTTAGGCCATATCAACGCTGTTGCTGCCCCTACGTACCCTATACGACTACTACTAGTAGGCTATAGTGGTTATAGATCCTTATATAGGATTACCCATTCCAATAGGTTATGAGCCCGGATAGCCTGTAGGATAGTTATCGTTGGAGTCCAATTTCAAAGCGCTACCTCTGCCTATATATATAGGGCTATTTAAGCCTCTTATAGCTGAAAATATAGTACTATATTAGCCCTAAAAAGCTATATATTACATCTTATTAAAGGCTATTTAAGGACTAAAAAGCCTGAAAATCTAGAAGGATAAATCGCTAAGAAATCTAAGTCCTATAGTATTGACGAGCATTTAGGGCTCTTATACGCTTAGGCTAGTATACTTACCTATACTAAAAGACCTTTCTACTTATAGCTGGAAGTAGAAAGGCTAGCGTTTTAGAATTTCTAGCGCTAAAGACCTATATTTCCCTACTATAGAGCCCTTTCTATAGATATATCTATAGGCGGTAGTTAAGTCTCTACGTCGAAGTCTCTAGTCCCTATCTTAGAGCCTAGTTTAGAATTTCTACTAGAAAGCCCTACTAAGTAGCAAGTAGGCAGCGCTATAAACCTACTAAGCGCTAAGACTAGCCTAGAAAATCACTACTATAATTAGTAAGCTAGCTAATTAGCTTTAGTGAACTGGAAGCTAATTAAGTGCTTTAGCTAGCACTATAAAGTAAATAGTAGCCTATTTACAATGGCGGATCAAGCTAAAGGGAAGGGTATAGCCTCTAAAAGGGCTAGTAACCCAGCTGATCCAGGGCAATCTTCTAGGCCTCTACCACCTATACGAACCCTATTAGAAGATGAGGAAGATGGCGAAGACTATAACGAGGTTATAGAATTCCTAAAACAGAATATAAAATCTTATGACCGAGTTATAGCTAGCCAATCTAGTGATATAAAAATACTACTTTTAAGTCTAAATACCCTAAAAGCCTCTGTCAAGGATAGCGTTAGCGCTATAAAGAATATATCTTCTACTTTAGCTTCTCTAACTAATAGTAGCAATACTGCTGCTACTGGAAAGACTAGCTATAGTCCTAGATTTGATCCTTTTAGCGGTACTATAGATTTAGATTCTCCTCCACGTCCCCCTAGGAAAGAGCCCCATCTAGGGCCGGCTATAGATAATACAGCTACTAGTAATTTAGACCCCCCTATAGATATAGGGTCTAAGGAAGGCTTTAAGGATACTATTACTAGTAGTATAGTAAAGGAGCTTTCTAAAAAGGCCTATACTATACCGGACGATAGTAAGCTTAGCGGGGAAAGCAATTTTGAACAGTGGATTCAGGCTTTAAGTATAGTGCTAAGAGCGTTAGGGATATCTAATTTTTTAGAAAACCCTAATATATCTAACACTTATAGCAACTCTAATCAAGCTGTTCTTTTAATACTCCTACGTAATAGCTTATCTAGTGGCCCTAGGGCTGCTATATCGTGGATTCATATACCTTCTAAGGCCTTTAAGCTGCTTGTTAGGCAGTATAGCCGACCTATAGAGTCTAAAAAGGAGGACGTCTATAACGAATTCCACGCCCTTACCTTTAGTACCTATAAAAAAGGCTTATCAGCTTTTAACGCTAAATTAAACGGCTATCTTGCTAAGCTTACTATGGCTAAAATAGATATAGATCCCTCTTTAATACTAAATCAGTATTTTAAGGCTCTAGAATCTAAGTTTCCTAGCTGGGTATCACGCCAAAAGAGCTCTATAAGACAGGCTAGAATGCTAGGCCTTATAGCCTCTAGCCTTAATATAGAATATCTAATGGCTAATATTTTAGAAGAATCTAGGAACCCGGCTATAGAGGCGTATAGAGTAGCTTACGTAGCTAATAGCTCTAATTCAACCCCTAATTCAAATTCTAACCCTAGTAAGAAGGGTAAAAATAAGAAAAAGGGTAAGAAGAAGGCTAGTTATAATATTAAAGGGCAGAATTATAGTGCTAAAAGTGCCGAACAGGCCTCCTTTATGCTAAGGTCCTATAACCTAGCTATAGAAGAAGAAGAGGAATCCGACTCTAGTTCCAATTCTAGTTCTTTTAGCGATTCTGATACCTAATTAGCACAGCTATTAGCGTTAAAAGGGTATAAGAAGCGTAAGGACTTTAAAGGAAAAGGCCTAAAAACCTCTTCTAATAACAAGGCAAAATATAAAGATAATAAGCCTAGAAGACGCCCTAGAGACCCCGCTCTTTATAATAGTTGGCTATACAATACAGGATCTACGGACCATATCAGTAATAGTAAAGAGCGGTTTACTACCTTTACGCCTAACATAGGCCAGTTACGCCCTATTAACACTGGAAATAGCCCTGTAAGCCCGGCTGGTATAGGCTCTATTACACTAGAAGTACTATCTAGAAAGGCCCCCCCTACCTATACTAAATTAGTATTAGATAACGTTTTATACCTACCTAATATTGATATAAATATTGTTAGTAGGGTTAGGCACTATGATTCGGGAGGTTGCCTTATAAAGGAAACCCTTTATAGGGGTGATAGACGCTGTATAGCTATACTAGACTTTAAGAAATCAGGATTTTTTCTTAACGTTAAAGGCAGCTCTAAGCCTATATTACATGCAAATTTTGCTTTTCCTTTAGGCCTTTCTAGTTATACTACTAAAAGTATAGAGCCGCAGCGTAATAAGATAGTAGTGGAAATTCCTTCTAATTCTATTAGAAAGGAAGACTATAGACCTATTATAGAGGATGCTATAGTATCCGAAGCTATAGAGCCTAATAAGCGCTATAAGCTAAGGAATTCTCCGGCTAAGGGTACTACTTTAGAAGGTGTAGGACCTTCTTTAAGGGGGAAAAGGCCCTGTAGGCCTGTAGAGCCCTTAGCCACTGCCCAGGCCCCCTATCAAAGTCCCCGTGAGACTAGGGAGCCTGAGCCCTTAACTGGCACTAGAGACCTGCCCCGTGTGCTAAGAGAGCCAGTTATAGAGGGGAATAAAGTAGAAAAGGCTATATCTAGCCCTACTTTAAAGGAGCCTAATATAGGTCAGCGAGATTACTATAATCTACTTAATTTAGCTAAATTGTGGCACGTTAGGCTAGGCCATATAGGCCTACGTCTTTTGAAAAAGACCTCTAGTATTACTAAAGGGCTGCCTAATTTTGATAAAATAAAGGAAGCTGATTTTCACTGCTCTAGCTATGATCGAGGTAAAGCAGTGAGAAGGGTTAGTAAGGCTCTAATACCTGACCTACCTAGGGTCTTAGACTCAATAGAGGGGGATACTGTTAAAATTAGGCCTAGGCCTTATAATAGAAACCCTATAGTCTTACTTCTAGTTGACCGTAAAAGTAGGTATAGGTGGGTTTTTAACCTACCTAATAAATCAGGCCCTATAGTAGCTAACGCTATTAAGGGCTTTTTTAGGGGCCTAAGGAATGGATTTGGTAGATATCCTACTAAATTCCACTTTGACGGAGGCACTGAAATAACTGATTTATTAACTACTTGGTTAGCTAAAAGGGGTATTAAATTTAGCACTTCTGCCCCCTATATCCACGAGTAGAACGGCTTAGTAGAACGATCAGTTAGAGTTATACTAGACTGTGTAAGGTGTACTATTCTTAGTAGCGCTTTACCCCAGTATTTATGGTGCTTTATACTGGAGGCTGTAGTGGAATTAGTTAATAGTACAGCTATAACTAATAAGGAAACCACTCCTTTCTAGGCGCTATTTGACAAGCTAGAGCCTGGTATTCCACATATACCTAACCTAGAGCGCTATAGGGCTATAGGCGCTAGAGGAGAGGCGATTATACCTCTAGAAAAACGGTCTAAATCGTTAAAATTTACCTCTAGAACGGAAGAGTGTAAATTACTAGCGGTATTAGGTTCTAAGACCTACCTAGTATATATACCGTCTAGAAGAGCAGTACTTAAAACCTCTACTATTAAGTTTATAGAGGATAATACAGTACTAAGTCAGCCTACTGATAATACGGCTTTAGAGGGGGAATTAGTAGACCTAGACTTAGATTTAGAGGGGGCTGTCAGCCCGGACCCTTCTAATCTTAATACTGAAAAGCCTATTAGTATAGAAATAGGACCTAGTAAGCTAGAACCCTATGAATCTTCTTCCGATAGTGAATTAGATGAACCCTCACCGGATAAGCCTATAAATCCGGTTATAGTAGAGTCTACTAGGCCTACTATATCTATTAGAAAGCCTGAATTACCAGAGGTGTTTCCCCAAACTATAGAGCCTATTTTTGCATCTAAGCCTATAGAAGTTATAGCGCCTAATCAGCCTATAACGAACGAACCTCTTGATAATAGTGATCTTATTTCAGAGGGGGATAAAATGCAGCTCGATTACTATAAGCTTTTAGCTAAGACTAGTAGCTATATACTGTCTTTTGTCTATAAGGCTCGAAAAAGGGTAATATCTAAGGATAGTATGCCTACTACTTATAAGCAAGTCTTAAAACTACCTAGAGATGAGCGTAGTAAGTGGTTAGAGGCTATTACCAAGGAATTTATCCAGTTATTAGAGCTAGGGGTTTTTAAATTCCTACCTAGGAGTCTATTACCTTCTAACTGTAAGCTTATTACCTGTCGAAACGTTCTTAAGGTTAAAAAGGACGCTAAAAATAGGCCTATTAAGTATAAATCTCGGTTAGTAGCTAGGGGCTTTATACAGGTAGAAGGCCTAGATTATACTGTAACCTACGCCTCTACTAGTATACTACCTACTTGGCGTATACTTCTAGCTATAGGTGCTGTTTTAGATTGGGAAATAGAACAAGCTGACTTTATAGGGGCATTTCTTAATAGCGCTCTTAGAGAAGAAATATATATGGAAATCCCTAAAGGACTATTAGACCTAGCGGCTTTTAATAAGGCTATTTATAAGCTTTTACTGAAATACGGCTATAATCCTTCTACTCCTAATATTATTAAACTATCTAAAGCGTTATACGGTCTGAAACAAAGCCCTAGAGAGTGGCAAGATAAGCTTAAAATCTTACTTAAGAGCCTAGGCTATCTCCCTCTTATTTCAGATCCAGGGGTCTTCTATAATGCTAAAACCTGCCACTTTATCGTTACCTATGTAGATGACTGTCTATTTATAGGGCCTAATATAGGCTATATAACTGATTTAAAGAAACGGCTTAATAAGGTCTACGCTATAGAAGACTTAGGGCCTGCCGCCTATTTCCTAGGCGTACAGATTATAAGGGATAGACCTAATAGGCGCCTATGGCTTAACCAGTCACAGTATGTAGAAGAGGCGGTTAGCCGCTTTAACTTAGCCGATTCTAAGCCTATATCTATTCCCTTATAGCCGGGGCTAGTAAGTTAACTTCAACTAGAGGAAGATATTGCTAGCCACCTCTGTAATTCTACGGAAATTAAGCTCTATCAAAGCCTAGTAGGAACAGCTATGTATATAATGCTCCTTACTAGGGTAGATATTAGCTTTACCGTATAGTGGCTCTCTAGGTCTTTAAATAGACCTACAAAATCACACTTAAACGCTGCTAAAAATCTTTTTAAGTATCTTAACAGTACTAAAGACTATAGCATCTGTTTTAGCTATAACGGAAATACAGTAGCTGATTTAGGGCCTAAGCTTAGTAATAGTAGTAATATAACTACTAAGCTTAGTAGAGACTTTCACTCTAAGGAAGGGCCTAGGCCCCTAACTATTACCTCTACTACTATAGTAGATTCTAGAAATAGTAAAGGTAGTAGCCGGACTTCTATAATTAATAGTAGTCTAGTCCCTATAGGCTTTAGTGATTCTGATTTTATAGGGGATAAGGCTACTAGTAAATCCACCTACGGCTATCTATATAAGTTAGCTGGTGGGCCTATTAGCTGGAAAACGAAAAGAGCTACTACTATTGCTCTCTCTACCCTGGAAGCTGAAACTAATGGACTTACAGAGGCTATACGTGAAGTACAGTGGATTATAGGGCTATTTTCTGAACTTTACAGACCTATAGACTACCCTATTACTCTCTATGGAGATAATCAGGGCTCTATAACGGTGGCTAATGACCCAGCGCTATACGCTAGAACTAAGCATACCCTGCTGAAATTCCGGTACGTTAGAGAGCAGGTTAAGGCTAAAATAGTTACTATTATATATCTTAATACTAAGTGTATGCCGGCTAACGGACTTACTAAAGCCCTACCAGTTAGTGGCTTTTAGTCTTTTATCAGGCTTTTAGGCCTACAACCTAAGGGAGCTTTTTACTAAGCTACCCTCTACCCCTATATATATATATATTCTATACTATATATATAGAAGGCCTGGCTTAGCCTGATTAGCTTATAAGACCAGTTAATAGTACCGGCTACTTTACAGCCCTCTGGAATCACCTAATTCCTCTATGTAGCCTTAAAAGGCTTATAAGGTCCTAGCCACTGTAGTACAGTTCTATAGGCGCCCTTGTGCTGGCATCAGCTCCCTGCAGCGTTAGGGAGGCCTATATTACTCTAGCTACGTCTAGAAGTACTCTAGTATATAGTATAGCTATATTTGGAAAATATAGGCTCCGGCTATTACTAGTAGTATACTTTCCTTTAGAGGGGGATTCTCTATGTAACTACCTGTTATTTCCTTACTAGAACTAGCTGAAAGAACGGAGTAAAAAAGGGCATAAAATTTAAAACCATACTAAAAATTGTTTTCTCTATAAGAGGATAAAGGCGTTTATAAGCCCTTTACTCCTTCTATACTCTAGTACGTCTATCAGTCGCTAGGGTATAGAATATTTAGATATTATATATTACTATACGCTTTAAAGCTATAGTACCTATACCTTTAAATAGGTTATAGGTTTGATTTCAACATCATATATATTCTTACTTCTTTCTATATATAATAGGGGTTTATCCTATATATATATAAGGGCCTAACCCCTTTGTCTAACGGAATAGTTTTGCTCTTACGTTCTTATTTCTTAGGATTCTTCTATTCTTTACCTATATATAGCTTTCTAAGGCTTATAAAGGAACAGAAGAATAGAGGGGGTATTAAACGTACAAAATAAGCTATAGCGCTCTAACGGTTATAGCTTAGGCAAAACGGATTTCAGTTCTCGAACTACTAGATATATAGCTATATTCTGAGGGTGGACCCACTTTTGTGGATACCGCTGACTAAGCTATATACTCTACTATATAGCCTAGAAATAGCTTTAAAAGGCTTTTCTATTTTTAGATTTATGCCCCACTTTTGTGGAGACAGCCTCCTTAGGCTGTATAAGCGCTAGAAATAGTCTTAAAAGGCTCTTCTACTAGGTCACCTACCTACCCTGTACCTACCCTGCACCGCAGGAGCGAAAACAGAACTTACAGGAAAAGTCATGCGGCTTACCCTGCAGCTTAGATAGCCGTAAGTCGATTATTTAAAATCGCCAGCTTATTTGGTTTTTCGGGAAGTGGCCATGCACCTACTAAGGCGCTCCTGCCGTATAGAGGGCAGGAACGGTGCCGGAGGATATATGTAGGAAAGGAAATTGCGAAGCCTTACCTACTTGGACTAGAAATCAAATTACTACGTTACCTACAACTATAAGCCTTATAGGCCTATAAGACCCACTGAAAGCCGTGATATATAAGCTTAAAGCCCCTATAATATAGCGCTATAGCCTATAACTATACCGTTATATAAGGACTTTTATAGAGGGAATACAGTAAAGGGCCCTACTTTACTATATTAGCACATACCTAGGAAGTGCTATTTAGGCCATATCAACGCTGTTGCTGCCCCTACGTACCCTATACGACTACTACTAGTAGGCTATAGTGGTTATAGATCCTTATATAGGATTACCCATTCCAATAGGCTTAATATAGGAAAACCCAGAGATGCCCTTACTATAGTTTAATAGGCGTTATCTCTTTAATACCTGCTAATTCTATAAATAAATAGAATACCTTATATAGTATTTTCTACTTTAGCCGATACCTTAGGATACAATTTAAAAGATATACTGCTATTCTAAATACCTTAGCTACCTTGTCTAAAGGTAAGTTAGTCCCTACTACTATCGCTTTTACCTGCCTTTTTAGAATACTAGCAGCTCTTTCTATACCTCTATTCTGATCTTAAGTCTAAGGAGCAGAGAGATTTATTCTAATATACTTCCCTTATAGCTAGGCTTAGATTGCTCCCTTTCTTCTAGCAATCTTGTTATTAGCTTTAATATCTAGAACCTAAATTCTATACCTTTAATCAAGATCTGTAAAGCGATTGTCTAAGGCTATAATAATACTCTTAACCGACTAATTATAAAGATAATAGTCTTATATCAGGCCTGACTTATAATCTAACAAGAGTATAATAGATATAAAGCCTTCCTTAGACCTTTTAATATTATAGAAATCAAGGGCTAGGATATTGCTGGGGTACCTTAGGTCTAGTTAGGCTACCCTTAAGACCTAGCAATTAGAGCCTTTTCCTATACTATACTATAGGTAGTCTACTGTTTTAATCACCTTATGATTTCTAGTAACCTTAACTCTCTTACTACTCTAAATAAGGTAATAAAGTGCTTCTAGGTTTAGATAACCTAACCGCCAGTACTATACTTAGATTGTCCTAGGCTTGGTCTTCTTTTTCTAAGACCTGCCCTACTCCCTTTATATTATAAAAGCTAATGCTAAGATATTAGTTATAATATGCTCTAGTAGGAACTAGCTATAGGCTTTCTAGATTTTACAGATTTTATTATAGTCTAACATCCTCCTAAGGTAGGAAAGAGTACCCTACTTCTAGTAATCCTACTATATTCCCTTCTTATAAAGGCACCTTATAGAAACTAGGTTAGTAGCTACCTTAGGGTAGTATACTATACAATCGAGCTAAAGGAGTACCCGTTTACGCTAACCTAGGCTTAGATATAGGAAAACTATCCTATATCCTTCGATCAGCAACTTGCTATTAGCTGCTATAAGGTAGTCCCCTTCCCCTACTTCCTTAAAGCTTTTAAATCTCTTCTGATTATTGAAAATATAGATAGAGGTACTGGAATCTAGGTATATCAAGTACTTAAGAGGGTATTTACTAACGCTACTTGCTTATAGTATGCTTTTTAGTACTATAAACTTAATAGAAACCTAATTCTCGTTCTTCTTTTTAGGTATAGGGATAACTTCTACTATTAGTTTCAAAGCCTTTACTTTCTCCCTATGCCCTATATACCTTTAGGCCTCCTACTTATCTTTTAGCTCTTTTTAACAAGCTAATATCTTTGATCGAAGTTGTGAATCCTCCTTAATAGCTTGTTTTATACGCTTTTCTATATCTAGCCTTAGTTCCTAACCTTTATATATAAGAGATGGAAATAGATACTAGCATACCTTCTAGTTATACTAGATTGTTCTATAGATGTACTTCTTACGATAAGAACCAGGCCTCCCTATAGGATAATTAGGTCCTAAGGCTTAGAGTGCTTCTAAGGCTCCCTAGAGATTTCAGTTACTATAAGTATTAGCTCTCCCTTACTTAAAAGCCTTATCTTATATATCCCCTTCTCTTTTACCTTTCTTACTAGCCCTATTAGAAAGAGGCTGTTCGCCGTTTAAGGTAACATACATGCCTCCTCTTCCTACTAGGTTCTTAGGCTTTAGCTTAGGAGGCTTATTAAACTTAAGATCTTATAGGAAATCCCTTGCTACTTTATAGTAATTAAGGTTCTCCTACTTAGCCTACCTCTCGAAATCCCTATATAAGGCTAATATCTAGCCCTAGAATCTTTAGATTACTCCTAAGAAGATTAACAAATCGTCGAACTATAGTTTAGGATTAGCTACCCCTTTGACTTTATAATACTCTACTAGGTATAGTAGCTTCTACTACTTCTCTATCTAGATCCTTTAGTTACTAACTACTTTTGCCTTACTAGTATTAAGGTACTCTTTATAGTCCTTATATATTGTCCTTATTTGCTTATAATCCTTTAAGTATATCGACTTAGTAAGGTTCTAATACTACTAGCGAAGGCTTTACTTAGATAGGTAGTATAGATTTAGCATATAAGTCTTAATATACTCTCTAATCCACTTCTTAACCTCTATAACGTTATCCTAGTTGTATTTCCAGTTCGCTATAGCAGTATTGTACATTATTAATATGCTCTAGAAGGTAGCCCTTCTATTAGTAGTTAAATCGGTATATATAATACGCTTACTAGGAAGAGAAGGAGGCCTATTAGCGTTTACCTACTTGATATACTCTTCTATAAGCTGCGCTCCCTAAGCAAGGCTATAATACTAGCGAACGTAGGTCTGTCGAGCAGTCTTAATATAGGCAGTTAATAACCTAAGAATAGGTATATTATCAAGGGTTAGAGGGACTAGATATCTACCTAATTCCTTAGTATCGTTTAGGTCTATAAACTCTATTACCTTACTTATAACGCGCTGAAGCTGCTACTTAAAGTCGATCTACTACTCCGGCTTAGAAAGAAGGATAGAGCCTTCTTTAGCAGCCTTCTTATTATTCTTGTTACTCGATATAATAGCAGCTGCTAAGGTACGTTCTTAGATATCGTAATAATAATATATATACTAATACTAGGCTTATCTACGCTAGGCTAACAGCTTCTAACTATTAATTATTAGAATCTATAGGCTCTAATTGATCGATCCTATATACCGCTCTATATACTGTCTTAACCTACGCTCTAGCTGCCCTAGGGCAGAGATTTTCTTTATCCCCCCTATAACGTTTATAGGCCCTAAAGTAGGCTTAATCTGCTTAATATAGGGAATTATAGCTATATCTACCTTAATTGATCAGGGCCTCCCTATGCCCTACTCCTAAGTAGAACAGGGTAACCCTATGCCCTGCTCCTGTCAGGGATACCGAGGTTCTACCAGAGCGACACGAGCGCCACGTTGTCCAACAACGTACGCTGACTCCTTCCCGGTGGAAACCAACCCTAAGGGGCATGATATCTTTGATTTAATCAATTTACCTTTGTGAGCTAAGCTAACTATGCTTAGCTAGTAGGTAGTTGATGGAATCCGAATTGGAATAACTAGTTAAAGGCTCTCTATGTACTTTTAGCTGGTAGTTCACTGTTGATTCATCTAGGAGGTGGTTGTTAACGCGGGCTTTAAAAACTAGGTTGCTCTATGGTTAAGATGGGTCGGTTTAGAATAGATTATTTTTGGTTTGTTGTCCATGTCTATTTCCATAAGTGCCCGTGTGTAAAGATCGGTCAATGCTCTAGCTGTTGGTACTAGAGGTAGGTACTCTACTAGATACTGTTGGACAACGTGGCGCTCGTGTCGCTCTAGTAGAACCTCGGTATCCCTAACAGGAGCAGGGCATAGGGTTACCCTATTCTACTCAGGAGTAGGGCATAGAGAGGCCCTAATTAATTAAGGTAGATATAGCTACGATTCCCTATATTAAGCAGATTAAGCCTACTTTAGGGCCTATAAACGTTGTAAGAGGGACAGAGAAAATCTCTGCCCTAGGGCGGCTAGAGTATAGGTTAAGACAGTATATAGAGCGGTATATAGGATCGATCAATCAGAGCCTATAGATTCCAATAATTAATAGTTAGAAGCTATTAGCCTAGTATAGACAAGCCTAGTATTAGTATATATATTATTATTATAATATCTAAGAACGTACCTTAGTAGCTGCTATTATATCGAGCAATAAGAACAATAAGAAGGCCGCTAAAGAAGGCTCTATCCTTCTCTCTAAGCTAAAATAGTAGATTAACTTCAAGCAGCAGCTTAAGCATATTATAAGCAAGGCAATAGAGTTTATAGACCCGAATAATACTAAGGAATTAGGTAGACGTCTAGTCCCTCTAACCCTTAACGATATACCTATTCTTAGGTTATTAACCGCCTATATTAAGACTGCTTAATAGACCTACGTTTGTTAGTATTATAGCCTTACTTAGGGAGTATAGCTTATAGAAGAGCATATCGAGCAGGTAAACGCTAATAGGCCTCCTCCTCTTCCTAGTAAGTATATTATATATACCGATTTAACTGCTAATAGAAGGGCTACCTTCTAGAGTATGTCAATAATATACAATACTACTATAGCAAACTGGAAATACAACTAGGATAACGTTATAGAGGTTAAAAAGTAGATTAAAGAGTATATTAAGACTTATATACTAAATCTATACTACCTACCTAAGTAAAGCCTTTACTAGTAGTATTAGAACCTTACTAAGTTAATATACTTAAAGGATTATAAGTAAATAAGGATAATATGTAAGGACTATAAGGAGTACCTTAATACTAGTAAGGTAAAAGTAGTTAGTAACTAGAGGATCTAGATAGAAAAGTAGCAGAAGCTACTATATCTAGTAGAGTATTATAAAGTTAAAGAGATAGCTAATTCTAAACTATAGTTTAATAACTTATTAATCTTCTTAGGAGTAACCTAAAGATTCTAGGGCTAGATATTAGCCTTATATAGGGATTTTAAGAGGCAGGCTAAGCAGGAGAACCTTGATTACTATAAAGTAGCAAGGGATTTTCTATAAGATCTTAAGTTTAATAAGCCTTTTAAGCTAAAGCCTAAGAACTTAGTAAGAAGAGGAGGCGCGTATATTACCTTAAACGGCGAACAGCTTCTTCCTAATAGGGCTAGTAAGAAAGGCAAAAGAGGAGGGGATATATAAGATAAGGCTTTTAAGTAAGAAAGAGCTAACACTTATAGCAACTAAAATCTCTAAAGAGCCTTAGAAGTACCCTAGGCTTTAGGACCTAATTATCCTATAGGGAGGCCTGGTTCTTATTATAAAAAGTATATTTACAGAATAATCTAGTATAATTAGAAGGTATACTAGTATCTATTTCCATCTTTTATATATAAAGGTTAGAAACTAAGGCTAGATATAGAAAAGTATGTAAAACAAGCTATTAAAGAGGATTTATAACTTTAATCGAAGATATCGGCTTATCGAAAAGAGCTAAAAGACAAGTAAAAGGCCTAAAGGTATATAGGGTATAGGAAGAAAGTAAAGGCTTCAAAACTAATAGTAGAAGTTATCCCTATACCTAAAAAGAAGAATAAGAATTAGGTCCCTATTAAGTTCGTAATACTAAAGAGCGTACTATAAGTAAGTAGCGTTAGCAAATACCCTCTTAAGTACTTAGTATACCTAGATTCTAGTACCTCTATCTATATTTTTAATAATTAAAAGAGATTTAAAAGCTTTAAAGAAGTAGGGGAAAGGGACTACCTTATAGTAGCCAATAGCAAGTTGCCAATCAAAGGATATAGGACAGTTTTCCTATATCTAAGCCTAGGTTAGTATAAACGGATGCTCCTTTGGCTTAATCATATAGCATACTGCCCTAAGGTAGCTACTAACCTAGTTTCTATAAGGTACCTTTATAAAAAGGGAATATAGTAGGATTACTAGAAGTAGGGCACCCTTTCCTACCTTAGAAGGATATTAGACTATAATAAGATCTATAAAATTTAGGAAGCCTATAGCTAGTTCCTGCTAGAGCACGTTATAACTAATATCTTAGCATTAGCTTTTATAATATAAAAGGAGTAGGGGAGGTCTTAAAAGAAGAAGACTAAACCTGGGATAATCTAAGTATAGTATTGGCAGTTAGGTTATCTAAACCTAGAAGCACTCTATCACCTTATTTAAAGCAGTAAGGGAGTTAAGGTTACTGGAAATTACAAGGTAATTAGAACGGTAGACTGCTTATAATATAGTATAGGAAAAGGCCCTAATTGTTAGGTCTTAAGGGTAGCCTAACTAGACCTAAGGTACCCTAGCAATGTCCTAGCCTTTAATTTCTATAATATTAAAAGGTCTAAGGAAGGCTTTATATCTATTATACTCTTATTAGATTATAAGTCAGGCCTAATATAGGACTATTATCTTTATAATCGGTTAGTTAAGAGTATTATTATAGCCTTAGACAATCGTCTTATAGATCTTAATCGAAGGTATAGAATTTAGGTTCTAGATATTAAAGCTAATAACAAGATCGCCGGAAGGAAGGGAGCAATCTAAGCCTAGATATAAAAGAAGTATATTAGAACAAATCTCTCTGCTCCTTAGACCTAAGATCAGAATAGAAGCGTAGAAAGAGCTGCCGATATTCTAAAAAGGTAGGTAAAAGTAATAGTAGCAAGGACTAACTTACCTTTGGACAAAGTAGCTAAGGTATTTAGAACAGTAGTATATCTCTTAAATCGCACCCTAAGGTATCGGCTAAAGTGGAAAACACTATATAAGGTATTCTATTCGTTCGTAGAATCAGTAGGCGCTAAAGAGACAACACCTATTAAGCTATAGTAAAGGTATCTCTAGGTTTTTCTATATTAAGCCTTTGCGTTAGAAGTAGATATATAGCTTAAGAAGAATAAGCTAAAGAGGTTTTCTCTAAGAGCTTTCCTTAGATACCTAATTAGATATAACTTGACGAATATTTATCAAATCTAGAACCCTTAAATTAACAAGATTATAGTAACCTAGGACGTAATTTTCAATAAGAAAGTAGTATTTAACAGGTCTAAGGAGCACCTTACGGTTAGGCTAAGAGATCTAAGCTCGGAAGGGCTAAAAGAGTAGCTTGCTAAGATTAAGAAAAGGGTAGAATCCGAAAATCTAAATACCATAGTAGCCAATATCCCTACCTAGGATGTACCATACAAAGTAGGGATAATAGACCTAGGTAATAGATTAGAAGAAGAAGAGGAAGAGGATATTAATATACCTAACCTTATAGATAATGCAGAACTGGATAATTTAGTAGAGGTAATATAAGAACCTTAGTATATAAAGGCTTATCTGCTCCTATATCCGACTCTAGAAGCTATACCCCTACTAGCAGTATAGGGCATGCCGGGAGCATGCCTTATAGTATATTTTAGGGATCGAGTTCTTAGTTAGTAGTTCCTTAACACTGCTATAAAAGGAGATTTCCTTACCTAAAAGGCCTCCTTTATTACTAGAAGGCTTATAAATAGGGACCCTAAGACGAAAGGAAGCATACTAATATCCAAGATTCTAGGTATTAAGGACTTTAAGCCTAGTACTATTCATTCCTCGTAGCTGCCTCTAACGCCTAAGCTATACCGGAACCTTAAAAGCTACCTATAGGAAGAACACTTTAAAGAAGCCAAAAGGTAGCACCTTCTTATATACCTAGAAACATAGGAGGAAGTACCAATCGCTAAAGCGTAGGGTAAGTAGGTCTTGGACAATATATAGGTATATATATACAAAATCAATAAGGATAATTACCTAGAGAAGTTTAAGGCCAGATTAGTAGTCTAAGGCGATCAATAATAAGGGACTCTAAGAGAGGATATATATATAGTAACGTTAACTAGAAAGTCTTTCCAGATCTTAATAATAGTAATAGCAAGGTTCGATATAGAGCTAATCCAATTTGACGTCTCTAACGCCTTCTATAACGCTTGCCTTGACCAGGATGTATATATAAGGCTCCCGGCAAGTCGAAAGAAGCAGGGCATAATCTATAAGCTAAAGAAAGCACTATATAGTCTTTAGAAATCGCCTTGCCTATAGTACAAAGAGTTTAGTAGTACTTTTCAGGATCTCAGGCTTAATATAATACCCTATAAACTATATATCTTCTAAAAGGGAGGAGTCTTTATTCTCTTCTATATAGACGATATAACAATAGCATACTA
This sequence comes from Phyllachora maydis, assembly GCA_029339225.1. NCBI lineage: Eukaryota > Fungi > Ascomycota > Sordariomycetes > Phyllachorales > Phyllachoraceae > Phyllachora > Phyllachora maydis. The sequence continues at coordinate 4,045,650 of JAQQPM010000001.1, read as the reverse complement.
TAAAAGGTATAAAGCCCTTACTAAAGACCTAATAAGCTTGCTCTAGTCAAAGTATAAGATAACTGGCAGTAGCAAGCTAAACTGGTTTCTTAGGCTATAAGTGATTCGGGATCGGGAGTACCGTAAGATCTATCTCTTATAGGCGGTATACTATAAAAAAATCTTTAGATTCATAGACAACCTAGTAATCAGGAGCAAGGTAATAAAGCTAATAGCGCAGAGATATACCTCCTCTATAGTACTAGAAGAATTAAAGAGCAACCTAGGACAGGTAACGAACGCCGAGATAAAGTTATACTAGAGAAAAGTCAGCTCGATAATATATATAGTAGTAATTATAAGGGTCGATATAGCCTTTACTATATCAAGATTATTAAGATTTCTTATAAACCTAGGTCTAAAGCATTATAAGGCGGCAGATCGTTACTTTAACTACCTATACCATTCTAGGAATCAGTGCCTTTAGCTTAGGGGTAGAGATATGTACAAGGTTTAGTATAATACTTCCTTTACCGATAACATAGCCGATCGAAAAAGCTCTTAGGGATATATAATCAAGCTTTTCAGTAGACTAGTTGCTTAGAGGGCAAGCAAGCAGACCTACGTAATAACTTCTACTATAGAAGCGGAATTAGTATCTATAACAAAAGCAGTATAAGAAGCGCTATATCTCTGCCGGCTAATCTATAATCTTGGAATTAGTCTTGAAAGGAAGTACGACGTACAAGTATTCTATAATAACATATAAACCGTAAGACTAGTAACCAGGGATAAAACGCTAAAAACGAAGCTCTAGTATATTAATATCAAAAATCACTAGCTCTAGTAGGAAGTTGTTATAGGAAGGGTTCTCGCAGACTATATACCAATAGATTAACAATTAGTAGATAGCTTAACGAAAGTTCTTACGAACAACAGTTTTACTGCTTTCTGCAAATAAGTTGGTATAGTAGAAAGGAAAAAAAAGATTAAGAAGTAGTAAAGGGAGAAAGGCCAAGATATAGAGACTCTAGGTATAGAAGGGAGCACCCTAAGAAACTAGTCTATTAAGATAAGCATTACTACTATAATCCGCGAAGGGTAAATTGATTAGGGCCTAGCTAGAAGGCCTAGGGTATGCCGGAGCAGTAGTAGAATCCTCCTCTATAGCTATGTTAGTAGCCTATAGTACGCTCTTCCCCTTAGTATTGTCGTCGTTGTTATTGTTAGATACTATTACTGCCTTTTTTACCCTTTTCTTTATCTCCCCCTTCTTCTAGATAGTTATAGCCTGTTTCTACGTCCGTAGCTCTTAGATTAAGCTAGCATACTCTCTAATAAGAGTATATAACGTCTAGATAAGGATAGTTAGAACAGAAAAGCATAGTAGGACAAGATTATAGGGTAACTTACTACTAGGGCTATAACACTAGAAGAATATTCAACAATGTAGGCCTAACAGGCCTATACTACTGCTAAGATCTTATTATTACTTGCTAGAAACGCAGGTTAGTGCGAACGGCGCTAAGGGGGTATATAGACTGGATTTATAAGACATATATAGGTGCTAATAATAGGAATAATTTAAGCACTATAACTGCGAAGAAACGTAGGGACCGAGCTATACTATATATAGCGCTAGAGGGGAAAAATCGCTAGAATCGGCCTATAAGACCAAGCGTATAAGACAGCGCTTATAGCATACCTTATACGGCTTACCGTCCTAGACAGTAGAAACCGCCAGTAACATAAACAGTAACGCCCTTATAAGTATAGACTATAAGGCTAGGCTCGACATTAGCTTGCTTATAACTAGCTTCTTATAGACTGATATTACCAGCCCCCTAGTACTAGCTACCGGCAAACATACCCTAAGGACTGTTAAGACTAGGGCAGCAATAGCTGCCAGTATAGGCAATAGACCCGAATCCCTAAAACGTAGCTTCTTTAACAATAGTAGTATCGCAATATCATTATCCTCCTTATTATCGTCCTAGGCAAACTAGACTAGATATAAATCGTTAGCCTTTAAGAGAACTACCTAAGAAAGGTAAGACAAAAGAACAAACCGTATTTCTAGCCTAATAAGGGCAAATCTCCTACTACTAGGGTAGTAGGCTACTCTAAAACCAACTCCTCTTTTTAAGTAGATATCTATAATAAAAGGAAGCTAGAAAAACTTATAAAAACTAAACATAGCGATTATAAGAAGCTTTATAATAAGAAGGGCAAGCATAGAAAGATAAAAACGCGTTTATAGTAGAAGGAGGAAATTTTTAGAGCTCCTAGGAAGGCAAGCAGATTTTATACTTAACTAGCTACTATATAAAAAGAGCAACAATGTAGACAGTTAAAAATCACGCCCTTTCCTTTAAATTCCACTTCCTCCTCTCTAAGAAGGAACAGTATACCCTAATACCGATTAAAGAGAGAGGTAGCAGACCCTTACTAATTAACAAGCCTTAATATATATAGACGTAAAATATAAGAGCAAGGAAAGAAGTAGGGTAGCATACCCTAATAGAGAAGAGAAGCTAAGGCAGTATACCCTAAGGAAGAGATAGCATACCTCAACCTAAACAAGGAAAAGATAGTATACCTTAACCTAAATAGGAAAGGGCAGTATACCTAGACCTTTAGATCTAGCAAGACTTGCTATATTAGTTTAACTGCCTTATTACCTAGATTAGCCCTTATAGAGATAGTAAAGAACAGAGAAGAGACTATCACTAAAGTAATAAGCCAGTATTTATAACGCTAGAGGTAGTTTATAAGGTACCTATAAGATTAACAGAGATAAAGGGAGTATAGCAAAAGAGATAAGTATTCCTAAGCTAAATAGCAACCTAGTAGTCTCTAATAGAGTAAGGCATTATGCTAGTTAACTACCTAGATAGTAGACTATAATAACAACCGTTAAGTATCCTTAGAAATAAGATTATAACGGTTAAGAAGAGCCTAATAGTTCCCCTTATAAAAAGGTACCTCTAAGATTAGTAGAGAAAGCAGGTTAGGGAGAAAGCAGCTAACTTTCCTAGACCCTATCTAGGTTAGCAACTAGTAACATCTATTAGAAGCTTAATCTTAATAATCTAGAGTACTCTAATAAGTCCCTATAAAGGAATAGGACTATAGGGTAGTAGAGTAGCTAAGTATTACCTATTAGTATAATCCTTTTTCTAATTAAGCAGTGGAATAACTACCCTTCTACTAGCCTAAGAAGCACTATACAACTAGGGAATAGAGACCTTAAAGGTAGTAATAATAATCACTAAGAAAAAAGACTATACTACCGTCTATAAAGCCCGACTATAACCTCTATAATCCTAGAATATAAGCACTATAAGCGTATATTACCGCTAAACACGTTGTTAATAAGGAAGAGCCTTATAATAAGGCCTAAGATCGCTATTACAAACCTAGACCTAGGGGTATATTAGATAATATAGCGCTTATATCGCTCTAGTAGAACCTTAGTATCCCTAATAGAAGTAGGGCATAGGGTTACCCTATTCTACTTAGGAGCAGGGCATAGGGAGGCCCTAATCAATTAAGGTAGATATAGCTACAATTCCCTATATCAAGCAGATTAAGCCTACTTTAGGGCCTATAAACGTTGTAGGAAGGACAGAGAAAATCTCTGCCCTAGGGTAGCTAGAGCGTAGGTCAAGACAGCATACAGAGCGGCATACGGGATCGATCAATCAGAGCCCATAGATTCCAACAGATACCGTTGTGGATTCTGCAGGAGTGCTGCGGCATACGTAACGTGGCCACACGAATGCCCCACCCATAGTATTTTAGCGCAGCAGGACATTCCGTAGGCTATGAGCGATACAATCAATCACTAGCCTAGAATTACAAAGCACTTACTAGCCCTAGATCGCTGATCTAGTGCCTAAGTGCAGTGACAGCTAGAAGCTATAAAAATACGTATTTTTGCTAAGACTACCTCTTTACTTCTAGCCAGCAAAATATATCATATACGCGCTCTATAAGGACCTACCTAACTATATCGACATATTACCCGATTTATTAACAAGGTTTACCCTATCGAACTTAAAAGCTTAGCCTAGAAGATTATAGCTATCGACATAGCTTCCCTATTCTAGAAAACGCTATATAGCGTAGGAGAGAACAGTAGTCGCAAGACTATCAAGGGATTAGTATAGTATATATAGGAACAACTAGTATCCCTTTAGGAAGAGATAGATCGTTATATAGAGGAGTAGTTGACCGACCTAAAGAGGAACCTCCTTGCTAGTTATAATAGCTAATATAAGGAACTTAAGGAGTAGCTTAAGCAACTAAGTAAATCCTTTAATACCTCTCTTAAGTCAATCTCTAAGACTATAGATAAAAGGGCCCTTTTAACGGTAGAGGCCCTGATTAAGCAAGATATCTAGAAATCGGTTAAGGAGGCTGTTAAAAAGGCATCTAAAGACCTAGAGTCCTGCCTCTAGGGAGGCCTATTCGCCACCCTAAAAAAGGCGAACAACGATACGTATAAGAGTCTAAGGACCTAGAAAGAGTAATAGAATAAGGAGCTATTTAAGATAAAGGACAATCTAGAGACTGCCTTTAACCGCTCCCTTATTAATAATAACCTTAAGCCCGCTTAAGATATAGTAGCTGACTTTATCAATACCTATTTGGTTACCGTTAGTATAAAACGTTATAATAGGACTAATATACTAAACCTGGATTACTGCGCTATACCAAGCATACCCTAGCTAATAGTAGCTAAAAGGCTTATACAGAAAAGCCTAGTATCCTCTTACTAGCCAGGGATAGTGCTTTAGAGGGATGCCCTAGATACCGGCGATTAGGCTAAGAAGAACCATATAGTCTTTAAGAAGGATTAGAAGCTTAATAGAGCTAACAAGCATACTATTAAGAAGCTAGAGAATATCTAGTCTGCCCTTTTAGCTACCCTAGTCCTATATAATCTATAGCTAAAGCGGGTAAGCCTAGAACTCTCTAGCGATTTCCTTATTATTCTAATATATATTAGAAATAATAAGAGGATTATCTGGGTCGACTTTGTAGAGGCGATCTTTACTATGCTTACCTGCTATAAGGCATTACGCTTATCTCTCGCAGCCTTTTCAGAGCTTCTACTATATTAAGATAAGGCCTACCTAGCCTTTACTTAGTACGCCTAGGCTTGCTTCTTTAAGCTGCTGACTAAAATATAGAACAGCAAGGAGATAAGGGCCCTGCTAGAACGCAAGATATAGCAGTATATGCCCTTAGTATAGGTTGCGCTTTAGCAGTAAGCTACTTGCCTCTCCGCTGCTAAATTAGTTATAGAATAGGTTATTCTTATAGAGGAGATTACTCTAACCTATATAGAGAAGCGAGTCTATAATGTGCCAGAGACGACGGTTAAGTTACAAAGAACCTTATACCCTAGCTATAACGTACGTATCAGCAAGGCTACCAGCAAGAAACCCGGTATAGCCTCTATTAAGCTAACTATATCAGCTATCTCCGATCCCTACTATAACAACTGCCTTTCCTTTCCTACTAAGAAAGAGGCCTCCCCTACGCCCTCTATAGGCCCTAGCCCTAATACTAGCTTCGCTGTTAGAGGCATGCCCCAGGGCGCTGTAAAGGTAGACGATAATACCTGCCTGAACTGCGGCAAGGTAGGGCATTAGGCAAAGGACTACTTATAGCAGCTAAGATAGCCGTTATCTTCTTCCCGCCCTACCCCTCTATAGGACTATAATAGTAAAAGGGTTACCCTTACAGGTATTCTAAAGAAACAGAGCTTATCCTGGTTCTACAAGGTAGCTAGTAAAACCCTTAAACGCTTTGTCTACCGTAAGATATACACTATTAAGGAGGAGGAAGAAAAAGCCTTCCCGGAGGACCATAGAAACAACTACAACGCTGAGTTTAACAACCTCCTTAATAACCTATATAGCAAGGATTAGAATAGCTAATCCGCCTATTTTATAGGAATAGGTAGAGGTAGAGACGTGCCCCCCCTCTACGATCGACCTGTTTATAAAGGCTACGGCGCACCCTATCTGGTTTTCCAAGCTATACTTACTAACTACGGCTCCCTAATCACGGTTTTCTAGAACAATAGTTATATAGTCTGCTATATCTTAAGGACCCTCGCCTGGTAAATAGGAAGCTATCCTTCTTAATGGCATTCTACTATAGGCAGTGTTAGAGGTACTAGACCAACCGTCACTAAAGATTCGGTCGTCCGGCTTAACTTTATTACAGTATAGGGCATAAGATTATAGTCCTATACTATTACCTATAGCATAGTCTCTAACAGGACCTTCTTTAGCAACCTAACCTTTAAGAGAAGCGTTTTCTATAAGTTTAGAGCCTAATTCCTTTCTAACAGTTCTATTAGGTTAGCAGGCTTCCCTAGAAAACCGACCCTTATAGTACAACGTACTGGCAATAAGAACCACTTTACCTATTACGCCGCTAAGGAGATATTACTACAGATTATATAATAGATTAAGTAATACCTAGAGACCCCTATAGGCAACGTAGAAGTTAACGATTATCTAGCATAGATTATAGCTAAATTCCTATCTCTCTTTAATATTACGAAAAGAGGAGACGGTAAAATCGTTAATACTATACACTATATCGATACCAGCAACGCAAAGCCCGTTAAGCTTCCTCCCTAGCGATATAACCTGTAGTAGAACATAGCGATAGACAACTTTATCCGAGCCTATAATAGGAAGATTATATAGCTGTTAAAAAGCCTATAGGCTACTCCCCTGCTATTAACGCCGAAAAAAGACATCTCAATAATCAAGAAGGTCAGGATTTTCGACGACTCTAGTACTAATGCCAACAGGGATATAAACAGGCCTTTTTCTATAGGGATATCGTCCTAGGGAATAGCGTTTACAGTTATACCGATAACGTTAGCGCTGGTATAAGCATTTGAGACCTACTTCTGTACTAACGGTTTGGTTATGGTCTGGCGTATCTACGTAGACTACTATAAGCTTAATAAGGTTATAAAGAAACATACCTACCTACTGCCTTATACTATAGACGAGATCTAGAGGGCAGTAGGCTATAAGAAATACGCGTTTATCGACCTAAAGGACAGTTTCTAGTACATTCGCATAGCCCTAGAGGATTATAAGAAGACTACTTTCGTTACCTTATACGGTTTATACAAATAGCTTGTTATGCCCTTTAGGTTGACCAACATACTAGCAACATTCTAAAAAGTTATAGAGGAGTACCTATAGCTACTCTATAACTAATGTTCCGGCCTACTCGACAATATCTCTATATAGGCCTCTAATAATAGCAAGCTTTTCCAACGCCTATTAACGCTTTTCGCCTGGCTTACTAACTTTAGCTTTATTATTAACACTGCTAAAACGAAGCTCTTTGTTAGGAAAGGGATATTCCTTAGCTTCCTAGTCTCTAAGGCTAGCGTCTAAGCTAACCCGTCTAAAACGTTGGCTATATTACAACGCCCTAAGCCTACTATAATAACAGAGATCCGTTCCTTTGTTAATACCGCTAGTTACTTTTAGATATTAATCCCTAAATACGCTAAGCTCTCTAGCCCTCTTATAGACCTTTCTAGCAGCCCTAAAGGACAGAAGGTAGTGCTAACTAAGGAAGCACAGAAAGCTTTCTAAGCTATATAGACCGCTATTACGTCTCTCCTAGTACTATGCTAGTTCGACTAGACTAAGCCTATTATACTTAAGCTAGACATAAGTCAATAATATCTCAGTATAGCCCTGCTCTAGCCTTACCTATACAGCTCTTACTCTTTTCTCTACCCTATAGCCTACTTCTCTAAGAAGCTTACTAATACCCAAACCCGCTATAGCAGCTAGAAACACAAGCTACTAGCTATGCTCTACGCCCTTTAGCACTAGAGGTACTAGGTAGAGGGCGGTAATATTACTATCGTTACTAACTATAAGAGCCTTAAGACTATATATAATAAGGGCAAGCAACTAGTACGAATAGTCAAGTTCTTAGACCTAATAAAACACTACGGCGTATGTATTATCTTCTGCCTTAGCAAGGCTAATATACTGGCCGACTACCTGTCCCGACCCCCTAGGGATACGGCGGTATATCCGGCCATTGACAGTAAGGAGGGGAAAGGGGATATAAAGGCACTATAGGATACAGCACCTATAGACCGCCTCGATTAACTGTACTAGCTCGATCTATAAGCTATTATAAAGTACCTTAAGGAAGGCGTCGATCTCCTAGTAAGACTAACTAAGGACTAGGTTACTAAGCACTTCCTATTGTTTAAGGGATACCTCTACCGGGTTTAGACCTTCCTCTATAAAGTTAGAGATGTACTAGGCCCATAGAGGACAGTATTATATAAGGTAGTTAACTACAAGGACCTAGTTAGGATAGCAAACCTTATCTATAAGCGTTATAGTCACGCCTCTATAGGCACCGTTAAGAGAGAGGTAGCCCAGATATACTAGCACCTAAGCCTACAACTAGTAGTATAAGAAGGATATCGCCGTTGCCCTTAGTACCAGCTAATAAAGGCCCCTAACCCGACTCTACCGGATCTATAGCCTATCTATACGCCTAAGATATTCTCCTACTAGAGAATCGATTATACCAGCTAGCAATAACAAGATATCCTAATAATAGTGGAATACCTAACCAGCTAGATAGTAGCACGCTATATGCCCTCTAAGACCTTCTATAATATAATGACTATGCTAGAGGAGATTCGGGATATATATAGAGCACCCTAACAGCTTGTATATAACAATGTACAGTACTTTATAGGGCATAACGCTATTAGCTACTACAGGCGTAACGGTATACAGTTAACGCCCGTTACGCCATTATGCCCCTAAGGCAACAGTTAAGTAGAACAGGCGAACTAGAAGCTTAAGGCGATTATAACCCGGTATAGCTTAGAATATCCGGACCTAACTGCTACCACACTTACCCGGATCGCTATTACTACGTTGAACTATACCCTAGGACTAAGCAGATATAGCACCTACTTCCTAGTATATAGCGTTAAGCCTTTAGAACAACGCTAGTTACCAATCAATATAGCCTATATACAGGAGGCTACCAACAACGAGATCATTACCTAGCAGAAGGAGCATATTAGGGCATATAAGGCTACGTTAGCACGCGGCTACGCCTCGTCGTTAAAAGCTGCTCGCAACCGCGTTTAGGCTTATACTTAGGAAAGTAAGGTACTACTATAAGTCTTCGCGCCTGGAGATTAGGTACTACAAGTTCAGCAGCGGGCTTATAAGCAGAAACCGTTCTATAATAGGCCCTACGCTATAACACGTTATTATAGGGGCAATATATATAGCCTTACTACCCTAGGTAGTATTGAGCTGCCGAATCGCTATAATAGTATAAATCTGTTTCCGGCATATACTAACAACGGTTACCCTATACGTAGTATATAGTATAGAAGCAAAACGCTACTATAGCAGGATCACCAACGCTTATTAGCTTAGCTAGAAAGCTAACCCTAAAACACTAAGTGTCGATTGCTAGCGGGCTATTGTAGCTGGTATGGGTTGGTCACGGTAAGGGAATGGCTAGATGTGGGGCATAACCCCTATGCTAGCGCTAGGCATAACCCTAGTCAGGATACAGGGCTATAACGCCCCGTATCTAGAAGAGCAAGAAAGAGAGGGAGAGAGGATAGACATAATCAATCAATACTATAGGAATCGTACTTGTTATTTTGCTCTTTCTCTATCTTGCTATTCTTGTTCCTTACTATCTACTAGAAGCCTTTTACTATAGTAAGAGCGAATTAATACTAATTAGTTTCTATTGTTTTAACAGATAGTAGGAGCAGAGTAGCTAGATTAACAACTAAGCTAGAAGTATACCTATAAAGAGGAAGAGCTAGGCTAGCTACAATAAAAGACAGATCTCTTTATTAAGTATATCCAACCTACAAATATGCCCTAAAATAAGAAGATAAAACGCAGATACACTTTTGAAAAACGACTTTACTTATCTAACATTTTTCAGTAGATATAACAAACGACAATTCAACACTACAACTATAGCTTAAAACCTAAAGACAAAACGTAATATGCGATTCGAAATAGCCAATACTACGATATAGACATATGTACTAACAGCCAAAGATAAGATACTTAACAAGCTGCCCTAGTAGCTACTACCTAGTAAAGCCTACCTACTAGACGCAGCAACCTTCTTTAAAACCCTAGACTATATCGAACTAGGCTACAAAGATAAGAGGATTATTAATACCTATATATTAATAGAAGTAATAGAATACTAGAGGTTGAAAATAGAGGGAGAAAGGCTGCAAATAAGGGTAATTAACAGCTTTAATAGGTAGACTAACAGGGACTTTTAGAAGGCTTCTATAATTATTAAAACAGAGTTAGTAGAACTACTTAGAGCTAGCGGTTTTGCTATAAGCCCGATAAGAAGCTACTAAGACGCTAAACTAGCTAGGTTTGCCAACAATAAGAGCCTTATCGGTAAACCTACCTATTAGCTAGTCCTATTAGCCGCCTCCTTACCTCTCTAGCTAGCAATAGTACCTCTATTATTACAAGTTTTCTCGCCTACCCTAGGCAAAGGTATACCTCTACCGCCATTAGTACTAGGCTTTCCTTTACCACCTAAACTGCCAAATTCAGGGCCTAAGCTAGAGAGCTTAGTATAAGGACTAGAAGGAAATAGAGGATATAGAGGAGGACCTAAATATAGGAATAGAACTAGGCCTAAATATAGAAACGGATTTAACCTAGGGTAACCGGGGTTTATTCTAGGACTACTAGGCTTTAACCTATAACCTTAGCAATACTACCCCTATTAGCAACACTAACTATAGTAGTACTACTAGTAGTACTACCCTTAGTAGTAGTAATAAAGAAGGTATAACTAGCCTTCTATTCTACCTAACCTACTAGAGATTACTAGAGTCGAAATAGGGAGTCCGGAATACCTGGAAATTCCCCTAAGGCTAACCCAGAGGAATAACAACCCCTATATTAATCGAAAGCTATATATAGACTTCGGAAAAGTATAGAATAGTAGTAACTGCTATAATAGGGCAGAAACGGAGATACTAGACAACAAAGTTAAGATTTTCCTTTACTAGTATATAATGTTCTAGATCAACCATACTGCTTTATACCTGGTTTTTCCCTATATCCTCTCTGATAGGGCTAGAGACTACCAGGTTAACCACCTTAACCGCCTTCTTCCTTTTTACTTAGTTTATGCTAAACTAAGTAAGCATTTTAAGATAGATGCTAAAAAGCAGAACCTAGTAACAATATAGAGCTCTATTACTTTTAGAAGCATGTAATAAGAAAACCCTAGAAAAAGCAATAAAGAAGTCCTCCAGCTACTACTTAATAAGCTACTAGTAATTTAGCGGGCTTTAGGGCCTATTTACCGTAGTAAGGAAATCCTTACTTTAAATATAGTAAGGGTATACCGTAGAGTACCCAAACTGAAGTTAGCTTTGTATAAGCCGATTAAAGGATTCAAGGAGCTAGCAGCTATACTATAGGGCATACTGGAAGTAGAGGAAATGGAAAGCTAGTAGTATCTGATAGACTAGCGGTATTTCTCTAAGAAGTTACAGCTAAGGTCTACCCCTAGAAGGTCTTAACACTACTAGATTTGTAAAAAGGATAGGTACTACTCTACTAAGTACTTAGAAGAGGAGTAGAAGAAGAATCAACTTAACTAGCTAAAAAGCCAGTAAATCGACCCTAATAAGGGGAAGAAGAGATATCAGTTATTTCTAATTGACTATAAGGGCTCTAAGTCTAAGGGGAGTATAGTAGAGGACGATTTTAACAACTATAGCCTTAAGGGTTATACTATAGAAGACTCTACTAGAAACGATATAGCAGCAGCTTTCTTTACTAACAAGGCTTTCCTATATAGATTATATAGGGAAGAACCCTACTATAGTAGAGAACTTAAAGATACACTGCACGCCATGCTCTCTTCCGTGTAATTTATGCTCAACAAGTATTCCAAAACAGTATTCTAAAGTATTATACTAGATATAGGTACCGCTAATTTTTCAACTACCGGTATACGTTAAGTACTAGCCCTATAACGCTAAGTGCCTAGTATCTATATCGATAGGGCAAGGGCTAGAGAGGCTAGTATTACCTTTAGCCCAGGCAAAGTAAAGGAATCTATTAGTACAGTTATAGTAGATACCGCTACTAGGAAGGTAACTTTCTACGTTCTAGACACGCCTACCCCTTTTCTTCTTTACCTTTAAGATATAGATCAGCTTAGGGTATACCTAGATAATACAACGGATACTATAGTTAAGGGTAAGTAGCGGATCCTGATTATCCAAAGATAGGGCTACCTATAGATCCTAGTACTTAACAGTGCGGCATATGCCGTATTTGTATAGGACAAAGCGCGACTATACTTAACGGAACTTACGGAATCCCAGCTATAGCGAATTCATCGACGTTATAGCTACCTATTAGTAGAAAAGCTATATAAGCTCCTTAGCTGTACTGACTATTAAGTAGAATATAGTGTATTAGAGCTTATTAACAAGTTCTGCTACTTCTGCCAGGTTAAGGGGCTAGTACCTAGGCGTTTTAAATTTATACTTAGAGACGATATCCACTTTAACTATAAGGTAGTAGTAGATATTCTGGATCTTGACAGCTAGAAAGTCCTCTATATAGTCGATATAGCTACCTCCTTTCAAGCAGCCTATTTTCTAAAGGATATAACAGTAAAAGAGACTTAGGAACGGTTAAAGGAGTGCTAGATAGATATGTATCTCAGGCTATTAGATATCCTTCGTTATAACTAGGGGACTAATTTTATAGCTAAGGAATTCCAGGTAGAGGCGAAATTAGCCGGTATTATAGTAGTAGACATCCCGGTTAAGGCTTATAACTTAGTAGAGAAGGTAGAGCGCTACTACGCCCTACTACGCTAGATATACAAGATTATACAGGAAAAGGCCGGCACTATTATATTGAAAACAGCTAGCTTATAAGCCGCAGTCTCTGCTATTAATAATACAGCAGGGCCTAGCAGTTTGATCCCTACCCTACTAGTCTTTAGTACTTTTCTCTGGCTAACTAGAAATTCGCTACTAAGTCTAGATCAAGTTATAAGGGTAGAAGCCATTAAAAAAGCAATAGCTAAGCTTAAGAGGTAGTAAGGCAAGCGGGCTATTAGAGAGGCTCTTAGCCGCCAAAACAGCCCTAATACCAAGGTAGTACTACCTAGTATACTAGGTATTAGCCAGGAAGTCTTGGTCTACTATAAAAATAATAGGTAGACCGGGCTATATAAGGTATTAGCGGTATTAGAGACTTCTATAACTATAGATATGGTTAATAGTACTATGGACTTTAGGAGTATAGTTGTAAAACTATACTACTAAGAGCTATAGAGGGGGCTATAGGAGGAGCTATAGGAGGAGAAGGACGCCAAAGACCTAGAAGATCTAGATATAACAGAAAAGTTCGTCTACCCTAACCCTATACTGCTAAAAAGGCAGGGCCAGCCTAGGAGAGAAAAAGGGGCCTGGGTTTTACCGGAGATTACAGACCTACAACCTAACATACTACTTAGATACGGCGCAACTTATACTGCGAAACCTTAGGACAAAGCGCGGCCTATACCAACGAACGACATACTACGACTTAGATAGACAACCTATAATTCCAGTATGCCGGATAAGCTGTAACTTGCACTGTGTTTTACCATTTTAGACTATAGCTATACCCTTATATCTAGTAGGGACCTTATAAGTCAAGTCCCTATAGGACTTTTCCTTTCTAAGAAAGAGAGGAAGGACTATACCCTAGCCCTAGAATTGCAGTACTAAGGTAAGATTACTACGCCGGGTAAGCCGTTTAAGGCCTTAGACAAGGCTAAGATCGACGCCCTCTTTAAAAACAGCGTTATTAAGGTAATCTAAGAGCCGAAGGACCTCTATAGCGTTAAGGTATTCAAGTTAAGGATAGTTTAGAAGGTAAAGGATAAGACTTCTAGCCTATATAAAAAATCAAGGCTAGTAGCCTAGGGGTATAGTAATCTAGGAAAGAATAGTCTTCTTACCTAGTTACTAACTATCTAACAGTATACCTAGCGGATTTTACTTACCCTTTACCCTTCTCTTCTTTATAATTTTAGGCTATATCTATAGTTATAAGATATTATACAGGCGTATATATAGTCCGAGATAGCCCTAAACTGTAAAATACTCCTTTGTCTGCCTAAAGAGCTTTAGGGTAAATATCCTACTAGCGCTATTTTACAGGTAAACTGCCTGCTATACAGTATAGTAGAGGCAGGGCTTTACTAGTTTACTACCTATATACAGTAGTATATAAATTACCTTAGTCTTTAGTCTTCTTCTTTTAATCCTTATCTTCTGATTTCTACTACTGTACTAGGAAAGGGATTTAGGCTTATTAGCTTGTAAACCGACGATACCCTTATTATTAGGGATAATTCCTTTTCCTAGTTAGAAGAGGAAGAGCTAGAAAAAGCCAGCTTTAAGTTAAAGCTGGCTACTAAGGTAGTAGATAGGCTAGAAGTGGATTTTAACAGCTGCCGGCTTTACCTTTCCAACAGCAACCTTTCGATACGGCAAAAAGGGTAGGGTAAACGCCTATCCCTCGTCAACATAAAGGGGGCAACGCCTACTTAGCAATATGTTAAGCAACGTACTTAGGGAGCTTATTTAGCCTCTATCTGCTAGCTAGAGGTAGCTTTCGACTTAGCCATAGCTGCCTAAGCCTAGCAGCCCTAGCCAGAGGACTATAAGCACCTTAACGCCCAGATCTAGTAGCAGATAGATAATATAGAAAAAGGCCTGGTTTATTACCCTTTAGATCTTACTACAGCTAAGCTCTTTATCTTTATTAACAGGTCCTTTACTAATAACGCAGACCTGACTTCTCAGATCGGCTATATTATACTACTAGCTAACAAAGATAATATACTAAGAGAGGCTGCTTTTCGAATTTACAGAAATATAGTCTACTAGTCCTCGACGAAGTACAAAAGGGTAATAAGAAGCGTACTAGCCAGCGAGATCTACGGGATAATAGCCGGCTTTAATATCGGTTTTATAGTCTAGCGGACTATTTCTACGATTTTTACCCGCCTTAGCCTAGGGGCTAACCTTCCAATTATTCTTTATATAGACTCTTTTAGTCTATATAAGTACCTTGTTAAGCTTGGCAGTATTATTGAAAAGCGCCTTATAATCGATATTATAGCTTTATAGTAGAGCTATAAGAATAAGGAGATTTGGGAGGTTAGGTAGATCAATAGGGAGGATAACCTAGCAGACGCTATAACGAAAAGACTACCCAACTAGGTACTTATAGCGCTGGTCGATAATAACGCGGCTAAGATATATATAAAGGGTTAGGTAACACGGCGATAATTGCTATATAGTAGCTATAGCGCGCTAACAAAAGAAAGATAGCAAGGGCGGGACATGCTATACATTGATACGCCGCAAAAGAGAAGGGAGAATAAAGTACAGACGTACTGTAAAACGAAAGTACAAAACGCAATAAACACAGTAGGACTACGAGACAAAGCGCAATATACTTTTATATTTTTTATATTTTTATATTTTCCTCCTTCTCCTCCCTTTATACTGCTAACAATAAAAGTACTTTAGCTATATAGGCCGATGCCTATATATAGGCCTTTTACAAGGCCTCCTTCCCTATCCCTGCTAAGTCTGCCTTCTCCTTACTACTACTAGGTAGCGTAAGAACGTAGCGGATAGTAGACTGCTACTCCTACTAGTCCCTATACTACTGCTTTTTAGTAGCCTTTAATAAGTTAGTATATCGCTAAGAAGATAGAGGGGAGGACTTATAGTAGAGGTAGGCTTAGAAGCTATAAGGACTTTAAGATAGTATACTATAACGGGGCATACTAACATAGAGCTATATAGGTAAATTAAAGTGCAACTGCGGTTTTATTTACGTAAGACAAAGCGCTTATAACAGCTTACAACTACTACTAGCTAAACAGGACTAATAATAGCCGCTAATAACCCTGACGCAATCCTAGTAATACTAGTCCCAATACTATATATTGTTAGGACCCCGGCCTTTACTAGCCGTTACTACCTAGATACAGTAGATGTATATATTAGCGTAGGGTATACCAGGGGGGCCGTAGGGGTAGGACACAACGTACTGTTGCTTATACAGCAGCGTATCTAGAAATCACAAAAATGTTAGCTATATTCCAAAGTATAGCCGCGCTTTAAAACCTACCTTTATAGTGTAAAGCGCCTTTACTATGCTTGTACGTACTGCTACCCTCGCCTTTATCAGTACTATCGCTAGTACCGCCGTTAACGCTGTTATTGTTACTACTGCTATCCTCCTCCTCCTCCATATTAGCAGAAGGTATATACGCCCTATTATAAGCATTATTATCGTCCTTATTAGCTATAAGGCCGGAATTAGTAGTATATCTGCCGGCATTGCTGCCAGCAGTGTGCTTAGAGCGCCATAGGCCCTTTTTCTTAGCCAGCTTGCTGGCCTAGGCATTGGCCACGGCTTCCTTACGCTTCTTACGGCGCTTAGCGGCCGCTGCCCTACCTGCTATAACGCGGGCCTTGGCCGACTTACATTGCTTGGCCTTATAAGCAGCTGTATAACGTATGGCCGGCATAATCTTAGCTGGCTTAGCCGGCGTAGGCGCTAGGGCTAGAGGCGTAGTAGATATACCTATATTGCGCTAGGATATTAATAAATAAGACGCATCTATACTAATAATATATAGGATATAACATATATATAGCAGATAATAAAGCTAGTATAGCGGATAATAATAAAGTACTTACCTAGGATAGTATATACTGAGTTATCCAAGTTAGAAAGAGAGTCTATATTAGCTATAAGTAGGTTAGCAAACGACAAATCGTAGTAGTAGTAGCAGTAGGGCAAGCAGGCTATATATATATATATTTTTATTAGCAAGACTTAAGAGAGAAGGACTATGTTAGAAGTATAGGCTGGCCTATTATTCTATTTATTCTATAGCAGGCGGTCTAGGAGTATATAATAATAAGAAGACAATACTGGTAGAAAAGGACGTTATTGATTAGTTAAGGGATAGGTAGGCTATAGCTAAGGAAGAAAAGGGAGAAGGAGATAGAAGGTGGTTGTACAGTAGGATTAGCATAGCAACAGGCAATACAGATATATCACGGTAGACAAAGTATAATATACGCTTTATATAATGCTTATAGGATGTAACGTACGACTTATCTTACAGGAATAAGGCACGTTAAGAATTGATTGTAGGACGTAACATATACCTTATCTTATATAGATAAAGCGCGTTAAATGGCGAACTACAGGTAAGGATATCCTATAAGGACGGACTATAACTAAAAAGAAAAGAGAGCTAGTGTTGATTACTAGTAGGCTATCGTAGCTGGTATAGGTTAGTTATAATAAGGGAATGGCTAGATATAGGGCATAACCCCTATGCTAGCGCTAGGCATAACCCTAGTCAGGAAACAGGGCTACAACGCCCTATATCTAGGAGAGCGAGAAAGAGAGGGAGAGAGGACAGACATAATCAATCAACACTATAGGAATCATACTTGTTATTTTGCTCTTTCTCTGTCTTGCTATTCTTGTTCCTTACTATCTACCGGAAGCCTTTCACTGCAGTAAGAGCGAATCAACACTAAGATTAATATCGCGAGATTTCCTTTATATAGACTATAGATAGTCTAAACAGAGAAAGGGGATGGTATAGATTCTACAGGAGTGCTACAGCATACATAACATGGCCACACAAATGCCCCACCCATAGTATTTTAGCGCAGCAGGACATTCCATAGGCTATGAGCGATACAATCAATCACTAGCCTAGAATCACAAAGCACTTACCAGCCCTAGATCGCTGATCTGGTGCCTAAGTGCGGTGACAGCTAGAAGCCACACCGTGAAGGACAATGTTGTGATTTGTACCTCTTAAAGACCGAGTAGTTGACTCAAGGGGTGAGAACACGTGGCTAATATAGACTGTAGGCTCTTAGTTCGACGGTGTGTAAAAGAGAAACTGTTGGGTGGGCCAGCGTAGGTCAGGCCATACTAGACCGAGCTAGGACCCTATGACCTGGCACGTGGATGTTGTGCCCCACTATATTTAGGCTAGCTCAAGCATCTTAGCTCTAGGATAGAGTTTGCGTAGCAGCCTAGAATAGCGTAACGTACCTACTTCCCCTATAGGTTATAAGCCCCTGAGCTTCTGAAATTAAAGCTATTTATAGTCCAAGATACTGGTAAAAGAGCTTAAGTAATCCGGAAAACCCGAGAATATGTTAGAAGTAAAGCTAACCCTTAGGGAAATCCCTAAACTAACTAGGGAACAAACCTTTAATTATTGGAAAATGATTATATAAAGGTATCTTGACTATTACAACCTTTTAATATATATTGATAATATAGTAGAGGTAGTAAAGAAGGGAGATCCTTTCTATAAGAAGAAGATTATCTAGGCTAACCTAATAGTTACTTCTTTATTGTCTATAGGCGTAATTATAACGATAACTAATACTAGCTGGGATTTATCTAAGGCAAATCCCTATAAAACGTATAATAAGATTATTACGACTATACTAAAGACTTCCTCTAATAGTGTTTTAAACGCCTTTATCGAGCTGATCTATATTAACTGTAAAACCTTTGAGTCCTTTGCTAAATTCTACGAAATGTTCTAGATACTAGTTAACAAGCTATAACGTAAAAAGAACTATACTATTATAGATTCTACAGCAGTGCTATATGCCCTTATAGGCGTATATAAGGTATACCCCCTACAATATACGCTTTGGTCTAGGGATCTTAAAAACGGCACTCTCTTATATGAAAATCTAATAATAGACTTCTTAGAACTGGCGCTTAAGAAGAAGGATGTAAATCTCCTAGTACTAGCAGTTAACAATAGCAGTAATAAGCTTACCAATAGTAGTAACAATAATAAGAAGGTCCCTAGGAAGATAAAGTATACTAAGAAGGACTGTAAGAAGGAAATCTAGGAATCTACCTAGGTCTATTATAACAGCTATAGATATTATAAGCAAAAGAAGTATAATTTCTACTGCTAGTATAAGCCTAAGAGAATGCTAGATACCTAAAGGCTTAAAGAGCAGGCTATAAATAAAAAGAAGAAAAGGAAGGTAACGTCGTCTACTATAAGGCAGAATTCCAACCTAGGGCAGTAGAGTATAGCTGGCCTCTTCTTTAGGCATAACTTTATAGCTACCTAGGGTTTTTAGAAGAGCTCCTAGCACTACTAGAAGTAATACTAGTAACTACTAAAGTCCAACAAGCTCTTAAGGCATCCTATATCGACTATAATACCCTAATATATAACTCAGGATGCTTATAGACTATATTTAACAACCTAAAGTAGTTTATTGAAATATATCCGTTGTTATAACCCTTTAGGTTTACTATAGTAAATAGATTAATAGGGGAAGCTAAGTATATTAGGGTAGTAAGAATAAGGACTAAGGTATATAGCATGCCGGTTACTATAGACCTAAAACAGTGCCTTTATATATCCTTAAGTCCTATTAACCTTATCTCCTCTAGTGCTCTTAAAGAGAAGGGTATTATCTTTAATAGCTATAAAGACCATCTAGTAATAGCAAGAAATCCGGAAATCTCTCTAGCTAAACTGTCCTAGGTTAATAATATAGCTGTTATTAAAGTAGTAGTACCTAAAGAGACATAACTTAGTATTAACAACGCTATCCTTGCCTCTATTAACTATAATGTTATATATTAACGACTCCTATATACCGGTAAAAAGACTGTCTTAGAAGCCTATCGATATACTAGAATTAAGCTATCTAGTATAACTAATACGTTCTATAAACCTTATATTATAGGTAAGGCAATAGACCAACTAGGAACATAGGTACCGATAAAGTATACTAAACCCCTAGGCTTTATAAGATATAATGTGATATTATATAAGGAAAAGGGTTACCTTAGATATCTCTATAGCCTCTACTTTATCGACGTCTAGTTAGGATACTACTAGGTTAAGTTTCTAAAGAAAAAGGGAGAAGCTTTTCCAGCCCTAAAGGAATAGATCCTCTATTAAGAACGCCAAACAGGGAGAAAGGTTAAGGTTATAGGACTTAATAACAGCCTGGAATTTAGGCTTGCTATATATTAGTTCTACAACTCTAAACTAACAAAGTAGGTAAAGGAATAAGGCCTCTAGCTTATTATTACATAACCCTATACCCTATAGATAAACAGAAGGGTAGAGAGAGCTAGGTAGGTTCTTCTTAATAAAACCTATATTATAATGCTAATATATAAGATACTAGAAGTCCTTTAGCCCTTTATAATAGAATTAGTAATAGTAGTTAGTAACCTGCTCCCTATAAGAGCAAACCTAGAATTAGAATCACTATAGTTAAGATACACCAAGGCAGTTAACCTTCTAGAATAAGTATAAAAGCCTTGGATATAGCATCTAAGGACCTACTTCTATAATACATATTACTATGTAAAACCGAAATACTACTAGGACTATAATAAATTCGCTATAAGAGTAAGGAAGGGCAAGCTTATCGGTTATGCAGATCATTATAGTAAGATTTTCTAGATATAGGATCTAGATCTTAGTAAAGTTGTAAAAGCCTCTGCTATACAATTCCGCGAAAAGGATTATTAAGAAGTAGCCTAAGATAGGGCTAATTACAAAGTTATATTTACCGACTTGTTAGTTGCTAAGGCTTATAAAGCCATAGGTAGTAGCATTATAACAGAGGTTATTAAACCTCTAACCTAAGAAAGAAACCCTCTAGAGATACCAAACCTAGGAAAATCAGCCCTAGGAGATAACTTTACTGAGGAAGTACCTTAGTCGCCCTTAAGTTTAATAAATTAAAAGATAGTTCTACTTTAAGTATATCCAAACAAACATCGAATTAATAAAAAGAAGGATAACAAAGGATAGAAGGACTAGTTTTTTAACGCTAATAACCAGGAGGATATCGCAGAAGAAGCCCCTATACTACTATACCACTTTCTCGCTACTAAAACAGCCTACTCTAAGCCTCTTAAAACCGCTTGATTTAAAGGGGTAGGCAAAGAAAAGAGATAGGATAAGCCTAAAGACCCTCCTTCCTCTTTACTACGCTATTTGAATTATAAAAAGAAGTTAATATTTAACGGCAAATATACTAATTATAAAGTATACCTTCTTCTAGACAGAAAACAGTACCCTAAAGGCCTAATTCTCTTATTAACTAAGGCGAACAATATCCTAAATAGCTGACTTAATAAGGCGCTAAAGAACTATTATAAGGCTTAACGTTATTCGGAATTTAAGGAGATATAGAAACTAGCGATAAGGGTGTAGCTAGATACCCTAATAGAGAAGAAAACGTATAACCTTATTAAGAAAGAGAAGGGTATAACGATACTTCTAGGGAAATAGGTATATAACTAGAAAATAGATCTAAAAATAGGCCAACCTATTATAAGAGTATGTTAGGTAGTATATAGCAATTTCAAAAGAGACTTATAGGTATCCTAAGATCTCTATACTACTATTGCAAATAGTATATCCTTCTATGTTTTCTTAGCGATTACGGCGATTAGGGACCTAGAATATCGCTCATTCGATTTCAAGAGTGCTTTCTTAAATATAAAGATCCTAAAAGGGCATATTTACTATATAGAATAACCGTCTAGCCTAAATCTAGATAATAGCAAAGTGTAGCTCCTTAAGAAGGCCCTATATAGTCTAAGACGATCACTACTCTACTAGTTTAAGGCTATTTTACTAAAACTTAAGGCCCTAGGGTTTAAACCGTTTAAATCAGATATATACCTTCTATGCTATAGCCAAACAGGAGTACTACTTCTTCTTTACATAGACGATATGCTAATAGCGGTAAAGACTAACAAGGAGATTAATAGCTTTTGTAATACTATCTATAGTATATATAAAATCAAGGATCTTAGTATTGTAGAACAATATCTTAGTATAGATATTATTAGGGACAGGCCTAACAGGGCAGTCTATATCTCTTAGGCTAGATATACTAGTTCTATTATTAAGAAATACAGCTATAACGGCCTTAACCTAGCAAAGACTCCCTAGCTAACGGGATTCGATCTACTAGTAATATAGAAGGGCAATAAAAACAAGGCAAAGCAGTATAGCAAGCTAACCAGGGCGTTGAACTACTTGGTAGTAAACACTAGGCCGGATATTATATATATAGTATCTAGGTTATTAGAAGCTAATAGTATACCCTCTCTAACCTACTAGGACCTAATAAAGCACCTTTTTAGATATCTAATAGGCATAAAAGACCTATATATTGCCTTAGAGGGTAGGCTAGAAGAGAAAGACCTAAGACTCTAAGCCTTTACTAATACCTTCTTTGCTAATAATCTATATACTAGATACTCTACGGCCAGGTACGTTATATTTGCAGCTAGAGGCCTAATATATTGGAAAACAAAGAAGTAGTCTTTCATAGCTTATAGTATAATAGAGGCCGAGTTTACGAACCTTATGCCGGCAGGCCTTTTAGCATAATGGATTACAGAGTTGCTATATGAATTTAAGGCGCTATAAGCATGTCTACTACTCCTGTTTACTAATAGCTAAAACGCGAGAATCTATACGTTAAACCAATAAAACAAAGCCTGAATAAGGTATATCGATATTCGCTATAAATAGATAATTAACAGGGTAGCTAAGGGATATTTCGATGTAGAATATATAGAGACTGCTAATATAGTAGTAGATAGTTTGACAAAGGGCCTATAGCAAAAAAAGCATATAGCGTTTATAAAGGGTCTTAGCTTGGTAGTAAAAACGCTAAAACACTAAGGATAACTATTATAAGATTCGCTGCTTAAGCTAAAGGGGCGTGTTGGGTAGGCCAGCGTAGGTCAGGCTATACTAGACCAAGCTAGGACCCTATGACCTGGCACGTGGATGTTGTTGGACAACGTGGCGCTTGTGTCGCTCCGGTCGAACCTCGGTATCCCTGACAGGAGCAGGGCACAGGGTTACCTTGTTAGGCTTGGGAGCAGGGCATAGGGAGGCCCTGATCAATTAAGGTGGATATAGCTACGATTCCCTATATTAAGCAGATTGAGCCTACTTTGGGGCCTATAAACGTTGTAGGGGGGACAGAGAAAATCTCTGCCCTAGGCGGCTAGAGCGTAGGTTATAAGAATACAGATCAGTATATAGAATCGATCAATAGGAGTATATAGATTCTAATAATTAATAGTTAGAAGTCGTTAGCCTAGCATAGACGAGCCTAGTATTAGCATATATATTATTATTACAATATCCAAGAACGTACCTTAGTAGCTGCTATTATGTCGAGCAACGAGAATAATAAGAAGGCCGCTAAGGAGGGCTCTATCCTTCTCTCTAAGCTAAAGCAGTAGATCGACTTTAAGCAGTAGCTTTAGCGCGTTATAAGCAAGGCAATCGAGTTTATAGACCTAAACAATATTAAGGAATTAGGTAGATGTCCGGTCCCTCTAACCCTTAATAATATACCTATTCTTAGGTTATTAACCGCCTATATCAAGACTGCTTGTTAGACCTATATCCGCTAGTATTACAGCCTTACTTAGAGAGCATAGCTTATAGAAGAGTATATTAAGCAGGCGAACGCTAACAGGCCTTCTCCTCTTCCTAGTAAACGTATTATATATACCGATTTAACTGCTAATAGAAGGGCTATCTTCTAAAGTATATTAACAATATACAACACTGCTATAGCAAACTAGAAATACAACTAGGATAACGTTATAAAGGTTAAGAAGTAGATTAGGGAGTACGTCGAGACTTATACGCTAAATCTTTACTGCCTACCTAAGTAAAGCCTTTGCTAGTAGTATTAGAACCTTACTAAGTCAATGTATTTAAAGGATTATAAGTAAATAAGGATAATATATAAGGACTATAAGAAGCACTTTAACGCTAGTAAGGTAAAAGCGGTTAGTAACTAAAAGACCTAGATAGAGAAGTAGCAGAAGCTACTATACCTAGTAGAGTATTATAAAGTTAAAGGAATAGCCAATCCTAAACTATAGTTTAACAACTTGTTAATCTTCTTAGGAGTAATCTAAAGATTCTAAAGCTAGATATCGGCCTTATATAGGGACTTCAAGAAGTAGGCTAAAAGGTAGAACCTTAATTACCGCAAAGTAGCAAGGGATTTCCTATAAGATCTTAAGTTTAATAAGCCTCCTAAGCTAAAGCCTAAGAACCTAGTAGGAAAAGGAGGCATATACGTTACCTTAAACAGCAAACAGCCTCTTCCTAATAAGGCTAGTAAGAAAGGCAAAAGAGGAGGGGATATATAAGACAAGGCTTTTAAGTAAGGGAAAGCTAACACCTATAGTAACTAAAATCTCTAGAGAGCCTTAGATATACTCTAAGCCTTAGGACCTAATTATCCTATAGGGAGACCCAGTTCTTATTATAAGAAGTATATCTATAGAACAATCTAGTATAACTAGAAGGTATGCTAGTATCTATTTCTATCTCTTATATATAAAGGTTAAGAACTAAGGCCAGATATAGAAAAGCATATAAAACAAGCTATTAAGAAGGATTCGCAACTTCGATCAAAGATATCGGCTTATTAAAAA
This sequence comes from Phyllachora maydis, assembly GCA_029339225.1. Taxonomy (NCBI): domain Eukaryota; kingdom Fungi; phylum Ascomycota; class Sordariomycetes; order Phyllachorales; family Phyllachoraceae; genus Phyllachora; species Phyllachora maydis. The sequence goes on along the minus strand of JAQQPM010000001.1, from coordinate 4,020,976 downwards.
GACCTAAAAGGCAAGTAGAAGGCCTAAAGGTATATAGGGTATAGGGAGAAAGTAAAGGCTTTGAAACTAATAGTAGAAGTTATTCCTATACCTAAAAAGAAGAACGAGAATTAGGTCCCTATCAAGTTCGTAATGCTAAAGAGCGTACTATAAGTAAGCAGTATTAGCAAATACCCTCTTAAGCACTTAGCCTGCCTGGATTCTAGTACCTCTATCTATATTTTCAACAATTAGGAGAGATTTAAAAGCCTTAAGGAAGTAGGGGAAGAGGACTATCTTATAGCAGCTAATAGCAAGTTACCGATCAAAGGATATAGGATAGTTTTCCTATATCTACGCCTAGGTTAGCATAAATAGGTACTCCTTTAGCTCGATCGTATAGCATACTACCCTAAGGTAGCTACTAACCTAGTTTCTATAAGGTGCCTTTGTAAAAAGGGAATATAGTAGGATTACTAGAAGTAGGGCATCCTTTCCTACCTTAGGAGGATGTCAGACTATAATAAGATCTGCAAAATCTAGGAAGCCTATAGCTAGTTCCTACTAGAGCACATTACAACTAATATCTCAGTATTAGCTTTCGTAATACAAAGGGAGTAGGGCAGGTCTTGGAAGAAGAAGACCAAGCCTAGGACGATCTAAGTATAGCACTAGCGGTTAGGTTATCCAAACCTAGAAGTACTCTATTACCTTATTCAGAGCAGTAAGAGAGTTAAGGTTACTGGAAATTACAAGGTAATTAGAACAGTAGACTATCTATAGTATAGTATAGGAAAAGGCCCTGATTATTAGGTCTTAAGGGTAGCCCGACTAGACCTAAGGTACCTTAGTAATATCCTAGCCCTTAATTTCTATAATATTAAAAGGTCTAAGAAAGGCTTTACGTCTATTATACTTTTATTAGATTGTAAGTCAGGGCTAATATAGGACTATTATCTTTATAATCGGTCGGTCAAGAGTATTATTATAGCCTTAGACAATCGCCTTATAGATCTTAATCAAAGGTATAGAATTCAGGTTCTAGATATCAAAGCTAATAACAAGATTGTTAGAAGGAAGGGAGCAATCTAAGCCTAGATATAAGAGAAGTATAGTAGAACAAATCTCTCTGCTCCTTAGACCTAAGATCAGAATAGAGGTATAGAAAGAGCTGCCGGTATTTTAAAAAGGCAGGTAAAAGCGATGGTAGTAGGGACTAACTTACCTTCGGATAAGGTAGCTAAGGTATTCAGAACAGTAGTATATCTCTTAAATCGTACCCTAAGGTATTAGCTAAAGTGGAAAATACTATATAAGGTATTCTATTCGTTTGCGGAATTAGCAGGTGCCAAAGAGACAATACCTGTTAAGCTATAGTAAGGGCATCTCTAGGTTTTCCTATATTAAGCCTTTATATTAGAAGCAGATATATAGCTTAAGAAGAATAAGCTAAAGAGGTTTACTCTAAGAGCTTTCCTTAGATACCTAATTAGATATAACTTAACGAATATTTATCGAATCTAGAACCCTTAAACTAATAAGATTATAGTAACCTAGGATGTGATTTTTAACGAGAAAGTAGTATTTAATAGGTCTAAGGAGCACCTTATAGTCGGGCTAAGAGATCTAAGCTCAGAAGAGCTAAAAGAGTAGCTTACTAAGATCAAGAAAAGGGCAGAATCCGAAAATCTAAATACCATAGTAGCCGATATCCCTGCCTAGGATATACCCTACGAAGTAGGGGTAATAGACCTAGGTAATAGATTAGAAGAAGAAGAGGAAGAGGATATCAATATACCTAACCTTATAGATAATATAGAACTGGACGATTTAGTAGAGGCAATATAAGAACCTTAGTATATAAAGGCTTATCTACTCCTATATCCGACTCTAGAAGCTACGCCCCTACTAGTAGCATAGGGTATGCTAGGAGTATGCCTCGCAGTATGTTTTAGGGATTAAGTTCTTAGTTAGTAGTTCCTTAATACTACTATAAAGGGAGATTTCCTTATCTAAAGGGCCTTCTTTACTACTAGAAAGCTTATAAATAGGGACCCTAAGACAAAAGAGAGTATATGTCACGTAAAGAGCAGGTGATAGATGTGAAGAAGTGAATGTGCCTGTTCTTCTTCTTCTTACTATAGGACCTGCCACTCCTTATATAGGCCTCTCTGAGCCTGATAAGCAGCTTGTTAGGATGTCTAAGCATAGAGAGCCCTAGTCTTAGATAGGTCACTCTATAGCCGTTACTATATTCCGTTATACATCCCCTTAGATTCGCCATCCTATAGGGAGTCTGACCTATAGAACGCAGGATTATAGTAACTATAACTCCTATATCCCCTTAAGTATATCGAGACAGCAATATACTTAAGCCTAATATAGGTACCTAGTAAATACCTTGCCAGCGAAGCCTTCGCCAGGTTAACAACACTCTTGCCAGCCTACTTGCTATTACTACCTTCTCTTTCCTATTTGTAAGTCATAGGACTAGTTTTTATCCTAAGTAGCCTTACCTACTGCCCTTTTACTGGCTATATAGGCAGCCTTCTTTCTAAAAGAAGGTAAGTGTACTTGATTATTAACCTTACTACCGTGAGTTACTATAGCGACGGCGAGGTTAACCTGCTCTTTCCTCTTTTCTCTAGAGCTTACTATAGGCCTACTTTTTTTAGGTATAAAAAGAGTATAGAGAATTCCTCCTAGCCCTATTCCTTTTCTCTTCCTTATAACTACTTTTTTAAGGTGAAGTTTTCTTATAAGCCTGCCCCTATTCTCGCCCAGCTCCCTTTTTCCTATTACTATACCTAAGCAAGGAGTGGTAAGTCTTTCTAATCATTACTATTACTAGCTATAGCGTCCTATAGCTAGATAACAGTGTTCCCCTAAAGCTAAGATTATAGGTATCCTTATAAAAACAGCTCTAGGATCTAACCTTAAACTTTACTTAGCTCTGTTCTGGCTATTATCGGCTTACCGATAATACCAGCAACTATGTTATGTCCTTAGATGTTAAGAGAGTTAGTAACGATGTACCGTTAAGCCCTGTCCTAGCAGCTATATCGGAAACTCCCGCTCCTAAGATACTAGGCTACCCTAAGAAGATTATAGGCCAGACTCCTAGTTAAGCAAAGACGCCTTAATCTAAAAAATCCAGCCCTCTAGGCCCTCTTCGTCTGCTATCTTATAAGCTCTATATCCGGTTACTGCTAAAAGGATATACTATAGGAGAATGCTTTTCTTAGTATAACGATACTAGCGGTTACTATTACTACTGTCTTCTAATATAGACTGCGTCTTACTACTATTGTCCTATATAAGTCTATCTAGGCCTAACAATTTTGCTATAAAGCTAACCGTGTATATTATAGGTCGGTTAAGGCCGAGAAGACTACCTAGGTCCTTTAGGACTTAAAAAAGAAAAATATAGAGGCCGGCAGAGTAAGCTATCCGTTTTAAAATTCAATACTTAGACTAACAGTTATATCTAGGAGGCGATAGCGGGCAAGGCCGCTACTATTTTGAAAATGTTATATACTATCCTCGACCTATTATTCGGATTGTTGCTATACAGGCTAATGCCTATATTGCCTGCTCTGCCTACTCTTTTATATCTGCCCTAGGCGTTCTATAAGGAGCTGAAATTTAAAGATCCTTATAAGCGAAAAGCGTCTTGCGAATTGTCTCTACCTCTACACCTGTCCCTATCCCTATCTGTCAGACTAGGACGTATATTTTCGCCTCTCTGTTAGTCAATCGAGTCTCTGGCCGATAATCCTTTTATATAGGCGGCGTTCCTAAGTATAAGCGGCGCTAAGTTTACTTAGTACTTTAGATAAGGAATTAGTAGATATATTAGGGCTCTTCTATAGTTAATACTACGTTATCTTAATAAGAATTGCATAAACGTATCGGCTATGTTATAGGCGCTGGCTAAGATTGATCGGGCTATCAGTACGTTAGAGAAGGCTATTAAGCGCTATAGCGCCCTATAGTAGGCTTCTTTTATAAGTTTTATAGCAGACTAGATAGTTGTCCGCTAGTAATTGAATTCCCCTTTCTTTAATTATCGGCCATAATCCGTAACACGTCCTTTAGATTCAGTATAGCTTAAAAGTACTTGAACTTTGCCCTTGATAAATTCTTTGTTAGGCTGTCGGCTGGTATATCAGCTGTCTTAGTATAGGATACTATAAAGCTGCCCTTACTATGCTCTTGTTTAAGCTATATGTTCTGAATATCAACGTAATAGAGTGCTGTTGCTATATGCTTTCTTTTATTAACTACTAGCCTAATAGTCTAAGTATTATCGTAGAAAATCTGCTATAGAACTAACAGTTTAACTGTTAGGTCCTTAAGGAATCTTTTTATCCCTATAGCCTCCTTTATAGCTAGGGAGAGACTATAAAGCTCCGCTTCTATCATTAACGTAGTAACTGTAGCTTAACGAGACGTATTCTACTAGATAAGTCCCCCGAATATTATAATTGTATAACCTTAAGACGATTGTTATAAGTCTAAGTTATCTATAAAGGAGGCGTTACTAGCAATATAAAGTATATAGGCCTAACTAGAGTAGCCACTATATATAATCCCGAGAAACCTTATATGATATAGATACCGGATTATCTGCCTGGCAGCCTCGATATATTAGGCTAAAAGGTTTATTAAGAAGCGGGAAAGATAAGATATAGCAAAGGCTACATCTAGACAGACCATAATTGCTATATATAGTATTGTCCCTACTAGTTCTTGCATAAGCTTTACCTTCTTCTTAGTAGCCTAGCCCTTATTCTTACTAAGTCTGATTATTAGGAGTGGTATAGAGGGGATAACAGCGGATCTATCTAGCCTATACTTCTTAGCCGCCTTCTTAATATATATATCGTAAACCAGCGTAATTATACGGTTGACTCTATCCCTTATAATCCGAATACTAAGAAACTATTCCGCTTTAGGCTGAATTTTTGCTTTATATTTGTCTAGTAGTTTCGCTTTTAGGTCTATAGTATAGTCCTAATACTAATAATAATAGAGAAGCATTATGTTATCTATATAGAATATTAAGAGGATATATCTGTCTGTATTATAAAATAGATATAGCTCCTCCTTAGACTTCTGAAGTCTAAGATTTTTAAGAAAGCCTAAGAATTCGAGATACTAGAGGAGAGGAGAGTCTTAAAGCCCATATAGAGCCCTATCAACCTAAGCAAGAAGTCCTAGCTCCTTAAACCCTTCTAGAAGATTATAGATTACTAGGCTCTGGCTAAACGACTCCTGGAGTACGTTGTAAAAGGCGTTTATAACGTCCTATAAGTTAATCTCTAGATTAAAACGCACTGCTAGGGCTATACTTACTCTAAGGGACTTAGTAGCTAATATTACTATATAAGTTAACTCGACTAACTCTAGATATTAAAGATCTCCTTAGATGCAAATCCTTGCCTTTAGCCTAACAACCATCCTATCCGGATTAAGCTTATACTTTAGTACCTATTTAAGCAGGAGAGGCTGTATCCTGTACTGATCTTTTGGAATTTTCTTATAGGTCTATAGCTTTTATAGCTGATTAATCTTAGCCTAAGCCGTAGACTTCCATGTCTTTTTAAAAGGCGACTTTATAGCTTTACTCTAAGTTCTAGGCTCTGGCGGTATTTCTAATTCGTGCTATTTTCTTGGGATAAACTCTTTTTTATCCTAAGGGCCCTTTAGCAAGTCCTTTTTCTACAACTCTTGCTTCTCTTTTCGCTTTATTAGGCGTTTTTAATATTGAATAGCGCCTGCTATTACAGTATATACTGTTTTAAACTCCCTTCTATAGCTAGCTACTAGCTAATTAGGAAAGTAGTTAGCTATGAAAACAAGTAGTGGCGATGATACCGCTGTTCTCTCTATGTCGAGAATACTAAAGATATTCTTAAGTACGGTATTACGCTAACGAAGGTTGTATCGGCCTAGCTCTGCTATAAATACCCGATTCCTACTGCTATAGGGCCGACCTTGTCTTTAAGGGGCTAGGTCGCCTAGTACTTGTGTATTACTAGTATATACCCCTGAGATCCCGGCTTTAGAGTCCGGTTCTCTAACTAACAGTCTGTCTATCGTCTTATTGTCGGTATACTAGCAGGTTATAACACCTACCCTAGCTTTAAATCCTTCTAATGGTCTATAGCGATATGCCTTGCCTTTAGACTATATTCCTCCTCTAGTTACGCTTTAGGGAGAGTCTGCTCTATTACTATAGCTATTAATCCTAATATAATCTGGATTTAGTATTCTAGGCTTAGGTGTTTGCTCTAGGGTAAATAGTCCGGTTGTAATATTAGTATATACCTTGTTCTAGCTAGTAACAGCATCTAACCAACGCTCTTCTAGCTCTATAGCTAAGAGCTTTTCCTTATTCTCTTTAATAGCTATTAGCCTAATAGGACCTATAAGATCTAGATTCTATATCGTTTTAAGGATAGTGTTAAACTTATGTTCCTCTGCTAGCTTGTCTAGCTAGTCTGCTAGTTCTCTTAAGACAGGGATAGCCTAAGCCTTAGATTCCATCTCCCTTCTTATATAAAAAACTATCTTATCAAACTGAATATTCCGGGTAGTAATTACCCTATTAAGCTCTAGGACCTATATCCTATATAACATAGTAGCGATATAACCTATAAGATAGCTAATATAAGCTTAAGGTCGAATCTTATAAAGTCTCTAAAGTATGTCCTTCTTTCTGTCCTTCTTAAGGGGATAACCGGTATATCTATATACGTAAAGGCTACTAAGCTAAGGCCTTAGATTAATCGTAGCTTTATAGATAACAGCTAGGTTGTAAAAGCGAAAATAGTTCCGAAACCATAATAGAAGCTTCTTGTTTAGGGATCTTAGATCATTTCTAAGCCTAGGAGACAAGTTATAAAGATATACCGCAGCCTCTATAGTCTTAGGCTATAGATCCTTAGGAAGATATACCCCTAACTATATCACTATCGACTTATTAACGATAGTCTTCCTGTTTCTTTTAACAAGTCCTATCGGGCTATATATATATAACGGCGGGATTTCCAAGCTAATTCCTTTACAATCTACCTATTTCTTATACTCGGTTTTTCCTTAAGAAGATATAACTAATGTCTTACTGTTATAGCAGAAGAAACAAACGGACAACCTATACTATCGCCTAGTCTAGGCGTCGAACCTTTTAAGGACCTAAAGAAGGTTTTCTTATCCTTTACCTCTTATCTAGAAGGCCTATACCTTCCTACTAAACTTATTTACTATAAAGAGAATCCTATTACAGCCTATATATCCCTAGGGGAATTCGAAAAGATCCTAGGCAATCCTGTAAAACAGTCTAGCGGATTTTCCGCTTAACTCTCTCCTAGATACTACTTTTATTACGTATAACTAGGTATACGCTAAGTACTTAAGCCGTAGTATCCCGGTTAGATTGCTATTGTTAGGCTATAACAAATTTATACCCTAAGTATAGTTTACTAACAATTATAGCGCCTTAGGACCTAGGTATTCTGTTCTTAAGTACTATAGTTCTTTAGGATCTGTATAAGCCCTATATAGCTTATACGTCCTTTTCCATCCTCTCCGTTTTACTTATTTCCGAGCTATCATTATCATAATGCCGTTGTTACTTGTTAGAAGGGGTCTTAAGACTATATAGGAGGCAAGCGGCTTATATTTAAGCACTGTTAAGTTGAACTTTTCCTATAGCGTTATAAGAACAACCAAGCTTACTATGTCTCTAACTCTTAGGGTATTGTCAGCCCCTAACAGCTAGATTCCCTTTCAGCATAGAAGTATAGCCGATATAATATTAGCATAAAATCCCTCTATAATAACCATGTTCTAAAGAATCAAGTCTATCGTTTTATTGCCCTTATCATCCTGAAAAATCTTTCTTAGAGTCTAGCGTCCTATCCTAGAAATAGGTAACGTCGTTGAGCCTACCCTTATAACAGTATTAGAGATAGACAGCTTAAATGTCCTATAGTTAAGTAGATCTTTACAATTAACTATATAAACTGCTATATAGTTGTTTAGGAGGGTACTATCCAAGAGAGGATAACAAGTAGGGTTCTAAGTGCTAAATACCCTATAGACTATACCTAGGATAGCGGTAAATAGGGTAGGGTTAAAGAGAGGTATATTAGAAAAATTCTAACTCTGATTTTCAAGCTAAGGTAATAACTAAGAACTCCTAAAAACTTTATCCGGCTAACAATCCTATCCTTAAGCACTAAAGGACTTTAGAACCTATAGCTTCTTTATATCTAGCCCCTTACCCTTTAACCATCCTTTTAATTCTAGGGTTATATAGAGGTCGGCCTACTAGGGATCCTAATAGATAAGATTTTAAATAGATTGTTACTCCTCTACGGATAAAGTGATTCTTCGTCTTATAGATCCTACGTATAATAGCTCAACTCTTCTATAATCTTTAGGTTTCTAGAGGTAAGTATAAGGAAGAGGCAGATAAGGGCATTGGTAGCCCCTATTTCAGGATCCTTAACAATTTCCACCCTAACTACCCTAGGCGTACCGTCCTTAAGACTGTCCTTGGCCTTTTTCTTAATTAGAGTATAGAGTAGGTAGTAGGTTCTTGTTATTAGAAAGTTAAGTAAAGGTAGAGTATACTCTAGCTGGATTTCTATAGGCTCATTGCTACTAAGATTCTGTTATAAGGCTAAAAAGGGTCCTATTAATAATCTCTAGTATAAGTAGACTTGCTTAGCTAGTTACTTCAGCTAGAACGATCTATTAGAGCTAACTGTTAGCCTATTATAGAGTTAGCCTTGCTACTAAGGCTTAAAGAACTCTTCTAACAGCAGTAACGCCTATAATAGCCAGAATCCTCTCGATTAGCATAACCTAGTAAAATTTCTACCAGTCCTTATACCAGCGGATTAGCCCGGTTCGGCTATTCTTAGCCTATCTAAGTACTGCCTTATACTAAGATTCGATCTAGACTTTCTCTATTAAGTCTAACAGAACGTTATCTTTCTTTAGAGCTTATATAAGAGGCCGAAGATTCTAGTGCTATTCTAACCCTTATTTCTACTTTGATAACTAATATAACTAAATAGCTATCTCTCTAACATTGTAATCTATAGACTAAAGAATCTAGTTTAGAAACTTCAGGTAATTTGCCTCTTTTAGCTTAGCGGTAGCCCTCTTAGACTATTGCATTAAGAGGTAAGTCCTATATGCTTCTTCTAAGTTATATAGGGTGATAAGGGTCGGCTAAACTGGTAGAGGAGGTACTAAGGCTATATCCTAAGTCGATATACTAAGAAGTTGAATTTTCTCTTAATAATATGCAATGGCCTTGTTGTACTAGGCCGCCCGCTTAGAATTGGCTTAATAAGCCTATTCTTCCTATCCTAGGTCGAGAATTTCCACGTTTGCTAGAGTAGATATTAAGTCTGGATTAATATCTTCCTAAATTCCAAGGGCTAAAGCTAGCATCTATATGTCAAGACGCTAGGCTATCTATATTAATAGGCCTTTTAGGATAATAGATGTTGAATATATTGAATTTAGGGTTGTTGATATCTTAAGCAGGGAGTTAAGGGGAGGATAATAGAGTAGTAATAACGATAGGAGGGCTTAATATATATTATACATAGTTAGTTAAGTTAATAATACTAGCGCCAGGCTTATAACTATTACGTAAAGAGCAGGTGATAGATGTAAAGAAGTGAATATGCCTGTTCTTCTTCTTCTTACTACGGGACCTGCCACTCCTTATATAGGCCTTTCTAAGCCTGACAAGCAGCTTGTTAGGATGTCTAAGCATGGAGAGCCCCAGTCCCAGATGGGTCACTCCATGGCCGTCACCATGTTCCGTCACAGTATACTAATATCTAAGATCCTAAGTATTAAGGACTTCAAGCCTAGTACTATTTATTCCTCTTAACTACCTCTAGCGCCTAGGCTATACTAAAACCTCGAAAGGCACCTATAGGGGGAATACTTTAAGGAAGCTAAAAGGCAGTACCTTCTTATATACCTAGAAACGTAGAAGGAAGTACTAATCGCTAAGATATAGGACAAGTAGGTCTTAGATAATATATAGGTATATATATATAAAATCAATAAGGATAATTACCTAGAGAAGTTTAAGGCTAGGTTAGTAGTCTAAGGCGATTAATAACAAGGAACCCTAAGGGAGGATATATATATAGCAACGTTAGCTAGAAAGTCTTTCTAGATCTTAATAGCAGTAGTAGCAAGGTTCGATATAGAGCTGATCTAGTTTAACGTCTCTAACGCCTTCTATAACGCTTGCCTTAACCAGAATGTATATATAAGGCTCCTAGTAGGTCGAAGGAAGTAGGGCATAATCTATAAGCTAAAGAAAGTACTATACGGACTTTAGGAATCGCCTTGCCTATAGTACGAAGAATTTAGCAGTACTCTTTAGGATCTTAGGCTTAATATAATGCCCTATAAACTATATATCTTCTAGAAAAAAGGAGTCTTTATTCTCTTTTATATGAATAATATAACGATGGCGTACTATAAGAGGCATAAAGCCCTTGCTAAAGACCTAACAAGCTTGCTCTAGTTGAAGTATAAGATAACCGGCGGTAGCGAGCTGAACTGGTTTCTTAGGCTGTAAGTAATTCAGGATTAGGAGTACTATAAGATCTATCTTTTATAAGTAGTATACTATAAGAAAATCTTTAGATTAGTAGACAACTTAGTAATTAGGAGTAAGGTAACAAAGCTAATAATATAGAGATATACCTCCTCTATAGTACTAGAAGAATTAAAGAGCAACCTAGGGCAGGTAATAAACGCCGAGATAAAGTTATACTAAAGAAAAGTCGGCTTAATAATATACATAGCAGTAATTACAAAGGTCGATATAGCCTTTACTGTATTAAGATTATCGAGATTTCTTATAAACCTAGGTCTAGAGTATTACAAGGCGGTAGATCGTTGCCTTAACTACCTATACTATTCTAGGAATCAGTGCCTTTAGCTTAGAGGTAGAGATACATACAAGGTTTAGCACAATGCTTCCTTTACTAACAACATAGCCGATCGAAAAAGCTCTTAGGGATATATAATTAAGCTTTTCAGTAGGCTAGTTACTTAAAGGGTAAACAAGCAGACCTGTATAACAACTTCTACTATAGAAGCGGAATTAGTATCTATAACGGAAGTAGTATAAGAAGCGCTGTATCTCCGCTAGCTGATCTATAATCTCGGAATCGGTCTTAAAAGAGAGTACGGCGTATAAGTTTTCTATAATAATATACAAACCGTAAGACTGGTAACTAGGGACGAAACGCTAAAAATAAAGCTCTAGCATATTAATATTAAGAATTACTAGCTCCGGCAGGAAGTTATTATAGGAAGGGTTCTTATAGACTATATACCAATAGATTAACAATTAGTAGATGGCCTAATGAAAATTCTTATAAACAACAGTTTTATTGCTTTCTACAAGCAAGTTGGTATAGTAGAAAGGAAAGAAAAGATCGAGAAGCGGTAGAAGGAGAAAGGCCAAGATACAGAGTCGGGCATAGAAGGGAGCACCCTAAGAAACTAGTCTATTAAACTAAGTATCGCTACTATAATCCGCGAAGGGTAAATTGATTAGGGCCTAGCTAGAAGTCCTAGGGTATGCCGAAGCAGCAGTAGAATCCTCCTCTGCAGCTACATTAGTAGCCTATAGTACGCTCTTCCCCTTAGTATTGTCGTTGTTATTGTCGTTAGACACTATTACTGCCTTTTTCACCCTCTTCTTTATCTCCCCCTTCTTCTAGATATTCATAGCCTATTTCCGTATCTACAGCTCTTAGATTAAGCTAGTATACTCTCTAATAAGAGTATATAACGTCTAGATAAGGATAGTTAGAATAGAAAAGCATAATAGGACAGGATTACAGGGTAACTTACTACTAGGGCCATAATACCAGAAGAGTATTTAACAATATAGGCCTAATAGGCCTATACTATTGCCAAGATCTTGTCGTTACTCGCTAGAAACGTAGGTTAGTACGAACAGTACTAAGAGGGTATATAGACTGGACTTATAAGATATATATAGATACTGTCGATTCGCTCTTACTGCAGTGAAAGGCTTCTAGTAGATAGTAAGGAATAAGAACAGCAAGACCGAGAAAGAGCAAAACAACAAGTACGATTCCTATAGTGTTGATTAATAATGTCTGTCCTCTCTCCCTCTCTTTCTCGCTCTCCTAAATATAGGGCGTTATAGCCCTATATCCTAACTAGGGTTGTGCCTAGCGCTAGTATAGGGGTTATACCCTATATCTAGCCATTCCCTTACTATAACCAACTTATACTAGCTATAATAGCCCGCTAGTAATCGACACTGGCTCTCTTTTCTTTTTAGTTACGGTCCGTCCTTATAGGACATCCTTACCCGCAGTCCGCTACTTAATACGCTTTGTTTATACAAGATAAGGTATATATCGCGTCCTATAATCAATTCTTAATACGCCTTATTCCTATAAGACAAGTTATACATCGCGTCCTATAAGTACTATATAAAGCGTATGTTGCGCTTTATCTACCGCGATATATCCGCGTCGCCTATTATCGTGCTAATCCTACTATACAACTACCTTCTATCTCCTTCTCCCTTTTCTTCCTTAGCTATAGCCTGCCTATCCCTTAACCAATTAACAACGCCCTTTTCTACTAGTATTGTCTTCTTATTATTATATACTCCTAGACCGCCTGCTGTAGAATAAATAGAACAATAGGCCAGCCTATACTTCCAATATAGTCCTTCTCTTTCAAGTCTCGCTAACAAAAATGTATATATATATAGCCTGCTTGCCCTACCGCCGCTACTGCTATAATTCGTCGTTTACTAACCTGCTTATAGCTGATATAGACTCCTTTTCTAACTTGGATAACTTAGTATATACTATCCTAGGTAAGTACTTTATTATTATCCGCCGTATTAGCTTTATTATCCGCTATATATATATTATATCCTACGTATTATCGGCGTAGGTATATCTTGTTTATTAATATCCTAGTACGATATAGGTATATCTACTATACCCCTAGCCCTAGCGCCTACGCCGGCCAAGCTGGCCAAGATCACGCCGGCTATACGCCGCGTAGCCGCTTGTAAGGCTAAGCGGCGCAAGTCGGCCAAGGCCTATACTATAGCAGGTAGGGCAGCGGCCGCTAAGCGCCGCAAGAAGCGTAAAGAGGCTACGGCTAATGCCCAGGCTAGTAAGCTGGCTAAGAAAGAGGGCCTGCAGCGCTCTAAGCGCACTACTGGCAGCAACGCCGGCAGATATACTACTAATTCTAGCCTTATAGCTAATAAGGACGATAATAACGCCTATAATAGGGCGTACGTACCCCCTGTTAATACAGAGGAGGAGGAGGGCAGTAGTAGCGACAACAACGGTATTAATAGTAGTACTAGCAATAGTGCCGATAAAGGCAAGGGTAGCGGCGTATATAAGCGCGGCAAGGGCGCTTTACGCTGCAAAGATGGGTTTCAAAGTACGGCCGTACTTTGGAATATAGCTGACATTTTCGTGATTTCTAGACACACTACTACGTAAGTAATAGTACGTTGCGTCCTACCCCTATAGCCCCCCTAGTACGCCCTACGCCGATATATACGTCTACTATATCTAGGTAGTAATAGCCAGCAAAGGCCAGGGTCCTAACAATATATAGCGTTAGGACCAGTATTACTAGGATCGCGTTAGGGTTGTTAGTAGCCGTTGTTAGTCCTACTTGGCCAGCGGCAGTTACAAGCCGCTATAAGCGCTTTGTCTTATATAAATAAAACCATAGTTATACTCTAATTTACCTATATAGCTCTATGTTAGCATGCCCTATTATAGCACGCTATCTTAAAGTCCTTATAGCTTCTAAGCCTACCTCTGCCGTAAGTCCTTCCCTCTATCTTCTTAGCAATATACTAATTTGTTAAAGGCTGCTAAAAAGCAGTAGCGTAGGGACTAGTAGAAGTAGCAGTCCGCCGTCCACTACGTTCTTACGCTACCTAGTAGCAGTAAAGAGGAGGCAGACTTAGTAGAGATAGGGAAGAAGGCCTTGCAAAAGGCCTATATATAGGCGTCAGCCTATATAGCCAAAGCACTTTTGTTATTAGCAGTATAGAGGGAGGAGAAGGAGGAAAATATAAAAATATAAAAAATGTAAAAGTATATCGCGCTTTATCTCGCAGTCCTGCTGCGCTTATTGCGTTTTATACTCCTATTTTACAGCGCATCTATACCTTATTCTCCCTCCTCTTCCGCAGCGTATTAGCGTATAGTATATCCCGCCCTTACTATCTTTCTTTTATCAGCGCGCTGCGGCTACTACACGGCAATTATTGCCGTATTACCTAACCCTCTATACGTATCTTGGCCGCGTTATTGTCAACTAGTGCTATAAGTGCCCGGTTAGGCAGTCTTTTCGTTATAGCGTCTATTAGGTTGTCCTCCCTATTGATCTATCTAACCTTCTAAATCTCCCTATTCTCGTAGCTCTGCTATAAAGCTATAATATCGATTATAAGGCGCTTTTCAATAGTACTACCAAGCTTAATAAGGCACTTATATAGACTAAAAAAGTCTATATAAAGAATAATCAGAAGGTTAGCCCCTAGGCCAAGGCAGGTAAAAATCGTAGAAATAGTCTACTAGACTACAAAACCAATATTAAAGCCAGCTACTATCCTATAGATCTCGCTGGCTAGTACGCTTCTTGTTACCCTCTTGTACTTCGTCGAGGACTAGTAGACTATATTTCCGTAAATTCAAAAAGCAGCCTCTCCTAGCATATCGTCTTTGTTAGCTAGTAGTATAACATAGCCAATCTAAGAAGTCAGGTCCGTATTATTAGCAAAAGACCTATTAACAAAGATAAAGAGCTTAGCTATAGCAAGATCCAAAGGGTAATAAACCAGGCCTTTTTCCACGTTGTCCATCTGCTACTAGATCTAGGCGTTAAGGTACTTATAGTCCTCTAGCTAGGGCTACTAGGCTTAGACAGCTATAGCTAAGTCAAAAGCCGCCTCTAGCTGGCAGATAGAGGCCAAATAAGCCCCCTAAGTACGTTGCTTAACGTATTGCTAAGCGGGCGTTACCCCCTTTATATCAATAAGGGACAGGCATTTACCCTGCCCTTTTTACTATATTAAAAGGTTGCTGTTAGAAAGGTAAAGCCGGTAGCTGTTAAAATCCACCTCTAGCCTATCTACTACCTTAGTAGCCGGCTTTGACTTAAAGCTGGCTTTTTCTAGCTCTTCCTCTTCTAACTAGGAAAAGGAATTATCCCTAATAATAAGGGTATCGTCGGTTTATAAGCTAATAAGCCTAAATCCCTTTCCTAGTATAGCAGTAGAAATTAGAAGACAAGGATTAAAAGAAGAAGACTAAAGACCAAGGTAATTCACATGCTACTATATATAGGTAGCAAACTAGTAAAGCCCTACCTCTACTATACTATATAGCAGGCGGTTTACCTATAAAATAGCGCTAGTAGGATATTTACCCTAAAGCTCTTTAGGTAGATAAAGGAGTATTTTGCAGTTTAGGGCTATCTTGGACTGCATATACGCCTATATAATATCTTGTAACTATAGGTATAGCCTAAAATCATAAAGAAGAGAAGGGTAAAGGGCAAGCAAAATCCGCTAGGTATACTGTTAGATAGTCAGTAACTAGGTAAGAAGACTATTCTTTCCTAGATTACTATGCCCCTAGGCTACTAGCCTTGATTTTTTATATAGGCTAGAAGTCTTATCCTTTACCTCCCGAACTATCCTTAACTTAAATACCTTAACGCTATAAAGGTCCTTCAGCTCTTAGATCACCTTAATAACGCTGTTTTTAAGAAGGGCGTCGATCTTAGCCTTATCTAAGGCCTTAAATAGCTTATCTAGCATAGTAATCTTGCCTTAGTACTGTAATTCTAGGGCTAGGGCGTAGTCCTTCCTCTCCTTCTTAGAAAGGAAGAGTCCTATAGGGACTTAACTCGCAAGGTCCCTACCCGATATAAGGACGCAGCCATAGTCTAAAATAGTAAAACATAGTATAAGTTGCAGCTTGTCCGGTATACTAGAATTATAGGTCGTCTGTCTAAGTCGTAGTATATTGTTCGTTAGTACAGGCTATACCTTGTCCTAGGGTTTTACAGCGCAAGTCGCGCTGTATCTAGGCAGTATATTGGGTTATAGGTCTGTAATCTCTAGTAAAACCCAGGCCCCTCTTTCTCTCCTAGGCCAGCCCTGCCTCTTTAGCAGTATAGGGTCAGGGTAGACGAACTTTTCCGCTATATCCGGATCTTCTAGGTCTTCAGCGTCCCCCTCCTCCTACGGCCCCCCTTATAGCCCCCTCTATAGCTCCTAGTAGTACGGTTTTACAACTGTACTTCTAAAGTCTATAGCGCCGTTAACTATATCTATAGTTATAAAAGTCTCTAACACCGCTAACACCTTATATAGCCCAGTCTACCTATTATTTTTACAGTAGACCAAGACTTTCTAGCTGATACCTAGTATACTAGGTAGTACTGCCTTAGTATTAGGGCTGTTTCGGCGGCTAAGAGCCTCCCTAATAGCCTGCTTACCTTACTACCTCTTAAGCTTAGCTATCGCTTTTTCAATAGCTTCTACCCTTATAACTTAATCTAGACTTAGTAGCGAATTTCCAGTTAGCTAGAGAAAAGCACTAAAGACCAGTAGGGTAGGGATCAAACCGCTAGGCCCTGCTATATTATTAACAGCAGAGACCGCGGCTTATAAGCTAGCCGTTTTCAACATAGTAGTACCGGCCTCTTCCTATATAATCTCGTATACCCGGCGTAGTAGGGCGTAGTAGCGCTCCACCTTCCCTACTAAGTTATAAGCCTTAACTAGGACGTCTACTACTATAATACCGGCTAATTTCGCCTCTATCTGGAATTCCTTAGCTATAAAATTAGTCCCCTAGTTATAACGAAGGATATCCGGCAGTCCGAGATATATATCTATCTAGCACTCCTTTAACCGTTCCTAAGTCTCTTTTACCATTATATCCTTTAGAAAATAGGCTGCTTAAAAGAAGGTAGCCATATCGACTATATAGAGGACTTTCTAGCTATTAAGATCTAGGATATCCATTACTACCTTATAGTTAAAGTGGATATCGTCCCTAAGCATAAATTTAAAAC
Organism: Phyllachora maydis; assembly: GCA_029339225.1. Taxonomy (NCBI): domain Eukaryota; kingdom Fungi; phylum Ascomycota; class Sordariomycetes; order Phyllachorales; family Phyllachoraceae; genus Phyllachora; species Phyllachora maydis. The sequence continues at coordinate 4,003,816 of JAQQPM010000001.1, read as the reverse complement.
GCCTAGGTACCAGTCCCTTAACCTAGCAGAAGTAGCAGAACTTATTAATAAGCTCTAACATACTATGTTCCACTTGATAGTCAGTATAGCTAAGAAGCTTATACAGCTTTTCCACTAATAGGTAGCCGTAATGTTAATAAATTCGCCGTAGCTGGGATTCCGTAAGTTCCGTTAAGCGCAGTCGCGCTTTGTCCTATATAAACACAGCGTATACCACGCCGTTAAGTGCTAGGATCTATAGGTAGCCCTATCTTCGGATAATCGGGATCTACTACTTACCCTTAACTACGGTATCTGTTATATTATCTAGGTATACCTTAAGCCGATCTATATCTTAAAGGTAAAGAAGAAAAGGGGTAGGTATATCTAGAACGTAGAAAGTTGCCTTCCTAGTAGCAGTATCTACTATAACCATACCGATAGATTCCTTTACTTTGCCTAGGCCAAAGGTAATACTAGCCTCTCTAGCCCTTACCCTATTAATATAGATACCAGGCACTTAGCGTTATAGGGCTAGCACTTAACATATGCCGGTAGTTAAAAAATTAGCGGTACCTATATCCGGCATAATCCTCTAAAATACCATTTCGGAATATTTATTAAGTATAAATTGCATAGAAGAAAGCGTAGCGCGCGGTATATCTTTAAGTTCCCTACTATAGCAGGGTTCTTCCCCATATAATCTATATAGGAAAGCCTTATTAGTAAAGAAAGCTACTACTACCTTGTTTCTAGCGGAGTCTTTTATAGTATAATCCTCTAGGCTATAGTCGTTAAAATTATCCTCCGCTATACTCCCCTTAGACTTAAAGCCCTTATAGTTAATTAGAAACAACTGATATCTCTTCTTTCCCCTATTAAGGTCGATTTACCGGCTTTTTAGCTAGTTAAGTCGATTCTTCTTCTACTCCTCTTCTAAGTGCTTAGTAGAGTAGTACCTATCCTTCTTATAAATCCAGCAGCGTTAAGACCTTCTAGGGGTAGACCTTAGCTATAACTTCTTAGAGAAATACTGCTAGTCTATTAGATACTACTAGCTTTCCATTTCCTCTACTTCTAGCGTACCCTATAGTATAGCTACTAGCTCCTTAAATCCTTTAATCGGCTTATACAAAGCTAACTTCAGTTTAGGCACTCTATAGCATACCCTTACTATATTCGAAGTAAGGATTTCCTTACTACAGTAAATAGGCCCTAAAGCCTGCTAAATTACTAGCAGCTTATTAAGCAATAGCTAGAGGACTTCTTTATTACTTTTTCTAAGGTTTTTTTGTTATACGCTTCTAAAAGTAATAAAGCTCTATATTATTACTAGGTTCTGCTTTTTAGTATCTATCTTGAAATACTTACTTAGTTTAGTATAAACCAAGTAGAAAGGAAGAAGGTAGTTAAGGTGGTTAACCTAGTAGTCCCTAGCTCTACTAGAGAGAATATAGGGATAAACCAGGTATAAAGTAGCATGGTTAATCTAGAACATTATATACTAGTAAAGGAAAATCTTAACTTTATCGTCCAGTATCTCTGTTTCCGCCTTATTATAGTAGTTACTGCTATTCTATGCTTTTCCGAAGTCTATATATAGCTTTCGATTAATATAAGGGTTGTTATCCCTCTAGGTTAGCCTTAGAGGAATTTCTAGGTATTCTAGACTCCCTATTTCGACTCTAGTAACCTCTAGTAGGTTAGATAGAATAGAAGGCTAGTTATACCTTCTTTATTACTATTACTAAGGGTAGTACTACTAGTAGTACTACTATAGTTAGTATTACTAATAGGGGTAGTATTGCTAAAGTTATAGGTTAAAGCCTAGTAGTCCTAGAATAAACCCTAGTTACCCTAGGTTAAATCTATTTCTATATCCAGGCCTAATTCTATTCCTATACTTAGGTCCTTCTTTATATCCTCTATTTCCTCCTAGTCCTTATACTAAGCTCTCTAGCTTAGGCCCTAAATTTAGTAGTTTAAGTAGTAAAGGGAAGCCTAGTACTAATGGCGGTAGAGGTATACCTTTACCTAGGACAGGCAAGAAAACTTATAATAATAGAGGTACTGTTATTAGCTAGAGAGGTAAGAAGGTAGCTAATAGGACTGGCTAATAGGTAGGTTTACTAATAAGGCTCTTGTTATTAGCAAACCTAGCTAGTTTAGTGTCTTAGTAGCTTCTTATTAGGCTTATAGCAAAACTACTAGCTCTAAGTAGTTCTGCTAATTCTATTTTGATAATTATAGAAGCCTTCTAAAAGTCCCTATTAGTCTACCTGTTAAAGCTGTTAATTACCCTTATTTATAGCCTTTCTCCCTTTATTTTCAACCTCTGGTATTCTACTACTTCTATTAATATATAGGTATTGATAATCCTCTTGTCTTTACAGCCTAGTTCAATATAGTCTAGGGTTTTAAAGAAGGTTGCTATATCTAGTAGATAGGCTTTACTAGGTAGTAGCTACTATAATAGCTTGTTAAGTATCTTATCTTTAGCTATTAGTATATACGTTTATATCGTAGTATTAGTCATTTCGAATTGCATTTCGCGTTCTGTCTTTAGGTTCTAAGCCGTAGTTATAGTATTAAATTGTCGTTCGTCGTATCTGCTGAAAAATGTCAGATAAGTAAAGTCGTTTTTCGAAAACGTATCTGCGTTTTGTCTCCTTGTTTTAGAGCGTATTCGCAGGTTAGATATACTTAATAAAGAGATCCGTCTCTTATTATAGCTAGCCTAGCTCTTCCTCTTTATAGGTATACTTCTAGTATAGTCGTTAATCTAGCTACTCTGCTCCTACTATCTATTAAAATAATAGAAACTAATCAGTATTGATTTGCTCTTACTATAATAAAAGGCTTCTAATAGATAGTAAGGAATAAGAACAGTAAGACTAAGAAAGAGCAAAACAACAAGTACAATTCCTATAGTATTAATTGATAATATCTGTCCTCTCTCCCTCTCTTTCTCGCTCTCCTAGATACGGGGCGTTATAGCCCTATATCCTAACTAGGGTTATGCCTAGCACTAGCATAGGGGTTATGCCCCATATCTAGCCATTCCCTTACTATGACCAACTCATACTAGCTACGATAGCCCGCTAGCAATCGACAGATACTAATAATAGGAATAATTTAAGTACTGTAACTATAAAGAAACATAGGGACTAAGCTGCGCTATATACAGCGCTAGAGGGGAAAAATCGCCAGAATCGGCCTATAAGACCAAGTATATAAGACAGTACTTACAGCATACCTTACGCGGCTTACTATCCTAGACAGTAGAAACCGCTAGTAATATAGACGGTAACGCCCCTATAGGTATAGACTATAAGGCTAGGCTTAACAATAGCTTGCTTATAACTAGCTTCTTACAGACTAGTATTACTAGTCCCCCGGTACTAGCTACTAGCAAACGTACCCTAGGGACTATTAAGACTAGGATAGCAATAGCTGCTAGTATAGGCAACAGACCTAAATCCCTAAAACGCAGCTTCTTTAATAACGGCAGTACCGCAATGTTATTGTCCTTCTTATCGTCGTCCTAGGTAAACTGAACTAGACATAGACCGTTAGCCATTAAGAAAACCACCTAGGAAAGACAAGGCAAAAGAACAAACTGCGTTTCTAGCTTAATAAAGGCAAATCTCCTGCTACTAGGGTAGTAGGCTACTCTAGAACTAACTCCTCTTTCTAAATAGACATCTGCAATAAAAGGAAGTTAGAAAAACTTATAAAACTAAATATAGCGATTATAAGAAGCCTTATAGTAAGAAGGGCGAGCGTAGAAAGATAAAAACGCGTTTATAGTAAAAAGAGGAAATTTTTAGAGCTCTAGGGAAGGCAAGTAGATTTTACACCTAACTAGCTACTGTATAAAAAGAGCAATAACATAGGCAGTTAAAAATTACGCCCTTTCTCCCAAATTCCACTTCCTCCTCCCTAAGAAGGGACAGTATACCCTAATACTAAGAAGAAAGAGGCAGCAGACCCTTACCGATCAAAGAAAGAGGCAGCAGACCCTTATTAATCAACGAGCCTTAATACGTATAGACGTAAAATATAAGAGCAAGGAAAGAAGTAGGGCAGTATACCCTAATAGAAAAGAGAAGCTAGGGTAGTATACCCTAAGGAAGAGGCAGTATACCTTAACCTAAAGGAAGAGGTAGTATACCTTAACCTAAATAAGGAAGAGGCAGTATACCTTAACCTAAATAGGAAAGGGTAGTATACCTAGACCTTTAGATCTAGCGAGACTTACTACGTTAGTTTAACTGCCTTATTACCTAGATTAGCCCCTATAGAGACAGTAAGGAGCAGAGAAGAGACTGCTACTAAAGTAATAAGCTAGTGTTTATAACGCTAAAGGTAGTTCATAAGGTACCTATAAGATCGGCAGAGGCAAAGGGAGTATAATAAAAGAGATAAGCGTTCTCTAAGCTAAATAGCAACCTAGCAGCCTCTAATAGAGTAAGGTATTACGCCGGTAAACTACCTAGATAGCAGACTATAGTAACAACCGTTAGATATCTCTAGAAATAAGATTATAATAGTTAAGAAAAGCCTAACAGTTCCCTTTATAAAAAGACACCTTTAAGATTAGCAGAGAAAGTAGGTTAGAGAGGGAGCAGCTAACTTTCCTAGACCCTATCTAGGTTAGCAACTAGTAATATCTATTAAAAGCCTAATCTTAACAATCTAGAGTACCCTAACGAGTCTCTATAGAGGAATAGGACTATAGGATAGTAGAGTAGCTAAGTATTACCTATTAATACAATCCCTTTTCTAATTAAGCAGTAGAATAACTACCCTTTTACTAGCCTAGAAAGTACTATATAACTGGGGAATAGAGACCTTAGAGGTAGTAATAATAGTTACTAACAAAAAGACCGTACTACTGTCTATAAAGCCTAACTATAACCTTTATAATCCTAGAATATAGGTACTATAAGCGTACGTTACTACTAAATACATTATCGATAAGGAAGAGCCTTATAGCAAGGCCTAGGATCGCTATTGCAAACCCGGACCTAGGGGTATATTGGATAACGTAGCGCTTATATCGCTCTGGTAGAACCTCGGTATCCCTAACAAGAGCAGGGCATAGGGTTACCTTATTAGGCTTAGGAGCAGGGCATAGGGAGGCCCTGATTAATTAAGATAGATATAGCCACAATTCCCTATATTAAGCAGATTAAGCCCACTTTGGGGCCTGTAAACGTTGTAGGGGGGACAGAGAAAATCTCTGCCCCGGGCAGCTAGAGCGCAGGTCATGAGAACACAGATCAGCACATGGAATCGATCAATGGGAGCGCACAGATTCCAACAGATGTTGTGCCCTACTACATTTAGGCCAGCTCAAGCATCTTAGCTCTAGGATAGAGTTTGCGTAGCAGCCTGGAATAGCGCAACGCACCTACTTCCCCCATAGAAACAGACCTCCAGATGCCAGCAGCAGTTTGATCTGATTTGTTTGCCTTCCCGTCCAAGCGGGATCGGCTTAGGCCCGGCCCCACCACGGCAACGGCGCGCTAGGCTGAGGTGGTCACGTGAATAATCAAATTTCCGCCGCTTGCCCGTGCATTTCGTCAACCTCTGTTGCCCTCGTTTCGCAGTCTCTTCCGAATTTAGCTTAGGCCCGGCCCCATCACGGCAACGGCGCGCTGGGCTGTGGTGGTCACGTGAATAATCAAATTTTCGCCCGTGCATTTCGTCAACCTTTGGTGCCCCCGTTTCGCAGTCTCCTCTTCCTTGCATACAACCTTGTCACTGGTGCAGCACTTTAAATTTTCACTCCTAAGTCGCAACGCCTCACTTCGTCAAACCTTGGCAAAAACGTGGCCGCCTCTTTGCTCATTGCGGGCCTCAAGATAGGTACTTAGCACCAGTACCGATAATGGATTGGCAGAACGGAAGGGAGGATGGGTTGCAGGATGCTTCCTCAACCCCTGCCACGTACAGCGGTCCTTTGAATGACTTCCTTGGTATGATAGGCAACCGCGAGGCGGTCGAGGCCAACCTGGTACGCCATTATGACAGCCTTATCAAGAATTACGCACGTTCGCGCGAGGAACTCCAGATGGCGCAGGCAACGGCGAGCCTTTGGCAAAAGACCTACAATGAAATGGAGAAAAAGCTTGCCGCCGCCGAGACGGAGCTAGTGGAAATTAAAACAGCCAACGTGCGCCTTCCGCGTCCCGCCCAGCCGCATTCCCGTACCCTAATCTGGCTGACGTGACTGACTCGATGCGACGCAGTCATCTAAATCTTTCACCTACGTTCTGTTAGATGGTGATGGTGCCATCTTTCGCGACGAGTTCATTCGAAAGGGTGCCGAGGGCGGCGAGGAGGCAGCACATCTCCTCAAGAATCGAGTTCAGCAGTATGTCAAGGAGATCGATGCTACCGTTAATACCGACTACGTAGTCGCTCAGATTGTGTTAAACCTTGACGGTCTCCAGAGGGCTTTGCACGCCTCCGACACGATCAAGCATCCGGACTTGGTCAGCTTCGCTCGAGGCTTCTGTCGAGTTCAGCCCTTGTTCTCTATCGTTGACGTCGGTAGCGGCAAGGAGCAGACCGACGCCAAAGTGAAGCGGATGTTTGAATTAATGATCGCGAATCATCAGTGCAAGCACATGATCTGGGGCCCAACACACGACAATGGCTAGTAGGTTTCCTCCTCCCTCTTTAGCCAGATGCGAGACCGACTTGTGTGTCATCTTATTAACCTTCATCTTTCAAGTGTTCGAATGCTTAAAGAGGTAGCAGGTAATCCCGCCGTCTACGCCAAGTTAACGCTTCTTGAGGCGACACCTCCCGCGGCAGAATTCATGGAACTTACCTACAGGACAACGCGCTTCCCCGACGTCTTCCGTTCTGAAATGATTCCGAGCAGATCCGTGCACTCGCTTGCGTCTGCCCCCATGTTACCCACGCACACAACCTCGTACCCTGCTTCGTCTATATCCGCTTCTGCATCGCGGCCATCACCTAGCATGAAGCATGGAGTTCCTAGCTCTGCCGTGGCAAAACAAGCGCCAGCGGTAACACCACCACCGGCAGCGGCAACACCATCGTCGGCGGCGAAACCACCAGCAGCGGCGAAACCAGTGCCAGCGGCACTGGTCACGGTTTCGCAGAGCCCGAGGTCCCTCTCGGCGAAGGTTGACGCAAATTCGGCTTCCTGGGCTGCAGTGGGTCGCAACAGCTCGACAGGCGGAGGTGGCATTGAAATTGCGCCCAGGAAGAAAACGCAAGTTTCACGCAAGTACATGCTTCTGAACAAGGATAACCGACGCATCGACGAGCCTATCAAACATGATCCCAACGTCATGAAATGGTTCAAGGAAGACAGCAAGTACAACGGTAATCACTGCAATAAGTACCACCTGAGGAACATGTGCACCGAAGGGGAACAATGCAATTTTCGCCACGAGCCTCTCAAGAAAGACGAGATTCAGTGCCTGCGGATTTTGACGCGCCAGATCGCTTGCCGCGAGTCATACCGCGAGCCATATTGCGCGGACGTCCTCTGCACTCTGGGCCATCATTGCACACGCCCTAACGCATGCAACTTTGGGTCCTGCAAATTCGCCTTCTTGCACGATGTCAATTTCGACATGGTGAGTGAGAATGAGGCCCTCGATCACATAGTCTGGTGATGGGGAAACTAACAGCTAACCGAAATGATTTGCAGATCCCGACCATGAAAATCTACGAGGACGGAGAGCGCGAGGTTCTCCTTTAAGAAATGAACAACGTCGGCAACACATGATACATAGTGAAGCACAGGATTGACTATTGCAGCCTCCCAAAATACCCATTTCCTCCATGTCAACGCTGGCGGAGACGAGAGGATGAGTATCTGCGGCCCTGTTGCGGACGCGTCAGCGGGTATATTTCAACATCTCGCACCAAGATTGGCGAACCCCCCAGCCCCCTAACCCCCCACCCCCTATTAATTGAACAAACTCCCCCCCTCTTGAAATTGTCAGTCATACCTACGCAGCATACGCGATATAAGATATTGGCCGGGATTTGGCTCGGAATCGAAAGGGCCGCATGCCTTCATCGCATGTCTTCTCATTCACTGTACATTGTATCATACTCGTGTTCATTATCCGCGCAAGCTTATGAATGTCCGCGCAGATGAAGGCACCTGATATTATCTACTCGAGGACGATAGCCAGGCAATTAGTGAATGGCATAATTTATTCCTTTGTCGAGTTCTTTTTTGGCCTCCCTAGAACCTCCAATCGCAATCATCCACGACGCGGGCCGGTACGAGGTCTCTTTCGTAGCTTATGGATCGTAGTTCGACGAAGGTTTCAGGAATCGGAAAAAGGCGCCACGACTTACACGACTTATACTTAGCATGTGAGTGGGTATAAGTGGTGGGGCACGAACAAATCAGGACAGGAACAGCCTTGCACAAATGACGTCATTAATATGTGTCTGCGCAATGCTCTTCATCCAAGGTAGCTAGAGGTATCATCTCGACCTGCCAGCCAAGGCACGCCAAATTCCAGCCAAGGCATGTCGAAGTCGAGAGCGTCCGGGCACAAGCATGGACCGCCAAGAAGCGATCGCGCGTTCAATCGCACTGGCCATCACGAAGACCACGACAGGAGCTCGCGCCGACAGGGCTTGCTCGCCTCCATCCTCGCCTGGTTCACGGCCGCTCTCGCCCTGTACCAGCTCGCGCTACGCAAGATCACACCCGCCGATTTCGCGAGCTTGCGTCGGACCGCGTGGGCCGTCAAGGACCATGACTACGCGCACTCGTTTCGGCCGCCCGGCAGCGACAGGCCAAAGGAGGAGGCTCTGCATTCTATTGGCAACACGGGCTTCTCCGGATCGGTAGGTGCCTTGGGCTGCGTGGCCGACCATTCTCTGGAGTCCTTCGAACGGCGGGTGACCTGAACAAGGCGTGCAATAGACATTCTACTCGACCCGCGACCAACAGTACCTGGTCAAGTCCGTACCTCGCCGCTCGGAGAACTCCTTCTTCCGCGACGACCTCCTGACGTCTTACGTCGAGTACATGGCCACGCACCAGACGTCCCTCCTCGTGCGCATCCTCGACGTCTCTGTCTGGGCCGCGCCCTGGGCCTCGCGCCGTCGCACCACATCGTCATGGAGAACATCCTCTTTTTGGGCAGGACCAGGCCGCGGCCCAGGGCCAGGACCTGAAGTGGGAGCACTGGGACCTCAAGCCGACGTCATACTTTTACCCCGAGCGCGACATCACCGACGGCCGCCTCACCAGCGAGGCCACCAAGGCGACGCTGGCCGACGAGTTCCCCGACAGGATCCGCCTGGGCCGCGACGCCGCGCTCGACCTGTTCGCCACGCTCGAGGCGGACACGCGCTTGCTGGCCGACCACAACGCCGTCGACTACTCGCTGTTCCTCGTGCGCATGCAGGCCGAAGGCGCGCCGCGATACTTGATTTCTTTTGGGCAAAGCACAAGATGCAGCCAATGCTCATGACGCTGTTGATCAATGTTTGGAGATTGTTGGCAAGGACCGGCCCCATGAGCATCACGACGACGCCGGAGGAGTATAGAGACAGGTTCTTGAAGATGTGCAGGGTATATGTGGAGACTGAGGAGGACAGGCAGGACTGAACTAGGTGGCTCGTTCTTCTTGTTTTGCACTTGCACAAGCATAGCTAGCACATCCGGAGTTTGGGGTTGCCTCTCGAGTTGAAGCATGGCGGTGTCTTGATTCAATCCACGAAGTTTAGAGGCCAATCCTACCTGATAAGTCGGGCGCCTTGAGTTGCTCTACTTTACTGACTGGCTGAATGTACTATAAGTACGGTATTTATCGCCCGTTAGCAAGTCAAAAGCAACAGATGAGCGAACCGTGCCAGCGAGTTGCTGACGAGAGACGTCACTCCATCAAGGAAAGCCCACTATGATGAAAAAGGTGGTGCGGGAGTGTGGAAGAGAAGGCGCAGATTTTCTGGCCAGCAACGTTATCGCTTTCATCTGGCTGGCGCACCGCTCCATACAATTTCACATTACTTCAGGTGGATGTATTCGCAGCCAGCTAGATAGTTGATATGGGCCCTTTGTTTGACCTTTGTGGCCCCAGTAGCATGCTTTGCTCAATCGGCTCCCCCCCCCTTTTTTTTGTCATTTATAGGTAGCAGGTGTTTCCCGGAAGATGGAACGGCAGTCTGATGAGAAGGGGATCGTCCACGTTGTTTCAATCATCTTGTTCCTGCTCTGAATGCAAGCCTCGCTTCAAACAATCAGAGGCGAAGCCCGAGAGCCTCCAAGCAAGTCGTCAGAATTCATGGGACAGTTCAAGTACAGTGTTCCGCTACTATATGATGTATGTTCGCGAGAGAGGGAGGGTACATCCTACGCAACCGCTTTCGCTGGTAGCTGCACAGTTTTCTGCTACCCGAAATCACAGGGTTGATTGTGTGGAAGGCCAATGAATGCTGGAGGAAACTTGGTATGAGCAACAGTTTCACCTTCTGCCTAAGCAGTTAGTGCAACGCTACGGGTTTTACTCTGCTGTACGTGTTGGCATCACAGAACACAGCGACACTTGCCTGCTTAGTGCTGTCTGTCCAAGAAAACCTAATAGATGGAATGCGGGCAAGAGCAACAAGATTACTACTATTCCCGTTTACCAGCGTGTCTCATCGGGCTCCCTCTCGTAGCGGATCGTGTCGCAGATCTCGCAGTACTGCAGCCTCACGAGGTCGTCTCGCGTGTCCCCGCTGGCGTTCACCCTCGCCAAGACTTGCAGGGCGTTCTGGCCACTGCCCTGGTCCAACAACCAGCGCGGAAACTCGGGCATGAACGGCAGGGGGACCAGACAGGAAATGGCCCACACAAGACAGACCATGCAGCCGCCGATGTACACGGCAGCAGTCGCGAGCAGCAGAACCATCAGGTTTCCCGGCGTTGTCTTGGGGTACCATTCTGGAGCGTCATAGGCCTCAAGCTGCCTCCGTTTCACGAGGGAAAAGATCCAATAGGACATGACGACGGATTGAGCGGAAGGCAAGTGAATATCACCGCATAGCTGGTGCCGTGAACTTTGTCGCGCTGTCGATTGACTCGACGATGTCGGTTTGCGCTGGTGTGGGGCGGGGAGTCCCGGGGCTTCTTCAGCTGCTCAGCATATCCAGGTTGGAATCTCTCGCTTCGAGCTCACTTGAGCTATCCCCAGGTTCAGCCTCTCTCTGAGACGTCCTATCTCTTTGGCTGGCCAATCGTGCAGTCGTTGAAAAAAAAAATTCAAAAAAAAAGGACGGATGCGTGCCTGGCACCAAACGGCCAAGCGCCGGCCGTGTACGCAGTAGGTTTCTGACTCGGTTTCACGCGGATAAGGTGGGTGGTGGAACATGGATCATCCCGACCTGTCGATGCTTGTGCGGTTGATCCCGGTCAACTTGGGCCGTGATAGGAGCACGATGTTCAAGTCCTTTGTCTAGGGGTAGACTGACCGGCTCGAAGATGAGAGAGTGTTTCGAGAGTCCCGTAATGGAGATTGTGACAAGATGGACTGATTCAAAAGGCAACTTCATGTACTAGGCGAGAAAGCGTCAATAAACAAATCAATTTAAAGGTTTCGACCGGGTTGTTTCCGGATTTTACCTAAGGTTAAGATAAAACCCGAGCAGGCTTCAACACCAGTTATGACTTTCGATCTTCCGAGTGGCGTTACATTCTCTTCGCCGAATGCTCTGGAAATCTGCAGACACTGCCCCATTGCTTTGTTCCGGGTGTGCTAGGGAGTCGGGGTAGAGTACGAAGTATTACCACGTCAGCAAATATTATGGAGTAAGCGTCCTCTACTGAACACTTTAGTTATTCCTTCACAACTCAGGCGTTGATTGGACCCGGAATTCAGACTCCAGTCCAGCGCAAAAGTTATGACGTCTCCGTGATCAATCACACTTGCCTACCTCTTGTTCAGGATGTGGTGATGACTCATGTCTCGTGTATCTATCGAGCCGTCCTTGAGGTTGCTGGATCTCGCGTCATGGCAGTTTACTTACATCTGAGAATTTGTCCCTCTGGCTAGACTGTAGAGTAGGTAGGTACTAGTGGGTGGTGGAGCTTTGGCTGATCACTCCCCGAGGTGGGCTGGGACGCTGGGTGGTCAGCAAAAGCCAGCCACCCACGGGCAAGTAAGCTCGTGATCAGTCGTGCATTTCCTGCAATAACAGCTTATACTATCGCCAACCCCCCCTCCCCCCCCCCCCGGAATGCCATGTTTCCGATCTTCAGGCACGCAAGCCACGCTCCTCGTGAACCTTGGCTTCCGTCCTGCGCCACTGTCAGCATTCCAGCGTGATGATCAGCTCTCAGCCCTCCCCCCATACAGCCAGTACCCATGGCGACAGGGCAAGCAGGGCGAACAAAGGGGCACGGTATGCCGGTACCCGAACTACTGGCCCATTGGATTGGAGAGTGGTTGCTAGGCGGAAATGGCCTCAAGTACGGGCTATGGTAGGATAAGTTATTATCCACCTACTACCTTCCCGCACATACTGGCAGGATTCAGGATTCTCCATTGTTCAAGTTCCTGGACGGGGCTCTCCGTCGCTGTATGAGATTCTACTTGGCGCATATCATGGCAAGATTCTTGGCAGCACTATGCTCTTGCTTTTCTCAGCATGCACCGGAGCCCAAGGCCGAGAAGGCTCCTGGTGATGCCTTGCATGAGGGCCTGATCGCGATATGCGGCAAGGATTTCGTCGCTTTCGAAGGCGGAGACAGCTATGGGACTTGGCTGACGTCCTACAACCGCGACAAGCCGATGCTTGCGACGCCGCATGCCATTGTCAGGCCAAGAACGGCGAAGGAGGTCGCCGACGTGGTCAAGCTCGCAGCGAGTGCGTCTTGTAAGGTGCAGCCCAAGTCAGGGGGCCATTCTTTTGCGTGAGTCGGGTCCGCGACATCTGTTGCTTTCCCAATACGGGGAAGGATTTGCACCGCACCGAATATTGGGGCATGGACTGACAGTGACGGTCGCATGCTGAACAGGAACTTCTGTGAGCTTTTGACTCGAACAGCGTGCTCACTGTTCAGCATGATCCTACAACTTACCTCAACCTGAAGGTTTCGGCGGCCCTGGATCGACAAACACCATCACGGTCGACCTGTTCGAAATGCAGCATGTCAAGATTGATCCTGCTACTCAACATGCCTTGGTAGGCGGGGGCGCCTTGCTTGGCAAGCTCACAGAGAGCCTACATGAGCAAGGAGGGCGGGCATTCGCACATGGTATCTGTCCCGGAGTCGGGATCGGCGGGCACGCGACCATCGTAAGCGGTATCATCATGCATGCGAAATGTGACATGCCTACCTATCTTGGTGCCACTGCATCACCGGCAAGCTGACCGACTTTGCTCCTGTAGGGTGGTCTCGGACCTATGTCGCGCATGTGGGGTTCCAGTCTTGACCATGTTGTCGAAGTCGAAGTCGTGACGGCGGACGGACGGATCGTGACCGCGAATCAGGAGGAGAACTCGGACCTCTTCTTTGTGAGACATTTCTGCCACCACTCATCCCGTGGAAAGCCAGACCTGGCGAGTGGTCACAGCCCACATCGGCTGATACGCCTGCACTTCTGTCTCCCAGGGCATCCGGGGCGCCGGCGCCAGCTTCGGCATTGTCACGCAGTTCACCCTGCGCACGCATCCCGAGCCGGGAGAAGTCGTGCAGTACTCGTACCAGTTTACCTTTGGGGAGCACGACGTAGCAGGCACATTCAAGACGTGGCAGGCGCTCGTGTTCGATGCGGCGCTGGACCGCCGCCTCGGCACCATGTTCATCATCGCCGGCGACATGGCCGTCGTCGAGGCCATCTTCTACGGGTCCGAGGCCGAGTACCGGGCCAGCCCGCTCCACGGCCGCCTCCCGACGCCGACCAAGCAGGACGTCAAGATCAACGGCTGGCTCGGCCACCTGGCGCACATGGCTGAGGACGAGCTGCTGCCGGTGAGCAACGTCGGGGTCCCGTTCCGCAGCAAGACGCTCGGCCTCCGCGCCCAAGATCGCTTGAGCGACGAGCTCGTCGACGACTTGATCGCCTATCTCCGACACGCGCCCCGTGGCGGCGCTGACTTGAATGTGATTGTGTTTGATGCGCAGGGAGGCGCGACAAACGACGTGGCCACGAGAGCCACGAGCTATGGACACCGTGACAAGGTCATGTTCTACCAGAACTACCTCGTCCAGCTGGGTGGTGTCGACGAGAAAAACGTCACGTTCTCCTCGGACTTGCTCGAGTTGGTGAGCAGAGCACTTGGGGCACCCGAGCCTATCGCATCGACATACGCAGGATATGTGGATTTGGACCTCGGGGTGGGCGCAAAGGCAGGACCAACCTATTGGGGTGAGAATTACCCAGCCTTGCAGGCACTGAAGAAGAAATGGGACCCACGGGATGTCTTCCATAATCCCCAGAGCGTTGTGCCTGCTTGAAGGGGGGTTTCTTTCCCCTTTTTTCACTCGGTTTCTCCTTTTCCGCATCTTGTCTGACGTCTCAAACGAGGTTGAAAAAATCAACAAGTGGAGTGATGACAGTGTAGTGTCAACCAAGAAGGAATGCAGCTCAGGGGGATGTCAAAATTCAACTCAAAATCGGTAGTCGGACCGCAGGTAAAAACAAGTGCAATGCTAGTGGTTCTACAGTCGACACTACAAAGATGAGGTACAGTGCACAGGCTGTTCAGAAGACACTCCAACGGCTTGGGAAGCCGCGCCACGACACTCTTGGACTACCGGTAATTTCTGTCCAGAATTGCCTTTGATTTCAACGACATGGTCCGCGCCACGCGGCACGGCACGTACCACCATGACTTTTTCCAAGCAATGCCGACTATTGAGATGAAAGGCTCGGTTGACGTCAACCAGCGCATGCTTCATGCTGTCCCTCGGCAACTTGACATGGGCTTCCAGTGACGAGATGCGGAGGACGTCGGCTCTTAGCCAGCTGGTTTGCATCAATCCTTTAAAGTACCGCCAACAGTGGCTCCAAACTGGTCATAGTGCGAGATCGTCGCCACTTTCTTTGCTGTTGGATGGACTCAAACAACAGCTTCGACTTCACGCAGTAAATTCTCATGGGGTCGAGCCCTCGGGATCGAACATTAAGAATCTTGCAATTGCGCTACTGCCAGGCCCAGCTATGGAAGCACCTTGCAGAGAAACACGTCGAGCTCAGCATTGCGGCAGTGAAAGTTTCTGTCGAATTGGCTCTGGCCCAGGTCATGGGAATTAATGAAGCTTGCAATGAGGCAGCTCACTAAGTAATACGGCAAGAAATCGTGGATCCCTTCTTTGGCGAGCCGGGGCCCCTCTGTCTTGTACCCGCCCGCTCTGGCCAAGGCGGTAGCGCGCTTCGTCAGCGACTTTGATGCGAGGGTCTTGGGCCCGGACGGCGACAAGCCGTGGCTCAAGTTCGACTTTGCCTTTCTCAGCTACGAAGTGCTGGACACAAGGCGCGGCTGCGGGCGATTCCCAGTCCCTCGACCCTCTCGATCCGCCGTTGCTAGATGAGGACTTGGAGAAGATGGCGATACCGGCTCCCATCAGCGGGACAACAATGGCTCCACGGTATGGGACGGACAAGCTGCAGAAAGTGGCCCAAGCACAGGAGCACAACTACCTGATGTTGGGCGAGGGCCAGGCGAGGGCCAACAAGGACGAGGCAACAGGCGTCGCAACGGTCGGAACAGGGACATGATTGGCCTCCTGAGGGCCAGAGAAGCTCAACGAGCGAACAGCGACAAGGCGTTTCGAGGCAAGCTCTACACACCGTTGTCGGTGGCGCGCATACGGGGGAACGATGGACAGGATGGCCGTCCACTGTACATCACGCTTGGTCAAGAGGTGTACGACGTGACAAGTTGCGTGAATCCCCTGTTGTTGTTCCCTTGCATAAAACACAAGATACTCTTGAAACTGACGGGCTGCTCCACACGCGCCCAGACTTTCCCTTCGCCGACGACGCTGAGCGGCAGATCTTGAGTGGAAACATGTCCCCCGTGCCCGCCGGAGGAGAAGTCAGCTTTGATTTCATGGAGGCGAGGCGAGGCTTGTTCCCGTACCGATGCGGCAAGGTCGACATTCCGCAGAAGCAACTCTCTGGATCGCAGAGGAGAGTCTACCCTGCGTCATGGGTCGCGCAATGGATCTTCCCTGCATCTCTGGGCGGCCTGTGCTGTATGTGGACGCGCCCGTTGAGCGGACGCTTAGCCGCGGAGCGCTGGCACTCTATACCACCGAGCCACAGGTACACAAACGTCTTCAACGAGCTGCAGGGCCCGGCCGCCGGCTCTACCCCCGGACTGACCGGTAGCACCGTCGACATCGAATTCACTGCACCGCAGCGCGGCGACAGGGCCCATCCCATCCCGGTACCCGACACGGCTACGGATGGATCGGGGGTATACGTTGCCTCGCCAAGCCGCCGCATCTTCGACAAGTCATGCACGGTGCTTACCTCGGCGTCGCTTGCTGAACGTGACGTTGCCAGCAGGCATGTGGGAGGTGAGTTCGGACGTCACCGGAGGTACGGACCGGATCCGGGGCCGCTCGGGCCCCGCGGTCTTGCGAGCGGAGAAGAAGCGTCAGCCGAGAAATGCTATCGGGACTCATGCGTCATATCCACGGAGCCCAATTACTATAAACAACATGGGGGACATATCAGAGCGCCAAGGCATTCGCTGGCTTCCGCATGACAAGGAGCCGACCGAAAACACGTCGACCCTCGTTCTCACCTCGGCTCAGAATCGCTTCGTCGACTTGCGGATCAACAAGTTTCCGGACCACGGCACGGGCTCTTCGGTACACGAGCCCGAAAGAAGCAGTGACTGCGACGAGGCATGCCCTGGTGCGTGGTCTCTAGACCGAATAGACTGGGCGATCGCGGGGACCTCGGTCTCGCAAACCCGCCATGACGGCTCGGGCACGCCCGTCAGACACGCCGTCTTCCACCACTGGATCGATTCTCGCACAAGCAAGGCGGAAAGTGTCAAGGACGAGGGCGACATGTACCCGCAGCCTGACGGCAGCACGCTGGAGACGGGCCGCATGGTCAACCCGGACACGGGCTTGGAAACGGACTACGAGGAAGTCTGGAGGGCTGTCCAAGTCGAAAGCAGCACGAATGGCCCGCAGTGCGTAGTGCTGGAGCTCTACGATGACGATGATGACGATGAAGACGAAGAAGACGACAGCACGGGCACGCGAGGCATGGCCATCCGGCTGGGCCAGTACTGCCAAGCCATGATGAGGGCGGGAGATGACGTGACGGTGGAGAGATGGGTTCGCAGGGCCGAGGGGACATGGGATCAGTTGTTCAGGACCGGGCATGGGCATTTCCCGAACAAGCTGTTGCACGAATCGAAGGGCGCTAGGATGCGAGTAGGTGACCAGACAGATGTCGAAGGAACGACTTGGACCGTGGTGGAATACGCCGAGGTCGGATGACAGTGACAGCCGTGCAAGAAGGTGGGTCTGGAGCACGTGCCATCATCATCTGTCCGGGCCAGCCCGGGCCAGCCCGGTCAGGCGGGAACAGAAGGAACGACCCAGAGGTTAGTACTCGGAAGCCTCTGCTCTGTTAACGCGGCTACATGGCAACGCAGGAACGCACAAGGCAGAGAAAGGCAGGCCGCCAGCGCTGGTGGATGAGTGCGGCAGAAGCCAGGCAGACAGATAAAAGTGGCATGGGTGCTGAGTTGAGGTACGACTAGAATACTCTGGCAGATCCACTTTTTCCCGCCCACACAGCCCCGGGCCCGCCCACTCGTACCTCCGTACTTTGTACTGCGTAAACTTTGCCCATCTACTCGCCAACCGGCCAACCCGCTTGACTCCCCAATCGCCGTCGTTCTTACCCTCAAATGTTCACGCAAACGGCCCCAGCGATAATAACGCCCCGTCCGAGCGGCCACGTCCCGCCCATCTCACCCACTTCACCGACTGCGCGGGTGAGCCGACTGCGCGGGCTCAACTACCTCCGCAACTACACACAGACGCACCTGCTGGCCCGCGACCAGCCGGGGAACAACAGCAACAGCAACAGCAGCAGCAGCAGCAGCAGCAGCAGCAGCACCAGCAGCACCAGCAGCAGCACCAACACCAGCACAAGCACAAGCACCACCAGCAGCGACAACGGAGCCGGCTTTTCGTCGTCGACTGTCGCCCATCCACTCAACGAGACCCCGACGTCGCCCGCCCCGTTCGTCCACTGCCACGCGGCGACGACGACGACGACAAGAACAACAACAAAAACACCACCACCACCACCACCGCAATCACCGCCGCAGCAGTACCCCACGCCTTCCAAACGCCGATCCGCCGAATCCGCCGCCGCCATCCCCCCGGTCTTGTCGCCCGTCAACGCGCTGGGCACCACGAGTGTCCTCGAATCGAGCGAAGCCGACACCACCACTACCACCACCACCACCATCGTGGCCTGCCACCCTGGCGGCGACGACCCGACCACCATGACGCGGGCACGCACGGCCACGACGACCGACGCTGCGGGTGGCGCCGCTCCCAATCTCGAGGTGCTGCCCTCGATCCGCTTCAGCATGTACCACGACGCGCGGGCGCCGCGTCCGTCGCTCATCTTCTCGCCCGTGGCGCGCACGCTCCCGACCGGCAGCGAGATCATCCGCGTCGGGCGCTACTCGGAGCGGGACAACCAGCCGAGCGTGCCAGTCAACGTACCGAGCGCCGCCCCCGTCGGCTTTAAGAGCAAGGTCGTCAGCCGGCGTCACTGCGAGTTTTGGTACGAGGGCGGCAAGTGGTACATCAAGGACGTGAAGAGCTCGTCAGGCACCTTCCTCAACCACATCCGCCTCAGCCCGCCCGGCACCGAGAGCCGGCCATTTCCCATCAACGACGGCGACATCGTCCAGCTGGGTATCGACTTCAAGGGCGGTGAGGAAATGATCTTCCGATGCGTCAAGATGCGGCTAGAGTTGAATCGCGGGTGGCAAAACAAGCTCAACACGTTCAAGTAAGCTGGCCTGCCTGTCCTGCATAAGCCACTACTCACCACTTCTCTAGCATGGCAACGCACAAGAGGTTGAGGAACATGACCAGCAGCTCTGGGGCTGGCAACGCTGCGGGCTCCTACTCGCAAGATTGTTCGATATGTCTTAATAGGATTGCGGTCAGCACGCCTGCCCCCTCCTCGTCCCAAGACCCTCCTCCGTTGGGTTTCCCCAACGCTAACCCGCCCACAGCCCTGCCAGTGCCTCTTCGTAGCACCCTGCTCCCACACATGGCATTACAAATGCATCCGTGCCCTCCTCCTCTCTCCCAACTACCCGATATTCCAGTGTCCGAACTGCCGCGCCGCCGCCGATCTCGACGCCGACATCGAAGACATCGACGAATGGGAACAGCTCGACTCGGACGAGGAAGCGCAGGCACAAGACGGCAGCTCCACCTCGCTGCAGGTCAATGGTGAAGCCCCGCCCCGCAAGTCTAGGGAATCGGCACGGAGCGTGCGCAGCGTGCGGAGCGCGCGTGTACGAGAAGCCGTTGCCACCGCTGCCGCCGGCACTGCGCCGGGCCAACCGAGGCAGCAGCAGCAGCAGCAGCAGCAGCAGCAGCAGCAGCAGCAACAACAACAACAACAGCAACAGCAACAGCCGCTCCCGCCCGTGCCAGCGGGCCTGGCAAATGGGCTCGACGCGGTCGGGGACATGACCATGCTGCTGGATGCGACTCCGCAGGTGGTCGACACGGCAGGCTCGTCGAAGGCCACGACCTCACGGCCGGTCACATCTCACGCCACGACGGAGCCGGTGCCCATCTCCGCAGGCCCCGGCGGCTTGCAGTTGAGCTCGGCGCAAACCGGCAGGACTTCGCGCACGCCGTCGCCCACGAATGGCCAAGGGAGCGGCCACGAAGGGCCCATTACGCCGAGAAACGACGCCGGGCCATGGGTATTCGACGGGAGCGGCATGCGTCTGGCAAGCTTGGGACCAGCCGTGACGGACGAGGACACGGTGATACCTGACGCCGCATGACGGCGACGCCTCTTTGAAAGCATCATCAGCAGACACGAAGTCGGCCAGGAAGCACGCGGATTCGAATGGCGTGAATGCAGATGGCGCGGGCACCGCAAAGTTTCTGGACGACCCTTTTCCATGGGCAGATCCTGAGGGTCCGCATCTCCTCCATGCACTTGGATCGGGCCTTTTCTTACAACAACACATGGTTTGATGGAATCGAAAGACTACATTTCACGGCGTTGGAAGCGGCTTCGTTGGTTGGTTTGCTCTTCATGGTTGGTTCTTTGGGTCCTGCTCTTTTCGATCTAGTCCTTGTGTCTGCGCGGTGTTGTTTTTTTCTTTTCTTGATCCACCATTTCTGCGCTCTCTCGCTCACAAGAAGCCGAACCTCGTCATCGCGTGTTTTCTCGCCACTGGTATGAAGGTAATGCGTCGGTGGCTGCGTTGGACTGGTGCTACGGGATCCTCCATTGTCTCCTTTCATGTCACGCTGGGCTGTGGACGGTACCTGACGGTCTTTTCCTTTTCGCACAAGTTGGCAGAGCGCCGGGTTCACGGGCATGGATGCCTGGCATGTGCCGCCGAGAGGGAAGCCTCGCCGCAGAAGCGGCAGGGGAAGCGCGGAAGCTGTGTGTTACCATCTATCACACCAGTCACTCTCTGCCTGGCCCAGCCCGGAATTTCAGGTATCGTGTCACTGTGCAGCATTGTTTAACGTGCATACGATCCACAAGAAGAGCTTCTTCAACACTGTTTGTAGTCTGTCTGTACGGGAAGACGCTCAGCTGCGAATTGCTTGAAGTGATGAATCCAGTTTACTTCCAAGTCACGTGGTGGAGAGTCGAGCATCCCGGGCCGTCGGCGCTCCCCGTCTCGTCCGTCTTTCGCGCGATATCTTCCACACGCTACCGTTTTGGAGCCTCCAATTTCCTGCACATTCTTTTCATCCTAGTCGCTTAAAATTACTCCGTACTCCCTTGCTCCGAACGTCCCTGCTGCTCGCGCGCTCCGACCCGTCGCAAAAGAGACGCCTCGCACCCTCCTTCGTATTGATTTCGGACTATTATAAACCCCACCGCATCGCAGCATGAGCATCTTCAAGCAGAAAAGCAAGCACAAGACCGAGCAGAAGGTCATCCGCGTCTTGGAGCGGATCGAGCCCCGCCCGCGCCCGCAGCCAGCCGTCGCGCACGCGCCCGGCGCCGGCACCAACGACGTCGACGCCGCCGCGCCGCCGGGCGGCCGCAGGCGCAGGAGCAGGAGCAGGAGCAGGGCGGAAAGCACCCGCGCGAGGACCGCCCCCGGAGGCCTGGCGGCGGCGCGACGGCGCGGCGGCGCGCGGCTCCACAGCGCGTCGCCGCTGCCGTCCTCGTCGGGCGACGAGACGGGTCGCAAGCGCAAGGCCGTGATGCGCAACACCCCGGAGAGCTCGCGGCTCTCGGACGACGACGACGACGACG
Organism: Phyllachora maydis; assembly: GCA_029339225.1. NCBI lineage: Eukaryota > Fungi > Ascomycota > Sordariomycetes > Phyllachorales > Phyllachoraceae > Phyllachora > Phyllachora maydis. The sequence continues at coordinate 3,982,355 of JAQQPM010000001.1, read as the reverse complement.
ACGACGCGTGGGTGCGCCTCGACGCGCGCAAGCGCCAGAGGCTGTACAGAGGCTCCGGGGCGGTCGATCTCAAGCGCCGGTTGCGACACCCCCAACTGTGGGTCGGCGACGACGGCGAGCAGAATGCGATGCACCTGCGCATCATCCATGCGGCCGAGCTCGCCTGCCGGGAGCAGAAATGCTCCCCAGTGCTGGGTCTGGGAGACGACGAGGTCCAGGTCGAGCTGCAGTATCCGGGAGCCAAGTTTCCAGAACGGTACGTACTAACGAGGTCCTCGAGTTCCACGTGTGCTTCTTGTCTGTGCGGTGCATTACTAGTCACGCAGATGATGCTGACCCGCGGGTTTTCGCGCCTAGGTACGAGTTGGTTCAGGCCAACGATAATCTCGACGTCGTTGAGGAGATCAAGAACGTGGTGTCTCACGTGGCATCCCATTATCTGACCGAAGAACAACGCGAGGCCTTTCTCGGTAAAGACCACGACAATACTGGCATCTACAGGCAGCTGGAAAGGTCGAGCTCGAGCACCACCAACGACGGCCTCGGGTTCAAGGCGACCATCAAGGCGTACAACAAGAAGCTGTTCGCACTGCAGGAAGCAGGCGTCATTGCGAAAAACATCGACGCCATGGTCGGCGCAACCCCCGAGAGTCTGTCGCACTTCATCCTCGAGCAATGCTACAACCGAACGGTCGCTCCGCATGTCGAGCTGCTCCAGAAATACGAGCAGTGGACAAGCCAGGTGTACGGCGAGCTGCAGCATCGCTTCGTGTCCAGGATTCTCGCGCGGACGGGCGTCACATCAGAGCACGTGTTTGTCGATCTGGGGTCGGGCGTCGGCAACGTCGTCTTGCAGGCGGCACTGGAGGCGGGATGCGAGAGCTGGGGCTGTGAGCTGGTGGAAAACCCGTGCAAACTGGCCGAAGCGCAGGAGAAAGAGTTCACGGCCCGATGTCGCCTCTGGGGGATCCAGTCGGGAGAATTCCGCCTGGTCCAGGGCGACTTCACCAAGAACGAGCGCATCTTTGCCGTCTTGAAGCGCGCCGACGTGGTGCTGGTCAATAACTTTGTCTTCAAGCCCGAGCTGAACAACGCGCTCGTCAACATGTTCCTGGACCTCAAAATCGGGTGCAAGGTCGTCTCGCTCAAGAGCTTCGTTCACGATCAGAAGAACGGGTCCAATGACGTGGCGGCTTCCATCTTCGACGTCGAGCAAGACACGTATTCGGACGGCTTCGTGAGCTGGTCGAGTGCTTCCGGCACCTGGTTTGTCTCGACGCGGAAATGACGCTCCTCTTGCTCAACCCTACATGGCTCCATGACTACCTAGCTGCCGGCTGCCCAGACATATGGACGAACGTGCGACGGTTGCGTCCCTGGCTTCGAGCACTGGCTGCTGTGAAGAATCCGGCTTAGACAGGATGACTCTGACGAAGCATACCCTACGTGGCATCACTATTGTACGGAAGGATAGACAGCATACTCAAGCGAGCGCATTGTTCATCCGCGTGGCTGGGGTCTGGGGCTCTGGGAACGCTTACCATGCAAGTAGCGTATCCCTCCGTTTCTCATGCGTGGTATATATCATGCCGATCCTTGTAGACCCCGGAAATGCTGCCCAAGTGCCGACCTTCACCGTGGCGCCAACTGAAGCCCCTAGCCCCCCCTCCCCGCCATAGTCGGCTCGTTCGCCGCGTTCAGCGCCTCGGCCTCCTGCCCGACGCGCTTCATGAAGCGGGCGACGAGCTGCCTGTTCTCGCGCTCCAGCTTGGCGTACTTTTCGTCGTGCACGTTGAGCTGCATGTGCAGCACGTCCAGCTCGTCGTGCACGTCGCGGACCATCTTGTCCTTGGCGCGCAGCTCCTCCTCGCGGTCCCGCAGCTTGCGGCCCAGCGCCTTGGCCTCGGCCGTCAGCGCCCGCACCGCCGCGCCCTCGTGCGCCGACCGCGCCCGCAGCGCCCGCAGCTCCTCCTCGGCCGCGCGCAGCCGCGCCTGGAACTGCCCCTGCGACCGCAGCGCCTCGGCGAGGTCGAGCCGCAGGCGGGCGACGAGGGCGGAGGAGAAGGAGGAGGAGGCGGAGGAGGAAGACGGATCGGCGGAGTCGGGGCCGGGGTCGGGGGGTGGTTGTTGGAAACTCTGGAGCTGGGCGTTTTCGGCTTGGAGCACGGAGACGCGGTCGACGAGCTGGGAGCCTGTATTTCGAGGCGGCGCGGGAGGAGGGGAAGGGGGGGGGGGGGGGGGGGGAGGTCAGCCAGTGTGCGGTGCAGTGTCAGTGTCAGTGCCAGTGCCAGTGCCAGTGCCAGCCAACTGCTGCCTCTGAGAGCGACGGACGGGGAGGGTCACAAGCAGGGCTGGGCGCGTACAGGCCTCTATCAATTGGTGGTCCAAGTTCTGCTTTTCGTGGGCCTTCTTGATGTTCTCCAGATACTCGTCCCGCCAATCGGGCATGGTTTTGGCGCAAGTCTTGCAGGGAGGCAAGTCTGTGTGGGAGTCGCGCGTTGAAAATGCAAATATGCTCAGTGGGTGGCGAGGTTTGCCCCGCGATCGTCGTCATTGCTCGAGCGAGCGCGGCGGGTTTGTGGTCTGTGCTCTCGGCCTCTGATTTGTCGGCGGTCCCCCTCACTCTTTCCAAGCTTCTCTGCTTCGGTACCTTTGTCGAGATGTCACGAGATCGATGCATCAAAGTCTCCAAAATGACGGCAAGGTGACATTTGTGAATCCGTGATGGAGGTTCCACATCCCACGGCCGGATGGGAGCAGGTCGGCGAACGCTTCTACCGCAAAACGCAGCTCTACACCAACATCTTCGACCAGGACCTGGATCTCAACATCTATCTTGTTGCCGGCGCTCCCTACGCCGGAGCTCTGGGTGAGCCACCCCACGGCCGATCAATCAATCCCTTGCAGCATGCTGAAACCCCACCTTGAAGCTCTCTGGCGTGATGACACAAAGCTGGTTGCCTATCGGCCATCGACTTCATTGAAGCCAAGGATCGACATCTACAGCTGTGCCGGCAAGCTCATCAAGAGCATCAACTGGGACAAGGGCACCGTAAAAGGCCTGGGATGGTCCGAAGATGAACAGCTGCTTGTTGTGACGGGCGATGGAATCGTGCGATGCTACACCGATTTGCAGGGCGACTTCGAGCAGTTTTCCCTTGGCAACGGCGCCGAAGAATACGGAGTCCAGTCATGCAAGTACGCTGTCTAGTATGCCTCCCGGCCTTTTCACCCGCTCACAATGTCAAGGTTCTACGGCCACGGCCTGGTGGCGCTTCTGGGAAACAACCATCTTGTCTCCGTCTCGTCGTACGACGAGCCCCGGCCCAAGCTCCTGGCCACGCCACCCGAAGCCAAGGTTTCTTGTTGGGCCATCATACCTCCCGCCTACACCCTTTCCCGCAGCGTGGAGGTGCTCCTCAGCATAAACCAGACCATCTACGTGGTCGATGCCACCGAGTGCGAAGATCGCTTCCTCGACATCGGGCCCTTCACCTACATTGGTCTATCTCCGTCGGGAAAGTTTGCCGCTCTGTACACGGAAACGGGCAAGGCCCACGTCATCACCAGTGATTTCCAGACACGACTGAGTGAGCATGACTCCCGGTCAAAGACACCGCCCAAGTACGTGGAATGGTGCGGTAACGATGCCGTCGTCGTTGCCTGGGAAGACGAAGTGCACATCTTGGGACCTCGCGGCGCGGTTGTGAAGTGGCTTTACGAGGGGCGAGTCCATATCATTCCCGGTAAGTGCCCGGCACACATGGACGTCTAGCGCGAGGGCTGCTTCTGACCACACGAGACAGATCGCGATGGCGTTCGTGTCATCACAAACGATGTGTGCGACTTTTTCCAAAAGGTTCCCCATGTCACCGAGGAGGTGTTCCGCTTCGGCACCGACTCGCCGGCATCAGTCCTTTTGGATGCCGTCCAGCAGCTGGAACTGCAGTCGCCCAAGGCCGATGACGACATACAGCTGATCCGGCCGCGTCTGGTGGAAGCTGTCGACACTTGCGTGAGCGCGGCTGGCTACGAATTCAACGTGCACTGGCAGAAACAACTCCTGAAGGCAGCCTCGTTTGGCAAGTCGGTACTGGACATCTACAACAGTGACGAGTTTGTCGAAATGTGCGAGACTTTGCGGGTTCTCAATGCGGTCCGCTTCTATGAGGTCGGGCTCCCTTTGTCGTATGACCAATATCAACAGCTCACGCCAGTTGGCCTGATCGACCGCCTGCTCAGCCGCCACGAATACCTGCTCGCACTTCGCATCGCGGGCTATCTGCGCCTCCCCACCGATCGCGTATATGTCCATTGGGCATCAGCCAAAGTGCGTATGGGGGCCGAAGATGACGAAACCATATGCCGGATGGTAGTCGAGAGGCTGGCCGGAAAACCGGGCATTTCTTTCGAGGCTATCGCGCGGGCTGCGTACGACGAGGGCAGAGGACGTCTCGCGACCGAGCTCCTGAACCACGAGCCTCGCGCTGGGCGCCAGGTGCCGCTGCTTTTAAGCATGGAAGAAGACGAGCTGGCACTGGGCAAGGCGATCGAGAGCGGCGACACAGACCTCGTCTACTTTGTGCTGCACCAGCTGCGCCGCAAGCTACCGCTGGCGACCTTTTTTCGCGTCATCAGCCGCCGGCCCACGGCGTCGGCGCTGGTCGAGGCTGCGGCGCGGCGCGGCGAGGACGGTCGCGAGGACACGACGCTGCTCAAGGACCTCTACTACCAAGACGACCGCCGTATCGATGGCGCGGCCGTCTTCATCCGCGAGGCCCTGCGTCAGCCCGACAGCAGGACCGCCGCCGATAAGCTGGCCATCGCAACGAAACTCTTGGCTGATCATGCAAAGGAGAGCGCGTTTGAGATTGGCGCGCTCAAAGAGGCGGCCACTCTCCTGCGAATGCAGGAGGGCTTGGACAGAGATCTGGAGGAGTCTTTCGCGGGGCTGTCGGTCAACCAGACCATGTTCAAACTGATACGGCTGGGCCACCACCAACGGGCGAAGAAGATTCAGAGCGAGTTCAAGGTGCCGGATCGCGTGTCGTGGTGGATACGGTATGTCCCATGCCTGTGACAGAGCATGCATCGCTTGGTGGGCTGACGTGAAGCAAACAGCCTCGAAGCGTTAGTGGCGAAGCGGGACTGGAGTGAAATCGAAGAAATAGCAAAGCAGAGGAGAAGCCCCATTGGATGGGAGGTATGTGACACGTCCCCGGCTCATCGGCACCATGCACGCGCTGACATGTCGTCGCTCCCAGCCATTCTTCAACCAGACCCTCCAGGCCGGCCGTCCGCAGCTGGCGGCGACTTTCATCCCCAAATGCACCGGCCTTGACCCGGGCCAGAGCATCACCATGTATGAGAAGTGCGGCATGCGGGTGAAGGCTGCCGAGGAGGCCGTCAAACTGAAGGACGCTGAGGCCTGGGCAAGACTGCTCGAGGCCGCAGGGAGGGGCACGGCTGAAGGGCAGGAGATTGAGAGACTAGGCCAGACGGTGTTCAAGGGACGATGATGCCCACGAGCTGGAGGGAAGGAAACGGCCGAGGCCGTCGGACAAGTTGCAGTTCTCACGCCGGTGGAAAACTCTTGAACGACCAGGCCAGTCGTCGTGTAGATGGAAAACGAAACTCTGCGCTGTAAAGTCATCGCTCGGAAATAGATTGCAGTTCAATTTCTAGGGCACCTGTTCCTGACCCCATTGGATCATGGAAATTATCAGGTAAAAAGGAACAATGAGAGAGGGCACTTTCCCGCGTGGGTCAGTTAATATGGGAAGCGTCGGCTTCGAGCCCAGAAGGGGGGAGGAAAAAAATCTCATGACAAGAGTGGGATTCGAACCCACGCCCTTTCGGATGCGGATTTCGGACCAGAAATCCTGCTGCATTTGGTGTTAGCGTGCTAACTAGAACGGTTTCCGGCACTGGTAGACTTACAACCACACGCCTTAGACCGCTCGGCCATCTTGCCGTGCACGTGACAGGGGCCGATTTAGTCAACACTCATATTGGTCTATCCTGGTCCCTTGGCGCTCTCCACACCGCCAACGTGCTTGTACGGCGGCTCGAACCCGCTTTCCACCACAGCGGCGCGGCTGCAGAGTGCTTCGGGATTGCTACTTGCTTTTCGGGCGGGCGGGAGAGGAGTACTACAAAGAAGTGGCGCTCGGAGCCGCAGAGCACCCGATATAGGCTTCCATGGGTTACGTGATGGCACTTGTTCCTCCTCGCTGACCGCTACCTCCAGACGTGAAGACGCCATCTACCGATCCCAACACTACGAAATCCCCGGAGAACATCACCAATGTGGCGTTCGTGGCTGCAGCGATGGAACGCCGGAGCGGGTTGCCCATATAAGACTTGTACGGGCGATGGTGACCGAGTGGTTCAGCTCAGTGCCACCTTCAGCAATTATGAGGTAATAGTACCCGTCACGTGGCGCAGTACAATCTGCTGTTCCAGTCCGCGACGAAGGCGCAGCTTGAGTCCGAATGCCAGCCAGGGATTACAGGATTGTGGTTGGGAGAATGTATATTTACTTGCGCTGGAGTGTTGCTGGGAGCCGGGGCTCGGCACCAAGATGGGGTCATACTATGGTCTTGTATGGCAAACAAGATGGCCTTGTCCAGCCGTTGGGCCGGGACCTGTCGAAGAGGCTTATGATGTGGTCGCCCTCGCGTGCGTAGAGAGCCTGCTTCACCCTGTGTCACCTTGGTAGAATAGGTAGCTAGGTGCGCTTATAATTGACAGAGATCCGATAACGCTCGCTTAGTCAACATCGCTGCCGATGCTTATCGCGTCGCCGAAAATTCGCAACAAGCCCGTCATCGACATGCAACCCGCAATGTCTATCAGTCTTCACGGACAAGGGCAAACATGTTTCGACCCTCACTGGCCGCGCGACTCGCTGCACGTGTCCGTCAGAAGTGCCACGCGCAGAGATCAAGGACTTTCCGGCCCGTACAGGCCCGATCACTGGCCTCGGTGGCACCGCCAAGGCCAAGGGTATGGAATGGAATGGACCTCACGCGCCATCTCTTCGCGCAATGAGGCGCTGACAGACAGTGCTTCCAGGAACCGACAGAGCGCGACAAGGTAACGACCCTCTCAAATGGAATCCGCGTGGCGTCCGAAGACTTGCCCGACGCCTTCTCCGGCGTCGGCATCTACATTGACGCCGGGTCACGGTACGAGAACGACTACCTCCGCGGCGCCAGCCACATCATGGACAGGCTAGCGTTCAAGTCCACGCCCAAGCGCTCAGCCGCGGAGATGATGGAGGTTGTAGACGAGCTGGGTGGCAACATCCAGTGCGCCTCGTCGCGGGAGTCCATGATGTACCAGGCCGCCACGTTCAACTCGGCGATACCCAAGACCGTGAGCATGCTCGCCGAGACGATCCGGGAACCACTGCTTCCCGCAGAGGAGATCGAACAGCAACTCGCGACGGCTGCGTACGAGGTCAGGGAGATAAATTCCAAACCCGAGCTCATCCTGCCCGAGCTGCTGCACGTGGCTGCCTTCAAGGACAACACACTGGGAAACCCTCTGTTGTGTCCACAGCAGAGGCTGGCAGCAATCGACAGGAATGTCATTCAGGCATACCGGGACACGTTCTACCAGCCAGAACGCATAGTTGTTGCCTTTGCCGGTGTCCCGCACGTCGAGGCTGTGCGCTTGACGGAGCAGTACTTTGGCGACATGCAGACGACGACGACAGCACCAGCACTGTCTCGCTCCGGCTCGGAAACATCACTGGGGTCGACAGCGTCCCGGTCGAGTGGCGATGATCTGGCGTCGTCTCCATCTTCCTCGTCCTCCTATTTCGCCGCGTCACCGCAAAGCACACTGCTTCAGCAACCCAGCAAACTCCTGTCCAAAATTCCTTTCATGAATCTCTCCACCTCGGCCACCCGCAAAGCCTCTGTGCTCGACACCATACCATGTCCCACTCATGCGGACCTCAATCAGCCGTCCCATTACACCGGCGGCATGCTCTCGCTACCCAACCTCCCCGTCTCGACGAACCCGAACCAGCCCAACTTCACCCACATCTATCTCGCCTTCGAGGGCCTGCCCATCTCCTCAGACGATATCTACGCCCTCGCCACGCTGCAGACGCTCTTGGGCGGCGGCGGCTCCTTCTCCGCCGGCGGGCCCGGTAAGGGCATGTACTCACGCCTGTACACCAACGTGCTCAACCAGCACGGCTGGGTCGAATCGTGCATGGCCTTCAACCACTCCTACACGGACAGCGGCATCTTCGGCATCGCGGCCTCGTGCTCCCCGGGCCGCGCGCACTCCATGCTGCAGGTCATGTGCCAGGAGCTGTTCGCGCTGACGGCCGACTCGGGCCACGGCGCCCTGCAGCACGTCGAGGTCAAACGTGCCAAGAACCAGCTGCGCAGCAGCCTGCTGATGAACCTCGAGAGCCGCATGGTCGAGCTCGAGGACCTCGGCCGTCAGGTCCAGGTCCACGGTCACAAGGTGCCCGTGCGCGAGATGACGCGCCGCATCGAGGCATTGACGCCACAAGACCTGCGGAGGGTGGCCAAGATCGTCCTCGGCGGCCTCATCGAGAACCCCGGCAAGGGAAGCGGGGCGCCGACGGTGGTACTGCAGGAGGCCGAGGCCGAAGACGGACGCGTGGTGCCCTTGGGGTGGGACACAATCCAAGATTTGATCTACAAGTGGAAGCTCGGCAGGCGTTGAGGGTCTATCGCCATCGTCGATGCGTTGTATGACCAGGATGGTCGCGGCTTGCCTTGATTCAGATCAGGCTCATATAACTGCAATGGTTAGGTCAGAGCCTTCCTTGCAACGGCCATGGCATTGGAGACATGGCCGTCAGAATTGTCGTCGTGTGTACAGAAGACGAGAACCAGCATGTCTGATGATAGCATTGTGAGCGTGCGGCTCCATGTTTTCTTTCGATGCGTGAAGTCTGTGCACCCGTTCTGCGGGCCAGTTCGGGTACCCCTGGGCCACCATGCTTCCGTCCGTCCCCATGCATGTTCCTGTCAAGGTCCATCATGGCTTGACGTAGACTGATCCAAAACTTCCTTTCTATACACCCCTTCCCAAACGCCCGCCCGTCACCGATCTGGTTACAGCTTGGATCGAACAGCCTCGAGCCTGTACTTCACATCTTTCAGGGCCTTGTTTGTGGGTTTCCAGTCGTCAAACTGCCTCAGCAGCTCGGCCGTCTCGGCCGATAATTCCGTCTTGACAAAGTCCTGCTCGAGCAGCCCCCGCATGGTCCACGGGAGCATGTAGGGGTTTTGCGTCGTCAGCGGATCGTGCTTGTGTATCTCGCAGGGGACTTTCCCGACGTCTGTTGTCTCGAGGGTGTGCACAACGGCCAGGCTGGGTCCGTGATGGTCAGCGTCGCGGCACCGTGAGGATGAGTCCCCGGTATGCGGGGGCGTGGCAGGAGCTCACTCGTAAACGTTGGTGTCGTCGTAGAGCCTGGAATGGCCCTCGCCGCCATAAAGGCTACCGGCAAGGGGGATGGAAAGCTCCCTGATGAGCCCTTGATCCGAGGCCCCAAGGTTTCGAATCTTCATTGCGAAGCCAACAAGATGGGCGATGCTGCCAGCCGTTAATGTCTGGCCAGGATCACGTCGAGTACTCTGTGCAGTGTCTTCAGGTATCACTCACAAGTCAGGGGCGTGGATTCGGCCATCGATGAAAGCCGCACGGTAGATGTGAGGATGGTGAACCGGCGAGTAGATTGCCGACTGAAAGTGTCAATCGATCACTATGCTCAACGTTCTAGTCACAGAGAAGTGTGACTCACCTCGAGTGGCACGAGCTGATCATCAATGCTGCCGATGAACGTGATTCTCGCCCCGTAGGCAAGGACAGCTTTGGTGGCATGCTCGAGCCTCTGAGAAACATCGCTCTCGGAGTTGCTGAATTCCCATAGCTCGTTCGCGGACCCCATCAGGATGCCCATGCTGGTTCGATACTCGGGAAAGGGTCCCAAAGATACACCGGCTAATAAAGTCAGGCCAGCCCGCTGATGTTTTGACAAGAAGAAACACTTACCCATCGCGCATACGCCAATCTTTGCGTCGGTCACAACGCCCAGCTCTATGAGCTTCGCCAGGAGCATGATGCCAACGGGAACACCTTGCGAATGACAGGCTATCATGATCAGGTCGGCCCGACGAATGTGATCAATCCAGTTCAGTAGAAGCCTCCAGAGGTTCTCGACCCGCTCCCCGATCCTACCTTCGCCCTCAAGCGCAACTTTCTCGATCTCGCAGTCTCCGCAACCATGACTGCTTGCCCATCTGCGGATACTCTCTGCACAATGATTTGCAAAGCGGATCGAAGTGCCTGTCGGTTGCCCAATCATGGGCCGGAGAAATTGGGCCGGAAACAGGCCATGTACCCCAATCGCTATGGCTTTTCTAATCTTGGGAGGGTCTTTGGCGAGAAAGACATGATTCTTCTCCGGGGATTGTGTCCGCAGGAGAAGCTGGGCAATCTGTCTGAGAATCGAAGGGTTCTCCTTCATTCTATACGTGCTCCGGAAAGAAGGAAGGAGAAGATTTGGAACGGCCGGCTTTGCCTGAGCCGAAGTCTTCGGCGTCTTGACCAAGGGCTCCGCGCGGACTGAGGCATCGGGCTTTGGGGTGATCAATCGTGGAATCGCGACTTCGTCAGTCTCGATGGACCGAGGCCGTCCTCGTTTACTCTGGGGGGAAGGCTCCTTGGCGACGGGCGAGGTGCCCGGCTTTGCGCCATCATCCTTGGGCCCATTTCTGGGGGGAACATCTTTGACCGGGGTGTCGTCAAAATCCGTGGAGTTGGCCCGTTGCGGGTGCGATTCCGAATTTTCTCCAATCACAGCGAGTTCACCATGCTCGTCTTTGGAATTAGTCTTTGACACACTCGTAGCCTTGGAAGCAGTATCTCGAGACCAGAAGGCCCATGTTGATCCCGCTTTGGGTGGTGGGGACGCAATAGGGTCTGCCGGGGCGTCTTGCATAACAACATCGTCATCCTCATGTTGCCGGGTATTTTTCTGGGTTTCCGGATCAAGATGGACGGCTTTGGGCGCAGGCTGCTTCGCGGGTGCCACGGGCTTGCCCCAAAACCCAAACCACGAGCCGGCCGGAACCGTTTCATCTACGTCTTGTGCAGCACCTTGCGGTGCCGTATCGACGGTCGCCGGTGCATCGATTCTCTCCGGCGACTCTGTGTTTGCATCTTCAGGTGGCTGGGGTGGCGGTACGGAAGTCTCGGTCACTGGCGTAGCTGAAGCTGCGCTGGCCTCATTCGTCATGAACCAACCAAGCCAGCCGGAAGACGAAGGTGGTTGCTGGGAAGGCTTAGGGGCAGTCCTCGAGGCTGTGTCAGCTCGGATCTGCGCGGGCTCGAGTAGCCCCGTGCCTGGCTTGTCCTGTCCGCCCATTGACGCGGCCTGCGCTCTGTCCGGCTCATGCGTAGCAGTATTCCCGAAAGCGGCTTGCGAATTATCCGCTGGTGTCTGTGTTTTCGCGCTTGCCGTCGTCTTCCCTTTCGAGGTAACCGCCCCGTTCTCCGAGATCTTGGGTAGCACCTTGGAGGAAGTAGATGTCCCGTCGAAACTCGTCGTTTCCGCCGTCTTCCTCCTGCCAAACCTGCTAAGATCGGCGAGGGCGGATGGCTTCGTAGTCCCGCCCAAGATTGTTTCGAGGGCCACTTGCGTCGACGCCGTGGCTTTCCGCGGCCAAGACTCACAGAAGCTCCGAGTCTTGCGAACCTTTATCTTTGTCAATACTAGAAACAGTAGTACGGCGTCAGTTTGGGCCGGTGAAATCGAACCTGCTTGACAGACTTCTGGGATGACTGGCTGCCGTTGCTGCCGCCACCAGATGCGTCTCCGGGCCCGGACTGGGTTCGGGGCGCGGCAGCCGAGTTTGTCGATGCGGCTGAGCTCTCGGACCGGATGCGTGGCGGAGGCATGGCTGCTGTATTGCTCTCCGGACCTTGTTCTGTCGGGTTCGGTTTCGCGCGCTTGCGAGGGCCCATGGCGATCGCACGGGGCGAACAGAGAGCTGGACGAGGAAAGCCTCCTGGGTTTACGGCTTGACGTGCATGGCTGGCTGGCGGTAGGCTAGCGGCGGCCGAGCTAGCACCGGCGACCAAGACCCGCCTGCAAGATCGAGTACATTGGCTTTCGGTTCGTCGGCCTTCAACGTCATTGAGGCGGCACGACTGGCTTATCGCTCCTGCCTTGCGCTTGTGGGTGGGGTTCGCGATAAGGAACTCCACCAATTTTTTTTTGGGTCGAGAACTGACTGCACTCACTTCCGGCTGACTTGGCCGTGCCCTCTAGAAGCACCATCGACTCCATCTGCTGGGCTTCACGTTGCCCAAAATGAATGCCTTGAAACGGAAGGAAGGCCCCAAGGGCGCTTCGGCTTCGAATTCGTCGAAATCCGCGGCCGACCCGAGACCCGCAAAGCGATCAAAGTTGGACAGCGGTGGGAAGGACCGGAAACCACGCGCCAAGGACGAAAAACCGGCGGGTTCGAAGAGAGCCAGTGTTCCTGTGACGTCGAAATTAAAGGAGGAGGAGCCCCTATTCCCGAGAGGAGGCGGGAGCGTGCTATCGCCACTGGAACACAAGCAGATCCAGCTTCAGGCCAAGAAAGATGCCCTGTTCGAACAGGAGTCAGGCGCGTTGGCGAAGAACGGGTCACGAGCTAAGACGAAGCGTCGATCGTCCTCAAACCTGGACTCGGTGAAAGAGAGGTCGACGGGCGGCGATGATGCCGTCAAAATAGAGAGCTTGAATTACCAGGTATGGTGGTCCCGAAACGCTTGGATATCTTCGTCCTGTCTGACCGATTTGCGAGCAGCGTCTGAAGCGCTCGTCTTTGGTTCTCGGCCAGGTTTGCATGATCAATGCTTTGGAGCTTGTTCTCTCTCTCCCCAACAACCTTGTAGGCCGGGTTCCCATCACCGCCATCTCCAGCGCCCTGACCCAACGACTTCACGAGAGCGCCGCCGATGCCGCCGATGCCGACGGCAACTTGGATCAAGAGCCGGAAAATGACGTTGACCTCGAATCTCTCTTTGAGGTCGGCCAGTATCTGCGTGCCTATGTTGTATCGACAACCGACTACAAGGCCCTTGCCGCTGGCAAAATGCGCCATCACATCGAACTTTCGCTGCAACCCGAACAGGCCAACACAGGCCTCTCCGAGCAAGGCATAGTGGAGAACGTCACGATCATGGCATCGGTCGCTAGCGTGGAAGACCATGGATTTGTCATGGACGTCGGCATCGCCGGCTCGGACATGCGAGGCTTCCTGTCGCGGAAGCAGGTGGATAGCAGCATAGCCCCGCAAAGACTACAACCCGGCTCAGTTCTCCTATGTTCGATAATAAGCAAGAAATCCAAGATTGTGCAGCTCTCGACACTCAGAGAGAGGCTTGGGTCCGTCAAGTACTTCCCCTCAGAAGCCACTACGATCGACTCGTTTCTGCCCGGAACGACCGCCGACGTCCTGATATCCGATGTTACCCCTCGAGGTGTTGTCGGCAAAGTCATGGGCCACCTGGATGTAACTGCGGACTTGGTCCACTCGGGAGCCGGGCCAGATGGAGTGGATCTGGAGTCTAGCTACAAGATTGGCTCGAGGCTCAGGGCAAGAGTGATCTGTAACTTCCTAGAAGCAGCGAAGCCCAAGCTCGGTATCTCAGTCCTCCCTCATGTGGTCGCATTGAAGTCCAAAGTTGCCGTCCAGGATGGCACCGAGGTTGGCCCTTTGACTCTGCTGCCAAGCTCGTCTCTTGTCGAGACTTGCACTGTCCGGAAAGTCGAGGCCTACATCGGGCTATACGTCGATGTCGGGGTTCAGAACGTCCCGGGCTTTGTCCACATCTCCAGGGTCAAAGATGGCAAGGTTGACGCGCTGTTTGAGAACAGTGGTCCTTACAAGGTTGGTTCAACACACCCTGGGCGTGTCATTGGCTACAGCTTCTTTGACGGCCTGTTTCTCCTGTCGCTCGAGAAGCGCGTTCTTGAGCAACCCTTCATCCGGATTCAAGACGTACCGGTCGGTGAGGTGGTCTCTGGTCTTGTCGAGCGATTGGTCATCAACAAAGATGGTCTGGGTGGTGTCACAGTGCAGCTGGCCGATGGCATATCTGGTCTCGTGCCCGAGATGCATTTGGCAGACGTTCCTTTACGGCATCCCGAGAGGAAGTTTCGGCCTGGCATGAAGGTGAAAGCTCGGGTGCTGTCCACAAATCCCAGCAAGCATCAGATTCGTTTGACGTTGAAGAAAAGTCTCGTCAACTCGGAAGAGCCTGCTCTGAAAACCTTTGAGGAAGCCGCTGTCGGCATGCAGGCTCACGGCGCCATCATCAAAATCCTTCAACATGGTGCGATCGTGCAGTTTTACGGCGAGCTCCGGGGATTTCTTCCGGTATCCAAGATGAGCGAGGCATATATATCCGATCCCAAGGAACACTTCAGAATCGGACAGGTCGTCAGCGTTCACGTCTTGTCTGTTGACCCGGATGCAAGAAGACTCATTGTCTCTTGCAAGGATCCGAGGGCACCCTCGCTTGAGCAGCAGCTTGCGATGAAGAGCCCTCAACTTGGCGACCTGGTCTCGGCGACGGTCACCCAGAAGACGGATGACGACACCCATGACGTCGAGATGGCCAATACTGCCACAGGGCTTTCGGTAGGCCTCGACGCCGGCGGATTTGACTGGTCCGGCGGTGCAGTGCTGGATGCCGACGATGACACGGAGATGCGCGATTTGGCCCTGTCACAGCAGACTAGGAAGGGCAAGCAACGGCGTGAAGGGCAGATCCAAGTCGACAAGACGGCAGAGCTCGATGTACACGGGCCACAGACATCAAGCGATTACGAGCGCTTGCTGCTTGGCCAGCCTGACTCCTCGCAACTATGGATCGAGTACATGGCTTTCCAGATGAAAGTCAGTGATCTTTCCAAGGCCCGCGAGGTGGCCGAACGGGCCATCAGGACAATCAACATTCGCGAGGAAACCGAGAAGCTCAATGTCTGGGTGGCCTACCTCAACCTCGAGGTGGCCTATGGCACCGAGGACAGTGTGTCCGAGGTATTCCAGCGCGCCTGTACCCATAACGACAGCCAGGAGGTCTACGAGCGCCTCGCGAGTATCTACATCATCGCCAAGAAGTACAAGGTATACCACCTCGATGAAGTGTGACTTGGAAGTACGCCATGCTGACTGGCTCTGACAGGAAGCCGGAGACCTCTACGAATCCATGCTGAAGAAGTTCGGCTCCAAGTCCCTCAAAGTTTGGACCAACTACGCCCACTTTCTGCACGCCACTGCCGACGAGCCCCATCGTGCTCGAGCTCTTCTCAGGCGGGCAACACAGGTTCTCGGCTCAGACGCCCATACATACATCCCGCTCATCACCAAATTTGCTGCTCTGGAGTTCCACTCGCCCAACGGCGATCGCGAGCAGGGTAGGACACTTTTCACGACCCTGCTGGCTGCCTATCCGAAGAAGTTCGACCTGTGGAACCAGTGGCTCGACCTAGAAACGTCGGCGTACGCAGCGGAGAAAGCGACGGGTGGCGACGAGGGGCACACGGCCACCATCAGGGACAGTTTCGAGCGTGGCTCCAAGGTCAAGGGACTGAAGGCGCGCCAGGCCAAGGCCTGGTTCCGCCGCTGGGCCAAGTGGGAGGAGGACAACGGCGATGCCAAGAGCCGGGAGCGCGTCTCGGCCAAGGCTCAGGAGTGGGCGCGGCGGGCGCAGGAGAGGAAGCAGAAAACCGAGGCGGAGACTGGCGGGGATGCAAAGGAAGAGGATTCCTAAAGCAAGCGCCGCTTGCGACAGGACTGCGAGGGTACGATAGACGAGGGCAGTGGACCACTGCCTCTACCTACCTACCTACCTACCTACCTACCTACCTGCCTACCTGCCGCGCATTGAGGGCTTGAATACGAGCAGGGGCAGCTTTCCTGCTCCAATGCGCTGCATGTCCCGCGGGGTCACAGTGGCCGTGTCGAGGTCGGCCGTGATCTCAGAGGCTCAGACCAAAATCAAAAGGGGCGATCTCCTACTAGTATCTAGGCGTAAATACCGGCGTGCATATGTCGGATGCGAGCCCTCACCTAAATTTGAGCCCCTGAGATACCTTCCAAATCCCCCTGGACGACCGACGAAAGACAACGACGAGGTCTCTGCGAGACCACCTCCCAGGCACTCAAGGGGTTTCTTTCGCTGTCAGCTGACTGACTGACTGCTCGTGGTCCTCACGCCGCTGCTGCTGCTGCTGCTGCTGCTGCTGTTGCTGCTGCGTCGGCGGCGGCACGGGTCCGAGGTGAACGATACAAAGATGCGTGCCGATGCACCGGACATGACGGAAAACACCACGAGCACGACAATGTCGACGTAGCGGTGGACGTGCGTCTCCTCGTTGCTCCCTGGCTTTGTCGTGGGTGGATGATGGATGCACACAGTCTGCGGGCAGTGAACTTGCACTTCGAATCCTCAGGGGCTTAGAGCGCTGCTGCTGAGATGGAAATAAGGGGGCACTACTGAGATGAGGGGGCACTAGTGATTTAGGAGGGAGCTAGCATCCGACATATGCATGGCGGGATTTACGACTAGGTACTAGTAGGATATGGCTCCTTTTGAATTTGGTCTGAGCCTCTGCGATCAGTTTGGACGGGCTGTTCTTTCTCATCACGAATGCGGCAGTTTTTGATTGACTCTGCAGAATCACGCTGGTATTCTGTACTTGGGAAGAATGACGTCATAATTCGGTACATAAGGATTCATGATGAGGAGCATCACTCCAAGAGTGGACTTCCAGAACCGTAGCACCGTAAAAGCAATCCCACACAGTCCATATCTCGTCGTATCTCGCGGCCCAAGCTGGTTAGGCACGAGGGATCCGTAACCCGCGGCGGCTACACTCATACGCAGTGTCACATTGCCCCCAATTTACCATCCCAGCCCCAACACCACCTGCATGGCCATGGGGCAATGACTTCGCGTCAACCCGGTCCACCACGATTTCGAGTGGGGCAAAAGGATCCCTTCACGGACAAGGGAGTGCTGCGTGATAAAGTGATCCGGCGAAATTGAAATCCTGGGGACCGGTGCGGTGCTGACGCCCATGCTTATCAGCAACGTTCCGGGTTGACTCGGTGCCGTTCAGCGCGCTGCCATCGAGAATGGTCCGTAGAAGAAATTCGTCCCCCAACATGCTGCTTCGCGGCCTCACAGGCCTGCGTCTGAACACCGTGATCTATGCCGTTGTTTGCCGTGAGAAAAAAAAGGGAAATTGGAGATAGCCAGAACCGAGCTCCGTGCATATCAGCACCAACATGCGCCGCTGTGCACCTGGGCACCTGACTCCGAGGTCGACCACGTGGTGGGGACGATAGGTGTAGCGAGCGGCACGGCAAAACAAACAAGGCTGCGTGGCGCCGCGGGAACACGCTGGCCCCCTAGCACGAGGTGGATAACCAGCGAGCAGGCACGCCGTCCGCTCCGACTTCGTAAGGTCTCGTGCTTGTCCTGCGCGGCGGAAGCGCCCACCGAGCCCGGCCAGGACGCTTGTCGTCCAGCTTCCCAAGCTTTCGCATGGCCATCTCCATGACGGCGATGCGTATGAAGTCGGAATTCTCACGCATTTCGCGCTGTCGCGGCCCGGGGGCTGGATACTCCAGCGGCGCAATGCGCTTCCCGTCTTGCTGGTGCGCTGGTTGGGCAGGCGGGCCTGCGGTTGCGTGCGCTGCTCCCCGGCTGGCCGATGGAGGCGCACTTCGAGCTCTGTGGATCTTGTAGGTTCGCATTTGGATGGAAGCCGTGAATCTCCTCGGGGGAGAGGCGGAGGCAGTCGAAGCGGGACGTTCGAGGCGCGCGGCAGTCGTGGGGTTCAAGTAGCGTCGTAGTGCAGCGGTCGGCTCATCTTCGATTGCCGGGCGTCGCTCGTCTGTGAAGGGCACATGAGGATCAATGGTAAGGATCGATCTGGTGAGGAAGTCTTCGGGTGGTATAGAGGAGAAATTGAGCGAAGAAAAGGAACGAGCCGCTTGCCGGATGGCACGCAGTGAAGCCGTGAGATTGGACTTGAAGGCGGACCGAAGGGGACGAAGCTGTTCCCGGAGCGTTTTCTTGCCTGGCAGGTCAGGCGTTCCGAAAACTCTGAAGTCCAGCTCCTCGTCCGCGACGGGACAGGAAAGAGGGTGGTTGTCCGCCAGGGCCGGGGCCGATGCTACGGGTTCCAGGGATTTCCGCGTGGGTTGCAGCTTGCGCCCTCTCCCAGGCGTCACAGGCGTGTCGACCGGGGAGGGTAGTTCGGTCGCGAATGAGTCGCCTAATGATGGCATAGACTCGACTGACACGGTGCGCGTGGACAAGACGGAGCTGAAGTGGCTGTCGCACAGTGAATCGTCGTCCTCTTCCAGCTCGTCCGGCGCGGCCAACAGCACGTCCAGAGGGCTTCGGCACAGACTGAGACTGAGCTCCTTCTCGCTTTCTTGTTGCTGCTGCATGATGGAGTCCACCGTTATCGTTTTTTCTCGCCCGGGTTGTGACTGCGATCGTCGCAACGTCCGCGACGACTTGGGGGGCGGAATGTTGGTCACGGCGAGCAAGGCGGCGACGGACGGGGGGATCGCGCCTGGCGAGTGTGCGTCCCTGCGTCGCTGGGCGGCAGCGGATTGTCGACCCCCGCTTGATCGGTGCTGCTGTTGTTTCGGCGCATGAGGTGTGCTTTCCCGTGACCTCCATCTCACGGGTATCTGCACTGGGCTCGTTGGGGTAGTAGAAGGTCGCGTGCGGTCGGCGGTGGGCTTGGACGGAATCGCGACCTGCGGTAGTAGTCTTGGGGTTGTGTGACTTGTGTCGTCGTCCTTGGCGGCCATGATGGCGGCAGTGGGGTCATCGATACTCGTGATGTTTGCCTTGGCGGGTCTGTCATGCTTTCGCTTCGGCCACGAGGAGCTTGCCGTAGGAGGCGAAGGGACACGGGAAGAGCCTGACGAGAGGGGGGGGGGGGGGGTGCAAAAGCCGATCGTTCTGGCGAGAAACAAGAAAAGAACGTGGACACATGAGGGCGGAAACCTAACGCCGACCCCCGACGCAGGGACGTGCTGTGGAGTGGAGTCGGGTACTACCTCCGTAATGCAGTATCGAGTCGGCGACGTCCATGCTCTACCTACCTCTACGTCTACCTACTAGTACATGACAAATACAGCATCAGTCTGCCGACGATTGGTCAAGTTTCGGGCCGTCCATGTCAGACCACTGTTCGGCGCTCTTGGCTGGGGTTGGCCAGATCTATTGGCAGCGATTTTCGGCTTTGCCCTCCTCGGGACATCGGTACCTCTAGCTACTTCGGTACTTGCTGCGTTGTGATAGGTAGAGAGTTCTTTGTCCGTAGTCAGGTCGCTCGCGAGGAAGGAATCAAACCGGTTTGCTCTGCCCGGGCCGCCTGATGATTTGAACGGCGACGCATGGCTGACGGCTCAATACCACCTACCCTACACCCTACAACTGCGTGCTCCCCGACTCCCGAGACGATTTCTAATCAGTGGGCCCGGGAATTTGGGACGACTGGGAACGTTGATAAGGCTACAAGAGGTAGCGACTCACCGGCTTTACCCGACTTGCAACGGTGTGAAGCTAATTCCCGTTGAAGAGTGTGGCGGAAAGGTGGCGGAGATTTTGGGTAGAGGCAGGTTGGTTGCTCTGTGGACGTTCGTTTTACCAGCCTGACCATTCAGCAGGTAGCAAAGTGCAATGTTCCGTCCATGCGTCTTGAACAGATCCAGAAGCCCGTCCGTTCCTCGGCATATGTTTGCGAGCTGTGACCGACGATGGGTATGAGTCAGACCTGCCCATCTTGACACATCGTCTGTCGTCCTTGGCTTGGTCTCTGTTCCGGACGGCATTGGGTCGACAGGGAGCACGCGTGGTATACGCAGCGTAGTTACCGTTGTTTCGGTGAGACACTCACCGTCATGAAGGCCCGAGCTTCCGGGGCCCCACCCCGCCTAGCCCGTTGCCCCGACGACAGCCAGCTAGGACCTGAGGAGACTAAATATTTTCCGAATGACTTAACCCGCACCCTGATGCCCGCGCCTAAGATCCCCGTTCCCCTCTCCATCGGCCGCCGGACAAGCTTGTCGCGTTGTATCGCCAGTGGAAAAGCCCGCTCGCGGAAAACCCTCTTCTGCGCCCTGCGCATCCACCATATCCTCCCCGTCGACGGCATTGCTGGAGATGCCTTGTTCGCCCTGCGCCGTGCTGCCTTCGTGGTAACCGTCTCGCAAGGACCAAGCCAGCGTCCCCCGCGCGCAAGCGCATTCTCGAGCTGCATAGCAAATTGCCGGATGCCACCCAGTCTTTGACCCCGCCTGCATCGACAAACACCCTTCGTTCATCTCAATACCTGGCGGCAATCTCCACGAGGTCGTCCATCCATCGCTGGCCAGCCGCCGGGCAATCTTCTTGCTGTTCTCCATTGCGCGCCGACATCGAGCGTGCGACGCGGTCTGGATCACATGGACACCAGTTATCTCGCCCAGCAGGTGAACACCATCATCGGTCAACTGCATGGCCTTTTTGACGAGATCGGCGTGCCCAATCATGAGCGCGAGACACGAGAGGCAGAGGTATGGCCCGACAGGCTCGCCATGGAACCAATTTTCGAGTCGCCCAGCTCCGCTAACGGCCTTCGTCAGCTCTTCGCAGCGCTGTCCGAGGCATTGCACAACCAGGTTCGGCTCGTTGCGGCCGAGAAGAAAGACATGATGGAAGAGGCGCAGAGGATCATCACGGCGATTCGACAGATGGAAGCGTCGCTCGATGACAGCAAGCCACGACGAGAGTACAGCGCTGAGGAGGACGAGGTCAAGGTTACCTTCCCACTCAGTCGATGCCTGCAGATGTTGAAAGACAAGCACACGCAGATCGGCAGGCTCCATCGCGAGCGCTATGAGCAGGTGAAAAGTAGGTGCACCACCGCCCCTGTGACGAAAGCTGGTGGGTTAACGCGGCCTGGCTGCAGAACTCGTGCAAGCGCTTGAGTCGTATTCCTCTCACCTCGAACCCACATTCGTCAAGCTAGCCCTGCCACCGACAGGCCCCAACCAGTCCATACCGCCCAACTTCGACCTCTCCCCGTCCTATGTCGACCGGCTCGACGACGAGTTCACCCGCGTGTACGAAGAATACACTCGCCGGGTGGCGACGGTCAAGGCCCTGTCGGAAAACATGATCCAGCTCTGGGCCGAGCTCGGGACGCCGCAGGGGCAGACCGACGGCGCCATCGTCAAGTACTATCGCGACGCGCCGGAGCAACTGGGCTTGCACGAGGAGGACCTCGCCCGGCTGCGGGCCAAGCGCGACAAGCTCGCGGACGAGAAGAAGGCGCGCGAAAAGCGCCTCAAGGACCTGAGAGCGGCCGTCGAGGCGCTGTGGGACAAGCTCGGCGTCGGCGAGCAGGAGCGTAGGGCGTTCCTCAACGGCAACCGCGGCTGCGGCGTCCGGCAGATCAACGAGTTCGAAGACGAGCTGGCCAGGTTGAACGAGCTGAAACGGCAGAACCTCCACCTCTTTGTCGAGGACGCGCGGTGCAAGCTGCAAGAGCTGTGGGACGCCCTGTACCTGTCGGAAGACGAAATGCTGGAGTTCACCCCGGCCTTCTCGGATGTGTACAGCGACGCGTTGCTCGAAGCACACGAGCGCGAGCTTGCTCGGCTAGAAGTGCTCAAGGAACAGCGGGCACCCACTCTGGCCCTTGTGGACAAGCACAGAAGCCTGATCCGGGAGCGCGACGAGCTTGCGGCCTCGAGCCAGGATGCCTCCCGATTGATGATGCGGGGCCAGAAGGGGGAGAAGCGAGACCCGGGCAAGCTCTTGCGCGAGGAGAAGATGCGCAAGCGGATCGCCAAAGAGCTGCCCAAGGTCACGGCGGAGTTGCAGAGGATCTTGGAAGACTGGGAGGACGAGTACGGACGACCGTTCCTGGTCCTTGGCGAGCGATACCTGGACGTGATCGAGGACGACGAAGCGACGAAGGCTGCCCCAGGCCCACGATCGAAGACACCGGCCCCGCCGGCCTCGGCCAAGAGCGTCAAGGGCTCTTCGACCTTGAGTAGGACCATGAGTGTTGGAAACCTGAAGTCGGCTTCGAAGAGTGTCACGAGACCGGCTACTGCCGGGGGCGCAGCCAAGGCGGCGCAAGCGCAAGCGCAACCTGCTCAAGCACAGGCACGGTTTCACACGAGCGCGCCATCGGCCGCCATCAATTCCAAGGGCAGCCCTTCTCGCATTCCCGGCAGGGCGCCACTGGCAAGCCTCAAGCACGGCGCGAACTCGCCCGAGCGGCCTAGGGCAGAGTCGAGGGCCGACACGGGCTCTGCCAGACACGGCCAGCCCTTGACGAGGGCGCCGCCGCCTAAGATGCGCGAGCTCCTGCCGGCGCCCGAACTGGAGACCCCGGCGCACTACTACCGCGCAGCCGGGCTGGGCTCCAGCATCGTCAGGCAGGTCGAGCCCGAGGACGTGTACGACGACCGGCCCGTGTCGCACCAGTCCAACCTGAGCCGGAGCCGCAACGACAGCCGGCCGACGTCGCGCGACTACCAGGCGTCGACGTCGATGCGACAGCACGAGCGGCTGGCTGCCTACGCGCAGGTGTCGATGGCGCCGCCGCCGCCGCGACAGATTTCCAGCACGTCGTCGGCGACGGTGTCCGGGTCCGAGAACTGGGAGACGTACGACGACGCTTCGGAGCCGGAGATGGACGCCTCCGAAACGTACCACGCCAAGGTGCGCGCGGCGCGCATGGGCAAGCGCATGACGCCCGAGGCCGGCTACACGCGGCCGAACGCGGGCCAGGCGAAGCGGCCGAGGGGGCTGGCGCCCGCGGCGCATGCCATGGTCGAGGGCGACGGGGGCAAGATGGGCAGGGTGGCCAGCGGGAGCGAGTGGACGGACGAGGACGCGTTCTGAGACGGGCTTGCTCCGTCGGCCCACGTCGTCGTGGTGTACCTGGACCGGTCAGGGGGGGGGGGGCAAAGGGCGTGACGTGTCGCCCAGCTTCTTCATCTGCTTCTCTTCTGTATGAGTGTGTCTGATGCCGGAGCATCGTTCGGGTTCTGGTCCGCCGCAGGCGAGGCACATAGAGTGTGTTTGGCCGGATTGAGGGCGCCGACTCACACTCGACGTGCGTGTACTACTTGGTTCTTCCATCTCCTGGCTGTCCTGTGTCCTGGCGTCGGGCGCACATGACCTCAAATGGAGATGACCTCTTGTCGGAGGGATTTGTACGAAAGGAGTATAGTGGCTATTGACACACGTGGCAAGTGGAGCCACCGTAACTGGCCCGTGCATAGCGCCGATCCTTGAGCATGACCTCTAGGCTCTTTACCTCCGCTCTTTCTCAAGCATCCCGCTGCTACCGATCAAACACAGGCCCAACAAACAGGCGCTTGCGAGATCCGACGATTCCGATCACCGATGGAATCGTCACGCTGACAAGGCATCTCTTGCAGCAGTGCTGTCCTCATGACTCCAGGCGCACCGACCTCGAATCGTCACCATGTCCATCCCCATGTTCACGCGGCCCCCTCCACGACGAACGAGCAGCTGGCCGTCGCCCTGAGAGGCGCGACACTGGCCTTTCAAGCCCAGAGGACGGGTAACAGGACGGGTAACAGGACGGGTAACAGGACGGGGGACAGGAAGGGGGACACGACGGGGAACGACAGCTCGACCTCGGCCGCGGCCACTGCCAAGGATACGCCGGCCTCGAGGCAGAATGGCGCCCTTCTTGCCGCCGCGCAGGCGTCTCGGGGCCGCGACCCGGCCCTCCCGAGGTCCAGGTCGCCATCGGTCACGACACGAGCCGACGACATGGCGGGGCCAGCGCTCAGCCTTCAAGGTACAGGAGGCAGCTTCGAAGGAGGAGTCGGGTCAAGGCCGAGACGGGAACTGGACGATGCCGTATTGGCCCGTCGACTCTCGACTGTCTGGGCCGGGAAGTTGGCGGCTCCGGATCCAAAGTCGGCGTCTTTCATAGCGGCGACCCTGGCCGCGAGCAGGTCGGCTTCGCCGAGTCCCCATCCGTACCTGGGCCCGGGACAGGGCTTCAGCCTCAGCCAGACACAGTTGCACGCAAGGATACCGCGCAGACCGAGTCCCGACACGATGAGTATGACGTCCTCCTCCGACAGCCTGGACCCCACCGACACGAGGCCGATGCCGTCGACGAACTCTCTTATATCCATCTTCGAGACGAAGCGACAGGGCACGGCTGCTGCTGCAAGACAGAGTGCGGAGAAGCCGCGCTCGCGCCCTACTCTGCGTCTGCCAACGCCCGAAAGGCGACTGAGCCCAAAGCGCGAGGTGGAGGAAGGGAAGGCCGTTGCTGTCCACCCACCTGCTCAACCACAAAGAGGATCGAAAAGCGCAGTTAAGAAAGCCCATGTGAAAGCGCGACGCCGGACCAACTCCTCCGACATGACCAGTGCCGGTGCAGAGAAGGATGTCGAGTCGCGCCGAGACACTGCTGAACTCCCCGAGGCCCCGGCTGAGCCAGGAATCCGGATGTTGCCCAAGGCCCCTGATACTACCCCGAATGTGCCACGGTCAAGTGGGCCCGAGGCCCCAGAGCCAGAGCCCCCGGTGGCTTCTCGCATCTCGGGCAAAGAGGGATCACGGCCCTCGACACCCAGAAAGCCACCGTCCAGGCCTCAGGCAAGCATGAATTCCAAGACAGCAGGCGTCCGCAGCTCACAGCTTGTACGGCGGGCAAACACAGCAGTTGCGTCACCGCAGCCCAAGCGAGTGAGTAACAGTCCGAAGCTCGAGGCGAAAGTGGCTTTCCACGCGGCACAAACCGCAGCTCATGGTTCAGAACAAGCGCCCAAGGGTCGGCGACCCACGATCACGATGGCTCGACGGGCGTCTACTGCATCCTTTGACGGACCGACCCATGTCTCTCGAGAGCGCAGGCCCGTGTCATCGAGCTCCCACTCGTCAAACGACACGTTTGTGTCGGCGTCCTCGAACCATTCCCCTCGGCCCGAGTCCCCGGCCCAGGCCGGAGAGCTCACCGTGCGTGGCACGGCGCGTGGCAGGCCGTCGTCGCATGTGCAGAGACCAAGTCCGGACCAGACGCCGGGCCACACTACACCCTCCTCAGGCCGTCGAGGCAGTCGACCGACGGGGCCGCCGACGCCAACCGGCTTGTCGTACAACCTACTTGCGGATGCCATCATGGCTAGTAATCTGGCATCGGTGCGGCACTCTCCGGCCACTTCGCGAGCCGCATCCATCGCGCCGCCTCCTCTACCGCCGCCGCGACGCCACGCTCAGGGTCACCACTTCCCCGGCGCGCTGAGCAAATTGAAGCCGACCTTGACGGCTGCCGATGCGAGATCATCCACACCCTCTCGCCACGGAATGCTGCAGACACTACGGCAGCCCGTGTCGTTTTCGGATGACGAAGACGCCCGGCGCCACCTGCACAAATACCGCAAGAAGGCGCTGGCGATGAAGCACGCGCACCACGAGGGGTCCCGGCGGCGCTGGCGCGACGAGATGACGGCGCGCGAGCGCCGGCGATACGAAGCCGTCTGGGCGTCGAACCGGGGCCTCTTCCTGCGGCCGGGCTTTGCTTTCCAGCACCCGGACCACTGGCAGCCCGCGCACGAGGGCCTGACCCAGCTGGACCTGGCACGGGCGATGGACGGGCCCGAGGCCGACCGCGTCGTCAATCTGGTGGTGCGCGACATCTGGAGCCGCAGCCGGCTGCCGGCCGACGAGCTCGCCGAGGTCTGGGATCTCGTCGACCGCTCCGGCGGCGGGTCGCTCGCCAAGGAGGAGTTTGTCGTCGGCCTCTGGCTCATCGACCAGCGGCTGCGGGGGCGCAAGCTGCCCGCGCGAGTGGGCGAGAGCGTGTGGGAGAGCGCGCGCGGGGGCATGCGAGTGCTGGGGCCGAAGGGGACGGGCAAAGGGAAGGGGAAGAAGTAAGGACTCGTCAGGACGGGCAGGAGGAGCATGGTGGTCACGCGGCTTCTTGAAGGCACTCGTGTTCGCGACGGCGTTGGCGTTTGTCCACATGAATCTATATACCCATAGAGCATTCCAAAATGAGAGGGCCACACGACCTTGTTTTCTTCACGAGACGGAGAGCCGAGCGGGCTCTCGGCTCTCGGCTCTCGGCTCTCGGCTCTCGGCTCTCGGCTCTCGGCTTCGGCTTCGGCTCTCCCTGATGACCACCGCCACAAGCACGAAGAACGATCAATCGAGCGAGCGCGTCGATTCTGCCCCAGTCGGGGACAATTCGATGAGATTTCGGGGTTGCAGAGACCCAAGCGATGCCTCATGCCTCCTCCTCTCCCCTCCCCGCCCCCCCCTCCTTCACGTGCCGCCTCACTCACCAACTCACGTTACTTACTACGTACAAGTAGTACAGCCTCTTGGATCTTTAGTCCACAACCCACGTCTTTCCGGCTTCCTTCCTCCTCTTCCCCATCTTCGAGCCCCGCTTCACCACCACAGACACCCCCGACCTATCCCCCGCCATGGCCGAGCCAGCGACGACCAGCCCCACTGTCCCACCGACCCCCCCGTCCCCGTCCTCGCCGGCCCCCCTCGACGCGGCCCTCCTCCGGCCGGCAGAACCGACGGGACCTCTCCGCGCCGCCGCCGCCAGAACCGACGCCTTCCTCGCCCACCTGAACCGGTGCCTCGCGACGCCCAGCGGCATCGACACGGTGCTGCTCTTCGTGTGCTACACGTCGCGCCTCGCCGCCGCCGTGCTGCCCCGCCTGTCGCGCTCGGCCCTGCGCCGCTCCGCCCGCGAGCGGCTCGCCCTGCCGCCGCCCCCCGCCGCGCTGGTCTCGTCGCTGGCCCCTCCCGCCGTCGCCAAGGGCGATGCCGGTCGTGGTGGTGGCCCCGCCGCGCGCGCGTTGCGCCTCTCGCTGCGCCTCAAGGCCCTGTCGCTGCTGCTGAGCGAGGCCCGTATGAATCTGCGTCTGTGGGCGCTGCTGGGCATGTACTTCTGGGGCCGGGGCCTGCTGATGAAGCTGCGGCGCGCGAGGCGGACGGGCGCCGCCCCCCAACACAACCAACCCGCAGCAGCGGGGGGGCCAGGAGAAGAAAAGCCGACAAAAGAAGAGAGGGAGGACGCGGCGGCCGACACGGCCGTGGCGTGGCTGCAGCTCGCCACCTGCGTCGTCTTCCAGGCGCTCGAGAACGGCGCGTACCTCAGCGCCAAGGGCGTGCTGGGCTGGAGCCCGGCGGCGCAGGCGCGCGCGTACAAATGGAGCGCGCGCTTCTGGGCCGTCTACACGGGCGTCGAGCTCGGGCGGCTGGCGGGCGAGGCGCTCCGGGACCGGGACCGGGACCGAGACCGGGACCGGCCGCGGGGGGCCGGGCAGACCGCGGCGTGGCGGGCGCAGGTGGCGAGGAACCTGGCCTGGGCGCCGCTGACGGTGCACTGGAGCATGGACGAGGGCTTCGTGGGCGAGGCCATGGTCGGCTTGCTGGGAAGCGTCCCGGGCCTTATCCAGATGCGGGCGCTGTGGCGAGACACGGCGTAATGGGCGGGTTGGGTTTGCGGGCGGTCCGCCATCGCGAACGGGCGTCGTCTATTCAACAATCAGGTCGCGAGACCTGCGGGATATCCATCTACTCTCTACGTGAATGGTTCATCACCCAGTCAAATCCCTGATGTGCCAGATCATCCCGCTGTCGTTTAAGGGGCATGACCACAAGTAAAGCGTAGTGGTATCAACGGCCCCGAAAGAGCATATCCCACCAACTCCATTACCATGCGCGCATCACATACCGCGATGCATCGTGCGGCTCATGTAGATATCATATGGACTGACGCCTTGCCGCACGCTCTTGTCCTCCATCTTAGTGCCCAAGCCACGCGACCATGCCGAGTATCGTCATGAACAGCTTCCACGACCGAAAATGCTCTGGTCGCGAGGCGCCGCTGGGGTGCTCTTCGTCAAACGGGCTACCGCCTCCTCTGTCTTCCCATGCCGAAGCAGAGGCTTGCGTTGGGGTCGAAGTTGACGAGGACGAGCGCGTTGGAGTTGCGCTGAAACTGCTGCTCGCCGACGTGAGAGTCGTCCTTGAGGGTGTTGGTTCGGATGGGGACATCCCTGTCGGAGACCCGGAAAGACTGGGAGAGGAGGTCTGGGATAGCCGTGCAGAGGACGTTGTGGACCTCACCGTGCTCTGCCGCGAGGTGGTAGTAGCGATAGCGGGCGGGGCCGGAGTCGGCGATGTGAGCGCCTTTGGGGTCCGGGACATGGATGTCGTCGATGTCCGGGATATAGACGTCGTCGATGTCCGGGACATGGACGTTGTTGATGTCCGGGACATGGACGTCGTCCATGTCGTCTTCGGGGTCATCTTCGGGGTCGAGGACACGGACGCCCTCGGGGTTGAGGACATGGGCCTGGTCGAGGTGGGGGACGCGGACGCCGTCGTGGTCGTGGTCGGCACATTGGGCAGCACCTGCTCCGGGATCAAGACCGAGACCATGGCCGTCGCCGGGGCTGTAGGTGTCCTGGAGGTCGTTTTGGCCGGCGTAGTCGTGGACCTTGTCGTTGTCGTCGTCGTCGTCGTCGTCGTCGTCGTGGTCAAAACGGTCTTCAGGCCCGGGCAGAGGGTCCCGATCAGATTGCCGTTTACTGCTTGACCGAGGATGGAAGCGCCGGTTATGCCGCTACTAGGGCAGAACTGGTTCAATGCAGCCTGCAACATCTGGAGTGACGCAACACAGCGCGAGGAACACGTCTGCCCCTTCTCAAAGTCTTTCTCGGTACATCCCATGACCGGTGCTTGATACGCATAGATACACTCGATGCTGGGCATGTCGTTCTGATCCAACTCCTGGATGTCGGCCAGGGCGATCGCCGTGACCGCGGGCACCATCAGCACGAGGTGTGAAAGACGACCCCGCCGTCGTGGTCTCTCGCGGGCAGCCATAGAGTGCGGACGGACCGGGGAACAGATAGATTCAACCTCGTCCTGGCGCGTCTTCAGTCTCTCCGGCCTCGTCCCCAAACACGGCGGGGCCAGGCTGTGGGTGACCCGTGTCCGGGCCGGACTGACAGGAGCGACGGCGACCGAAGCACTGCTTCGCGCAAGAGGGACGCTGCCAGCAGCGAGAACAGAGAATCAAACGGAAACGGAAGGCTCGGGGAAGCGCGCGGGAGAAGCAGTGCTGCAGACGGCGGCGCCGGCAAGCAGCTCCCTTGAACAGCGCGCCCGGATTGATCTCCTGCCATGACTGCGCAGGTAAGTACCACCTCACTCGGCTGCTGGGGCCGAGAGTTGGACGGTGTAGTATAGAGAGAGGCATGTTTCATGTTTCAAAGAACACAAGGCGCGTTGGGCTGGACCCGACCAGAGGCGGAGATCCTCAAAAGCGGGTTAACACTGCCCCTATCTTCACACCGGGGTGGACGGCAGGGCCGATGTGAGGGCCAGCCAGGTGTCGGGTTAAGGGTCTTGAGGGGGGTCTGATCTATGATAGGTATGCACAAGCCACACCTGGTGTGGATGTATGGGTGCCAAATCAGATACCACAGGGGGCTGAGGCCTCCGCGTCTCCGTGTCCACCATTGACGTATTGTTGAGCTTCATGTTGACAAGCTCTTGAACCCTGATCACAACAAAAGGCGATGACAAGCTATTGTCAGGAGGTTCCCACCTGAGTGCGGATGGCTAGGGTTTGTCTAACTGCCTGAAAAGCGAGCGGACCAACCACAACGTGGGGGAAGAAAAATCTCTGAGCCACACAGTGTCTACACGCTTGCACGTGGTGAAGTGAATGGGGGGTAGAGGCATCCCCATCGCGCCATGCCCTCCCTGATCAAGCGTGAACGAGCAAAAATAAGGGACAGCGACGCAAACAGCACGCACACACACACACACACACTCACACACACTCACACACACACACAAACACACACACACACACACACACAGGGTTATACCGAGCCCTCCCTCCCCGTCTTCCACGCATTGCCCTCTAAACCCCTTTCACCAACTTCTCCCCTCCAATCTCCTCACGCCCGTACTCGTCCAGCTCATCCCATTCCCCCCCGCCCATTGCAGAATCCGACCCAATCTTCCTGCCGACCCAGATCCCGGCCGCCGTCGCCACGCTCGCGACTAGGAACCAGCCCTCGAACCAGCGGTCCACGAAGCCCGGCTCCAGCGCGCTCTCGAGCGCATCGCCCACGGATCGCCCCATCTCCTTGGGCAAGTGGCTCCGCAGGAGCAGCGCGGCGCTGATGACGTACGTCGCAGCGATCTGGCCGATCAGGAGCGCGAAGTTGGCCTGTGCCTGATAGAGCAGGCCCGGCAGCCATTTGGCGAAGAGGTGGAAGGTCTGGAGCACTGAGTTGGCGCTCGCCGCGAGGATGACGCCCGACAGGAGGAAGCTGATCTGCCGCGCCCAGGCGATCTGGTCGAGCTTGGGGTCCCAGTGCTTCGCGAGCAGACCCAGGAAGCGGTTGATGGGGTCCGACGAGGAAAAAGACGCCGATGGGTAGTACACGCGGCGCAACGAGCTCAGCGTCGTGGCCAAGATGCGATAGATGCAGTATAGGCTGAAAGCGTAGCTGGGCATCGCAAGGAGTCGGCCGAGCGCGGTGCCGTCGCGAGAGTGCGCCGCTTGCCTGCTTCTGAGCACACCCAGGGTCGATGCTAGATTCGCCTCCATGATCTCGAGCCCGGATATTTCTAGTTGCAAAGACTTGATTTCTGCGCCATCACCGCCGCCGCCCATGCCTTTGAGAGATCCTATCACCTTCCCTACCAAGCCGCTCGATGATCCATCTTTGCTCCCGACTTCTGCCATGGCTATTCTTCTTTGCAACGACCGTAACCGGTGGCGCTTCGTCATCAACATCTCGCTTGTCGCGTCCAGCCCGGCTTGTTTCCTCGATATGTCTACATCTGTGATCGGTCGTTGCCTGTAGGACCAGTTATCCGCGAATGTGTGCCAGGGGCTTGACACGCTCGCAAAGCCCGACAAAAGTGCCATGAGCCATATGCCAATGACGCCAATGCGTTCCAGGCAGGCCCTCGACAGCCCGCGCCCCCCCGGCAAGTGATGCTCCGTCACAGCACCAGGGGGAACCACTCTCCCGAGACTCCAAAATGTGAAAATCCACCCGCCAAAGGCCACTGCCTGCAGCGTCCACGCCATGCGCGGGGTGCGCCCCTTGGCGGAGCGCTGGAACGACCAGCCCGACCCCGTCACGAACGACTGCAGCTCTAGGAACGGGATCAGCACCACGAGGACGAACAGCAGCGTCGGCACCGTCAGACGTAGGGCGACCTCGCGCGCGTGCGGGCTGACCAGTTCCGACATCTCGCTGAGAATCAGCTCGGCCAGCACCGTGGCTAGGCCGACCGTGGCCGCAAATGTGGCGGCGGCAACGCGCCGCCGCAGAGAGCGCGCGCCATGCTCGGCGTGCGCCTGCTGCAGCGTTGGCGGCGCCGACGCGGGCAGGTAGTGGTCCTCGCCGTCGAGCGTGCCGCTCGGCGTGCGTGACAGGTGCGGAAAGACGCGCCTGGCGACGAAGAGGCTGACGGCCGCGAAGGTGGCGATAAACGGGCCGAGGGAGATGACGGTGCCGAGCGCAGTGGGCGGGACGGGGACAAGGCAGAGGTTGTCGCCGCAATCGCTCGAGGACGGTTTGGTTGGTGAGCGCATCGGGTTGGTCCGGAAACTAGAAGAAAGCCGCGAGCCGGCGGGCGTGGAGCTAGAGGTATAATAGCGTGCAAAGCGTTGATCGGTGGTCGTCGCCCGAGGCTCGAGTCGTCAAATGTGGCAGCATTCTACCGCCACCACCATCACCAAGAGAGACGTGAATGGGGAGATGCTGTTATGCAAGATATCCACAGGCCGTCCGTTCTGTAACTGCAAACACGCGTCCATACGCGCAGCCGCTAAAATCTCGGACGTTGGGACTAGAGGTGGATTCACAGATACCTAATCAATGCGCGCCCCAGTATTAGTCAAAACCCCGTATTTGGTATATTCCTCGTGTTACTCTTATATATATGCATATAGCCAGCCCTATAGCCGCTCAACTAGCCGCTCAACTACACAGACATCGGCACGCTACTCACAACAGGACACTTGCTGCTTACTTGAGTACAGCTATTCCCATGACTCACCCCACCTTGGCGTACATGGTACGGAGAGATGGGCACCTCTGAGTTGAGGTAGAGGTAATCAAGACATTACGCTATCCCTTCTGCAAACCACTACAAGACAAGCGACAACGTGCGCATTCCTGCTAGCTTGCAGTGCCCGTGGCTCCGTCCTGAGAATCCTCGTCCTCTTCGTCTTCTTCGTCCTTGTCTTGCTCCTCCTGCACAGCCCCGGATTTCAGCAACGCCTTGGCTTCCCCCACTTCCATGGCATGCAGCCGCCGCTTTTGTCGCCTCTGCATCTCCCGCTCCTCGGGAGTAGCCTTGTCCTGCGCCTGTAGGTGCTGGTCCGCCGAGACGGCCTCCACCTCATATTCGTCCTCTTCGCCGCTCTCATCCTCGCCACTGTCGTTGGCTTCCGTGCTTTCCGGTGGCGGGGGCGGCGATTGGTTGCAGGTCAGTTCAGCCAAGGAAGGTGATGACAGGGGCGCCGACGAGGGACGACTTGGGCCGCCCTTGTATGGTTTGATGGTGGGGTCAAAAGCAGCGGGAAGACCGATGGCCGCAGCCACCCGGTGCGCCTCCTCATCCGCCGAGAGCACCTTTTCCAGCTCGTAGACACTGCTCGCCTCGCTGTCGATTTCGTGCTTTCCGCCTTGCTGTGCCAATATGTTATTGTAGCTCTGCCTACTTGGATTCGTGGTCCGCTTGTCTTTCTTCTTCTGTCGCATATCGTCGGGCCTGACCACGACGACAGGCACTGGGCTGTACTGAAGACTGTATTTGGAGAAAGAATTCGTCGGAACCAGTCCTTGAAGGCCGCCTAGAGACCTTCCCTTGGTGCCTACAATGAGCATGGCGGGCTGATAAATTTGGATCTAGGCTTCTTTGTTAACGGCAAAGCTCACTCATCTGCCACACACACTCCTGGGCATGGAAATACCACGTACCAATTGCTGAAAAGTGTCGTGCAGCTTGCCCACCGCGTACTCGAGCACGATGCTGATCGCCCTGTCCTGCTTGTTTTTCTCCAAAATGCCCTTCATCATCTTTCTAGCCTCCTCTTGATACTTCTCGGTAACGCGCCAGTTCGCGTCCACAACACGGACGCATATAACCTCGTCTCCATCGTCTACCATGTTGTCTAAAAGCCACGCCAACGCATAATCGGAGTAGGAGTTGACATCGAGTCCAACCATGAACGTGCGCGATCTCCGTCTTGGATGATAGCCCTCGTGCTTGGAATTCAGCGTCAGCGATGCGGTATTGGACTTGGTCGCTTCGCCAACGAGCAGGTTGTCGAACCCAACACGCTGTCGGAATCTAGGATCGTGCGCGGTTTCGATTAGCTTCGCCATGACACAACAAGCCGCAACACCATGTCCCCAGGCAACAGGCTTCGAGGTATGAGGACAACAAGGAGACAACGGTTCTGTGATATGCGAGGGTGGCTGTCACGTCTTCGCGCTGTCCCTGATCGTTACAGAGCGTTTGCTTTAGATACTGCGTCCGGGACACTGTGATCATGGCCAAGGCGAGCGACATATAGTCCATCCCAAGGTTATTTTGAATAATAGATGGCGGGGAAGTCTGGGCGTCCTTGTCTGGTATGGTGGGGCTGCAAGAGGAGGGTCTGCCTGGCGCTAAGAATAGCTAGATGCAACTGGACCCGGCATCGATACGGGCACTTGACCAAACCAGAGGCACATGATCCCGACTTCTCCACATGGCGAAAGTGTCGCCCGTCGTAGGACATGTGTAGATGCGGGTTCCGAGGGACCACACGCGCCCTTGCCAAGTAGCGAGATGGGCGGCAGCGTAAACTTGTGGAGTTATGCGGAGGCAGGAGGCAGAAGCTAGGCAGCCCACTCGAGGGTCCGAATCCTGCGGGCAGTGCCTAGCTGTCGAATCGTCGACGTCAAGGTATCTGAGCGATAGTCGTGATGTAATACTATCATGGAAATTGGGCAGAGAACCAGGCTTCGTCATAACCTGTGGTGTGGGGGACCTTTGGGCTCCCTCGAGATCCATGATCTGGGACTGAAATCCAATATCGAAGACACCACTGGGTCCGCGTTCAGCAGATCCGTCCGCTTGATACCGCTCTGCTGCCCGTTCACCCTTGCCAACAGTGGCAATGCACGATGTTGCACAAAAATCGCAACCGGAAAATAGGGAAAGAGAGAAGAGCTCTTACCTCACGGATGTAGGAGATGAGTTTCGTAGTCGCGCTGCAGTCGTTCCCCGAGACGTTCCTTGCGGTAGACTTGGGTCCCGGGGCAGTTTAAACGAAACTGAAGAAGAATTGGATTTTTGAGAGCTTTCGCCCAACCCCCTAACCTCTGTGTTCCCTGACGCTTCTTTTTCTAATTCTGCGACAGCAGGGTCCAGAATTTTGGCACTCGTTCCTGCGGGCGCCCGCCTGCCATGACTGTTTGGCAGCACAACAACCGTGACGCTCGAAGAGTTCGAAGCCTGTGCGCCGCTTTTAGACGAAAGCTCCTTATCGGGACTGTGCATCGACGGGGCCGATGACAAAGTGGTGCCAAGTGGTGCGTCTGTCATGGTCACTTTGTTCGGTCCGGTCGTGACCGATGCAATTGCTTGCCAGTGCTCATTCGTTTTTTCAAGGAAAGGCAGGCCGAGGTGAATGCGTCCTGTCAGGCATCGAGGTCGAAGAAATAAGCGAGCGCTCCTGGCCTGAACCCCAACCTTGTATGGAAAACGACGGGAGCCGGCCGGCGATGGACCGCTGATGGAGGGTTCAATGGTGTTCTTCGCGTGTCGTGGTTTCGTAGGTCGGGCGCTGGACGCAATCCAGGGCGGAGGCTTCGCAATGTGTATCCCCACCAAACGGAGCGGCTGTTTGCAGGTCCGAAGCTGTCGGGAGAGAAACACTCAACCAAGATGGACTGCCTGGGCTTTGAAGAACGCGTGGCGTCAAGTCTTCAAAAAAGGGTAGGCGCAAGATGCGTTTTGTTGAGGGATCTACATCTTGAGTATAGATAAGTAGAGGTAATTGACGGAGTACTGAGCTACTTCTTTATGAAGGCATCTGAGTCACTTAGGGAGGAGCGAGACAAGGATTATGCAGATGCCAAGCTGAATTGGAGCTCTTGCCGTACGAGGCTGCCACACGTGGGAGGACGCGTCCAATAAGACGACAACAAAGACGGCCGTGTCAAAGAAAGATGGAATGCACGTACCCATGAGTGGCGGAGTTCCTGACAAGCGACGAGCACATGGCTCAAGTTCCGTTTGGGCGAGTCGTGAACAGCACAGCGACCCCCCTCCCCACCAGGAGCCCTTCCTGAGCAGGGGCATTTACAGCACGCGAATATCGGGAACCTGATATCATGAGCTTCAAAGCAGAATGGGCTTACACGCTCTTGCAAAGAGAGAAACGTGCAGCTCTGCACTGTCGCCGGGCTGTACAGGGATTAATTGCCCCCCCCCCCCCCGGTCCTCACCGGTCTTGGTAAGGTCACTTTGTTGGCAGTCACGCAGATAGGTAATTAGCTGGTATCACACAGATTCGCGCAGCTGAGATAACATCGCCTGATACCGGGACGCAGCTGCGAGGACCCGCCGCCTCGAGACCGATTCTATGCCAGCCCAGATAGCTGACGACAAATCAACTGCGACAGGACATACTTGCCTGCCAAAAGATATCTGGCCTGTTTTCGCAGTCCTTGATCATAATGTGATGTAACGCCAGTTGAATGCACATCTCCAGCCTGCAGCCGACGACAGCCCAGTGTGCAGAAAAACCAGATCAAGAAACACTTCCGACCCGAACGCCGCCGCTCTGCATGTCCCGTCACGCATAGGTGCGGGACAGGTTGCGCAGATACCAATCGACAAGTTTCCGTCCGACTTTGGCCTCGGAGATGTGGATCAAGTCCTGTGTTTGTGCGTCAGTAGTCCGATCCACACACGACCCATCAGCATCCCCAGCATAGGGTATGAGGGCATAGACCTACTCCTTGCATAGCATAGTCGAGATCGCCGACGTTCACCAGATCACCCTCAAGCAGCCCGTGATCGTTCCAACGGAGTTGCTTAGTCCGTTGCTTGTTGACCAGGAGCCAAGACCGCAACTCCTCGGGCTGCACGTCCAGGAAACCAGCCAGCTTCTTCAGGTCCATGGTCGTGTAGAGCCGCAAGTACGACTTCACTGTCGGGCTCCACATATTCGTCTTGACCTCGTCCATGAAGAGCGACAGATGGTGCTCAATCATGTCCACGTTGGAGTCCGGGTGGTCGAAGTCCGGGGCAACTGGCGAGATGAACTTGGGGCACGCAGAACGGAAGAGATCCTCAAAGATCGGAAGTGATTCCATTCCACCCCGCTGCAGCTTCAGCAGTTGGTCGCCGTATTTCTCGCGCAACGCATTATGGATGGTGTCGTCGAGTCGAGTAGGGTGGAAAGCCACACAGATCGCGATCAGGGCGTACATCTGGTCGTTCTTCTTGGTGATCGAGTCGTACTGGGCGTTTTTCTGGAAGTTCTTCGTCCGCGAGACGTAGATCAGGATGTGACTAAACATGCGGATGGCGTCTGCATATCGACGCATCATCATGTAGGAGAAGCCTACGTAGTAGTATGTCGTGAAGTGAGCGGCCATGACGCGTGCAAACATTGCCTTCTTGTTCAACTCGATGTCGTCCAAGGTCTTGAGAGCGAGGCTGAAGTCTCCCAGCAAGCAGTGAACCCGAAGAAGACCAATGATGGAGAAGTATCCCAGCATTCGGTACAAGTTTCTGGAGCCATACTCGCCGGCCACAGCGTTCGGGTCCTCGTTGCGCTTCATCGCAAGCAGCTGTTCGTTGATTTGCGAGCGCTGGATCAGCGAGTATAGCACGTTGAGCACACTGTAGCAGCCCCAGGTGTTCGGATTCTCGCGCAGCGCCTGGATTTCCTCCTCGTTGTTCCCTTGTCGGGCGATTCTTGCTCGATACGTCGAGAACGAGTTGAATTGGTAGATAAATTCGTCTATAACGTCCCATGCCCAGTAGTACTGTGCATTGTTAGCAGGGCTTTCGATTCAATATCCTGCCCTAGGCCACTGACCGATGGAGGCTCAAGGTCCACGGGACGATCCGAGTTGAGAATGAAGTGGAACAACTGGCAGTACGCATCGTAGCTTGCGAATTTGGTATCTAGACCTGCGGAGAACTCCAAGGGTTGAGCGGCAGCGGCGAGCCTCGCCTGAATGTCGTCGGTCTGCTGCGACATGGACAGACCAGCGAATGACTCCATATCGCCCATGCCATCCTCGTACTGGACCTGTTCTCTGTAGTCGGCCGCAAGAGCCTCCTCTTCGATGTCGCTGTCATCGTCAAGAGCGCGCCTTGGCACGGCACCGTTTTTGAATGAACTCATCTTGATGTGAGTTGAATTCTCGGCGCCAATGCTGATCAAGTCGTGGGTGCTGGCTTCAATAATGAGCGTCGTCGCAAAACGTGTGTGGTGTTCTAAATGTTTTTAGGGCTCGCACTTCCATAACCACATAGACCCCGTCAGGTGCATGTCACTCACATGCTGCAAAACTTACACGCCTGGATGCCCGCGATGTGTGCCTGCCTCAAGAAGCCGGAACTCAAGTTGATGTCGCAGAGAGTGCGATACCCAGCCGAGCTGACCGTTGCGGATTGTACGAATTGGCGCTCCGCGTGCTTGATCAAAATTCTGCTGCAGGCCGGCCGTGTAGGTGCAAAGCCCCGCGTGTGAAATACCCCGCGTTTTACCCCTCTATGCCTTACATGTCATACCGAAACCCGAATCTAAAAACATGACATAGAAAACTGGGAATTGTTGCATGAATTTGTGGCCGTGATGTATGTACACATGGTCGTCCGGCAGGTCACGGCGTTGCGGGATCTGAAATTATTCTGAGTCACAAGTCTCCAAGGGTCAAAAGAGACCGTCGTCTCAGCTGTTCACCCCAGTGGCCGTTCTGTAACCCGCTATTCACACAGTACCGCCACTGTCACCATGCCCGTCGTTGGCTCGGAAAAGCTTGCAAAGCTGCAGCAGCACGCGCACGACGTTCGAAATGCAAGTAGAAGCGTCACGTATCCCTAAAAGGCCTCCAAACTTCTTGTGTGTGCTAATCACTCATTAATGGCCAACTAGATTTGCATGTTAGCCCACGTCGTAAGTTGCCCCTTTCACTCCTTGGGCCTCCATTCTTCTGACTGTTATCAGGACCATGGAAAAACCTCGCTCACTGATGCTCTCCTCGCCACGAACGGCATCATCTCCCCGAAGCTGGCCGGAAAGATCCGATATCTGGACTCCAGGCCAGATGAGCAGGTCCGCGGCATCACCATGGAGTCGTCAGCAATTTCGCTGTACTTCTCAATGCTGCGGAGGGTGGATCCCGGCGCACCACCACTGGCGAAGGAGTACCTCATCAATCTTATTGACTCGCCAGGCCATATCGACTTCAGCAGCGAGGTTTCGACCGCTTCCAGGTTATGTGACGGTGCCGTCGTGCTCGTGGACGCCGTCGAGGGAGTCTGTAGCCAGACTGTCACGGTTCTCCGGCAGACATGGACCGAGAAGCTCAAGCCATTGCTTGTTATCAACAAGATGGATAGGCTGGTGACCGAGCTGAAGATGACCCCTGGCGAAGCGTTTGTCCACTTGACCAAGCTCTTGGAGCAGGTAAACGCCGTCCTCGGCAGCTTCTTCCAGGGCGAGCGCATGGAGGAGGACCTTAACTGGCGAGAAAGAATGGAAGAACGGCGCGTCAAGGCAGCCGAGGCGAAGGAAGCCAAACAAGTCGATCAGCCGAGCGATGCCGTCGAGTTCCACTTTGAGGAAAAGGACGACGAGGAACTCTATTTCGCCCCTGAGAAGAACAACGTGATCTTCGGGAGTGCGATAGACGGTTGGGCATTCACTGTTCGCCAATTCGCCGGTCTGTACGAAAAGAAGCTCGGCATAAAACGGAGCATGCTGGAAAAAGTGCTCTGGGGCAACTTTTACCTGGATCCAAAAACGAGGAAAGTCCTGGGGCCGAAGCACCTCAAAGGACGATCCCTGAAACCACTCTTTGTACAGCTGGTACTCGAGCAAATTTGGGCCGTCTATTCCGCCACAACGGGCGGCAACAGCGGCAAAGGAGACCCAGAGAAGCTCGACAAGATCACCAAATCCCTAAATCTAACCATACCGCCTCACGCTCTGCGTTCGCGGGATCCAAGAGTACTTCTCACCACGGTCTTCGGCTCTTGGCTTCCTCTCTCAACCGCCCTCCTGGTCTCCGTTGTGGAGTCTCTTCCATCACCGCCGACAGCTCAGGCAGAACGGCTTCCGGAATTGATGGAAGCCGTACCTGGCGCAGATCACGTTGACGCTGCGATCAAGAACGCCATGATAACATTCAAGCAATCCAAGGACGCCCCAGTTGTCGCCTATGTCAGCAAAATGATTTCGGTACCAGAAAGCGAACTCCCCGAAAACAAGAGACGGGGACAGCTCAGCGCCGAGGAGGCACGAGAACTGGCCCGGAAAAAGAGGGCCGAGGCAGCACGCGCACAGATTTGCAAGGACGCAAATGATCAGCTGGCCAGCCTGGCAGACGCTTTAGACAGCACAACCCTGGACGAGGTCGTCCCTGAAGTCGAGGAAAAGCAGGTTGACCCAGAGCATCTTATCGGCTTTGCACGCATTTACTCAGGCACACTCTCCGTCGGAGACGAGATATTTGTTCTGCCACCCAAGTTTTCTCCGGCTAAAGCTTACGCCATTCCTGTGCCGAAAAAGGTTACGGTCACGGCACTTTACATGCTCATGGGCCGTAACCTCGAGTCTCTCGATTCCGTGCCGGCCGGTGTGGTCTTTGGCATTCGAGGTTTGGAAGGGAGCGGCATCCTCAAATCCGGTACGCTCTGTAGCCAGCTCGACGGCGCAGTGAATCTGGCAGGAATAGCAAACTCGCTCGGACGACCCATCGTGCGCGTCGCTCTGGAACCGGTCAACCCGGCCGATCTGGACAACATGATCCGAGGCCTCCAGCTGCTCGTCCAGAGCGACCCCTGTGCCGAGTACGAACAGGGTGCCAGCGGCGAGCATCTTCTCCTCACGGCTGGCGAGTTGCATCTTGAGCGGTGTTTGACCGATCTGCGTGAGCGATTTGCGCACTGCGAGATCCAACCTGGCGCTCCCATTGTGCCGTACCGCGAGACGATCGTGCGAGCAGAAGAGATGCGGCCACCAGCGAACAAGGAGCTGGGACGGGGCGCCGTCGTCGGCGTGTCGAGCTCGAGGCAGGTGACGGTGACGCTGCGCATCAGACCATTGCCAACAGAGGCTACCGACTTCCTCAACAGACATAGCGCTTCCATCCAGGAACTATGGTCGCAGAAAGAAGCACAGGACGTCGGCGATGCAGGACTCGATAAGAAGCAGCCGGGGGCGCGCAACGGGGAAGGCGAAATGGACACGGACGAGAACGGGACCTCAGAAGCCAAGGGTGCTAAGATCCTGGTCGCACAGGAACTGAAGGACGAGCTTCGCGGGAAGCTGGAGAATGGGAAGGGCCGAGAGGCATTCAAGGGTGTCGTCAACAACATCGCATCGTTCGGCCCGAAGAGAACGGGTGCGAACATACTCATCGATGCGACAAAGGACCGGTGCTTTCCCAAAGCCTTCTCTTCGCCTCAGGACAGCAGAGCCCGGGAGGGCGAGCCGGAGACTGGAGAAGCGCTTTCCGCTCGCCATCTCTGTGACAAAGTCATATATGCCTTCCAACTAGCCACAAACCAGGGTCCCTTGTGTCACGAGCCCGTCCAGGGAATGGCCGTGTTCGTCGAGGACATCGCAGTCGCTGCTGCGGAAGACGAATCTTCTTCGGCGAGAGACCGCCTGGGGAGATTGACGGGCGAGGTCATCAAGACGGTCCAGCAGTCGATCCACAAAGGATTTTTGGACTGGTCCCCACGCCTCATGTTAGCCATGTACTCGTGCGAAATCCAAGCCAGCAGTGAGTCAGAGCCGGCCTGCTCCCTTCCCCCGCACCCGAACTACTGCAGCCCCGGTGTAGTCGAACGTCTCTGACCCTTCTCCCATCTCTAGTGGACTCCCTCGGCCGCGTCTACGACGTGCTGACGCGGCGCCGCGGTCGCGTTCTCTCCGACGCCATGACCGAAGGCACCTCGTTCTTCACCATCCAAAGCCTCGTGCCCGTCGCCGAGTCCTTCGGGTTCGCCGACGAGATGCGCAAGCGCACGTCGGGCGAGGCCCAGCCGCAGCTCATCTTCGCCGGCTTTGAGATTCTTGACCAGGACCCCTTCTGGGTTCCCTTCACGGAGGACGATCTGGAAGACCTGGGCGAGTACGGCGATCGCGAGAATGTGGCCAAGAGGTATATGGATGGCGTGCGGAGGCGCAAGGGAATGATGATAGAAGGGAGACATGTGGTGACCAACGCTGAGAAGCAGAAGACACTGAAAAGGTAAATCACCCCCCTTCGTGTTCCCCAGCGCCTTTTTTTTCATTGTAAATCGTGTCTTTCGTGCCGACTACGACGCGCGTGGAAATGTCTTCTCGATAAAGCACATGGAAAACTCAGCAATTATCACCCTGGAAACCAAGGGACAAGTAAGATGGATTGTCTCAATCCGCAAGGCCGTCACCTCAGCCACAAAAGGCGTGCGCAACGGCAGAGCACTGAAGGTAAGAGTAGTATTTTGCCTCGTTAGCAATCCGACCCCTACAGCATCTCTATCTGCAGCGGATCAAAATCACAACCACCTGTTTTTCGCCGCCCACGCAGTTCAACCACTAGCTATCATAAGACTGGACCAGCTCTTGCTCTCGTTGTGCATCTGAGGATATTACCACCATATCAGCCCCTGTTTGTCTACCCCGAAAATCCGGCTGCGCACTGTCTGGAAACATGACCGTCCATCTGAGTGGCATTTGTTGTGCTTCGTACATTCGAGACGCTCGCGGCGCGTACCGATCAAGTCCTCGTCCTCATGGCAAGATGTTCCCCATGCGAGCAGTCGATGACGAGACAAGGGCGACACACGCCTGCAGAATTGATGTCGCCGGGATCTCGCATAATTAATGTCGCCTCTGGAGCCCAGTAGCGTAATATGTATCTGGACCGTGTGAAATCGATGGAGGCTTGGAAACAGTCTTCTAATGGCTGGGGACGGCGTTCGAAATCCCCATCCGATACCGGACGAGATGGATGACTTCATCGACGCAAGGTCATGTGAGGCCTGTCCAATGAACGGCAGACTTGAATGTGCAGTGAGCCAGGTCACCACAACATACTCGAATTAGAGCGAAGTGTACTTCGCGGAGTACAAGTCTGCCGTTTGCACGAATCTTCCGTTGTCTCGGTGCACCAATTGTTGAAGCCAGGGTGGTGATGTAACAAAATCGACAGGATAGTGATGACAGCCTGCACGTGAGGACGTCGGTAGGAGCCCAGCTGACAGCGCCGTGGGAGCCACACGCATCAGGGTTTGTCGATTCACCATGCCACGGCGTATATGACTGTCGACTATCCAAGCGTACCACCGAGCAAGCAACGGTGAGGAACGCCTGGGCCAAAATAGTGATGAAGTCGCGGAGGGAGATTCAGACAACTGAACTCTCAGACAGCCAGCACGAATGTCGAAGCTGGATAGAAGTTAAGGTGCTCCGAGTGTTGCGATCATGACTGGCCAAAGTCCACGTGTTTGTTGCCGAAGCATCCGGGCTAATGTACATTCGAGGGCTGGAGCCCTTATGACCGGTTGCTCTGGCCGCGACGAGACTTGTTCACCGTCGTCCAGCCATCTTCGTCCACGGTGGGCGTCGACGGACTCTGATCGGCGCCCGACTCAGATGCCTGCGCAGGATTGATGGACGTTGGCCCACTGCCATTCATCCTGGAAGGACGGCCACCATCGTTGCGGGGCCCGCGCGGGGGTCCACCGCCGCCGCGGCGAGGTCCGCTAGGAACCGGGCCACCACGAGAAGGCGCGCCACGTTGCTCAGCAGATGCTTGTCTCCAGTTGATGTTATCGAATGGACGAGACCGACCCTCCGACGACTTGAATTGCGATTCACGCTCCCGCGGCTCACGGGTTCCTCTGTATTCCTTGGGTCGGACAGGCATCTTCTGGTCCAAGTCTTTGCCATTTGCACCCGTTGCACTGTCGGTACCAGTAGACGTCTCTTGTTGGCCGCCAGTTGTCTGCTGTTCCTTAACAGGCTGGCTCTTGGCCATTTCGGGCATTGGTCCATCGCCAGTGGCCTTCTCGGTGGCTTGAACTGCGACCCCCTGCCCTTCTGTAGCGGCGGCGTCGCTAGCTTTCTCGCTAGATCCCTTGGACTCGAGCGCTCGCTCGTGCTGTTCATCAGAATCCCGTACACGTGATGCTGTGTCGACGGATTGAGCGGCGTCAAGCGCGGCAGACGATGCCGGAACTGGCGCATCAGGGGTCTCGGGTACTGTACGCTTGGTGAGGTTTAACTTGGGGCGGGCAGCAGGCACCTGCGCAGAAGGTAAAGGCGATGGTGGAGCTTCACTGCCCTCGTGTGTTTGAG
This sequence comes from Phyllachora maydis, assembly GCA_029339225.1. Classification (NCBI taxonomy): domain Eukaryota; kingdom Fungi; phylum Ascomycota; class Sordariomycetes; order Phyllachorales; family Phyllachoraceae; genus Phyllachora; species Phyllachora maydis. Next base: position 3,938,611 of record JAQQPM010000001.1, on the reverse strand, counting down.
ACGAGGATACCACGGGTCCCTCAGGACGCATATTGGCCCTCCAGTTGAAGTCCTTCTCCGCCATGCTAGAAACCCTTTCCGGCCTCTCAACGAACTCGCGTCGTGGGGGACGAGAACCTTCCTGGCGGCCCTCACCGGGTCCCCAGACAGGAGACTCTCTGCGATAGCCAGGTCCGCGACGCGACTCTGACCGTTCCATCAACGGAGGGGCACGAGAGCCGTCACGGGAAAGAGGCGGGCGCTCAGTCTGTGGCGGCGGAGCGACAGGGCCACGCCGCTCCCAGTTGCCAAGGTCTGGGATTCTGTTGCCATCTTCGGCCGGACCGTCCCGCGGGGGTCTCCTTTCAAAATTCGACGTTCGTCGCTCGGGACGCGCTCCGGGAACGTCCGGCAAGGGGCCAGGGCCCTTGCGCGTCCAGTCGCTGAAGTCCCTAGTAATGTCGCTACCTCCGAAGTTGCTGTTTTTGGCTATATCGCTGTCAGCAAACGCTCACGGCAGATACTTAGGTCGAAAGGAAAGTGCGATACGTACGGGGATCAGCAACCTTGATCCGGATGTTACGGCCTTGAAAAGAGTTCCCGTCTAGCACAAGAGCTTGCTTCAAGCCCTCCAGGTCGGCAAATTCGGCATACGCAAAGCCTTTGGGACGATTTTGCTCGCGGTCTTCAATGATTCGTACATTGACAATGTTGCATCCCGCGAAAAAGTCGTTCACCGTGTCTACGGTGGCATCATAGGACAAATTTCCAAGGTGAGCAGTGAAGGGGGGCTTGTCGGGAAGCTTCGGAAGGTTGTCGCGGATGGACGAATAGCCGCCTGTCAGGAAGGTCAGATCCAGCCCCGTACTGCGAAATGCATGGCGTCCTACCTCGGTTGTTGTCGCCGCTGCTGCCATAGTTATTGTTGTTGTTATTGTAGGTGCTATAGCTCGAGGTGCCTCGACGTTCTACCGGGGGGAGTTGCTGTGTGCCTGTAATCACGGTCAGCCGGTCACTGGCACGTTGTTCCGCACAACTGCGTCACCTACCATTGACTAACCACGATCAGCGTGGATTAGTTCAAATGAAGGGCTCTGGACTATAACTTACCAACAGTTTCCTCGACCTCGTCGGCCCATGAACCGCCACCGCTCGAGTCTGAGTCGCAGTGTCAGTCGGGATCGAGTCTGGCCGCAAACTAGGGCAGTAGCTGTTGCATCTAATGGTGGCAAGCAACACTGTCTGAAGGGATCGGGGAGCGAACGAACGAACCATTTAAAAAGTCGTTCAGAGACAGCTTCTGAACTTCCTTCTTCTTGGGCGCTGTGAAATATCAGTTAGTATCCCGCACGGCAGAGCAGACTTGGGCTGTTCATGCTTTGCACGAGGAGGCTGGCGCGGTGGGTGGAACTTGCCCATGATTGGAAATCGGGCGCAATTCGCACAGAGGTCCTGCAAGACTGCCGGGCCTCTGTGTGGTGAGTGGATGATTTTTTCCCGGGAGTATTCGCGCGAGTAGATCGGTAGCCAAGCCTCTGGCGGGGTTGGCGAAGATGGATTGGCAGCGAGCGCTCGATCGTTCGTCGTCGCTCGTTGCGATGATGCTAGAATTTTTTGCAAAATTAACGCTTGGTCAGGGCGGGTTTAAGGGTACAGTGCCAACCGTACAGTCTTATACCCGACTTTAGCCCCACACAGTCGACCAACCCTGACCCTGGATTTCCGCCGCGTTGCGATGACGGGAATTCGCAAATCCTCCATCACTTTTGGAGTACATAAGTCGCAACACCGACACGACGATGAAGCGAATCGTATTGACTGATGGGCCACAAGGCGAGGATCGAACAGAGCCCTCGTCTGCGAAACCCGCGTCTCATGGGACTCTTCGAGCATCACAGACTGAGGGGGGCCTAGAGGTCAGAGACAGAGAGAGGACCTCTAGGAAACTTCCCCGACTGCTGCCTCCTGAACTCATGGCTATCTTTGTTCCATCTCTGAAAGTCGGTGCATGGGCTGGTATGCTTTGACCAGAGACCGACTGGTCTTTGACGTCCGACTTGCAAGATGCTGATCTAGCGACACAGGGGCAGCGGGCGTGTTGGCGGGGGCGGCAGCTGGCATCATGCGGTCCGCACCCCCGAAGTTGTTCTCACTTGTGACTGGAGCACAGTGGTTCACTTTAGGATTTGGCTACTACGGTGGGAGATGCCATGTCCAAGCCCAGCGCTTCCGACTGACTATCTCGACAGGATCTCGATTAGTTGCCTTCAAAGTCATGGGTGCTGATACTCAGCCTCTGAGCTCAAGCCAGAAGATTCGTGTCAGCGCTTTAGCAGGCGGTGTTGCCGGGATCTTGGGCGGTCTTTTAAGTATGTGTTGCAGTTATCATCTGCGAGAAAGCTCCCGACCGTATCTGACCGCGTCTAGGGGGGCCAAGAAACATTCTTCCTGGCTTTGTGTTCTGGTCCGTCTCTGGAGCGGGAGGTCAGGTCGTTGCCAATCGCATCCAAGGCAGAAAACCGAAAGTGACGGACGACGCCAAGGGATTTTGGCATTCTAAATGGAGTCCTATCACTCCCCTCTCGGACCAGGAGTACAAGCATACGATAGAGGAGAAGTTGCTTCGCCTTGACGCTGATATCGCCATTATCGACGAGGAAATCAAAGCTTTACGTGACGCAGAAAAGCAGCAGGGATTGAACTCGGAGGGCGGTCGCTCTCAAGTGGACTGCACTGTACCCAAATAAAAGATCTTTGGCGAGATGGTAATGTTGCCGCCTTCCGATGATTTGCCAACTTTTTTGCGCAAGAAGTTGTTCAAGAGTGTGAACAAGCATTTGGAGAGCCGTTCGAAATTCCTGAGCTGCGGCAGGTTTGATCCCTGCAGTGCGGTCAATGGCAAGCAGTAGCAGTATTAGAGGTAGTCGTGTCCATGGCCTTTGATTGATCTAGAGTCTGTTGGTGGGAGAAGGGACAGACCCACTTGAGGGGAGTGTTGGGGCCATTCATGACTTCATGATGGCGCGGATAGTTGCGGATGGGAATGACATCGGTCCAAAGGCGAGGCACCTGCACCATGGTAGAAAAGGCTGGAACCCTCTCTGCCTCCGAATATCTCTCACTGTCCTTGCAATAGCCTGTCTTGACGGACAGAGCTGGACAAGAATGGCATCTTCGAGCAGCGAGCTCAACGCCATAGCCGCGGAGGCCGAGAAGAATCCGAACAGCCACCTGCTGGAGACTAGAGACAGCAGACGCACAGGTGCCGACGATGCTGAAGTCGACTCGACTTTTGAGCAGCGCTTTGGAGGTGCAGGAGTCAAGCACGGCGAAGACTTGGCCACGAACGCCGGATACACACAAGGTGAGTAGGCTTGATGGCCGTGGAAGGTGACAAGCCTCCTGGCGGACGAACATCTGAAAGACCACCCAGACAGCGTCAAGACCAGTGCGTGGTGTCGCAGGATAAAATTCACCGGACAGCGTGGTGCGATTACGTTAGGCAAAGATCCTGCGACGCTCTTGACACGCGCATATGAGCATTTTTTTTACCGGTATTAAAAAATTTGGCGGATGTTAGCAAGAACAGTTGAGTGGCAGTAAAGAAATTGCCCGGGCTCGAATTGGGTGTGCTTGGCATATTCTTATCTCTAGCACTTTTAGAACCTCTACTTACAGATAAGCTGCCCGGCATTGAGCGCCTTGTCCAACAGCTATCCCAGCCGCTCGCGCCGTTCCGCGTCCGGAACAGCCCTTTTTGTTGGTGCGGCGCAATCGCCATGGCACGCCCAATGCGTGCATGACGGTCGCGTACATTACCTACCATAGCGAGGTGTGGACAGGTTGGGCCAGATGTTTCACTCTCGCCAAGTGTGCTCTCTCCATTTCCTCCGTCGCCGTCGCCTCGCGCATGGCTAATGGCAGCTTACAGGGCCGTGTCACCAGGACCGCGCATGCGGCACCCTACTCCCAATGGCGGTGCCGACTTTCTTGCTCGGGCTTCTTGTCCTGACGTACCTGTCGTCCTTCGTTGTCTTCGCCATCCTCCGCATCGTGACCGGCATATCGATCCAGCGCATTGGCTACTTCTCCCTTCGGCGCATTGCCTACACCCCATGCGATGGCTTCAAGATGGAAATCCGCGGGCTGGGCCTCAACGTGCACCGGCCGACCTTTGCGCAACCTACATGGCTGAGCATCAGAGTGAACGAGCTAGCCGTCATATTGGATGTTGCCAAGCTCGAGGCAAGCCGGGCCGACGGAGAGAACAGCGGACAGAGTGTTGTACACGACGCCAATGGCAATGCGTCGGAACCTGGCTCCTCCAACCAGGATGCCAAGGCGCCGACCTTTCAGTGCGAGGCGGCCGGTGGCGGAAGGAGCAAGACGTGGAAACATCTCACGATGATGAAGGACAAGATCAAGCGGCTGCACCGAAAACTGAACTGGTTGCGCTTGGTCGACGTTGTCGCTGCGAATTCTACGCTCAGCATGCCGGGTGTGGGAAACATACAGGTCGGCAGTCTAACCATGGCGATTGACACGAGACGCAAGATGATCAACCGCGCACGTTTCTTCTCTCCGAGCCGAGCCGACGGGCAGCATCAAAGGGACCAGGCCGAGTGGATTATCTCGATGCGCAGCGTGCTCTTCACTGTCGAAGGCGGAGATTCGTTGGAAATATTGGACACAGCCACTCTCAACATTCATGGATTTCTCTACGAAGCGCTTGATGGGCTGCGAGACGCCTCCGTCGCTCTCAAACTGGGCCGTGTCCACATACCATACGATGATGTTGTCCGCAGCGTTGCTCAGTACAAGTCGCTCAAATCTGCGATGGGCAATACTACCGACGACCTGAAGTTGGCTGAGGCGACAGCGGACAAAGTCATGCAGGAGCTGGACGTACCAGGAAGTACGAATCACGACCTTATGCAAGCTGTGTCCGACTCGAAGGAGTTTATCAGTTCGATTCTCAGGGGTATCAAGGAAGTTCAGCTTGCCGTCAGTTATGTCGACCTGACCAAGAAAGTTGAAGGCATCAAGACGACTGGGCCACCTATCCTCTTCAATGCCTCCATGAAGGAAGTCGGCATCGATTTGCACCGACTTGACCCCAGATCGCCTGCGCACAGGATGTACTTCCCCTCGAAGGACATCGCGCACGAGGCCTTGGCGGCGGCTCTCTCCATCTCTGTCGGCGTTGATGACGGTCAAGGGAAACCCGAAAGACTTGTCTACATACCCTTGGCAACGACAACAGTCAGAACTACTTTGCCATCGAAAACTGTGGAACTGGCCGACGAGGGAACTGCTGAACAGCGAAACGCCAACATTCTATTCGCCAATTCGGTCGTCACTTCGCCGTCGGTTGATCTCCATCCTCGGCATCTGCCCCTGCTCCTGGCCATGCTCCGACCCAAGCCCATGTCGCCCATGGCACACCCTCGAGGACAACAACGGCATATGCTCATATCCCGGCTGCTTCCCAAAGCGAACGTCAAATTTTCTATGCATGAGCCCGTGGTCAGGATTTCTCTCCCTCCAGTACGGGGGACTGCTGATCTAGACGATTTTGACCTCATCATATCTTCCATTTCCTCCGTGTCTCTTGATCTTGAATCGTTCCATTCAGCGGTGGAAGAAATGCACTACTCACTGGCAGCCACGACGAGAGTTCAGACTCACCGCTTGTACTACCAAACATCTGACGCCGCGCGATTTGATCTGCTCGAAACAGACTTTCTCGACCTGAAGGTGCAGCTCAATGCTTCGCCTGACGTCCAGGTTCTGGTGACTGGTGCGCTGGAGACTTTGAATCTGAAAATGGTGCGACCGGAGATCGTGGATGGCCTCCGCCAGATTGTTCGGCAACTACGCCTCGACGTCGAGCCGGACAAGCAAGCCGTGTCGAAAAATTCCAGACAACCAAATTTACTCCGAGACGTGCCGTCTTGGCTTCTTCAATTTCAGATGCAATGCTCTGATTGCTGCATCGAAGTCGCCGGCGTGGACGACGACGTATCATCAGAAACCAGGGGTGTGGCCCTTCAGCTGGAGTCCTGGTCGGCGGAATATCGCGCTCAGCGACTAGACGGATTACAACGCCGCGCTTCTCGACGGAGGGCCGGTAGCCGGGCTTCAATGTCACCGGATCCCGAATTGCTGAGGGCTCTGCCAATATCGCCCAGGAAGAGATATCAAACCGAGGGTGACGGGCGGCGCATCTCGGTGCATGTCAGGGGCTTAGAAGCTTACGTGGTAGAGACGGCTGAGAAGTGGGAGATGGAGCCCTTCGTAAATATTCCGAGGTTCGAAGTTGCCCTCTCTGCTACGAGTGACAAACAGGGTCCGATATTTCACGTTCATTGTCATGTCAGGACGCTCCTCGTTCAATACTCGCTCTACCGCCATTACGCTATCGGCGTGGCCGCTACCGTTCTAAGAAAGGCCTTTATGCGGACTAGGAAAGACATGGGCGAGCCAAGATCACAAACGACGGCGAGACGGCCAACGCCAACGTCTGGACATTTCTCGCCAGGGCCGTCGCCACGGGATCAGGCAACAAACGAGGCAGATTCACGGCAGTCTCGCGATCTCATCGCCGTCGACTTCAAAGCGACGCTGATTCAAATCAAGGCGGACATGCCTACCGAACCGCCCCTTATGCTTCAGATCTACAACATGGAGGTCGGTCGTCACAGGTGGTCCTCGCCCTTCGTTCACGCCAAATTGATCCGACTCTATGCCGAGGCTCCCAGGATGCGTCGGGTATGGGCGCGGATGATAAGCATAAAGAATGGAAGGCTGGACTATCGAGAATCCAGAAAGAAAACCACAGAGGGCGTTCAAGAAGAACGGCTTTACGACCTGGCCGCTGAGGGGATCCGTATCGCAGTTCCGCATGAGATGATTGTCCACAAAATCTCCGACAATGTCATGAACATGCTCAAAGCGGTGAAACAGCTACACCACCGTTTCAAGACCGGCACAAACGAGTACATTCTCGACAAGGGCCCTGAGGGCCCGACGAACGTGCCGAGGCTCTCGCTGAGAATCCGGATGCTGATGTTCGAGTTTGAGGACGGCGCCTTTGAGTGGAAGCTCGGCGTGATTTACCGGGCTGGACGCTTGGAGCAGATGCAACGCCAAGCGCGCGAGGAAGCTTTCAGGGTCAAGGTCAAAAGACTGCACGAGGAAGAGTCGAAGAGAGAAGCAAGGCTTTACCGTGCAAGATCCGCCAGAGCAAGAGGACGCTCCGGTGGCCCAAGCGAGACCATCAACGCCAGAAGTCTCAGCGCAGACGGCAGGCCGCGATCCAGTGCAGGCGACGTCCCAAAGATACGGACGGGCACTGCAGATCGGGGACGAGCGCCACGGTACAATCCGGAATCAGACTCCTCTGGCATGAGTGGATCGGCTCGCGTGTCCATTACTGAAGCTCGATGCAACTTAAACGCGCACAATGCCCGGAGTTGGAAGCGTCGCATCGATCGTCAATACGAATTGGTCAGAAACGGCATGAAAGAGGACAGGGCGGCATTCTGGGGCCGAGACGAGATTCCAGACGATATGCACGACAGCGAGCAGATCCTCGAGGTCCCGCACCGTCCTGCTCTCATGTCCACAGTAATCCAGGATCTGCATCTCATCATCGACAGACCATCCTTCCCGTTGAGGGAGCTTCCTGAGTTCATGCACAAGGTTGGCAAAGGGATGCCCAGGGACATGCAGTATTCACTGCTTGTCCCCATGAATGTTCAGATCACTATGGGGGAAGCGAAAGTCACACTACGGGACTACCCTCTGCCTCTGTTGCATGTGCCGAGTCTCAGACAAGGTCAAGCTTCGCGACTTGCTGCTCTGTCGTTGAAAACAGACTTCGTCCTCGCAGAAGAGTTCCGAGGCCTGGGGTCCACCAGGAGGGCTCGTGTCCAGATTATCCCGCCGACCAACGCCGGGGTGTCGAACGAGGGTGCCTTTGCAATCGACGTTCGTCGGACGATTGGACCGGTTAAATCATACTCGGACATGTCTATCGATATAAACAGCGCCAACCCGACGCGCTTCACCTGGGGACCTTGTTATCAGCCAGCAATACAAGACATGATGACGGCAATCGAGTCGTTGACGAAGCCGCAAATCGACCCCTCCGAAAGAGTGGGCTTTTGGGACAAGATCCGGTTGACTTTCCACTCCTGCGTGAGGGTGGCGTGGAGAGGAGACGGAGACGTTCACCTGGCCCTCAAGGGCACCAGAGACCCGTACCATGTGACTGGCAACGGAGCTGGTTTCTTGATGTGCTGGCGCAATGACGTCCGTTGGAGTGTCCACTCCGATGACGACCCAAAGCGCTTCATGAGCGTCGACAGCGGGGAGTACGTCCTTGCCATCCCGGACTACGGCCGCGAAGCGCGCAAGAGCAAACGCCAAGATGGAGACCATGACGGCTCCATAAGCGACTCTGCTCCAACATCAAGCGCCGCCTTCAAGAAGGTGGTCATGAAGCTGTCCGGCAAAGTCCAGTGGCTCGCAGGCTTGGTTTTCGAGCGTGCCATTGAGCAGGGCGACAGAAACTTTGAGTTCAAACCGCATTACGAAGTGGTGACCAAGTCACCAGCTTACGCGAAGCCGGCAGCCGACCTGCCCTACGATGCTTTTCGGGGATTTCGCAGTCAGCACATCCATCTTTCCGTTGCGGTTCGTGCCCCTGTGGATCGGGAATGGTCTTCGGACAATACGGCAGCCTCGCGGAGCTACAATGCAGTGCACGTCACGCCTCGCTTCTTCACCCACTTCTTCGCCTGGTGGTCGCTTTTCTCGGGCCCCATGTCGTTGCCGATCCGACAAGGCGCCCTGTGGCCGGGACGGGAGCGGAACAGCAAAAAGTTTGGCAGACACTTGGCCACGATCAAGTACAATCTGCTTCTCGCCCCCTTGTTTCTGAGTCATATATACAAGCACAAAGACACGGAGGACTCCTCTGACAACGCCGTCTCGGCCACTGGCATCAAGGTACGCTTCGACAGCTGGATGCTGGACCTCCACCAGCGACGAGAGGAGTTCAACACGAGAGACAGGGGGCGCAAGACGCAGAGCAGGACCAGCGGGATGAAGATCCATGCCGCCCAATTGGATCTGGTCTCGGCCGACATTCGTGCTGTGTCGGCCCGCATTCGGGGCATCACGACAGAAGCCATCAGGCGGAACTCGATCTCAACCTTCATGACCGACCAGATGGACGACGGCGCCGATTTGTCGCACTTCACGATTCCCGACCATGATTTTAGTTGGATTGACATGGACGACTTTGTCGAGCTCGACTGGATCCTTCCCACCGAGCCTAACCCCGACACAAAGATCCTGCCTCTTGTTTACGCCCCACGGATCACGTATTTCAGGCAGACAGACATAGGCGGCGTCATCGACGGCGACCCGGACAGGAGAAGTCCGTTCGGGCAAGAAGCAACTCATCGCTGCATCATGAGTCACGATGACAATCCCGAGAAAGTCCAAGCCCCGCTGATCCGCGACCGCTTGGCTAAAATCGATGAGCAGATGGCCAGGAACAAGAAGGACATGGGAGACCTGGAGCTCCAGATTGTCCGAGGAGACCGGACAAGCGGCACGGCCCGGGCCGAACTCGATACGTTCAAGCGTTATGGAAGCGTCCTGGCGGTCAAGAAGACGTTCATGGAAGCGATGCTGCGACAGATGGCTTCTCGATCGACAGCAGAGGCCCGCGGCGAGCCGGTGACAGATAGCGAAGACATGTCGGAACCAGCAACGGATGCTGACAAGGACGAGACAGCCGTTCCGGCCGGGACTGAGTTTGCCAACGATTTCAAGAACCGCTTTGTGGTGCACAACATGCAGCTCAAGTGGAACAACACACTGCGAAACATAATTCTCCGGTACATTCACCAAGTCAGCCAACGACGTGGATTCGTATACTACCTGTCACGGCCAGCCGTCAAGTTCATACTGGATATTGTAGAGGAGCAGACGAGGCTGAAGACGGCGAAGAACACGAGCAGTGGGACTCGGGCGGGAAGCGCCAAAACGCCTGAGGTGATGGGCAGCGACCGCGAGAGTCAGAAGGATATTGAGGACCGCATCAGAAAAATCCTCCAGGAGGGCAAGAAGTATGTCAATGCCGACGATGCGCAAGGCACGGGGGACGGTGATCCGACTCCGGTGGCCATGGACGACCTTTCAAGCGGCATCGCAGAAGGCTTCACGCCGCAGAACAGCTATCACGTCAGACTCATTGCGCCCCAGATCCAGCTGCAAAGCGACAAGAACAAGAAGCACGTTGTTCTGATCACGGCCAAGGGCATGGAGTTGAAGGTTGTCGAGGTCATGGACAAGGAGAGGATTTCGGACAGCGTCAGCGGTCTGGTGCAGCGGCGTTTCCTGGTCGGCATGGACAGCACGCAGTTCTTCGTCACCCACCAGAAATGGTTCACGACGCAGCTGGTTTCCTTGTATGCCGGGAGCAACTACGGCACGCCACACGACTCTTCGTGGCCGCCCTGGGTACCGATGGAAGTCATGTTCGACTTCCAGACCGATCCGTTCGGCTTCAAGCGTGTTGTGCAGAAGACGTCGGCCACGCTGCGGTACGAGAAGTACAACACGCTGCGTCTCAAGTACAACGATGAGGTCAACACGGGCGAAGGCTCGCATGCCACGGCGCACGACAGTGCCGAGACCAGGATGGACAACCTCTGGGTCGACTTCCCGCAGGCGCGCGCTCTTTGCAATTCTTCTCAGTACTACGCCATCTACGTCATCGTACTAGACCTGCTCATGTTCAGCGAGCCCTTGGAAAAGACGCGCAGCGAGCGGCTCGAGAAGATCAAGTTGGCGTCTGACTTTAGTGACTTGCGGGGCGCACCGGAAATGGTTATCAAGCTGCAGGAACGGATCCGGCAGCTCGAGGAGATCAAGACGCATTTCCAGGTCCATTCAAAGTATATGGACAAGAAGGGCTGGCAGGATCGCCTGGTCCTCGAGAGAGACCTGGCCGCGTGTGAGGACGAGCTCTTCTTCATGATGAAAGCCATCACCACGTCGCAGCGCAAGATCGACGGTACCACGGGCAGCAGTGCCTTGCTGCGGTGGAGCATCACGGCCAAGGAGATTGTCTGGCACCTGATACGCGATAGTTCGGAGCCTCTGGTCGAGCTGCAGCTCAAGAATGTCGAGTACGACCGGACCGACAATGCCGACGGATCACACATCAACCTGATCCAGGTCGGCAGCGTCCTGGGTCTCAATCTATTGCCTGATGCCATCTACCCGGCCATGATCGCGCCATACAGCGAGAACGAGAAGGCCGGGTTCGAACTGGGGAAGCAGCCGATGATACGGGTATATTGGTACATGCTCGAAGCCATCGCCGGCATCCCTGTCATGGACCATTTCGAGGTCAACTTGTTCCCCATGAAGATCCAGCTGGAGCGAGAGGTAGGCAAGAAACTCTTTGAGTACATCTTCCCCGGCATCGAGGGCGACAAGCCGAGCGAGTCTCCGCTGATCATCGGTCAATCCTTGACCGGGGCGGATGCCGATGGCGACGGAGACTCGCTGAGCGAGGCTCGTGATGTCGACAAGGAGAGAGACAAGAGGGGTCCTCTGCGTCCCGGGTCCTTGGACCTCCGCCTCCGTCCCACCTTGACCTCGGAACCGAAGACAGGGCTGGGGAAGAGCAAAGCACTGAGCGTCCATTCGGGCGATGGAGCAAGTGGCTTCCGTCTCTTCCGCTCCGGAACTGGATCCAAATCCCTCGGCAACAGGAAGCCATCGGCCGAGTCTCTGCGTAGGAGCAGCAAAGATACCCAACCGGGCTTGGGCCGCTCCTCCTCGGGCCCCTCGTTGAAAGAGGCAGAATCGCACGACTCGAGGCGAGGAGCTCGCTTCGGCCTGAACCGCAGCAAGGGCAACAACGGCACGGACGACAAGACGGAGCCATGCGACGACTTGACGAAAATGATTGACCGCGCTTCCAACTACATGACGTTTGCGTACATCAAACTGCCTTCGGTCGTTCTCTGTCTCAGCTACAAGGGCAAAGGCGACCGGAACCTGGAAGACGTGCATGATTTCGTCTTCCGCTTGCCCACGATCGAGTTCAGGAACAAAACCTGGTCCAACCTGGATCTTGCCCTGGCTCTCAAGAGCCGCGTCATCAAGGCCTTGATCAGCCACACGGGGGCCATCATCGGGAACAAGTTCTCCCGACACAGACCGAACACGGCGCAACAGAGCAGATTGCGAGAACTCGCGACTAGCTCCGTGCTCTTGTCGTCGAGCACCATACCACCCAGCAATTCGGCCTCGCAGAATCCAGTGCCACTGATGCCGTCCACGGACGCGCACGAACACAGCGACGACTCGTCTTCCCTCTTCAGCAGCTCCACGCTCGACTTCTCTCGCTCGCCGCCTCGCGCAAGCAACCGATCGGCCAACGCCTTGTCACACCGGGGCTCCGGCTCGTCTATCCCGGCACCCACGTTGGCCAGCCGTGAATCCAGCGCTGCGTCGACGCGCTCGCACCTCTCCACCGCGGCCCATGTCCCGCACGGCCAGGCCCAGGTGAAGACGCAGGCTCCGAGCGCCGTCCCGGCCTTTCTGATGATGACGCGACCGCCCACGCCCCGGGACAGAAGCACGCCGAGTTTCGCCGAGTTCGGCAGCAGGGGTGGCGACAGCCGCGATGGCTCGTCGGATCCAAGCATCAAGAGGTCGAGCAACGGGGCGCCGATCCCGAGCGGCGGGAGCGGTGGTGGAAGCAGGCTTCTGCGTGTTTTTACAAGTCGAAGACACCGCGAGTCCGCGACGCCGCCAGCGTCAGCGGACGAAGGGGCCGAAGAGACGGGAGAAAGTGGGCACGATGGCAAGTCCTCCAACGGAGAGGGCGGGCAGAAGAGTACTACTACACACAGCAACGGCAGCGCGGGTGCCCTAGGGGCGGCGGGTCTGGTGCGTAGTCTGAGCCGGAAGCATAGGTCATAGTGGACGATTGTGGTGTTTTTTTTTTTTTTTTTTTTTTTTTTTTTTTTTTGCTTCGATTCCACCGTGTTTCCACCTAGACCTTGTTTTGCGAGCGGAATCTTGGGCCAAGCGAGCTTAGCGCGTGTACAACAGCTGGCGGGCCCATTCGATGATGCATCGGGGAGCATTCTCTTACATGGACTGTTTGTTCCTGTCGTTCTGGTAGTTACTAGCGTTCAAGCCATTCCATTGCCCTTCCGGAGAGTTACAGCTGGTCATGGCCGTGGAACCTCAGAGGCACGCACCTAGAGGGCACAGAATCTCACATCATGTAGGTAAAATGGAATCTGATCTCTGTTGTCTCCTTTGCCGGGCCTCAGCAAGCCGTCAACGTCGATCCGCAAATGGAAACGCGATCCAAGTTTCATGATAGAGCTAGGCCCGCTCTACTCCGGTGTAACTCTGTCTCGTCCCCCTGCTCCCCGAGTACGACGTATGTACAATCTCAGGGGTAATTCTCATGACAGGGCGTGTATACCTTGTACTTCGCGCAGCGACGTTTCTTTCCGTCTTGAAGCTCTGTACACAAACGCTGTATAGGTTATGTGAATCATCTACGAGGACGTAGCAGGTGTCTGAAGGATCAACTCTTTTCCACTGGGGACTCGGCACGTAGACATTGGGAAATATACATGGGTGATCGAGTAGCAATAGGTCTGGACTTGGCCGGGTCTTCCGCAATCCAAAACAAACTCCCCACTGTCGCCCATGAGGTATGAATCGAGCTGACGGCCATCCCTGTCGCCACCTACTTACCACCAGGTAGGTAACTGTCCCCAAGCACTCTCCTGGTATTTTAGCTCGTCGCAACGCCTACATTGCTTGCTTCGTTGGTACTCGCCACCTTTCTCTCTACACTTGACCCAAATCCTCCCGTCCATACTACCACACCGACCGACGACCCCTACGTGTTCAGAACCCAGGTGCAAGGGCGATCATCACATTTCACCATGCGCTCTACTATTCTCATCGCCTTGCGCTCTCTTGCCCTAATTGCCATTGGTGCTAGCCTTGTGGCTGCCACCCCAGTCGTGAATTGGTTTAGCGGACCCGAGCCGGACTGTGGGAAAGGCGGATGCTAAGGTACGAGAAGAATTCGTGTGGCTGTAAGTCCATGTCAAACTCGATCTCCATTCAGTATCAACCAATCTACCTACCTATCTGACCCAGACTTCTAATCAACTGGGGAGTTGCCGTTTGTACCAGGAGACGTCTCGCTCCATACAACGAGTGCTGTTACGATAAGAGTGCCTGGCCTATATAGGTTGGAGGGAACATGCTGAGTTGTCACAATGCGTAGTCTTGAAACGTTTCCAGTCGGTACTTACTGCTTTTGTTTGGTGCCGAAGACTACAGCAACGTTGCTTGTGTAACTAGCCTGAAGTCCTACCAAACCTTGCGTCCGACAAATCCATTTCCTGCTAGGTACAACTGTGTTCAGTTCGGGCCAGCTTCTCTCCCCCAGATCGGGGATTCAAGCGGCGAAATGGGCGATCATTTCGCGCCTAGCTGAGCCTCGAAGACCCCCGTGGATGATGTATGTGCCTGGATGCATGGTAGATGGGCTCAAAGGGAGCGCGTATTCCCGCTGTTGTATTCACAGTATATACTCTACTCTTCGTGACCCGTCCCCCAGCTCGCTTTGCGCACTTACGGGTAGTATGTACCCGGTCGCGTAAAAGGCCTCCCTCCTCGACTCGATGAACAAAAATCCGTCTACTTCCGCACTGCGGGCGTGATATCTACCTGAGATACGCTGAGCTCGAAGAACAAATACGAGTCGTCACCGGCAATGCTTTGCATTATGTTGGTTGACAAAGAGAAGGCGGCCCTCCCGGCATACCTGCCACCCCCGTCCTCTTGGGGATACGTGAGTGTGATGCCGACGGCGAAGTCGACCACGGGGCTGTTGTAAGGGGGGTTCCCCGGGATCGGGGAGTCGTTCATTTCAAAAACGACATCCCAAGTCCTATAGTCCCCGTCGTGTTGCTGGACGCTCATGGCCCGTTCATAGATGTCGGTGGCCGACGGGTCCAACTGCACCCACTGCTGGGAGACAAGGATATCAGTGCTGACCGAGGAGCCGACCGTGTTGGGGTCAGAGATCTTGAAGCTGATACTATAGTTGTAGCCGTCGCCGGGTTGTTGGGGGATCCTGCCATCGTAGTCGGCCAGGTACCACGGCTGGTAGTGGGCGTCGGCGAGGGCGGCAGGAGAGGCCGTCAGCACGGCCAGGCACGCACAGAGGAGGGTCGCGGCCGGGGAAGTGCGCATGGCGGCGGCGGGGGTCCTTGTGCGTTGGGAGAAGATGTGTGGGTGACGAAACTTGGCTGCGCGGGGACCTGGAGGAGAGGGCAGTCGGCCTGGTAGGAAGGGGGAAGGATACTCACCCAGCCCAGGTGTGCACAGTCCGTTCTTCTCCTTATCTACTATGGCCACCGGACTCGCCGGCGCAATGCATGACCACGGTCGCCCCGGCGGAAGCGGCGGAAGGGACAGCTGGCCTTGCCCCTACCTATCGACCCTGAAGGTCTTGCGGCTGTGACCCCATTTCGTTTTGCTTGACTGGAGCACCAGGTTTGGGAATGAGTAGGGTAGTTGGATGGACTGCAAGGTGCGTGAGACATGACTCGGGGCGCATTTTTCTTTTGTGGATTCCGCCAGGTTGAAGCCTACGTAAGTGACTATGCTGGTGTCTATCTCCGAAAGCCGAGAGACCAAGAGCTGCCGCTCATGTCGCGGTGGTTGACGTGCATGGTGTACTCTGGCGAACGCGTGACAGAACTTGCATGGATGTTTTGAAAGTCATCATGGATCGGGTCGACAGAATTTTGCAAGAAGACGCGGTCGATGGGGATGCCACCGCCTAGCAACCTATTGGACATGCTCGATCTTGCCGAAGCCGAATGCAAAGTGGTGGCCGCTGCAGTCCCCAGATGGGTTTATGTATAAGTACGTCCTCGATGCACTTCCGTGATGCAGTTCTTCTTCTCCCAGCCCAGACGGCAAAACACCAACCAACCTGGCTCCAGCACTCCAAGCGTTCTCCCATCTTTTGAACACACAGATCCAACACGATTCGGTCGCAGTATTCTTTCTACTCGGCGATCCACCCACATTTCCAACTATGGGTCCAGTCTCGGAAGAACGCGGTCCAAGGCGGTGCTTCGGCTTCATACGGCGCGTATAGCGGCAACTGAACGCCTGGGCCGACATCGAGTAGCAGACCGGCGAAGCCTGGCATTTGGTGTCCGTTCAGGGGCTTTCCCGGTGCCATGCAGGCCGCGAGAGCTGCTCTGGACAGCAGCCATTGGAGGTACGGCCGGCTTTTCGTCAGCCGTGCGTCCTGTTGAAGGATGGACTCGGCAAGATGGTCGGCTACTCGCATGAGGGAACGAAGCCTGCCGGCCCGATCCTGGCCAAGCCTGCTCTCGAGAATGCAGGCGGTAAAGAGGTCCAAGAGCGACAGCGTGGTGAAGGTGTCGTCGTCCAGGCCGCCCTTCCAGTCGTACAGGATGGATTCGATGACAGAAGCCGAGGACTTCATGCCGAAGATGGCCATGCCCAAGCCTTCCCAGCCGAGGAAGCCGAGTGCGGACACGAACAGGTCGCGAAAATCCCATGGGCGTCCGTCTGCCAGGAGCACTTCATGGATGGATTTCCACGGTAGCCTCAACATCATGTCCCCGCCACCCCCAGCCGCTCACGCACACCGTCGTGGCATTCGTCGCACGATGCCGCGGCGCACGCCGCACAGCTGCAGCGCAGGGTACCTACCATGGGGCAAGCCGAGTGGCGTCTCGCCATGCCTGCCCTTCACCAAGTCCCGATGGGGCGTGCTCGGCTCGCAAGGGTCCCCGGGCGGCATCGTCTACCTTGACGTGTCTTTCGACCAGCCGGCCCACTGCCGGATCCAGTCAGCCGACATTGTCGTCACCCTCGAGGACGGAGAGCCGCAGCCCGACGTCGACGATGCGGCGACCCATGGCAGCGCCGTCGCCCACTTCACCGACCTCTTCGGCCCCCCAAAATCCTGCTCGGCCCGGAGAGCAGGCTGCGCGTTGTCAAGAAGAAGACCATGACTCCCCCCCGTGCGCGTTCTGGGAAGCGGCGCCGGCGGTGTCGGATGCGGCACCGAAGAGACCTATCAGCGCACCAGTCACTGGCGCTTCCTCGGAGAGGTCCTGTCGACTGAGAGCCCAGCCTACCGTCGGTTCAACCTGCTCAAGTGGACCCTGATGGAGAACACGATCGACAGAGAATCGCTGCGCAGTAACGTCTTGGAGGCCTTGATGCAAAGCGTCGCGGATGAACTGGGCTCGGACTGACTGACGTTGGATCGGAATGGCATCAAATGACAAAACAGCACGTCCGAAGAATGTACATGAGCAACAACGCAAGATTCGCCGTGTCGTTGGAATGTACTCGGCCGTCCCCCAGTGGACAATTCCATCCTGCTATTGACTCACAATGCCCTCGGTTTTCTCCCCGTCACCACACAACCGGCTCCGTTGCTCTCTCACCCTCGACACGACGCAGATCATCATCAGTGCTGCCTTCCACCTCTTCAGAATGCTCAGCACGCCCAGTTTCATCATCAGCGCCCTCGCGGCCTCGGCCTCAGCCACAGGCCTGCTCCATCCCGCTCACCTCGCCAACAAGCGCGAGGTCCAGGCGCGCGAGACAGGCTCCATGAGCACGAGCGCGGGCGCCGACGCGACAGCCTGCCTGGCGCCCCTGCTGGCGGCCTATTCGTCCCTCCCGACGCCCTGTCCGGCCATCGTGTCGTACGAGCAGTCCCACCCGGTCACCGACGCCTGCTCGTACTCGATCCCGGACTCGCTGTCGTCCGACTTCTCCGTCTACGAGACCGAGGTCAAGGCCTGGTACCGGACCCACGCGGCCGACATCTCGTCCGCCCTGTCCATGTGCCCGCAGTTCTCGTCCCTGGCGGCAAGCGACGCCCCCGTGTGCGCCACCAAGCTGGACCTCCCCGGCGGCAACGCCCCGGCCGCGGCCACGACCACCATGATGAACTCGACTTCGACGCCCGCCGCCGGGGACGTCGGTGCTATGCCGGGCATGAACATGTCGGGGGCGGGCATGACGCCGACAGCGGCGGGAACCGGCGCCACGGCGAAGGCCGCGGGAGCTCGGGAGACGGGGTACGCCGGAGCGGTTCTGGCGGTTGCTGCCGTCTTGGCGGCTGCTGTTCTCTGAGGGGTTCAGCCCGAGGCCTGTCTTGTTGGTTTTTATTTTGCTTTTTTTAATTTTTGATTTTTTTAATTTTTTTAATTTTTTTCCCCACACAGTCAAGCTTCTGCTGCATCATGTATACTCCTGGTGCTCTTTGGGGCGCGCTGGCTTGGGTTGAACTTTGCGGGAACGTGTTCTTTCCCTCATGCCTACTAGTAGTACCCCTTGTGCGATCCGGGTTCATGAAATCTGGCCACCGTTTCGGCCTGGACGCCCAATTCACTCATGAGTCGACGTTCTTGCATCCGGAGTGCGGTGCGCAAAGAGTGAGAGCATCTTCGGTTTGGGAACACAAGTCACAGCTTGCTGTCCGACCAAACGGGCTTCCTCTTCTCCACAAAGCTCCTCAGTCCCTCCTTCATGTTCTCCGCGCCGTCCATGCGCCCGTACATGCCCTTCCCCAAGAGTTCCGTCCCCAGCACCGGGCCCAAGCCCTCCCAGCCCAGGCGCAAGCCCTCCCTGCTCACCACGACCGAGTCCGGCGAGTTCGCCGCCACCTCGGCGGCCCACCGGACCGCCTCGGCCACGACGTCCCCGCCCGCGGGCACGACCCTGTTGACGAGCCCCCAACGCTCCATCTCGGCCGCCGAGTAGGTCGAGCGGCCCAGCAGCGCCATCTCGGCGGCGCGCTGGCGCCCCACGGTGCGCACCAGCCGCGGCAGCGCGCCCGCGCCGGCGACGACGCCGCGCCGCGCCTCGGGCAGCCCGAACCGCGCCGCCGCCGCCGCCGCCAGCACCACGTCGCAGTTGACCGCCATCTCCATGCCGCCGCCCAGGCACAGCCCGTTGACGGCCGCCACGATGGGCTTCTTGCCCGCCCGGTTCGACACCCCGCCGAAGCCGCCGCCGCCGTCCGGCATGGCGGCGGCGGGCGACGACGACGACGACGACGACGACGACGACGACGCGGCTGCGCGGTCGTTCCATTCCTTCAGGTCGGCGCCGGCACAAAAGGCACGTCCCGCGCCCGTCAGCACGGCGCAGCGCAGGGACGGCTCGGCGTCGTACCAGCGGAAGAGCGCGTCCATGGCCGCGTGTTGCTGGGCCGGAATGGCATTGAGCTGTTTGGGCCGATTGAGTGTGACAAGGATGACATGAGGGGCCGGGAAGGAGACGAGGACGTTGGGAACGGATGGCGGCGGACGCGTGAGCCCATGAGGAAGAGAGGACATGGTCGGCTTGTTCGCCGTCAGCTCTCGCTGGACAGGGAGTAGAGGTGCCTGGTGCCTGTTCAAGAAAGAGAACCTAAGCGGTTGTTGACATGCGTTACGGAGACGGTCGGGGCGCGGGCGCCGGGGCTCCGGCCTCCGTAATGGAAGTGGATCGACTCCGTCTGAGAGGTTGTTGTAACGGATACCTAGGACCCGTTGCTAGCGAGTAGGCTTGACCAAGTAGAAACTACCTCTCTCTCTCTCTCTCTCTCTCCTCTGCGCAGCCAAGTACCGCCGCCGCCTACGCAGGCAGACCCCTTTTCTCGCTCTCCGTAAAGAAAATGACCATCCTCCACAGCTTCTTGACCAAGTCCTCGGCGTCCTCGTCCAGCGCCTCGGCCAGCGTCTCGACGAGCTCCTGCGGCTTGCCGTGCGAGCCGACGTGCTTCTCCACCATCTCGACGAGAAACTGCTCCTGCACGCCGAGGTACTCCATGATCTTCTTCTCCACAAACGGCCGCAGCTTCTCCTGCACAACCGATTCGTCCAAAAAGTCCCATTTCACCTCCCACGCCCACAGCCCGTCTTTCTCGGTCGGTATCTCCTGCGCGAGCGAGCGCAGCGCCTTCTGCACCTCCTCCTCCGTCATGGCCTTGGTGTCGGCCAGCGGCTCGAACTTGATGGGCACCAGCTGCCGCTTGGTCGTCTGCTCCTGCTCTTCGTCGTCCAGCAGGCCCTCGACCTCGGCAATGGTGCGCCGCGCCGGCGCCGAGCGATTCGCCTGCGCCTTCTGTGCTGCCGCGCCGAACGAGATGGTAAAGCGCTGGGGGACCGCTGGCGCTGCTGCCACCTCCGCCGCCGCCGCCGCCGCCGCCGTCGCCGCCGTCGCCGCCGCCGCGTCGCGCCGCTCCATCTCTTCGGCCTCCCGCTCGAGAAACGAGTCGGCCATGCCGCGGGCTTGCTCCATCTGGGATTGCTGCCGGCGCCGCTCGTCTTCCTCGGCCCGCCTGTCCATCTCGTCGCGAGCCGCCTCCTCATCACGATCGGCTGTGCGCTTGCGAGCCCAGGCCGCATGGTCGCGGTAGTACAAGTGTGTCTTACGCGTCGCTTCCCGCTCGTCATCCCATTTCTTTTCGCGCTCCATCTGCTCTTCTTTGCGTCGGGCAAAGTCATCCATGTCGTTCCTCTCCCGGTCTCTTTCTCGGTCGAGAGCTGCCGCACGTTGTCGCTCGCGGTTGACCCACTTCCTTTCGGCTTCCAAGTACAGCTTCTCCTCCTCTGCCTCCCGCTTGTTCGTCTCCCTCCGATGGAGTTCATCGTCACTCGCGTCGGTGTCATCATCGTCACGATGCCCGTTGGCGCCGCCGTTGACAAACTCCACTCCGCGCGTCTGGCCTCTGGGTCCGGATGGCGCATTAGGCACACCACGGGGTGCCACCTGGACGTGATTTGCATCGCCGTCCGACCGCGTCATCCGAGGTGCGCCATTCTTACGGCGTTCCATCTCCTCGAATTCCTCCTCGCGTCGTAGCCGCTCCAAATCTCGCTGGTTGCTGCGCTCGCGAAACGCGGCAATCTCGGCAGCTACTACCTCGCGCATTTCGGCCGGTATATCCGCGAGCTCATCTTCCTGGGCCAGCGGTATGTTGATGACCTCGACATTTTCGCCCATGCCGTTTGCTCCCTCACCCTTGACTTCGCCTTCATCCACTGCTGGGGCTTTGGGGTAGAAGAGCTGACGGACATGGTCTTTCAATGCGGCGCGGGCACTCTGCAGCCTAGCCTCGACATCGGCGTCCGCTCCTCTGCTCTCTTTCCAAGACTCAACATACTTGAGAGTGAGTTCGTCGACGGCCACTTGTAGTTTGACCTTCTCGATACCGCCGTACTCATCTTCGCCGTCCTCCTTCTTGATGGATTCTCCTCCAGCATCGTCTTCCTTCATATCGGTATCACCTTCTGCCTTGACCGGCGATGTGCTGTCATCTTTCTTGACCGGACCAAGACCGGCCATTTGCTTCTGTACGGGCACCTCGACATCTTTGAGTAGCTCCACAGCAGAGGCGAGAGACTCCGGGTCCTCGTACTGTGCAAATCCAAAAAGAGCCCCCTTGTGATCGGACAAGTGCGAGTGGCCAGAGTCCCACCTCCGCATCCTGCCCACGACTCTGAGGAGTTTCTGGATGCCTTCCTCGCCGCCGACGCCCTCGGGTATCTTGTGCACAAATATAGTCCGCAGGCGCTCCTCGTGGGTTGGCGGGACGAACGACTGGATGGAGTCGCGCATCTGGTTGCGCGAGTGCTCGCCGCCACGGTCCATGCCTAGACCAGGCTTGTGGCTCGCCGTAGGGGTGTTGGGGTCTCGGCGGTCGGACGCAGGCCCGCCCGATTTCGCGCTGGGCGTACCCATGGCCCCGCCAAGCCGGATCACGGGGGCATTGAAGTTGATGTTGGGTAGGTTCGGCGGCGGTTGGAAGGACGAGGGGAGACCGCTTGGTCGATTAGCTTGTGCGGCAGCATTGGATTGCTGGATACCGGGAGGAGGAGCGGTTCCAGGGGCAGCGGAGGACATGCCTGGTGGAGGACCTGGGGAGCGCACAGGTCAGTACATCAAATCGGCGCGCGTGGTCCGGCGCATCGCAAGCGGACGCGCGAGAGAACAGAACTCACCGAGACCGGGCGGAGGCGCCATGCCCGGCGCGCCGCTCGCGCCTGGGAAGCCGCCGAACCCCAGAGGTGGTCCGTATCCTGGCGCTGCGGATGAGAGCATTAGTTACGACTCGTCACAGGACAGTGTTCACGCGCAAGAGGACGCGCGTCGCGGGGCTGCAATTACCTCCGTATGGATTGAAAGCCATGTTGGGCTCCGGTTCCTTCCAGTCAGACGAGTTGCCAGGGATAGTCTGTAGTTGTTTCCGCCAAGATGCCTTCCGTATTTCCGGAGTGCCGAGATGCTGGCACCAAATGCGAGAGCGAGAGCGAGAGCGAGAGTGTTGAGAAGAAGACAGACAGGGTGGCGCGAAAGTGCGTCAGTGTCAACGTGCGCGACGTGCATGCGCAGCTCGAAAAACTTCCCGCCGCGAGACAAGCAGAAAGCGCAACGGACCCGCCGACGCGTTCCCATTGGCTCCTCCGCGCTGCCACTCCGTCAAGACAAACGCCATGATTGGTCGGTTGTATCCGGAACATTCCGGCCCGCCTATCCATCGCTTGAGCCAAAATCTGCCCATGATCACGACACATTTGGCCACTTGGAAGGGTGTGTAAACCAGGTATGTATGCAGGTGCTGTTGTCCATCTACGGCCTCGCTTCGCATTACACTTTGCTTCGATCGGGCTACTGACAGTGACAGCCAGCAGGATGGAGCTACCACGCGGTCTCCAGGCCCTGAGACGGGCAGCATACACAACGCGACCTACTTCTACTTCCCCAACCGCTTTCTTTTCCATCGCATCATCTCACATTTACCGACAACTGTCGACCGGACCACGTCTTCAAGCTCCTCCTCCTCCTCCTCCTCCTCCTCCTGCTCCGCCGGCCGAGGCCGTGGCATCTAGCAGTCCCTCCAGCACGTCATCCACACCACTGTATCGGTCCCGGCCGTCGTCCGGCTCCTTCTTCGACCGCGAAAGTACCCATCACCTCCGCGCCCAGCTGGGCACGTCGGGGCTCCGCTTTCCCTCCAAGATCCCGCCGCCGAGCTTGTGGCAGAGCGAAGACGGCGCATCGAAGCTATGGAAACCAGAGAACCTGGGGGGGGTTGACGAAATCGTCCGGAAGTCGGCCAACATGTCCATGATGGATACTTCCTTGCAGCCGTTCAACGTCAGAAGCCTGATCCGAAGCATACCTGATTACAAAGTGCGCACGCGGCCGTCGACGGGGCGCATGGTCGAGGTCAAGGGCGCGCTCGAGGTGGCGCGGTCGTTTGCGGTGCTCGATTACCAGATGAAGAAGAACCGCGTGCGCAGCGATGTCACGCTACAGCGGTTCCACGAGCGTCCGGGGCTGAAGAGGAAGAGGTTGAAGAGTGAGCGCTGGATCAAGCGGTTCAAGCAAGGCTTCTGCGCGACGTGTTCCAGGGTGAGGGAGTTGTCAAGACAAGGATGGTGAGGAGAACCATGTGGAGGAGGCATTCCGGGTTGCGGTCTTGCACATAGGTAGACAGGTCAAGCCGAGGCCTCGACGTCAAGGTCATCGCATGCGCGCGTTTGAAGCGCCGCCCTGTACACCACCAGACAGCCAACATGCTCTCAACCCCTAACTCGCTATCTTGTAGGCATGAATTAGACGCCCAGGGTAGATAACGGCGCGACAGCGCCAGCGGCTACCAAGACAAAATCTACGTGGTATCATGTTAACAAGGAACCATGCATGCTCAACCCAAGCAGACACCTCCGACAGTCCCAGCTTCAACAGTCCTCTCTACGTATGATTCTTCCAGGCGTCCCGGCTGGGCTCGTCTTGATTTTGGGCCGACTCATGAACACAGCATTGTAATCATCCTGAGTGCCATTCATCAGCTCTTCGGCCAGGATCATGGAGTTCCCTTCCTCCTGCTCCTCTAGCGTGGGGAAATGATGGTTCGTCGACGCCTCGCTGCCGGCCGTGCCGACGCCCGAGGGCTGCCGCGCCTTCCGCTGCGACCGCCGCCGATCCAGCTGCGCCTTTTGCCTCGCCGCCTCGAACCCAGCCATACTCCGCCGGGTGCGCGCCAACAGGTCCTCCTCTTGCTCGTCGCCCTCCACGTCCTGATCCACCGCAGCCCTATCCACCGTCACGGTCGGGGCCTTGCGTAGCGGGAGTGGATCGAAGTCGGGCTCGTCGTCGTCATCGTCGTCTCCGTGTTCGTTTGGCCGAGGCCTTGCGCGAGACGTGCGTCTGAACATGGACATGCGGGTGCGCTCGGCAAGCGAGAGGACGTGGCGCGACGGCTTGGCTGGCGATGGCGAGGTCGCGCTCATGGTGGCGAGGATCTGCTCGGCCATCTGCTGGGTAGGCGAGACGACGCGTTCCGGAGACGGGACAGCGGGCTTGGCTGGGGAGGCGGAGCGCTGCCTTGGCGACGTCGGTGGCGACGGAGATGATCGACGCCCTGGGCCCTTGGCGTTGGCTGGCCAGGGTCCTTCGATGGTTGGTTCGGTGGCCGATGCGTTGGTGGACAAAGCGGTTCGCCGAGTTGCCACTGACTGTGAAGCGCGTAACGGTCTCGGCTCTTGGGGTTGCTGTAGAATCGGTGCTGCCTCGATGGATTCTCGCTGGTGCTGATCATGTCCCTGGCTGACGAGTGCTTTCAACTCTTGCCGCGAGTTTCTCGTGTATGATGGTGCTGGATCCTCTTCGACTTCACTGAGCTCCGAGACATTTCCCCCCTCGCCATCAGGAACAGTCAGACAGGGGCCTTCTTTCACGGCGTCTGCACGGTGATGTCGTAAAAGACCACCAAGCGGTTGATGACATGATCTGCTGGTTTGGTCGAGCGCGGCCTGTAGTCCTTTGACTAGCTCCTCGTAGTCTCCATCAAGTGTGTTGGCCCGGGTCGATATTGTTCTCGGACTGAGGCGCCCCAAATGCAGGCATTCGTGCGCGCTGAACCCAAGATCTATGCCTCTTTGGTGTCCTGAAGGCTGCCTGGAGCCTGCGCCTTCGCCTGGTTCGGCGTGGGCGCCACCCATGATTTTCTCCCGGAAGCCGTGCCACTTTTCCAGCCGCTGTTTTTGCACATGGACACGATCCTCCAGTTGCTGAAGCATGCCGCCGCTTCGGTCCTCGAGCTCCGCAAGCCGATTCGACTGCACCCGCCGCCAGACGCTGTCGAAAGGCGCAGAGAGAACATCATCCATGCGCGAGGTACTGTCGCCGTATAGCAGCGTCTCCAGCCAACGCTCGTTGCCTGACCAGTGGTTCCGTACGATGCGCCGGATCTCTCGTTTCTCGTCCTCTGTGACCGTGCGTTTGTTCTTGGTCTGCCTTGCCGCCTGTTCCGCGGCCTTGATTTGCTCCCGCCTCCTCGCAATGCTCCTGTCTTTCTGATCCAATAGACCAGCAAAGTCCCTGAACTGCGCCCTCGCCGCCTCTTTCTCCTTCAGCAGCCTCTTCAAAGACGCTCTGTGCGCAAGCGCAAGCACGGCGAGCTGTGTCCTCTCGCCCTTGTACCCCCTGTTCTCCAGCGCCCACGTCTGGGCCAGGGCCGGGTGGCGCACCCCGCCACCATCAAGCGTACCCTCCGCCACAGCCCTCTTCAGCACGGCCGACGACAGCATAGCGAGCACCTCCTCCAGCCGGTCGCCCTTGCACTCGTCCAGCATGGTCTTGCGCACGACGACGTCGCGGCCCAGCACCCCATTCTTCTTGGCCTGTTCGAGGCACCGGAGCAGCGCGGCACGCAGGTTGAGCGACTGCACCTGGTCGAGTGGCGGGAAGAAGGGCCGCAGCTTGTTGCGGGCCTCGTCGGCGTCCCACAGGACGAACAGCTGGTACAGCGCCCACTCGACGCACTGCACGCGCCGCTTCAGCCCAGCGTCGGCACTTCCGGCGCGGCCGGCCGGCGCGAATGTGGGGGCGGTGATATCGGGCCAGTCGGGGTGGCGGTCGAGGTCGAGGAGGCGCAGATTCCTGAGGAAGAGGGCAAGGTTGGACACCGCGCTGGAGGCTTGGTTCTGGGCGGTGAGGCTCATGTTGGACGGGGCGGGAGGCGGCGGCATCGTGGTGGAGGCGGACGTCGCGCGCGAGCAAGTTGCGCTTTTGTTGTGGAGACTGGGTGCTCGTGTTGAGCTCGTCAACGCGAGCGAGACTGTGTGTACGGTAGCCATGGCTGCATGTTCTCCCAGCGATTTCGGTAGGCTTTGGTGGAAGAATGGAGAGTCGGCGGGTCTGTTGGGGCTTGCCCGGGGGTATGAATACCGAGATCCCAGAAGTAAACAAATCCCTGTCGAGTCAGGAAGATCAATGCGAAAAGTTAGCCTGATGCGCGGGTTGGGGTTAGGGCTACTTCCCAACACTCAGGGTTACCTAGCGCCCCTTTTGCTTACATCACTTGTCAATACCAGACTGTGACCGTATGAAGTGTAGAGGTAGATGCCAGCTCGCAAGCCTCTCCTCTATCTGTGATACGTGCTGTTCGCCGTTGAGCAGAAAGAACAGATCATGCAAAGCTCAAGCGATTCACGAGCAGGCAGTACGAGAACAAGCATCTGGCCGAGGAAACTCGCCCACCGCCTCGGCGAATACAGAAGCGCCCTGCAACTCAAACACGGAGCAGCGCATCAAGCCTCCAGAGACCAAGACGTTGAAGGCTTGCTTGCCTAACGGGCCTCAATGTCGGCTGAAACCAGGGTCGAAATCCCAGCCGGCTGCGCTGAACGTGTCGCTGGCTTGGCCTTCGAAATACCAGACCACTTCACTGCATCGAACAGTGCACACCAACGCCGTGTGCCCCGACCTTGCCCCTGTGCCCGACGCTCCAGCTGGAATTCGTAGAAGGTCTGCATCTTGACAACCGCCCTAGCCTTCTCGACTTCGGCGTCCCACGTGGGGAACTCGCCGTTGACGCGTGCCTCGTGATTTCTGACCATCTGCCTCATGCTAGAATAGAACATTGTCAGCAGGCAGGTCGCAGGGAACGCTTTCGATCGTGTGTCAGGCACAAAAGATAGGGGCCAGACGTACGGAGCCTTCATCGAATGTGGCAGTGCCCAGAGGAAGGCCTTGCCCAGGATGGGCGGGGCCGCGGGCATCTCCTTGTTGTGTGCGCGCAGGTACGCATCGGCTATCTCCTCGACGTTGAGAACTTCGGCGCACAGCGACAGGATGGTGTGCATGAAGGGCGACGGATCCTAGAGCGAGTGTTAGTCCAGAGATGCTCGGCCCCACGGCAAGATCAGGAGCTTGTTCTTACCCGCAGTACGTGGGCGGCGACCTGGCCGATATCCTTCGTGGCCTGGAACTCGTCAGCATTGGATTCCATCGCACCCGAGTGTGCGTGGTGGAAGGCTGGTCGTGACTCACGATCAGAGTGAGCGTTGTCTCTGGCGGGAGAGATTGTCTCAAGACCGTCATGGTCAGGCCACCAGGATACTCATCGAAATTCTCCATGAAGAAGGCAGGTCGGAGGATTCTGGTTTCCCTCGACGTTGATTAGCCAAGAACAGCGACCCGTGCATGGTCGACGGTTTGCGTACATCCAACGAAGTCCGCTCGGCCCCAGACTCTGGCAGTACTGCTCGATCCGCTGTTTCGCAAGATGGGACGCGTCCTTAAAGTCGCCCGTCTTGGGTCCAGGGTGTATCATACTCGAGAACATAAAGGCACCGACATTGAATTCCAACGCCAGATCGGCTAGCATCTGCCTCGCTCACGACGCGTTAGCATCTACTCCAAACTTGGCTCGGCTCGTTGTGAAACCTACCTTTCCATGCCCTTCCTCCCGCTGCCCAGCTTTGCCCAGCCCCGGATACGCCAGCACGACAAACACGCCCCATATACCCTGGTCGCCACTCTGCTTGTGGACTTCGGCGTACACCTCGCTTATGCGGCTCGGCTGGTCCAGATCGCCCTCGATAAGGGACAGGCACGACGGCTTGTACGTCTCCCGGAGCCGCCGGGCTGATGCGGCCCAAGGATTCCGCGTGAGGGCCCAGACATGGAATCCGGGACCAGCGCCGACGGTTTGAAGGGAGGTCTGGCCCTCGGCGACGGGGCTTTCCAGATCCGGGTGGGCTGACACCGACGCCACGGCAGCACTGTCGGCTCCGGTGATGATGTGGGCGGTAGGGATCGGAGCGGATGGCGGTGAAATGTGCTTGGCCGCGGTGACCTGAGGGCCGAGGAGCGCGTGAACGAGAGCCCGGCCCTGCTTCCCGGTCGCGCCGATGATCAGGACGTTGCGGCGGGAATGCGCGGGACGCGTTGGTTTGGGTGCTGCGGAGGACATCTCAGTTGCGCATCGCACAAAGGTGCGGGCGGGAACCGACCCGGGGATCCACGGTGTGCTGGGTGATGGTGAAGGGGAGCGCGAGCTAATGAAAAAAAAAAAAAAAAAAATTCACGATGCAGCTTAAGTAGGAGGGACAACAGCAGCCTGTCCGTTCGAGTGAGTGGACAGGAGGGGACGTACCTAACGCTGGGCGGGCTGTCCTGGGGTAACGGACTCCTCTTTCCTCCTTGCAAGGGGAGTGGTCTACAATACGAAGTACCTCGTATCCGTCAGTGACTCCACTGCCGTAGCATGATCTTCACGCATCTTACAAGACTGATTCGAATTGTTCTATATCCCGTCTCGGTCTGACACGCGAGAAGCAACTAGCGTGGCCTGGAAAAAAAAACAAAAAAACAAGCCATCACGTTCAATGCTGCAACAGCAAAGCAGCATAATCCAGACAGAACGTCCGGATGGCCTACATGGCCGGGCAAACAAAGTCTCATGTATTTCCGGCCCGTCGTGCTTTGACTCCGGCGCGTCTCAAGTATATAACAAGGGAAGCGCAAAACGGATCTCCATGAGGAAGAGCACATCTCCTGGAACGCCCACGTGACCACGACGAGACCAGGACGAGCGGTCCAGATGTAACCTCGCAACCCCTGAGTACACCATGGAAAGGGCCGAGCGATAGAAGAAAAAACCAAAGATGCCTAGGCTTTCATTCCGCCACGGATCGACGGGTCCGGGTTTTCGAAGCCGAAGGAGGAGGAGCCGGCACATCAGGGCCAATTCCCTACATTGGCCGAGGATCACCGATGTGCAGGTTTCTCGTCCATCGCGGCAACTTCCGGTCGCGCTCGAACAAAAAGCCGCAGTTGTTGCACAGAGTCTAGGGCGTAGATGCATCACGTTAGCAACAGGCAATTTCGTCCGTCGGCAAAGCTGGGCTCGCAGCGGCAAGAGACCTACCCTGGGTCCTGCTGGTCCATCACGAACCGCCCATACACTGGTGCCCCAAACCCTGCAGTGCGAACACCGCCACGTAGGACGCTCGTTGTCCGCGAGCCCGCCACCGCCGCCATAGCCGCCGCCGCCGCCACCTCCAACCTCCGGTGTGCCGCGCATGTTCGGCGTTCCCGCTCGCGCCAGAGGCGAAAGGCTGCGGAAGCGCCGTTTCTTCTTGCTGCGCTCGCCGCGGCCCATGCGCTCCTCCTCTTGCTCGATCAGGCCGCTGAAGCCAAAGCCCAGTGGCACGCCACCCGCCATGCCCGTGTTGCTGCTGAAACGAGCCGTTTCCCGTCGTAGTCGCCGGATTTGCCGCTCGCGGTCGCCCTCACGCTTCTCAATCTCCTCTTTGCTAAGATGCTCGATTTTGGGCTCCCAGCTATCGGCAAGATGTTCGGGATCGTACCGCCAACCCGCTCCCGCTCCCGCTCCGCCCGCTGTGTACGCAGCGTCGTTCGGGAATTCGGTCCCGCTGGCGCCAGCGCCCAGGCCCCACCCGGCAACGAGACCGCCGGATTCGCACGCTTCCTTCTTGAGGCGCAATACGGCTTCGTAGATGGCGTGAGTCATGGCCGGAACCCACTCTCCGTACAGTCCCAAGTCGGCGCACGTCTGTTTTGCGAACGCTTCGGCTGTACCTGGGGGATGGAGCAAAGACCACTCAAACTTGTCGGTGTAGACTTGTGAGCCGAGATTGATGTTGAGGTTGACAATGCAACGGTACGTGTCGTCAGGGCTGAAGTCGTCCGCGTCTGGGGCGATCGGTGTTGCTGCAGCCGTCACGTCCGTGTTGCCAGACTTCAAAGCGGCAGGCGTCTTGGACGGCGTGCCCGGTGCTGCGCCATTCCTTGCAGGGGTATCTGTCCCGGCCGTTCCTGGCGCAAATGGCGCGGGTGTCGATGAGTCCTGCCGGCTCAGAGATTTCAGAGGCGCAAGCGCGGCGGCCTGATGGGTCTGGGAGTGGAATAGAGGATGGAGAGCGACTCCCGCATACTCCTCGAGCTGCGTTCGTATCTGCTTGCTGATGTCGCTGACTGCCGCCGCTCGGTTGGGCAGGTCGAGGTCCTGGACCAGGGCGACAGCGAACTGATCGGTCGTAATGAGCGTCTCGTGTAGGTTCCACAGGAACGTATCTCGCAGCCGATATGGAAAGGTCGTCTCTTGCGCCTTGAAGAGAGGGTTGGTCGGATCGGTACCCGGGGCCTGGTGTGGTATGGGAGGTAGCGGGTTGAAGGCCGGAATTTCCACGTCGATTCGAATCGGGATGAGGGTGAGCGGAAGGTTCGCCTGGGCAAAGTTTTGCGCGTCGGACCTGGTAATGCGAGACTTGCCCATCCAATCGCGCCAAACACCCTGCACTTCGACCGGTTCTTTGGTCTCCTTGCCCACCTTTTCGGACGGGTCAATCTTGCTTGTACTGTCGTCGCGCCGCAGACTACGGAGACCGGTACGCCGGCGACCATCTTCGTCATCATCGTCGTAGTCATCATAGCCATCCTCGGCGTAGTTGATGATTGTGGTGCCGCGCTTCGTCGTCCGCGTCAGGGGGTTTGTTGGCACGGCGCTGGGAAGAACTGGCGTGAGCAAGGAATTGGCGTACGTTCGCAGCCGCGGGGGGTACGAAGTCAACAGCGCCTGGGGCTGCGAACGCGCCGCCATCTCGTCAAGGGGTCCGTCACGCCGGACGTGAAGTTGCTCTCATCCGGCAAGGCAAGCAGCTGTCGGTGCCACGCGGTCGGGGGGAGGAAGTTGGAGCAGATCCGCCGCCACTCCGGTCAGAGAGCGCAGGTATGGCTGGCCGCCCTGGTTCGCGCGGCCTCGAGCTCTCGGGGCGGCTCAGGGCGACGCGCTTGTTGATGTTGGTATCGCCAACCTGTACGAAGTAAGTACCTACGCACCGCCCTTGCGATTCTTGGTCGCGTCGCAGTCAATTTGTGGAACGTGGGGTCTCATTCTTATCCGAACTCCACATGAGAGCTGATTATGTAATGTCTCTTGCACTCCAACGTCCATCTCGACCCAGAGGTCATACATAGGTCTTTCTGCTTCCCGACCCCAACTCTTTCACGCAGCTGAGCCATATGTCTATACGAACTTCGCCGTCAAGACCGAAGAAGGAGAGGTTATAGTAGTCAGCGTGGTCGACCATTTGTTTGATCGCGAAGGAGCAGCCCCACAGATTAGGCCATAGAACTGAGATCTCTTCTACCTATTCATCCACATCCTCCTCCAGCTACCCGCTCGCTCTCACCGGTGCCGTTTCTCTCAAAATCTTTGATCGTTTCTGGTACATATGAACTCTCACCTATCTACCTGCGCAGATGGGCTTCACGGTTTCACATTGATACTGGTTCGATACTTACCACGAGCCATCCTTCCACTGGCTTCTCAAAGTTGCTTTCACTTCATGCCCGCACTGTCCTCTCTGTAGCTGGCACTTCTTTCTCCCGATCCGCGAGCCCGCAAGTGGCACACAAGTCACACAAGGATCCCGCTACGCATTCCATCCAATACTGGCAGGGGACTTTCCTTGGGAACTTCTCAAAGAGGTCGGAAGCTTGGCGGTGCCCCATGCTCTCGCCACTACTTCGCGCTGCGACGTTTCCCTTTGTTTCATTCTTCCTGCTTGACTTCTAGCCCTTGTCCAGTTCTTTCTCATGTCCTTCTCCTACCCTGAGGTGCCTTACCCAAAACAGAGACCTCATCTAATACAGGCCCGTCACAGGATCACACCTTATGCAATGGCGACACCAAGTTCTACCACCACACAAAAGCAGGGCCAGAAGCCCAAGAGACCTCAACCTGTGATCTCACAGTCCATCATGGACTTTCTAAAACAGGCCATCAAGGATGCCGGTCCTGGCGCTGACCTATCGACGCACTCTTCTACACCGTCGAAACCGTGAGCAATCATCGAGGTTTCGTCGAGTCCCAGGACCATATCAAGGTTCAGAGAACCTTGTCTGATTGTGTTTGATCCAGTGAAACCAGCCATAACAACGTTGACGTGCATGCGGAGCCTACAAGTTCTACACAAGCACAGCACGTCGTGAGTCCGTTGAAAAAGAACGACAACATCGCAAAGACCGCACTCCCATGCACAGGCAAAAAGGTCAACATGGCAAAGAATGCATTCCTACGCACAGGAACAAGGGAAGAGCCTCCGAAGGCTCAAGGCCTCGCGACGCTGCGTCAAATCGACAAGATATCGGGAGCTCTTGGGACACACAAGTTCAACACCGCCCACATTGACGGCTGGGTGGTTGTGGTCGCCGCGCACAGGTTCAGCGCGGGAGAACACGTCCTCTTCTTCGAGCCCGACGCCTTCATTCCGGCCGCGCACTTCAAGCGAGCTGCCGATCTTGGCTCCACGCTCACCGAATACCAAGGCGTGAAGGGGTATCGCGTGACCATACGCAAGGTGACTTCCGAGCTGCACAGCGAGGGCTTCATTGCGAAGCTGTCGGAGTTCCCCCGGATCGAGCAAAAAGCCCAGGAGCTGCTCGCCACACACACGCCGAGCCAGTCGGACAAGAACAGCCTCGACTTCACCCAGGACCTGGGCGTCTTGAAATGGCGTATCGACAACGACATGTCGCTTCAGAAACTGGGCGACATACCCGTCTTTGTGCGCGACTGCAGCATGCCCAATGGACAAAACTGCCCGAACTTCTTCGTCAAGCCCAAATACAAGGCCATCGAGTACCAGGAGACCTCCAAGATGGACGGGGCCACGATGAGCTGCTATTTCGTGAGGCAGGACTCGTCCTTCTGGCGCTCTCTCGCGCCCTTGCCGGCGTGCTACGACGAACGCATGGTGCACTCCAACGGCCGCTTCGGCGTGTGCGCCCGCAACACGGAGCGGAACAACGCCCACGCGCGGCAGGTGGACGTCTACTGGGAGGCGGCGCTGAAGCTGAACATGCCAGAGACCCTGGCGCGGGAGAACCGCAACCTTGTTGTGCACGGCGAGTTGGTCGGCGACGCCATCAGCCAGAACCCCCACGGCTTCCCGGCCGGAGAGCGCAGGTTCTACGTCTTCTGGATCGACGAGCTGGACGCCAAGACCCGCATGGGCCCTCGCGATGTCGTCAGGCTGGCCGGGAAGCTCGGCCTGGAGCACGTCGAGGTCCGTCGCTATGTCAAGCTGACCGACATTGCCCAATCCCACGCCGATCTCCTGATCTGGAGCAATGCCTGCAACCGCGAAGGCCTGGTGTACAAGAGCTGTGGCTACGACGGACGCTGGTTCAAGATCCTGTCCACGGAATGGGCCGCGTCCAAGGAGAAGCTCATCGAGGAGAACGACAAGGCGCAGTCCAAGGCCTTCAAGCTGTTCAACACGCGCAATCAGTTCCCCAGCCCCGCCAAGCAGAACCTGGAGGCGTGGAAGGCGGCGATGGCAGCGGAACGGGAGATGTGGATGCGCTGGCAGGAGGTACTGGCTACTGGTGACATCAGTCGCCTGTTCGAGGCTACGTCGTATCGACCTCGGTCGAAGTCGGAGTGCATCAAGCTCGTGCGTGCTCAGGAACTTCGCGAGACGGTTGAGGTGTCGGAGACAGTCACCAGTGCTCCCCAGGCTGCGTCAGGAGATGGGGCTGACAAGAATGCAGCCGGGCACGACTTGGATCGAACCCAGTGAAGCCTCCCGGGACTCCCGGGACCAACGGCCGGCTTCATCGCATATGGAACCGATTTTGTACATGGATATCATTCTTGGTCTTTGAGACAAATTTTCATCCCTCATTGCACGCACATCACCATGCTCCTCATCGCTTACTGGGCTGAGTGGATGAGAGGGCGGGAGAGGGAGCGGTGGGAGGCTCAGCTGATCAGGTGGCGAGCCTGGAGCATCGTGACAGACGCTCACTCACGCTCTGGTTGTTGACAATATTCCCGCAGCTACGGTCAAGGCTCCCAGTTTGCTTCCTGCGCCTTCGGAGTGCCGCGATGGCTGCAAACAAATATCGAGCCCACGGGCCCGAACCTCTTGGGCGCCAAGGGAGAAGTCAGGTACGCGTGCCAATGTTGGCTCGACGGCTGATTTGGACTTCCCTCGTGATGCCGCGGCGAAACCGCGCCAAAAAGGAAGTTGATCTAACATGAGTGATCTCTCGACGAGTATCGGAGCGGCCTGCACTTTGTCCGGCAAAACGTGCGAGGCGGAAGGCCCTCGATGACTCCGTCAAGGTGCAGAGAGCATGGCATCGTGAATATAATGTGGGAATGAATGCCCATGAGATAGCAGTACACCCGAACGCCTTGTGAAGAAAAAAAAATCTTACAGTCGCATGGGCAGCGGTAGCGATGATCCTACGAGCTCCAGAACTTGGCATACAATCCTCTTCTAGATATCGTCATCGTCGTCATCGCCAGACTCCAAGTCCGGGTCGGGGACCTGCAGCTCAGGCGGCAGTTGCGGCATCTGGTCGATGGGGTGCTGGAGGGTCGGGGCGGGCTGGTGCGACGGCGGCAGCAAGGTGTAGTTGGCGTTGGGCGGCAGGCCGAGGGCGACCTGCTCGGCGAGGGCCTTGCGCTCCTCCTCGCGCTTGATCTTGGCGAGCTGGTTGCGGACGTCGCTCTTCTTGACGTACTGGTACTTGTCGCCGAACGAGATGCGCAGGCCAATGGTCAGTTGGCGCAGCGTCAGCTGGGCGTCGCGGTGCATGATAAGCAGCCAGCGCACGCCGTCGGCCTCGATCTTGCGGAACTGCGGCGGCACCTGGCCGCTGGCCTCGCCCGTGAAGGGCTCGTGGTTGTGGTCGCCGCACTGCACGATCAGGTGCCACTTGTCGTTGTACGGCCACGCCTTCTCCTGGATGGCCTTCATGCGCATCGGGCAGCCCGTCTTCTGCGACTTGGTGTTGCGCAAGCCTCGGCTCTGCCGCTTGTAGCCGCGGCCGCCTTTGGCGCAGCAGAGATTGTACCTGGATTTCGCCGTGTCAGTACACGCACGGGAGCGTACTACTCCCTGCCTTAGTCCAAATATCTCGACAGCGAGTGCCGTTGGCACCGGGACCCACCTGCGGTAGTTCCCGTCAACATCGCGGTTGAGCGAAGACTCGATCACAATCGCGTAGCCTTGTGTTTTGGAAAAGTTCTTCAGGTCTTCCAGCAGCGCCTGGAAGGTCGCGTACAGGCGATCCTGGGGTGGCGGCAAGAGCGCCATCTGGAAATCCGGGCGCTGCGGCATCTGCATCATATGCGGCATCTGTTGCTGCATTGGCTGGTCCATTGGCTGCTGCATTGGCTGCTCCATTGGCTGCTGCATTGGCTGCTGCATTGGCTGTTGCATTGGCTGCTGCGGAGCCTGCGCCATCATCGACGCGACGCCTTGCTGCTGCTGCGGCATGGGCGGAGGTGGAGGGTACGTCGCCATGATGGTGAACCTCGACGCGGCGCGATACAAAGTATAGCGGGGTTAGCATGTGTGCAAGAGGAGACGTTGGAAAAAAAGTCCATTCGGCTAGACGCACAAGCGTGTTCTGGCACGTGAGCGGAAGCGCTGTGTTGGGCCAACGGAGGTCACGTGTCTGCGCCGTCACGAAGGGTGGAGCCCCGCTTCGAGACCGTGCAAGCATGGACAGTACAACACTACTACAGTTGAGCGCCAAGCGAACGTAGATCAACTCATTGCTATTCGCTGGTCGACATCCCGAGGCAGGTGAGTACGGACCCTGGCCCGCGGAACAGGGGTGGACGTAAAAAAGAATGATCAGCACGCCTGAGGACTAGATGCATGGTCTTGTTGACTTTGCCCCTGTATTTGATTGGCATGGATGCTTCTAGCTCAGTTCGTCCATTTACCTACCCTCTAACCCTTTTCCGTGACGGCAGCTTGACATGCCAATCCAGAGTCTGGGGCACCACGCCGCCGAGCCAACTCGACGGATTGCCTCGGCAACACGCTGATAGGCGTTCCGTTTCACAAGCGTGATGTACGTCGCGGCGGGATGGTGCGAGGGGAACTGCTAGTCAATTACGCGTCATTGGTCATATCCTCCACATCTTCAAAAAAAGATCGGGATATTCAAAAGAACATGGAAGAAACAGATATGAAGAGCGGCTTCCGAGCAGAGTCTGGTTTCTCACACCTCGGCCTCCCTTTACAGGAACAAGAAACAAGTAGAGATAACGGCTTCTGAGCAGAGTCTGGTATCTCACATCTCTTCCATCGTTCAGTGAACAATAATCAGGTAGGGGAAAAAACGGCTTGTGAGCAGAGTCTGGTTTCTCACATCTCATCCTCCGTATCTCACTGGTCACAACTTACCGGCGCAAGTCGAACCGGTCCAAGTTCATGACCTTGTCCCATGCCTTCACGAAATCCTGCACGAGCTTGACCTCCCCGCCCGCACTGGCATATACCTCCGAGTACGCGCGCAGCTCCGCGTGGTGGCCGAATATGAGATCCGCCCGTGTGGCTGTGTACTTCTTCGCACCCGATTTGCGGTCGACGCCAGTGAAAGTTTCTCCATCGGACGATGCGGTCCACTCGATATTCATGGAAAGAAGGTTGACGAAGAAGTCGTTCGTCAACTTGCCGGGACGATCGGTAAAGACACCGTGGGAGGAACCATCCCATGTGGCATGAAGTGCACGGAGACCGCCGACCAGGACAGTCATCTCAGGGGCAGTGAGTGTGAGAAGCTGGGCCTTATCGACGAGAAACTCTTCCGTGCGGCCAGGTGCCGGCTTGCGTTTGGGGTAGTTGCGGAAGCCATCAGCGAAAGGCTGGAGATGGTTCACTGATTCGGCATCAGTCTGCTCTTGCGTGGCATCGCCTCGGCCCGGATGGAATTGCACATTCACACTGTGCCCGGCATCCTTGGCAGCCTTCTCAACTCCGGCCACGCCGGCGAGGACAATCAGATCCGCGATGGATACCTTCTTGCCGCCGGACTGGAAATTGCTCTGCACCTTCTTCAGACAGTCGAGAACTTCACCGAGGAACGGCTTGTTGACCTCCCAGTCCTTCATGGGCGAAAGGCAGATGCGAGCACCGTTCGCTCCCCCACGCTTGTCACCACCACGGAAGGTGGAAGCCGATGCCCAAGCCACAGCTATCAGCTTGGATGGGCTAATGCCGGCACCAAGGATAGCTTGTTTGAGCGAAGAGATCTCAGACGCGCCGATGAGCGGGTAATCGACAGGAGGGATCGGATCCTGCCACAGCAAGTCCTCTGCCGGAGCCTCGGGGCCGACGTAGCGAATCTTTGGGCCAAGGTCACGGTGGAGCAGCTTGAACCAGGCACGGGCGAAAGCATCCGCGAACTGGTCCGGGTGCTCCAAGAAGCGGCGAGAGATCTTCTCGTATGCGGGGTCGAAGCGAAGCGACAGATCAGTCGTCAGCATCGTTGGCAGACGCTTCTTGCTGGGGTCGAAGGGATCGGGGATGATGGCATCGGCATTCTTGGCCACCCACTGGTTGGCGCCGGCCGGACTCTTCTGGTGCTCCCACTCGAAGCCAAAGAGATACTCAAAGTACTTGTTGCTCCACTGAGTTGGGGTGGAAGTCCAAATAACCTCCAAACCACTGGTAATAGTGTCACCAGCTTTGCCTTGGCCGTAGCTATTCTTCCATCCCAAACCCTGCTGCTCAAGAGGGGCGCTCTCGGGCTCGGGGCCGAGATGAGACGCGGGGGCTGCGCCATGTGTCTTGCCAAAGGTGTGACCGCCAGCGATAAGAGCGACAGTCTCCTCGTCATTCATGGCCATACGGCAAAACGTAACACGGATGTCGTGAGCGGCAGCGAGGGGGCAGGGCTTGCCATCGGGACCCTCGGGGTTCACATAAATGAGACCCATGTGAGCAGCGGCCAAAGGTTCCTCCAGGCTGTATGCACGAGAGTGGAGCTGGGTGTCTTGACTCTTCAGGCTGGAATCGACAACACCGGTGTCAGCAACGCCCTCGTTACCGCCGGCATAACGAACGTTGTTGCCGAGCCACGTGTTCTCGCCACCCCAGTATACGCCTTCATCGGCCTCCCAGGTGTCCTCGCGGCCACCAGAGAAGCCGAAGGTCTTGAAACCCATGGATTCCAAGGCTACATTGCCGCTCAACAAGAGCAGATCGGCCCACGAGATCTTGTTGCCATATTTCTGCTTGATGGGCCAAAGGAGGCGACGGGCTTTGTCCAAGCTAACGTTGTCGGGCCAGCTGTTGAGGGGGGCAAACCGCTGCTGACCTGCACGTTCAAGAGGTCAGCGAAGGGATGGTGCATGCTGGGGCCGACGCCGGCGGTGGCAAATGCAGGTTCGCGCTCAGACGCAGGCATGGGCATCATGGCGACTGAAACGCACCTTGACCACCACCTCCACGGCCGTCGAAAACTCTGTACGTGCCGGCGGCGTGCCAGGACAAGCGGATGAAGAGACCGCCGTAGTGGCCAAAGTCGGCCGGCCACCAGTCCTTGGAGTCCGTCATAAGCTCGTGGAGGTCTTTCTTCAGGGCGGCGTAGTCGAGCGACTTGAAGGCCTCAGCGTAGTTGAAATCCTTGCCCAGCGGGTTCGTGGCGGACATGTGCTGACGCAGGACGTTGAGCCTGAGCTGTGCGGGCCACCAGTCCCGATTTTTGGTGCCGCCATTCGCAGCATTGCTGTGGTACGGGCACTCCTTCTTGTCAGACATGGGTGTATGCTGCTTTCGGTGTCGATGTGTGGAGCTAGATAGCGATGGCTGTGCTTGACAACGGGGCAGGACAGAGGAGTTTGGGCGTGGAACGCACCTATTCAAGTTGGAGGCGGTGGTCGCGTCTTATACCAAGTACTAGCCGCGCTAGATGCAGGGTGCAATGCCGTCAACAGAAAGCGGACTGTGAATGGCTTTACTCCGCGTTTCGCCTCACAGCTCACAGGCCAAACCTTATTGGGAACAAGCAGCACATGGATGCCCCAGCCGCTGCGGGTCAGTCGGTGCGGGGGTCCAAGTCGCTGGGGACGACGGTGGGCAACCCAAAGATTGCATTCCAGCCGTGTTGCCACAACGCTCATCCGAAGGCGGCAGTCGTCGATGGCATCTCCTGGTATACGTCCCGGTGTGTGATGCTGTAGAGACGCTGGCTAGAGGAACTTGGGCAGCGACCAAGCTGCCCTTGCGGCTCCGTATACAGGGTAGAGGTACTTCGGTACCGAGCAGATCCAGCCGGGGCCAACAACTGTGGAGAAAGGGTTGATGCGATTTTGCCGGGCAGTGATTGGCCCGTTCGCTCGAGCGACGGGGATGGAATGAAAACTAGAGCAACAAACACCGAAGCATGGAAGAGAGGTGTACAACAGCAGGCACAAGCGCCCTCGGAGTTGAAGGCTCCTCGGCCACTATCGCTTCTTTCTCGGGCTGTCAATCATGCGGGCCGCCCTGGCACCACCCCACTCACGGAGCAAACCCCGAAGGATGGAATCGTCCGGTCATGGAGCACTCTGCTCAAATCTCAAATCCCGGCCGCGCTTCGACGTTGACAGCGGCGGCTTTCCAATCTACGCTCGGCCTAGCCGGCCTTGCATGAGTCAGATGCTAGAGATGTTGAGAAAGATTTCTGAGAGGGGCTATAAACCAGAAAGAGACACCAGCCTGTGCCACAGTATGCAGACGGCGAGCTCAGATGGCGCTGCCCTAGTCCGGTAGTGCTTCCAATTCGACATGTTACGCGCCCACTTTCGTTTCGCGAATGGTAGACTTCTTTAGGATGCCAACGTGCTTTCATCGACACATTCCGGACAGCTAGGTGGGAATCAAAACACCAGGTAGAGTAACACCGAGGACATGAGAAAAGGAAAAGGTCATAAAAAAGATGCGGATAGAAAATAAAAAAGAACGGGGAGGAAAGGGGGAAGTAGTCGGGAGAGAAAGGTTGAGGGAGGTTGAGGTAAAAAGCTCACCTAGCAACCTGCCCGAGATTCGAACAGGGTGCTAGGCTACGAAAACCCAGAAGGGTTTTACTCCGGGCTACGTTCTACGATCTACGCAGGGTCTTGGGAGCGACGCTCATACCAACTCGACCACTGTGCCGGGTCATTGACCTTTAGGCGACATCGATATAGCAAACGAGACCTCATATACTCCCGTAAAAAAAAGCACGAGCCAATTAGTTATTTAGCTTCTTCATGAATTTTCCCTTTGTACATCTTTCCTATGCTGCTAGATCACAACATGTCTTCTTTTATTCATGCACCATAGACTGACGTGATCTTCCCTGATTCAGCAACCGACAACAAGGCTGCGCCGTCTTCCGCAAACAACGCCTAGTCCAGAAGCTTATCGATCGTGCTGGCTGTACTGTCGAATCGACTGAAGAGTGTCAGTGATTCTACTCTCTAGCGCAAAGCCGTGATGCGTCCTGCGCCTGTGGTTGTTGTAGATCCGAAGAATGTTGCCTACGGGTTGCAGCGGCAGCCAGGGCCCCAGAAAGCTCAGAGCCGCGAGCACCGCGTCCAGGGAAACGTTCTGTCGTCTTCATTGTCGTTGTCGGGGCCTCTCTTCCACAGCCATAGCGGCCGCCTGATCAGAAAGCGTACAAGCGTCGGCGGCTGCATGTCTGAAGTCTCCATCGAAGGAGTCCAAGGCAGTTTTTGCAGGCACTGGGGCTGATGGGCCGCTATCGCCATCATGAAAGGCTGTCGCATGGGGCTTTGAATAGACAACACCGGCTCGATCACTAAGCTTCTTCTTCCTGGTTCTCGTAGGCCCAACACCCGCTTGTGGACGGACTGCCTCGCGGAATCAGTGACAGCTTATTTTCCAGATAGGCGACCAAACTTTGCATCATCCGGTCGAGAACCACGTCTCGACGTTGTACCAAAGCGTTCTGAGCCTCGAAATCAGGATCTCCGGCGTGATCTCCCTCGTCATTGCCATGGGGATCTTCCGCCTCGGGCATGGATAAGTGGGTGTAACGGTCAACATGGTGAGAGTATCTGGCTATCATAGCCGTCTGCTCTTCGCCTTGAGATCCCATGGTCTTCATAGACTCTCTGCAGAGACTGTGTGACCCGTATGAGTGTGTGTGTGTGGGGAGGGGGGGGGTCATGCGCTGTATGTTGACGCGAAGTCTATTCACATTGCCCTTCTAACGATTGACGGTCATGGACAGCTCGGCGCAGTTCCAAGTTCAGAGTTGGCTAATCGCTCCCACCAGATATGTCTCGCCGACCAATGAGCAGATGAGTTCACCTTGAACAGGTTGAAGTCAGCCTACGGAGCGGAATGATATTCTGAGATATGAGACGGTAGGATGGGGTGTCAGCCTGGTGTCCCAATGAGAACCATTTTGCTTACCCCCAAGCACCAGTGGCAATACTTCCCCCCGTATGCAGTCGCCAGATATGATCCATGCCCCGGCGCTTCGCATGCTCCGGTAGCTCTTAGTAACGGAGATTCGCAGTACGCAGTACACAGACAAACACTCGAGGTAAGTGGAGTCCCAAAAACATCAGGATAGGTTCCTGATCAAATTGATGTGTTCAGAAGCACCCCACGCCGTCCCGATATGCCACCAGCCATGGAGCTCGAGCAGCCAAGCCAGCGGCAGACCCAACGCCGCCCGCATCCCCCGCAGCTCCGCACAGTATTCCAAGTCTACTTGCCACAGGGAATACGAGGCGACTAGGATCACAATGGAGCGCAGCATCTGCCCGATGAGCGCGCACTGCTGGTCGCGCGTGTACTTGCCGCGGCCGTAGATCAGGTACAGCGTGCGGCACCCGACAAGAAAGATCATGGCGTTGAAGGCGTAGACGTGGAACAGGATGTCGGAGCTGCGGATGTACAGGAAGGACACGACGCCCAGCACGCCCCCGATGGCGGCGCGTACGAGGTTGCGCGCCTCGGGCGTCTGGTCGATCTCGTACACGGCGTTCAGCAAGGCGCCCGCCAGCAGCAGCATGGACACCTCATCGCAGAACTGCGTCGCCTGGTGCATGGTCGCGTGGAAGAGGGCTGAGTTGAGGCCCAGCACGAAGAGCGCGAGCGAGAGGCCGTCCATGCCCAGCGTCCCGCCTCGCGTGCCGGGCTTGCGCGGGTAGCGCAAAGCCAGGTAGACTACACGCGAAGGTGTAAATCAGCGTTGAGTTTCACGTGGGTGCAATCGTAGCGACGGCGAGCACATGCGGTGGTGCTGAAAGGGGGGGGTTGTCCCTGAGCTAGAGGAAGGTCGGCATCCAGGGCCGAGACAACGGCCTGCTTCGGCCCAGACCCGGCGTACTCCGACTTCGCCAAGACACAATTGAGAGAGGTGGCCCCACCATAGGCCAGGTTCGTCACGGTATTGACAAACTCGGCGAGATAGAGAGTGAAGGCATAGTCTTCTTCGCAAAAACTGACGAGTAGTCAGCAGTCATTGGTGTGTGTGCCTGGGGCGCAGGATGGTCGAGAAGCAGTTGATGTACTTTGCCTTGCTGGTAGGAACCCCAAAAACGCCTGCATCGCAGTGGGGGTCACCGTAGTAGTGTCGATTGTGGTGTCCCATCTGAGAAAGCTGGGTGGTGACGGCGCTGCTGAGCTGTTGAGGGCTCGCAGTCGTGATTTCGTCCGTACCGGGAGGGTTAGGGCTCTCAATTTGTTCTGCTCTTCTTGTGGCTGAATATAGTAGTGGCTGACCCCTGGGCCGGAAACCGGCCGTTACCAAGACGACCCGCACGCCTGCCCACGGCCCCGCACGCATCTCCATCGCATTACCCCTAAAGCGGGAAGTGAGGGGCTTATAAGATTGGAGGGTATGCGGGCCACTTGGTTGATGAACCCAGCTCCTATCGCTCGCTACGCCATACCGAGTTGTTTTTGCTCCGGAGTTGCTTCAACTAATTGGCAGCATGTTCCTTGCAAGATATCTTCTTCTAGCCTTGGCCACACTTGCCGCGTCTGTTTCTGCCGCTTTCAACTTTGACGTCGGCTACAAGGTCAGCATCTACCGGTCGCACATCGACCATACGGGCAGGGAG
This sequence comes from Phyllachora maydis, assembly GCA_029339225.1. Lineage (NCBI taxonomy): Eukaryota > Fungi > Ascomycota > Sordariomycetes > Phyllachorales > Phyllachoraceae > Phyllachora > Phyllachora maydis. The sequence continues at coordinate 3,895,302 of JAQQPM010000001.1, read as the reverse complement.
GTACAGTACAAGATGTTTGTCCCCAGCCTGCGGGACAGGTTAGGGCTGCTCGTTCTGGACAAAGACGCCAAGTTCGGCACAACTGGCACCACTACTACCCTGACCACGTCCGCGATTGCCCCGAGACGCCCCGCCTACAGGCCTGTCGGGGTTCGAAAGTCTCCGCCCTCCCGTGCCCGACCGCGACCCCGTGCCGGCTGAGGGGTGGAAAGGGGAGCTTCTTGAACAGGTCCGACTTGGTCCCGCAAGCCCGAGAGCGGCTGGTGATCGGTAGAAGGTGGTGGCCAGGGACCTTGCTTCCACCATCCTACGTCAGCTCCGTGCTTCCCGCTGTTCGTGCCCTGGCACGACCAGGACAACGACTATGCCAACCTCGTCGGCACCAGCCTCGAGACGCTCGCCGGCCAGGGCGTCATGGACACGACGCACACGGAGCGCGGCCTGACGTGGAACCACATCGCCCTCGCCGGCCACATGATCCCGTCGTACCAGCCGGCGACCACGTACCGCATCACCGAGTTCTTGCTGGGTCGCGTCGACAGCCTGCAGAGCACCGTGCCGCTGAGCCACTACCCGGACGCGCCCCAGCCCCCAAAGTCGGCACTCGGCAAGGGGACGGCGAGAAATCTGAGCAAGGGACCTGCCTGCACGTGGTAGCAGGGCCGATAAAATGCACATAAACGCTCAATCTGTAGATGGCTTAGATTCTTGGAGACCCACGTTGGGATATTTACTTACCACTCGAGAACATAATTCAGTTTTTTCTCTCTCTTTTTTTTTTTTTTTTTTTTTACCTGTCAACTCAAGAATCGTTCATCAGTGCCTTGAGCGCCAGCCCGCCGACTCCCTATTCCTGCACTCGCCAGCAGATGCCATGTCTGTCTCGTGTCCATTCCGCCCAGCGACGAACGAGTTGCGGCGCTTCGCACGTCCATCGCCGGCCACTCACGGCATCTCGTAGGAACATCCCAGCACGTCAGGCCCGACAGGCAGGGTGAGTGTGCCGTTGTCGACAGGATGGAGGGCAGGTTGAGCGGGAGGAACAAGCCTCTATCAGCCGACAGTTTGTCAAAACAGCCCAGAGACGCACGGCAATATACTGTAATCATTCTTTCACCCAGGCACCCACCCCGTCGCGGCCGCCACGCAAGCTTTCCCAAGGACTCAGGTCATCCAGGACCACTCGTCGTCGGGCCCAACTAGTACAGTCCCCCGATGCTGGCCACCGCCCACCCGCTAATTACAAGCCTGAGAACTTCTTGAACGCACTCAACAGGCCCCCGGTCGACGCATCGTGCCCAGACCCGCTGCCCGGCTCGTCAATCTCGGCAAGGATTTTCTTGGCCAGCGACTTGCCTAGCTCGACGCCCCACTGGTCGAAGCTGTTGATGTCCCAGACCGCACCCTCGGTGAAGGTAAGGTGCTCGTAATAGACAATCAGCGCGCCCAGCTCGGCCGGGCCGATCGCGCCGCCGACCAGCACGCTCGTCGTGGGGCGGTTGCCGAGGAACACCTTGTGCGGCACCAGGCTGTCGGGCACGTTGCCCTCGGCCCGGACCTCGTCGGCTGTCTTGCCGACCATGAGGGCCTCGGCCTGGGCCAGATAGTTGGATGCCAGCATCTTCTGGTGCAGGTGGTCCGAGACCGGGTTGTGCGACTTGGCCGCTAGGATGAAGTCGGCCGGGATCAGCTTGGTGCCCTGGTGCACGAGCTGGAAGAAGGAGTGCTGCGCGTTGGTGCATGGCTCGCCAAAGAGGATGGCGCCCGTCGTGTACTTGGCCGGCTTGCCGTCCGAGGTGATGGTCTTGCCGTTCGACTCCATCGACAGCTGCTGTAGGTACGCAGGGAATCGGTGCAGGTACTGGTCAAAGGGCGCAACCAGGTGTGTCTGCGCGTTGAAGAAGTTGGAGTACCACACGCTCAGCAGCCCGCCGATCACGGGAATGTTTTCCCTCAAAGGCGCCGACCTGAAGTGCTTGTCCATCTCGTGCGCGCCCGCCAGGAACTTGTGGAAGTTGTCATAGCCCACGTAGAGGGCCACGCTGAGCCCGATGGCGCTCCAGACCGAGTAGCGACCGCCTACCCAGCTCTCGAAGCCAAACATGTTCTTGGCGTCGATGCCAAACTTGGTCACTTCAGATTCGTTGGTCGAGAGCGCGACGAAGTGCTTTGCGATGTCGCCCTTGCCGTCTGTCTTCTCCAGGAACCACTTCTTGGCAGTGTTCGCGTTGGTGGTTGTCTCGGCGGTCGTGAAGGTCTTGGACGCGATCAGGAAGAGCGTGGTCTCGGGATCCGAGTGGGCCAATGCCTCGGCGATGTGCGTGCCGTCAATGTTGGAGACAAAATGAAGGGTCATATCCGGGGCACCGTAGTGCTTGAGAGCCTCTGTGACCATGACGGGCCCACTGCAGGCCGCATGTCAGTGTCCATCGCGAATCGACAGCGAGGAGACAGAGGGCACGAACAGATCAGAACCCCCAATGCCTATGTTGATGACGGTCGTGAGCTTCTTGCCAGTAAAGCCCTTCCACTCGCCGCTGCGCACCTGCTCCGAGAAGACCTTCATGTGTTCCAGCACCTCATTGACACCGCCCTGGGTGGTCATGACATTGACACCGTCGACCTTCATCTCGACATTCTCGACGTTGCGCAGGGCGGCGTGGTAGACGGCGCGGTCCTCGGTGAAGTTGATCTTCTCGCCGGCGAACATGGCGTCGCGCTTCTTGGCCACGCCGGCCTCCTCGGCCAGCCCGACCAATTTTTCGAGCGTCTCATCGGTCAGGAAGTTCTTGCTGAAATCCCACAGGAACTCGGTCGGCTTCGCCGGGTCGCTGGAGATGGCCGCCGGCAGCGTGAAGGTCCGAGAGAACTTCTCGAACCGCTGCGGGTCGGATGCGAACGCGTCCTTCAGCACGAAAGACTTGCCCACCGAGTCGCGGTGTGCCTGGAGCTCGGCCCATGCCGATAGACTCGATGCGGGCGCCATTGCGAGGCAGCTTCTGGTGTCGACGAGATGGGATGCTCGAGACGCGCGGATGTAGGGCCGAGATGGTACGGACTTGTGATCTGGATGGAATCGCAGCTGGCAGGATAGGATCGCAAAAAACGTGCAGGAAATAAGCGTGGCCCCAGCAAGGTTGGTGGTCTGGTATAAGAGCACAGTATCAGGAGAAGAGGATAAGGAATGCTCTGCTGAAGCTCGCCAGCTATATGAGGCCACGCATAGATAAGCGTCGAGGTGGGGTGATGATGTACCCCGCGCCAGAGTCGCAGGGTGTACTTTGTACACAAACCTCTAGGGGTAGACCTAGTATAATCGCTACAACAGCCTATATCCCATGGTGGAGTTGCAATAAAACACGACCGAAATGTTCTTTTCCAGAAGACTCGGAGGAGAATCCCGGCCCTCTTCATCATCGACAGCATGCCCGATATGCGAAGGATGTAAGGTCAACGCCTACCAGGTTTGGCCCTGTTGATGTGCATCCATGGCCGGGGCCAAGAGCCCTCAGGGTCTCATCTTTCGAACTTTGCTGATTCACTATACAAGTATATCGCTGACGATAGCCCACTAGGGCTGCCGATTATCTCGGCGTCAAGATGGGTGCGACGCAGGTGCGAAGCATAAAAGTCTCATTGCCTGAACATAGTCAACAAGTACCTCGAGCCTCTGGCCCAGGCGGCGAGGCAATGTACCAACACCCCTTTTCGCGTACCCCCGGCAGAATTGAGCGTGAAAAAAGATGGCAGTGCATCCATCAGTCGGAGCAAGTGTTTCCATGACCGTCCCAAACTCCATAGCGTGACATGTGTGTGATGATGGCCCCGGCCCGAGACATTCCCAGGTTGAAATGAGCGGGAAATGCCAACCGACAGCGGATCGCAAACCCGCCCCTGTAGCACAAACCGCATTGTATTTCCTGGCTTCGGACGCCCTGCGCCTTGAACCGTTAGATGCAGATTTCCCCCCTTGCACCAATCACTCTTCCCAGAACTCGCTCAAACATGTCCTGTCAACAAGACGGTCACTCTGTCTATCTGCCTTGGATGCTGCCGGGGAACGACGGATCCTTGACGCTGCCACCAGCGTCTCCCAGGCCCGCAATGGGACGGTTGTAGCTGAAGCCGGTGAATTGGTTTTGCATCGTCTCAGAGAGGACTGGACCGTCAACGAAGGAGTCCTGAGGTACCTCATTCGTAAACTCTGGATCGAAGTTGGCCGTATCAAGGGCGTCGGCCTACATGTGTTTGTCAGCGTCGTATAGAAGCATCAGGACGGGCGCAATGGAACATGGGAAACTGATGGCCACGTACCACATTGGGCTTGAACGCCGGCTCGTACTTTCGTTGCAGGAGCTTCCGCCAGTCGATGGCATGGAAGAAGGGATGAGCCTTGATCTCGGCCGATCCATTCGCACCAAGGCGCTGTTGCGGGTTGCGGTCCAGCAGCTTCGTCAGAAGATCCTTGGCTGCCGGCGGGACGACATCGTGACTAGGGAAATGAAGGGGTTCGGACAAGATCTTGCGGTACATCTCGTTCACGGTTTCGTCGTAGAAGGGCGGCAGTCCCGTCAACATCTCGTACAGGAGAACACCCAGTGTCCACCAGTCGACCGTCTTATTGTACCCGTTCCCCAACAGCAGTTCCGGTGCCAAGTACTCTGGTGTGCCGCAGAAGGTGTTGGTCCGGTCTTCGTCCTTCATGTCCAACTTGCAGAGACCAAAATCGCAGAGCGCGATGTGGCCTTGGTAGTCCAACAGAATATTCTCGGGTTTCAAGTCACGGTAGATGACGTTGAAGCCGTGCAGACATTCTAAAGCGCACAAAAGCTCGGCGGTGTAGAAGCGGCTGCGGTTAACGTCAAATCGTTGCTCTTTCTGCAGGTGGTGGAAGAGCTCTCCACCGTTGACAAAGGCGAGGACGAAGTAAAGCTTCTCGGGGCTTTGGAAGGTAAACTTGAGCGGCACAATAAAGGGATTGTTAATCTGGGCGAGGACGGATCGTTCGGCGAGCGTGTGCGAAACTTCTGATCGGGAGATAATGTGCGCCTTGCGGATGGTTTTCAGGGCGTAGATGCGGTTGGTGTCCTTCTTCTGCACCTGCATGACCTTGCCAAAACTGCCTTTGCCGACCACTTTGAGCAATTCAAAGTCCTCAATCTTCAGCTTGCCGGCGCGGGTCTCGACGTATTCAACGCCAATCTTCAGCTTGCCCGTGCCGTACTGAACGTCAACCCATTGGACGCCGCTGTGGCCGAGCGCTCGTTCACGATTCGCAAAATCGGCTGCCGCCTTCTCTCTGTCCTTTTTGCTCAATTTGGGGTCCTCCACGTACGTCTGCTTCTCCTCGAATCTAGGGTTGATCCTCACGACACCAAGGAAGATGTCCTGACTACGGCCGGTCCCTGGACGTGCGTTCGGATTGCGCATGTAGAGGTGCACCACCAGCTCGGTCACGCGCGACACATCGAATTTGTATTGCGTATTGGAGCCCGGCCATAGCGGATTCTCCGGAGTTCCTTCAACCGAGTTTACGAAGACTTGGACCTTGTCGAAATCCAGCAGAGCGTACGGCATGTATTTGGTGGAGATGCGACCGTGGTTCGTGGGTATTCCGCCGAAGCCGCTAGATGTTTGCGGTCGCGCGCCATTCATGTAGCTGCCGGCCGCCCGTTGTGACGAACTTGGCCTGACAGAACCGGCGGCGTTGAGCGCATTTCCCGTAGACAATGAAGCGCCGACATGTGGTGAAATGAAGGCGTTTCGTTGTTCTTCCGGTAGAGAGAATCCCTGGCCTTCGTGGATGGTCACGACCAGAATGCCGGGCTTCGGTGTGGTGATGACGGGCGCTTGGGTGAGGCTCTCGGAAGCAGCTGTTTAGGGCAAGGAATCAATCAGCCTGTGTCCGAAGGGTCTGAAAACCGACCTTGGCGTGCATACCGATGTTGTTTTCGGTAGACGAGGTGGGCGTCGCTATGCCTGGCGCGCTGGCCTGGTTTTTGTCGTCCTTGTCTTTATCGGTAATGGTGGAGGTGGAGGGCGACCGTGAGAACGTGCTCGCGAGGGGGCCCAGATGGGTCTCTTTCAACTCTGAGGCTCGCTGTCAGCAGGAGTTAGAGGCCGTGGAGGGCATCTCATTCCAGGGCCGAGCATACTCTTCGTCAGCTTCCAAGACATGTTGCTTTGTCGAAGAGGGCCGAAGAGGACTGAAGACGGGGGCCACAGGAGACGTAGGTTGGCGAACGCTCAGGGTTCGCGCGGGATCGGAAGCGACGCGAAATTGCTACCGTCGCCGATTGGTACAATGATTGGGAGAAGACGATTGTGATGCTGGCACAATATCGAGGTGGAAGAAATACTGTTTTGGCCCGTCGGCTTTCAGGGTTGTTGGCAGACAGACTGACGTGTGCGGCAAAGCGGGATTGAAGTGCGACTGGGCGAGCCGTCAGGTGGAAGTGGGGGTGGGTACTCTCTGCTACGACGCCTGCTGGGACTTTGACGCAGCGGCGCGACTGCCCTGGGCTGGGATGGTACGAAGCGACCTCAAGGTTGGGGTTCGGCATCAGACACACCTAAACAAAAAGTAGGTAGGTGCCTACCTTAGTAAACACGACCCTAGAGGTACCTCTACCTACCTAATCCTACCCCGCCAGATCAGGCTGGCTGAAAAGCTCCCGCATCCGGACGGAGCAGCACCTCCCAACCTTCTACGGGTGCCAGCCTGACGGCGTTAGACAATGTCAGACATCTCTGCCACATCGAATCTGGGCTTTCGTTTTCGGACATGCCGCACGTATGCTCGGCAATGGTGGAGATTTCGAATGCGAGACAAATGGCTGAATAAGCGTGGAATTCCGGCATGGATTTATTCCCCCTTTTCATCGCAACAAAGCCCCTAACAAACCAGGGCTGTGCTGGTCAGTGCGAAGACATTAGCAGGACCCCGCAGCTCGGCCCCTCATCGGCATTGGAGATAGAGGTTTCTCTACCCAGGTGCCTCGAGAAACTCCTCCATGGTCCGTGGGAAATGTCCAAAGGCTCCGAAGTCTGCATACCTAGAGGTACCTAAGTCGTCCTGGAAGAGAGAGTATTGTCGCCGCCGGTCAAGTGCAGAAGGCACTGCTGGTTGTTGTGGAGGCAGGCGCGCTAGGTGGTCTGTGCCGACGCGCAAATCAGTAAGCGGGAGACAAACCTACAGCTATATGCTGGTATAGAGGTAGTTATCGCCGATCGGTAGGGTGCCTTGGCATCAGGGATGTGAAACCAAGGTAAAGTATACTATTAATCTATTTGACATCAGCTATTAATCAGGCTTGTAGACGCTCTTTAGGTTGTAATCTGGACATAGAATACTCCTTTAAATCATCATCGACTATTTGGTAACGGTGGCATTGCCCTTTCCACCACAAATGGGAAACACACACGATTGGAATTGCATATGGATAACCGAGTAGAGATGCTTACGTCAAATAAGTGTATCTTCTCCTCGTCGGTCCCCTGGCAGAAATGGCAGACATGAACGGGCAAAAGGGCCAATGTCCATACGCCAGAGATGCAGTCCAACTCGCCTGGTCAACGACCTGGGACACGTGAGACCATCTTTTGTAGTAGTAGCAGCACCAGAGCAGCTACGCCAATATGGAAATGAATCTCATTGCGCCGGACCGGCACTCCCCAAATCTTTGAGCCGCACTTTAGCGCAGACCGGATTCACTTCGCGCATACGAAGTGGTACGCGAAACGGAGCAATTGTTCCGCACGGTGGTCAACATTCCAGTACATCATGGCCGCCAATAAAGCGACGACAACCACCTCGGCCCGCGCGGCCCTGCCGGGCTGGTACCGCCTTGTCCTCACGACCGTCGAGCCCCTCAGCACCCTCCTCGGCAGCCTGCACGTTCTCCGCTCCACGGCCGGGCAGGCGCAGTATCTGGCCATGTTCACGCGCGGCGCCGTCGTCCACCAGGCCGGCGACACGGCCTTCTTGCACACGCAGCTGGCGGGCGCGTGGCTTTCGATGGCCTTCCACGGCGCCGTCACGCTGCGCGCCGCCGCCGCCGACGACCTGCGCGTCTGGCGGCTTTACTGTGCGGCCATGCTGCTTAGCGACGCGCTGTTCGCGCACAGCACGGCCCAGGCCGTCGGCGGGTGGGCCATCTGGCTGCGCGCGTGGGAGTGGGGGGCGGGCGACTGGGTGCTGTTCTGGGGGTCGTGGCCGTTTGCGGCCGTGAGGGTGCTAGTATTGCTGGGCTTTGGCGTGCGGGCGTGAGGGGAGCGTTGCTGCTGTTCGCGCCATCAACTCGGGGATCTCCTTGAATGCTGCCAACCTCTACAACCCGGGCCCCCGCCCGAAAGTCCCGCCAGCCACCACCGTCGTCAGGAAATCCCGCGTCACCCGGTCGCCAGCCGTGATGGCCCTCGAGGAGCTTATACTTGAGCGCTGCATCAGTCCTGTAACGCGGTTGAAGACCACCATGGCTAGGTAACCCCCGGCGAAGAGCAAGCAAACCAGTAGCAGCATCGTGGCGCCATAGGACTTTCTTTGATGAACATATCGCAGAAGTTGCCATGGATATGCTGAATTACTCCATCTTCTAAATGTACAGGTATTAAGAGGGGGCCAGAGCGCTCTGTAGACGTCATGTGTACCCGTCGGAGGGCAATTAGTACGTGAACGCTAGGCAAAGAATAAGCCGCTGTATTGATGGCTCGAGTCCGGTCACGACTTTCGCTCGCTTCATACAGCTCCGCAATCAACTGCCGAAGTCTGCGCTGTGATGTTCAAGGGGACCCGATCCCGACCGTGACCAACGCGGCTGCCTCCGGCACTAAAGCGCACGCGCTCCACGTTAGCAATCATGGCGAAAGCGCAAACAAGAAACGGAGCCACCTACCACGCCGGCGACGGCCCTTTGCAGCATTGGTGCAGCGTTGCGTTGGCAGCCAGAGCCGCCTCATAAGGCGACGTGGTCGTGTTGACGTTGCTCTGGGCGTTGAAGACGCAGATGCGCGCGGTGGCGAGCTCGAAGAACACTGTCGCCTCGGACACCACGCCGACCGTCATGTCGATGGTATCGATGGTGAGGTTGCCGATCAGCCAGGCCATGTCCGTGACTTCGAACGAGCCGTGATCGGCGCTTCGGCAACTAGGGGGATACTCCAGCCAGCGCCTGGTCGTCGTGATGGCTGCCGACGCGCTGTGCATGAAGTTGACGGGAGCGAGGCTGGGAAGGGCAACGACGCTGCTGCCGGCGAGCAGAGCAGCCATGAAGATGACGTTTAAGGTCTTCATGGTGAACGAGTGTGGGAGGCCAAGGCCAGGGACCGTGGGGGTAGGGAGTGAGTAGTTGGTAAGAGAGTGCTTAGAACGTCAAGACCGAAGGTGGCCCACAACGGCTGGGATGGGCGTGAAGCCGCCTACTCTTCTATGTGCGTGCCCCGGCACTCGACGTTGCGTTGTTTGGCCTGTCCCTGAGGTGGTCGAATCATGTTCTCGTATCCATCTCAGGCAATCAGGCAAGCGGCCTGCCAGGCCGCCAGGGGGGGCAGAGGCGGCAACTTTGTCTTCCACCCGGCCCCCGCAGATGGTCCGGGGCATTGCGGGAGGTTTCCCGCCATTTGATCTAGAACTGGGTAAAGCGCACGGAGAAGATCTCGCTGGATGTATCCCGGACAAGTGAGGCAGTGTGGTAACTTTTGCTCAGCGTGGATGAAAAGATTATATCACGGCAAGACCTCTTCCATAGGTAGAGCGTCAGCGATGTACTTTGCACCTGAACTCGGAAAGCTCGTGTCCTGTCCCGCACGAAGTACCTCCCACGCCCGGAGCTGAAGGGTGGTTGTATGCCGGGCGATACGAAAGAAGATGTCAAAGACCCACCGACGTTGAGGTTAAATGTGCAAGGTTAAAGAGTGGATACCCCATTACTCCGTAATTTTCTCGTTTAAAGCGCTTGATCCACGGCGACCCGCCTGGACCGGTACTCACATGCGAGCTACTTCAACTTGGACCCAGCCAGGGAATGAGCAAGGTGCCAGGTGCCAAGGCCGAGCAGTGCAACCAGCCCTTGCCACGGGTCATCCTCCGGTACTGCATCCTCACTGCACTGCCGTGGTGTAACGAGCTGCATTTCTGCCAACGACAATCAGCCTCGATGATAGCCACGACGGTGCCTTCCCAGATCAATGGCAAGGATGAGTACGGCGGTGCGCACTTTGACTCGGTACAGGTCAACCTGGGAGGTTGGTTCAAAAGCCTAGTTCCAAAAAGTGTGTGCCCATGTGATGTGTTGTAGCAGCAGCAGCAGCAGAGGACGATGCTGCCGTTGCACTTTTATACCCCGAAAGTAGTCGAGCAACTCCAACCCAGATCTTCCGAACGTGAAATGTGGAATAGCTTTGCCATGGTCCCGAATTGTGTGTCTCCTCGCGGCACACATGTCCCCTGGCTCCCAGGACTCAAAACGAGCAAGAAATGGCATAAAGAATGACGCCAACGCCAGACCAGCCCATGTCCTCCTTCTCCTAGCTTGCACTGCCGTGCCAAGACGAGCCCATCACAATGAAAGGCTGGAGAAATGTAAAAGGGTGAAAGGGTGAAAGGGTGTTGTCGCCGTGATGACAATCCTGACCCCACCATTAAGGAATAACATAGTACCTCCCGTGCGTCGGCGAGGCTCGCATGCAAGCGCAAGCTACGCTTCCCGACCGGCAGTAGCAGGTAACGCTTCGCAGAGAGGGAGGAATACATGCTCGCTATGCCCATGCCAATTTTAAGATGTTGTCAAACAAGCCCAGGTCCTCGAGTTCAATTTCATGCATCATGAACGTTCCTGGTGCAGCTGACGTAGCCCACGCGATGCCCCATCCAACCGTTCCCTTGATCGATCGTCACCTCGTACTAGATTAAAACGACGTCGAGTGCTCGTTGAACGAAGAGCCCATCCAGTAGAACGTCGATAATCCAAACGCCAAGACCAAGGCAGTAAGGAAGCCGGCACCGGCCCGGTCGCCGCCCGTGACAGGGGGGAGCTCCGTCAGGGCCACGTCGGGATTGCCGCCCGCTGCAGGATTGCCGATGCTGGTTCCGCCGGTTGCGTTGGTCACGGGGCCGGGCACACCCTCGAGGTCGATGAGCATACTCATCATGGCGCCGAGCGCATTCATCTGCTGGCCGGCACCCGTGTTCCCGTCGTAGATGCCTGTGCTCCAGCGGAAGCCACAGGTGCCGTCGTCCTGGCACGAGGTGATGGCGCCCTTTGCGGACGTCTTGAGCGTCGCCATGATGGTGTCGTGCATGAAAGGCGCGACCTGCGCGGCGTCGGCGAGGAAGCGATGCACATAGCCCTTGAAGGACAACATGTCGGTCGTGCATTGAACATTATTGGCGAGCTCGCAGGCGACTTCCACGAGGATGCCATGCGGGAAGAAGACCTCGAAGGTACGCTGTACGAGGGAGGTCATTCGGGACTGCCAGATGGGAGCTCCATTGGTCTACTCATCCGGTTAGCGACAGTTCCCGGATCCCAGAGCATTTCAGGGCAAGAGGGGCGGGTTTTGCCAGGGACGGCATGAACGTACATAATTGGACATGAAGGCCATTCCCTGGATGAAGATGGCGGCCGTGTAGGAAAATTGGGCCCTGTTGATATCGGTGCAGTTGTACTCAACGTGCGCGCCGTCGTATATGTTCCAATTCTGGTCGATCAGCCCAACACTCTGTGTCCAATTGAAGGCCTCGTCAGCCCAATGTGCATACGTGGCGTTGTTCGTGTACCGAGCGAGCCGCGCGGCCAGGTTGAACAAGATGGCGTTGGCGATGGAGTTCTTGTAGTCGTAGCCGTTGTTTGACAGCGGTATCTGCCACCGCAAGCCACCGTTGCAGTACTGCGTGTCCCATCTGGCCGCCTGGGTGTTGAAGACGGCCTGCGCTAGGGTGAGCCACTGAGGGTCCTCGGGTGGAGGGTTCTGGAAATTGACTTCGGCGGCGAGCATCGCCGACATGGCCCAGAAGCCTTGGTCGTCGTTCCCCAGGGACGCGGTCCAGTTCGGCGGCATATAGTTGTCCGAGGGGTCGTTGGCCTGAAAGATTAGGGCAGCTTCCGTCACGTTGTTGTACGTCGAGTCAGCCGTGTAGTGCCAGTAGTCGACCATGGTTCCCCAGAGCGCCCCTCCTTCCCACCAATAGTAATCCCCGGCGGGTGGTGGCCCCGGGAGAATGCCAGGGGTTTGTCCGACTTCATCGCCATGGTAGTAGGTCATCAGGTTGGCCGCCACGAGTTGGCACGCCGCCTTGATTGAGCCTAAGAAATGCCCAACATATCAGCAAGCGTTTCCCTGAGGACCCCACATCCGGCCATCCGGGAGCACCAGAGATCGGTCACATACTCGCCGACGTGAGGTCGACGTTGAGCCCGGCGGCGCGCACGGCGGCGGGGGCCAAGAGGCCGACAAGGAGGTGGAACGGCCTCAGCTCCATGGTGCGCGGACGAAGTCTTGGTATAGTACGGAGTACGCCGTAAAGCCAAGCCGGTAGAGAGCGACACCAACGATCGGGAATGGGGCGGCGAGCGAACGAAGGCGCGCAAGCCTCCGGATGCTCGTGGATAGGAAGACGCGCAGAAGAAAGGGACGAGCGAGGCACGCGCGAACCAAAGCTTCCCCGGCTCTCACAGGAAACGAGGGGAATGACGCGAGCAGGGAACGGCCGGCAAAACGTGATTACAATTACGGGGACAGGAAACAAGGCAAATACCTCGACTTTTATGAGGTACAAAGTACTTCGTAGTACAAGGCCAGTCGCCCCGCCTCCCGCCCGGGCCCGGCCATTTCACGCCGATCCCACCGTGGCCAGGAACAGAAGAAGAAAAGAGGGAAGAAGGAAAAAGAGTCGACTCGAGGTCGCCGACGCCTGCCATCCGAACGCCCCTGAACTTTGTGTGTTCGTTGGCAGGTGCACTTGCGCGCGCAACCGCCCGGTGGAATTCCCGTTGGAACTGCTTGTCACTGTTCAGATGAGCAGCAAATTGTCGCATGATCGTCTTCAATGGTGGGGAAATTAGCTTTCTGCCGAACGAACTATTCCGTATTGGGTCCGTATTGGGTCCGTATTGGGTCCGTATTGGGTGGACAGCCGTCCTCGAAACGCCAAGCCGGTACGCCCGCTGTGCGAAGTACCTATACCTCTACTTACTATGGTGTGCTGTATTCAGAGCTAGGTACTTGTGTACGAAGTGTTTTGAGCGCCGGCCACACATGGATCGATGGCTTGCGTAATGGCTTCAACGACCTGTCGACTCTGCAACAGTCGGTCGCGCCGCCAACGCGGCCCGAAACGCCGCCGAGGGTCCGGTGGACGACCGCGGTATAAGTGAGGAAGTACAGGTGCGGTTGATTCCATCCTCTATAGAAATGTCTAGGGAAACCTCGGCGACCCGGCGGCACTGGTCACGAAATCCCGCACCCAGAGCGCATCGGGATTTCTCATACGATCCCAGCCCTATGGCCGGAGACCCGCCCACTCCGAATCAAAGTATCGGCCAAAGTCTCCTCAACACACTGTTTCACATCTGAATGTGTTGGCTCGTTGCCTAGCTGGCGAACGTGTGTGCGCGCAGGTACGACGTTGAGCCCCGAGGGAGTGCAGACGGCGGCTGTCAAGCCCGCCGGAGAAGGTGATCGCCCAGGAAAAGGTCGAGGCCACTGATTGCGAGTGCAAGGTGTCGGCGCGGATGGTCGATCGACGTATACGATGGCCAACAAAAACCTCATGGTAGCAATGCAACCATCTCGCAACGTTCTGCTGCCTGACAGTTGCACAAGGTCATCTCGGCACAGTGCTTTGAGCTGTAGTATAACTTCGGGCTTTCGAGCTTTGCCGGCACAAGAAGACATTGTTGACCGACGACTTCTTGGCCCACAATACTGCTGCGGCCTGCGGTCTCACTTGGGACTTGCCCAACCAGAACTGACCCTGCCTACGGCCGTACCGGGCAGGGCTGTTCGCCAACGACAACTATGAGACGGATGAAACCACGTGAGACGTCACATGATTACCCGCCGTCTGTTGTCTGATCTGATGAACAGGGAAAGCTTAATGGCGGACTTCTATAGCATTTGTGGCAAGCTTGGCAGTCCTTTGGACAGCTCACTGTGTCGTGTCACAGCAGACACTGGGCCTTTTCTAGCCATGACAACCAACATGGGGGACTCGAAGCTTGTGTGTACAATCTGGCATGGCGTTAAATTGATTGCACGTGCTTTGTAGCCCGTAGGGCAGTCTACCTTTCGGCTTGGAAAAGAGAGAGAGCAGTCTACCTTTCGGTTTGAAAAAGAGAGAGAGAGAGAGCCTGCCAGTGACAAGAGCCGGTCGTCACCGCAAAGCGACCGTCCGATGGTCCATAAGGATGCGGCATCTACGACTACCCCACCTCCCGGCGTGCCTCCTCCTCCTAGGGCTCGCATCCCCCGCCGCCAGCATCGAGTTCACCAGTCCGATCAACTTCGACTTGTACCCGGCGGCCTCGCAGCCTTGCCTGTACCAAGAAGCTGTCGCGTCGGGCTGCACGGGGACGTTTGTGCCGGCGGTGGACGTCTGCCTCTGCCGCAACGGCGGCGGTTTCGTCACCAACGTGGCCACATGCCTTGGCCAATCGGACCCCGCCGACCTGGCGCGCGTTTACGACACCATGTACGACACGTGCTCGAGTTCGGGCACAGCGCTGAGCGTGCCGGGAGCCACCTTCTTCGCCGCGGCGGACGCGGCGCGCAGTCCGTCGGTGTCTTCGCCGGACTCATCACAGACGTCGACGCCAGCCAGGGCGTCGTCGACAGTACCGGCTACCCTGCCTACTCCGACGGCAAATGCCGCCTCGACGGGGTCGGAATCGACCACGAGCCCGACGACGACTGCGGCCGGGCAATTAACGACACCCACGCCTATTGCACTTACGAGCGGGCCGGACGACGGCGACCCAGGCAATATCACCAACGGCCAAGCACTCTCGGGCATCGCGAGAGCAGGGATTATAACGGGATCGATCGTCGTGGGCTTCTCGGTGATCGGGGCCGGCGCGTACTCCCTCACGCGCTACCGGCGGCGCAAGCGTGGCAGGGAATCGCGCATGTTACTCCCGCCCCCGCCGTACCAGAAGCTTGACTCCTTGGGCGGGACCAGCGGAGTGGGGTCGGGGTCGGGGTCCGGAACTTCAACGGACCGGTACAGTGCGGCGCTGCCGCCGCTCGCGACGCTAGACCTGCTGGGTGAGCCGCAGAGCCTGGTGATGCACGAGGAGCGCGCTCTCGGCGACGATCTCGGCGAGGGCGCGATTCCGGCGGCGCCCGGATTCTTGAGGCGGCCGAGCCGGATACTGACGGCCCTGGCGACGGCAGACGGTGGCTCTTCGGCGGCGTCGACGCCGAAGCACCGGGGCCGGCACTGGAACCGGTTCAGCCGGCTGAATTGGGAGTCACCGTACGACGCGCGTTGGGGCGAGAATAGCCGGCCCGGTTCGCAGCCGACGGAGCATTGGGTCACGGGGCCGTCGTCGCGCTCGGGCGGGTCGACGGTCGGGGTCGGGCCGTCGTCGGTGTTCGAGCTCGAGGGGTCGCAGCTGGCAGGGGGGGCCGAGGCGGACGCTGAGGGTGGGGTTCTGGGGAGCGGGCTGGGGCCTGTCGAGTTCGAGGAGTCACCAGCATACCCGAGAAGGGCAGTGGGTGCCGGGAGATAGGCAGGTCATCTGTCGAGACATGTCTTTCCCTGGAGCCCAGTCAGCGGCGTCGTTGAAATAGGGATGCTACTATGAAGCTCCAAGTGGGTCTTGGTGGAATTCGCCCCACCCGCTCTGCCAATTGTGATTCGGAGAGCTCACCGTCCTCTCACCGCATCGAGGGCAACGACTGCGCGAGGACGGAGAGTTCGGGTGGTGCGTCGGGCCGCATTGTACGCTACGGAACCACTGCAAGGTGCTTGCTCCTCGCCACTGGTGATACAAGTTCGGCTTCAAACCCGGAGCTTTCCCGCTCTCTGCCGGCCAGCCCGCCAGCTCCAGCCAGCCACGATTTTGCATGTGAGCTGCCATCCAACCACACGGGAACACGGGGAAACACGGAAATAAGGAAACACGGAAATAAGGAAACACGGAAATAAGAAAACACGGAAACAATGGAGTCCAGGCCTGGTTGGTCGCCCTCGGATCGCTGCAGAGGACTGGGAGTAAGCAAGCTCTGCCGGTCATGTCTCCCGAGCACGGCGTGCCTCTTGTTGCCTCTTGCTGTCCCCTGCTTACGAAGAGAAAAGATACCGTCCTTCGACTCGATCGGGCCCGACTGCCTGGGTCTCGTAGGTCTGACACCCTCTCTCGTCGCAGCCGTGGTGCTGGTGGTCCGCTATGCTCTGGCCCCCATCTGGCGGCGACGTCCGCCTTGGTTGAGGGTGTTCGCGGCCGAGACGGCCTTCACTCCTTCTGAGGACGCCGAGGACGCCGAAGACGACCATGGCATTTCGCAAACCTCGGAGCCCTGGCCATGGACGCCGTGGACTATCTCTGTTTCCGTGCTGTCGCTCCTTTCGGCTGCTTTCGCCTTCGTGGCCTGGGTTTTCTCGAGAGAGTTACTTGATCTGACGGCTCTCGCTCCGTCTCTTTCGTCTGCCATCATCCTGACCATCAGTCGCCCTCAGGCTCTACCCGGCTCGGTGCTCGTTGTGAATGCAACACTGCTGCTCTTTGACCTCGCCATGGCCGCTGTCCTTCCCCGTGTCATTTACGGATGGTCCGGTATCAGTCGGTTCCTGTCCGCCATATTGACTCTGGCTGCGTGTGTAGCGCTCTTGAACATGCCAATGCGGGACCGCAGACTCGGCAAAGATGGCATTTCCAAGCCCTTCACTGCTCCCACTTCGACGCTGCGCTCCCCAGAGGACAACCTGACGCTATGGCAATGGATGTCCATCAGTTGGATGGCCCCAATCATCTCGCTTGGCATCAAGCGCCAGATTCATGACGACGATGTATGGCTCCTACCCTTCGAGTTTCAACACAAACGTCTGCACAGCCTGTTTCGGGAGACCAGAGGCACTGTCTTCGTCAGGCTGATGAGGGCGAATTCGCCGGATCTTCTCATCATCATCGCGCTGGGCGTGCTCGAAACGCTGGCCGAGCTGTCCCAGGTCGTCTTGGGGAAACAGCTGCTGGCTGCGTTGAGAGCGGAACGGCCGGACAGGCAGGCAGCGTTCCGGTGGGCGCTGCTGATAGTCTTCGCACAGCTGGTCAAGGCCCAGTCCGGCGTCTTCTCGCTGTGGTATGGGCGGAGGGCCTACGAGCGGTCTCGCGGGGAGCTGCTGACCATGCTCTACGAGAAAATGATTCGGCGGAAGGCTTTCACCTTTCCCAGCGGCGCAGCTGCCGGGCAAACGAGCACCAGTGGTCCGGAAGACGAGAGCTTAGCCTCGTCCACACTGGTCAGCGAGGAGAGTGAGGGCGAAAACAACTTGGATGCGCCCAAGGACAAAGGCGGGAAGAAAGCCGAGCAACCCACAGGTCCGGCTTCAACAGGGAAACTCCTCAATCTGATGAGGAGCGATGCTTACGAATTGGCCCAACGCCTATGGGAGATTGCTTCAGTCTTCACAAAACCCCTAAGCTTCATCCTGGCCTTGGTCCTCATCTGGCGCATCCTGGGTCCTTCGTCTCTCGTGGGCATGCTGATCCTCCTCATCGGCCAAGTTGTCAACGCCTTCCTGCTACGCCTCCTGATACGAATGGAACGCTCCCGTCGAGTCATCACAGACACAAGGCTTCAGCAAACCAGCCAGTTTGTCGAGTCCATCCGCCACCTTCGCTGGTATGACTGGCAGGAAGCCTGGCTCAACCGCGTTCTCGAGAGTCGACAGGCGGAGCTCACCAAGCGGATTCTCGTCGCCGTCGTGACCAAGGTCATCTCTGCCGTCAATGAATTGACAGCCTATATTTTTCCAATCGCCGGCTTTCTCGGCTACACCGTCATAGCCGGTCGACCCCTGACTGTCGATGTCGCCTTCCCTGCGCTGGACCTCTTCAGCCTGATCCAGACCACCTTCAAGGAAATCCCCAATTTGATCACAGTCCTGCTCAACGCACGTGTCGCCATGTCACGTATCGAGAACTTTATGAACGAGCCCGATAAGGAGGAGGAGGAGGAGGACGAGCAGACCAGTGCCAGCAGCAAGCCCGAAATCGAGATGTCTCATGCTTCTTTTTCCTGGCCAGGATCGGACCCCAAGGTGCTCAATGATGTCTCCTTTCAGTGCAAGCAGGGCTTCAACCTCGTGTGTGGCAAGGTCGGCGTCGGAAAGACGGCTCTTTTGCTGAGCATACTCGGCGAAATGGACCAGCACGGCGGCCAGCGCCACGTCCCTCATGAGATGATGGGCTACACGACGCAGAATCCCTGGCTGCAGAGCGAGAGCATTCGCCAGAACATTCTCTTCTGTGCCCCGTATGACGAATCGAGATACCGACAGGTCTTGGACGCCTGCTGCCTGGTGCCGGATCTTGCCAACTTCAAGGCAGGCGACCTGTCCATGATCGGGGAGAACGGAGTCGGTCTATCGGGCGGCCAGAGAGCGCGCGTGGCACTTGCACGAGCCCTCTACAGCCGGGCGAGAGTGCTGTTGCTCGATGATCCCATCGCGGCCCTGGATCACCAGACGGCCGAGACCATGCTTCGAAAGCTCTTTGGCAAGAAGGCGCCGCTCATGGAGGGCCGGCTCGTCGTCTTCGTCACGCATCGCGTCGACCTGATCACGCGGTACGCGGATCAAGTCCTCGAGATTACAGACGGGGGTCGTGTGAAGACGTTTACCCAGCATGAGCTGGAGAACAATGAAGACTTGCGCCACCTGGCTGCTACGGCCAGCTCGCAGCACGACGCTGTGGACGAAGAGGAGCGACCGAACGAGGAATCCGACGTCATGCCGGACAAGTTCATCGAAGAGGAGCACCGAGCTCACGGCGGCGTCCTCGCCTCGGTCTACTGGCAGTATGTGAAAGCCGGCCAACTGAGGTGGTGGGCTCTCCTCATCCTCTTTTTCGTTCTTTTCCGGTCGGCCAACATCGCCTACTACTGGTTCTTGAAGCGGTGGGGCGAGGCCTATGGGCAGAACCTCAGCTTGTACGACTCCTTCGTCGGCAATCCTTGGAGCGATGTGAGACCGATACAGGCAATGCTCGTCCACGGGAACAAGAGCTGGTTCGACTTTGACCTCAATCTCCCGCCACCGGACCAGGATGTTCTTCCGTGGATTCTGTGGTTCTCCGTCCCAGCCATGGCCCAGGTCTTCACTTTCATCTTGTCCGACGTTGCCATTGTCATCTTGAATTACCACGCCGGTCGTCGTCTTTTCCAGGATGCAATGCGCCGCGTGAGCAACGCGACCTTCCGCTTCTATGATATCACTCCAGTTGGCCGGCTGATGAACCGCCTCACTTCCGACATGGGCACAATCGACGGTTCTGTTGCCTGGCTGATCAATGCGGTCGGCTGGTACTCGGTCGGCTGGATCGGCTCCGTCGTTGTCATTGGCTCGACCACGCCGGTATTCCTCGTCGTCACCGTTGCCATGACGACCGTCTTCGGCATCATCTTCAATCGCTTCCTCCCCGCCTCCCGGTCTCTCCGCCGCCTCGAGATGGTCTCTCTGTCTCCGCTCATGTCCAACATTGGCATCCTCATCGAAGGTCTGACGACGGTGCGTGCCTTCAGGGCCCAGCAGCATTTCCAACAAAACAACATGGTCGTGACCGACGCCTTCCAGAACAAGGACCACTTCTACTGGTCGCTGCAGAGCTGGCTGCAGATTCGCTTCGAATTCCTATCCGCTTCCACCAACTTTGCCCTGACCGTGACGGCGCTGGTGTCGGGCCTGTCGGCGGGGACCGTGGCCTTTGTGCTCGCCTCGGCCAGCAATTTCGTCGCCAGCACCCACGCGCTCTGCCGCAAGTACGGCGAGCTGCAGATGCAGTTCGTCAGCGTCGAGCGCGTCATCGAGTTGGTCGACCTCGAGCAGGAGCCGCCCGGGGAGACGGCCCCGCCGGCGGCCTGGCCGGGCTATGCCGACGACATCGTCTTCGACCACGCCACCGTGCGCTACGCACCTGAGCTCGAGCCCAGCCTTGTCGACATAGACCTGCGCATCCCGGCGGGCGCGAGCGTCGCCGTCACGGGCCGCACGGGCTCGGGCAAGTCGACCTTGGCCCTGGCCCTGATCGGCATCGTGCTGCCAGATCGGGACGACGCCGGGTCCGGGTCCGGGTCCGGGTCCGGGTCCGGGTCCATCTATATCGGCGGCATGGACGTGGCCCGGGTGGACAAGCGCGCGCTGCGGCGGGCCGTCAGCTTCGTCGCGCAGGACCCGGTGCTGTTCCCGGGCACGCTGCGCGACAACCTTGACCCGCTGCGCGAGCACGACGGTGCCGTGTGCGCGAGCGTGCTGCGGCGCGTGCTGGGCCACACGGGCGACTACAGCCTCGACAGCCCCGTCGACGCTGGGGGCAAGAACCTGAGCCAGGGCCAGCGGCAGCTCGTGGGGCTGGGGCGGGCGATCCTGCGTCGCAGCCCCGTCGTCATCATGGACGAGGCCACGGCGTCGATCGACGTGCGTACGGCCGACGATATCCAGGCTGTACTGCGGGAGGAGCTGCGCTACAGCACCGTCATCACGATTGCGCACCGCGTCGAGGCGGTGCGGGATGCGGAT
This sequence comes from Phyllachora maydis, assembly GCA_029339225.1. NCBI lineage: Eukaryota > Fungi > Ascomycota > Sordariomycetes > Phyllachorales > Phyllachoraceae > Phyllachora > Phyllachora maydis. The sequence continues at coordinate 3,874,568 of JAQQPM010000001.1, read as the reverse complement.
TTCGAGGTCGTGCTGGATCAGGGGCGGGTGGTGCGGGCGGGGCCGATCAAGAGGGACGACTCCGAGACGGCGAGGGCGGATGGGCAGGAGGAGTGAGGGCGGAATGGATCGTTGCCATGTTTTGTTCGGACAGTGTCGCCATTTTTGGCCCTTGTGGTTTACTTGGAGTACCTGTTGGAGCTCGCCGTCCCCCACAACAACTCTTGGCCACTGCGTCGCGGATCTCAACCAGCCCGGTGTGTTGTTGGCACGACAAGTCTCGGAAGATCTACATGGGCGTATGCGTCTTGCAACGGTGCTGGCGGCAAAGCTACTACGTTACAAGCAGGGCTTCCGATGCCGTGCAAGATCTCCACCGAGAACTGGCCACAGTCGAGATGCCAACTGGCCACAAGACAACAATACCATGTCCCGTAATCCCTTCGCTTCCGGAAAATCTCCCAGCCCTTACTTCTTCGTCGCGGCACTGGCGAGATCCTTCAGAGCATCACGCCGCTTATACTTGGCGTCCTGGATGACGGCTGCAGGGCGATGCTGGTCAGCACAGGGCACAGGGTTCATGCAACGAGACGAGCAAACGGAGCGTCGGACATACCGAGCTCGGCATCATTGGAGAAGGTGGCCGTCCACTCGACAAAGGTGCTGTCGGCGAACTCGCCCGACGTCACGGCGTGCAGCCGGATCGTGGACGTGACGCTCGTGTAGGGCAGGGCGGGCTCGGCGCCGATGATGCTGTACGTGATGAAGTGGTTGATGGACTAGGGGGGGGGGGGGGGGAGGTACCGTGTCAGGGCACCCGCTCGTCTCTGTCTCTCTCTCTCTCTCTCCAACCCGAACTGTGGGACTCACGCTGTGCTCCTCCTGCTTGACCTCGTAGACGCTGCCGTCGGCAAAGGTCCACTTGAAGACCTCGGCCTCGCGCGCGGCGCCCTGGACGACCTCCTCGGAGCCCTTGAGGATGGACCAGAACTTGGCAAAGTCCTGCAGCTTGATCAGGTGCCAGACGCGGGCCAGCGGGGCGCGCACCACGGCGCTCTCGACGACCGTGTTGCTGCCGGGCACGACCGAAGGCACGGGGCCGACGTGGGCGGGGCCGGACATGGTGGCTTCTGTTATGTTGGGAATCGCGATGGATATGCCGGTGCTGGTGCTGCCGTTGAGTGAGCGTCTCGAAGTGGTCGATGGTCCGTTGGCTTGCGGGAGACGGTTGGGGCTTTTGCAGAGCTACCTACCCCCCTAGGGAGCTTGGACATGTCAACCATACCCAAACGTCATATGCAGGTCATACTGGCTGGGCCAGCGGCGGGAGGCTGCTTCCCCCCCCCCCCCCCCAAGCTTGCGGAAAGTGGAGATGCAAGACATGGGGGTTTCCCAAAGCAGCGGTCAAGACTGTGGTCACGTGGCAGCGACGGTCATGTGACAACGGTCACATGCACTCGTCTATTTTTAAACGTCGAAAAACTTCAGTGGAGCAGGTCGGATTGCACTGCGCGTTCTCCCATGGCAACCTGTTCATTCAGGCGGGGCGTCGTGACGTTGCGTTGACTGTGGCCGACTCCATGAAATCACAAGTGACAGCAGAGTACTTTGCAGGAAACAACACGAACAGGTCAACAAGCATTGAAGACGACAAGGCAAAGCACGAGTCAGTGTAAGGACAGTGGGTAGGTAGGTAGTAAGTAGTCTGAGACTCTGATGCCACTGGGCAGATGCCCCGATTTTCACTCGCTCTGGTAGGGTCATGTTTGTTGGCGCGTCTGATCAAGGGTTGGGACCTGAGTAGCATCTGCCGCTGCGCCGATATCGAGTGGCATGAATTGCGGTGGCGGTAGGGTTGGTGGATTACTACTAGCAGAGTAGTAAAAACATGTGAAGTCGAACCAGTCTGGCCAACACTCTGACGTAGGGGTGATGGGCCCGATGGGCGAGTAGCCGTAGTCGGAGTGCTGCGATGTAGATGGTAACGGGCTACTACCCATCGGATCCATCGAGGCTGAAGCGGACCCAATCGCCAGGTGTTGTTCGTGCGGGCTGACGTGGTCCTCGCATCGAGAGCCTTGTCCGTTCAATGCGGCCTTGGGTGAGAGAAACTGCGACGATCCCAGATGACTCGATGCCGATCTGAAGGAGCTTGCCGAGTTCGCCCTGCTGCGTGTGTGTTGTGGTAGCAGGTGCCGCGGGCTCGGGCTAAGGGTGTAGTCTGTGACTGTGATTTCAGGCTGGTCCAGATCCGTAGTGACCCTGATCTTGGGGGCTTGTAATCCTTTAGCTGGTGGTGGTTTTGGCCTGGATCGAGGTCGCATTCGCGTGCTAGACACTCGCTCCATGCGAGCTTGCTCTTTGTATTCAAGCACACGGCGCCTGATGTGAGTCTCTATAATCATGGCAATACGGTCCGTCATCTCGTCCGAATCAGGTGTCTGGTCGTCGATGACACCTTGGATGGCCGGTTTCAGATCCTTGACGCTCGTGAGAAGTGAATGGGTGATTTCTTCGACTTCGATGGGGGGCTGGAAGTCTGTATCCTTTTTAGCTCGCCAACATTGGCAGCGCTCCATCTCTTCCAGCTGTACTTACCCGGTGGAGGGTTCGTCCCGTCCTGCGGAAACAATACGCCCCACATGTTTGCCCAAGAGTCCAGCTTCACTGTGCTCTTGCGACTGAGCAGAACTGTTTCAATCTCTCTCGAAATGCCGTCCTCGGGGTCATCTCTCTCAACACCATCGGCCTTGGGAGGGGCATGATAAATGCGAACGTGTTTCCTATCGTTTCAACTCAGTTACCACGCCTTGTTTTTTCCACCCTACGGACGGCAAATTTTGGCTCACTTGACTTGGGACAGATCGGTGAAGGATGTGTTGGCACACGCTATGTGGTCCCTGATGTTGAATCTTGACGGGTTCCGCTTCCTGAAGGGACAGCTGAGCGACTTGGCGGTCCGCGCGTTGTTCATCTTCCTCCTTTTCGACGACCAAGTCCCTTGCGAACTGTCCTCGCTGTCAAGATCTGCTGACTTCACCATGGGCGCGGATGCTGGTGCGCCAGAATTATCGCAAAGCCATGCGGGTTCGCTGTCGAAGGCATCTGGTTCAGCCATCACGTCTGCAGAAGCCTGGACCCCAATAGTGTTCTTGTGTCTGTGTTGTCGAGTCAGCGATGATGTTCGCCCTGTGCTCAGATGGCGGCTAGTTTTACTTGAATAACTCCTGGTCGAAGATGTCAAGGTCGGAAGTGGCATGTCGAACGACGGAGGCGCTGTTCTCTTGGAATTCACCAAGCTTTGGTGTTCCCAACGGCGTCCTGAATTTGATTTCAGGCGGCGGCGCTGAGGCTGAGAGGGTCAGAGAGACTCGCGGAATTCCGTCCCGATGCGTGCTTGCAGGGTTTGTGCACTCACCGTCCGCTTGCTCACTTTCGTCCTTCTGGGACGATCTCTTGGCATAACGGTCGATGCGCTCTGGATCAACGTCAAAGCCCCCGACGCTGAAGCATGTCTCTTTGCCCTCTGCGCGCCGTCGGTCCCGAATCTTGACCATCCTGGCCATGTGGACATTCGGGATGTTCTTGCGCCATCCCCACGTCTCGAACTGGGACTTGTATTGTCGTTCACTGACGTCCAGAATCAGTCTCCTCGGTCATCGGTCCCAGTCCGGTGCTGCCGAGGCCACCACCACCGGGGTACTGCCCTTACCTGGCTTCGAACCCATGCTTCTCTGCCAGAGTCTGCCTGACCTCACGGAGCGGCCTGTCCTCGGTGAGGAACAGCGTCTGAATGGTATCCTTCTGCTTGTCCCAGTCTGCAGCTCGTAACGTTCGTGACTTCCTGTTTTTTTTTCTCGCAAGTTCCATGTCAGTGCTGGAGTCAACGCCGGACGCTTCATCGAGATGGAAGAGGCCGAGTATCAAGGCCGAGTATCAGAGGGGCTCATCCTCCGGTCAGCGTCATGGCCAAAAGGGGCATGTCATTTCTCAGCCCTCCCTGTAAAGAAATGCCGTGCTGACCATCTCACCCGCCTTCTTCCGGTCCGCTCGCGGCTAAGCCAAGGTCTTATTGGTTCCAGGGCGGGGCGTCCGAGACGCTGCATGTTTGCGCGCCTGCTGCGGGCCGTCATTGGTTTAAACCGGAACGTCAGGTTAACGAGGCAAAAGTACAATTTGGATCAATTTCTAGATGCAATTTAGATCATAAGAAGGCGGAGGTCCCGGAAACTTGCGGCAGTGAGGACCACCATTCCCAGCAAGGACGTGATCCGTCAAGCCAAGCTACGTCTGCTGCGTGTTTACGTCTCTTGAACTGCGTCCTCACGTCTCTTGAAATCCGTCTGCATCTCGGCCCCCAACTCGACTTGACGGAACATTATTGATCCCGGCCGTCGTGCGTCTCTACGTCCACATCCCCCTCAGGAACCACAACGTACCCCTTCCTACAGCCTCGCCATGGGAGGCCTCACAAGGAAGAAGAGAGAAGGGAAGAGAACAAGGAGGGACGGCAGACTTGGGGGAGGTCGAGAACCCCCAACACCGAGCAGGCGGCCTTCTCCAACCATCTTACCATCACACCAGTCACCACACAGGTCGCCGGACGCCTGCTCGCCGAGATCACTTCCTCTCATTCGTCATCGCCACTCGCAGGCGACCACGCTAGTTGGGTTTCTGCGCGTTCCGTTTCTTTCTTGCCCCACAAGTAAGGCACTCGGCTCCCGCTGCGTCGACAAAGAAGTGGAGCGCGAAGTCGAGTTCGCGCACCGTCATGACGGCCGCGTCCCTCCCACGCACCGAGACTTACTGAACCTCTTTCACAATAAGACCCACTCCCTGCTCTCTCTGTGTACTCCACGACGAGGCTTCAGCAGCATTTAACCCCCCCTTTTTCCCGACCACCGACGTGGTGACGGGGCCTCTTATCACAGTACGGACGAGATGATTTACAAGTGTAACGGAGTATACCTACTGTTTGCTGAGAGAACCGGGCGGGTGTTCGACGCGAACCTCCTCTCCACGCCGCCAACTTGCCGGCGATACCATTCCGCTGCTGCTGCTACACGCCTATGATCTTCGACACGTTCCTCATCTCTTGACTCCCTGGCTATAAAAGAAACCCGTCAAGGTCCGAGCAAGGCCCTCGGATTCGGGTTTCTCTGCAAAGTCGCGGCAGGCATGTGGCAAGCGATGCCGTGACCCTTGACACCTTGGTACTTCATCCTCAGCAGTACTCTCCAGGGACTGGTCTTTGCATAGAATACAATCGTTGTCAGTCTTGGCCGGGACTAGGACGAAATATACGTCCCATTACCCCCATTTTACATGCCCTCGTTGCCTTGGTTGCCTTGTCTACGCGGACACTCTCGACGAGGCTTCGCCCTCCTCGCCTGGCTACCGTCTAGGTTCCGTATCCAGACATCGAGATGATGACTTGGTGTTAGTGGCCTGCCTATTCACCACGAAATCGACCGCCGATCCCGTACCGCCGTCACCAAAAACCGGCTTCTGCTTTGCACATAGAGTACAAGTCGAAGTCCCTCGACGACACTCGAGCAAATCGACCTCGAACAATGCTACTAGGTGAAATCGCAATCGGGCTTCGCTTCTCGGTCAAGCACGCTAATTGCCTAGTCCAAGCTCTTGGGCATTCCTTCCAACGTAGGCCCTGCACGTCCTAAAGGTCCACAGGGGTTCCCATTGGTCCTTTTGCTCGTACTTTCACGCTCGTCGTTTCATTCACATCCGTTTCCCCAGGCAAAGAAAGCAGGGGACTTTCCATCAACCCAGTTGCTACTGTTCCTTTAAAATGTCATACATGGACCTTGCGCTTGTGGAGGTCCAAAGAAACGCTCAGGAACACATGCCTATTTTGACCCCCCTTCCCCCGACACTTCTTCTATATCATTCTCTTGTTTCTCGCTGATGTTTGATCATATACCTCAGTGGTCACTCCAGCCCAAAGCCTCTTGAATTCCGTGGCGATTGCAAAAGCAGCGCCCCGGAGAACCAAGCCAGTCCTGCACACAACCAGCCATTATCTATCTTAGCAACCCTACCGGTTGGAGCACGCCTACAACGAATACTCTACGTTATAGATAGCCTGGCACCGTATCACTTATCTTACTCTCACCCATCCAAGACGACTTGCAGCGAACGCTTCTCAGAAATCGTGTTGCAAGCGACAACATGGCGTCATCTTCAACACTGTCTGTCTTCCAGGGGTAGGGAGTTGGTCCTCATCAAGTCTCGCGCACCATCGTTGTTCCTATCCCTCGTTCACACTCTATACATCAGCCCTGACGCCCGAGCCTGCTCTATAGAAACACAGCGGCCAAAGCCGACCACTCTTACACCCGAACCCCCCCTACCCACCACTCGACGACGAAAGCCAGTCTCGCCGCGCACCGCATCTCGACCTTCTCGCGATCCGGCCAGGACACCGGCGTCGTCCTCCCCGCCCGCGGTGCGGACATGGGCGCCCTTGCCGTGGCCCGAGAACAAAAGACGCTGCGGGCGCTAGAGGCCGTCTCTGCCAAGTTGCCGCCCGCGAGCGCGCAGGCACGAAGCTTTGGCGGCCCGCGGGAGCTCGAGCTGGACTAGTAGTCCAAGGGGCTGTGGGCTCGTGCGAGCCAGACTGCGCCTTGGGAAGGCTCGCCGACGCATCAGTGACATCAAGCGATGCGTGCACGCTTAACGTACTCGGCCAGGCCCCAGCGTGGTCTACGGACTGACTACTCACCGGTTGAAAATTTCGTTTCGCGGGAGAGCGATGCCTCGACCCTTTGCACCGTCGTATCTCTCCATGTGCACAGCAGCACTTTTCAAACTTCTACACGGTATTCTACAAGATGTCGCAGATGTGTGTGTTTACTCGAGAAAGCCAGCTTCCGCTTTGGGTTCTTGCTTTCCCGAGCATGATGTTGGAAATGGGCCTTGACAGAGTCTGTGTCTTCTATCATGGATGACAGACATCTTTCACTCATCACACATTATACGTTTTTCAAGGAAAAAATCCCGTGGAGGGGTGTCAAATATTGATGCAGCCGGGGGGGGGGGGGGGGGCATGCTACTACCGTGGTGGCCCACTTGCCACTCTGCTTCAAGTGTGGGTTTGAAGGGTTCGGAGAACACAACTGGCCAAGAGTATCCTGCAAAGGCTGCTTGAAACTCGGTTGCTTGAAGTCTCTTGGCTGGCTGAATATACGCAAGCTTAGTCATATGCCCCTATTATGTAATCACCAGGCACGTGCTACTCATTGCAGTTAAGGGGCTGTCAATAACGTCCAAGGAGGAAATATCTGCCGCTACAAAATGACAAAAGATGAAGCAGCATGATAGTGACGAAATGAGGTTAGCATGAGAAAGAATAGGGGAAGGTAAAAAGCCGATCCGGGCAGGGATCGAACCTGCAATCTCTTGATTCGTAGTCAAGCGCCTTGCCATTTGGCCACCGGACCTTGAGGGCTGTGGAACGAGGTCTTCAATCACACCATTCAAGTGTGCTTCGGCTTAGTCGGTATGAAAATGGATCAGGACAAGGTACGTAGATAACGCGTCACTGTTTCCGCTCTGGACCCTAACCCTTTGTAATCGGCACGGCGCAACTGGGAGGCCGGCAGGTTACCTCGAGTCGCCGGCGCATTCGGCTTCGGCTTCGGAGCCCGCGGGGCATCCCTGCTTACGTCCATTCCCGACGACCATCCATAAGAGCGATGCCCGCCTTCCCAAAAGGCTTCCGTACCCGCACCGTGACCTTCACCACCGCGTTCGCATCCTCCCGAGCCCGCTCCTCTGCTTCGATGAGCACGTTCGTCACCAAGGTCAAGCAGGTGACAGGCGCGCTGCCCGTCCCGGAGGACGCAAAGTCCAAAGCGCACCACGTCCTCGGTCGCCATGGCGAACGCCTGAGGTTTCTCAACCCGTGGCCGTCCGCCGGGCCCCAGCTCGTCCCGTGGTATCGGACCTTGGCCATGGCCTTCCACACCTACCTCCGGTATGGCCTGCCCAGCCTGGAAGACGCCCGGATCCCCGTGGCCCCGCCGGCCTTCTCGCCGGCGCGCACGACCGAGCCCGTGACGGCGCCGCTACGCGCCACCTGGCTCGGCCACGCCTGCTACCACGTCGAGTTCCCCGGCGGCCTGCGCGTGCTCTTCGACCCCGTCTTCGAGCAGCGGTGCATGCCGACGCAGTGGATCGGCCCGCGCCGCTGCTCGCCGCCCGGCGCCGCCGTCGCCGACCTGCCCTTCGTCGACGCCGTCGTCATCTCTCACAGCCACTTCGACCACCTGTCGGATCCGACCGTGCGGGAGCTCCACCGCCGCCACCCCGCCGCCCACTTCTTCGTCGGCCTCGGCCTGGCCCGCTGGTTCCGGGAGCTGGGCGTGCCGGACGCGCAGGTGTCGGAGATGGACTGGTGGGAGGACGCGGAGCTGACGGTCTCGGCGACGGCGGGGGAGCAGGACGATGGCGCATCAGCAGCAGCACCACCGCCGCCCCCGCCGCCGCCGCCCCCGATCACCGCCCAGATCTCCTGCCTCCCCAGCCAGCACGCGTCGGGCCGCTCGGCCTGGGACAAGGACGTGACGCTGTGGGCGTCGTGGTCCGTGCGCTCGGGCGGCAAGGCCGTGTGGTTCGCCGGCGACACGGGCTACCGGGCGGTGCCGCGGACGGAGCCGGCGGCGGCGGGCGAGCGGGCCGAGGACTACTACGGCGCGGCCTACGCCGATCTGCCGCGGTGCCCGGCGTTCGCGCACATCGGCGCCCTGCGCGGGCCCTTCGACCTCGGCCTGATCCCCATCGGCGCCTACCAGCCGCGCCACGTGTGGAGCAACGTGCACGTGGACCCGCTCGACGCCGTCGAGCTGTTCGGCGACACCCGGTGCCGCCGGGCCATGGGGGTGCACTGGGGCACGTGGGCGCTCACGAGCGAGGATGTCGACGAGCCGCCGGCGAAACTCAGGGAGGCCCTGAAGAGGAAGGGCCTGCCCGAGGAGGGGCTGTTTGACGTGTGCGCGGTGGGGGAGACACGGGAGTTTTGAGCTCGGTGGCTCCCTGTGACAGCTTGCGTGATTGGTGCGGTGGCGCGCGGCGTTTGCGAGCATGGGAGCGGCTGCGAATTACCATGTCAGAAGGGAATCGCATGGCGCCATGCGGGTGATGATTGTACCCCTTACTTCCTTGGTATCCCGAAAGGTGGAGAGGACGCTTCAGAAGAGGACAGCTAGAGACCAAGAGACAACTAGTATGAGGGTATCTCTGGTAATACATGTCTAGCTCGCGGACGGCGGGTCCCAAATAGCACTCGAGTAACGCACGTACAAGATGCCGCCGTCCTCATCCGGGAACGCCTGCGCCAAGCCGGATGGATAGGTCACGATGCTCAGTTTGCCGTAGGCGTCATGGTCAAGACCACGAACCCCACTCTTTCATACTCGTCCTTCAGTGGCGTCCAGTGACTTACCATCTTCCTCAGCCTCGACCCGAGGGACACGCTTGGCACCAAGTCGGCGCCGCGGTCCCCCGACATCAACGACGGCGAGGCCAGCGCCTCGGCCAGGATGAGCCGCTCCGCCAATGCGTCGGCTCCGCCCGTCGGGCTCGTCTCCGCTGCGTCCTTGTTCCACGGGGCCAGGCCGAGCACGCCCGACCTTTTGGCCCGCCGCGCCGTCGCCGCCTGCGGGTCCGCGTTGATCAGCAGGTCGGTGGTGATGGGCTCGCCGGCCTGCAGACGGTCGTGCACGGCCGCCTTGAAGGTGCGGCTGACGGTCGGCGAGGCGGCGAGGTCGGCCAGCACGGCGAACATGTCGAGGCCGGCCAGGGCGTCGACGGAGCGCGGCCCGAGGCAGAGGAGCTCGAGGGCCTGGGCGGAGCAGAAGGTCACGGGGAGGCCCGGCGGGCGGTCGGCGGGCGGGACGTAACGCATCACGAAGTAGACCGAATAGGGTGTGTGCACGTCCTCTGGCACCCGATCCATGGCCGGTGCGAACGGGTCCCCCGGGGTGAGCGGCAGAGGCGCTGATGTCGGAGACGCAGACGGTAACGGGCTGCCTCTGTCCTCGCTTGCTGCTTCCGGCAGCGTCACGGAGAGGGATGGTGGATTGGAGCGGCGCGAAAAGGTCTTGAAGAAGCGCCGCTCAGACCGTCGCCTGGGGTCGGCCGCCATGCGCTTGCAGTTCCCGTCGGCGCTGTCGGCTGCCTTGGTCTCCGGAGGCTCGCCCGCTGGCGGTTCGAAGTTCAAGATTCGCAGGATGTCCGCGTAACAAGTTCCCATGCCTTCGGACACGTTGATCTGCGCACCGAGGAAGTAGCGGAGCTTCCCCTGGCTGACCAGGGGCGAAATAAACAAGAAGTTCCAAAAAGCAGTTCCATCTTTGCGGTAATTGAGTATGAGTTCGGACGTGTCCCGTCCGGAGGCGATGGCCTCCTTGATCCTATGAACGGTATCACCATCTGTGGCCAGGCCCTGCATGTGTCGGCAGTTTCGCCACAACAGTTCGCGTCGAGAAAAGCCGGACATGTGAATCAGAGCGTCAGAAGTAAACACGACGGGATTATCAGGCCTGTTTGGGTCCGTGAGACAGAAGGCGTCTCCGAGGCCTGGGTAGGCCAGGCTGTAGGATGCTCCTGTTGCGGCCCGGCTTGTCGACAATGTATCCTTCATGCAGAGGGCCACCTGGTGCTTCACGAACTCGGGATAAATGCCATGAAAGATGCGATCCTCGACAACCAGTCTGGCGTCCCGGAATAGACTTTCCAGGAGCGGTAGCATCGATCTCGCGAACAGCTTGCTGTGAACCATGATATTATTGGACAGCTCGTGCGGTAAGGCCAGCGGTGTGGTTGCCGTGGAAGACGCGACGAAGGTGCCAACGGCATTGTTCAGAACGGACGTCAACTCGTCCAATTTACCGCAGTACTCTTCAATCTGGCGTTGGTGTCAGCTGAATAAGCTCGCGTCTCGCCCTTGGTTGCCGAGGTGAGATGAACCTTGAGGAGGAAGTCTGCATTCACACGGCCACCCCGCGTTTGTGCAAACCTGCACAGACGTTCGCCTGCTGTAGGTTGCTGGAGCAGCAGTTGCAAGACGTCCCGGTGGAAGAGATCAAGCAGCGGCGTCTCGGATGTGATAAAAGACTCGGCAAGGCGCTCGGTTGACGACGCCTTGGCACCGGACGTCCCGGCAGACACCAGGACGGGGCTGGCGAGACGCTGACCACCATAGGTAAATGACGGGGAGATCGGGGAGTTTGTTGATCCATCTCGATTGTAGTCGGTGTACCGACGGAAAGCGGCCTGGTTAGTATGGTGGGCAAGACCGGAGTTGCTACGAAGTTTGACGGAGAGCTTCTCGGAACGGGATGTTGATGATGAGAGTGATGATTCCGTCAGTGGCGTAGGGGGAGGCGAGAGCGCTGTTGTTGTGTGGGCCTGCATGGCGTCGAGGCTCCAGTGGCGCCTCAACGTCTCACCCACTTGAATCGTGTTGTTCCCATGGTGGAAAGAATGGGACGGGGAGCGGCGGTCCATGACGAACGGACAAGGAGAAGCAGCGAAGGAGATGACGAGATGCTAGGCAAGGAAGGAAACAAGCAAGCAGTGCTCCCCTCGGGCCAAGCGAGGTCGTCGTCGTCGTCGTCGTCGTCGTCGTCGTCGTCGTCGTCGTCAAAACAGGTAGGATTCTTCGCTCCGGACGCGACTGAGCGCAAGGTGAACCAACATCCTGATGGCCATGGCAAAGCGGGGACAATCATGTCACCAGAGAGCCGTGGCGTGTGCCTCGTCGCAGCGCTGTCGCAGCCCACAGATGCCCGGACCATGACCAGTCGGCGCCGATGGCGACGGGGCCAGGAATAGTAAGAAACACGTGACGACAAAAAAGATGAGTCGTCCACGCTACTGAGTACATCCCTGTTGTCAAAGTACCAAGGTTTGCCAAGAAAGGGCTCGGCCCGGGCACTAAGGCCACCATCGCATCGCGCTACGACGATTCGCGCCGATTCGCGTGCGCCAGCGAGCGAGTACGGAGTAGAGGTACCCTGTACAGGTACGCAGGTACATGCAGGGTGAGCCTTGCACCCGTGGACCTCGGACGCCGGCGACATCGGGTCTCCCATGACAAAGCTGACGCTGACCCCGGGCCGTGCTGTTTGCCCGCCCGTTGCGTGCTCCACTTGTCTGCGTCGCTCAACCCCACCTCCCCTCTCTGCTGCGGACCGGGCATTGCCGTTTCTGTCTCCACTCGTGGAGATGGATCGTCCTCGGACACATGATTGCACTCAGACACCACACCATGCAGCGCGGCGGGGGAGCATGCTTGGCTTGATCAGTGGCCTGCCCGACCGGTCGCAGCGTGGATTTGCCAGACGACGGCCAGACCCAGCCGGGAGCACCGCAGCAGCGCAGCAGCGTCTCAGGCAACCGGAAACTCTGCAAACCTTGATTTGACGAAGCACCATCCATGCCTCTCTGCGTTTCCGTGGGTTCCGGCATCCGTCGCCCAGCATCCCGGTGCGCAATCTCCCGTGATGGAGCACCTCCTGACTTGGCAGTTGGATTGGCAGCTGTGCAGGTACCGAGCGCTCCGTCCGTAAACATGCGTCTGGCTCAGGACTATGCACGAAATATTCCGCTCAATGGACAGGGTGGGAAGGCAGGTAGGCAGGTAGGTACTATATAGATTGGCGGTCCCCTCTCTCCCCTCTATCTTCACCGCCTTGTCATCACCACCCCTTATCCCTCCCCCCCAAAGAGGTGCACGTCTCGTCGCCATGTATGACCTCTGGACCACGTTCCTCGCCCTCTCCCTCGCCATCAAGGCGGACGCGCAAAGCAGCAGCTCGTCCTCTTTCGATTCTCTGAAATATGTGGATCCTCTCATCGGCACGGCCGAAGGCGGCAACGTCTTCGCCGGAGCCTCGCTGCCGTATGGCATGGCCAAGGCCGTGGCCGACACCAACAGCGGAAGCAACCAGGGCGGCTTCGTCCTCGACAATTCCAACGTGACGGGCTTCAGTATGATGCACGACAGTGGAACGGGCGGCAGTCCCAGCCTTGGCAACTTCGCCCTCTTCCCACAAGCAAGCTGTCCCGGCGGCGACGTCAACAAGTGTGTCTTTCCCAAGATCAGCCGCGCCAAGTTGGGCCTGTTCGACAACAAGACCGTGTCGGCTCGGCCGGGCACCTTCGGTCTCACGCTGCGCGCGAACATCAAGGCCGAGATGACCGTAACCCAGCACACGTCCCTGTTCCGCTTCACCTTCCCGGCCGTCGACGAAGCCGGCCAGCCGTCCCAGCCCCTGATCTTGCAGGACCTGACCGACTTGTCCGACTCGCGCCAGGACAACGGGTCTGTCACTGTGGACCCCAACACAGGCCGCATCAGCGGGAACGCCATCTTCCAGCCCAGTTTTGGCCAGGGGACCTACCGTCTCTACTTCTGCACCGACTTCTCCTCTTCCGCCGGCATCCTGGACAACGGCATCTTCGTGAACAGCCGTGCCAGCTCCGCCGTCAAGAACCTGACCATCTCGCGCTCCATCAACGGCTATCCGCTTCCCGGTGGTGCCTGGGTTCGCTTCAAAACACCTGCGCAGCCGATCCTGGTGCGCACCGCGACGAGCTTCATCAGCGCGGAGCAGGCCTGTGCCCATGCCGAGGCCGAGATCCCCGACTTCAACTTTGCCGCCGTGTCCGACGCAGCGACCCAGGCTTGGCAGACAAAGATGGGCACGATCCAGGTTTCGCCCAAAGGCGTCAACGAAACTTTCTTGACGTCCTTCTACAGCGGTATCTACAGAACCATGATTAACCCACAAAACTACACCGGGGAGAACCCTCTGTGGACCAGCACCGAGCCGTATTTTGACTCGTTTTACTGGTAAACTTGACCTCTCCATCGCGCGTGGGGTGGGAGGGAAAACAGGCTGACGAAGGAACAGCACATGGGATCTGTGGCGCTCACAGCTTCCCTTCCTTACCATCACGGACCCTGTGGCCCATGCTCAGATGGTTCGCGCCCTCATTGACATCTATCGCCACGTGGGCTACCTGCCCGACTGCAGGATGACCCTGAACAAGGGTTACACGCAGGTATGCTGCACCAAGCTGCGGCCGACCAGTTGAGTATCTGTCACTGACGTTACGCCAGGGTGGTTCCAACGCCGACAACGTCCTTGCGGATGCCTATGTGAAAGGAGTGGTGGATGGAATCAACGTGAGACTCCAGCCTCGTGCTTTGCTCTGGCCTTCAGTGACTGATTTCACGTCCGCTCAGTGGAAAGATGGATATGCGGCTGTCGTGAAGGACGCCGAAGTCGAGCCCTATGACTGGTGCTGTGAGGGGCGTGGAGGCCTCGTCAGCTGGAAGAGCCTCGGATATATTCCGGTGCAGGACTTTGACTACCTGGGCTTTGGGACCATGACCCGAAGCATCTCCCGAACGCTGGAGTACGCTTACAACGACTTCTGCATCGCGCAGATTGCGAAAGGCATGAACAATGTTGGCGATACCGAGAAGTACCTGGCGTCCAGCAGCAACTGGCAGAACCTGTTCAGGTCTGATCAGACCTCATTGTTCTCGAACGGCACCAACACCGGCTTCGTCGGCTTTTTCCAACCGCGCTATCTCAACAAGACTTGGGGCTTCCAAGACCCGCTCAGCTGCAGCTACGGAGACCAGTCCAGTATTTGCTCCCTACAGGCCCAGGCTGGCGAGACATTCGAGAGCAGTATTTGGGAATATGGCTTGTGAGTCGACTTGATTATTCTCCCCCTTTTTGGGAATCACGCCTGTCCTGGCTCGACTGACTCGCTTTCCTAGCTTTGTCCCCCAAGATCAAGCCACGCTCATCAGCTTCTACGGAGGGCCGGCCAACTTTGTCCGCAGGCTTGAATACCTGCATGATCAGGATATCACCTACATCGGCAATGAACCGGCCTTCTTGACCGTGTTCCAGTACCACTACGCCGGCCGGCCCGGTCTCTCTGCCAAGCGCAACCACTTCTACATCCCCTCCCAATTCGGCACCGGACCAGGTGACCTGCCGGGTAACGACGACAGCGGGTCTCTGGGCTCCTTTGTGGCCTTTTCTATGATGGGTCTGTTCCCGAACCCGGGCCAGAACGTGTACCTCATCATGCCGCCGTACTTCGAGGACGTTAACATCACCAACCCGGTCACGCACAAGACGGCACGCGTCACCAACGTCAACTTCGACCCCAACTACAAGTCCATCTACATCCAAAACGCCACGCTCGACGGCCAACCCTACACCAAGAACTGGATCGACCACAGCTTCTTCTCCGAGGGCAAGCATCTGGTCCTGACGCTCGGGCCCAAGGAGAGCGCGTGGGGCACGCGCGTCGAGGACCTGCCGCCGAGCCTGGGCACGTACCAGGGCTTCGATACGACGACGACGCCGCCGCGGAGGGAATTCACGCGCTCACTGGGTGGGGCCCAGCCGCGGGGGTACGTGAGCGAATTCGACGGCGCAGGGGCGAGGTTGATGACGTAGACAGACACACGAGTACGTGCCACGCGGGGGCGAGCCACACGGGGATGCGCCACGAGGAATTATGAGACGGGTTTGCCCGTCTGTTCCTAGTAGGTGATATGATTGTATATACCATAACTTTAGCTTCTATTGACACCCACTTCCAGCCCTCTTGTCGGAGCCCGTGAGAAAATTCCTGCGGGGGCGAGCCCGCAGATCGACAGGCGATCGTGCGGGGTGATGCTCGCACGGCCAGGTTGCGGAACAGCTTGTTGTCCGTCTGATGGCAGCGTGGACGAGCAGGCCCGGGCAGTTTCGTCCGAACAACCTTGCCCGGCTTCTGGTCCCTACCCGAGTCATGACAGCTACCATGCAGCAAGCCGGGCACGCACGTATTTATATCTCTTGGCATGCCCAGCGGCGCGCATGGTGATGCGGGTGCGGATGCTCTTCGTGAATTGCGGATGCGGAGCGCGAGGTGCGTAGGTTGCTGTGCGCTGCGTGGTGCCGTGAACCAAAAAGACGTGCGGGGTTGAAGCGCCGAGCCCTTGGGGTTTTACCTTGAGTACTTGCTCGAGTTGCTCGAGTTGGTTTGAGCAAAGGCACTCTGTATCCACTATTAGCATTCTCTGATACTAGCTAGTGGTAGTCCGTGGTGCCCATGGAAAAACCGTTAGCGCAGCCTCCTCGGGTATAATACGCAGTAAGGTTTACGCTAACGAGGTATAACTTTGCAATCCAGTCGCAAAACAACGCCAAGTGTTCACCCAAGACGATCGCGAGAAACAATTTCAATTTTATTTTTACACACGACAGCAGCAGGAAACAGCCTCGTTGCGTCTTCCCCGTTCCAGGCAGCCATGCCCGCCTTCGTTTCCATCCATGCCGGATCTCGCAGACCCAGCGGACTGCGCGACCGACCCATGTCCACGAAACAAACACGCCCCGTTGAAACACGCGCGGTTGAAACACCAGACGCGAGGGACGGTGTCATCCTCGATGGGGCGCGGGCTGGGCTGCTCGCCGAAACCCGCGGCATCGTGGCTGGGTTCGGGGGTAGGCCGCGTGGCGTTCTTCGTGGTGTCGCACGACGTACTGCCTTCGGTGCGGTGGCATCGGTCCCAGGAAGCGAGAGCAGCGAGCGGGTTGCCCAGGGGGATCCCCTACCTACCTACCTCCACCTTGGTGCCCGGAATGTGTAGCAAGACTTCCACGGGCAGACTAGGAGGTGCTGCTTGTAGGAGCGGCCCCTTCCTTGCCTACGGGCTGGTAAGTTGTAGTCGAGTTTGGTGCCATGTATCGAGATGCCGTGCCCGCGGTCGCCCCGAAGATAAATCAAGACTTCCGTGTCGTCAGAGCCTACCGTCTAGAGTGGTGTAGGAACCAGGTCGGCAGGGCTGGCCGACGGGACTCGGTTGTGCTGGAGTCCGGAGGGGCGTAGCAGCGCACACAAGACAGGATGGCACTTGTTTTCTCGAGAGAAAGACTTCCGAGTTGCATGAGTTCCGCGGTCGATTTCTATGCAACAAGTCTAACTACACCATGGAAATGTGCTGGGTGTGTACCAGCGGTAAATCGGATTCTACATCCCCCCCCCCCCCCCCCGTTCTCCTGCGACGCCGTACCAAGCCATAGTTGAATTCCTTCTTGTACAGACCGAACACGGTGCTGTCATGCCCGACGGACGACGGACTAGTCGTCCCACTCCTCGTCCAGCTGGTCAATGAGCCGGTTTTCGTCTTCACGGCTTCGGTTGCCCCTGCTCGGCGAGGCGGCGAGCGACCGATAGCCGCGCCGACTGGGGACGAGGCGGGCGCAGGAAGACGTCACGCTGGTGAGCATGTCCTGCGCTCACGGGTCAGCAACCAGCCCCCAGGTGCACAAGGGCGCGACGGCGACTGGGAACGTACCGTGAAGAAGAACCAAATGCCGGACCAGAGGCTGTAGTTGGGCAGCTGGCGCCAGCCCCGGGCGTGCGCCATGGTCCGCTGGTAGAAGACGCCTCCGACCAGGTAGACGAGCACGGCGATGACGAGCATGACGGCGAAGACGCTGCCGGGGCCCAGGCTGCCGGGCTTGTGCGGCTCGGCGCCGGGGCAGGCGTGCTGCGAGCGCACCTCGAAGAAGTAGGCGCACTCGTCTGGGTCGACGCCGACGAAGGAGACGGAGACGTCCGTGTTCAAGGGGTCGCGGTCGCAGAGGAACGAGATGGTGGTCGACTTGCGCCTCTCGGTGCTTTCGGCCGTCGACGCGGCGCCGGCTTCTTCGGCCTCGTCGGGGCGGTGCCGCGTCGCCGGGTCTGCGGTGTCGCGCGGGGTCTTGGACGGCCCGCACGGCGAGCCGTCCCTGTACTGCAACACCAACCGACGTCCTCGGGAGATGACGAGAGACGACTGTTGTCTGCACAGGCGCCGTCAGCGTCAGCGTCAGCGTCAGCGTCAGCGGGCGCTCGTCACGCAGGTCTCGCCGGCCGTTGCGCCTCCGGGGTTTCCGGGGAGGCAGGCTTACCCGAGCGAGTAGACCCTCCCGCTCGTCTCGTAGTAGGCGCTGACATTGTTCCAGGCCGACTTGTCCAGGCCGACGACGTCGACGGGCGGCTTGACGACGGCGGAGCAGATGTTCATGGTGAAGTTGCGGCCGTAGTCGTGGCCCTTGGCCTCGTAGTCTTCGGTCCTGGCGCCCTTGGCCGGCTTGGCGCCTTCGGACGGGAGGGTGATGATATCGGGCCGCAGGTCGTAGAAGGCGCCGGCCGTCGATGTGGCGACGCACGGCGGTGGTGCGGACGGGGTCGGCGAGTTGGACGGGTCGGCGGCCGACGCTACGGCCCTGCCTAGCGCGACGAGGGCGAAGAGGCCCCGGGATGGCTGCGGACGCATCGCGAACAGTCGGCAGCTCTGTTTTTGATCGGGTGGGATCAAGGGGACTTGTGGGGACCGAGTTGTCGCGACGAGAGACTCGAGGATGCGACCGTTCTGCTGCAGCTTTACACCTTGGTTGGCTGGGACCTCGACGCACCCAAGCCCGCATGCATCCTCGCACGCAGTGGTGCATAGTAGGACGGTTAAGTCAGTCATGAACACGAAATGTCCGAGGGTGGGTCTATACGGCAAAACGCCCAGTCTCATTGGTCGACGTCGTCATTCGTCATGGCGGATGGGGGCCATGCATGAACATGTCACATGACGTCGGCTTCCCACGGTCAGTAGAGAGACGCTAGATCCAATGCGGCAAGGCGCTGTTTACCTGACGTGCCGTGCGTCGTCCAGGTCGACCACAGTTTTTAAGAAGGGTTCCCTCTCTCTCTCTCTCTCTCCGTCCGCGACGGCATTGTGAATTGATTGTTGCGCGAGTCGTCTGAGCACGCAGCGAGGTGCGGCATGGAAACCAAGTCCGAAATCCGCAAGGCGCAGGCGCAGGCAACGGCCACGCCCGCACAAGAGCGCCATGGCTACGAGTTTTTTGGGCCGTATGTTGTTTTCTCACCCGTCCTCCCCCCTCTCCCCGTCGTTGACATGTGCTCATTCGGTCATTTTCCTTCTCTTTGGCAGTCCTGGCGCTTTCGCCATCAGTTTCGGTCTGCCGCTTCTGCTCTACGCCTTCGCCTTCTTCTGCAACGACATCAGCGGCTGCCCTGCGCCGTCGCTGCTGCACCCGACCACGCTCGACTGGGGGACGCTGAAGCAGGAGGTCGGATGGCCGACCGAGGGGATACGCGGCCTGGGCAGCTGGAGGGTCACCGGTTGGACTCTGGCGTACTACCTGCTCAGCGCCGTGCTCTACGCCGTGCTGCCGGGCCAGGAGGTTGAGGGCACGAAGCTTGCCAGCGGCGGGCACCTCAAGTACAAGTTCAACAGTGAAGTCCCCATCACCTCTTTCACGCCCCGGCTCAGCCAGCTAACGCGCGCGGCCAGCCCTGTCGTCCAGCCTCTTCATCCTGGTCCTATGCGGGGCCGGCACAGTCGCCCAGGGAGCCCAGTTCCCCGTCTGGACCTTCATCTCGGACAATTACGTGCAGTTACTCACGGCCAACATTCTCATCTCGTATCTTCTCGCCACCTTTGTCTACATCAAGAGCTTCTCCGTCAAGCCGGGCAACGCGAAGTTCCGCGAGCTCGCCGCGGGCGGTTGTAGCGGCAACATGCTGTACGACTGGTACATAGGCCGCGAGCTCAACCCCCGCCTGACGCTGCCCCTGATCGGGGAAATCGACATCAAGGAGTTCATGGAGCTGCGGCCCGGCATGCTCGGCTGGATCCTGATGAACTGCGCCATGGTCGCGAAGCAGTACCGCACCTTTGGCTACGTGACGAGCAGCATCGGCTTCATCACGCTGATCCAGGCCGTCTACGTCATCGACAGTTGGGTCATGGAGCCCGCCATCCTGACGACCATCGACATCACCAACGACGGCTTCGGCTTCATGCTGGCCTTTGGCGATCTCGTCTGGGTGCCCTTTTTCTACTCGGCCCAGACGCGCTACCTGGCGACGCACCCGCAGGAGCTGAGCGGGCTCGGCATGCTCGCCGTCGGCGCCGTCCTCGTCACCGGCTACGCCATCTTCCGCCTGGCCAACAGCCAGAAGAACAGGTTCCGCACCAACCCGGACGATCCGCGCGTCGCCCACCTCGCCTACATGACCACCCGCTCCGGCTCGCGCCTCCTCATCAGCGGCTGGTGGGGCACCGCCCGGCACATCAACTACCTCGGCGACTGGCTGCAGAGCTTCCCGTACAGCCTGCCCACCGGCATGGCCGGCTACGCCATCATGGCGGCCGGCACGCAGGCCGAGGGCGCCATGACCATGTTGGACGGCCGCGTGGTGGCGCCGGGCGCCGCGAGGGGCTGGGGCATGGTCTTTACCTACTTTTACATACTCTATTTCGGCGTGCTCCTCATCCACCGCGACGGCAGGGATGATGAGAAGTGCTCGAGGAAGTACGGGGAGGACTGGGAGAAGTACAAGAAGATTGTGCGGTGGCGGATCATTCCTTATATTTACTAGGCCAGGACAAGGACCACGTAGTTTGTCGTTACCACACCATGTCTCGGCGTCTCTAGGATTCTTGGGGCAAGGCATATACATCTGCATCTACGTCTGGAATGTGCTGAGGGTCACCCCGGCGATTACCGTGTGGATGAACATACATTCCACATTCCACGCGTATAAAAAAGAACTTGGCTCCCCTCATCCCGTCATCCCGTCATCCCACCCATCCCGCTTAGTTCCATCCCAGCGTCTCCAGCACGCCCCGGGTCTCAAGCCCGCCCAGGCCCGCGACCCCCAGCTGCCGGACCTGCGAGCCGCTGCGCAGCGCCTGCAGGCCCTTGGCGATCTTCCAGCTCTCCTCCTCGGGCACGACGAAGAGGTACCGCTTGCCCTCCTGGTCCCGGATCGTGGCGCGGAGCAGGTGCAGCCCCTTGGCCGGCCACGTCCCGGTCTTGTCGTGCGACGGCTGGTCGTCAGCAGAGCGGCCCGTCATGGGGCGGGGCGCGGCCGAGGAGGAAGACGCAGACGGGGACGAGGACGAGCGGCACGAGGCCTCGCACGCGCCGCGGTACTCGTCGAGGAAGGCGGCCGCGTCGTCGCCCGTCAGCCCCTCGACGGTGCCGTTGCGCTCGGCGGCGCGCCGGAAGGGCCTGGGGAAGGGGTGGCGGCCGGCCGAGGTCGAGGCCGAAGCAGAAGCAGAAGAAGCCAACGCGTGCGCGGGGCACCATATCTCGACGAGCTTGAGCGTCCAAGCCTTGACGTCCCACTCGCGCTGCGGCACGCCGCGGACGTCGTCGTCGACGAAGAGACCGGCGCTCGTGATGCGGAGAATCAGCCCGTCGGTCACGGGCCCCAGGCCCGAGATCAGCTGCGACGCGGGTGTCTTGGAAAACTGGTTGAGGAAGCCGTAGACGGCCTTGATCACGATCTTGCTGGGGTCTTTGGTGGCGTACGGACCCCGCTGCGACGGAGGCGGTGTCGTCTGGTTGGTCGTCGCCGACGGGGCCCACGAGGACTCGGACAAGTCCGACACGCTCTTCTTGCGGCCCGGCGTCTGCTTGGGCCTGTCGTACGGCCGATACGAGTGCGTGTCTTGGTCGGCGCTGGCAAACGGCTTGGCCGCCGCCGCCGGCCTTGCCGATGCCGGTGGCGACGACGACGAGGCAGCCGGTGGCCTGCCGTTAGGCCACATGCTGGTCTTCTCCCCCACCGAGGAGAAGGCATAGGCACTTCCCCTGCGGCTCCCGCTTTCTTCCTCGCCCTTGTCCTTCTTCTCCCGTTCTTTCCGGAGTCGTTCGAGCCTTTCCTGTCGTTCCTTGGCCTCCCTGGCCCGCGCCGCCTGCCGTTCCTTCTCCTGCCGCTCCTTGGCTGCGAGCTGTTCCCTTTCCACCTTTTCCCGGGCCTCGCGCTCGGCCCTCTCCCGTATCTCCTTCTCGAGCTTCTCGCGCAGCTCCTTCTCGACCCGGGCCCGCTCTCGCGCCTCCTTTTCCTGCTGCTCCTTCTCCCGTGCGCTCTTTTCCTTGGCCGCTCTCTCACGGGCTTCCCGCTCCCGCGCCTCCCGCTCCCGAATCTCTCTCAGCCGTCGCACGGCTTCCTCTTTTCTCCTCTGCGCCTCGTCCCGGGCTTTTCGTTCTTCCTCGCGCTTGCGAGTCTCCTCCCGCGCCTTTTCCCACGCCGTCCTGGGGTTTTCTGGCTTGCTCGCGCTCGGGTGCGGTTCTGGCTGCGGCGGCGGCGGCGGAGGAGGAGGAGGAGGAGGAGGAGGAGGAGGAGGTGGTGGTGGTGGTGTCTGCGGCGGGAAATCTTCTTCTTGCGGGCCTGGATTCCATGAACTCTGCGGCCCTCCGCCGCGCGGGGTTTCGGTTTGGGGAGGGGATCGGGGCGGAGGACCTGGGTTGGGCGGCGGCGGGGAGGCTCCCTGCGTGCCAGCGCCGAACGCTCCAGACGCAAAGCCGCCACCTCGGCCAGACGCGCCGCCACCTCCACCGCCGGCCGCCGGCCCTGTCCCACCACCGCCCGCGTCGGCTTGCTGTTTTCCGAGCGACCATGCTCCCAGGCCTATTGCGAGCATCATCAGGAAGACCCCCATGTTTCCTATGCCCTGGAAACTCGCCCACCAGGCCCGGAAAGCCGGGGCCAAGCTCTGCCCCATGACCACGGCCGCCAAGGTGCAGGCGACCCCGGCGATGAAGCTGTTCCACTGCGGCTTCAGCGACGGCAGGTAGAGGAAGCCCGACCCGGCCGAGTGCTCCGGTATGATGAAGATGTCATATTTCCCGGGAGGGAGGCCCGTGCCGCCTCCGGCCGTGGTCTTGGGATTTTCCCCGTGTGGCGGCGGCGGCGGCGGCGGCGGAGCCTGGCTCATTGCGCACGCGGAGCAAGCGTGGCTTTTTGTCGATGGCCGAGTGGCGTTTGCGCCGATTTCGATTCGCAGTCTAGGGTGTCGCAGAAGACATGAAGGGTCATGAAGCCGTCAGACTGCAGACGTGCGGCCTGTCAGCAGCCAGGTACAGCCGGCACGGCACGCCTTGCAACTCGGCCGATGCTGCAGAACAAAGACGAGCAGGCGTGGAGGTGAAGGGCTTGTTGGACATGGTCCATGCGGCGAACGGGATCGTCCACACTCTTCAGCAGTGGCTAGCCGAGATTGCGGAAGAAGCGGAACGACAAGGCATCGACGTTGCACATCCGACCGGCGTCCGCAGGGGTCGACGTAGCTTTCTGGGCTTGCTGGTGCTTTGTTTACTTTGCATTTTTTTCATGTCGTTGAAACCCCACTCTCCACACTCGCCCCCCCCACCCCCCCACTTACCAAGTGCCGGCACTAGAGGTAAGCTACCGATGCAGGTACTTTGGGTACCCAACAACCGCCGCCTGCAAGTACCTGGGAGCCCGTGCGGGTAATCCCGAGCTGTCTATGGACGATCCGCAATGGGGCCACCGCCGCTAGAGCCGATCATTCATGATCCTCGGGCCAATAGCAGCGTGACAGCGCAACCATGTTTTCCGCGCGACTTCCAGCGACCCGCTGCGTATTTGTTGCCTCGACAACGACGGACGAATCGGCGGTGGGAGGGTTAGGGCTGCCCGGGTCTAAGCATTGTACGTGTCCCGGCGGCAGGGAGACGAGTCCACAGGCCCATCACGTGAGACACCCCATGTGGTCACCACTTTTTATTTCTCTCTCCCCTCCCCCCTTTTTTTTTCTTCTTTGTTTCCTTCCTTTCTTCATCCCTTTCCATATCCATATCCCATCAACTTTCGTATGATTTCTCCTTTCCCTTCTCAACGTACTGTTAGCCGAGTGAAGCACTACTGCAAAACACATGCACGTGTCAGCGTCTCCGCACCGCCATATCCTTCCTTCCGACTCGACCCCATAATGATCCATGGCTCGCTATGCCGTATCCGGGGGCAAGGTGGGGAAAAAAACCCCCCAAAATAAAAAAAAAAGAAGCCCTGGTCCACCACCGCCCCCCTCGCCCGCCCCGGCCCCGAGAAGGATGTCCGGTCCATAGCCCGCCCCATCCCCCGTTACCGTCCCGAAGGAGCCGGTTGCGTCAACAGGATGCCAAGCTCGACAAGCCACACCAGCGCCGCCGTGAGCTTGCCGAGCAGCCAGCCCATGACCATAACGCCCCGGACGCCGACCAGAGCGCCGCGGACGACGAGGCGCAGCAGGCCGCGGCCGGGCAGGATGTCGCCGTCCGCGGCGTGATATGTGCGGCGGTCGGGGATACGGGGCGGCGGTGCGGCATCATCGGCGTGGGGGTCCGTCTGGCCATTGTATTGTGGGTGAGAGGGTGCGTCCGGCGGGTCCGGGTCCGGGACCTCTGGCTCGGCCGGAGCCTCGCCGCCGACGTCCGCGGGCTCCGGCTGCTCAGGTCTGTCCATGACATCCCCCGTGTCATCGGCATCTTCATCGGCATCGCCAAGCGCCTCGACATCACCCGGCGGCCCCTCCCCTTCCTCTTCCTCCTCCCCCGCCAGAGCTTCCTCTCCCTCCAGACACGGCTGCGCCCGTCATTTGGCCAGCTTCCGCGTGCGATCCTTGGCCACCCGCACCTTCTGGTTGACGCGCGTGACGTCGTCGTCCATGCGGTCCAGCTGCCGGATGTGCTCCTCGACCTCCTGCCCAATCTCCAGCCCCAGCTCCTTCTGCCGCCGCACCGCCGCCGCCAGCAGCGCCACGCTCTGGTCCTGCTCCTCCATCATCTGCTTCTGCAGCTGCACGACCCCCTGGTTGTCCAGCGCGCGCGTGCGCTCCGTCTCGGGCAGCGGCGCCCCCAGCACCCGCCCGCCAGCCCGCGGCCCCCCTCGGGACCCAGACCCGTCGCCGGACCCTGAGCCCAGCAGCGCGGCCGTGTCGGTGGCGCTGGGCATGCCCTGGCGCGCGCTGGCGCCCGGCCCGGCCGCCAGGCTGGCGGCGATCTTGTCGAGCCCGTCGCGGTCGGTGCGCGCGGCGGCGAGCAGGTCCTTGCGGCGGCGCAGCTCGCCCTCGCCGAGGCGGGCGGCCTCGCGCAGCACGCGCAGCCCGTCGGCCAGGGCGCCGAGCAGGGCGCCGGCACGCACGAGGTGGCGCTTGGCGGCGGCGCCGGCCTCGGCGCGCGCCCCGGGCTCGGCCGCCATGTCGCGGCGGGCCAGGGCCTTGCGCGCCTCCTGCAGCGCGTCGCGCAGCTCGCGGTGCAGGTCCAGCCAGGTGCCCGGGTCGCTGGCGGCCGCGAGGACGGCGTCGCGCGGGCCCACGGCCCCTCCGCGGAGGGAAGAGGAGGAGGCGGCGGCGACCTTGGCGTCGCCCGGGCCGATGCCTGAGGCCGAGGCCGCGCTGTTGTTGGTGCTGCCCGGCAGGTTGAGGAAGCTACGCCAGGCGGGCGTGTCGCGCCAGCGGCGGTCGGGCGGCTCGGCGACGGCGCGCAGGTACTTTTCCAGCGCGACACGGCGCTGTTCCGTCAGGGCGGCCGACGAAACCGTCGACTTGAACCAGGTCTTGCCCGGGAGCGGGGCCGGCGGCGGCGCGCCGACGTGGCTGGCCAGCGACTTGTGCAGGGCGGCGAAGTCGGAGTAGCGCTTTTGGACGACGTAGGATCGGAGCGGGAGGCGGAGCGTGATGTTGTAGAGGGTGTGTGGCTTGCTGCCGTCGGCCGGCGTGTGCAGGGACGTGGTCGGGATCGAGATTTCGGCGGGCGGCGCCATGGTGTGTGGACGAGGAAGTGATGGGAGAAAGAGCGCCGGGGGGAAGTGAGCGGATCAAATCGGGGGTATCTGGTTTGGAACGGAAAGCAAGAGAAAAGAAAGTGGCGGAGACGATGGACGGGCCTGGAAAGGGGAAAAAGTGAAGAAGTGAAAAAGTTCAGAATAACCCACGGCTAGGGAAGTAGATGGAACAGGTAGGTAAGTAGTGCGAATTACGTACCTAGATACTATGGGTACAAAGTACTTCGGTATATGTCACAGGTCCGATCCGATGTGGCACAAAAAAAAAAAAAAAAAAAAAAAGGTGGGACAAACTATATGCTGTTTGTCGCGCGATCCCCCCCCAATTCTTTCTAAACTTGTATCGCAAGAGAGGGCATGCCGTGATCTATCATGACTTGAAGACGCCATCTACTGCTGCCGTCTGCCGCGTCCCGGGTATAGACTGGTCCCATCCCGCAACGCATTAGCGACTCCGTTCCCTCACCACACGCAGCGGTCCCCGAATCCAGGCATGTGTGTGTGGCCGAACCGACCGATCCGCCCTCTTTTTCCTACCTTGCCCCCCCCGTTCACATGCGCCACCACACGCGCGGCCCCAGAACCCCCCTGGCCCACGCTACCCGTCCCCGTGCCCGTACCCGTACCCGTCCCCAGCCGGCAGCTCGAAATGCCGCCGTCGCCCCCTAGAACGTCTCCTGGTCCTCCTGCTCGCCCTCGGGGATCTCGAAGCCCTCCTCGGTGCTGTATAGGATGGTTTGGATCTGCTTGACCAGCCCGTCCTCGGCCTTCTCGAGCTCGGGGTCCTCCTCGACCGCCTGCTGCACCAGCAGCTCAATGTCGCGCAGCTTGCTGAAGTAGAAATCGCGCTCGCGCTCCAGCCCCACCACCGTCTCCTTCAGCGAACTGTTCTCGGCCTGCAGCGCCGCGCTCGCCGCGCCCCCGCCCGTTCCCACCTTCAACCCGACGCGCGGGCCCGTAGTCGGCGTCGTGCCGCCCGTGCGCTTGGCCGTGACCGCCGCGACCCGGGGTGCGCCGACGCCCCCGCCGCCGCCCGCGGGCAGCGCGCCGCCTTTACGTCGGCTGACGGCGTCGTAGTCGCCGCCCGGGTAGTACTGGTCCCAGAACCGCTTGCTCCACTGTAGAAATTCGAGGTTGTCTTGCATCCTGCACTTGACCAGGTTCTCCACCGGGATCGACTTTTCAATCTGGTGCTTGGCGAAGGTGTCTGTAGGGCCGGAACACAGCAGGTCAGTCGCCAGGAAGCCAAGGCGCCGTGGCGCGAGGGGCACAGACGGGCACCACCGACTCTGTAGAATCTTAAAGTTTTGAATGTATGCATATTCGCTGTTCACGTTGAACTTGACGCGCGCCATGGGCACGTCGAGGAAGATGCTGTCGTACACCTGGCAAAGGGCGGCGCTGGTGGGTCGAGAGAACGAAGGGCGGGCGTCAGTCAATCTGACTCTGTCCAGGCAAGCCAACATATCGTCGCAGCGTCTCTCTCTTACCCGGTACCGCACTGCTCGACCTTTGTCATGTTCAGCTGCAGCAGGCTATTGAGCCACTGGATGAGTTCCTGTCTAGAGAAGCCCCACACACACACACACACACACACCACCGCCCGAGTCGCTGGTCAGCCGTCTCGTTCCTTTGTTCGTGCCCGGCAAGGGAGCCAAGACAAACCGCGATTCACCCATGGTGAGGAATGACGGTCCCGGCAACGCGGAAACGCCAAAGACGACGACGACGACGACGAGCTTTTCCTTGACAAGAAGAAAAATGGGGACGCAATGACACACGGTAGCGAGAGAAGAAAGAAGAGAGTTCGCGAAAGAGATAGCCGCAGCCGCGAGCCAGGCAGCAAACAAGTCGTGGATCGCCGAGGTGTTCGATGTGGTGCACACTATTCTCCGCTGTGTGTTTTGTTCAAAGCTCTCCCGGGCTCCCGATGCCGTCAGTCAGAATCTGTCCGGTCGCCCTATCAACCGGGTGATATCGAGGTGGTCCGTGCACGCGGAGCAGCACGTGACCGCCCATGCCTTTACCATCAAAGGGGAAAAGCCAAAAAGGGAATGGAAAGCCCGAGTTCTTTCTGTGGTCAGAAAAAAATGATCATTAAGCATATATACATGGGACAACGAGTATCTGAAGTGAAGAATATACAAGCAAATGGGGAGAGATCCAGGCGTCCGTCGCCTCCTTCCATCGCCTCCCGCTTCTCACGTCAACTTGGCGCTCAGCTCCAGCTTCCTGCTGCTCCGGCCCACGTACACCGTCTTCGGGTGCTTGGAGATGACCCAGTCCTGCAGCTTCGTGTCCCAGTTGCTCAGGTCGCGCCGCGTCAGGTTGGCGACGAACTGGGCCGAGTGCCCGGGCTCGAGGTACAGGCGGTCGAAGCCGCGCAGCTGCACGACGGGGTCCTTGGGCCCGCCCAGGCTCACGTACAGCTGCGGCACCTCTTCGCCCGCGAGCGCGCCCGTGTTGGTGATGGTGGCCGAGACGGTGTACAGAGTGTCGTACAGCTGCGCGTTGCCGCCCGGGCTGTTCTTGCCCGACGACCGCAGCAGCGGCTGGGCCGTCCTGTTCATCACGTGGGGCGGCAGGAACTGCTCGGCCTGTTGCCCGTACAGAGGGTCCGCCGACGCCGTCTTGGGGTCGAGCGCGTAGACGTACGGATAGATGTAGCCGCCGACGTAGGGGAACTCTTGGGCAGGGAAGAGGTAGTCGGCGAGCTTGTGCGAGAAGTTGCCCAGGACGGGGGCCGGCATGGTTGTGCCCGTCGTGGGTCGGTACTCGCCGGCAGACGCCGCCGAGCTCTCGACTTGCAGGTTGCTGTAGGCAAAGGACGTGTAGCTCAGACCGTAGCCGAACTCGTAAATCAGCGGCTTCTTGGCGAGGTCAAAGTAGCGATAGTCGACGAAGACGCCTTCGACGAAGTCGATCTGGGGCGCGTCGTGGCCGTTGTTGGGCTTGTACAGCAGGTGGTTGCCGTAGCTCTCTTCCGATTTGCCCCAGGTGAAGGGGGACCGGCCGGCGGGGTTGACGTCGCCGTAGAGAACATCGGCGATGGCGTTGCCACTCTCCTGACCGGGCAGCCCGGCCCACAGGATGGCCGAGATGTTGGTGCTGTTGTACCAGTCGGTCACGATGACCGGTCCGGTCGAGTGGATGACAACGATGGTGTTGGGGCAGGCGCTGCTCACGTTCTTGACGAGGCCGTCGCCGTCATTGAACAAGTTCAGGTTGTTGCGGTCTCCTTGGTGACCGTCGACCGCGAGGTAGCCTTCGCCCGAATCGGCGTTCACAAAGACGATGGCCGTGACGTTTTCCTGGGACACCAGATACTGGGTGACGTCGCTCTGGTCGTTGGCGAGGATGCTCTGGTACGTGCTACCGTCCTTGATGGCCCGGGCCTGGAGGGCGGCATCGGGCGTGACCAGGTAGGGGAACTCGGCCGTGCTGGAGCCCCAGCCGGTGGCGAGCGTGCCGTCGTCGCACGCACGGTCGAGGCAGCCGTTCGGTCCCGCCCGGCTGGGTCCGGCATCCCCGCCGATGACGGCCACGGACCTGGGCTTCCGGAGGGGAAGGATGCCGTTGTTCTTGAGCAGGACGGTTCCCTTGGCGGCGATTTCGCGGATCAGGCGAGCGTGATCCCCTCGCACGTCGACATGCCAGTTGACCTGCTGGTTATCCGTGCCGGCGGCCGCATGCAGCGGACCATACGTGTCGAGCGTCCAGGAATCGAAGTTGATGGGAGGCTGGTCGACGGTCTGGCCAACCTTGAAGAAGGCGGCCATGATACGCATGGCCATGTCGTCGATGCGCCATTCCGGGACGGTGCCGTTGATGACGGCCAAGGTGAGGTTGGTGCCCCAGTAGCTCAATCCGCTGTTGAATTGGGTGTCACCGGGCATGGTCATGTCCAGGCCGGCGTGGGCCGAGGCCACGCCGGTGTGCTGGGCGGCCCAGTCGCTGACGACGAAGCCCTGGAAGCCGAGCTCGTTCTTGAGGATGTTGTTGAGCATCTTGGAGTTCTGGCAGGCGTACGAGTTGTTGACCTGGTTGTACGAGCACATGACGGATCCGACGCCGGCGCGGACGGCATCGGCGAAGGGCCACAGGTAGAACTCATGCAGCGTCGTGTCGTCGATGTTGGAGGACGCAGACTCGTTGATGTCGAAGCCCCAGCCCTGGGCCTCGGGGGCCTGCCTGAAATGCTCTGCAGCGGGTGTTAGTCACGTTCGTATGTGTGTCGGGGGAAAGGGGGCTCTGGCGCGCGTACCCTGCTCGTTGCCGATAAAGTGCTTGGCGCAGGCGATGACACCAGCAGCCTGGATGCCCTTGACCGTCTCGGCCATGCCGACGCCGGTGAGGACGGCATCGGCCGCGAAGCCCTCCCAGTTGCGGCCGCCCTGGGGAGCTCGACCGATGGGCCCACCGACAGGTGACAGCAGGACCGTGACCCCCTTGCCCTTGTGCTCCTGACCCAAGGCAAAGCCACGGGCACGCATCAGCTTTCTGTCGAACGTGGCCGCCGTCGTCTGGCCCGAGGGAAAGACGGAGTTGTAGTCGGTGTAGCGCACGCCGACCGGGGAGTCCTGCAAGCACAGGCTGCGGAAGCCGAGACGAGGGATGGCGCCGGTCTGGCCGAGGCACTGCTCTGAAGCCCAGCCCACACCCGTCGTCAAGTTGACCTTTTCCAACAGGGTCAGCTGCGAGACAAAGTCCTTGGCCTTGGCATACGCCTCGGTCCAGCCGTCGGCCTCGGGATTCATCCATGGCGACGGGTAGAAGGGGTCCGACGTGACCATCGGCTCCTGCTTGTGAACATGAACGTGAAGCGGGACCTTTTTGGGCAACTTGTTGACAGGGAGATGAACGGCGTGTCCGAGCACTTGGGGCACTATGACGCTTGCCAGCAGGGCAAGCGCAAGGCTGGGAGACTTCATGGCAGACAGACACTCCCTCTGGTGAGTCGAGAACGAATGACGGTCAACTCAGGACGGAGAGGCAGACGTCGGAGAACGAAAGACGTCGGAGAACGAAAGACGGGGGGAACGAAAGACGGGAGGCGGATGACGATGACGACTGGCTGAGGACCAAGAGAGGTGGTGAGCGTGGCATACCCATCTACTATATATACCTAATCACATATTACCACCGACTACCTCTCTCTACAGGGACTACCTACCTACCTAGACTGGACTTTCTCCGCCACACACAGGTAGCAAGCAGCAGTACTGCTGGATGCTACACTCATGAGAGACCCCTCTAGTCCCCCCAAATTTGGAAATTGTATATTTGCCATAATTGGAAGACGACTCATAACCGCTCGTGTTGGGGAAATAACGGAAGCGGCGGTCAGGAACGGATGCGCCGGCAGGAAATCCCAGGGGGAAAGAAAGAAAGCGTAAATAAATGCAAGGAACGCACGCTGCTTCTGTCTACAGAGTACTAATCACCAAGTATCAACACTACGGTTCATCATCGTTCATGCATCCTTACTACCAGCCCCATAATGCTGCGACACAGCAGAGAGAAAGACAGGACGAACTCCAGGTACACCAAAGTAGTAATCTCTATGCCCCGGCTCCTGGGGAAATTGGACCTTCTCAGCCACTTGGTTTCCTAGAATAGAAAGTAGTGGGGCCAGGGTTGTCGGATCATTGATCAGGCCATGCCGCTGTGGATTCCGTTAGATTGGTCGGTGCACGCAACCTGGCCACGCCAGTGACAACCACTAGCTTCAAATCACGAATCACTTATTTGGAACAACGTGGAATTGTTGATGAGGGGGAAGTCCCCTCATCTACGGTGGAGCACCACAGGATCCCTATATAGAGGGGGGTCATGTAACTTGGCACGTGACCTCATGTCCCAACAACTTACTGGCCCTGGATCGAGTAATCCGGTGCCTTCGTGCTGTGACAGCTGGAAGCCACACCACCGTCGATCCAATCTTCAAACAAGAACAACCACACACGCCTGGAAACCCCCCCACCCCATGCCGTGTGAATACCAAATTATAGATGCAACCTCCAGTCTCCAAGTACTTGGGGCCAATTCTTCAACACCCAGAGTTACTCCCTCCAGGCCCTCGAGGCACGGTAGAAACTCGTCTCATGCGAGGCGAAGCCAACCTGTCTTGTTTCGGCGCCATGGATTCGGCACTCTAGGCCGGCAGTCGATGCGCCGTAGAAGAGCCGCGTCCCACCCTCTATCACGCCTGCTCCGCCCCCCCCAACGTGCCCGCCAGGTCCATCGAAATGTACGCATCCCGCTTCCAGTCGTCATCCCCATTCGTCGCCTCCCCCGCCTCCTCCGCCTCCCCGTCGCCATCGCCGTCCACGCCGGGCAGTCGGATCTGCGGGATGTCGGGCTTCGGCCCCACCGCAGGCGGCGCTGCCCCGTCGCCGTCGTTGTCTGCACCGTCCGTGCCGAAGCGGCTAAAGTCCGGCAGCTCGTAGCCATGCGACGGCGCCGCCGAAAAGCTGCTGTCCTGTCGCCGCCGCGTCGCCTGCATCGCCTGCATCGCCCTGGTCGGCGTCTGACCGTTGTCGACCTCGTGTCCCGCCATCTCGGACGGGGGCGAAAGCGTCAAGCCGGGCGCGCCGCCGCCGCCGCCGCCGCCGCCGCCAACGCTCTCACGCGGGGACGACACCATGGTCATGTTCTCCATCTGCTGCTCCAGCTCGCGCTGCTCCAGGATCTGCGGCGCGTGCTCGACGTTGCGCAGGCTGCTGCTGTGGCCTAGCGGCGGCGCCGCGCCCAGGCCGGCCCCGGCCCCGAATACGCCCGAGCTGCGGGAGCTGGACAGGCTGACGCGGTTGACGTCCATGGCGTTCTGCAGCTGGCCCGAGGCGTCCTGCACCGCGCCCGACGGCTCGCCCGACGACGTGCCGGGCGCGCCGCCGAGCGCCGCGATCGCTTCCACGTCCTTGATGGCGAACTGGGCCATGGTGCGCATCTTGCGGCTCACCCAACCGGCCAGGATCCTGCCGCGCTGCTTCTCGCCGAGCCGGCTGCGCGGGAAGTCTCCCCTGTTCACGAACGCGACGATGTCGACGATGATCTGGTGCTCGTTCAGTATCGAGTTGACGATGACGGGCACGATGGAAGCCAGGTACGCTTTGCGCGTGACCTCGACCAGCACGACGACAAGTCCGCCGGCTTGGAAGACGGCACTGGGAGAGAGGTTCGTTAGCCATGGTGCTGCTCGACTCTTGTCGCGCAGGGTCGAGACCCAAGGTCAGACGTACCACCCGCCCGCCATGATGTTTCGATGGCACGCTTCGACCGAGGCCTCCATGTCCATGGGGAAATGATTCAGACCGTTAATCTCAAACGTCTCGCCAATGCTGCCCAAGACGAACAAGACCTGCATGTCCACCAGGGCCCCGCCGGGCCCGATCGGTCTGCTGACGCAGTGCAGGAAACCGAGATCTCCTGTGCGCACATACTGGATGCTGGGATCCTCGATCGTCCTGCCGTCGAACCGCTCGGCATCGAACTGGTCCTTGGACAGGTAGAAGGACCTGACGCAGGCTTCCGAGTCGACCCAGATCTCGCCGAACTCGCCATCGCTGCACAGCATCCTGCTCTCGGGGTTGACTATGGCTATCTGCGTCGACACGGGCACCATGCCGGAATCCTGCACGACCAGAGCCTTGGGGTCACGGGCACGGTCGGTGCTCACGATCAAGCCTCGCCTCAGCGCCTTGGCATCCAGGGACAGCTCGATGGGCTCAATGCACATGTAGGACCGGGAGGCGATCATCGGGTTGAGCACGTGGGAGTAGATGGTGTTGATGGCGGTCCGGTCGAGGCCCGTGGCCGCGAAGTGCATGCGGACCTTGGAGAAGACGTCGACCCGCGGCCGACCCTCGGCAGAGATCATCATGTTCTTGAGCTCGTGGAGGGTGAAGCCCTTGGCTGCCATGTGCGACATGGCAAAGTCGAGCATCTGCGGCGTCGCGTACGTGTCTTTGATCTTGTACCTGGACAGGATCATGAAGAGCGCCGTGGGATTCTGCGCAAAGTCGACCGGTGACAAGAGGTACGTCGGCGTGCCAATGTAGATTCCGATCAAGCACGAGTGGATGAAGCCCAGGCCCGTCGTGCTCCGCACACAGCCAAACACGGGCCTCGAACTCGACATCTGGCACGTCTCCTTTTGCACCT